>CP144699.1:14095673-16495673 GCA_036885675.1 Vigna mungo
GCCGAAGCCACGTCTCTTAAATGACATGGTGATTCTCCCCATAGGTGACATCCTAATCATAAATGGTGCTGAACGAGGGTCTGCGGGATATGACAATGCTAGAAACGCTTCTCTTGAACCTTTTCTCTACAGCCCCAACAAAAGACTTGGAGCAAGGTTCAGAGTCCTTATGTCCACCAAGATAGCAAGAATGTATCACTCATCGGCAACTCTTCTTCCTGATGGGAGGGTCTTGGTTGCGGGTAGTAACCCTCATGGGAGGTACATTTTTCACAATGTGGCATACCCAACTGAACTAAGACTTCAAGCATTTGTTCCACACTATATGGAAAGGAGGTACCATAGCTCGAGGCCTAATAACTTGACCATAGAATATGGTGGTGCCAGCCATGCAATTGAGTATGGGAAAGAGTTTAGAGTTAGGTTCTTCCTAATGAGGAGGCCTAACAACGAGATGGTGTTCAGTGCCTATGCACCACCATTTACCACTCATTCTTTTGCCATGAATCAGAGGATGCTGAAGCTGAGGTGCAGGAGCTTGAAGAGAAGTGGTGATGGGTGGGTGGTTGCAGTCTTGGAAGCCCCACCATCATCCCTTGTTGCACCTTCTGGTTACTACATGCTCACGGTTGTCAATGGTGGAATTCCAAGCATGTCTCAGTGGGTTCACTTTGGACACGCCTAAGCCTGTCTTGGTTCAATAATTCAGTCCCAGAGTAGTAATTAAAGAAGATATTTTCTTAAGGGAGAAACCTGAAAGGAAAGCTAATTTATGTAACCAAAAAAACTATAGTTAAATTCTGCATGGTTTAGAAGCTCCTGGATCAAATTGTATGCCAGCAAAATAATTTGAAGGTTATATACACAGAGTGGGGTGTGTCGTAAACTCGAGCATGCTTTTTTATTTCGGATAATGAACGTTCTCTTCGTCTTCAGCTCAAAATTTATTGCCATATATGCGATCAGAAATTCAAAGAACATTTTTTAGCAAGCTAAATATTGCTATACTGAAAATCTTAACGTTCATATTTTTCGTTGATTATGATATATCAATAAAGAGTAACTTAAAAGCTAATTATTTTCAAAAATAACTGTGTTGTATGATCCCGACAACTGAAAATGTCTAGGCATAACACAACGTAGTAAGAGATCAAGACTACCAATGATTGGCATCAACTGAGAAGGTAAATATGTTATACAGTCCTGACCATCGAGAATGTTTAGGCCGACTACTCAGTTCGGATGCCGAGTCCAACAAAGACGATCAGCAGCCCATAATTACATGCAAGGCCAAGATATGTTAACTTAAAACTATTCCAGCGTAATCATACAAGTGATGAATTCATAGCTAATTAAGCAATAATGCCCACTTAAAACTAATCACCTCAGTTAAGCTACAAGGTACAAACCCTTAAAAAATAGTATAAGTAAATAGTTACCCCCAAGGGATGCACCATCGATACTATTGTCCATTTTATAATAGTAACTGTAATCCACATACACTTACATGAACATAGACGTAAGTACTCTAGTTCTGAAACCGAAACCCTTATGCCAAGATCAAGACAAAGCAGACCACAGTCTAAGTATCCGTGAACTAAAGACTTCCATATACACCAATGAACCTATAGAAAATATATGGTCTTATGAAGGTTATTTTGGCAGTTTAAGAATATTTTGGTGCTCTTCCTAGAGTCGAGTAATACTCTCTCTAAGACCACATGGTTACTATTTTGGGTATGAGATCATAGTCAAATGTCTAAACTCTCATGAGTCGTGCAAGATTTCAAAGTTATCCTAAAGTCCAAGTATCATACTCCGATATTAAAGTTAACTTACTCCGATATTAAAGTTAACTTACCGTTGACACTTAAAAATTAATGATGTAGTAAATGCAAATCACCTACCTCCTTATCTCAAATCTATATTTATAGGTTTCAGAGTGGATTTTTAATTAATATTGGCCTAATCATGACCCAATTGTAAATAATCACACTTTTTCTAAGTTGATCAATATTAAGGTTAATATTGTTGTTTCATGGACAACTAGTTTGCTTTCAGGCTAACCAGTCTCATGGTGGCTAGTTGGATGATTCGAGTGAAGATGGATCGTTAGCCTATAATTGACCGGATGGTCATACAATACAATTACTATGCACAATATGACGAACAACAAAGTACCTCTCCCAGAGAAAACATGGAGAACAACGTAGACCGAACAACTTTATTGGTAGAATTTTACAGAGTACTAAAAATCCAAACGAGAAAGATTACTGAGGAGATGAATGCATTGAGAGAGGAAAACACGAATGAAAAAAAATGGGAGGAACAATGAGGAACCCTTGGGGTCTAATATACCACCATTTGTTGGTGCTCAAGAGGCCCATAACAAATCTAGAGGCACAATGATAAGTCCATGACTCCTTATGAGACATTTCCTAGGAGGATTACTAGGAGCATGTATTCTTTGACTTTATTTATTATTTCTCTTTGTTTTTAGTTGTGTTTGCTTTCCTTTGCTTGTTTGTTTTGTAAGCTTTGCTATTAGCACCTTGTTGGGAAGTATATGCCATTTTTGGAGAGGAAAGGAGGTGTGGGCTTGGCCCATGAAGAGAGGAGCGTCCAAGAGAGCTTGGAAAAGACAAGGTTGACCATCTATAAGGTTAATGATCATTTGGATTGCTTGGAAAGCAAAGAATAATGATATTTTGACAACATTTTAACATAATCTACGTGTCACAGTGTGATTGGTCCAAAATTACTCCGCAATCAATAATGATAATCATAAACACCAACATAGATCAATCACAGAATGACACGTAGATGGTTTAAAATGTATTCAAAAAAATGTTGTCAAAATATCATTATCCGAAAGCAAATGCGTGCAACTAGGTCACCTTTGGGCTCTCACTTTTAGGATGATCAATCTTCTATAAGCCCTTCTTTTTATTATTGGATAAGAGGTCCTTCTTGTTACTTATATAAGGAGACTTTTACTTCTTGTAAAAAGGTTGAAAACTTTTAGTATAGACTTCTATATTTCAGCATTTGTGAAAGAGATCTCGTTTTTAGTGTCTTTTTTCTCTTAATATCTTATTTTGAGTTTCTAGACTCAAGTAGGGATAACTTCGCTAATTTTGGGTGGTTTAGTACCTCAAGTGACATGCCTAACACCTCTTTCCATTCCCTTGTCTTATCTCCCATCTTTTATTCTATTTAATTTTATGCTCTTGTTTGTTTTGTTCTTTATATGTCACGTTCATTTTCTTTACTTGTTAATTTGTATCTTCTATTTTGTTTAATCAACTCCCTCCTCTTTTGTGTATATATAGAAATACACTTTTAAATCTAAATAATTATTTGATTATTTTAATGTCCAATGAAAATCTTTCTTGAATTTTTTTAATTACTATTCCACTAAAACCTGAAATGGATTTTCATCACACAAGCTCACACTTACACTTCAATCAACACATATCTCAACACACTTCCGTTAGCAAGTATGTCTTCGTAGAAGGATTTATAGAGGTGCATTGTCTCTCTAGTTAGAAGAATTTTATCCTAGATAGGTATGGCGAGATTCGGACAAACATATACACATATATGTCTCTCATATTAGTATGTATATGTCTAAAGACATAATATTCTATTGAGTCTTTCCAACTTCTTAGAAAGGAGTTGCCTTAAGTTTGTTCTCTTGTTTACCCCTTAGTACAATCAACAATTTCAATAGTAATCAATTTTGAAACAGAATTAACTCACCAGGCCTCATCATTAAACATCAATGGCCCTTGTCAATATTAGCTAGGCATGAAGCAAAGTTGTTAAGAGCTTTATGGAACTGTTTAGAACAATATTGTCCAATATAAGAAGTTTAAGCCCAAATGTAATCATGCACCACATGGTTACAAAACTCAAGCTAAGCCTTTTCTAAAATAGTTTGTATAAATTTGACAAGTATCGATGAGTTGAGATAATTAGTTGTTAAGTTTATGCAACCTGAGAAATTAAAAACATTTTGCAACAAAATAAAAGTTGAAGTACATGTCAAAAAAAAAATTCAAGACAAATTAATTCAAACATCCACCTTAACTAAACAAGTAAAGTAATCGATAAAAGTATCACACACATCACACTTTATTCAAAGGATCCCGATATTTTGACACTCCTATTTTAACACTCTTTTAACAACGCCACGTGTCAGCACAAGATTGGTCCTTTTTTAAAAAAAAAATTAAAAAATGTGACGTCATAATGAGGCAGAGATTTGAATTTTTGGATTCCAACTTTGTCCTTCCCCGTTTTGATCTTAATTTAGCATTCTCTTTCTTTCCTGTTTCATCAATTTTTCGAATTTCTCCATTCCGATACCATTGTTGGGTTCGCTTTCGGCCTTCTGATATCGTTCTTGTCTTCGTTTTCGCCATCGAAGTGTGGTTCGTCCTTATCGTTACCTGTGGGTGTCGCTGTGATTGCATCATTTTATTCTTTGTGTCTTCGTTTTGCGAAATGGTGAGTTCTTCGAGCAGGGTAAGCGCGTTCATCTTTGGTGGATTTTGGTGTTTAGCGTTTCGTATTTTGAGTGTGGGTTTTGTGTGTTGTTTTTTATTTAGGGTTTTTAATTTTTGGTTTTTGGATTTACTATGCAGTTGACGGTTCGTCACTCAGTTTCAACAAAGTACATATGTAGTTTGCACAAACGTTTGAGAAAGGAGCACTGGTCAGTGATTGCGGGCACTCCTTTTCGGTGGTTTTTAGATTTGGCTGATAATGTTAAAGTAGGTAGGAAAATCTTGAGTGAGTTGGTGTTTAAATGGGTGGATTCAAGTAGTGATTTCTTAATTAGAGAGAAAGTTGTGCCCATGAATGAGAAAGAATTTTGTTTAGCTTTGGGGTTGCGTTTAGATGGGAAAGAGATTAATTTAAAGGGAGAAATGCAAAGAAGCACATGTGTGAAATACATTGGCAATAGAACAAGGGATTTGAATTTGGTATACAAATGTTTGATGAAGAAAGTCAAAAAAATTCCTTGTTCCCCTTTTTGTAGCTTGTATATATTGGTTGGGATTTGTGAGATTTTATTTGCACAACGTAATGGAAGAGTGTTTCCCATATTATTTGAAATTGTGGATAATTTAAATGATTTAGATCATTATTGTTGGGGTAGTTTAGTTTATAGATATTTGGTACGTGGTTTGAACAAAGCTTCAGATGCTCTGAAGAAACGAAAAGCCACAACGAACGTTTATGTTGATTGTTGTATTTACATGTTGCAAGTAAGTTATCTTTATTGATTTAAAATTTTGTAATTGATTTTGGTGTTGTTGGTTGCATTGACTTATTGAGTAACATGATCAATTTTGTGTAGGTATGGTTTTATGAGAATTTGATTACTCCCAAAGGTGCAATAGAAAAAAAATCCAAGAATATTGCATTAGATGAATGTAAATTTAGGAGACAACCTCGTGAAAGGAGCTTTGGAAACTGATCTGGTATGTGGTTTGTTGTTAGAGTGATTTATGTTATTATATATGTGTTCCTAGTATGATTTGAATTGTTGAATTTCAGGTTAATGATGATGTTGATGTTGATCTTGGTACAATGCAGGATAAGAATGATTTGAAGGATGAACCAAGACAAAAAATGAAAGATGAAAAGGCATCAACAAAGAAGCTACTTAAGAGAAAACACAGAGAGCGTTTTATGCAAAGTTTACACCAACAAGAAAGTCTTGTTGTAGAACTTAAAAGGAGGGTTCTTGTGTTGGAGGAAGAGGTGGCATTTGAGAAAGCTAGACGAAGAAGACCACAGGATGGTGGACACAATGTGCCACATGAAGAACCGTCCATCTCCCCTGGAGGCATCTCCCTGGGAGGCATGTCCACCGATCCTCTTCCAATGAAGACATATGTGAGGATGGGATCACGAAGGCGTTACAAGAGTAGAGCGCTTAGGAATCCTTACGTAGGATTGCTTAGAATAAAAAATGAGTGAACTTTGTATAGCTTTCTTAAGAGGTTGTAATATGGAGATATTGTAACATGAACATATGTTTTGTAATTTGGTTTTTATTATGTTCAATGTGATAAAAATGCAATTTGCCTTCATTATGATATTATTACTTACTAAGTGAATTACATTTGATATTGTAAATGGGAAATCTGGTTTTGTTTGAATTGTTAATGAATAAAGTTTGCATTGAAATTTTGTATTGAAGGATGAAGGAAACAAGGATTGTTTTACATACAAAAGATTGTGTATTTTGAACAAAAAAACTTATTTCAGGATCTGGAAAAAAGTTATGCAGCAGAAAAGTTGTGGTAATCGTTTACCACAGAGTGGTAAACGATTACGCGAGTTGGTTTAGTGATTTGGACACAAAGTTCAATAGAGGGAGCCCTTATTTTGTTCACAGCGGACCATGGTATTAATTTTTCAATGTAGGCTACAGGTGGAGTTGTTTTAGTGTCAGTGGTTTGGAGGTGTTCTAAGTGTGCTTGTTCATGTTTGGGTAGACAAGGAAGGTATGATGTTGAATGCAAGCCCCCAAATCATGTCCAGGGAAAAGTTATGCAGAAAAAGCTGTGGTAATTGTTTACCACAGACTGGTAAACGATTACACGAGTTGGTTTCGTGATTTGGACACAAAGTTCAACATAGGGAGCCCTTATTTTGTTCACAGCGGACCATGGTATTCATTTTTCAATGTAGACCACAGGTGGAGTTGTTTTTGTGTCATTTAGTGGTTTGGAGGTGTTCTAAGTGTGCTTGTTCATGTTTGGGTAGGCAAGGAAGGTATGATGTTGAGTGCAAGCCCCTAAATCATGTCCAGGAAGAAGTTATGCAGAAAAAGTTGTGGTAATCGTTTACCACAGACAAGTAAACGATTACACGAGCTGGTTTAGTGTTTTGGACACAAAGTTCAACATAGGGAGCCCTTATTTTGTTCACAGCAGACCACGGTATTAATTCCTGAATTTAGAGCAGAGGTGGATCTGTTTTGGTGTCATATAGTGGTTTTGAGGTGTTCTAAGTGTAGTTGTACATGTTTTGGTACGCAAGGAAGGTATGATGTCGAGTGCAAGCCACCAAATCATGTCCAAGAAGAAGTTATGCAGAAAAAGTTGTGGTAATCGTTTACCACAGACTGATAAACGATTACGCGAGCTGGTTTAGTGATTTGGACACAAAGTTCAACATAGGGACTTATTTTGTTCATAGCAGACCATGGTATTAATTATTGAATTTAGAGCAGAGGTGGATCTGTTTTGGTGTCATTTAGTGGTTTTGAGGTGTTCTAAGTGTAGTTGTACATGTTTTGGTACGCAAGGAAGGTTTGATGTTGAATGAAATATTCCCTACTACGGTCGGTGCAAGGACCAAAATAAATTATAATTTTGAAATAGTTATCACCCAAATATTGGAAGGTGATGTGAGCATCATCAAGCCTTTCATGGTATATGTCTTTCATTGAAGACCATCCACTTGTAATTTTAGGATGTAATGTCCACAAAAATAGCTAGGTTTCGCTAAAGAAATAAACCACTCTATTGGATATGAGGTTAAAGTAAGTTTCGAGTTGCACTTCCCCCAAATATAAGAACACACCAACAATGACGAAAACAGAAATGGTAGAGGGCGGGCTTCAATAGTGCACACGAAGGATGTCCAACACACAGACAATACCCAAGCCACCGAGAACGCCTAAGAACTTAGAACGAGATGATGAGAGAACGAGAGCACGAAAGTGAGGAACAGAGAACCAGTGTAACAAGGGAGAAAGAGTGAGAAACCGTGAAGAAAATCAGAAACTGTGAAAAGGAAATGAGGAAACAGGGCGCCAAATCGAAAATTTATTCTCTTGCCTTTCCCATTATGCCCCTCACTTACCTTAGGAAACCAATTTCATTTCATTAAAAAACCGGCCAATACACAGACGGCATGTGGCGTTGTCAAAACCGTGTCAAATAAACGGTGTTAACATATAATTTTCATTATTCAAAAATAATAAAGTTCAAAGACTTGAAATGAATGTCAAAACAAATTTATTAAACTAAAGTAAATATCACCGTAGCTATAAACAAAACATTAAATAGTAAGAATAAATTAAAATTCTCAACTAAGTAGAGATGAAAAATTATAAATATTTAATAAAAAAAAGTATCCTAATATATGTATACTACAAATGATAAATTATTAAAATAACAAACCATTTAGGACAAATAATAATATCTCAACTTAATTTTAATATTATGTCAATGATAAGGATAAATTTTAGTAAACTTAATTTCATTATAAAAGTAATAAAAGCTTCCAATAATTTCATTTAATGGAAAATTATACCTAAGGATTTTTAATAATATTTTTTAGTCCATAGAATATTAGGACTGCCTTCATTTATAAAAGTTATAAATATGTTTAATTCATAGAAAATATCTTCCTTTTCTTTAAGAATTATAAATATCTAAAGCATCTCACACATAGTCTTGCCCGAGTCTAAATTAATTCAAGAAAGATGTGCTGGATGTCTAAAAGGAAATTTAAAACACATAAGAATAAGAAAAAGTGAAATTATTTTAAAAATAGATTATATTTGTAATTAATTATAATTTAATATTTTTTTTATGAAATTTTATTATAGTGTAACTTAAAATTGTATATTAAAAATAACTATTATATCAAATATCTAATTATTTATATTCAATCTACTTAAAAAGATCTTTTTACACAATATAACCATTTCATATTTTCATAAAGTGTACCCATTTAGGTAATAAAATAAAGAAATATTTTTCAATTACACCTAATTATTTAAACCTAGATTATTTTCATTATAATGAAAACTAATCTTAGCGTAAAAAATTATTTACTGTTAAAATTGTAAATTATTCACTATTAATATTTTGTGATGATAACTTAATTGTCATTAATATTTTAATTATTATTATTATTATTATTATTATACTTGTGATAATATTTGTAAATATTAAAATTATTTTTTAATGTGGTAAAATGATTATCACTAATGATTTTATGTTAATAATATTAATACATTTGTCAAATATAGAGTTTCACTTGCATTATACAGAAAAATAAATAATCAACTTTGTTTAACTCTCCCACTTAAAGAACAATTCAAAAATTCAACAAAACAATCTAATAATCATGATTCAACTTAACATAAAAATTCAATTAACAAAGAATCAATTTATCGCTTAAAGTAAAATAAATAATTATTACAATTCAAACAATTTCTCTTACAAATACTACTATCTTAAGTTTATCAATTTTACAAAAGAACAAGTATACACAAAGATAAAACAAGTAACAATAAAGCATGAACATAAGAAGGTTAACTCCCCTCACTTTGGCTACTCAATGATTTGACTACTTTCTTAAAAAAAATTATGTTCTAAGGTGGAATTAAGATAAATAGAATGAGAGTGAAAAAAAATGCGATTGAAATGGTGGAGAAAGATGATGTAATGTTTATGTTATTGCTTTTTACTATTTACACATTGAAAATTTGTTAAGTGTGGAGAAAGTGGAATGTCCCAGATGCAAGTTTGAAAACAAACAGTTGGTCTTTGATGTATAATTTATTTATTTATTTTTTATACTATTCCATTTTGAAAATTTTGTATAAAAGACAACCTAAAAAATATGGATATATGCTCACGGGTGACAGACAGCAAGGGTCAGGTCAGGTCTTACATTATCAAATTGGTACATTGGGTAATGTATCAATCGATCTATACAGTGGATTTTAATACCGTCGACACTTACCACAACTTTATCGTGTCCGTCATAATTTTTAAAAGGAATAGTCATTATAATTTTTTACTACTTTTTCACAGGATTTCGATATGTTAACAATTCTTTTATAATAATTTTTTGAGAATAAATTACGTGCATGCAATGATAGGTGTAAGGGTGCATGTCCTCACAATAATCACATTGAAAAACAATTCTAAAGCTTACTTATAAGATTTCAATACTCATTTAATCATACTTTTTAATTTCTACGTATAAAATTTTCTCGATTGAATCCACTTTATTATTTAACATATTAAAAATATATTTAGTTTTTGTAGATTAAGCTGACTCATCCTTGACAAGGCACGATTAGACTAAAGCTGAGTTGTTAAGGACCGACTTGCAATTGCAACTTGTGGTAATTTTCAAGTTTTCCAAGTTCAAAAGAAAAACAACATATTTCATTCATAGTCGCAAGCTGTTCCTCTCTGTCAAACATATGATGTCTGAAATGGATAAAATTTCGTACACAGCACCACTCTGCAACTTACTATAAATTGTTGCCAAACCTTGCTACTTCAAATTTCAACCTCTTTCATTCAACTCATTCGCATTCTCAAAATTCGTTACTTTCTGTTGTTTCTGCTATCTCATCAAGTTATCACTCCTCTTTAACCTTTGTGTGACAATATGACTGTCACGGCGGCGCCAACGGTGAAGGACGGGTGTCTTACGGTGAGGAGAAAGACCGTTTTGTCCCATGTCCCCGGAAACGTTGTTGTTTCTCCGGTTGGAACAGAGTCCGCGTTCTTGGGTTCAACTTTAACCGTTTCAAGTTCTCGTCATGTTTTTGATCTTGGAATTCTTCAGTGAGTCTCTGGTTTTATTCGCCTTTTTCTTTCCTCTACATTTGTATTAAACGTCTATGATTATGTTCACGTGTTATACACCTCGTTGAATTTTATTGATTTTCCTAATTTTATAAACTATTAAAGTCTAAATTTATGCAGGGGATATAAGTTGCTATCTTTGTTCAGAGTCAAAATCTGGTGGATGATACCGCGTCTAGGGAGATCTGCCAGTGATGTTCCAATGGAAACTCAATTGCTGCTCTTGCTAGCAGATGAAGAATCTGCACTTGAGGATGAGATTTCTTCTGACTGTGAAGAGCCAGCTACGGGTAACAATTGCTACATTCTCTTCTTGCCTGTTTTGGATGGACAGTTTCGCGCAACTTTACAAGGAACTCAATCGAATCAGCTCCAGTTTTGCATTGAAAGTGGTAGTTAATTCAGTTTTCGCTATTTTATTTCCTTTCCGTTGTTATCATCCTCAGCTCGGCTATTTAAAAGTAATATGAGTATGAGTTTAGATTTTTAATGCTGCAGGAGATGCCAATGTTCAAACTTCCCAATCACTAGAAGCAGTATTTGTAAATTCAGGGGACAATCCATTTGAGTTAATCAGGGATTCAATCAAGTATGCTTCTTGTTCTAGAATGTCCTTAGTCTCTATCTTCTTATTTGCTTAGAAGTCAGGAAATGTTAATTTTCTATTTATAATAACATAGGATATTGGAGAAACACAAAGGGACTTTCTGTCATCTTGAAAACAAGAGGATCCCTGCACATCTTGACTGGTTTGGATGGTGCACTTGGGATGCTTTTTACACTGAAGTGAATCCACAAGGAATAAAAGAGGGCCTTCAAAGGTATACTATATACATACTACTTTTTTAACTAAGTACACCTATTGATAGATGGCCAGAAAATTTTGGAGATATCAATGACTGAGGATTCTGCCTTTTATCAAACAGTTTCTCAGATGGAGGTTGTTCGCCAAAGTTTATCATCATTGATGATGGATGGCAAGAGATCCTCAATACGTTTCACAAAGAAGGTGAAGCAGTGATCGAGGGAACCCAGTAAGTTCTCTTTTTAGTCGAGGCCGCACGTTTTCTCCTCCATTTTCTTATATTTGTTCACTTCTTTTTTGAACTGTTAGGTTCGCAAGTAGACTAGCAGACATCAAAGAAAACAAAAAGTTCATCAATTCAGACTCTGACAATTCTTGCAGCAATCTCCACGATTTTGTTGACTATATCAAACATAATATGAATGTAAAGTAAGCTGTCTGATCCCATAGAGATACCATGCTATGACTACATTGAAACTTGAGAACTGACCATGAATACAATTGTGCACTCTTTAGATACGTTTATATGTGGCATGCTTTAGCTGGTTATTGGGGAGGTGTGCTCCCATCATCAAATACAATGAAGAAATATAATCCAAAGCTTGCATATCCAATTCAGTCACCTGGTGCCACAGGGAACCTTAGAGATATAGCCATGGACAGCCTGGAAAAATATGGAGTGGGAATCATTGACCCAGAAAATCTCTATGACTTTTACAATGACTATCACAGTTACCTTGTCAGCTGTGGTGTGGATGGAGTCAAAGTAGACGTCCAAAATTTGATAGAAACGTTGGGTTCTGGGTACGGTGGTCGTGTTTCATTGACCAAACGGTATCAAGAAGCATTAGAGGAATCTGTAACAAGGAACTTTAAGGATAACAACCTTATTTGCTGCATGTGTCACAACTCGGATTCAATATACAGGTTTGCAGCCTATCTAATTAGAGGCAAGTACAATCCAAAATTTTGTTTGAATCCCTTTTCTGACTAGTTGTTTTACATTCACAATTTTCAGTTCAAAGAAGAGCGCAGCAGCAAGAGCATATGAGGATTTCATGCCAAGAGAACCAACATATCAAACCTTACACGTTGCCTCTGTCGCGTTTAACAGCCTTCTTCTGGGAGAGATATTTGTGCCAGACTGGGACATGTTCCATGTAATATTCCTGTCTCATTGCTTGTCCGAATGATTCAAGTATGAACATATCAATGACTCGCTTGATATGATTTATTAATGATTCTATTTCAGAGCAAGCACGAGACAGCGGAGTTCCATGCTGCAGCAAGAGCAATCGGTGGCTGTGCAGTATATGTAAGGTAAGGCACCAAATCAGATTATATTCTAGCTCCCCCTTTGAAAACAATTTCTTAACCATATAAAAAGTTTGAAAAAATTTACTTATCAAATTTGTTGCACTATACAGTGACAAACCTGGCAATCATGATTTTAAAATCCTCAAAAAGCTAGTGCTACCTAATGGATCCGTTTTGAGAGCAAGGTTTGCTGGCCGTCCTACTCGAGATTGTTTATTTGAAGACCCAGTGATGGATGGTAAGAGGTAAGTAACATGTTACTATCTGTCTCTTAAGAATTTACTGCTTCGCTTTCATTCTTTACTGAAAAGTGAACACGCATATCTACTCACTATTTTGCAGTTTGCTGAAAATTTGGAACTTGAATGCACTGACCGGGGTGGTAGGCGTCTTCAATTGCCAAGGAGCAGGAAGCTGGCCACTGAAATCGCTGGAAGCCGCACCTTTTCACATAACCATTTCAGGGAAAGTGAGACCTCTTGACGTTGAATTTCTTGAAGAAGTTGCAGGAGAAAATTGGAGTGGAAATTGCATAGTATATGCCTTCAATGCAGGTGAAAACTCCTGCATCACTAATCACATTTCATTTCCTTTTAGAACCTAACAAGCATTCATTCCTCTATAAATATGCCAAAACTAACTACAGTACAATACTTTAGGCTTGCTTTCCATGGTTTCTCTGAGAGGAAACCTTGAAGTGTCCCTGGATACACTTGAATGTGAAATATATACAGTATCTCCAATAAGGGTAAGTACTCAATAGGCCTACTTTGCAATCTACATTTTTTGAAAAACCATCTTTACTAAGTATGTAATGAGTAAGAGTGTTAATGTGTGTCTAAACAGGTGTTTGGTCATAATGTGCACTTTGCACCAATAGGATTGCTTGACATGTACAATTCGGGAGGAGCAGTAGAGGCCTTGCACTGCAACATGGATGTTGCAGAGTGCATAATAAAAGTGAAAGGCAGAGGTGGTGGCCGTTTTGGAGCCTACTCCAACGTTAGACCAAAGCTTTGTGTAGTGGACATGAAGGAGGAGGAGTTTTCCTACAACCCTGAAGATGGATTATTGACGTTTAAGCTTGATGGTGAAGGCAATTCAAGGGATATAGAATTTGTATACTGAGGTGGCTATATAAAGTCACAGAGTAAATGTATACCGATTCCTTTTCAGAGGCATATTTCACTCACCTAAACCTGGAAGTAACCATATACGGAATTTTGTTGTTGTAAGAAAAAATTGGAGTTGCTTAATTTTGGTGTTATACAATTGAAAGTAACATCTGTAAGTTTTTTTTAACACCAATAGAAACTGAAAAATATTTTTTGACACATCTATCTTTTTAACATTCATTAAATATTATTCTTTTTTACTTTTTACTTTTTTTTTCTTGAAAAATACAAAATTTTACATTTTATGATCATTTTACTTTATACTCCATGTCAAATGAATGTAAAAATATGTCATAGTACCATTATTTACAGAACTTTGTGTTATGGTATCAATAATAAAAGGATATTAAGAATAGAGGAATGGTATAACATAAAGTATGAAATGCAATAGTGAAAGGAATATTTTATTTCACTAACGTATTGCTATCTAGAAAACACCTTTCCACCCACAACAGGGAATAACAGAAAAAGCATTCAAAATTAGAGAGAGAAAAAAGCAACAGACTTCACACCCCTCTCTTTCCTGTAACTGACTATTTATAGTTTTCTTACACTGCAAATTCCCTCATTCTAGAATTAGCCATTTTTACACTGTGCTCTTTCTACATGTTGCCGCTAGAGGCTCGCTTGTTGTCATTTCCACCTCTTCTTCTAAACCTTTTATTAATTCATTCATTACATTTCCTCCTCCATTAGGAACAACCTTGTCATCAAGGTTGAATGTAGGGTATGCTGCAGTAAATGCTTCCTTATCTTCCCATGTAGCACGAGTCTCTTCAAGTCCTTCCCAACTAATTAATAACTGTGGAACTTACTGCTGGCCTCTTAATATCACACAGTTATCTAAAATGGTTGCGCGTTGAAACAAAGGGGGTTGTTCTGTGTCAGTAAAAGGTGGAGGAACATAAGGATGAGTGTGATGGTCATGGCATAATTTGAGTTAAGAGATGTGGAACACAGGGTGGATCTTAGTAGATTCCAGTAAGCGTAATTTATATGTGACGTCGCCAATACGCTCTATAATGGGAAAAGGGCCAAAATATCGTAAACTCAGTTTCTAGTTTTTGCGCAATTCAACTGTGTGTTGCCGGTAAGGTTGGAGTTTAACCAGAACCATATCTCTGATAGCAAATTCCTTAGGAGTGTGCTTGGCATCAGCATATTTCTTCATGCATTGTTGGCTCATTGTAAGTTAATTTTCAATTTAATCAAGATAGCATCACGTTGCGCGAGTTGAGTCTGAATTGAAGCTGAATCTTGGGGATTGGGTACATACTTTAACAGTTGAGGGGGTTCCCTATCATACACCACTCTGAAAGGGAGATAGGGAGCCCCGTAACAAAATCCATTGCGACATCTTCCCACACTTGAATCGAAATGGGCAATGGTTGCAATAACCCTGCCGGAGATGTAGTCGCAGTGTTAGCCTGTTGGCAAATTAAGCAGTTTTAGACATATTGCTTAATGTACTTATGAATGTCATTCCAATGAAATTGCGCAGTCAACTGTGCCAATGTTCATGCATACCCCACATGGCCCCCTAGCAGTAAATTGTGGCATTCCTGAATCAATTGTTGTTTAAGAGTAGGGGCATATGGAATAACCAGTCTATTCTTCCAATATAGAAGTCTATCATGCATTGTATAATGTGGCGTGGGAGGAGTAACAGCTAAACATTGTTGTATAATTTGTTACAGTGTGGTATCAGTTGTTAAGGCTTGTTTAATGCTGTTAAAAATGTGGAATTGTGGTTGAGACCAAGCCATTTGAAACGACTAGATAAGGAGTCAGCTGGAATGTTATCTTTGCTCGGTTTGTATTCTATGGTAAAATCGTAGCCCAATAGCTTGTGAAGCCATTTTTGTTGCTTCGGAGTTTGAATGGCTTGATACGTCAAACTACAAAAACTTTTCTGATTCGTTTGAATGACAAATTTGTGCACGAGCTAGTAGTGTCGAAATTTGGCAATAGCCTCTGTGATGGCATAAAATTCTCTAGTATAAGCGGACTTTTGTTGTAAGTTCGGATTAAGCTTTTTTGAGAAAAAAGCAATGGGATGATTTTCTTGATTTAACACCGTGCCAATGCCCAACGCGGATGCATTTGTTTCAAGTGTAAAGGGTTTCTGAAAGTTTGGTAACGCCAAAATAGGGGCCTGTGTAATGGCAGATTTTAATGAATCAAATGTTGTTAGTGCCTCCGTAGTCCAAAGGAAGTTATCTTTCTTTAACATGTTAGTCAGTGGAGCTGCCATCGATGCATATCCTCGAATAAAGCGATGGTAGTAGCCTGTGAGACCCAAGAAGCCCCTAAGTTGCATGATATTTTGAGGAGGAAGCCACTCCAAAATGGACTTCATCTTAGTTTGCTCCATAGACACACCACTTCCAGATACAGTGTGACCCAAGTAATCCACATGTTGTATTCCGAAAGAACACTTGGAAAGCTTGGCAAATAGTTGATGTTGTAGTAAGAGGCTTAAAACAAATTCCAAATGTTGCAAATGCACCAACCAGGAAGGACTATAGATAAGGATATCATAAAAAAAACCAACACAAATTTACGTAGCACTCCGTGAAACACATCGTTCATGACGCATTGGAATGTTGTAGAAGCATTGGATAACCTGAATGGCATAACCAACCATTTGTATAGGCCTTGGTGAGTTCGAAAATTCGTTTTATGCCTATCTTCTTCCTTCATTAGAATTTGGTGGTAGCCGGACCTAAGATCCAGTTTAGAAAAATACAAAGCACCATATAGTTCGTCAAGCAACTCATCCACTGTAGGAATAGGAAAGCTATCTTTGACCGTGATGGCGTTCAAAGCTCTGTAGTCAGTGCAAAACCGCCATGTGCCATCCTTTTTTTTTCACCAAAATAATAGGTGATGAAAATGGGTTGTCGCTTGGAGTAATGAGTACATCGTATAAAATCTCCTGAATCATTTTCTCTATTTGAACTTTTTAGTAGTGTGGGTAGCGATAGGGTCAAACTTTCACCGGTCCTGTCCCAGGCAACAAGGGTATGACATGGTTTTGGGCTCGACTTGGAGGCAAGCCTGTAGGAGTCACAAAAATGCCCTTGTAAGCTTTCAAATTACGTCGGGATTAGTGCCCATTGGTATATCCAAGTTAGCACCAACTGAGGGTGTTAGGGTTGTGGCCTGCACGGTAAAAAGTTCTGCAATAGCTTTGGTGTGATACATTCGCCGCAATTTATTGAATTGAGCTGGGTTGGAGGTCGTTGGTTTTCCTCCTTGCAAGGTCACAAAGCTCAGGCCCAAATAAAATTTCAATGTTAAAGTACTATAATCAGAGATGTGGGAGGCCCAAAGCAGCCAGCCAAGCGGCCCCAAGAACCAAGTCAGCACCTGCAACAAGCAACAAATAAGTAGAAAAATGAAGTGGATGTCCCTGGATTCGAACCACCAATTCATTTGTTAGCCCTTCGGCAACTAAAACGTTGTCATCCCTAACCAAGACTTTGAATGGAGGAATCGGTTCTATTGGCAGTTTGAGACAATGAGTTATTCACAGTTGTAAAAAGTTATCTGAGCTACCACTATCTATTAAGACATGGATATTGAAACCATTAAAGGTGGCTCTAAATCTCATGGTGCCTATCCCAATAGAGCCATTCAGAGCATTGAAAGATAAATGGTGCTTCAGGTCAGCAGATAAGGCCACCTGCTTAGAAGGATCGGGCGGCTCCGGTTCCTCAAGGATAATGTCATCTTCTAGGACATGTAACAACAAGTATTGTTTATTAGGACATTTATGGTTAGGAGGGTACCTCTCATCACACGTGAAACAAAGTCCATTTTCACGCCGTAGGTGGACCTCTGCAGGGGAGAGTCGCTTAATGTTATGATGTTTCGAAATGGTGTTGGCTGGTGTGGGAAGGAGCGATGGAAGGCTAGTAGTTTTCAGAGATTGTGATAGTGTAGTAGATTGAGTAAGTGTGGTGGTTCGCGATTGAAAGAATTTGGGTTTAGAGGAATATTTCTCTTCATATAATTTTGCAAGAGAAACAAAGCGTAGAATGGTGGTAGGACATTGGGCCAAAACTTCACGACGAATATCTTCTTTTAATCCTCCAACGAAGAAATTGAGTAAAGCTTCTGGTGTGACTCCTTGGACCTTGTTGGCCAAGGCTGTAAATTGCACGTAATAATCATGCACAGTGCTGGATTGGATGAGTTTAAACAATTTCGACCTTAGGCATTTGTAAGGTGAAAGACCAAACTCAAGTTCCAATGCTCTTGTGAGACATCTCCAAGAAGCAAAGGGGGTCGTACGATGAGCCATTTGAAACCATGGTAAGACTTCTTTGTCAAAATGAATGGCAGCGATGGTGATTCGTTGATCGTCTAGAGTGGCATAGTACTCAAAGAATTACTCGGCTTTGAAAATCCATTGTAATACATCTTGAACATCAAAGCGGGGAAAATCGAGTTTCATGTTGCACACCTGAAACGGCGGTACCGACAACTTCGTGCTAGAACCCTCGGTGTGATCCGGCTTGTGTAGCCTCAGTCCCTCTATTGTTGTTTCAATGGAGGCAAAACGAAGATTGTAATCCGTATTTCGAGATTCCATAAGTTCAAGTATCTTTTTCACATCTCCAGCTAAATCCTTAAGGTGTGTATTGTCAGCCATGGAGTTCGATGAAAGCACCAATTGTTATGGTATCAATAATAAAAAGATATTAAGAATAGAGGAATGGTATAACAGAAAGTATGAAATGAAATAGTGAAAGGAATATTTTATTTCACCAACGTATTGCTATCCAAAAAACACCTTTCCACCCACAGTACGGAATAATAGAAAAAATCATTTAGAATCAGAGAGAGAAAAAAGCAACAGACTCCACAGAATAATAAAAAAAATCATTTAGAATCAGAGAGAGAAAAAAGCAACAGACTCCACACCCCTCTCTTTCCTATAACTAACTATTTATATAATTTTCTTACACTGCAAAATCCCTCGTTCTAAAATTATCCATTTTTACATATGTGCTCTTTCTACGTGTTGCCTCTAGAGGCTCGCTTCCTGTCATTTTCACCTCTTCTTCTGAATCTTTTATTAATTCATTCATTATAGTTTGCCCATTATTTAAAAAATAATGAATAATTGACTTAAAGCCCAATAATAAGTTGTATGAGAATTCTAAATATTTTAAAATTAAAATCACATAATTTGTATAGGATTCCTGATGATCTCTAAATTGAAATAGCAGTTTTTTTTTATATATTTAGTAAAGGTAAAATCATTATAAGTCCTAATTTTTTTTTTGTTTTGCAAATATTTTGAACCAAAATAAAATAATTATGTGATAACAACTTTTAATTTAGAACATATGGTTTATACTTTTGGTAATTTTCAATTCAATTAAAATTATCTTGACAACTTCAGTTTTAATAAATTTTTTTATAGTTTTTTATTTTTTAAATATAACTAAATATAAAATAATTTTTTAATAGTTCCTCCTTTTTTAGACTAAGCATATTCATGCTTTGAACGTGACAAAACTTAATAAAATAACTAATAGCTTGAACATTGCTTTAACACATAAAATCTTACTCAAAACATTTTGAAGGTTTCATCATTGTTAAACTTTGAGTTAATTTGTATTTTAAATTATTAAGAAACATAGCTGTCAAGTTAGGTAGCTTTAACATTTCAAATTTAAATGAAAGTTCTAAACAATTCTTAAATAGATTTTAATTAAAACCAACCAAGATTAAAGATTAAAGATTACAATAATATATAGAACTACCGACCAAAATCTGTCGGAAATGTGTAAAATCCGTCGGTAATGACATTTTTCCGACGGATTATCGACGGTCATAACTCCGTCAGTAATAACGTTGTCGGTAATATTTACCGACGGAAAAATATAACCGTCGGTAATTACCGAAGGAAAAATTCGTCGGTAATTGCCACATAATCCGTCGGTAATTACCGAAGGAAAAATCCGTCCGTAAATCCGTCAGTAAATATCCCGATCTGGTTCATCTTCTTCCTCTTTCCCCTTCTTCTTTTCCTCAGATTTCAAATTCTTTAATCAACCTTTCTTCATTCCTAAACCAAAAGAACAATCAATTCATTCCAAAACCAAAATCAAAGACTAAATTTAGGTTCTCCAATTGTTTTAGAAACCCTAAAATTGGAAAAATGCCTTAGTTTTTTAGCATCCATATTGTCTTCATTTTCCTCTTGTCCGCGTGGTTCTCCCACGGCAGTGGTGCCGTTCTCCCATGGCAGCAATGAAAACGGAAGAAAAAAGGGGTTGCACAGTGAGCTAAAGCTTGAAAGGGGAAGAAAAGAGACATTAACGGTGCTGACAGTGGTTGCAAACAAGAAAGATGGAGGCGGCCTGACTAGACGGAGCGACGATCTTGTTGATCGGAGATGGAGAGAGTTTTGATTTGTAGCTGCAATGGAGTGGAAGAGAAGAAAAAGATGGAATGGAAGATGGAGAAGTAAGAAAAACATCAAGTTCCACATACAAATGAGGAAGAAATGAGAGAAACGAAATATATAACACTCTGCTCGCGGACAAAGAGGAAAAATGGGCAGGAAAATTCCCGCTCATTTTACCGACGGATGTACCGACGACTTTTTCCGTCGGTAATTAATATAATGGGCGGGAAAATTCTCGCCCATTTTACCGACGGATTTACCGACGGATGTTTCCTTCAGTAAATGAAGGGTTCATTACCGACGGATTTACCGAGAGATATTTTCCTTCGGTAAATGTAGGGTATATTACCGACAGATTTATCGACGGATATGTTCCTTCGGTAGATGTAGGGTCTATTACCGACGGATTTATCGACGAATTTTTTCCTTCGATAAATGTGAACTGCGTTATGGACGGATTTATCGATGGATTTTTCCTTCGGTAATGATTCCGCTGGTAAATCCGTCGGTAAGAAGAAAAAATGCATTCCGTCAATAAAATTCGTCAATAAATTACAATTATCGACGAAAATATTTCCGTCGATAAAAATCCGTCAGTAATTATCAGATTTTTTGTAGTAAAAGATTAAAGAATGAAAATTTGCTTAAAATACATATAACACCACAATTACAACTCAAACACTAATTAACTACAATATCACTTCTTCAACACGTCCATAATCAAATCCAAGTAGTTGGGAACATGAAATCAACTTAATCAAGCTTACTTCAATCTTTAATCTTCAAATAAATTTAGAAGGTAATATTTTTCTTTTTACTAAAAATATTTTCTCTACAAATTCCCAACAATCATCATATTACACTTCATTCTAAGCATAAACAACACATTTTAAATGAGTCTTGCCTTGCCATTCTTTATTTATATCACTGTTTATCATACCTTCTATTGATAAGATTATGTTATCTACAAGTTGGATTCATCAAAAGTTTTCATTAATTCATTATTGACTACATTTGGTTGACAATAATATTCCATGCAATCTTGGTCAAGCATGGCCATTATTCATTTTGCCTTCTAAGACACTACAAATTCACTTTTCTATTCTTTTTAACTTTTCAATATGTATATAAAATGTATTATATTTTTCTAATGAGCAGTATTCTCAATTTTAATATGCATTTCCAAAATATTATAAAAAAATTTACTTAACTATGTTCGAACGCTGGTTAAAAAATTTATTTAATCGACTTTTAAAGATTCTTTTTATTTTACTTTTTTTATTTTTATTTAATAATAATAATAAAACATATTATAAAATTAAAGATTTGACCTTATAAATGAAAAAAATTATTTATTTAAATTTAATAATAAAAAATTGTTCTTTAATATAATAAATATTTAATTAATTTAATATTTTTCCTATAATTAAATATATATTAATATTTTAATTTATAAAGTATTATTTATTACCAAAAATAAAATAAAATATATTATAAAATTAAAAACAAAAAAAAAATATATTAACCTTATTTTTCACATACGATTAATATATTTTTTTAGTTTTGTAATATGTTTTATTTTTTAATAAATAATATTTTAATTTAAAATATTAAATTTTATTTATAATTTTTAATATATTTTATTATTATAAAAAAAATGAACTAAAGAAAAATTAAAGAAAATAAATAAAATCCTTTAACGGGTTTTCGGACTTACATAGCCACATACAGGCCGCTTAAGGACGTCCCAATGGAGTTTGCGGACTCCAAAGAAATCTTTAAGAATCTTAAAGGCGTACTCCGTCACGAACCTCGAGAACGGCGGTGAAGAGTTCGGAAGCACCAACAAACACAGGAGAAAGACGAAGCGAGGAGGACCAACGGGGAAGCTGTTGAGATCAGATTGTGTTATGTTGCATTTCTCGTCTTTAAGAGGAAAATGCTTCCCAGAAACTATAAATCTCAACTGTGGTTTATGTTTTTTTATCTTTAATCTCGATTGAGCTGATAAACTCTGAATTCATCTTTCTCACAATTTAATTTTTTCGTATCAGGAGACATGCAAATAAATTTTGGCTTAACCTCCAGTTGTTGATCTCTAAGCTCCCTTAACTGCATCTGGTACTTTGCTTTGAGCATCTAGCTCTTGCCTAATTTCATTTTCACAATCCAACATAACACAATTTATTGCAGGGTTTGAATGAGGCCTTTTGGTATTTAGATCACTTTCTTCATCGACATTAACAACTTTTCCTTCCTCCTTGATGTTCAACGGGTTTGATGCCTCATGAGTTTGGTCACAATATATGTCTTTTAACTCTTCATCCCAAATATATGTATAATGAATGCCATCGGAATGCCTTGATGCATCTCGTGCACCTTCGATATCACTACTTGCAGACCCTTCAACTTGGTATGTTATCTCCTCAAATTGGCCATGAATTGCAGCACATCCATTTTTAGAACAATGAAGAAATTGAATATTCTTGCCACGTGGATTATTTGATGATACATAATCAACCAAGTAACCTTTTGCAGCACAATTGACGCAGACACCTGCACCTGAACATTATGAATTTTCCTCTATTCTGGTTCTTGTTCTCCATTCGGGAACCAGTGTTGCAATTTCGTTGTCTATCATATTTGCCAAATTGATAATAGACTACTTTTGAGTCAAATCCAATTCTCTTTTGTGATACGGTGGCGTATGGAAGAGTGGAAGAAGGAGGGAGAGAAGTTAGGTGTGAAGAAGCAAGGGAAGAGATGGAGGAGGAGGGAGGGAGAGAAGCAGTCATTGAAGAAAAAATGATCTGACAAATCATCGCTAGCGACCTCAGCTTCCTTTTAACATTATTGGTTTTAGACGACGAAAAATTATAGTTTCTTTAACAGATTAAAAATATATTTAACTTTAAAAAAAAAACAAAAAAAAAATAAAAAAAATTTAATCCGCATTCAAAAGTTGATTAAGTAAATTTTTTAATTAGATTAAGTAAGTTTTTTAATTGGCTTTCAAATATCGATTTATTTTCATTAATAACAAACATTATTTTTTTAATTACACATATAGCATATTGTATATTATATTTACTTATATAGTACGGTTTTAAAATAAGTTTAGAATTTGATTTATGGGAACCCGAATTTTGAACATGTTTCAGAATGCTTTTATACAAATTAATTTTTGAAATTTATATATCAGGAAATCGAATTCTGAGAAGCTTTTTAAGTTATTGACGTTTCCTTTTTGCTTTTTAAGTTTGGAAAATCACAATAGTTTTTTAAATCCATTTAACACTTTTAATTTCTTTTATAATTTTGCAATGGTTTTTGAAACTCATTTAGCACTTTAATTTTTTTTTTATAGTTGTCAATGGTTTTTGAAAGCCATTTAGCACTTTTTTTTAAAATAACATATGATATGTTCAGAATTCGGTTTATGGGAAACCGAATTTTGAATACGTTTCGGAATGATTTTATACAAATTAAAATTTGAAATTTGTATGCCAGCAAATCGAATTGTGAGAAGTTTTTAAATTATTTACGTTCAATTATGTTTTTTAAGTTTGGATAACCACAATGGTTTTTGAAACCCATTTAGCACTTTAAATTTTTTTTATAATTTTCAATGGTTTTTTAAACCCATTTAGCACTTTTTTTATAAAATAACATATTTTGAATATGTTTCAGAATGATTTTATACAAATTTGAAATTCGTATACCAACAAATCCAATTCGGAGAAGTTTTTAAGTTATTGTCCGTTCAATTTTTCTTTTTAAGTTTGGAAAACCACAATGGGTTTTGAAACCTATTTACACTTTTAATTTCTTTTATAATTTTCAATTTTTTTTACAACAAAAACGTTCCTTTACTTTTTAGGTTAAAAACGTTCCCCACCTTTATTCTTCTCTGTTTTCTTTTCTGTTATTAACCTAGCAGCCGCAGCCCCCTTTCCTTCTGCCCCTTTTCTTCAAGTTTTTGTTCTTCTCTGCACTCCATCACCGCATCCCAGGTATTATTACATATTTGATTAGATTTGCAAGTTTATATTTTGCATAGATATATATAAATATTGGTTTGCTTTGTGATGTGAGAAAAATAATGATGCATTCATGTGGAAAAGCATGAAAAGAAAAGGGAAAAACAGTGAAGCTTAGCCATTGCCATTCAATGGGTGTGGAAAACCAAGGAAGGTTTCAATGGTTATGAATGGTTTTTGAAAGCCAGTAAACAATTTTAATATTTTTTTAATTATTGAAACCATATACGTAAATGGACCAATACTGATTAAGTACATAATTTTTCATAAAAGATTTAAATCGCAAATACAATGTTACCTGGTTATGTTGCATATGGTATAGCCTTGATCGGTATCCGATTAAATCATTGTGGGGGGCATTTTCAAAGCTTAGAACATGACCTCCGCTCCATCGACATACAAGTGGAAAAGTAAGTTGTAGCGCAAAATTGGTGCAATAAAGGGCATACGAAACCATGCCCACGACTGTAATAACGATGCACAACCACCCATCGTCTTTGCTTGTCGATCTGTTGCTCTACACATCTTCCTGTACAACACATCTAAACAAGCAGACCCCCAACTATATCGTCGAGTTCTGCGAAAATTACTTAAGAAATTCAAGTACATTAAGTGTACTTTATTACCTGTTTTATCAGGCATAAGAACCCCTCCAATTAGTCCTAATATATATGCCCTTGCATGGGCATTTATGTCGTCTATACTTGAGTTATCATGTATAGGCAACATATTTCCCCGAACCACTTTAGCTTCACCGTAGATCCAACAAGGGACTCCCCCTTAATCGGTGTAATTCGTAACAGTGTATCACACATGTCTTCCCAATCAAACATTGTAGGTCCAATCACTGGAGGGCCATCAACTGTAAGCCCCAATTGTAGTGACACATCTTGCAAGGTAATTGTGCATTCTCTAGTTGGAAGATAAAAAGTATGTGTCTCAGGCCTCCACCTTTCGACCAATGTTGTAACTAACCCATGATCTACTTTTAAGTGTCTCAATTTACATACAGCACCAAACCCAGCTTCTTTTATAACAGGAAGAACTACATCATGTGGTTCAGGCATGGAATGACAATATGAAGAGATAATGTTGTACTATGCATCTTAATAATAAACAAATAAAGAAATAAAGAAAGTTCAGGACAAAAGTTTATTGAAATTTAAGTTTAAAAATAAATAAAAATAAAATAAAATGGATGCAATATATGGAGCTCTATGTTTTTCTTGCCTCCACAACAACATCTTTAAAATGTTTTGGTCGTCTATGATTTAATTGTTGCCAATAATATCAGTATCTCATGAGGTTATAAACAACCATGGCTGAAGATATATGTAGACAATTCCTCACTACATCAATTCAATGTCATCCGTTGGATTAAAGTTAACATAAAATATCACAATCTCTGATTGTAACAAGTATTTGAAAAAAATTGACATATGACCAAAAGCAAGTAAATAATTGACTTTGGCATAACTCTTTAACACCACCACATTCACATGTCCCTGCAACATATTTGTTTTATTATCAAAGAATATAATAATAACACTAAAGAAATGAACGGGCTTTACTTTTCGTGTGCATGGAAATAGTAATATTTCACATGGCACAAGTGAATGGGTACAACTAAAGGTGTATTTCGTATACCCCATTATATTCACAAAAATCTCCATGCATTGAAAAAATGACATCCAACCATGCGTACTATGCATGAAAATAATTAACTTTCGCACATGAAAACAATAAATGTTAGTTGATTTATACAAAGTGTTGCAAACATGGACAAAACATTGAGTATGACTTGCACTCATTCACATGTACTTCTTTATTTTTAATCATTACATTAAAGTGATACACAATGTGCACAATGAACATCTCAGCCTATAAATGAAGGAACTTCTAGCTTATTCGATCAATCTAATCAAGTCACTAAAATACCATTGTAAACAGTCATGGCATCTACACCATTACTTGTGTTAGTGTACTTCAATGGCACCATCTTAACAGAAGAAAACTAGTCTGAAACATACATTAGTTCCGAAACAGCTTGGGTCACCATTATTGATACGATGAATATTGTCGAAGTGAAGTGATGAGTCGATATTTTATTGATTTCACTTAGTTTATTGTGCTAGAATTAATTAGGCAATTGTGCTTAATTGTCCGATATTTTCTCGTTTCGGAAAATTTTGGAGATACATTTTGGGACGTTAGGAAGGACACCAAACAAATTCAAGACTCTCCAATTAGACATTTTAAATTTAGTTATATTGTAATTTAATTGTTTAAACTTTTTGGACAAACTTTTGCACATTGGGCCATTGTTAAAAAATTATGAGGGGCCCAAAATTGTAGGACACTTGGCACCCTAGGGTTTTATTTTATTTTGAGGTGGACCCTACCCATTTTTATTAGGACTCAAGGCCCTAGGGATTGGGGCAGCCGTCATTTTTTTTGGGGACACATAGGACTGCAGATTTTAGGGAGCTACCTCTCGGCATTTTGGAGGATGAGTGAACGATGGTTTCATTTTCTTGTGGAATGAAGGAGAGCTCCAATTTATTCTCTTTTGTTGATTTAACCCATGCCTTTTCATTTGGAAAGCTACCTCAATTTGCTCTAGCTGCTACATTGCTGATGATGTGAGGAGATTGTTTTATTAAATTGCTTTTCATTTTTCTTTAGTTGTCACGGTCTAGGAGGAGAAGCTGATTCATTTTGGTTTTAAGAAAAAGTGTTGGAATTTTTGGGAGCACGTTTTTTTATTAATTATTTAGAGAGCTTGCAACTTTGCTGGGACGGTGCAGCAGCTCACGCCACATCACATTTCCCTTTCTTTTGATGTTAAGTGCTATTTATTTGGTGAGGAATGGAGCCGATCTCACGTCAAGTCCAATAATGCTTTTTAGGAGAACAAGACTTTTGATTTTAAATTGGAGAAGCACATCTTTTATTTGAGAACGATGTTGTGATTTTTATTTCTTTGGAAAAAGCTATGTTGAATTCATTTATTTTTCTTTGAAAAGAAAAAAACGTTGACTTTAATTTCGCTGAATTTACTCTTTCCCATTTTCATTTTGTTGGTGCACTTTTTGATTGAATGCTGCATTAAATTAAGCTGCTTGCTTCAAGAGGCGCTGGCATTTAATTTTGCTTTAGAGAAGTGGAGCTGTTATATCCCGTGGGAGGCACACGTTTGATTTGTTTTTGGAGGAGGCGCATGCGGCGTTGATTCATGGAGAAAGAGAAGCGGTGCATTTCCATTTGGCTGGAAGCAGCAGCATGGCGACATTCATTTTCTTTGAGCATGAGATGCGGTTATTTTATTTGATTGGGCTTGCACACATGGGACATCATGGAAGTAACAGATATGGTTTATATCTTGGAATGCACAATGGTGATTTTAATTTTGGAGAAAAAGCACTCATTTTTCATTTAGAAAATCACTAATTCAACAATTGCAATTTAGTTTATTATTAACGCGTTTTCTTTGTGTCATTTAAGTAATGAATTGCTTTTAATCTTTTAGCTTAAGCGTTACATTTTTATAGCTTGAGTTGTGTCTGGATATTTATCTACTGCAATGTTCAGTTTAATGTTTTCTCTTACTTTAATGTTATCTATTTTGTTCGGCTTCTTCATTTTCCTGCATTTCCAATTTCCTCACCTTCGTTTAGAGATCGTCCATTCGTGGAGTACATTGTTCTTCATAATTGTTCATCTTCATTCAGAGGTAATTTGGTTCCAAACTTTTTTTCTTTAAATTTCTCTAAATTTCAATTATATTAAAATTTGTAATTAATTAAATATATTTTGAATTTTAAATTATACAAACAAATTTCATAAAATATGCTAACTATATACATTATTTTTATTTATTTATTGTTTTATTATTATTATTACTAATTGTATTATTATTAATTTTTTATATTATTCATATTATTTTTATTATTATCTCTATTATTTAATTGCTTAAATATATTATTTATTGACTGTAAAATATCATAAAATTTAACAAAATAGTTACCTTTTAAGTGTTCAACGGGTTTGGAAAACCGTTTTCTCCTTTAATGGTTTTGGAAAACCGCTTAACGTTTTAACAAAACCGGTTTTCGAAACCCGGTTAACGTTCTAATGGTTTTCAAAAACCATTGAATTATGTCAGGGTTTTCAAAAACCGTTTAACCAATCTGACGGTTTTCAAAAACCTTTATCATTTTGTAGTTTTAATGGTCGCATGGTTTTCGAAACCCGATTAATGAAGTAATAGTTTTAGGATAATGATCTAATTGAATTTTTAATATGCATTTTCCAAGCAATCATCAGCTACCACAACTTCAAATGGCAGCTTCCGTCTACGCATGCATCTACGATAATGGTGACATTGTTCCTGATGCTAAAAGTGGTGTTCTGTTTACATCGGACACTAAAATCATGATTGGTATTCATATAGGTTTTACGTTGTCCAGATTAATACAGATACTATTGCAAAAGTCTAACAGAGATTCAATCCATCCACCTCCAATCCTTCACTTTAGATTTCCAACTCAAATATTTAGGAGACATATAACCTTCACAACAACTTAGATTCAAGATGACGATGACTTAGAAGGTGCAATAGACATCACAAAGGCCAACCCCATTTTAACATGCATACAAATTTGTTCCACCTATACTACAACCATTCCATCTTCCTTACCGAATTTTGGAACACAATTTAACCAAGATGAACCACCCTCACAACACTCTTCTGACCTTAACAAAACATATTTAGGGGAATGGCAAAATGACATACAGTCATACACTGAACTATTAGCCGGTCCATCCAGCTCACAACTTTTCCAATATCTCCCAAATCAAAACACAGAACCCTTATCGCCTCCTACTTTACAAGAAAATGAAATAGTAGGCTTACCTTCATCGTCATTAATCCATTTAGTGAAGATGAAGATGAAATCCTAAGCCAACACGATCATGATGAAAAACAAAATTTAGATATTCCCTCCATACAACAACACCAACAACAACAACCATATAACCCACCCCACCACTTCCAATCCTATGAAGAATTCCCCTTGCATCTACAACAATATCCTTGTGCATATGATCACCATTTGGTTTTGCATGACAATATCGACCATCAACCTGGAACATTGACTCAGGGAATGAGATTCCAAACCAAAGAACAAGTTATTGATGCTCTAAACACATTTCACATACAAAACCATTGTACATACAAAACAACACACTCTAACACAACAAGGTTGAGGGTGCAATGTGTACATCAACAATGTCCATGGAACTGTCAAGCCATCCTTCGTACACGAGATCAAGTCTGGAAAATAAGAAAAATTGATGGTGCCCACACATGTGCTTCGCAACTCATCACACAAGATCACAATAGGCTAGGATCACAAATCATTTCCCATCACATACGTGAGATGATCGAATCTAATCCATTCATACCTATTGCAACAATTATTGCTTCCATCAAGACCTTTATGGGGTATACTACATCCTACAGAAAGGTTTGGTTGGCTAAACAACATGCAATTGAACATGTGTATGGAAATTAGGAAGAATCGTTCAACAAATTTCCATGCCTACTGCAAGCCATGCAAACTTTTCTTCCCGATTTTGTGTACAAATTGAAAACACAACCAATTATTGATGGTCAGGAGGCCCGTCAAAACCAACAATATTTCAAAAGACTTTTCTAGACCTTCAAACCTTGTGTTGATGGATTCCCATATTGCAAACCGTTGGTGCAAGTGGACGGAACATTCCTATACGGAAGATATAGGGGGACTCTTCTGGTGGTCATGGCACAAGATGGGAGAAACAACATACTCCCCATTGCTTTTGCTATAGTTGAGGGTGAAACAACATACGCTTGGTTTTTTTTCCTAAAAAACGTTAGGAGACATGTCACACCTCAACAAAACTTGTGCTTAATTTCGGATCACCACAACTCTATAAGTGCAACATTCAACAGACCGATCAGTGGGTGGACAGAAGGACAATGTGTGCATGTCTATTACATTTGACACATTGCTCAAAATTTCACCAGAAGATTGAGGGATGCATGTTTGAAGAAGGACCTTGTCAACATGGGTAATTACTTCATTTTTAAAAATTTTAACCAATTAAATGTCGTCTTTATTATTCTCCATTATCTGTAATCATTACTATTTTCTTAAATATTTTTGCAGCATACGCAATGACTGAGTCGCGATGTAACTATTACTACAATATCATTAGGGAAAACAATCCCGAAGCAGCAACTTGGATTGATCAAATTCCAAGACAACAATTCACACTTGCGTATGATGAAGGCAGAAGATGGGGTCATCTAACAACAAATCTAGCCGAAGCAATTAACTCAGTCCTGAAAAAGACAAGAATTTACCAATCTCCTCCATAGTATTGGCCACATACACAAGATGCAACGCCTTTTTCACAGAAAGAGGGAAACAAATAACTGCAATGATAAGTACTGGTCATATCTATTCTAAAAATGCCACGAAGGTCCAACAGGATGGTGATTCGAAATCAAACACCCACAGGGTTGTTGAATTTGATAGAAATACAACAAGATTCATAGTCAAGGAGATGGTAAACCCAAGAGAAATACGACTTGCAGGAAAATTCGTTGTCAGATTGGATGAACGATGATGTGATTGTGGCAAGTTTCAAAAGATTCATCTACCGTGTTCACATGTCTTAGCAGCTTGCAAACATGCTCATCACGACTTTAACATTTACATCAGTCCCTATTATAAGTCAGATGTCATCATGAAAGTGTATAATAATTTGTTTGGGGAGCTACGACATGAAGAATATTGGCCACCATACCAAGGCACATAAATTTGGCCTCATCTAGCCACAAAAAGGAATGCAAAGGGTCGACCAAAATCATCCAGAATCAGGACTGAAATGGATATCAGGGAACGATCACACCCATGAAATTCCTCATACTGTCAAACCCCAGGCCACACAAGAAATCATTATCCTCACAATCCTGGCATGAAAGGATCCACATCCCATCATTAAATTCATTGAATAAAACTTTTATTTGTCTTAAAAAAATCATCGAATTTTAATCTATCATTTATAAAAAAAAAATATAGGTCAGAATTTGGTTTTCTAGAATTCTAACTTAAACTTGTGTAAAAAAAAAACCATAGCAAATTCAGAATGTCAAAAAAAATTATAAAAAAAATTAAAAGTGCTAAATGGGTCTAAAAAACCATTCAAAATTATAAAAAAATAATGTGTTTCAAAAACCATTGAAAATTAAAAAAAAAATTAAAAGTGCTAAATGGGTTTCAAAAACCATTGAAAATTATAAAAAAAAAAATTAAAGTGCTAAATGGGTTTCAAAAACCATTGAAAATTATAAAAGAAATTAAAAGTATAAATGGGTTTCAATGGTTTTCCAAACTTAAAAAGCAAAACAGAACGGAAAATAACTTAAAAACTTCTCACAATTGGATTTGCTGGTATACGAATTTCAAATTTTAATTTGTATAAAATCATTTTGAAACATATTCAAAATATGTTATTTTATAAAAAGTGCTAAATGGGTTTCAAAAACCATTGTGGTTTTCCAAACTTAAAAAGCAAAATTGAACGTAAATAATTTAAAAACTTCTCACAATTCAATTTGCTGGTATACGAATTTCAAATTTTAATTTGTATAAAATCATTCTGAAACATAGGTTTCCCATAAACCGAATTCTGAATGTATAATATATGTTATTTTATAAAAAAGTGCTAAATGGGTTTCAAAAACCATTGACGATTATAAAAAAAAAATTAAAGTGCTCAAAATCCATTGCAAAATTATAAAAGAAATTAAAAGTGTTAAATGAGTTTCAAAATTAAAAGTGTTAAATGAGTTTCAAAAACCATTGTGGTTTTCCAAACACGTCAATAACTTAAAAAACTTCTCAGAATTCGATTTGCTGGTACACAAATTTCAAAAGTATAAAAATATACAGTATATGTGTAATTAAAAAATAATGTGTTATTAATGAAAAAAAATCTTCAAATATCAATGAAGGTATTTATAGCATTTTGAAGGTGCAAGATGAAGATTGGAAGATGTAAGGAGAAGTGCTCTTTTCTCTTTTCTAATTATGTTGAACTTTAAGGGTTTTACAATATCTAAACATTGGATGTTAAAGCACCTTATTCTATTATTTTTCTTCTTAGCTATATAACTTTCTTATTCTTCTTAACTTTCCAATGTGTTGTGCAAAATGTCCTATATCTCTCTAGTTGCGCTAATCTCTTAAGATTTTCACAATATCTACACATTGGATGTTATAGAAACCTTATTCTATTATTTTTTTTTCTTAGATAAAACTTCATTTCTTTATTAAAGATAATCCATCCTTCACCATTTTAATAATTTCTTGAAGACCAATAACGACCTATATTCTCACAAGCCACTCATCACAATTCTTTCCATTTAATATGAATAAAAAATATATATGAGATTTGTGATGTTATTTGAAAAAGTCATACTTACTAATAAAAGTCCCATAGTTATTGGATAGGCGGCCCATATGAAAAAAAGCCCACATGGGTTATAGTTATGAGGTTTCGGCTTGTGTATGATGATATTTTAAACAGCATAACCCTTCCCCTGTTTTTCTTATCCTCAAACACTCTTGTTGTCTTTCTTGTTCTTCTTCTTCCTTGTTCCAACGCCTTCACCGTTTCTTACATGTCTATCACTGCCACTGCGTTCAAGTCTCTCACCATGGCCGATTCGTGCCTCCTCTCTTCTCCCTCCTCTCTCTTTCACAACATAACCAAATCCCACGTTTTCTCACATCCTTCCAAACCCCTCACACTCCAATTCTCGTGCCTCAATTCCTCCCCCTCGCTCTCTCTCTCCCTCGCTGCACGAACCCACCGTTCCCCCGTCCTCACCCACGTCGCCCAAACTTCTGATTGGGCCCAGCAAGAAGACAACACCGCCACCTTCCAGGCCCAGGAGGAAGAACAAGAAGGGGGTGGCCTCCTCGATTGGGAGGTCGCGGGCGAAGGCGCCGAAGATGAGGGTTTCGTGGAACCACCGGAAGAGGCCAAGCTCTTCGTCGGGAACTTGCCTTACGACGTTGATAGTCAGAAATTGGCCATGCTATTCGAACAAGCCGGAGTCGTCGAAATCGCCGAGGTTCGAAAGAGAGAGGCTTGTTACCCTCGCAATTTTCAATATCGGTTTTTATTAATGTTGTTTAGGGTTTAAGAGTGCAATGAACGTGTGTGGTTGCCATTTCTTTGTGATTTTAGGTGATTTATGCCAGGGACACTGACCGGAGTCGTGGATTTGGATTTGTGACGATGAGTACTGTTGAAGAAGCCGAGAAAGCTGTGGAGAAATTCAATAGCTATGTAAGTTCGTATCACTTTTTTTTATTCTGATGTTAAATGAGGCAGCTTGGAATTGAAAGTTTGGTTTGATTTTCTATTGAGTTCTTCGCGTTCAATGCTTGTTTTTTTATATATGTGGTTGTTGGACTAGCCAGTGAGGAAAGGGTCTTGCTATGTATTGATTCCTTTTTTTTTTCTCTGGTGGGCTCTTTTGTTGTTTTGATAAGTGTTGCAATGATGTAAGTGTATTGGAATAATGGAGGAAAAAAGAAATGGCTGGTGTTACCTGGCTGTGTGGAGGATTTGAATTAAACCCATATGCATTATATTATCTGTCTGATTATTGTAGCATTCCATGCACCCCTATGGCTAAAGAGCAACAATATGATTATGATCACTTTAAAGTGTTTGTTTCCTCTATTCGCAACAAAGCTTCTTTTGTGGCTGCACAACTTGTGTCATAAAGATGAAGTGGCTTGCGCCTGTCATTTTAATTCGTTATAAATATATATGGTTACATCTTGAAGTTCGGACTCCCATTCAACTATTTGTAGTATTTTTGTTTGTTAGCCAATGACTCTTCCCTGAATCAAATGCTACAGAACCTTTCTAAGTTTGCTCTTGTCACATCTCTTGTTGCTACGAAAGCTTTGCTGCTTTGTGCGAATAAGTTTTTCTAAGTGATCCTTCCGACAAGTCAAAATGTATCATACATGTCACCCACAAGCAAAAGGATGTGGATATTGTCATTGATGTTTATTTCTAAATAATTTTGGTATGTTGTTCTTGAGATCTTATTCATATTATCTGTGACAGGATTATGATGGAAGACTGTTGACTGTTAATAAGGCTGCTCCGAGAGGAGCTCAACCTGAACGTCGACCTCGTCGTAACTTTGAGCCTGCCTTTTCTGTCTATGTTGGTAATTTGCCGTGGGATGTTGATGGTACCAGGTTGGAGCAAGTTTTCAGCGAGCATGGTAAGGTTTTGAGTGCTAGGGTAGTCTATGACAGGGAGAGTGGTCGTTCACGTGGCTTTGGCTTTGTCACAATGTCGGATGAGTCAGAAATGAATGATGCTGTTACTGCTCTTGATGGTCAGGTATTACTCAAGTTCTTTGTTAAATTATCAATTGTTTCATGTAATGGGCTATGTTCACTAGTGTGTGTGTGGTTTGAGGGCAGGCAGGGTGAAACAATATAGTAAATTGGCTACTTTTACAGTTTGTTTTTGGGTGATTTTCTGATATGGTGGTTTTGTAATTTCAGACTTTGGACGGAAGGACAATTAGGGTGAATGTTGCTGAGGACAGACCCCCCAGGCGTAGCTCCTTTTGAGTGGTTTACCCCACGTACTTCCCCATTTCAGCTGCTGGAATTCTCTTGCATTTTTTTAATGGCTGAGGATATAGTAACAATTTTCTTTGAAGGAAATTACCCTTCGGGCGCCAGTTTCAGATTAGATTTATTTGGTTTGTTATTATGAATGTGATGTCCAGATGAAAAGTAAGTTGTAATCCTAACTTCTAAGATCTTGGAAAAAATGTATACCATGTTGCGTTTTTGTCTGGGGCTAATATGTTAATTTATGAAATGAGAAAACGGGAAGAGGAGAGTTCTGTGGGGACTATCGTAGGAATGCTTTGTTCGTTTTAACTAAATATTCAAACTGAACAAAAAGCATATTATTTCCGGTCACCGGACACGATTCAGTTCACCCAGCTTGTAATAATTTAAGTTTGGGTGAATCCGATAGGGTGATGATTTGCTGACTTAAATCATTGATGTGGTTCCTGGTAAGTTTCAGAACGGTTTTGTTTTCCTTTTCTAATTGATTTTTTTTTTCTTACATATGAAAAAACATCTGCAGTATTTCAAAGTAATGGAAGAGTGGTTTTCTTAAAGAATGTGCTAGTACTCCAGAAAAAAATATATCAATTCTGATTTTATTTTTTTGAAAACAAATCCATTTCAAAAAAATGTTGTAATAAAGTTATTTCCACTGTAATTCTCAAACTGGACCTATTTGATGATTATATGCTGAGAATTTGGCTATTCTTAATTTAAAACAGGTTTTACTTCCTTGCTTTTTCTAATTTTCAAAATATAAAAAAAAAATTGAAAAGTCAGGAAAGAATCTGGTTTTTGGAAAATTGAATTTTGGCCTACTTTCTGCCACGAGGGTTAGTATTTAGACAATTATGTTCTTATCTACTTTTGTGGCATATAGTTTTAGAATTTGATTTTTGTGGACTGAATTCCTACGTGAGAAGTACATGAGTTTATTTTGAAAATTAAATTGGGATGAGTTTATTTGAGGGTTTTTTTAAAATAGATATATTTTTGAGAAAAAAAAATTGTTTGATTATTCCTAAAAAGAATTAAGTTACTATGGAAGTCTGAATTCAATAAGGATTGTAAATATAAGTTTTCTGCATCACTGAATAATCAAAATAATCATTTTTCAGTAAAAATAAAAAATTTATATTACAATTTGGTCGATGAAAGTAAAAGATGATTCATATATACAAAATATTATACATCATTATATTTTCTATTTTTGGTTCTAAAAGTTTGTCACTCAAGTTTAGTTTAATGGAGTTGAAAATGAGTATGTGAGTGAATAATATGGTAGTCTATATTTTAAATTATTTTTCATTTCTGACGATTTTCAAATAGAAATTCACTCTTTAAAAACCAGTTAGTATGTTTAATGTGTTTTAAATTTTGTGGTTTATATTGCAAAATACTGATTTTGATTGTAGTGGATGAACTATTGTTTTTTATGAACATTTTCGTGGTCAATTATTCATCACAAGGTTTGGGAAGTGGTTTTTCTTTGAACGGTTTTGGTCAAAATCATAAGGAATGAAGTCATTCGTAAGTCTTGGACCTTGGACTGTTTTTTATATGTTTCTAACTCTATAAACATAGCATCTTGATCATTCTCATAAACATACAAAAAGAAAAGAAGCTCAAAGAAATATTATTCCTCGAGTTTCTCCTCTCAATTCTTCTTTCTTCTTTTATTCTCTTTATCCTAGGTTTCATTCTTTTTTGAAAAGAGATTTCTTGTTGATTTTGTATCCATGAAATTTTTCGAAAAGTTTCTGTTATATTTTAAGAGACTTGCACAACACATCGCAGATAAATTCTTAAAAGACAGTGGATTTACACGTCTTAGGAAATTTTTGTTTATGATTTTTGTTAGCATTTTTGCAATAATCTTAAAGACTTATGACTGACATCAACAACCCAATCCCAGATAATCAAAATATTTTTTTCTGGAACGCAAACAATCTTCGCTAAACCATTCCCGGATGTGTCAAAAATTGAGATAATCTCTGGTCAGAACTTTTGGCGTTGACAAGAACATGTATCTACTCTTTTAGATATGTACGAAGTTGTTATTGCTCTTTGGTATCCAAAACCCGACTCCAGTCTCCCTTCAAATTCAAAACAAGTTGAAGATTGAGTTCGTGCAAACAAGGCATGTCTACATACTTTACTCAGGGTACTTTCTAATGATTTGTTCAATATGTATTATTCTTATAAGGAAGCGAAAGACATTTGGAATTTGTTGATTCTTAAATACATTGTTGAAGATGTTGTCAGACAAAGGTTCATCATTAAAATCTATAACCGTTGAGAAATCAATGAAGATAAGCAAATAAACTCTCTGATGAATGATACCACAAGTTGCTTGAAGATATCAAAGCAAAGAACGTTCTTCTACTTGATGAATTTGTAGATATCAAAGCAAAGAACGTTATTCTACTTGATGAATTTGTTTCAGAACTTTTGATCAAGAAATCGCCGCCATCCTGAACTGATTACAAATAATAGCTGAAACATAAACACAAGCAAATGTCACTTCCAAAGCTCATCACACACATAATTATTGAAGATACCAAAAGAAAAAGGTGTGTTATTGCAAGGGCCAAAACTTCGTCTGCCAAAGAAAATATGTTAAAAAACAAACGTGCTCCAAAAAGGTATGAACACAAACCCAATCACAAAAGAAAAAATAATTTTCGAAAATCTTGTCCTAATAGATCTAACCCCACTTTTAAGAAGAAAGGAAATTTCTTTGTGTGTGAAAAGTCAGGTCATCATGCACCTTAGTGCAGGCGCAAAGCAAGAAACGACAATCCACCTAGGGCAAATATAGTTAAAGGAGATGATATTATTGTGGCGGTCATTTCAGAAGTAAATTTGATTAGCAATGTGAGTAAATGGGTGGTAGAATCTGGTGCTACAAGACATATCTATGCAAAAAGAAGTGTCTTTACATCCTACACCAGTGTAGTGCAAATATGACATGTGACATGCTAGATCAGGACATGTGAATTCTTCATATGTTATGAAATTACAGTAACTAGGATTAATTAATATGTATGATAAACAAAATAGTAAATGTGACATATGTGTAGAATCCAAAATAACAAAGAAAACATGTTATTCCATAGACCGTTGAATTGAATTGTTAGAATTAATTCATAGAGATATAGATTACTTAAAACAAACCATGTCTAGAGGCGATAAAAATTATTTTGTAACCTTTACAGATGATTACTCTAGATACACTAAAGTGTACTTAATCAAACATAAAGATGAAGTCGTTGATGAAATATACAAGAACACTAGAGGGGGTTGAGGGTCAGGGTGAGGGTTGAATGGTGTTTATCAAATTCTTTTCACAAAGCAACATCTAATAATTTATAAGGATAATGTGCATGAGTTGCAAAATGTTTAGACCTTATTGAGATAAGTGAATGGAAAGCGTTTTGGATAACAAAGCAATAAACCACATATTTTTATACTAGTTTATTCAACATGAGCTATGTCCAATTCTTCCTTAAGAACAATTAAGAAGTTCATCTAATATATACGAGAGTGTTACAAAAGATGGTATATTTGAATGATATTATGGGTAATCCTCTTATGAGGTCATGACATTGTAGTTTAGAGATTAATCTCATACTTGCATGTCGACATTTATTATGCCATGAGATTGAATTGTCTTTTATTGACATCAGGCATGGGACACTTTGAGCATGTAGTTCATTTATATCTATGTTGTATAAGTTGCCTTTTATATTTGCAGTATATACTAATAAACCCTGATTATTTAGGACTTTACCTTGGCCTTTTTCAAATGTAACATTGTACCTGGTGTTTTGAATCCTCAAGGGCATAATAAAAATAAACCAGAGAAGAACGCGAAATAAGACAAAAGTGGAGACTCCACAATCTAGCAGATTAATAAGTTAAGTGAACATTTGCCACAAAGATTTAATCTTTGATAAGAATTAGAGTTCTAATATAAGAAACAAGAGAATCCTCTATATAAAATGTTAATGCATATATTATGACTCAAAAGTGTATACATATGTATTTGGTGCCCCTATATATAGGTATAAATGTTTAAGGCACCTAAGAAACCCTAAAAGAAAGCGCAAAGATATCGGTCCAAAAATAACTTGAAAAATAGAAATAAATTGTTTGCAATTAAAATAAAAATACAATTTATTTAATTTCCTAAATTACTCTTCAATTGTGCTCACGATATTCGTGTTCTTTAAATTCCTTTCTTCTTGGAAGATTATAAGATTCAAGATTCAAGGAGACATGTTTTGATCTTTGACCTTGTCATAGATTCTTTAAATTACAAATGTTCTTCTTCAAGTTCTTCTTCTATATGTTTCAAGAGATAGTCCTCTATCATACGCTCATTCATGAAGAGGATTTGTCCTCAAATTCGTATCCCTTGAAGATTTTTTATCATTCTCCTTTGTTTAGAGAGAATTTGACTCGAATTATTGAAGATCCTATGCACAAACAAAAACATAAATCAAAGACACAAATCTAGAATAAATAAAAATCTATGAAAATGATATTTGGATCCTTGAAGAGACCAATCTCTTATTATCAAAGATTTGGAGGTGTGCCTCCAAGGTTAAATACACACTTGCAAATATCACCAAACAATTTTAAGTTAAAGATGCAATGCTCAAAGAAGATGAAATGAATAATTTTCAAGTAAACAATCAAACTATAAGTATGAATTTGATTATCCCTAAATTTTTTAGAGATGGTCAAACAAGATAATTCATGTGCATATATTTCTAAGCTTGTTTCCATACTAAGAGAATGACATTGAATATCCAAATGAATTAACAAACAAGCTAACAAATTATCAAAACACAAGTTCTGAGTTTGAAGCTTGTGTCTTCCTTTTCTGTCATCCTCTTTTCCTTCCTTTGTTGATGCCATGGGTCTTTGAAAAACAAATATTTCATAGGCAACAAAACAAAAAGAGACCAGTTAGTGTTTTCCTTTAATGACAAATCAGGATGTTCTCTTCTTTTCCTTTCTTTTTCTTCTTTCTCTTTTCTCTCTTTCTTTTCTTTCTCCTCTTTCGCTCTTTTTTCTTTCTCTTCTTTTTCTCTATTTTCTTTTTTCTCTCTCGCTCTCTTTTCTTTCTCTTCTTTTTTCTCTTTTCTTTTTCTTCACACTCTTGTTTCTTATTCTTTTTTTCCTCTTTTCTCTTTTTTCATACTCTCTCTTTTCTTTTTCTTCTTTTTCTTTCTCTTCTCTTTCTTCCATTTTTATACGTTCTTTTCTCTCTTATGCTCTTTTAACTTTTCGCTCTTGTTTTCTTTTCAATGCATCCAATTTTTGCAAAGTTCTTTCTTCTTCCTCTTTCAAATATAGAATGTAGTTCTTAAGGTCTTCATTAGTAATCATGGGACTTGCATTCCAATTAGGACACTAACGAGTTTCATACCCATAGCCTTCACACTTGGGAAAACATTTTTGTCATGCTTGTGCTTCCTTTTCACACTTGAGGGTGGTGCGATTACATGGAGATAAGCCAGACAAACAATTATTGTAAGATCAACAATGAAATGAGTTTGTTATTCTTGAGTTGGCTGATAGTGAGGCTGATTGGTTGAAAAAATTCTTCGCAAACATTCCACTAAGAATGAAATCAACCCCATTAGTGTCAATACACTGTGATTGTCAACCGAAAATAGCTATAGCTAAAAAAATGAATTACAATGGAAATAACAGACATATACAATTGAGACAATATTTAGTGAAGCAGTTGATAAAGAGTGTAACTATTTCCATTGATTATGTGAAGTCAGAACGAAATTTAAGAAATCCTCTAACTAAACGATTAGGAAGAAATATGATCTTAGAAACATCGAGGGAAATGAGACTTAAGCCACTTGCAAACAAACAAGTGATGGTGACCCAACCTTTGTGATTAAAGATCCCATGCATAAGGTTCATGTGGGTAAAAATAAGTCACTTGTTAGTTCTGATAGACTTTTAAATCAAATATGTCAATTCCTATGGTGTGTGTATGTGAAAGTGTTAAAGACTGCATTATTGAGAGGTTAAACTTTGAAATTAAAATTCTATGTAGTGAAAGAATTTTAGTTTAGAAAAATTTTAATGATTTTCATATTCCTTACGGATGGTGTATGATCTGTAGCATACTTAATGAAATCACTTATATCAGTGTCAAGTAGGGTAGCTTGAATGAAATTTTGGCATGACCTCTAGAGCATTCATGAATATTAAGCACGTGTATGGCAACAATGCAACACATCGTTAACAGTAATGATTGTGAGGGTGTATTGTGATTGATAAACCTCTTATACATGTTAAGTGTCCTTGGTTCATATAGCTTACTATACCAATTACGTTGTGTGTTAAATTTCTCGATCTAGGATTGGTTCATATAGCTTGCTATACCAGCTCCAATGCATTATATCTTATAAAACTTAGGATAACTTTTTTCTTTCTCTTTCTTACAATCTTTCTTTCTTGTCTTTTGCAATATGTGACATTTGTTGTAATTTTTTTGCTTATATTGCAAAATATTGCTTTTGAATTTAGCAGATGAACGTTGCTTCTTGATGAATGTTGCCTTCCATGGTCAATTCTTCACCGCAAAGATCGGGAAGAGGCTTCTCTTTGAACAATTTTGGTCAAAATCGTAAGGAGTGAAGTCGTCCGCAAGTCTTAGACCTTGGGTCGTTCCTTATATGTTTCTAACTCTATAAATAAAGCACCCTAGTCATTCCACTAAACACACAAAAATAAAAGAAACTTTCTCTTCTCCTTTTAAACAAATATTATTTCACAAGTTTCCTCTCTCGATTTTTCTTTCTTTTCTTATTTTTCTTATCTTAGGCTTCACTCTTATGCAAAAAAGAGATTTCTTACTAGTTATGTGTCTTTAAAATTTTTCGAGAAATTTCTATTATATCTTGAAAGACATGTGAAATGAAATACAAATAAGATTTTAAATACAATCTATCTACGCATTTCAAAAAATACAACACATTAGTGAAAATGATTTAATGAGTCAAGTGAAACTTTAATTAAGTAAATGAAACACAAATAAGATTTTAAATACAATCGATTTACACATTTCAAGAAATACAACATATTAGTGAAAGTGATTTAATGAGTCAAGTGAAACTTTAATTAAGTAGGTTTAATGTTAAAATTGAGTCAATTTTTTTTTTATTTAAGTTAGCCTATCCTAAAATATGCACTAAGTGATTTAATGAGTCAAGTGGAACTTTTAATTAAGTACCTCATCAAAGGTTTAATGTTGAAATCGAGTCAATTTTTTATTTAAGTTAGCCTTTCCTAAATAATGCACTAAGTAAAAGATAAGTTGATTTAATTTATCGTAGTTAATAAAATACGTTAAATTAAATCAATGATAAATATATTGCAATTGTTTAATATATTGTAATTGTTTTTCTCTACTCTTTTAATTGCAGAAAATTTAAATCCTGCTCTATTGGATATAGTTTCTATAATCTAGTAATTATAAATTCAGCGTCTAGTATAACTTCTTATTTCTCAAACGAATTTTCAAACATTTATTCGTTCAAAGGCAAAATGAACCCCAATTTGTTTTGTTTTCACGAGCTGGTGAAATAGAGTCGTGCTTCATGCCGCCAGGAATAGAAAAAGTTCCTGTCAAATATATTTAATAATTAATCACTCAAAAAAAGTAAAAAAAAAAAAAAAAACTACTTATATAAAAATTATCATTAATGCACATCATGAATATGAATTAATCCAGTAAGCAGAATATGAAACTTTATACTATACAAATTCTACCCGCATAAGGGTGGCATGTTCCAAGGACTTGATATCTGTAACTGTAAGCCTTACAAGATTCAGGAAACTTTTAACTGTACAAATTCTAACAGTATGCGTTCATCCAAAATCCCAACACTGACATCTGAAATATTAGTATTCAGTATTTTGGCTCCATTTTAGTAAGTTCGCAGTTGAGCTTCTCGACTAGTGAGGGGAACGTAACGAACAGACGTCTCAGTCCGGACACTGATAGAACCATCAGAATTCTTATCCACCACCTTTAAATCTTGAAATATGTTTCCAACAGGAATCACCATTCTACCTCCTGCCTTCAGCTGGTCAATTAGTGCTTGGGGAATTTCTGGTGCTGCTGCTCCAACGTGAATGGCATCATAAGGTGCAAACTCTGGCCAACCTTCCCTCCCATCTGTCAACACGACAGTTATCAATCCTCCAATCCATAATCCCAAGTACACGTTTATTTAACTAGTCAAGAAATAATCAGGCAACTGTAGTAGATCCATAAGATTCCATTGTCACGCATACAATGTCACACGGATGTTTCAGATAACAATACCAAGAACAATGCTTTTGGATCAACACCACTTTAATCGACTCAATAACATCAAAGAAAATGCAAATCCTAGACAAACAGGTTGTGTTTTCTCCATTTGACAGAATTAATCGTATTCAAACTATGGCATTATGTCTCTAAACTCTATGGTTGAAACAAGGATTGCATTAAATTATTGTGCTAAAATGAAATGATACAGTATTTCAGATTCAATTGAAACAGAACTTAAAAAATCATACCACCAGCATGAATAGAAAGGGATCCATCTGTCAATTGTGTGGCAGAAGCACTTTTCTGAATATTCTCAATTGAAGAAGAAACCAATTCAGGAATATGCTCTACACCAACAGCACGGCCTTGGGGTCCAACCATCAAGGCAAAGCACGCCGTCAGATACCCCGTTCCTGAAAACAAGTTAAATTTGGAATTGTGAACACCAGCTAAAGTTAAAAATGTGAACAGCCCTAAAGACTGATAAACAGAACAAGAGTTGATTTATGTAGCCGGACGTCATAGATCCACCTAGAATTGGGAATATGCAAATCAACAGGGAGAACCTAATTCTAAATGTCTTTCAATAAACACTGTCACAGTTCTACATCTTCACACTATCTTTCTCCTGCTATGGCTGTAGAACCCTTCAAGGAAGTAGGGTGTGGTGGAGCTTAGAAAGTACGCTTCATCCGCGTTTCATGCAATCCATCCACTGCTCAAGCAATAATATCCACTCTTTTCAATTGACCATTACTACATTATAAACAACTTGTACAACATGTTATACCGTCTATTTTAATAATCAGACTCATTAACACGAGCCAGTACTTCACACTTTTTACCTAGGGAAGTTTATGCCTCATTAACACGAGACAGTACTTCACAGTTTACCTGGGGAAGTATATCCCTCACCAACAGCAAATCAAACACACAGATAGTAATGGGATACCAAGAAAAACTCCATTCACTAACTAGCAAGCAACTCCCACTTCTTTTGGACGTTTTCGAATAAAATTAGTCAAGTAACTAATTTTCTAATTTGATTATAATATATTCATGGAGCATATACCAGAGCCCACGTCCAAAGCACGCATCCCAGGCTGCAACTTATCCTCAAGCAACTGAAGACACATGGCATGCATATGTGGGGCAGATATAGTGGCATTGTATCCTATGGCCATGGGACTGTCATCATAAGGCTCAGCTCCATCAGGTACAAACAACGCTCTGTCAACTTTCTCCATTACTTCAGCCACTTTACTTGATGTGATCACTCCACATCGCTGCAACCTCTCCACCATCGCTTTGATCTTACTCGTGCCACTCACAGGGCAAAATCGCTGCAATTTAACACAAAAAATTGGATTCAAAAATTTTCAGTCAAAAAACGAGAGAACATGATCAAGGAACACAAGTAACAATACCATTTGGTTATCTATCATTTCTCTTTTCTTTCTCCTCTAGAAAAAGACAAAGACCAAATTAAAAACTAGAAACCCAAACAGACCAAAGAAAATTGATGTTGACGCACTCGCCATTTCTGAATTTCGAGAACTGTATTTCTGCAGTTTATTGCTCAATTAAACTAATATTCGGCCGGCTTTCGCTTGGAACAAGAGAATTGCGAAAAGGAAAGAGAACGCGTGGTTTGAATAAACAATTATCACCTTCATCCTAAGGAAGAGTGTGTTCCCCGTGAAGAAATTAGGGTTTTGGAAGAAAAGATTGGTGATGGCGGAGAAGCTGGAAGAGTGCGGTGGAACACGACGGTGGTTGGAGAGAGTGCGTTTTGTTGCATAAGAAGCGTAATAGTTGCAACCATAAGCCAACCGTGGGAAAGGGTAGTAGTGGAAGTGCACGCTCATTTTCTTCTTTTCTCGCTCTTTCTTTTCACGCTTTTCCCTCCACGGGCTGTCGTCATATATTACCCACACGTGTCAGCCCATTCCTCGGGCCCGGCCCACACGTGAACAACCGCAATGGTTTACGTTTCTTGTACATTCTGGATCCCTTGCGGTTCTGTTGGTCCCTCACAGTAACATCACGTCTCCTATATTCTATAAATTTTAACAAAATATTAAATAAACTTTAACTAATTCTATTAATTTAAAATATTCTTAAATACAAATCTGAACATCATATTTATGCATAATCTTAGTTTTACTTATATTATTTATATAAATAAAAATATGCTAGCATTTTGTTGAAGTAGTTTAAGGTTTTAATTAATTTAACATTGTTGAATTTTTCTTATGCAGTGAAATATAAGTTCAATGGTAAATTACCAGTTATAACATTTTAGCATAATAATTTGCAAATAAATTAAGATTTTATTCCCTTTTTGTATATGATAAAATCACTGCTTTTTTTAACCGAGTAGTGAATCAAGAAAAACAATGGTTATAAAGGATTTGACCAAAACCATCTTCTTTTTTTTTAAATTGAGTCCAATGGACTTGGATGGAAGAATTAAAAAAAAAAATTATATTTCAAACTTATGACTATCATTTTGATCTCTAAAATTTTCAATTTATTATACTCTCAATCATATATTTTAAAGTTAAGGAATTACGTATCATGTTTACAGTATTTTAATGTTTTTTACTATTTCGCCATTTAATTTAATTTAAATATAAATTTATTGTAACATCTTTATAAATATATAATAAAAGCTATATTTTATTTTAGGAGTTACCATAACAATAATAGAGAACAGTGTAGAGATAGGCACAAAGGTAGAAATCGAAGATTGAAATAACATAGAGAATTACAAAATGTACAAAAAGATGCAAGTCTGATTACAATTTACAGAACAAGACCGAACGGTCTTGGTACAGTACATAACTGAACGATATTACAAAAGGTTATCTAGACCGAACGGTTTTACAAAAGGACTTAACCGAACGGTCAATTATGCTAAGCAAAAGGTAAAGTCTAGTCTAAGGGCCGGATGGTCCAGCACAGCTCTCCGGTAGAACATCCAGAGGTTGCTCTGTTTGCAAGGCTTCTTCCAAAGTATCTTCTTGAGCACCGCTCACACCCAAAGGATGACCATTGCAGTGAAGAGAACAAACCGTACGGTCAAATACCGAACGACAACATAGGCAAGACAAAACAGATAAGGGTAAGCTTATGTAAATTTAATTAATCATTTCAACATACGTACAAACATGCAAACCGAACACATATTCATCAACACATTCATATTCACATCAACCAAACGCTTTTACTATTATCTCCAAACACTTAGACACTGTCCGGACCGTATGAATCACGTAACTCGACGTCCCTAGCACCCGGTGTGGTGTAGTAGCTGCCTAAACTATCAGTTGCCACCCGAGGTTAGTCCTACAACGATCATCTGGTCTTATGACCGCGGACCTCCTGCCATTCCCACGCATGAATAACCTTCCTCTACATGAGAAAGCGTCATCACGGAATATCAGGATCAGGACGACAGCAGAGTCTGACCATGTTCATACTTTACCAACCATTAACAACCATGAGATATTCCACCAGTGGAATTCTCTTACTTAACCAATTCAATCCAATCTCACACCATCACTTCCAATACACTAAGGCAAGATTAAAGACATGACCAAATGGTTCACACTGAAGGGAAGATTAATTATCAAAGAAAACTCTAGTACATGACCGAACGGTCTAACACAAGGAAATGGAGTATCAAAGAAAATTCAGTAGCATACCGAACGGTCTATCACAAAGGAAAACTGAATATCATGCACGACCAAGAAGTTCAAAGATATAATTGATTTATGAAGAAGTCCAAATGCTCAATAACTGAATACAATTTAACGAGACCGAACATTATGTGAAATAACAGAGTTCTCTTCAATATGTAGAGTGTCAGTACAAGACCGGATACTCCTTGAGGAATCAAGTGTCAGTCTAAGACCAAACGCTTGTAAAATCGAACGCTTGGTTTATGAACGAACGTCTTTTTAAGTGAACAATAATACTGATATGAAACTGAGTGTTTCAAAGATAAGTGCTAGTAGAAGACCAAGCACTCTTCAAATAATAATATTATAAACCGGACGTTTTAAGAATTCAAGTGCTGGTATAATACCTAACACTTTTAATAAACATCATCAATATAAACCGAGTGTTCAGTGTATGACCGAACGTTACGAATAGTTAATATGAAGTCGAATATCTGGCATCCTAATTTTATACCATACAAGTCTATAAAAATCAAGATGTCCACATAAATAATAAAAGAGAGCAGTTTAAGAGTAGGAAAGTAAATCAGGTTATGATTACAGTAATCCAGAAACAAGAGGAAATTAAAAAAAAACGTGGAAGGAACTCTAAGTATTTCAAAAATACAGAACCTAGGAAGAGCAAAATAAAATCCCTAAAGGTCTAGGCAGCAGCATCAGTGTTTTCAGAATCTTCCAGGACATCCTCCAAAGTGGGCTCATTCTCCTCTGCTCACATTCAAAATGAATGATCATTGCAAAAGAAAGACATACAACATACACAACAAAACAAGGCAAGGGTGAGCTAATTATATAAATAAACATCATGCAACAGATTAAACATTTGGTCATAAGAGAATGCATGGATAACAAACACATTTTATAGCAAACAACCTAAACATGTGAGATTCTAGACTTGACTCGTCCGGACTTTAAAATGAGAGTCGGGCTATGACGAGTCTTGCACCCGTGGTGACTTATGAAACTTGGGTTCCCCACCCTGCCACACTCACGAGGTTAGTCCGTTCCGCGCCTTGAGGCATACTGGGAGCCCCCAAGACTAAGGACCTCCTGCTACTTCTCACCACATAGTTCAACCTCTCTAAGTGAGTTTGATTGACCATTGAAGCGTCAGAATGACTCCCAAGGCTGAGCCCCTACTTTCATTTTAAAACACTAAAGATCTCACCAAGAGATCTTGAACTTATAGAACTTGTTACTTAACTTGGATCACAACTTTGTCACTTTGTACTCATACACTTTTTGCCAAAATAAACATACACGTAATCTAAATAATAAACATTCTAAAAATAATTTACAATGTTTCCTTAGTTATGAAATTACTCGTTAAATTATTCGTTTTTATAGAATGCTTGCTCCTAATTTATTCCTAGGGTGGAATTAAGTTAATTTAGGTTGGTTCTCTACTAAAATTTCCAAAGTCCTATGGTTTAGGGGATCAAATCAAAGAGACCACTTCTAAAGTGTTTTTGTTCAGTTTTATGCCTGACACAGGTTCCATGTAACTTAACTAGATTGCCTAAACAACCCAACCACTCCCAATGCTACAGATACTCGAATTCAATATGCTAATTCCCTCTCCCCAAACCAAACACAATCAAATTTAGCTACTGATCATGGCTTAAAGGTTCTACTCTCTCCCACCTTCTCATACCCCAATTGGTCAACGGAGTGGGAACAGATGTCCACCGCAGCGGACTCACCTTCTTCACCAGCACGTATGACTAGTCACAACGTACTGGACCAGGCCAGGGCTGTTCTATGATCAGTGACGTGCCAGCTCTGGTTTTTAGGTTCCCTCTATCCTACCAACAAAGAAGCCATCCTAAACACTCTGAGTTTGACTCTCTTAAGGTATTATGATCACTGTACTGTTTTCTAGACCTCCCTTCCCTTAAACCAGTGCCTCACTTCCACTCACAGACCTAGTCTTACACAGCCCAAGTCCCTCATCAAAATAATAGAGCAACAGGATTTCCAGTAATCCAAGACAACTTCAATATATCAAAATTTCATTGCCCATTTAATCAAACAGAGCCAGTTCAGTCCCATACTCATTTAAATCAACCAATCAGTATGACAATGGCAAGAAAACATATTAGGCTCATCAAAACCAATTACAGAGCCTCAAACAAAAGCAATATAAGACATAACGATTCCAATGGGCACTTCTTTTTCAGAGCACTTCACAGTCACATAAAACAAGCAAATAATCAATAAAATAGATTCATTTCCATACACAAAATCAGATTCCAATTCACACACACTTGTATCAGTTCAAGAATAAATACAAAGAGAATTACATATTTTATATAATAGCTCCCCTTACCTAAAAAACTCAACAGATTCCAAATTTCAGAGAACGCTCTAAAGGTGACTCTTAATACTGCGATTACTGGCAAAACCTATAAATCACCAAAATAGGTGATGAAATTCGTACTTTTGGAGTTGGAACAATTGAGAGTGCAAAACAGTTTCGCAAGACAAAGGAAAAGTTCAAAAAGATAGACCCTAGGTCTAGGACAGTGAAGGAAAAGAGGGGAAATCTACTTACCCGATGAAACGCAAAACCAATCGGATGGTTTTGTAGCTCTTGACTCCAGGAGCAAGGAAACATCACCAAACTAGGATTCAATCGGTGGAGTTGGCTGAAAATCTAGAGAGAAGTCAGAGCTCTTAGGGTTAGGTGTTTGTTCTAGAGAAAGAGAAAGAATGCAAATCTGATGAGGAGATAGGACCCCTGTCAAGGCCAAGTGCCCAACTCTGATGGGCCTGGTATCCTTCCTAAGGCCCAATGGCCTTTATTAATTATTAAGGTTCTGACATTCCCCCCAACAAATAAAATTTTCGGCCTCGAAAATTAAAACTTACCGAAGAGTAGGTGAGGGTATAACTTCTTCATCTCTTCCTCCAATTCCCAAGTGGAGTCGCCTGTTCTTTCGTCCCATATAACTTTGATAAGTCTAGTAGCTTTTCCACTGGGTCGTTTAGCTAGTCTTTTATCCACTCTGATCAGCTGCATTTCCATAGAGAGATCCTCCTTGATCTGCACATCCTCAACTTCCAATACATGAGTAGGGTCAGGAACATATTTCTTGAGCTGAGAAACATGAAACACCGGGTGAAGATTAGCTAGTTGAGGCGGCATAGCTATCTCATAGGCGACCAGTCAAATGCGCCGAAGGATTTGATAAGGACCGAGGTATTTAGGAGATAACTTCTTCGTTTGAATGGCTTTCCCCACACCAGTGGTAGGAGTCACTCGGAGAAAGACATGATCTCCAGCTGCAAACTCCAAAGGTTTCCGCCTCTGATCCGCGTATGACTTCTGTCGGCTTTGAGACGCTCTCAATCTTTCTTGGATCGACTTCACCTTCTCAGTGGTTTGCTGCACTAAATCAGGTCCTGTTAACACTGCCTCTCCATCCTGAAACCAACAGAGAGGTGTTCTGCAGCGTCTCCCATACAAGGCTTCAAATGGAGCCATACCAATACTGGCCTGATAGATATTATTATATGTGAACTCCACTAGCGACAACACCTCATCCCAAGCTCCCAAATGATCTAGTATACAAGTCCTCAACCAATCTTCTAAGGACTGGATCATTCTCTCAGATTGACCATCAGTCTGAGGATGATACGCCGAGCTCATCTGTAATCTGCTACCCATCTCATCTTGCAATGTTTGCCAGAATCTGGAGGTGAACCTCGGATCTCGGTCAGATATGATGCTAGAAGGCACCCCATGTAACCTCACTATCTCTTTAATGTATAGCTGCGCTAGTTTGGCCATAGACATCCTCAAGTCAATTGCCAAGAAGTGGGCACTCTTGGTCAATCGGTCCACTATCACCCATATGGCATCATGTTTCCTGAAAGTGCATGGTAAGTGGGTGACAAAGTCCATGGCTATGCTATCCTATTTCCACATTGGAATCTCCAAGGGCTGCAACAAACCTCCGGGCCTCTGATGCTCTACCTTGGCCTTCTGACAAGTAAGGCAAGAAGCTACAAATTGAGCCACGTCTTTCTTCATACTCGACCACCAGAAGGACTTCTTAAGATCTTGGTACATTTTAGTCATACCAGGATGTATGCTAAAACGACTTCGGTGGCCTTCTTCCAATATCACCCTTTTTATCTCCCAATCATCGGGTACACAGGTCCTACCCTTGAACCTTAGAAGACCATCTGTACCTGTGTTAAACCATTTCCCCTGTTCGGTACCAATCAAAGACCTTGACTTCAAAAGCTCGGGATCTAGTACCTGTCCTTCCATGATCCTCTCAAAGATGTCACTGGATATGACCAATTTGCAGCACTTAATGCTATCAGATTCGAACTCCGCATCTAGCTTCAAATCACTGAAGCTCTCAACTAATTTCAATTCTCTTATCATTAAGCAAGAGATGTGCACCGACTTTCTACTCAGTGCGTCTGCCACCATATTTGCCTTCCCAGGGTGGTATAGGAGTTCAAAATCATAGTCTTTGAGGAACTCCATCCATCTCCTTTGCCTCATGTTCAACTCCTTCTGATCAAACAGATACTTCAAACTCTTGTGGTCGCTAAACACTTGGAATTGAGCACCATACAAATAATGCCTCCAAATCTTCAAGGCAAAGACAACTGCAGTTAACTCCAAGTCGTGAGTGGGATAATTTTTCTCATGCACCTTGAGTTGTCTTGAGGCATAGGCAACCACTCTTCTTTCCTGCATCAACACGCAACCTAGACCTTGGTGAGAGGCATCACAATAAACCTCTAAAGGTCTACCTGTGTCTGGAATGACTAGAACTGAGGCGCTTGTCAACCTCTCCTTTAGCTCTTGGAAGCTAGTCTCGCACTTATCAGTCCATACAAATGGATGATCCTTCCTAGTCAACTGAGTCAATGGGGCTACTATCCGAGCAAAGTTCTCAATAAAGCGGCGATAGTAACCCGCTAGTCCCACGAAGCTTCGAACCTCAGTGACCATTTTCGGTCTCTCCCATTCCATCACCGCTTGTACCTTGGCTGGATCAACAGCAATCCCACCAGCCGAGATAACATGACCAAGAAAGTTGACCTCTTCCATCCAAAACTCGCATTTAGACCGTTTCGCATACAACTTTCTTTCTCTCAACACACCAAGCATTGTTCTAAGGTGATCTTCGTGCTCTTCTCGGGTCTTAGAATAAATTAGGATGTCATCAATGAAAACAACCACAAATTTATCCAAGAACAGTCTAAAGATCCTGTTCATGTAGTCCATAAAGATGGCTGGAGCATTAGTCACACCAAAAGGCATAACTACGTACTCGTAGTGGCCATATCTGGACCTGAAGGCCGTCTTCTGAATGTCGTCCGGTTTCACCAGGATTTGGTGATATCCTGATCTCAAGTCGATTTTCGAGAACATCGTGGCTCCATGCAACTGATCCATCAAGTCATCTATCCTTGGCAATGGGTACTTGTTCTTAATAGTGAGCTTGTTCAATTGCCGGTAATCCACACAAAGTCGGGAAGTGCCGTCTTTCTTCTTCACCAACAACACCGGAGCACCCCATGGTGAGACACTGGGCCTGATAAACTTCTTCTCTAGTAGCTCTTCAATCTGTTTCTTCAATTCTACTAGTTCTGCGGGAGCCATTCTATAGGGAGCTATAGACACTGGTCCTGCACATGAGACCACATCTATAGAGAATTCTACCTCTCTTGGAGGAGGTAGACCAGGTACTTCTTCTGGAAAAACGTCGAGGAATTTGTTCACCACCAAGAGATCTCCACTAGATGAAGAGTTCAAGTCTTGGACCCCGTCCATGTGAGACATAATCAGGAAACAGCAAGCACCCTCTAAGAGGTCTTGCCTCAACACGCCGAGCGTTAAAGATAGGTCTTCATCTTCATTAGGAAAGATAAGCTTCTTTCCTCCGCAATCAAGAAGGATACGATTGGTGGCTAACCAATCCATTCCTAGGATAACTTTTAGCCCCTGTAAAGGAAGGCAGATAAGGTTCACCTTGAACCTTCGTCCCTCGACTTCTATAGGACATCTGGCACACACTGTGGACGTCCTGACTAGCCCAGCTGCTGGTGTAAAAACCACCAGATCACACTGGAGCTCTCTGACCGCTAACCCAAGCCTCTCCACACAAGCCTTTGACACAAAAGAGTGTGTCGCCCCCGAATCAAATAAAGCCACGCATGAAGTTCCAAACAATAGGCATGTGCTGACAATCAAATTACCTGCACTGGCTGTCTCGGATCCAGTCAAAGCGTAGACTCGTCCTGTAGCTTGCGGCCTGGCACCGCCTCTCTGAATAGCCCTACCAGCAGGACGTGGTGGTGGTCCTGTCCTCATGACTGTAGGACAGTCTCTAGCATAATGTTCGTCTCTCCTGCAGATGTTACACCTCTTGTACCCTATCAGCTGAGGGCACACAGACTGGAGGTGTGGTCTTCCACACATATAGCACCGAACTGGACTAGCATAACTGGGTGGCCCCTACTGCACTGATGGTTGAGAGGAGGAGGAAGAACCCCTGGACCCCGAAGATGTGGGTCGAGAGAAAGGGGTCGTCCTCGAGCTGGATCCCCCTATGGAGACTACTGGTCCGCCAACCCTCAGTGGTTGGACTCGCTGGTTCGATGGTACTTCAGGCTCTCCCTTAGTCTTCTCCATGTCACGAGCCATCTCTACTAATGCGGGAAACTCTCGGATGCGCAACCCCTTCACCATAAGCTTTACATCCTTTCGCAGACCATTCTCAAATTTGCGGCATTGCCATTCTTCATTCACTAGCACAGTGCTGAAACGGAGTAGGTGCTTGAATCGGTCAGCATACTTAGTCACCGATCAGTTTCCTTGAGTCAGTTCAAGGAACTCCACCTCTTTTGCAAATCTTACACTGTCTGGAAAGTACTCAGTGTAAAATTTAGTTCTGAAGCGCTCCCAAATGATAGGGGTGTTCCTCGTTGTCAGAATAGTCTTCATGCTGTTCCACCAATGGCCAGCCTCCCCTGTCAGTAGATACTGAGTATAGGCCAATTTCCTATCATCAGGACACCCTTTTGCTTCAAAAGTTTGTTCCATATCCTGGAACCAGTGATCAGCTTCATCCGGGCTGCATTTGCCATCAAACCTGGCTGGATGGTGTTGGAGAAAGCTCTCCAAGGTCCACTCTTGAACTGTGGCAGCAGAGGAGGTAGCACCCTGAGTGGGTACACCTCGGGCCAACATGTCCATCAGCTGCCTCTGGGTGTGATCAGACTCCATTCTAGCATTCTCGACTGATATCCTGGCATTTTCAGCGGCTATTCTAGCAGCTTCTACGTTTTGGAGGGCAACCGTATTTTGTTGCACAAGAGCAGTATTTTGCTGCTGAAGAGCCTCAAGCACAACTTCCAATCTTGCGTTGGACTCAGAGGGTTCATTTTGAGGGGGTGGAGGAGGTGGAAGTCTAGGTGCCATGGTTCTGTTTCACAAATAGAAACAGAACATCAATCGAGTCAAGAAAAATGAGATAATTACTTAGAAATACTAAGAGTACATAGACAAGAGCATGACACACACACAACCTAAGGGATGTTCCTAAGAAAGAAACTGCTCTGATACCATAAATGTGGCATCCCTATTTTATACCATACAAGTCTATAAAAATCAAGATGTCCACATAGATAATAAAAGAGAGCAGTTTAAGAGTAGGAAAGTAAATCAGGTTATGATTACAGTAATCCAGAAACAAGAGGAAATTAAAAAAAACGTGGAAGGAACTCTAAGTATTTCAAAAATACAGAACCTAGGAAGAGCAAAATAAAATCCCTAAAGGTCTAGGCAGCAGCATCAGTGTTTTCAGAATCTTCCAGGAGATCCTCCAAAGTGGGCTCATTCTCCTATGCTCACATTCAAAATGAATGATCATTGCAAAAGAAAGACATACAACATACACAAAAAAACAAGGCAAGGGTGAACTAATTATATAAATAAACATCATGCAACAGATTAAACATTTGATCATAAAGAGTGCATGGATAGCAAACACATTTTATAGCAAACAACCTAAACATGTGAGATTCTAGAATTGACTCGTCCGGACTTTAAAATGAGAGTCGGGCTATGGCGAGTCTTGCACCCGTAGTGACTTATGAAACTTGGGTTCCCCACCCTGCCACACTCACGAGGTTAGTCCGTTCCGCGCCTTGAGACATACTGGGAGCCCCCAAGACTAAGGACCTCCTGCTACTTCTCACCACATAGTTCAACCTCTTTAAGTGAGTTTGATTGACCATTGAAGCGTCAGAATGACTCCCAAGGCTGAGCCCCTACTTTCATTTTAAAACACTATAGATCTCACCAAGAGATCTTGAACTTATAGAACTTGTTACTTAACTTGGATCACAACTTTGTCACTTTGTACTCATACACTTTTTGCCAAAAATAAACATACACGTAATCTAAATAATAAACATTCTAAAAATAATTTACAATGTTTCCTTAGTTATGAAATTACTCGTTAAATTATTCGTTTTTATAGAATGCTTGCTCCTAATTTATTCCTAGGGTGGAATTAAGTTAATTTAGGTTGGTTCTTTACTAAAATTTCCAAAGTCCTATGGTTTAGGGGATCAAATCAAAGAGACCACTTCTAAAGTGTTTTTGTTCAGTTTTATGCCTCACACAGGTTCCATGTAACTTAACTAGATTGCCTAAACAACCCAACCACCCCCAATGCTATAGATACTCGAATTCAATATGCTAATTCCCTCTCCCCAAACCAAACACAATCAAATTCAGCTACTGATCATGGCTTAAAGGTTCTACTCTCTCCCACCTTCTCATACCCCAATTGGTCAACGGAGTGGGAACAGATGTCCACCGCAGCGAACTCACCTTCTTCACCAACACGTATGACTAGTCACAACGTACTGGACCAGGCCAGGGCTGTTCTATGATCAGTGACGTGCCAGCTCTGGTTTTTAGGTTCCCTCTATCCTACCAACAAAGAAGGCATCCTAAACACTTCGAGTTTGACTCTCTTAAGGTATTATGATCACTGTACTGTTTTCTAGACCTCCCTTCCCTTAAACCAGTGCCTCACTTCCACTCACAGACCTAGTCCTACACAGCCCAAGTCCCTCATCAAAATAATAGAGCAACAGGATTTCCAGTAATCCAAGACAACTTCAATATATCAAAATTTCATTGCCCATTTAATCAAGCAGAGCCAGTTCAGTCCCATACTCATTTAAATCAACTAATCAGTATGACAATGGCAAGAAAACATATTAGGCTCATCGAAACCAATTACAGAGCCTCAAACAAAAGCAGTATAAGACATAACGATTCCAATAGGCACCTCTTTTTCAGAGCACTTCACAGTCACATAAAACAAGCAAATAATCAATAAAATAGATTCATTTCCATACACAAAATCAGATTCCAATTCACACACACTTGTATCAGTTCAAGAATAAATACAAAGAGAATTACATATTTTATATAATAGTTCCCCTTACTAGGAAAACTCAACAGATTCCAAATTTCAGAGAACTCTCTAAAGGTGACTCTTAACACTGCGATTATTGGCAAAACCTATAAATCACCAAAATAGGTGATGAAATTCGTACTTTTGGAGTTGGAACAATTGAGAGTGCAAAAAAGTTTCAAAAGACAAAGGAAAAATTAAAAAAGATAGACCCTAGGTCTAGGACAGTGAAGGAAAAGAGAGGAAATCTACTTACCCGATGAAACGCAAAACCAATAGGATGGTTTTGTAGCTCTTGACTCCAGGAGCAAGGAAACACCACCAAACTAGGATTCAATCGGTGGAGTTGGCTGAAAATCTAGAGAGAAGTCAGAGCTCTTAGGGTTAAGTGTTTGTTCTAGAGAAAGAGAAAGAATGCAAATCTGATGAGGGGATAGGACCCCTGTCAAGCCAAGTGCCCAACTCTGATGGGCCTGGTGTCCTTCTTGAGGCCCAATGGCCTTTATTATATTTGTAAGGTTCTTACAGCATACTCAATCTATGACCAAGTAATTCTATGCCGAATGTTCCGTGTAAGACGGGCGTTCAGTGTAAGACCGAACAATCCGAACGACTAACTAATAACATATTTTAATTTCAACCTAAGGGAACCAGATCAAAGGTTTGAAAGGGAAACCAAACGGTCCTAATGACCATTCGATTGCCGAATCAAATTCTTCTAAGTTTTCATACATTCTTCTAAGTTCCTAACCAAGATAAACAATTCAACACAACATACACATTTCATCATACCATATAGACCATCAAACATACATTAAATCATGTTTTCAACCATATAAGAAATCATAATTAAATTTTATAAGCTTCCCTTACCTCTATTCCAACTAATTTCTAAGGTTCTATTGTTATGGTTGTCCAAACGTTCTAAAGTGCTCCTCTTGAAAATCCAATCGGTGCAATTGAAAGAGCTTTACACCGTGAGTAATTGATATGAAAGGATTTTAGTGATCGGAGGTGGAGAATTGGTCAGAATTTTAAAGAGAAGTTTGAAGGTTTAGAGGGAAGGAGGAGAAAACTAGGGTTCTGAAAGGTTGAGTTCTGAGGAAGAAGAAGGTTGCATGCAGAAAGGTGGCAAGGTTTAAAATCCCACCTTAAATATGGCCTCTAATCCGGACGGTTGTCCATTTGTCATCTGCCACATGGCTTTCACTACCAGGAGATCTCCATTCCCTTGCAACCGGACGCTTCCCGAGGTTGGAGAATTAAATGAAGTTGCAGCTTTTGTCTCTCACTACTATCCTAAGAAGCTGAAAGGGTGACAGGTGGACGACACTAAGAAAGGGTATTAATGAGATGTGACATTTATTCTTATAATTTTGCGAATTTACAAAATTAAATTTTACAAAAGTTTAATTACATATTTAGTACTCCAATTTGTACTTGAGCAATTTTTAATATATTGTTGATTTATTGTAAAATTTATTAACACGATCATAAAAATTATATATACGAATATATATATATATATATATATATATATATATATATATATATATATTTATTTATTTATTTATTTATTGATAAAATTTATAATGAATATTAAATAAATATGTTTAATAGATACATGTGAATAATATGAATATTTAATCATATTTATTGATAAGATGAGTACGATATTATGTATCTGACTTGCGTAAATCATGCATCTGCCAATAATTATTATTGTTGAATTTTATTTTAAATATTTTTTACAAAAAAATTTTAATCATGAAAAATCATTTAATATTTAATTTCATATATTTTATTTTTATTTAAAAATTCTATACGTAATTATTGTATAAAAGGTTAATTATTTAAATTTATATTTTCAAAGAACTTATTTAAATTTATTTTATAGAAAAAAATAAATTTATTTATATTAATACTTTATGAAATAATTTATTTAAATTATATTTAAAAATTAATTTTTTATTTAACTTTATATATAAAATTTATTTTAAATATTTTTATTTAAAATTTAAAGGTATCTATAGAGATTCCGTGATTATAGAAAAAATATGTAGATATTTTTTTTCCATGTATCTGATAAATAATAAAATAAACTTTTTCAAAACGGATATCTCATCTTATTTTTTCATTCGTAATCATATAAAGGTCAGCGTAATTCAAACCATGTATAATTTAATTTCGATAAACTAATGAGTAACCTTTAGTCCATTTTATTATATGCAGTATAGCTCGTCACTTTAATCATTAAAAATTCTTATAAAACTATAATAAATTCTCAATATAATTTTTACATAATATTTTTATTTTATCGCCTCCATTTTTTCTAATTTAAAGTTAACCTAACAAATTTGTGATAAATTTAAACAACCAAAATTAATTATCGTTAACCTAACCAAAATTTACACAACTAATTCAGAGAACGTATATTTCTTTTTTCTATGGATTGTTCTTACAACTCATAAACAAGAGATGCCTAACTATTATGTCAATCCAACGCGTGTTAATTAAAATAACATTTGTTTTAAACTCGTTACTTTTTTTACTTAAAAAAAAATGCCTTTTTAAAAAAGAACGTATGTTTAATTGCCTTATAATAGAAAATACAATTCAAATAAATTATTCTGATTAAATTTCAAAAAATTGTGATATTATAACCAATTTTAAAATACTGACAAAAAGCATTTTCTAATTTACCATAAAAGACAGAATCTAACAAATCCTTATATTTTGGAAAATAAAATACTTTCATACAATAATTTACTTTTATTTATAGCAAATTTGAGAGATATTAAATTAAACAAAGCTAATAGTTTTACTTTCATTATTCATGTATAAATAAATAAGTTTTAAACCACATATACAAAGTATTGTTACTAATAAAAAGAAATGGCCAACTATTACCTTAACTTAAAAAAATACGATAGATAATTTAATTAGATGTAAAAAGTTTCGTAGAATCATTTGTTGAATTATCTTTGTTCATTATTGTTATTTGAGTTTAATGTATACAGAACAAAGTTATTACAATTGTTATTTAAAAAAAAAAAAAGAAAATTTATCTCAGATGCTATAAGGTATAACGTAAATATGGGAGATATAAAAGATTTATAGATATAGAAAGGCGATGACCAAATATATATTGTCATATCTTCCTGTAAAAGCTACAAAAGTTAAAAATTAGACTATTAAGAAAAATCTATTTTACCGGCAACCACCGTTTTGTCGATAAATAATAATTATTGATAGAATTTCTGATGAAACCATGTGTTGTGTTTATTATAAAAAATTTTGTCGATAGATTGAATTTATCGATAAAATTATCGACAGATGATTGTGTTGGGTTTACTAACATATATATTTTTTAGTAAGGTCGATGAAAATAGGTTAGAATTTGAGATTTTCCTTCTTAAATTCACTTTCGATGAACCCTTTCTTTTTCACTCCTGCTTTGGTGTTCCACCGGCTGGCCTTCACTCTCAAAGTGCTCTTCCCTAAGTTTCATTGTCCTTTAATTGCATCGTGTTGTTCCCCAATCTCCATTGCCCTTCAATTACGCTCTATTCTTCCCAACTTTACTTGTCCTTCACTCGCGCTCTACCTTTCTCCAACCTCCATTGTGGTTTACTACCTTAACCTCAATTGCCCTTTAATAGGTTGTTTTATTCCCCAACGTCTATTGTCCTTCATTGTTGCTTTGGTCTTGTCGAACCTACATTGCGCTTCACTCCCCCAACCTTCATTAGCCTTCACTCCTTGCCATATTTTTATACTCCTACATTGTAGTAATGCCAGGTGAAAGTTCATCTCTTCCTAATATAGTAAAGGATGTAAAAAAGCCAAGGAGGCAGCTCCATTACATTTTATCAAACACTACTAGCCCCAACTGCCCCTTCTTCACCTGACGTTGGGTCATCACAGGAAACACGCCTTGATTTAGGGGTCACTGGACCATATTATGGATCTCACTCCTTCTATACCCACCTCATCCTCAATTCCGTCTCCATATATACATCAGCCAACTGATGATTCTGGTCAAGCTGTTGATGGAGTTTACCCTCCTCTCCATGATCAACCGAGCATTGAACCTTATGGTCAAGGATAATACCAAGTCATCTTTCTAACTAATTTGTATTAAATGACTTGTTTTACTTTGCCTTAAATTTGTTAACTTTTATGTATTCATTTTTGGATTTGTTCCTTCTAAACTTGTTTTTCAGGCCATCACAAGGTTTACTAAGATACAATTTCTTCAACCTTGGCCATCATGGAGAGCAATACCTCCAGACGACAAAGAACCTTCTAGCAAAAATTTAAGGTAAAACATCATGAAACCAATTCTCATTTTCTATTGATGTATATTAAGTCTTTTAACATGATCTATTGTTACAACTGAAGGTGCAATAGAGACTTGAGCATGATGTAACACCCCTTTCGGAATGTCACGAGTATAAAAATTTTCGAAAACAATTTAACAAGACATACATATATAATAGTCAACTTTATTTAATGGAGAATGTGGAAGAAAAACATAACCGTAAATGCAACTGGAAATTTCAAAATGTCTCTTTACAATCAAAATACCAAGTCCGAAACTTTTAAATACTACAATTCAAAAATAAACTCTCAAACATAAAACCCATCTCTCGTTAGCTACTTTGATCCAGTCTTATCTGCAATGTCATATACTCCCGTACAAATACGATCATCATAGGTGAATACAACAACCACAAACATGCAAGGGTGAGCAACCAAAGAAAAAAAAAACATCATAGCATATAACATAGTAAAACAACATTAAACACAAACCATAACTAGTCATGAAAGCATATCTCCACTCATAATTAATATCACAACCAATCCATTCATAAACTAATGTCGTTTCCTTGCACTTTGTCGTTCCAACCTATTTCGCTAAACAGGGTGATTCGAGTCATCCTCCATCGCAACTTCAGACCTATCTCCCCAACTTCTCAAGGAAGCCTTTTGGGCGAGACATCCACCTCCTTGCACAAAAGGAAGTGACACTCGAATCTTTGTCTCTACACGAGACTCCAACACATCCTTAACGTAACGCAATACGAAAAGATCTCACATGACAGATCACAGTACAAGGAAATAACATAATTTCACGTCCACATCACAAATTAATACACATTGTCAATAACATATATTGCTCATTAATCATAAAATTTATAACACCTTTCTCAATACCTTTTATGCATGGTCTCAATATAATATATTAACTCACCAATCACAAATCACATAAAGTATATATTGTAACTAAATAATACCAATCATAAGTTCACATGAACTGACATCATATAATATAATATATTTTTATGCCAACCTTTATCCACTGCAACGTATAGCCTTAATTTCTTTTCATTTATACCAACAAAGAAAACCCAACCTACCTCTTCATTCATTTTGCTTCATTTCCTTTTAAACTTAAAGAATGGACCCCACCCATTAAACCTACGTACTTCTCTCCAAGAAGTCAAACCGAGAATAAAAAAAGGATAAAGAATTCTAGCATATGGAGTTATAGGTTACACATACCTAGGAAAATATTTCTTCAACAACGCTCATTTGACAACAAATTGACAATGACAAGTGTCATTATGTCATTTGTTGTTTTAAATGATATTTTAAAAAAGATTAAATATGGTTTGGAGGGTAATATTGGAAAGGTGATTGCTGAAACGGTCTCTTTCTCTCTCCAGGTTTTAAATGATATTTTAAAAAGGATTAAATCTGGTTTAGAAGGGCAATATTGGAAAGGCCTTGTTCCCATACGAAGCTCTCTCTGTCTCTCGCTCCACCATTCGACATTGTCGCCGGCACCGAAGTCCTCTTTCTTCATCTACGAAGTTCACTATTTCGTTGGTGCTTGGGTCCGCCATTGAAGTCCTTTTTCTTTGTCCGCCATTGAACTCGTGGGAGGAAGGCAACTTTGGGGCCACCGTTGGCGTCTTTTCCTATGTCCCCGTTGTTCCATTGGGGGTTGGGTTCGCTGGTCACTTTCTCTGGCGGTTGTTTTTCGTTTTGAATCAAAAGGTAATTTGTTTTTCGTTTTGAATGTTTTTGTTTTTTGTTTTTGTCTTTTGTGAGCATTAGTTGAAATTTTAGGAAATGTATTTGCGTTTGTTTCACTTTCTCGCTTTCGTTGGTCTCCGTTACTTGAATGTTCTTGTTTTTTGTTATCGTCTTTTATGAGCATTAGTTGAAATGTTTAGGAAATTTATTGAAATATTTATTTTCCCCTTCTTAAATCTGCTATTGTAGGTTAATATTTGATTGACGCCATTAGTTGAGTTGAAAATGAAATGGAATCCTCTAAAAGCAATGTAAGTACAATTTAAAAAATTGTGTTTTCTTTGTTGTTTTCGAGTCAATAAATTTATTGTTATAAATTTGTACTATTTTATAGTGACGCCTTCGTGCTTGGATTGATACCTCTTATATTGCGGACATGAATTCCTTACTACGATATCGACATGAGAGGCTTATTTTTGGAACTCCATTTAAGTGGTGTTTACAAATTTTAGATCCTTTAGAGGTGAACCTAAAATTGTTGAAACAGATGGTTCGTCGATGGGTTCCCCACCATCAGCCGTTTAGAGTTACCCAACAATTGTTGCCTTTCAATGTGCTGGATGTGGTCATGACTTTAAGATTAGGAGTGGGGGGTTTGGAGGTTCCTTTGAATGAATCAGTTGTGGGTAAAGTTGGTGAACCTTTTTCCAATTCAAAAACAATGAAATTGAAAGACCTGATAAAGATGTTTAATGTCCTTGTACGTAATGATGATCTTGATGTATATGTGCTTTATCGGTTGTATGTATTAGTTTGTTTTATGGTGTTTTTTTTTTCCTACGAAGGCAAGACATGTTTCTAACATGCCTTGTTTAGTCTTAGATGACTTAGATAGTTTGTCAAATTATGATTGGAGTAGTGTGGTACATACATATATTGTAGACAGTCTAAATAGATGTAATAAGAAATTACTTACTGGAGCAATTGCTAATTCTTTGAGCATAAGTGGCAATGCTTTTGTTTTGCAGGTACAATTTATTGTGCTTTTTTGTTGTATTAAGTAAAATCATTGTAAGAACTTTTTTTATTAGCGTTATTACTTTCATTGTAACTTTGGGTGTATGAACGCCTTGGTTTGCATGCTCATTCTTCTTATAAGGTATTCCCGCGCGTTTGGCGATTTCGTTCGTTAAATTATGGGACCAAAGAAATATATGTTTTGTTTAAGAGAGGTGTGGTAAGTAACTTTGTTATCATATTATGTTGTTATTTTTGTCATTTTTGGAGTTGTTATTTGATAGAGGTAATTGTTTTTCATTGTTATAGGTACATTCTGATTGGTACCTTAGTTCCAATAATTGTCTAAATCCCATCATTCGTGCTGCTTTCAATATGGAGGGGGCGGAAAGGGTTCAAGGTTGCAGCCGTGAAGAAGAAGCACCTAAAAAAGGTGATGAAAGTTGCCAAACAGTAGTCGTGGAAAAAATTAGAAGAAATAACCAGAGAATGAGAAGTCTAAGAGATAAAATTGTTGCTGTTAGGAAGGAACTTAGTGCAGAATGATATTGGTACATGATTTAATATTGTTGATTTTTCAGCTATGTGTCTGAAATAATGAGTCAATTGTTGACTGCGACTGATTATAGCTCTTTAGGGCCTCGACAATGTGTAGACAACATGGTAATTATACAATTGACTTTAATTAATGTTGTTGTTAATGTTAAAGTTGAATAAGTTGATGTTAATGTTGTTATTGTTTTGTAGGCGTTAATTTTAGCAGCAACAATGTTCATGTACTTTGAGAAAAGGTTGCCTGGAGTCATAAAGAGGATGATATTCAGTCCTATGTTTGGCGTAAAAGCTTTAATTACAGTATGCTTTTTTTTATGTTATAATTTTATATGGACATGGTTGTTTATTGATTAATTTTTTTTATTTAAGACCCATGTACTGTACGACTATAGGAAAAGACCAACCAATAAACATGTCTGGCAACTTCTTGATTACCAACCATATTTCAGATACGATCTAGTAAAAGTGGAAGAGTTACTGTTTGCTGATTGGGTGAGTAAGGTGTACTTTTTTAGGAGGTAGTAGTTTTATTATTTGGTTGTTACTATTTTCACATATTCCAAATATTTTGTAGGTGTTCATCCCAATTGTAAGTGATGGTCATTGGTGGTACTATGCACTGAAGCTCTGCACCATGCAGTTGTTTGTGATTGACTCACTGGCCAAGGGAATCAGAGGACGTGCTCGGATTGACAGAAGCATTGTATGTTTTAGAATGAGTCCACATTTTAATTTGATGTTGACTGGTCAGTGATTAAATTGTTGTTATTTTGAACTTCTTTTTGTTATTTGTGTACAATACAGCTCAAAATATTCAACGGTTTTGGGGTTTGTTGATGGATACACTTGAAGATACTAAGAGTCCTTTGTTAGTTCAACAAGCCAATATCCCAGTCCAACCTAACACGTTAGTTTACATTAGCATTGTTTTGAAATTTATGGTGTTTCCATTAAGAAAAATAATTTATGATTTATAATATAGCAAAATTTGACACAATTGTACATATATATAGCAAATGAATACACCTAAAGTATTCTTCATTAATTATTCTTCAAATTCATTTTCTATTTGTTTTTTGGTTGAGTGAGTTAATTTTAGATTACTATAGCATTAGAAATGTGTTGTTGGTTTACATTGTTATTTTATAGCAAATGAATAGACATTATAATGATTTATCGTATTTAAAATTTTTCCACAATTGTACAGAGGTATAGGAAGTGAATACAGCTAAATTAGTCTTCATTAATTATTCTTCAAGTTCATTTTCTGTTTGTGTAATCTATTACAGGCAGGCTGTAATCGATTACCAGTGAAAAAATAGGAACTTGTACTAAAAGTCTAGCATTACTCCCATGCTCTGGAAGAAGAGCTCCCCATTGAGGGGTTGGACCTTATTTGGTGGATTTTGTTGAAGGATCTTGACTTGGTAGGTTGATTTTCATGACCAAAGACCTGTTGCTTTACTTAGTGGTGGTTTCAAGGAATAAGTGAGTCCAAAGAAATAGGTTCTTATGATTGCATCCAAGTGGTGTGCTGAGGAAAAGTAAGATAGGCAATTAAGGGCTTGTATAATCGATTACAGGCAGGCTGTAATCGCTTACCAGTGCAAAAACAGGAATTTGTAATGAAACTTCAACACTGCTCCCATGCTTTTGGTAGAAGAGCTCCCCAGTTTGGGGTTGGTCCTTAGTTGGTGAAATTTAATGAAGGATCTTGTCTTTGAAGGTTGATTTTTATGACCAAGCAATAATGGCTGTACTCAGTAGTGGTTGCTAGGAATTAGGGTGTGCACAAAATTGGTAGCTTATGATTTCATCCAAGTAGTGCTGTGAGGAAGAGTCAGATAGGCGCTTATGTTCTTGTGTAATCGATTACAGGAAGGTTGTAATCGGTTACCAGTGCAAAAACAAGAATCTGTACTGAAACTTCAGCTCTACTCCCATGCTTTTGGTAGAAGAGGTCCCCAGTTTGGTGTTGGTGCAATTTAATGAAGGATCTTGTCTTTGAAGGTTGATTTTTATGACCAGGCAGTAGTGAGTGTACTCAGTAGTGGTTGCTAGGAATAGGGGTGTGCACAAAATTGGTAGCTTATGATTGCATCCAAGTGGTGTGCTGAGGAAGAGTAAGATAGGCAATTAAGGGCTTGTGTAATCGATTACAGACAGGCTATAATCGCTTACCAGTGCAAAAACAAGAATTTGTACTGAAACTTCAATGTTGCTCCCATGATCTTGGTAGAAAAGCTACCCAGTTTGGGGTTGATGAAATTTAATGGAGGATCTTGTCTTTGAAGGTTGATTTTTATGACCAAGCAGTAGTGGTTGTACTCAGTAGTGGTTGCTAGGAATAGGGGTGTGCACAAAATTGGTAGCTTATGATTGCATCCAAGTGGTGTGCTGAGGAAGAGTCAGATAGGCACTTATGTGCATGTGATTACAGGCAGACTATAATCGCTAACCAGTGCAAAAACAGGAATATATACTGAAACTTTAACGCTGCTCCCATGCTTTTGGTAGAAGAGCTCCCTAGTTTAGGGTTGGTCCTAAGTTGGTGATATTTAATTGGTAATAACATAAATATACCAAATTTAGTACAATACTCCAACATTTCTTTCATATTGATTTATCCATGGTGTGTACATTTATAGAATAAAACTATACGAATACGAAATAAAAGAGTCATCATAAACGACGATAAAGTCATCCAAATAAATATTACAGTCATCCGAAATGGAAGTCAGACTAATAGTAAACATTAGTACAATAATCCGTAAATCATTCAAATTCACCTGCATAAGAAAGTAAAGATCCAATAATATGACTACATAGTATTATTACATTGCATTAGAGTTTGGTCATTGTTGTTGTCTGGTACTTTTGATGTAGATGGTCTTTGAAGTGGATTTTTCAATTTTCGCATAATTTCATCCACATTTATTTCTGGGCAAGGAGTGGGTCGAATGACAGGTTTACATGTTTGCTTCACCAGTTCCTTTGTGGAAGGACATATGTCACCAGCAAAGACTTTCACTACATTTCGAAGCACTATGTTAAGGTAATGGTTTCTGCCAAATGCACTGAATGAATGTACTTAAATCAAAAGAGACAAATAATATGAATAAAAATTGCAAAAGTTATCCATAATAAATTGAACTATGAATAAGATGGGTTACAAGGTTAAGTATCAAAACGGAACCAAGACTGATATGTGGACCAAAATTTGGATCTTGAAGAACTTTCCTATGTAAGGACGCCTTCATCGTCACACTAGGGTCCTGGTCAAAGTAAATGTCACATTATTTAACTTAAAGGACCAAAGTTTATGTTGTGGATAACTATTACATACCTTAATAGTGAGTTGCATATCTCTCAGGCCATTGGTCTTACACTCTTTAACAATACAAGCAACAAATGGCAGCACAGTCAAAGATTTTGCTGAATCAAGATGATTTACGTTCTTAATATCCTCATCCTTGACAAGATCTGCATTTCAGTTTTCATTTTAGAAAAAGTTGAAACATCATATACAATGACAAAGTTTATTGAATTACTGACCATGGTGTTAGATGTACATCTCAACCTATTTCCAAGCACTGGAATTGAAATCTCCTTCATACATTGCTTGAGCAACTTCCTCAGCAAATTGTTGGGTGGTACGTGGATCATCACTTATCATATTCATAATAGCAGCCTGGACATTCCCACCTGGACCAGGAATCAATGATGATGTACTATCACATTTTTTCAAGAATGATTCAAGGACGTCCTCGTCAAATTCAAGACCTTCCCAAGCATCCATGGTATTTCTATCTGAAAGAACAATAAATCATGTTAAGGAAACATATTAAGTAAGATTATGTAAGGGTGTTAGAAATAGACATTACTTCGAAGAACTTGATTGGAATGAAAGTGAGATTGACTTCCTACACAACAAAGTTTGGTGATATATAAAGAGAAAAAAAATTAATATTACTCGTTATCTTTTTGTTTAAATAATAATTTTAATTTCATTTATTATTGATATGACTAGTGAAGACTTAAAAAATGAATATAACATTTTATTTCTTCAGCTTTATCATACATTTAATGAAGAAGGCATCATGAAGTAGTCTGCCTTTTACTTTTTCGCACTCTCTCATGGAATAGGAAACCTTTTAGCTTCCTTCATGAAAGATGCATTTAATGTGGGGAAATGGTAAGTGACTCCAACACTCCACGTCTTGCCACCTTTTACCTATTTTATTATGACATTGCATTAAATGCTCCTTCCTTAAACAAAATAAGTCGTACCATGTGCATTACTCCTGCTTCATCTTCTTTGCATTGCATTAATTGCTTCCACCAACAAATGAACTTTTAGCTTGTGCATTACTTTTGCTTGATCTTCCTTAGTTGGACGTCCACTTTCATTACTCTTTCTTTCATCTTCATTAAAGAAGACATTAAAGGCATTCTTTGGTCGTTGGTGAGAAGCACAACAACATCATTAAAGGAGGAGAAAATTCATTCAACGTGTTCAACTATACGTTTAACTGGTTTTAACTTCCATTAATGATTTCTTTATTCCTTCCATTTTGTTCATTGTATTAGGGCAATATCCTTCATAAACATTTTTCTATAAATTATTAGGTAAACATATCTAAATTGAATAACACTGTAATTGTGTTTAATTATTATAACAATATTTTATCTTTATCTTCATTTTTGTATTCCTTTTTATATATTTTTTTTACAAAATATTTCCAGGGAATACGTTACTGTCATGGACACTTGTCCAGACAACTTCATTGTGGTTGGTGAAAGCAATGACCAATTTAATACAATTGATGATAGTTGTTTGGAGTTGGTTCCCACTTTGAACATGTGTTTTCAGACAATGCAAGAAGCAAATAATTTTTATTCGCACTATGGAAAAAAAATTGGCTTTGGTGTACGAACAAGAACTTCTAAAAAAGACGACAATAACGAAGTGTACTACTTGAGATTGGTATGTTCAAGGGAAGGTATATGTTTCTACCATTCGTCCAGAAGTGAAAACTCTGTCTAGTCAGACTAATCAATGCCTGCTGGAATAACAATTGCTCGAAAAGATGACAAATGGTTTGTAAGGATTGTAGTTCTAGAGCACATTCATGAGCTTTGTCCACAAACCTCGAATCTACTTCGTCCCAATAGAAAATTGAACATGCATGCGAAGCACACATTGGAAGTCAATGATGATGTCGATGTACGTATTAATAAGAGTTTCCTTAGCATGGTTGGTGAAGCCAGTGGATATGAAAATATGCAATTTATGGAGAGAAATGCTAGGAACTTCATCAGTCAACATAGAAGGTCATTGTGTAAGGAGGGTGATGGTCAAGTGCTGCTACATCACTTTTCAAAGATGAAAGACCTCAATAATGATTTCTTCTATGACCTCGAAATGGATGAAGGAAATAGAATTACTAGTGTATTTTGGGTGGATGTTAGAAGTCGAGCTGCCTGTGAGGAATTTGGTGATGTGGTATCTTTTGATACCACTTACTTAACAAACAAGTACGACATGCCATTTGCTCCTTTTGTAGGAGTAAACCATCATGGACAATCCATCCTACTTTGTTGTGGATTACTCTTATCAGAGGACACTTCCTCATTTGTATGGTTATTCCAATGTTGGTTAAGATGCATGAGCAACAAGGTGTCGGACGGTATTGTAACTAACCAATGTAGGGCCATGGAAAATACAATTGAAGAAGTCTTCCCGAAAACAAAGCATAGGTGGTGTTTGTGGCACATAATGAAAAAGATACCCGAAAAATTTCAAGGGTATAAAAATTATGTTGGTATCAAGAGTGATATCAAAGTGCTTAACTATGACTACGGTACTACAATAGACTTTTACATTGGTTGGAAAGAACTACTTAACAAACACGACTTAGAAAATAATGAATGGTTATGTAATTTGTACCAAGAGAGACACAAATGGGTGCCCTGTTACTTGAAGAATCAATTTTGGGCTGGTATGTCCACAACTCAAAGAAGTGAGGGAATGAATGCTTTCTTTGATGGATTTATCAATTCTAGTACCACACTTCAACAATTTGTGGTTCAGTACAATCATGCTCTTAAATTCAAAGCCCAAAAAGAAATATAAGTCAACTTCTCTTCCCACAATACCACGGTTGCATGTGGGTCTCAATAACCCACTGAGAGACAATTTCAAGTTGAGTACACACATGCAAAATTTGAGGAAGTACAGATTGAGTTTCGGTCGAGGATGAATTTTTTCATTAAACACATGCTGAAGGACTGTATTTCCAACAAGTACACGATCAAAGAAGAGAGCATGTGGGATGGAAAATGTGCAGCGAAATATTACCATGTGGAATTTGATCCTCTTACAACGTGCTCTTGCCTATTGTTTGAGTTTAGAGGTATCATTTGTCGGCATTACCTATTGGTTCTCGGTCAGGAAGATGTACAGAATGACCCCTCCAAATATTTTCTTCGTCGTTGGAGCAAAAATATTCGAAGAAAGCACACACTCATTAGAGCAGCTTACAGTTTTTTCATCAGGAACCCAAGATGCAAATATACCAATCGTTGTGTAAGTGATTCTATGACATTGTTGAGGCTGCCTGTGAATCTGAATCTGCATCTGATCAGTTGGAAAAAGAATTGAATTGTCTTGCTAAAAAGTTTGGAGTGACTTCATCATTACAAAATAACATAATAAGTGAGGGAGGACAACTGAGGTATGAGAATCCCGTGACCGATACTCTATCCTACACAACATGTGGAAGTAGTGATGTACTTGTTCGCAGTCCCGTAGTGGTGAAGCGTAAAGGCCGGCCGAGAACTAACAGATTGAAGTCAACCGTTGAAACAATAAGTAGAAAAAGGGAAATGGCTTCAAGGAAAAATACTTCAACAGTTCAACCAAATGTGAGTACTTTGAATGATGTTATACTATAATTATTCATTATTTTTGTTACATGGTGCTAATTTATGTTGGTTTGTGTACTCAGGAAACAACAACATGTACTGCTACACAAATCGAAGAGGTCATTCATTATTCAACCGAAACGCAACAACTATCCCAACTATCTGAAGTGGCTCCAATTGGGTTTATGTCATTGTTATATGTTGTTCATAACAATTTTGATAATTCACAATGTTGATGTATATGGTTATTAGATGATCTCTTATTTCATAATTTGTTTCAAAAATGATGTGCACAATGTCCACAGGTTAATCTTTGAAAATATATGATATCACATTCATTGCAGTGGTAATTGATTATAATGACCTTGTAATCGATTACAGCAGGACGTCAGCCAATTAACGCTACTCTGCACCCACGTTTAATAACCTCCATGATTGTTTCATAACCTCCCTCATTCATTCATACCACGTCCACCCAAACTGTTTCTTCTATGACCACTACCCCATTCAAAATAAATGGCCATCTAACCCACTTCCCCCAATCAAAACCTTAATCACCTTCAACCCATTTAACCTCCAATCCCCTTTCAAAACCCTAAACACCTCTAGTGGAAGATCGTGCTCACAAGAAACTTAGGGTTTCATCTTCCACAGGGGGTTGTCGAAGTCGCCCACCACCATCCCCTCCACCTTTTCCACCAGTAACAAGTAATGAACTATTCTCCAACGACGACCAATATGAAAGGTTCTCTACACATTTCTTTTCAATCCTCGAAGGGAAGTATCTTGGTGACGACTTTTTCGAACCAGGGAAATTCGAATTTTACGAGATCTTGACAAATGCTGGGCTAAATGATTTTGTCACTTATAGACGCCACTACTACCTCGAATTAGTTTGAGTTTTCTACAACAATATGAGTATTTCTGATTTTGGAGTAATACGAACAGAGGTCAAAAAGGTGAAAATCACAATCTAACCTTCTCTTTTTTCATAAACTCACTTCCATCCCTTCTGTTGGTTTTCATTTTGAAGGAAATCTTTTTGATGAGTTGAACGAGGAATACAATTTTGTTAGTACTAAGAAATTGATTTGTAAACCAGGTGGAAACATACAAAGTAGAATACTGGTCGGGAATATGAAGTTTCAGAGTAGGATACTTCATTATGTGCTTTGTCGTATGTTACTTCCACGTTCAACCAATGTTGCACAGGCAACATAAGAGGACATTATGTTGATGTGGGCACTATTTAAATTTGTTCAGATTAACTAGGGGCATCTCATTCGAAACAGGATGAAAAGGGCTACAAGGGACAACGCCCAACTACCATACCCCCATCTAATCACTACATTCATGGAACACTTTGGTGTCCCTACAGAAAGTGATCCTTTTACCCAAGTCAAGGCTAAACAAAAGATTGGTTTTGATGTTTTATCATCATTTGGTTATCAAAAAAATGTTGAAGGAATATGGGTTGACAAAGATGATGTTTGCAATGTAGAAGAAGAAGAAGGCAATGAAGAATCACAAGTTGGTAATGAAGAACATGAAGTCAGACAACCCTCTCAAAATCCGGAACAAAGTAATCAAACAAATACAAGATCTTCGAACGTTCGTGGGCGATAGATTTGACAGAATTAAAAATCGTGTTGGAGTCGTAGAGCAAGAACTTATTAACTTCCGCAACCAATTTCATCAACAACCGCCTTTGTAGATTACATTTCCTTGTTTAGTGTTATGTACCTTTTAATTTCAAAACTTGTTGTTTTGTGAACCTTTGTTAAGTTTTTCTATTAATGTATGTCACTCTTATTACTATTATTATCATTTTTCATTACTCAATACCCTTCATTGTGCCTTTTACGATTGTTTAATATTAAAGTATTCCAACTTTAAGTATTCCATTAATGATCCATTCACAACACCTTCAAAAGACAGTCATAACGAATCCAAAATATGCCAACAAGGTTAACCAATACACAAAACATTAAAAACACACTGGTAATGACTCCTGGGGAGTGATTAATCCTAGCCTGGGTAGCACCCCTGGTTTTGGTACAAAATGGGAGTTTTCTACTGTTAATCGATTACAGGTGCTCTGTAATCGATTACAACAGGGAGAGGTATGTGCCAATGCTGTAGGAAGTCACAACTCAACCTACAAACACCCTTACTTGGTCTTCCATCCATTTGGGACTGATCTAACTTGAAATTTCTTGTTGTGGACACCTTCAATAATGGCCAACAGGGTTAACCACTACACAAAACATTAAAAACGTACAGGTAAGGACTCTTGGGGAGTGATTAATCCAGTACTGGGTAGCAACCCTAAGGTTTTGGTACAAAATGAGAGCTTTCTACTATTAATCGATTACAGGTGCTCTGTAATCGATTACAATAGGGAGAGATCTGTGCCGATGCTGCAGGAAGTCACAACTCAACCTACAAACACCCTTACTTGGTCTTCCATCCATTTGGGACTAACCTAACTTGAAATTTGTTGTTGTGGACACCTTCAACCATGGCCAACAGGGTTAACCACTACATAAATCATTAAAAATGCACCGGTAAGGACTCTTGGGGAGTGATTAATCCAGTACTGGGTAGCAACCCTTTGGTTTTAGTACAAAATGGGAGTTTTCTACTGTTAATCGATTACAGGTGCTCTGTAATCGATTACAATAGGGAGAGATCTGTGCCAATGCTGCAAGAAGTCACAGCTCAACCTACAAACACCCTTACTTGGTCTTCCATCGACATAGGGGTCACAGAACTTGAAATTTGTTATAACAAGCACAAAGGATCAAAATTAAATAATACTACCAAACAACACAGAATGGATATAACAATAACAATTCAAATAACCACTTTCTTTATTAACATTCGAAATAATTGTTCCAAATACAACTATCCATATTTAGAGATCTACCAAATACTGCACTAATAGCAAATTACATAAATCAGTCCAGTTTGGGACTATATCCAGTGTACGGAGTTTTACAAACTTTGCTTTTGTAACGTTTTCGACGTTGTCTTTCCTTCATAACGCTTTCATGGGTGTCAATTCCTCCCTCACATGCAAAGTCATTGTCAAAGTCATGTTGGTTAGAAGGTGTATTATAACCACCTTCATCTTTATTTTTTTCTTCAAGCAGCTCAGCCTGCAATGCAGATAACTCTTCTTCAAGTTCTTCAATTACAACCTCTTGTTCCTCTAAAGCAGCATCAATATGTCTTTTCTTTCTCCTATTGCATGTTGTCTTTATTCGTTTCTTCAAATCCTCTCTAGTTGGATTAAGTGACGCTTTCACAAATGGCTCACTCATTTTGTTCCTTGATGCACCATAATCATCAAGCATCTGCAAATTAATCACAATTACCAATGTATAAAACCACTCATTCAAACAAATTTAATAGAACAATGTACTACTTACCACGCCCGTCTCCATTGCACGTTTGATGAACTTGTCACCAACATTTATATTCACCCAATGCAAAATTCTTGGGTGTTTCTCTACACAAGCATTCGAAGGAATGAAACGATCATAAAACTAAACCTGAAATACAACATATACATCATAATTAGCAATCTCAGTATATTACCAACAAACAATGAATGTACAAAATTTACCTGCAACACATACACACAACCATCCACATACACATTTGTTGCACCTTTTCCTTTCTTCCAAGCTGTAGAAGCTTTGCATAAACTACTAACTAGATAATGATACATTATACGACCCCAACAAAAATTACCCAAATCACTTATTCTATCAACAATTTGAAACAAAATTGGGAAGATTGTTGTGCTACGATTAGGTAACAACACCTCACAAATGCCCACCAAAATGTACAAGCTACAAATATGTAAGGAATGCAACTTTTTATGTTTTTTCAAAATAAAATCGTAGATCAACTGCAGTTCATGTTTTCCATCACCAAAATACTTTCTACAATCACTCATCCTAAGTTTCTTTTCATTTAATATTATGTTATCACCAACTAAACCCAATCCTAAACTTAACGTAAAATCTACTTCCTTTAATTCCACAAATCTTTCTCCAAATGAAAAATCACCCCTCTCATCAACCCATTTAATCAATAAATCGCTAAGAATATTCCTATCAATCTTAAGGTTACCATTTAGTTCTAAAAACCATTGAAATGGAGTCTTGGAAATAATAGCCTTCTACTCCTCAGTCAAAATGTCATTCAAACCAGCAACAAACTTGGTTTTCAATGAATGACAAACAAACTACTGCAGAATAAAATAAAATTATATTTCTTGTATCAAGTCACGAAAAAACCAACAACCCATAACAACAAAGCAACAAAATAACCAAGAAAAGACACAACGAACAACCCAACCCCAAAATACGCATACGAATACGTCAAACGAAGGAAGTACATACCTTGTTCGAAGAACCAATTTCGGGGGTCGAATCCATTGCACACAAAAACGAAGACAGAAGGAGAAACTTTAAACAAACCTTCCACGGAGATCGGTGAAAGCAGAGCACGAACTCCACAGAGAAACAAACAGGGGTAGCCAATGAACAAAACGAACACACAAAATGAAATCAAAATGAAAACCCTAAAAATGAAGGAGGGAGAAGAGAGTGCTATGGAGAGAGAAGTTGAAATGAAATTGAAATCCCTAAAATGGAGAGAGAAGAGAGTGCTACAGAGAGAAGATAGAGTGTGAAAACGAAGGAGAGGGCAGTTTCGGAATTCAATCCTGAACCCTATATCCAAATCAAATTTTAAAGTTAAAAGAAACATTCAAATTTGACCAATTAAAAGCTGACACGTGACGTTGTCAAATTTTTGTCAAATTGGCGTTGTTAGAATATCGCAATTCATCTTAAAAATCAAATTCCCTCTAAGAATTATGAAGTGGGATCCATCCCATTCTTTTTCCGATGCTAAAAAAAGAAATTTTTTTTAATAACTTTTTTACAACACATACATGATAATTTGTGATTGATCCATTTCAAATAAGCGAACCAATAAATAATGACATATAGTTTATTATCAAAAAATTGTTAAAAAAAGTTGTTAACAGGTCAAAAATAATTATTGGCCAACAACTAAACCATTTTTCTTTCCTCCATTTATTGCTTTACGTGAAAGCCACCATGAGACTCACTTGTCAACATGCAAGCCTGGAACATAAATTTCCAAACCCCTTGCACTCAACTAAAACTAACTTAGAAAGAACATCTCTTTATCTAATATATATATATATATATATATATATATATATATATATATATATATATATATATATATATATATATATATATATATATATATATATATATATATATATATAAATCCAAAAACCTAAACCTCCACCCACGTACATTTCATTTCAAAACACAAACTCTTTTTAATTTTCCTTTCCTTTCCAACTTCACAACCCCATTCTATTTCCTCTCCTCTTGCAAAACGGAAACATAAGCAACCATGTAAGTCATCCTTAGTGCATCCATTTCATTGTTTAGAAGTCTTGACGTAACCTTCACAAGCAAGAACCAGTGTCTATTGCATGTGCGAACTCTTGTCATGCTCCCTCTGCATTTGACCCTTCATGCTACCTAAAAACTTCCAAATCTCCTCCTACGTAGTCTCCCGGAAACCAACCTCCGCATATATCTCCTATCATTCCTATAATACATCACCTTAAAACAAAAATCTCCCTCACTAGCAATCTAAATTTGAACAGAGAACCCATGCACAAAACCCCCACCTCATTTCCTACTTTCTAAACTTTATTCTTTCCTATTTATTCTCTATCTATTTCAACCTAAATGCCTCTTAAACAATCACACTACCTCCCTTCATCTCTCGGCCAACCTTTCTTCCTTCCCTAACTTATTCCTTTATTCACCAATGACCATGCAAAAATATACCAAGTCCTCTCCTTACCCTACTACACTCATCGAATCCTAAACGATAACACGTTCGTCGGTATACAATTAAACTCCAAGGAAAATATCTACAACCCTCACATGTATACAAAATTGTCAAAGAGAATAAGACCAAGGAAGATGGTTACACCTACCCCAACAACATGTAATATTTTTCTCAAACTCCACTCTGTCTAAACGCCAAATACCAACTCGTAATATGGAGGCACAAATCAATAACAAACAGTAACACTAGAATTTATTCAAGTTGCTCCCCTTACCTGGATCCAAGGATTGCTCACGTTCTTGATTGCAACGTTTTCTGGTGCTTACGCCCCTCCACAACTACCGGTGTAGTCCCTCCTAGTAAGTCCTGGCTAATCTTCCTTTCCTACTCTCTATAGTCACACTAAACTGCAAGTTTTTCTTCTTTCCTTCCACTCTCTCGGTCTATTAGTGGATAAGTAAAGCTAGGGTTTTTGTTTTCTCTCCTTACGAATGATCCTTCTCTTTCAAGTTAACTTTTATAACCCTCCAATAAATCAATAATCATTTTATTTATTACGAGTCTTACACATGAAGCTCAAATTAAAAAAGTTTCCAAACAAAGCATTTTCCAGACTATCTAAAATATTTAAAGATGCACGTATTACAGGAGAATGCCCTTATTGGATTGGGGAGCACATTTGGAACTCATTGGTAGCACACTGAAATTCTCCAGAGTATCGCAACAAATGTGCTACCACCCAAAAGAATCAGACTTCAGAAAAGGGTGATGTTCTGCATACAAATGGTTCAATTACCGCTCATGAGTATGTCATTCGTATGATACAAATATTCATTCATTTCATGTCCATAATTATATAAGTTATGTATATGTATGTAGATAACTTCATATTCTATTACAGGCACAATAACTAGGATGAGCTATGTTTCAATAGACTCATCTTTGAAAGAGATCTAGCCTATTTGTTAATGAGAGGTCTCAATGACACATGTAAGCAAACTATTTTACAAACTTCAAAACTATACTATTTTGTTCCTTTTAAACTTCCTCTTTTTGTATTGACGCTTTATGTATTCTTTAACAAGAAGAATTTTTAACTAGACTCTCACAAGCTAGATCAGAGGTGGGATCATGTCCTCTTGATGATACATTAGAAGTAAATCCTGATGGCGATGACATCATTAGGACACAATGTTGGGTGAATGTCGTCGGTGGAAAAAAGAAGGGACGATTATATGGGGCAGGATAACTTCTTGCCAACACTAGTAGAAGAGGTTCATTGAATCACCAATGATCTACATCCAATACCCATGGCGAGACCACTATCCAACTCAAATAGCAACTACAAGCTCGTGATCAGACTTATGATGACCTAAGACAACGGTTTGAGAATCTCAAAAATCTGGTCATGAAATTTTGTCTTAAAAGGACAAACTCAGTTCACCCCATAACCATCCCAACAACGACGTTCTCTAGTCCAACCCACCTAGTGCAACCACCTCCCCAATAACAACCACAACAGGATTAATAAGAAGAAGATAATTTAAATGACTATGTTGATTATTAGGACTTTTTTCATGTTCAATTACTTTACGACTTGTTTTTTTTTTCATAAATGACACTATAAAACATTATGCTTTTTATGATTTTAATTTTCATTCTTACTACATTGTTTGAATTGTTTGGTTTGTCTACGTTGTCTGGATTGTTTGATTGCCACTGCATTTACTTTTGGGTTCATTGTCGTGGGTAGGAAATGTTGCCCACTGCACCGGAAGCTGTTATTTCATTTACCAACAGACGTACTGACGGATTACTCCATCGGTAATGTAACCCGTTCTGTCAGCTTAATACTGAAAAATTATGGTTGTGAGTAATTACCGGCAGAATTTTAACGTCAGCAAATTTTAACGTTGTATGTCAACACTTAACGGAAAGGGTTTAATTGGCTCAATTTTTCAAATGTAGGACCTAATTGAGATCGTTTTAAACAAGAGGACTCACTTGAGATTCTCCTACATATACAAAGACGATCTGATGATTTAAACCTAAAATATATTATACAAATTATAAACAAATTAATGATTTAATAATTAAGTCACTCATAGAAACTAAAATAATTAATTAGTCCCTATAATTTTACTCTTAATTTTCAATTTTAAACATCCAATAATAAATTTCAATCTATTGTATTACATTACTTTTAACAATTAATTTCAATATTCAAAATTTAAAATTTAAACATCAAAATAACATGATGCAATATCAAGAATGAATAACAACATTCCAATGGAGACATTCATACATTATGACTGAGATCCTTAAAAATAATTACGATTTTAAAAAATAAATTAAAGATTTAGATTACTAATCCAAATGAAGAATATTAAACCACAATCCAATCAGACAAAAAAACTCACTCTCACAAAACCATCCACAGGGACAAAAGAAGAACGTCATTTTTGTTACCAATTAAGGGATAAATGAACTCGTCCTAGTTGTCGCCAAAGAAGAGAAAAAAACGTCAAAAACACGAGAAATAAGTTGGGAAGAAAAAGTTAAACATAGGTTAATAAAACAATTTATGTTACACTACAACAATCTAATGTAAAATTCACAATCTACGTTGGATCTTAACACGTTCTACGTAAAAATATTGCTTACAAAAGTAAAACTACACATTTTCTATGTCATGTCCTTTTAAAAAAAAAAAACATGTTTTCGATTATCAAACAATGTATATACACACTTTATTTGTTTTCTTGAGATGATTAAGTTATATATCATCCATTATTCAATGTCAATTCAATTCATTATTAAAAAATCTGTAGATTAGCATTGTGATTTCTATTAGAAGCGTAGTCTGAGAACGTAAATGAAACACCACAGTGCATGCAATGAGAGTACGTGACAGAGAAATAACGAGCAGAAATATATTGAATAATACAAAGAATTGTTATTGAATGAAGCAGAGGAGGTGTCTTTAAATACAAAGAAAAGACACCAAAAACAAAACGTACAAACTGACATAACAGAAATAACAGTAGCTTGAATTACTAATAACTAACATTTCCCCTTAATTCAAGCTAACTAACAACAGACACTCCAACTTTTGATCTAAGTGAATCAAACCGAGTTTGGTTAAGAGCTTTGGTGAACAAATAAGCTAGCTGGTGTTCAGTTTTGCAGTGTCTAAGAACAACTTTTGCCTTGATTTACCATTTCACGCAGAAAATGAAACTTAATGTCTCTATGTTTGCTCCTTCCATGATTTATTGGATTCTTTTCCAAACTTATTGCTGAAGTGTTATCCATCTTTAACTCAAATGATTGCTCATTTTGTATCCTCAAGTGATTTAAAATCTCACACAACCATATTCCTTGACATACAACACTGTAACCAGCCACCTATTCTACTTCACAACTCGACAAAGCCACGATGGTTTGTTTCTTTGAGTTCCATGAAACAGGTATATCATTTATGAAGAAGATACTACCTGATGTACTCTTCCTTTCATCCTCAAGAAACACAACATCACGGCTAATAACCACTTTTTCCTTAATGGGGTTGTATAATTTGTACGCTCCGGTGGAATGGTAGCCAACGAACACCATAGCTTCTCCCTTGTCGTCAAGCTTACTTCTCTTTTGGTCTCCAATGTGACTAAATACTAACGAACCAAATATTCTAAGGTGTTTAATAGAAGGTTTAGTACATGTCCACTTTGCATGAGGAACATCGTCTGGCAGCATCTTGGTTGGACACCTGTTCAACAGGTATACAGATGTTGCCACCGCTTCTCCCCATAATCCGCGTATCAGACCTTTTTCCTTAAGCAAGCTTTGTGCCATGTTCATAATTGTCCGGTTTCTTCGCTCTGCCAAGCCATTGTGCTGTGGTGTGTAAGGGGCTATAATCTCATGTGTTATTCCTTGAGCACAATAATATTCCTCAAATTCATGTGATGTATACTCTCCACCACCATCAGTCCTCAACAATTTTATTCGCCTTTCGCTTTCATTTTCAACTTGTTTCTTATACTTCATGAAAACTTCTAACACTTCACTCTTGAATTTTATAAGAAACACCCAAGTCATACGACTAAATTCATCAACGAAGGTTATGAAATATCGATTACCTGAGAGTGTTGGTGTTTCTATCGGACCACAAACATCTGAATGAACAATCTGAAGGCGCTCTTTCGATCTTATCTGCAAATGAGTCTTAAATGGTCTTTTGGTCTGCTTTGCAAGGATGCACGTCTCGCATTAATCTTCAGACATGACAATATCTGGCAACCCAGAAACCATTCCTTTTTTTCTCAGTCGTTGCAAATCATGAAAGTTTAGATGTCCATACCTGAGATGCCATCTCCATGTTTCGTCATCTTTCACCACCTTCATACATTGTGTTTCCACCATATCGAAAGTTATTTGAAAGGTACGATTCTTGCAAATGTCTGTTCGCAAAATCAATTTCTTGTCTTTGTCGAAGATCTCTGCTTGTCCTTTGTTACCCATTACCACAGTAAACCCATTTTCTACCAGCTGTCCAATGCTAAGTAGATTACATTTCATCTCTGGGACCAAAAGAACGTTCTTGATTATGACAATTTCTCCATTTTGTCTTTTTATAACAACATCCCCGATACCTTCAACCTCCAAGGTGCTGTTATCTGCCACTCTCACCTTGCTTTTCCTCGTCTCATCAACGTTAAACATCCACTATTTATTACAGGTCATGTGATTCGAACATCCCGAATCTAGATACCAAGATGGTTTCTCATAATTTGGTGGTTCGTGATTTGTTGAGATGTGGTAGCCATGAGCATCACGGGTTCGGTGTCTGATTCCTCCTTCGTCAGATGTGCTTCCTTGCTGTGATCTTTCTTGATAGATTTTTCTTTGTTGAACCAACATTCATAGGAATAATGGCCCATCCTGTGACATGTGAAACACTCCACGTTGCGTTTATCTTTCTTCTTGTAATAATGTTCTGCATTTATTCTTCTGTCAGAAGAACCAGGTTTGCCTTCCCGTTCGTCATCTTCATCATTCTTCCATTTACCTTGTATCGTAGACTTACCCCTCCAGGTCTTGTATTTTTTCTTTCCATCACCATTAACATGCTGCACTTTCAGTGCCTGGTCATCCAGTCTGATAGGTTCTTGGTCACAGAGCTTCATCTCGTGAGCCTCCAAGGAGCTCTGAAGCTCTTCAATCTTTAATTTCTCCAAATCTTTTGATTCCTCAATAGCTACTACAATGAAGTTAAACCTTTTAGGTAATGATCTCATTATCTTTTCCATAATCGAGACATCATCGAGCTTCTTCTCTCCACAACTTTTCATTTGATTCGTTAACGTCACAATCTTGTTAAAATACTCACAGATCTTCTCATCATCTTGCATTTGCAGTAACTCATATTGTCTTCTCAAGTTCTAAAGTCGAACTTTCTTAATCTTTTCACCACCAACATGGCATTGGCACAAAATATTCCATGCTTCCTTTGCCGTATTTGCGTTTTGGATCTTCTCAAAGTGTGCGTCATCTACACACTAATGAATGATAAGCAGTGCTTTGTCATCCTTCTTCTTAAATTCTTCTTTCTGTTCTTCCTTTGTAGGTTCTTCTCCATCTATCACGGTGCTTACGCCCTGTACTCGAAACAATACCTTCATTTGTGTGTTCCATCTGCTCCAATTCTTCTCTGTAAGAATAGGGAAATTTGTAGTAGACAAATCCGCCATTACTGTCGTCGATATGCTTCCAAGAACACGCTTCTTTAACTTCTACTTTGGTCAGCCGTACTGAACCAAACACGAGCACCTCTAGGCTCTCTTCTTGAAACCTTGGCTTGCTGATACCACTATTAGAAGCGTAGTCTGAGAACGTAAATGAAACACCACAGTGCATACAATGAGAGTACGTGACAGAGAAATAACGAGCAGAAATATACTGGATAATACGAAGACTTATTATTGAATGAAGCAGAAGAGGTGTCTTTAAATACAAAGAAAGGACACCAAAAACAAAACATACAACTTGACATAACAGAAAGCTTGAATTACTAATAACTAACAATTTCCACATTATTTCTACCGTTCGTAAAGATTTATAATTTTACGCTTTTAGTCACTAAATTTATTCTCCTATTTAACACATAACACCATTATATATTAAAAGCAAATTTTTAGAAACCAAAAATAAATAAACCAACGATGACAATATCATTAGTTTTTCTTTTTTTACCTAAATATGATTTTGATATAATTGTTTAACGTCTTTGGTTCATTAGAAGTTGTTTATCATATTTGAAAATGCTTCATAATTTTATATTCATTCTCGAAGCCTTCTAAAGAAAGTTTTCGTGGATTCGCTGCTACAATTAGAAAATCACTTTGTTGTTATCGCTGTGATAGAAAAAGAATATATTATACATAGATTTATTTATATTATTTTGTAAGTTTATACATTAATTGTAAGATATGAATAAGATTTATTTTGATAACTTACATCTATTCTAAACCCTTTAAGGACAATATATCTGTTAAATTTATGTGAGATATAATTGTTTCTGTAAAATTCTAGATTTAACATGTTGGATAAAATTAATTTCGCCTCTAAATATTTCGGATTGATTATATGTACCAAAAACTAAAGTTCACATGTTTTTCATTGGCTTTTATTTTGACCTAATTAAACTCTAGATCTAGCAGATATTCATTTAATGTATATCATGCCAATTATTTATTAATTAAATGTTAAATTGAAAGACTGAAATTAAATATTTTTTAAAATGGGGAATTAAAATCAAGAAAAAAAATTAAAATTGCTGATGATAAAGTAAATATAAACCAAAGATAAGTAATTTTTTAAACATACGTTTTACAAATGTGCTCAATGAATGGAGACATCATATGCAATTTCCCTTTCTTTTTTCTTATAATTGTGATTCTATTATAACATGGCATGATATAATTATAGGTGGTAATGGACACATACTTCACCAGCACATAAAGAACCCATTAACTTGTCTTTATTTTTAATATTTTTTTTCCTACCTTTTTAGTCATTAAGGTGAGTCCGATCTTGATCACTGAAATTTTAATTTTAAAATTTTAAAAATAGTTTCTTAAATTTACTATTGATGACTAAAAATAGTTTTTTTTTTCTTTTTAAAAAAATATATTTAATTTAGAGTTTGGAGACTCTTTGTTTTTTTTTTTTTAAATTTGAGAGTGTTTAAATTTAAAGTAAACTCCTTTATTGGTGGTACACAAACAACATGGAAATATGTTCTTTAGAATAGAAAATACATAGGTAGTGTGTTACTCGTGTAAGCTTATAAAAGTATACAATACACAAGATTCTTCATAGCTGTATTGTATGTGCTTTAAGAAAAACAAATATATCTTTTACGAAATCGTACAAAGTAATGTCCAATTTGATTTCTAAGCATATTTTTCTTTTCATAACCTTAATATTGCCCTTAGTTCCTAAACATCAAAATGTTCCTCTTTTTTCCCACATACATACCCCTCACAATTTCTGAACATGTTCTTCAAAGGTAATTTCTAATTAGTAAAAAGCACTCAATATTTTAAAGTCTATAAAAGCATGAAATAATAATAATACTAATAATAATAATACTAATAATAATAATAATAATAATAATAATAATAATATTTCAGCAAATGTATGGTGTTAGTGGAAAAATTGAGCATATAATCTCTTTTATCCTCCCTTCTAAATTTTCAAACCAATCTTATAATTATGGTAGACAAATTGAATATAATAATAATAAAAAAAATACTGAGGAGCGACAAATGGAAGAGTAATTGGTTTGGTTGGAAAAAATACGAACATTCTTTGTTTCACAAGTTGTTTTCTGCAATCTAACTCCTTTTCCTCATAGTAATATTTATAGAAAGAACTAATATACATATGATTACTAAATCTGTAAACTTGCTTCTTCCCTCTCTTTATCTGTGAGAGAGACTAATTGTAATCCTTAAACTTTTACATTCAGAGGTTTGAATCTAAAATAAAAATTGGATTATCAAAATATTTTTTGCAAATATATAAAAATTATGAAGATGCTAAATATATAATAAAATAAACATATGACTACACACTAGTGGAAAAACGTTGTTTAACGGCAGTTCATAGACGTCTGTTCGAGCTCCACCGACGTCATATGATGACCGGTGGCATTACCGTAAATAAGATGGTAACCTAGACGTCGGCTTCAAGTTAATACGATGTCTATTAAGCAGTACACGTCAGCTCTGCCATAAGCCGACGTCCAATGTAATGAGGTAGGCGAGAAGACAAACTTCTCATGTGCATTTGACGTCGGTTGTGATGGGGTCCGACGTCTACTTGGGTGCAGTTAATGCTGGTCACCTGATTCCCAGGCGATTAGACTTCAGGTTGTCAAAAACCGACGTTTATGACCTGTCCGGAAGGCGGGAAGACAAAAATTTCTGCAAAATAGACGTCGAATTTCTGGGTGTGCGACGTCTATGTGCTTGTAATTAATTATGTGCATCAAACTCCGAGGCAATTCTACGTCCAACAGCAGAAAATCGAAGTCTATACTATTATAGACGTCGGTGCCCCTTCACAACTGTCGTCTACGTCCCTGACAGGAAGTGAAACGTCAATCGGTTCAGCGCCCTAGACGTCGGTGCCCCTTCACAACCGATGTCTAATGGGCATTCAAAAAGTCATTTTAAATGTTAACTTGGTCGTCGAATTAGTTAGAGAACCGACGTCTAATGTTAACTAGACGTCGGTTTTGCAAGCAACCGACGCTCCAATTTATTTTAAATAAATCGCAGACTCTTCACGGCATTCAGTTTCTGATATCGTCTTCCTCTCTTCTCTTTTTTCTCTTTTTTCTCTTTTTTCTCTCTTGCGGCATTGCATTATTGTTTCTGATATCTTTATCGTCTTCCTCCTCTTCTTTTTCTCTCTTCTGGCATTGCATCCCAGGTATTTTTTTTATGCTTACTGTTTAAACTTTGTTTAGTCTTTCATCGATTATCTTCTGGTTCAACTGATTAAAATTTGCTTTCTTTGTGTTGTGTTTTAGTGCAGTTTTGTCCCTTTTTTGGGGTAACGTAATAACACATTCTCCATTTGCTAGCTGCCTCCCAGAAAAAGTGGCGTCTTGTGAATTTCTTTTGGTCGTTTCAACCCAAAAACGACCTTGGGTCATTGCCTAGTTATCGTTTCACCGTGATTTTTCCCTCTTGCGGATGAAAATGGAACTAAGCAACAACCCAGGTTCGGTTTTGGGTTGAAATGCCATAAGAAATTTAAAAGACGCAAGCTTTTTTCTTTTTTTTTGGGAAACTCGCAAAAGGAGATTGTGCTACTAGGCAATCCAAAGACGGGAACAAAACTGCACTAAAACACAACCACTGTATTAGACGTCAGTTAACGTATACACCGACATCTATAGTACCTTTTAGACGTCAGACAGTATCATTTTCGAAGTCTTTAGTGCCTCTTCGATGTCGGTTATTGCTCAGACCGGCGTCTATATAATGTCTTTAGACGTCCAATTAGTCCTACTCCGACGTTTAGTGACGTCGGACATGGCACTGACTGACGTCATTATAGACGTCGGTTATATTCATGTCCGACGTCCCATTGATGTCACCAGAAATGATGTTGATTGTTTAGTAGACGTTAAAAGCTCAAAATAATCGACGTTAAACAACGTTTTTGCTCTAGTGACACTTCTTTGGCCGAAACTTATGGTAAATGGTTGAAGCAATTGAAGATAGATGAATGAGATTTGATTATGCTAAAGTTAGATTATTAGAATTTCTTATTATTATCAGTAGATCGACTTCGTCATTCATCCGAAAATACATTTAAGTGAATTCGAGAATAAGTTTACCAAATATTATAGTTATTTTTATATATAGGGATCAAAGAAAACTCTTATCTCCCACCTAATACTTTGAGTTAAGATTTTTCTTCTATCAGGAAGTAATGCACATTTCTTATAAGAAAAAAGAATAAAAAATTTTAAAAAGTAAAACAATTTAAAAATATTATTTTTAATGCATTCATTAAATTATTAAAAAATGTATGATTGTATAAAAATTTAAAGAAAATATAAAAAATTTAAAAATTGATTAATCAGTTATTAAAAAAACAATTTAAAAATTAAAAAATAGATTTACATAAAATATTTTAGAAAGCCTAAAAACTATAAAATTTAAAAAAAAAAATGTGAAAGTGAAAAGAGAAATTACGTGGTAATCACGACCTCTAAAAACTGAAATAAAAAGCATAAAAATGTAAAGAAAAAGCACGAGGACGAAAAAATTAGAAGAAATCGTTTGTAAGAAACATGATTTCTGTGAAAAAAAAATAGTAAATAGAAATTGTGTGTCTAAAATGTTAGAAGTGGGTTTAGGCCTAACTCAACCCCACAAAACCGGTAGTAACGTTGGTGGAGCTCCTGGCTAACGACGCGCCTTGAAAAAGATGCAGCGACACTGACGATCACGTCCAACTCCGACACTAACGACAAGGCGAGAAAAGTGCAACCATTGGTGAAGATGGTGTTATAGTGGCCTCACGCAAAGAAGAGGAGGTGGGTGCAGAAGGTTTCCTTCTCTCTTTTGTTGTGATTGAATTGAAAACGAACGAAGAAAAAGAAATTATTAATGCTGAAACGGAGTTGCTGGTAGGCAGGATTCTTCCAGTTGCGCCTTCAACGAACCATGAACTCAATTGAAGATCACTCTCACCAAATTCTTGAATCCCAAATCACGAATCGATTCTAACTTAATTGTAATTTTATTTAATCCTCAGTTAAACTTTTTCCACGTCATTCAATTTTATTTTTAAAATTTACACAATAAAATATATCAAACATGTTATACATAATTCACTTTTTAGTCACCACACAGACAATTGTACCGTTATGTTTTTAACGGGACATTTTAAACCGTTTTTAAACCAAATGATGTATTACATTTAAACCAAATAACAAGATCAATAATCTAAAAGTCACTCAGTCCAACAATGCTTACTGTTACTAAAAGTTACTTGGAGAATAAGTCGTATAATATTACTATTGCAAAAATTACAAAAGTTACTTGGATGACATGTCATATATAATATTATTTCCAATAGATAAAACCATTCGAATGTGGCTTTTATTGATGAAATCAGTGAGGTAAGCTAGTGACATGGAATCGCTGATGTCAGAAAAGCTTGAGATCTCACTTTTTGTTTTAACCTAGTTCAATGTTTATGCCATTGCCATTATGGAAAATAAACAAGCTTTGTGTCTAAGTGTAATAAAGCATGTAAGGTAAAAATAAGAGAGCAGGGGCCACCACAGATAATTGAATGAGGTTTATTCTTATCCTAATGAATAGGAAACAGATGAATCGCTTTAGCTTTTTTTAATACCCTCTTGCAAGCAAGGTACATGTTCAACAAAGCTTTATTCTTCTTCATGTTGCTATATATATATATATATACATATACATACGTTATTAGTACAACCACGTATACTCAAGCCAAAACCTGTTTCCCTCCTACTGTGTCTTCTCATATCTGAAACCATGAGTAGTCGCCAGCTAGCACCAAAAATGTCCCAAAGGAAGGAGCGACGCATGTTCTCCACTTCTGATGACAGTGCCATGACCAAGCAGGTTCAGGCCACACATGCCCCAGATGGCCGTGAAATTGATGTCAAACCTATTCTACAAATCGTCGATGAAATTCTCCTTCGGTTCATTGCTCGCACTGTTGAGGGTTATGAAGTAAGACTTACCTTTTATGCTACCATGTTTACGTTCTGCCACTTTGCATGCATGTCATAAATGTTCACTTAACTCCTCATTTTATTTACTTGTTCTTTTTATTATCATCATCATTATTATTATTATATGTGGCTTTCTGACAGGTGAAAAGAGACCAAGATGCATTGGAGATGACTGCTGCTCTGGCAGAATTTGACATGCTTGACTCGCTGGCTTACATCATAAACAAAATTTCGTGTGAGGTTGTTTTCATCTGAAAATCTTCTTAACTTTTATAAAAGTTACCTGACACTGTTACCAAGGATAGAGTGTTTTCCCATGTTTCCTCAAACTACCATCCAATCATGTGTTGCAGTTAAAAAGACATTTATTCCTTTCCCCATTTAGCATAGAATACACTTTTCTTTCATTCTTATGACAGTGAATTGATATATGAATCAACCTTCTTATTTACCCCTCAGTTTTGCATCCTCTTGAACAAACAAAATTACACACAATCACATTTGTTCCTAATAATTTGTTAATGGAAATTGACTTGGACTGATACTTAACCAGATTATTTGAAATATATATATATATATATATATATATATATATATATATATATATATATATATATATATATATATATATATATATATATATATACTCATCTTTGCCGTGTATCACATTCTCTATCTTTTCTTTATTCGTGGAGCTTTGAACCTAACAATAAATAAAATAGGATAAATATATTTTTATTATAAATTTATGAAATTTCTTAGAAACATGCAAAGTTGAAAATTCATTAGTTTTAAGACATATATATGTAAACATGTCGTCCTAAACTTCTCTTTTGGTTCTGTCCTACGTGTCACTGTACTTTTACTGTCTAAATTCACCTAGATATATATAATTAAAGAGCAATTCCTGAACACATTGGCAGCTATCATGCAAGTGTTCGGGAGGTGGAGATGCACATTCATCAACAATGGTGTTGCTGGGTTACATGTCTAGCTATGCATGGCATGCGAAAGTTGTGCTAACATTAGCAGCCTTTGCTGTTATTTTTGGAGAGTTTTGGCTTGTTGCTCAGTTGAGTGCTGAAAATACTCTTGCCAAGTCTGTGGCCCTTCTTAAGCAACTGCCAGATATTGCTGAGAATTTCATGTCATTGAAACCCCATTTTGAAGCACTCATTAGGCTGGTGAAGGCTGCAATGGATGTAACCACCTGCATCGTTGAATTCAAGGAGCTTCCATCTGAATACATTTCAGAGGACACACCTCCCATGTCTGTTGCCAGTACTCACATTCCTATTGCTTCCTACTGGGTCATCAGAAGTATTGTGGCATGTGCCTCTCAAATTGCTAGTCTCATAGGCACAAGAAATGAGTAAGCATAGTTCCTTTCCCATCGTTCACCTCAAATCAATTTTCTTCTTTTGGAAATATCAGTGACCCCATTTTTGTTGATTGCAGGTCCATTTCATCAACCACTGAGGCATGGGAGTTATCTAGTCTTGCTCACAAAGTTACTAGTATTCATGAGCACCTCAAGAGCCAACTGGTTCTTTGCTACCAATATATAGGTGGGTACAGTTACACTCAGCAAGATAAATAATTTCATATAGCCTTGGACTATTTAAAGGGTTTTTAATTGATGTGCTGTTTGAGAGTTTCATTAAGTATATAAAAGGATAAAATTTATCTGGAATAAGGCACATTTTTGACAAATGAATATCCTTAACCTGATGCAGATGACAAGAGACATATAGAGGCATTCCATAATCTGATACGTCTTTTCGAGACAGTCCATATAGACAACATGAAAATTGTCAGAGCACTGATATACGCAAAGGATGATATCCTTCCACTTGTGGATGGAACTACAAAATCAAGGGTACTTTGATTTTTTTTAGTAACATGTAGCCCTTAAGCTAATAAATCTCATTTGGTAACATGGTTAAGAAGATTGATTTGTTGACAAACAGGTTAGTCTGGAGGTACTAAGGAGGAAACATGTGTTGCTGCTCATATCAGACCTTGATCTTTCACAAGAAGAGATCCTGGTACTTGATAATTTGTACAAAGATGCACGAGCGAGGGGTGACACACACTATGAGATGGTTTGGATCCCAGTTGTGGACAAAGGCATCTGGAATGAGGTGAACAAACAGAAGTTTGAGTATTTGCAGTCATTGATGCCATGGTACAGTGTCTGTGATCCTTTCATCATTGAACCATCAGCAGTTAAGTACATCAAAGAAGTGTGGAATTTCTCAAAGACAGCTATTCTAGTTGCCCTTGATCCACAAGGCAGATTGTCCTCCCCTAATGCAGTCCATATGATATGGATTTGGGGCAATTTGGCCTTCCCCTTCACAAGTGAGAAAGAAGAATCACTGTGGAAGCAAGAGATTTGGAGCCTTGAACTGCTTGTTGATGGCATTGATCCTACAGTTTTAGAATGGGTAACAAAATCCTCTGCCGATTTTATTTTATTTCCCACTGTTGTTATACTTTTTCTTCACAAACTATTTATCACTAAACCATACAAGAAGTATCAACTACTTTTTGCAGTAATATTGTCAAAACGCAAATACACTAGCGGATATATAACTATAAGGATGTTTTAACAAGATCCATGAAAATTAACATAATCAATTGTTTTCTTAAGATGTGAACCGCATTATTTGGAGTCATACATCTAAACTAAAACAGAACATTTCTGACTAAGTGAGAAACTGAAACTTAGTTTCACAGCTGATTCAACGAACTGAAACTTGTAGACACCCATGATATTTTACTAGATAAGAACTCTGATTAGCACGGTTGAAAGAAGAAACTTATCCAAATTAGAACAAACTCTTAGTTTAGTCTCTGGATTTATAATGGAGGGTAAATTTAGTCTCTGACTTTAACTCCAAAATAATGAGTTGTAAACTTTTTATACTAACAGATGAAATTTCTGTTTACAGATGGCAGATGGAAAACTGGTATGTCTGTATGGAGGTGAAGACCTGGAGTGGATTGAGAAATTCACAGCAACAGCATTGAGTGTGGCAAAAGCTGGGAAGTTCCAGCTGGAGATGGCGTACGTGGGAAAGAGCAACGCGAAGGAGCGGATGCAGAAGATGATAAAAACGTTCACTACGAGAAAGTTCAGTTACTTTTGGCCCAACGTGACCTCCATTTGGTTCTTCTGGACCCGTTTGGAGAGCATGTTGTACTCCAAGTTGCAGCAAGGAAGGACGGTGGAAAACGACGAGATCATGAGCGAAGTGATGACTGTGTTGAGCTTCGACGGCAGTGATCGAGGGTGGGCGATTTTCTGCATGGGCGCCACTGAAATGGCCAGAGCCAAAGGTGACAGTGCTATTAAATGCTTGCAGGACTTCGAAAAGTGGGGGCCTAGAATCGAGGAAGATGGTGTGGTGAAAGCCATGAACGATTACCTCAACCAAAACAAACCCCCACATCACTGCAATCGTTTGATCCTTCCTGGGAGCACTGGTGGCATACCCCAGAAGGTTGTGTGTGCTGAATGTGGACGCCAAATGGAGAAATACTTCATGTATCGTTGCTGTGTTGAGTAAGAGTGATCAGATTAAGTTAAGTGTAGTGTACTATGGTTACACACATTTTCATTGTTTGACTATGTTTAATGTTGGTTTGGGAGTCTGATGTTTTTAGTTTCATAACACAGGTTGTTCCTTTGTGAGATATGTAGTGAGATGTGACCTGAGATGAGATGTTGTTAAGATAATGTTTATGTGTATGTACTAGCTGATCTTGAGGCCTCAGAAGCACCATCTGTTTGGGTAGCTAGCTGAGACCCCTTGCTTAATAAAGTGTGTTTTAGAACTTTGATGTAATGACTCGTCATCAAGAAGTAGAATTTTAAATATAACTCAATTCTACGTGTATATTCAGGTTTATACTTTTTATATATATATATATATATATATATATATATATATATATATATATATATTATAATTTGACTTTATCAAGTTTTAAATCTAACTTAATCTTATGAAACCGATTTTGTACGGTTAGATTTCGTAATCAATTAATTAACATATTGGTTAACCGCATTGTGAAACACAGAAAAAAAATCATTGACTTATTAAATTTTTTATCCAATTATGAAAAAGATTTAACAAAAGACAAAAACAAATCCATTATCTGTTTTACGTCAAACAATACGTTAAAGTAACTCCCGATACAGCAGTAAAAGTAAGAGTGTAGGTGGATCAACTCATCAAATTCCTATTGAAATAAGATCTGCATAAGGAAAAACACTTGTTATACGTTGGTATGTTATAATTTGGTCTTATTTTTGGTCGATGTGAGATTTTTAATGAAAATTATTAAAGTGTTGTGCAAGTTGTAAACATTTATTTTTCTTTGGTTTATGTCTGATTGGTCCTCTTTTTCATTTGTTCCAAATGTGATAACATGGAAGTCGCCATCAGAAAGGAACAGAGAAAGAAAGGAGTGGTGTGAGTGGTGAATGGGAACAGAGTGAGTAATGGGGAAGAACTTTTCAAAATAGAACGAAAAGAGAGAATGCGTTTGTCCCCACTGTGAAACACACCAATCGGGACCAAGTCATGAGTTTGATTAAAAATAAAGAAAAATCGAATAATGCGTTTAAATTAAATTAAACCATAGAAGACTTGAGATTAGTGCCCAAAACATACGTCGAGCAATTTACACAACTCCAACCATTGACTTTCAACGACCATCAATTTATTAATGATTTGAAAACTTTAACTTTTATAAGGCATAATTAAAATCTCAATTTCTATATTTTGATTGCAGTTATATTCAAAAATTAAATGAAATTTTCTGTTTTTTAATTTAGTTTTTATTTAATATTTTGTCTATAGATTTTTTTTCCATTATCTTATTTACTTGCTTTTAACAACTTTTATGTTTTGAATTGCTGTTTCTTGATGGTTTAGTAATGATTAATACGCTGTTCACAATTAAATGGTCTCGATTGAGTTCTTTTACATAAAGTTAGCAAACATTCAGCTATTCAATAGCACTGATATTTTCACACGTAGGCATGGTAATGATTCGGGTCGGGTAGTGTCTATCCACAACCTAACTTGCCGGATAAAAACGTATCCGCCATCCGACCCGCTATCCGTCGAGTATCCGTTTAAAAAATACCTGCGAGTATTCTAAAATCCGTGGTAACCCACAAAAAATTAAAAAAATAATTATATTTTTTAAAATAAAATTTAATAAAATTACAAAAAATATATATATATAATATAAATTAAATATAAATTAAAATTTAATTTTAATTAATTTTAACCTAATAAAATATAATTTTATTTTATTTTTAATTAAATTTAATTAAAAATATTTATAAATTAATTTTTTTTATTATTTTTTGCGGATAACGAGTACCCGCGGGTCAGATCGTGTACTACCTGTACTCGACCCGTTTAGAAGCGGGTTTTAAAATACCCGTTACCCGTTATCCGTTACCCGCGGATAGTAAATATTCGCGGGTAGTAACTATCCGTCACGGGTTTTACCCGTGGATACCATGTCCACGGATTTTTTTGTCATCCCTGAGAATTAACTTGAAGTAAAGGTTCTTGATTTCGTGAATCAATATCACTCACACATTTAATGAATTTAATCGTTTTCTTAGATGGATTTCAACGACAATATAATGTATATCAAGTTTATATTGTGCTTATTTTTGGATTTTTTTTATGTAAATATGGAGATAAAATGCAATAACAATGGATGAAATGAACAACATGAATTATGGAACTCAGAATGGTAGATGTACGAAGAGAGGGAATTGAAAAAAATAGCAAAAACACTAAACTAGATTGTAAAAAGGAAATTATCAATTAAAATAAAGGAATTTGTAGAGTGATCTAAATTGCAACAATCAATATTCAATTAATCATTTTTTATGTTCACGGTGTTTTAAGATGTATTAATTATTTCATAATTTGTTACTCTTGTAAAATACACAAATGAATTTTATTATTTTAATTAAAATATGTGTTGTATGATAAGAATCACCATTCTCATCCACATTAATGATAGTGACAATGGCCATAATTTAACCCAAATAGATGATGACACAGAAGTTATTAACAAACATAACAATTTTGTTATTCAATAAATTTCTATACACATAATATTATTTTATATAATATTAACCAAAAAGTTTCACATTTTCTTCACATTATAATGTAAAAATACCAATCATACAAGTGCAAAAACGCTATTTAACGTCACCCTTTAGACGTCGGTTAAGGGTAAGCACGACGTATATTGATGACCGGTGACATTTTCGTAAATAAGTTGTCCATATAAACGTCAGTTAGAAGGTGTCCCGACGTTTATAATATTTTAGACGTCGGGACCTCTCTTAACTGACGTCTATATGTCTGATAGGTGGGTGAAAAGTCATTTCTTTCAGTCATATAGACGTCAGTTAGGAGGGGCCCCGACGTCTATATGACGGAAATTAATGGCTATTCACCTACCTGTCAGACATATAGACGTCAGTTGGGAGAGCCCTGACTTCTAAAGCACTTTAGACGTTTGTTACTCTAGGAACCGACGTCTAAACCCTAAATCCAGAAATTCAAAAGGTCACTTTTTGACTCCATTTAGACGTCTGATCTCGCCACTCCAACTTCTAAAGCACTTTAGACGTCTGTTACTCTGGGAACCGACGTCTAAACCTTAAATCCAGAAATTTAAAAAATCACTTTTTGACTCCATTTAGACGTCTGATCCCGCCATTCCGACTTCTAAAGCACTTTAGACGTCTGTTGTAAAGGGAACCGACTTCTAAATGTCTGCATAAAACACTGCGAACGCGAGATAATAGTTACGCGCACTCATTGTTCATCATCTTCCTCGCGTTTTCTCTGCACAGGCTACGTTTTTCAGGTTCGTTTTCTCGCTTTTGCACCGTTTAAAATTAATTTTACTCTGATTACATTACTCTTTGATGAATTATTTTTCATTTGAACCGATTAAAATGCGTTTTCATTGAGTTTTTGTGCAGTTTTGCTCATGTCCTTAGGCAGCGTTCTTGGACGGCGATTTCTTGCATTTTGCACTCCTCCAATTCCCTCCACTACATTATCAAAACCTTCCAATACAAAATAAGAACATACAATCCATTCTCTTCAACTAAAATATAAAGTTGTAAACTCGAATCACCATGACCTAGGAGCAACTCGAGAGGCCTCAAGCGGAGAAAGATCCTATCAAATACGGCGATATTTTAGACATTTGATATATGAGTCTAACGTCTATATAGACGTCTGACCTATATAGCCCAATGTCTATGTAGACGTCTGACCTATGGGGTCTGACGTCTCATGTAACGTCACTCGAATAGACGTCGGTTCGGGATCTGAAGTTAAAAGACCAAAATAACCGACGTTAAACAACGTTTTTCCACTAGTGATACGTCCAATAGATATAGAAATTAAACGATGAAGATTCAATTGAAAAATATAAAATTTTGAATACTTAATATATCTAAAAAAATTAATAAAGACTCAACTAACACCGCTACAAATACAACTACAAATACAAGTTTTGACGTCTCCAACGTCTTAACTGGATATGTCAATGTGACATATGAATAAAAAAGCGACATCAAATGATATTAGCCCTCAGGCTAACCAACGTCCAATGATTATAGCCACAAAAATCTGATGTCGTGATGCACTGAGCGTATGACCTAAATTGTTGAGCACAAATTTCTGGGAATAAAAAAAAGGAGGCAAGTTGACGTCGACTCTTACCATAGATGACGTCAATTCACGTCTATTAATGCATTAATATACATCAATTGTAGGTTTTTTTAAAATAATTTATTCATTTTTACAACTTTACCAAACGTGAAAAGCTGAAAACCAGCACAATCTGAGTATTGAATATTTTCATAACACAATTTCATGTATAGAGTATGAACTAATGAAAACTAAAACTATAAACTAAACCTTAAGAATTGTTCCATTAATCTTCACGAAGATAACACAAGTTTTACATCTTCAGGTTTGATTTTAAGCTTTTCAAGAGACGATTATGTTCATAAGACACTATTTGTAAAACATTTTCCGTTTAGACGATATAAGTTTGAAAGAGTTATTATGTAATTCATCATATGATTCAAATTGATAGGCATTTCCTTTCATTAGACGTTGTTTATAAAACTTTTTTTGTCAAACAATATAGTCTAAAAAATATTGTTGTAAGCTTGTTTTAGTATAAAAAAGGTGTTCCAAAATATTTTTTTCTTAGACGTTATTTCCTTAAAAAAACTTTCATTTAGAGCAATATTTCGTTTAATTTTGTTTGTCAAACTTCAAAACCTGAATTGTTAAACAGTCTATTCTTTAGAGGATCTTGTCTTTACATAATGTATGTCTTCAAGACAAAAAAATTGTTGCAATGGTGGGTATATCCTAACTCTATCAATCTAGAAGATACGTTGTCCACTTCTATCATATCTTCTTCAATATATCCTTCGTTATTGGTCATGGATTTTTGAAATGTTGCAAAAATAACACAACTTTATTATGTTTGCATTCTAATGTTTAAAGTTGAATGTGATTGGTAATATGTGAAAGATATGTATTATTACCTCAGTCCAATCATCTATAATTCTTACTCAAATGATGGTTTTAATCCAAGACATGACAAAGCAGCCATATGCCCATGAGTCTGGTTGCTTGTTATACTAAACATGACAAAGAAAATAATTAGATATCTAGGTCATAATTTGACATACGAAAATTAATAACTTAAAGATCAATGAGTTTCAACCTTTGGATATAATATTTGAATTTGTTGTGCTCTATTCCTATCCACAACTCTAATTACATTTGAAACATAGGTTAATATTAAAATAACTATTTAATTGATATGAAAAAATGTAACACTTACGTTTGTAACAAGGATTTCAAGTCAGGTTTCATCTTCCTGTGTAGGAAATAAAACCATATAATCACTAGTGCAAAAATGGTGTTTAACGTCATCCCATAGACGTCGGTTCTTGAAAACTCGACGTCTATGTCCGCACGGTGACATTATCATAAATAGTTTGGTAAACTAGACGTCAGTTTCCATGTAAGGCGACGTCGAGGACATTGTGGACGTCCATCCTCCCGTAAACTGACGTCTAATTGCCTGAGGTATGTGATAAGACAGTCAATTGACGTCGGTGTTCACGGGGACCAACGTCTACTAGGCTGCAATTAATGCTGCTCACCAAATTCCCAGGAGCTTAGACGTCGGTTAGAAAGGGCACCGACGTTCAAGTCACTGATAGGAAATCAAACGTCAATCTGTTTAGCTTCTAGACGTTGCATAGACGTCGGATCCCCTGAAACCCCGACGTCGACTGGGCTACAATTAATGTTGTTCACCTAATTCACAGGCGCTTAGACGTCACATAGTCAAACAGCGACGTCTAAGGCCTGTCTGGAAGGCGGGAAGACAAAAATTCTTCAATTTAGACGTCAGTTCTGAATGTAAGCGACGTCTATGTTCCTGTAATTGATTATTTTCACCAAATTCGAGGAACTTAGACGTCGGCTAGGAAGGGCACTGACGTGAACATCCCTGACAGGAAATCAAACGTCAATTTGTTCAGCTTCTAGACGTAGAATAGACGTCGGCTCCCCTGAAACACCAACGTCTAATGGGTATTCAAAAAGTCAGTATTGCTGTTAACTAAACGTCGAATTAGTCAGATACCCGACATCTATGTGACTATAGACGTCGGGTTCTAGAGCAACCGACGCCCCATTTCATTTTAAATAAACCGCAGACTCTTCGCGGCATTCAGTTTCTGATCGTGACTTCATCTATTCTCCTTTTTCTCTGCTTCTCCTCTTCTTTTACTCGCTTGCGCACCTCTACTTTTTATCTATTGCGGCATTGCATTGTTGTTTCTCATAACGTCATTGTCTTCCTCCTCTCCGTTTTCTCTCTTGCATCTCAGGTGCGTTGTTTTTTTTATGCTTACCGTTTAAACTTCTTTTAGTCTTTCATCGATTATCTTGTCGTTCAACTGATTAAAATTTGCTTTCTTTGTGTTGTATTTTAGTGCAGTTTTGATCCTCTCTTTGGGTAACATAGTACAACATTCTCCCTTTGCTAGTTTCCTTGCAGGAAGAGTGACGACCTTTCTATGGCTTCTCGGCCCAAAATGGAACTTGGGTCCTTGTCTAGTTCTCGTGTCACCGTAATTTTTTTCTTTTGCGGTTGAATAATGGGAAGTAGTCATGGACCCAGGTTCGATTTTGGGTTGAAATGTCATAGGAGATTCAAAAGACGCAATGAAAAGTTAAGTGAGTGTGTACCTATAACAATAAAGTTAAGTGTGTGTGTCTATATATATATAATTATGGAAGACAATGAAAAATCTTACATGCATCATAGTTGTAGGATTGAAATATTTAACATCATGTCTCCCCCCAATGACCCACGAATTGAATTTTTGTTAGCATAGACACTTGAGCGCGAGGATCTCAAACTTCATCAATCTTCACACACGCGTAATGAGGCAATAGAGGAGAACAATACAAAATGATGTTAATTGAAATTTTATCAAATTCATCCATAAAGTCTGACGTAAACGTTATAGCAAATTATGAAATATAATTTTTTCAAATTGTCCGATCGGACAATACAAAATTTAATACAAACCATTAAAAATTTAATTATTTATGTTAAATCTCAAATAAGAACTAAGTTTTACTCCGTGTTTAACTATCATTTCATACAAAAATCATATTAAATGATAAAGACAATTGATGTTCAAAATACACTAAAGAAGGAACGTATAAAAATAGTGAAGGAAATGTTCTTTTTCATATTTTCTTTTAGATAAAAGACCATATGGCATCGGATCCTCCTTAGACTAACATTATATACACATTAGACCTCAGATGCCCATGCTAATAGGTCTCTTAAGCTTCTTTAGCGCTAAATTTTTAATTATTTTGAGCACCACTTCAAACCTCTAACCCACTAACATTTAATTGGTGCAAGAATGCAGTTAAACATCTTTTTTTTTTCAGGTTTTTAATGACTCAACACAGAAAAAGCGATTCTTTAACTAATCAGTGTTTAACAGATTTTAAACATCAGATATATTACCATTGACGTCTAATTTATAATTTTATTTACAGGAGTGTCAAAGATGATTTTTGGCCTTAGTCCTTGATGGTCTAATGTCAAAGGGTAGATATTGAAACCACATTTCACACTAGTGTAAAAATATCTAAATTTATCATAAATTTAAACTTGATTGTTGGAGAGGAATATAAATACTTTTATTACAACCCAGTAATAATAACGTAAAATTGTTTACATAATCATAAATTATAAGTGTTACTTTAAAAATTATTATTCGAGTAATTTTAATTAGTTAAGTTTTGTTATGCTTTTTGTCTCGTGTATACTCACTTGTGTGATATTTGTCTTTAAGATTTAATTATAGGATTTTTTTTTTGTCACTTCTTTCTTTATGATATATTTTCTCATTGGTTGGAACAGACTCCACGTAATCATAATCATTGTTGGATTTTGAGATCTAACGTGATTGGAATTTCAAATTTCTATATTGATTATTAGTGACATGTTTTTCTTATATATATAAGAAAAGACTATATAATTTATTATAGCTATCTTCAGTCAATTTGATGACTGAAATTACGAAAATTGAAACAGTAGCATTGTAATACCTGAAAAACCAAAAGTCTTACCAAGTCAAAAATTTGATTTATATATAGGAATTTAATAAATAGTGTCAAAATTTGAAGAATTTTCAATCCTATACATCCCTATCATTTAATTTCTATGTTCCCTAAAACAGATCTCATCCCTCAAAATGTATATCATGTTTTGAGCAAGAGATTGCTTCAATTAGTTATTGACCAAGACAAATATCAAATCTGGCTATGGTGTTTTATTTAGGTAAATTGTGTATTTTTTTTTTTTTGTTGATTTTAGTGAAATGGGTAAATTTTAAAGATTTTATGTATAAAGGTATATTGTTCTTCCGAAGATTTTTTATTGTGATAAACTACGTTTACTTTTTAGTTTTTTTTTTTCTTGGAGAAAGAATATTTGAAAACATTATTTCAATTCTTTTATATTTTTTAAATATAAAATCGTTTTTCAAAGCAAATTTTTGTTATTGTTTTATTTTATTTTAAAATCATGTTTTTAAAGTATGTTTTTTACTAACAATTTTTTAGGTTGCCTGCAATGGAGTATAAAAACGTGTTTAAACTTCACTTAAAAAAATGTGTTATAAAACACGATTTAAAAAAAAGTAAAAAAAATATATTTCAAAGTATGATTTTAAAATAAAAAAAGTAATAAAATTGTATTTAGAAGTATGATTTTTCTAAAATGAAATAAAAAGAAGTCATAAATTTTACTCTAAAGTATTTTTTGGTAAAAGGTAATTTGTTAATGTAAAAGTTGTTTAAAAGCATGACTTCTTCCAAATATAATTTATTTATGTAGATGAATTTATATTTAAATTTACTCATTCAAATTAACAAAGAACAGCATCGTTTACTTAAAAAAAAAAATATATGTACTATGTGCAGTAGTATATTATTAAGAAAATATAAGATTCATTTACCAGCAGGTAAATCTAAATAAAACCATAAAGATCACTTAATATATATGACATGTTTTACTGTCTTTTATCTTTTTATTTAAAATAAAAAATTACTCTCATATATAATATTTAGTATGACTTTTTTTTTCCTATTTTCATTTGTATATAGATAATGGATATACCCCAGGCTTAATTAGGTGAGTTGTTAATAAATTTGAAATTTTTAATTGAGTTCTCACTATACTACAAAATTATAAATTATAAATAGATAGTACTCATTACATAATGTTTATTTAATTAAATGCTATAAATCAAAACATGGAATCAATAAACAACACTTTTATATTTAAGTACTATTTGTTAAGTATCAATGGACAACACTTATGTAAACAATGGTATATATTTGATTTAGGACTGAGAAAAAATAACTGATCTGTACTATATTACAGTTAACTGTACTATATTATACTAAAAATAACTGATTCACTTTTACTAACAGTTCAGTATACTATTTGGTGGTTCAGTTTTAAAACTGAACGGTTACAGTTCAGTTAACTGTGAGAACTGTATCTACTCTTACATCTTCTCTAGTTCCAGTTCAACCTTCGTCTTGTGAATAAAACTTTATTTAATAATAAAATATTAATAAAAAAAATTGTTCACATAAAAAAAATAATAATTAATTTTTTAAGACAACTTTTTTATCACAAAATTTATATTTTTTATCAATAAAAATAAAAAATGTAATTTATATTTTTATATTTTTTAAGTTATATATATAAATATATATATATATATATATATATATTTATTTATTTATTTTGTGTTAGTGTATGATGTTATTTTTTATATTTTTTATTAATAAAATAAATAAATAAATAAAAATAAAATAATTTTTAATAATAAAAGAAAAAAATAAAATAGAAAATAATAATATTAAATAATTAAAAATCAATTTATTAGACACTTATAAAGAAAATAAAATAAATATTAAAATAAATTTCAATTAAAAAGAACATGTATGGTTATATTATTTAGTTAAAAATTAGTACAATTCAGTTTAAAATTAGTATAATTCGTAGTTCAGTTCAGTTTATATTGTAGTTTAGTTAAAATTAGTGTATCAGTTCAGTTTGTCTGAACTGTTTTACAGTTCAGTTCAGTTTTTAGCAATACAGTACAGTCCAGTTCGATTTGTCGATCCCTAATTTGATTTATATTTTTCTAAATTAATAATTTTGTGATTTATTGAGTCTTCAAGATTTTAAATTTTTTAATTGAATCCATAAAGTTAAATATTTTTTCTTAACTTTGTGACCGTTATCTTGCAATATTAATAAATGTTATCACATAATATTTTATTACAAAAGGTCATGATAACCAGATCTTCATAAAAAATTTAGTGCACCTAAAGAAAATTATTTTTAAATTTAATTAAATGTATAAAATTATAAAATTTAAAATAAAAATACAAAATTATGAAAACATAAAACATGTCACTATAAAATTATAAAAGTACAAAAATAACAAAATAATTAAAATATATAATTTCATAATTACAAAATTAGGAAATTATAAAATATACAAATATAAAATTATAAAATTAGATAATTATAAAACTATAAAATTAAAAAATTTTAAATTTATGAAATTATGAGAATATAAAATTATGAAATTTAAAAATTATGAAATTGTAAATTTTTAATTTTTACTTTTTTGTAATTTTATAATTATATAGTTACATGTTCGATAATTTTATAATTTTATTTTATTTTTTAATTCGAATTTTACAATTTATAATATTAGTTAAATTTAAAATAATTTGTATTAAAGACAATAAATCTTTGATGGAGATCTTATCATTATAGTTTCTTCTAATAAAATATTATATAACAACATTTAAGTACTGATGTTACTGTAAGTAAGATAACTGACATGTTATATAATTAACATAAACATGTAAGAGCACGGATTTAATTAAAAAGGTTTTAAAATTTCAAGAATTTAATAGACCACAGAAAAATAATAAAAACTTAATTAAAAATTTCCAAATTTATCAGACTCAAAACATAACTATGTTTTAAACATTTATTTAAAAAAAACAAAATAATGAAAATATAATGTTGCCCAAATCGAATACTTAATATCAATAGTTAAATAATAAATAATTAAAAAATATTAAAAGAATAAAACCAATTAGATGTGTGTCATAAAACTATTTGATTTAATGTGAAAGAAAGATGATGTTTTCTAAAATGTAATATATTCTTTGAATAAAATCGTGATAAGAGAAAACATTTTAAAAAATTGAATGAATTTTCTCAATATGCAATTGTTGAAACAACCATTAAAGAAATGATAATTAAAAAATAAATTTTCAAATAAAATAAAATTACAAGATAATATATAAGGTTTTTAAGATGTTTCCTCACTTATCATTATTTATTAGTATTTTTTAAGTTATGTAATAATTTATTAGTATTTTAATAATTTAAAATAAAAATATCTATAAGATGAAAAATAATAATAAATGAAATATTGGAATAGAGATATAGATTTAATTAATAATTTGATTTTATATTTAGTTTTTTATTTGTTTTGGTTCTTATATTTGATTTTTATTTATTTAAATAAAATTTTGATTAATTAGAGTTAAATTGGTATTAACGTCATTTAGTATTAACTTAGTATCTATATTATCTTTTTGAACTTAATTAAGTTACTATATTATTTAAATAAAATTATTGTTGTCCCTTTCGTTTGTTAGGAAATGACTACATTTGATTTCAAACTCTCTTCTCACTCTTCAACTTCTTTTTCGTTGTTGACACAATCTTATTGAAATCATGTCCTTCAAATCTAAGATCTTTTAGAATATGTTTTCCATATATAACCAAAAATACAACACAATCAACTATTTATTCTTATGAACCATTCTCCAATCCATGATGAAAATACAATACAGAAACATATCTGAATTTATCATTTGAAATAATGAAAGTGATGAGATTAGTAATGAGTGTGTGATATTCCAAACGTAGAGCACCTTAGATTCTTTATTGGTTTTCCCTTCTAATGGGAATGAAAAGAAAAGATTTGGAATAATATGTTCTATCTTTAAAAATAGAGATCATAACCTTTTAAAGTAACTTTTGTAAGTTACATTTACAATTTTAATATTTCTAATTTGGACTCTCATCAAGTTAAAAATATTACTTATCGTATCTACAAAATATATGTCCTTATCCATAATTTTTATATTATTTAGATCACTTTAATATTTTGGTTAATAAAATAATGACCTTAACACATTGATCATGTAATATATATGTCCTTACAATCTTTATATGTGACGCCCGGGCACTGAGAGTGCGGAGAGTGATCGTCGGTGCAAGAGACACGGACAAGGAGCGGCTCCTTGTAGGCTTCTAGTGGAAGGGGCACATGGACGAATTGAACATACACCGGAATGAGAGGGATCTGGAGACTGTATAGGTATGAGACTATACAGTTGAAGGATAGCTTAAAGGAATTGATTTGGCTACTCATATCACCAAAATGCATTTGCTTTTCGGTAGCCTACCCCATAAGAACTCCATAGTTAAGCGTGCTTAGCCTGGACACAGACTCATCATGAAATGTGTAGCATGAAAATTACACAAAGGTGACCTACACACTTCGATTTTCAATTGATCATTCTTTATCTCGATGAGATCAATTTAATAACATTAATATACAAAGTGTAATATCTAATTTGGCCTCTCATCAAATTAAAAATATTACTTATGGTATCTACAAAATATATGTCCTTATCCATAATTTTTATATTATTTAGATCACTTTAATATTTTGGTTAATAAAATAATGACCTTAACACATTGATCATGTAATATATATGTCCTTACAATTTTATACATATGTTAAACTTTATGAACTCAAAATTTGTCAATAGATGCCTTAAGCATATTCCAAAATCTCACCAATTGATTACATCCACACATGGAACCAAAACCATTTTCTTTGCATCAATTACAACTAAATCTCTTATGCAGACAAAATCAAATGACACAGACTCATCATGAAATGTGTAGCATGAAAATTACACAAAGGTGACCTACACACTTCGATTTTCAATTAATCATTCTTTATCTCGATGAGATCAATTTAATAACATTAATATACAAAATGTAATATCTGAATAGCAAAACATGCACATACAAAAACACACATAACAAAATATGTCTAAAAGTTAATGTATGCTACTTAAAATCAAACATAGAAGATAAAATACATTAAAAAGACTAATTCCCACTAAATAAAAAATTCCTCGAATGGTAAAACACTCATTTGAGCAACATGCTTATTAAAGAAATTGTGTGGAAGTCCCATAGTAAGAGGATTTGATATCATGGAGCTTGCTCCTAAGTGTTCTATGGAAATATGTCCACTTTGTATCCTTTCCTTAACAACTAGGAACTTGATGTTAATGTGCTTCGACTTAGTCGAGCTCCTATTGTTGTTAGAATATAATACAACTAATTTATTGTCACAATAAAATTTAAATGATCTTTTAATTCCTTCCACAATTTGTAGCCCCGTGACAAAATTTCCCAACCATATTTCATTATTTGATGCCTTATAGCATGTTACAAATTCTGCAACAATAGTGGATGAAGAAGTAAGGGTTTGCATGGCATTATGCCACGCACCACCAAATAACATGAAAATGTAACATTAAGTGGATCTCAAACTATCTTGGCATCCTGCAAAATCCGAGTCAAAATACCGAGTGGTCTCCAACTAGTTTAACCTCTTGTATGTGAGCAAATAATCCTTTATTCCCTTCAAATACCTCATAAATATTTTCAATGTTGCATTATTGGATTGTTTAAATATCTGCCTAATATCCTAACTATGCATGCTGTATTAACGTGTACAAACTTGGACCTATGTCAAACTCCCTATAGTTGAAGCATAGGGAATCTTTTGCATTTCCTGAATTTCCAATTTTCCTTTTAGGTAATGTGAGACTGAACTTCTCCCTTAACAATTGGAGTATCCCCAAATTTAAAATTTTTCATGTCAAGCATTTGAAGTACCTTTTCAATATAAGTCGTTTATGAGAATCCTAAAATACCCCGATATCGATCTCGATACAAAGGAGGTGTCACCAAGGTCTTTCATTTCAAAGTTTCTTGATAGAAATATCTTGGTTTTGTTCAATATGCCTATATTATTGATGGTAAGTAATATGTCATCAACATATAAGACTAGGAAAATGTACTTGCTCCCACTAAATTTGTGATACACAATTTTCAACGAAATTCATCTTGAAATCAAATGAGAGAATTACTTTATAAAATTTGTGATAATATTGATGAGATGTCTACTTTATCTCGTAAATGGATTTTGTCAGTTTGCAAACAATATTCTTTGGGTCTCCTGACATAAAGTTTTCTGGTTGCACCATATAAATTGTCTCATCAATGTTGTCATTGAGAAATTTCATCTTGACATCCACTTGATGAAGCTCTAAATCATAATATGCAACAAGAGTCATGATTGTCCTAAAAGACTCTTTTGATAAGACTGGAGAAATAGTCTCTTTAATGAATAATGTTTCAAATCCTTTTTGCAAAAATAACATTTAATAACTATTACGAGTGTTAGATAAACTACAGTAGTTGTTAGACACTTGAGTTTTCAAGTAAGTGTTTAGGTAAATGTTTTAAACCGGAGAAGAAATAACACAAGTAGTTTTATACTAGTTCACTCAACCTGAGCTACGTCTAGTCTTCCTTAAGACCACTTAAGGAGTTCCTCTAATCTTATACAAGATTACAACGAGTACAATCCACTTCTAGTATATAAATATTATCAACCACTTTTGATTCCTTAGTCAACCTAACTAGACTGAGTTTAAATACTCATGGTATCAACCCTAGACAATTTTCTGGACCATTAACTCAACTAAGTTAAACAATACAAGTATTTTGAGTACAAGTACAGATTCAAATAAATTTTAGAGAGAAGATAAATACAATACAATGAAATTTGAGAACATGTAAGAGTTCTTTCTTGTTCAAACGAAAGACTTAGGCGATGTAAGCTTTCAAAGAGAACAACAACATAATGATTCAATGATAGCAAAAATTCTTATTTCTTTTCTTCTGCGAGTTCTCTTTATATAGTCTTCTTCAATAGATAACCTTTACTCAGAGAGAGTTGACCTCTTGAGAGTAGGTGGCTTCTGGTAATAAAGATTTTTACTATTTTTCATCTTGAGAAGAGCAACATTAGTTTAGTAGTGAGAGCTTGTACGACTATGACATGACATAAAGCTTTAAGGAAACATTCCAAGAATATCTTATTGAGGTTCTAAACTGTATGAATCAGATATGGAATTGTTATCAATTCTTCCTCTAAGACAAAGTCATGAACCTTATTCTCCTCCCCCCTCCTCCCCTAAACTCGTTTTCCAACTAAAATCAATAGATTCGGGTGTGACAGTTAAATGCTAAAAATCCCTAAATATATAGTTAGTAAAAAATTGGGAAAAATATAATAATATAGGAGAATCATAAATGTAATAATACATGATACCATTTGTTATAATATGTTTTTCATATAGAATAAAAAACACAACACAATCAAATATTAATCATTTTGACCTATTTGATAAAAATAAAATACGAAAATATATCTAAATTTGTCATTTGGAATAATGAAGGTGATGAGATTAATAGGAGTATGTGATTTTCTAAATATAAAGCAATTTATATCTTCATGTGTTTTAAATTAATTATCATACTTTGATTGATTACTTTGATAAGGACTTTTGCCAGCATTACAATAATTTTTACCTGGTGTGGACTAAAGGTTCTGTGTGTGTCACATATATGCAAATTTTAGGAAGAAATTTTCTGGGAAAAATTTGAAACGCCTATTATAGAAGGCGGTATCATCAACACACCCTCAAGCATGGGAGGCACCGATGAGAGAAATTAAAGACTTGAATCAAGAGGCCTTTAAACATTTGATAGTTATTCTACTTAGGCATGTATCCAAAACTTAAAACCATGTAAATTATTTACAATTGTTTGTTTGTGTTTTAAATGTTTCACTTTTTTTTGAACTAGATTTTGGTCAAGATCAAGGTTTACAAAAACAACTGCTTTTGACACCCTAGTCAATAATATGTCTGAAACTTTTAACAGTGTCATATGAAATACAAGGGGTAAGCCCATCGTAACAATAATGGAAGACGTTTGTATGTACCTCATGAAGAGATAGACAAGAAATAGAGACAAGATAACTACATGTGAAGGTTCTCTTTGCCCGAAAAATAAAAAAAAAAACTGCAAAAGGAATCACATAACACAAAATATTGGATACCTAGGTATGTTTTCACAATATGGAGTTGTTTATCATTTGAATTGTTTACTTGAATTACTCACTTGAATTGCTTATCATTTTGTAGTTGGTCAGGACTCAAAATATTTGAGGTGAGACACATGTTCACCATTAGTGACAAGTTTGTGGTAAACATAGATAAAGTGGAATGTAGTTGCAGAAAATGGAGTATAATGGGAATCTCATGCTCTCATACACAGGCTGTAATGACATTTTTAAACATCAATGAAGAAGACTACATCCCACATTGGTTTACAAGGTCATCAACCTATGAAGAAACATACATTCCAATTATATACCATGTCAACGGTCTTCATCTATGGGAAATAACTTCAAATCCTGATGTTGCCTCCACCTAAAAGGATTTACCTGCTAGACCAAAAAAAAAAAAAAAAGACCAGAGTCTTGGGAGCTAAAGAAGATTGAGACACAACTAAGACAAGGGGAACCTGTAAGAGATTTGGGATATGTAGACAGCTTGGGCATAAAAGAACTACTTGCCCACAAGCTGCTTAAACAGAACACCATCCAACTGCAACAAACCTAACTCAATCTCAATCAAGTCAGATTACTCAATGTCAGCTTGAAGAACCCCAAGAAAGCCAACCAACTACAACACCAATTCAGAAGTCATAAAATGTTATTAATGTCCATATTGGTGTCTATTTTGGAAGCCATATAAAATGGAACTTCAATATGTATTCTGCACTTTATTTTGGTTACGACCTTACTATATTGTTTTGTGTTCTCTATTGAAGAATAATGTTGTATGTTCAATGAATATTGACATGAATATCATGTGCATTTCAAGCACAGTTTCTGATTTGAATGTATATTGAAATGAATACGACTTGACTTTTATTGGAAGCACAATTTCTGATTTATTATAAATTTGAATGTCATTTAAAGCACAATATCACATATATTGTATATTGAAAGTATAATTTCTGATTTTATTCTTAATTTCAATGTGATTTAAAGAACAATATCACTTCATCAATATCACTTATATTGTATATTGAAAGCATAATTTCAGATTTTTCATTCATTTAATAACATCACATTACAATATACCTAACTTGGTCATGACAACATGTCACTAATACAACACTTCATTGAATTTTAAACAAAATGCAAACAAGGATGATGTTAATCAATCCTATAAAACATAACATCCATATTAGCAACTTCTCCCATTTCTGAGAAACCATAACTGATTTCTCCAAACTATTAATCTTTCTCCTTTGCCTAGCAATAAAACTATCCTTTCATCCACATTATCTTTATTGCGCCATTTAAAAAAATTGTATCCTTGAAATTTTTCATTTTGACTCGTTCAAAATATCGAACCATAAACATTTCATTAATCACCAAATAAATTTATCACAAATAAAAAACTAAAACCACACAACAAAGCTTGTAATTTGGACAGTCCTAAAATTGTTTCCCCTCATTCTTAACACTTTTTGCCACTCTATGTTAGGAAATTATGCACAATTCCTCTTAATCTGATTTGTGAGAGAAATATTCAAACGCAGAATAATGACACTTAAATTGAACTTGTGAAATTATACTGCAAATATATTATTGATAAAGAAAAATTTAGAAACAAATCTCTCTCTTAGCTTGTTCTTGCCTTTGTCTTCTCTGCTTATTGGAATTGCATTACGAAAGAAAACATAACATGTATTTATAAGTTTACTTAAACAATATGCTCCATTCACTTAATTTTCCTAATTTTAAGTTTTCTAAATTATTATTGATTTTCTTTCGTGAAACCAAGAATTAAGCATCCTTAATTTTCTCTACAGAGGATGCAATTCTTGGTTTAGTTGACCAATTCCAACAATCTCCCACTTGAAGACTGATTTTAATTTGTCTTCACACCTTGATCATTACACCACCAATCTTCTATAGACTATTATTGTAGCAAGCCAACTGAAGTTGAACACAATTTCAGTTTGTCAATGGTTACCACTTTATCTAACATGTCTGTTGGATTTTTACTTCCGAGAATCTTTCTCAATGTTAGCACCCCATCTTCAAGCAAAGATCTAATGAAGTGATAACGAACATCAATATGTTTTGTCCTAGAGTGAAATGTTGAATTCTTTGCCAGATGTATTGCACTCTGACTATCACTATGCAAAACACTCATCTCTTAGATGAATCCCAACTCTGTTAACAATCCCTGAAGCCATATTAATTCTTTACTAGCTTCTGTTACTGCTACATACTCAGCTTATGTAGTGGATAAAACAACAATCTTTTGAACCTATGACATCCAACTAACAGTTGTAGTACCAATAGTGAAAATGTAACCAGTAGTACTTCTTCGGTGATCTACTTCACCTCCAAAGTCTGCATCTACGTAACCTTGTACTTTTAACTCTCCTTTACTAAAGTACAAACACTTCTCTATAGTGCGTCGTACATATCTCAAAATCCATTTAACAGCTTTCCAATGAGTTTTACCTGGATTTGACATAAACCTGCTAACAACTCCCATTGCATGACCAATATCTGGCCTTGTACAGACCATCGCATACATTAAACTTCCAATAGCTGAAGCATATGGAATTTTAGCCATGGACTCCTTTTCCTTCTCTGTCTGAGGAGACTGTTCCTTGGATAGACGAAAATGACTGGCCAAAGGTGTGCTAACTGCTTTGGCATCTCTCATGTTGAATCTCTGCAAAACACAATTAATGTATTCTGCCTAAGATAGCTGCAAAATAAACTTTTGCTTATCTCTTGTGATTTGCATTCCAAAGATCCTTTTTGCTGGACTGAAATCCTTCATGTCAAATTCTTTTGATAATTGTTGCTTCAAACTTATGATCTCATCCATATCTAAACCAGCTACTAACATATCATCAACATAAAGTAGCAAAATGATATAACTGGACTTATATCTCTTGAAGAAACAACAGTGGTCGGCATTACACTTCTGGAAATCTTCCTTGTGCATGAAGCTTTCAAACTTCTTATACCACTGTCTTGGAGCTTGTTACAAACCATATAAGCTTTTCTTTCATCTACACACCATGTTCTTTTTTCTTTCTTCTAAGAAGCCTTCGGGTTGATGCATGTAAATCTCCTCATCTAAGTCTCAATGAAGAAATGCAGTCTTCACATCTAGTTGCTCAAGGTATAATCTTTCACTGGCAACAATACTTAAAACAGATATGATGGTATTGAGTTTTACAACTGGAGCAAAGATTTCAGTGTAGTCAACTCCTTCCTTTTGTTGAAATCCTTTGACAACTAGTCAGACTTTGTATCTCTTGGACCCATGATGATCCACCTTCACCCGATACACCCATTTATTGTGAAATGCCTTTTTCCCAACAGGTAACTCTACTAGTTCCCATGTCTGGTTGGACATTAAAGACTTCATCTCATCTTTCATGGCAAGCTCCCACTTACTAGCATCTGTCATCTGACATGCTTCCTCATAATTTTCAGGCTCTCCTTCATCAGTTAACAATATATAATTCAGATATTTTCTATTAGGTACATGAGGCTGAGAAGACCTTCGCAAAGCAGGAGTTGGAATAGAGAGTTTTGGTGTGTCAAGTTCTTCTTTATCATTATTTTCACATGATTCCTCTGACCGAGGAGTCTCAATTACAGGAGTTTCTGGGACATCATCCATCTCCACATACACTGGTATACTCTGTTCTGAGTTGTTATTGCATGTGTTGTTTTTGTCCTTATACATCACCTTTTCATTGAATATGACATCTCTACTATGAATCATCTTTTGATTTTCATTATCCCATAACCTGTAGCCAAACTCATCTTCAACATAACCGATGAAAGTGCACTTCCTCGATTTAGGATCAAGCTTATTTCTTCCTTGATCACTAATGTGCACATATGCTACACAACCGAAAATTTTGAGATGTGATAGTTTTATCTCTTTACCACTCCATACCTCTTCTGGTATTTTTTGCTCTAATGGAACCGATGGACCTTGGTTGATTAAGTAACTTCTTGTATTGACTGCTTCTGCCCAGAACTGCTTCGGTAAGCCCGATTCCAAACGCAAGGTTCTGGCTCTCTCTGTCAACGTTCTATTCATACGTTCTGCCACACCATTGTGTTGAGGCGTACCTGGCACGGTCCTCTCCATTCTGATCCCGTGCTCATAGCAAAACTTCTTAAATCTAGTGTCTTCATATTCACCACCATTATCCGATCTAAGCTTTTTTATCTTTAATCTTATCTCATTTTCTACTGAGGCTTTCCAAATTTTGAAAGCTTCAAATACTTCAGACTTATTTTTAAGAAAGTATGTTCATACCTTCCTAGAGTGGTCATCAATAAAAGTCACAAAGTATCGCTTACCACCAATGGATGAGACGGTTGTTGGACCCCAAACATCAGAGTGAACAAGCTCAAGTCTCTCTTTCTTTGGGATTCTTCCACTTTTTTGAAAGCTTACTCGTTTCTGCTTTCCAAGTATACAGTCTTCACACATGTCAAATTCTATTGACCGAAGACTTGGTAGTTTCCCCTTTGAGTGCATGATTCTCATCCCTTTCTCACTCATATGACCTAACCTTCGGTGCCATAGGTTAGGATTTTCATTCATTGCAACTGCAATTAAATGACAAACTCCTTCTGTCTTATAGAGAGTACCACTCTTCCTACCACGAGCAATTGTCATTGCACCCTTTGAAATCTTCCAATGATCACCATCGAAGACTGTTGTGTAGCCTTCATTGGCCAATTGGCCTACTGAGATTAAGTTCTTTGTTAGGTCGGGAATATGTCTAACATTTTCAATTCCCATACAGACCAATTTAACTTAATCTTCACCGCACCTTTACCAGCAATCTCACAAGATTGCTCATTACCAAGGTAAACTTTTCCAAGGTTTCCAAGAACATAATTCTGGAAGAATTCTTTCTGTGAGGTGGCATGAAAGGATGCTCCAGAGTCTAACACCCAAGACTCTTCCTTGTTCTCTAAAGAACATATCAATGCATCTTCTCCTCTTGAGGTTGAAGCAACATTTGCTTCTGCTTTATCCTCGTGATTCTTCCGTGCACTCTTGCATTGGTTTTTGTAGTGTCCTACCTTTCCACAATTCCAACACTCAATTGTCTTTGAGTTTTGGAAACTACGGTGATTCTTAGAATTTGACCTTCTTTCGTTGGATCTTCCACGTCCATATCCTCTATTCGAAGTTCTTCCTCTTGACTCTGTATGCAAAACTGAAGAGGTTGAAGATTCTCCTGACTCTTTCCGTCGAATCTCTTCACTAAGAATTAGATCATGAACATCATCAAACTTCAATTTATTACTGCCTGATGAGCTACTTACAGCTGTGACTGTAGCATTCCAAATTTCCGGTAGAGAAGACAAAAGTATCAAGGCTCATACTTAGTCATCAAATTCGATTCCAACTGAACTCAATTGAGTTGTGACTATATTGAGTTCATTAAGATGTTGCGCTACCATTACGCCATCTTACATCCGCAAATTAAATAACCGCCTCATCAAATGAACTTTGTTTGAGACTGACGGCTTTTCATACATACTTGAAAGAGCTATCATAAGACCCACTCTGGTCTTTTCTTTTGCAATATTAAATGCAACATTGCGGGATAATGTTAATCGAATAACTCCGAGAGCTTGTCGGTCGAGAAGAATCCAATCTTTATCCTTCATGTTTTCTGGTTGATGCTCCAAGAGAGGTTGATATAGCTTTTTCTGATATAGATAATCTTCAATCTCCATCTTCTAAATACCAAAGTCCGTACCATCGAACTTCTCAATTTTTATATTTCCTTCATCTGCTGCCATTTCTCCCACTTAAATTTGACTCCCTTTGAACCGTTGATTATAATAATAGCAACCGACTCTGATACCAGTTGTTAGGAAATGTGACACAATTCCTCTTAATCAGATTTGTGAGAGAAATATACAAACGCAGTATAATGACACTCAAATTGAACTTGTGAAATTATACTGCAAATATATTATTGATAAAGAAAAATTTAGAAACAAATCTCTCTCTTAGCTTGTTCTTGCCTATGTCTTCTCTGCTTATTGGAATTGCATTACGAAAGAAAACATAACATGTATTTATAAGTTTACTTAAACAATATGCTCCATTCACTTAATTTTCCTAATTTTAAGTTTTCTAAATTATTATTGATTTTCTTTTGTGAAACCAAGAATTAAGTATCCTTAATTTTCTCTACGGAGGGTGCAATTCTTGGATTAGTTGACCAATTCCAACAGTCTCAAGACAACAATCTCCCCACAATGGAATATTTGTGTTCCAACCAATCCTTTGGATAAACCACTACGAGAGCTCCCCCATATGCAAGACGAACAACATTGATTCAATGACATTGCCACTTCTTGAGCCAATGTGCAAGGACACAAGTAGACTTCGTAAAGCAACCCCAAACCACAAAACATGCAACACTTCTTCAAGAACTCCCAACTAAAGAAGAAGAAGACTTGCTCAACCAACTTGTAAAGAGGGAAGAACACTTCGTCAACCAAGATCCACCACACTACTGGCAACATAGAAGAGTAAACTCCAAACCCTAAATAAGAAGAAGACTTCACTTAGGATAACCACTTATAAGCTTGTTAGGGGTACAAATTTGACGTAGGACATCCACATATAAGCTTTCCCTTTGTAGCCATAGTACATTTAAACATATATAAACTTTAGAAAATTGGTTTTGCCACGTTAGCATACTCTTTTGCCACATCACTACATAATTAACTCTATTTCTGTAAAATTAACGAAATGGACTTGATTGATGCATATTATACAAAGTATGGACGAAGTAAATACCTTTTAAAAAATGAAGACCAAGTTAACACACAACAACAAAACTAAGAACAAAGAAATCAATTAAACCTTAAAAATATTACTTATGATATCTACTCAGTTAACCTTTCATGACATATATATCCTTCATCATAATTTTTATATTAATTAAATTACTTTAATATTTTTACTGATAAAATAATAATGCTAATATATATATATTTTTTTACTGTATGTTAAAGATGAATGCATAATTTTATGTGACTTTTGAATTCGTTTCTAGAATTTGTGAAGGATAACGTTGAACTACATTATCTTTATATAAAAAAATATAGAGATTTAATTGAATAAAAACAAAAATATAAAAATGAATTTTTTTATTTAAGTGACATAATTTTTAATATAAATGGAAGGAACTCTAATTACAAAAAAATACTTAATTAAATAAAACAAACTAATATACGAATAAAAATAAATCAAATATTTAAATATATCTGTATGTAATTTTGAAAAGTATTATTCATTTCCATATTCATACTTAAACAAATGAATCCAGAATTTGAAATAAAAATGATAGTAGTTTCGAATAATATTCAGAGATTTATTTACCATCAGGACCTTGAACCTGGCAGTGTGTGAAGGGGCGAGCAGCTGTAACTAGGAAATGATGAGGTAGGACCAGTGAGACTTGTGAGTGTATTGCATTGTAATTTGGTGAAACATGATAAACGAAACGAGAGAGCGACAGTCAACTGAAACAGAGAAACATTATTATGAATAAAAATAAAAATAAATATAAACCAATGAAAAAAAAGGAAGTAGGAAACTTACAGAGAGAAAATTCAAAGAAGAGGAAGAAGTGCAAAATTTTCCACACGGTTTGGCGCTATAAGAATAAGCAGAAAACGATGCAGAAGTGAGTGCAAAGCACAATGGTTGCCAAAACTCGCTTATTGCTTCTTTCACTGTTTTTCTTCTTAATCTCCATCCACGCCAAGCTCGAACTCTACCCCTCAGACTTCAAGGCACTCTTGGCTCTGCGAAAGGACTTCGGAGTCAACGGTCAACTCGACCTAAACGAAGCATGTTACACGGAGGGTGTCTTCTGCGAGCGAAGGCTCTCCACCAAGGAAACCTACGTCCTCCGAATAACCAGATTGGTCTTCAAATCAAAGCATCTCAAAGGTGTCTTGTCCCCTGCAATAGGACGCCTCACCGAGCTCAAACAACTCCTTCTCTCCGACAACCATCTCGTTGACCGCCTCCCTCCCCAAATCGTTGACTGCCGTAAGCTCGAAATCCTCGACCTTTCCAACAACCTCTTCTCTGGGGAGGTCCCCTCCGAACTCTCCTCTCTCACGCGCCTTCGCGCGTTGGACATATCCTCCAACCAATTCTCCGGCAACCTCAACTTCCTCAAGTACTTCCCCAACCTCGAAACCCTCTCCGTCGCCGACAACCTCTTCACCGGAAGGGTGCCTTCTTCCGTCCGCTCCTTCCGCAACCTCCGCCAATTCAACTTCTCCGGCAACAGCTTCCTCGAACCCTCTCTCCACTCCTCATCAGACCCCGTTCTCTCCAGACGTTTCCTCTCGGACGATGGGGATGCACCTTCTCCTGCGCCTGTCCCAAGCAAGAGAAACTCCCAAGGCTCTAATGTTTCCCCTGCATCGGCACCTGGTCCTTCACCTAACCATCGTAAACACAAGCACACTAAGAGAAAACTCCTAGGGTGGATTCTCGGGTTTTTGGCAGGGGCACTGGCTGGAACCTTATCAGGGTTCGTGTTTTCTCTGTTGTTCAAACTGGCTTTGGCGTTGATCAAAGGAAGAGGAAAGAGAGCGGGTCCTGATATTTTTAGTCCCTTGATTAAGAAAGCAGAGGATTTGGCCTTCTTGGAGAAGGAAGACGGACTCGCTTCGATGGAAGTCATTGGACGCGGTGGCTGTGGAGAGGTTTACAAGGCTGAGTTACCAGGAAGCAATGGCAAAATGATTGCTATAAAGAAAGTTATTCAACCTCCCAAAGATGCTGCTGAATTAGCAGAGGAAGATAGCAAGGCTATGCATAAGAAAATGAGGCAAATTCGGTCTGAGATTAACACTGTGGGACAAATTAGACACCGAAACCTTCTGCCTCTGTTAGCGCATGTTTCTAGGCCTGATTGCCACTACCTCGTTTATGAATTCATGAAGAATGGTAGCTTGCAGGACTTGCTGCAAAAGGTTCAAAGGGGTGAGGGAGAGCTGGATTGGTTGGCACGGCATAGAATCATGCTTGGTGTTGCTGCTGGACTTGAATACCTTCACATGAATCACAGCCCTCGCATCATTCACAGAGATCTTAAGCCTGGAAATATTCTTCTTGATGATGACATGGAAGCACGCATAGCTGATTTTGGACTCGCTAAGGCAATGCCGGATTACAAGACTCACGTAACCACCTCCAATGTGGCTGGCACTGTGGGGTACATTGCTCCTGAGTATCACCAAATACTTAAGTTCACTGATAAGTGTGACATCTACAGCTTTGGAATAATCCTTGGGGTGTTGGTGACTGGGAAGCTTCCTTCCGACGAGTTCTTTCAGACCACTGAAGAGGTTAGCTTGGTCAAGTGGTTGAGGAAGATTTTGAGTTCTGAGAATCCCAAGGAGGCTATTGATCCGAATCTGCTCGAAAATGGGTATGAGGAGCAGATGCTTCTGGTTGCGAAGATTGCATGCTTTTGCACCATGGATGATCCCAAAGAGAGGCCTAACGCAAAGGATGTTAGGTGCATGTTGTCTCAGATCAAACACTGATCAATCTGTTGGATAAGTATGCGTATCATATTTGTGTTAACGTGTGCCTGTTTAAGAATATAGTTCATAGCTGAATCATCAATGTTGGTTCATAAGGTAAATAATGAACCCTGTGTAATATTGTTTCCTTCACCACAGATTTGCTGAATTTTCAGGAAAAAGAAAGAATAGAAAGAAAAATTCAGCACTGCGATCACCTATCCCAAAATTACTCTAGTCTGTGTCACTATTTGCTTCCACTTTGTATTTTTATGGATCCACCCTGAAAATAAAATACTCATATTTTTGTTACTATTTTTTTTTCAGTACTGTTATTGATAAGCTAAAAGAGCACTAAAAAAAACACCCTTTCTCGTTTGCTATATCTTTGTCAACAGAGCACTAAAAGTTGTAAATTCTGTTTTATCCTGCAACAATAGGGCAGGGAGGGGGCAACAAATTCAATAAAAAGCAGTAAATAAATTCTCTAAGATGTAAATTTGGACAGAAAATTTTCACTCTGAACTTATGTAAGCAATCAATTATAATGAGCTTGCCATGATGAAATTAAATACATGAATATCCTGAAATGTTTTAAAAGTCTAAAACATCTGAGGAAAAATATCCAGTGAGTGACTAACACATTCTGCCTCTGCAAGACTGCAACAGCATCGGATGACTCAACAGTTTCTGTGTCAACAGTTAAGAATATATGCAGCATGCATGTCCAAGTCAATGGACCAGACCAAGTGGCCTGCGTCATAATTTACTACGAAAAGTAGGTCATTTGTGCAATAATTTAAACGATTGGACAGAGAAAGATTAATGGGCAAAGAATTTAGGTAAAGAAGCACTGCATAGCATGTAATAAATCACAGTAACATTGATGATTAATCGTCCAGATCAAGTTCTATAGTTCTTTTCCTTTACTCTTGTGTTTTCACATTTAAAGGACTAAAAAGGGAAGAGAGGAAAAGGGAATTAAGACGAGTTTCTGTTATGGAAAAAGTACGAGCAAAACGAAAGATGTGAAAATAAGAACAATTTTGTTTTGTGAAATCCATTTCTATAAAACGATGGAGCACTTCTTCAGGCTCTGGTGTTGCTTTTCACTTCACACAGGCCAACAATTCTTGTAGCTTATAATGTTGTGATTTCAAACTTGAAAAGACCTGCATTTATTTTCTTGTGTTCTTTTTTAGCATTATGTGTCATGCCATGTTAGATATAATAACTACATTTTTCTATTTGGAAATTTTGAAGCTAGGTATACTCTGTATAATTTCGAAGAAAAATAATTATTTACAATCGATTAATGGTATTTGTAGATATCAAACCGAATGGTCAAGACTCTCGATATTGAGTTTGGAATCGATCAGTCAAGATAGCATTAAGAGATTAATACGCAAATTATCATGATAAACAAGGTTAAGGAATTATAATTAGGCCTAAAAAAAGGTAAAAGTTCACTAAGCGTTTTATAAATAAAGAATGTAAGTGAAACATTTAATATTTTTGAATTATCTATATTTATTATATTTTGTAAATTCAAATACTTATTTAAATGTTAGAATATCGGTCCTACAAGAACATTTTGAATCCACTCTGGTAGCACCGATAAAACACTTTAATTTCAATGGTGACAACGAGAACATGACGAATAATAGAATAGTGGTAGAAGAGGTGGAGAAATAATTGGATCAAATGACAATGATAAGAGAACTCAATAGCGAGTTGAAAATCATGAAGAAGAAAAGGGCATAGGAATGCCCTTCAGGCCGGAAACGCATATACGTTACCTAAACAGAGAAGACAATAGACGGGATGGTGCAGGAAAGTAGCTACGAGGCTAGTAGAGAATACCGATCATTTTATGCAGTGTATTTGTTCTTTTAATTCCCATATGATTGATCAGTTTTAATTATTTTAATTTCAGTTTTAGACTTCTAAATTCAATTTACATATTTTCAATTTCTCTTTTGAATTCATAAATTTCCAAATTAATTGAATACAATTAAATATATGTCTTATGATAATTAATATGTTCCATTTCATTTGACAATGAATATGAAAGCTCGTCCCCATGAAAATTCAAATCAACATATCTTATAAGACCAAGGACAACTACTACAAAGGGAAATTATTAAATTCATAGATGGAGGATTATGCGAGGAGAAGTTATACTCATTTAGTGTCAAAAGGCCACCTCTTATCCATCATTACCTTTTGTATTGTACGGTATGCCATACTAGTGTGTAATGTATGGTCTGCCTAGGAACCAAATGATAACGGTTGAAAAATCGTTATTTTCATATGTCATTTTAGACCAAATTACTTCTTTTATTGTTTAGAACGAGCTTAGAATCAAGCAAAACACATAAAAGAAGTCAGTAGAGAGTCAAAAGCTGTTTTTAGCGATATTATGTTTGTTTTGCAGCAGTTTTGAAAGAGGTGAAGAATAGAGTTGAAGGTAAAGGTCTTAGACTCAAGACAGAGGAAGAAAAATGAAGAAAAGAAGAGTTTAGGAACTGCCCAGCGGTAAATTTCACCACTGGGCGGCCAAATGCGAGGAGAAGGCACTGTCTGACAGCCAGGCGTTGACGCTGGGCGGATTTGCGATTAGAGGCAAACCGCCGGGCGGTGGCGATTTAGGAGAAACCGCCGGGCGACATAAGTGCGACGCGGGTGGTTCTCTGCTGGGCTTGGGCTTATTTTCTGTGACGCTCCTCAGCTATAAATAGTCCTATTGCGATTTCACTCTCATTCTTTTGACAAAAGAGGGCGGCCAGACCTACTTTTCACTCCTTGGAGAAGATGTCTTGGATGCTTAGGCTCCTTTTTATCCTATCTAGGGTTTGTTTCTCCATTCTTCCATTATTTTTCATCTAGTTTCACCATGACAATGGTGAACTAAACCCTTTTGTTGTTGGGGGAAACAATGTAATCTTTTGAAACTTTCTTTTATTGAAACTCTTGTTTATTTATATGCTTATCATATGCTTTGATTATCAATTGTTGGGTTCTCATCTGCGCTTAAAGTTTTTATCGTTTAACTCATTCAATAACTCTTGTTTGTCTCTATTGATATGAGAACGTACAGTACTGTCATGAACTGGTGAGAAATTTCTTGATTAAGCAATACCACCTAGGGATAGGGGGGTAGGACGATCAATTGTTTTTGCTTCTGTTCAGTAATGCGTTGCTAGTTACTAAAGGAGGCTGGGATAGCAAGCCAGTAATTAGTAATAGGCTCTTTTCGCCGAGGGATTGGATTAAGGGTAGGCCAAAAAAGTTTGCATAACAATTAGATAACAAAGCAATTTAATCAAGAGGAGTAGATAAGAGAGAGCGGATAAGATGACATTGTAAACCTCCAACAACTCCATTCATCCATAGTCTTTTTCTCGTCAACTGAATCAAACGCATTGCATGTTTATTTTGTGTTCTTACATCCACAACAATTAATTTTTCTTTACAAGTCTTACGATTTCAATTCACACAAACGATAAGGCCTTTCGAGTCTCTTGGGAAGAACAATATTGGGTTTTACCGATTATATTACTTGGAAACGATCTGGTACACTTGCCAGGGAGTCAACACCAAACACTCAGGCCGAACACCCAGATCGTCCACTCAAGCCGTCCTTCCAAGCGTCGATCACCCAGGCCATCCTTCTAGGCCAATCACCCAGGTTATCCTCCTAGGTGTACTACCCAGACTATCCTCCTAGGTGTACTACCCAAGCCGACCACCTAGGCCGAACACCCAGGTCGTCTTCCGAAGTTGTCCTTCCAGGCCGTCCACCCAGGTCGTCCACCCAAGCTTAGGCCGTGCCCAGTATGACCTAACAGTATGGTCACCTTATCAGTGATAATGACATTAAGCACCTTATGCAAATTAAGGTGTGATTGGACCGTCATTAGGCCAACAAAAGGTAAATGCCCATCACAACTATTATAAATAAAGGTTCCAAGTATGACTTTAGGATCGTTATGCACATTATATGCATAACTTGTTGTGCTAACCGATCGGTTATATTACTAACTTGAGCGTCAAAGTGTCTTTGCAGGTACTCACCCATACGGCTTTGACAAGAAGGAGGAAAAATAAACATTGTAACTTGGATGAAAGAGGGTCACTAGAGAACTTATCGGATCTTCAAGACAACTTGGAATACTTTGAATAAGGGACATCAACCTCATACCCGAAATATCATCAATAATTATAATTTTTCTTTATAATGACACGTTGGAAGATGAGCCAATGGTGGTCATAGTTCATATCACTATTTGGGAAGTTCGGAAAATCATATTAAGGTAACTCAATTGATATGTTGTTTTGGTTAACATTTATTGACATTCCGCACGACGTCAATAAATATATACAAAGTCATTAATAAGATTTTTTTTGGCCAAAAAGTGCATGCTAGAGGATACATATCTGGTCATCACTTTCGGAAAATATAATGAAAAGAGTCAAACAACTTAAAAGAGTTCTATGTATATTGGTTGAAGGAGACAAATTCTATAACATATCGTGTGATAACAATCACTTAACCTACTTAACATTATTATGTCTACTCCTCCCATCATGAAGTTTTATGCCAAGCAAAGGTTATAATTACTATTACATCAAATCCTACCTTGAACCTTTTTGAAAAAAGTCTTGTACGGTCTTACCTTTTAATTTAATTTGGATAAAAGTTATCTAGGTCTCATAGCCTATGTCAAGTATATAGTGTATGCTTATAGAATGGATATGAAATTAATTAAAGTTACATAAAAATCATTTAATGTATATCAACGAATTAACATGGATAAATGCAACATGAAGAAAAAAAAGACTTATCGTTGTCTCGCAATAACTAGTGGACAAAATGCAACATATAGATTATTAGCCTTGAGTAACTTGGGCTTAAGAAATACTTGCTCATTAGACATTGATATTGTGAAAACATCTTGACGAACTGTTTGTTAAGTAATCTTGGTCAAAACATCCTAAAGAAGAGGAAGATGTTTTTAGCCTTGTTAGATTTAGTTATAAAAAAACTTATATAAGCCCCACTATGTTAAAAAAGCAACGTAAATTTCTTTGCATTGTATGCTCCAATAATTATAAGATAATCGATTATGTTATAATTGGTAATATTGAATACACAATCTTTTAAAAATATTTTATAATTATTTACATTTTTATACCAAAAATTTATGATTATTATGTTATTAATATATTATGATATTATATATTAATTAATTAAAATCAAATATGAAAATAATAAGTAAAATAAAATAAGTGAATTTAACCTTTATATTTTACTAAATATTTTATATTAATATATTACTATTTTGAAATATACTTTTTTAGTTATTAATATGTGACAATTACTTTTTATTTTAATATAAAATATATTATAACTCTACTTTATATTTTAAAGATTATTTCTATATCAAATTATTTTTAAAAGAAATTCTTTTGTAAATTATTTTTTAAAATATATATAAAAAATTATTCTATTACATCAATTATATCTGTTACAATATTTCCAATCATTTTCTAACCTCTTTCTTTTGATAGAAACAATCTCCTTTCATTATTTTCTCTTCCTTTATTTCTTTCCATTCTCCTATAGTTCAAACAAAACCTATGGATCCTCAAAATATAATAAAACTAATATCAAGTATCTATGTTATTAAAGATGTTTCTAATTATATCTAAAACTTTGCTTTGATATTATTAATCTAATTATATTTAATTATGGTAAAACTTTAAATATGAATTAGAAAAAGTGTCCACCGTACTAAAGTTAAGATTTTTTCCTAATAAAATGCACAATAAATGGTGGTTGATTGTTACATTACGCTGCTTTCTGAGTACTATTTTAGATAATGATAAATATAGATTATTAGCCCAAAAAGAATGACTTTCCCTCTTTTTTATATCTTTCACAAATCAATATAGTGCTAGTACTCGAATGTGAAAGAGACTCAATATTAAATTGAAAAAAAATTAAGAAAAAATTGATATTTTTGCTGTAAGTTTTGAATTTGGACAAAAAAATACGAACACTTTCTGCGTCAACCATCCATGTAGTGAGTCATTTGTGCAAAATTCAAACAATCTGGCATATAAAGTTGGTGAATATACTAAGTGTAAGAACACATTCTCCATAGCTAAATGTTTTCTTTTTAAAGCATTTCATACCATAATACCATATAATAAACTAACATCATATTTTGATACTAGTATTACTTTACTAGTGCAAAATATATGCATTACGTGCACATATATTCTCATTTTTATTATAAATAATTAATTTAATGTTTAAAAATTAATTATATTTAAATAAATAATAATTTATTATGGTAAATAAAAATAACACCTATCACTAACTTCTTAATTTTTTTTTCTCTAAATGTAAAAAGATTGATGCATGAGGAAAAAGAACAATAATTTGGGTTGTTAAAAGAAAAGTACGTGTAAAAGGAGATAATGAAAATAAGAACAAATTTTTTGTTTTAGGATAAGCAGTGGGGACACTTCTTTATATTGTGTTATTACTTTTCTTTAAAGCACACGAACCAAAGCGACGTTTACTGTATAAAAGCAAATTTTCTAGCGTTCTGTCATGATATGTTTGGCAGAGTAATTTTTTTCTGGAATATTATAAAAAATTATGAACTATATATATGGACGTGCTTTTGCTTCAAAATACTTTTATTTTTTTTTTTTCTCTGTAACTAAAGCGAGTCACAAAAGACTCAATGCTCATAAAGCGCGTTATAATTGAAAGACTTTAACCATGTCATATCACAAGTACCAAACACAAATTACGATCTAAGGTTTAAAGATTATAAGTTTATACTTTTTTTTTAATATTTTAAAAAGGAGTAATTTATATGAGATCACTTTCATGATATGGTTTTCTCTTTTATTAATGAGTTTCAACGTCATAAAATAATTTCCCTCTAATATAAAAGAAAAAGCTAACTAAATTAATGATTTAGTATAATTCACCTCTGATAATAAGTGAAATATAAATGATTAAATATGTTTTTAGTTCTCTTCTAAAATTTTGTTCATTTTCATTCTCTTCTTTAGGAAACTCGAATTTTTAGACCTCAAAAAGTTACGATATTAAATTTTCTCTAAGATGGCTAATGGTTTGTCATATATGATGTTGGTTTTCATGTTAAGTGTGTGTCACGTTTCTATTTTTTTTTTTTCTGAAATCAGAATAAGGGTTTATTTTCCTTGAAAAATTAGGGTTCTTTAGTTATCTTCAATCAATAAAGGAAAATTTGTTTTACTCGAAGCAAAATTAGGTTTTTTTATGTGGTAGCGGTGCTTGGTGTGACTATGGTGGTCGTTGCAGTGGTTGTGAAAGAAATGCTCGCTGTGACAGAATTGTTTTTCGTTTAGGGTTGGTGTTATTTGGGCGTAAAATGTTGATGTTACAATGTAGGTGTAGAAATGGTTTTCGACGTGTGTTTGCATCACATGGGGAAGTTCGTTAACAATAAGGGACTAGAATATGTTGGAGGAGAGGTACATGTTATAAAAGTAGTTGTTATGCCTAAACCAAGAAAAATGCTTGATGGGGAAATTGAAAAGAGCGGAAATTGGATTTCTGTTTGGGCAGGGGTTGCAGAATTTGAAGTCACTCACAACTTTACAATGGACAAGTTTGTAGTTGACCTAAGTAACCATACATGTAGTTGTTACTTTTGGGATTTGGTAGGAATACCTTGCAGGCATGTTGTGGATGCCATTCATTATAAATTAGAGAATCCTGAAGATTATGTTCATCCATATTACAAGAAACATGCTTATGAAACTTGTTATGGCCTTGAAATTATTCCAATCAATGGGCAACAATTGTGGCCTACATATGATTTTGCTTCACTACTACCACCCATTTATAAAACGCCTCCTAGGAGGCCTAAAAAGCTAAGAAGAAGGGAACCTGATGAATATGTCAGTCATACAAAGTTGTCAAAGAAAAATATTGTTATGAAGTGTAACAGTTGTAGAAGGGGAAACAAAAGCAGAAAGGTACAACTTCACTTATTTACAACTTCAGTTATTTATACACACTGATAATTATTTACACTATGATAATTCTGATTACCTTACTCAATTAACAAAACACAAGGGGAATTTCGAGTGGAGGAGGATCTGCCACTACAACACAAGCTAGAGGAACATCAAGAAGGGCAAGTTCCACTACAGGAGGATTTGCATCAACATAATAAGGTGGAAGAACATCAACAAGGAGAACTTCGACTAGAGGAGGAGCTCCATCAACATCACAAGCGGGAACAACATCCACTAGGCCAACTAGGCGTGGAAGACGATTTGCACAAACTAACCAAGGGGGAAGAAGAACATCCTCAAGAATATTGGTTGCACAAGTTTTAGGGTACAAAGCTAGTAGCAATTGAAGTTTTAGTGTAGGCAATTTATATTTTTAATGTATTTTGTACTAAGTGTGACCTGTGACACACAGGCACTGACGAGGGCAGGGAGTGATTGCCGGTGCAAGAGGCACGAAGTGCAAGAGGCACAAACAAAGAGCGGCTCCTGGCAGGCTTCTAGTGGAAGGGGCACATGGAAGAATTAAACATACACCGAAATGAGAGAGATCTAGAGACTGTATAGGTATGAGACTATACAGTTGAAGGATAACTTAAAGGAATTGATTTGGCTACTCATATCAACAAATGCATTTGCTTTTCGATAGCCTAACCTATAAGAACTCCATGGTTAAGCGTGCTTAGCCTAGAGTAATTTAGGAAGTTTTCCCGGAAAGTGTGCGAGTGAGAACAAAGCACATTGGTAAGCCTTGTGTTGACGTGTGGGGGTAGTCAATAACCTTTTCCTTTTCCTAAAAGACTTCAACTTCTTCACATTTTCTTTGTAAGCTTCCTTCAATTTCACAATCTTCTTCATCAACCCATTCAAAGTAGTTACAATTTGGATTAGTTTGCAATAAAAATTACAAACCATTAATAAAAACTTCATCACAATAAGTAAAGCATTTAGTCACTTACTACCCAATTTCTACATCTCAAAAATAATCTTCTTTTGTTCTTTAAAGTAATAGCCTTCGAAAGCAACAATTTTTCCCCACAAACATACAATTTTGATTGTAACTGAGAAAAGGATCCACATGTTTGCGACATTCCCGAACCAATGCTCCTTCGTGTGAAACCAATTCCTCCACTATCACCTTTCATTTCACTTCAACAATCATTTCCAAAGTAAATAACCTATATCAACTTAGTTCCCCCTATTCCCACCAAAATCCTATATCCCCAATCCATCCCTCTATTCGCACAAAGAAGACCAAAACAAACCATATAACCTATTAAACTTAGCTCCTCAACAAGACGAACTCCAACCTTTTGCTCTTCAACTTTTTTTCAACCTTAAAATCTGATTTCGTCTTTGCCCAACTGCATATAGAGCACACTTGTAATCTAAGACATCACGACGTTAGGTTGAAGTAAATAAACCCCTATTCTAATTTTAAAAAAAAATAGAAATGTGGCACACACTTAACATGAAAGTTGGCATCATACGTGACACCATTAGCCACCTTAGAGAAAATTTAATGTCGTTGCTTTTCAAGGACTAAAAATTCGAGTTTCCTAAGGAAGAGGATGAAAATGAACAAAACTTTGAAAGAGGGACGAAACCCAAAATAGCATGATACTTGAGGGACTAAAAGCATATTTAACCCAATGATAAAATTAAATGTAATGAAATTTTTTATGTTGATTATTATTAGCACTTATAGTAAGTGAGACTATCATAATTTTGTAATAAAACAAAAATTTATTATATTATTTTTAATTTTTAAAAAAATACTATGATTAGTATCTAAATGGCATAATATATTTGATTTTGTTCCTCCCTCTCTCTCCTCAGTCTTGTACTCATCGTTCTCGTTACATCTTACTCTCTTGCTTTCATCACTCTTGTTCTGTTTCTCTCCCTCAACTCTCCTTGTCTAATCTTGTCATTGTTGTGCTCTCGTGCTCTCGTGCTCTTGTTAGTGTCCTCGTAACGCTTCGATCTCATCAACTCGTTTTCAGTCTTGTGTCGTGGTCTTCTGCATTTTTCTCTCATTTAGGGTTTTGGTAAAAAAGAGAGAAGGTATGAATTGAACCATAATATTTGCTATTGTGATTATTAGCTATATTTTACAGTTTGATTAACTGCAACCATTAACAAAAAATTGCTCGTAACCATTGATTATGCATCATCCTTTCTTTCTCTCTCTCTCTCTCTCATTTTATATTAATGGGCACTTTCTTTCTCAGAGTGCGAGAGGCTCCTCCTTCATCATCCTCCATTCACGCAGGTTTCACTTCATATCATATCACACTAGTTTACCCATCATCAATTTTGCACCGTTGCTCTCTAACACCTGACTAGAAAGGCTATTAACACTGCTACCGAAGGTACCCTGGTACTCTTTTTACTTCCTTCTTTGAACCCTAATGTAGATCCATCATGTTTGCTTACTCTAATGAACCCCATCATAAAGCTTCACTAAAATGTGCTACTCATCAGGTCGCTTGATTGTGCTCCACTAAAATTTGGTTAAATAAAAACCTAGACCTTGAGTAGTTAAATAAAAACCTCTCAAGACATGTTCATTTTTCATACCACCTCCTTTTGCACCAAAAAACATGGTGATAATAATTTTTAGAATGGTAATGATAGTCATACTTACATTAAATTAGATTTCAAGTGTTACATACTTAAGCGATGAATATCGTGAAATATATTAGTCGTTCACTTAAGTGCATAGCTTTTTCTTATCATAAAAAGTGAATACATTATATTAGTGCATTTTAGGTACTCTAATCATTTTACCAAAAGAATTTTTAAGGTACATTCGCATGAGATTTAGACATTTACATAGTTTACATCACTACACATTCATAGAACAACACACATGTCCAGCCTAACAATCAAATCTTAATGTCATTGCACAGAACACAGGGGCTTCAATTTGGACAAAATTCACGCAACATTGGGGATTGAATTTGGACAGTTTGTACAAGGGTTTCAATTTAAACAAATTCCAGACAAGGGTTTCAATTTGGGTAGTTAGAACTAACCTGCATAATAAGGCCTCTCTTTGGATTCGCTCTATCACAATTGGCTCGACAATTGCAATCTCTGTTCACCATGGCAACGTAGGAAAACTTCATTGAAGCTGGCAACAACGACCCTCAACAAGTATATCTCAATGATAAGATCCTACGTGGACCACCACCCGTTCTCTCACAATAGTATTGTCCTGACGGTGGCCTCAGGGCAATGCAGGTTGGGGATGGCTTAGGGGAATAAAGGTTGGGAAAGAGAACAACATTGGAGTTCAAAACAAGAGCACAATCGGTGAAGGTGAAGGCAGGTTCCATCAATGGTGAAAATCGAAAGGGAAAATCGCAAAACTAAAAGACAACATCAAAAGGGGCAGGAAAAGAGAAATTCTCTTTTTCCTCTTGTCGGCACCAACTATGACCACCACAAATAAAAACCCAACCACAAATTAGGGTAATCGAGCTTCACGTAGAGCAAGGGTAATGAACAAGGGTGAGGGTGTTCGTGATTGACCTAGGGCACTGCACTTAGCGGATGAACTAGGGCAATAGAGTTCAATAACACCGACAACCACCAGACCTCCACGTGACATGCATCCATGGCCAAGATACCTCAAAAAGCTTTGGAGAACAAACCACGAAGAAGACGAGGAAAGGAGGAGGGAAAAGATAAATTGTTTCCTTATCGAAGAACATACCGAAGGTGAATGATCCAGCGATAAGTTAAAACATGATTACCTTACCGGTGGAATATTCCTTTGGTAAATACCAATTAGAGTGTCCGTTGGTAAAACACATTTACCGAAAGACAATGGTCCATCGGTAATTATTCGTCGGTATTCAACGATTTTCTTTTAGTGTCTGTGTAAGGGATTTTTCTCGAAGAAGGTAATATAAAGAGGACTTGATCAAAAGATGAAAAAAATAAATTGTTCTTTGAATTTTACGTTGTTATTTTCTCTCGAAGCTTCCATCATCTAATGCTTTCTTTGTTTAAGAAAAAGTTATACAAGTTTTAGGATTTCATTGTACTAAAAACATACTCTCGTCAAGAGCTTTGATATGTACTTTTTTTTCTAAAACACTTTTATTGTGTTTGCAAATTCTGAAGAGAATCAAAACACTTGGTTATTTAGTTAAGTTGAGCTAAACGATCTAGTCAGAAAGACTAGTGTTGAACTAGGAGGGTAAACTCGTTTATCTAGTTTGATAGTTCGTAAACTAGGAGTGGTAATACTTATTGTAATTTGTTAATAATTAATGGAACTCCTTACGTGTATTTATGGGAGAACTGGATGTGGCTTAGTTTGAGTGAACTAGCATAAACTTAAGTTTTTTTCATGTTTATTTGCTTTCTTAAACGCTTTGTTAAATAGAGTTCAAAATCTCAAGTCTTTAATATTTATTTGCGAAAAGATTTTAAAAAGTATACTCAACCCCCCCCCCCCCCCCCGCCCCGCCCCTTTGCATTCCCTCGACCACAATTGGCTTGAATATAACAGCCTCTATTCACCATGGCAATGTAGGAAAACTCCATTGAAGCTGGAAGTGTAACATCCCGATTTTTAGAATGCCACGAGTCAATAAATATCTTTTTTAGCAGATAACTTAAAAAAATTAAATAACAATCCATTAAAATTCAACTAAAAAGACTTTTATTACAAACTTTTAACTTCTAATTCAATTTCCAAAAACAAATAAATCAAATTAACTGAAAATGTTCGAAAGTAAAATAAAAGAAACCCTTCCTAGTTTCTCTCCAATTTCTTGCCGCTGTAACGATTAACTGGCACAACTGTATTAATGTCTGCTCCCGGATAACAACACGAATTATACGATCATTGCATTCACATACATAAACAATAAGGGTAAGCTATCATATTCAACTTCTTATAAAAACTTTATCACATCAATTGTTAGTCAACAAAGTAACATTGTTAACATGCACTTTTAATCAAGTATACCATAACAAAATAAATCCAAGAAGATACACTTTATTTTCCGTTAATACTCTGACGTTACAGAACGGAAAGGACAAAAAGAACTAGGTACCAAATTAAAGTTCAAATAAAACTTAATAAAAAGAAAAACCTCTATTATGTTAACATGTCTGCACCACCTAATAAAATAACATTCATAATTTCAACTAATAAAACCTCTTCCATAACTAATAAAATATCATCCGTAAATATATCGAATATAATACGTTCATAAATCTACATAATATAATATCCTTAACAATAATATAATATCTTAACAATAAATAATAAAATATTCTTCTTAAATCTACTTAACATAATACGAAAATAAAATCTACCTAACCTGATATAACGTACTTGATATCATTCATAAACAATAAAATATCATTTCTTAAATTTATTTAATATAATACTTTTATAAACTTATTTAATTTAATACCATTTATAACATACTTGGTATAATATCATTTAAAATAATAAAAGATCATATCAAAACTAATCATTCACGTGTATTTGTCAGTAGCATCCAAGTAACCCAACCCAACCGATAAACAATTACTTTTACACTACAAACCTATTACGCATTAACTTTCACAGATTTCCATATAATCTCACTGTATGCGTTCAAACTTTCGACAATACAAAACAAGCTCTATACCATGTTTTCCAAAAATGGCGATTTGTTTTAGCTTCAATTTATATACCCCATTTCGAAGTAGGATAATCCTGGTGTTTGGAGAAAACTTTAACAGAATAAAATACCCAACCACAAGATCACGTTAAAGCCTCTTAAGGCAATTTTTACTGCAGGAGTATATAACATTCTTACAAAACATTAACCTATGATGAATCATGTAAAACATGCCAGACAATAGAGAGAAAATATGTGTGTACTGGTATATAAACAAAAAAAAAACACAGGTAACAGTACAACCCAGAAGAACTGACTAAATTTTCTTGGAAGAACTTTTCGTTCTATTCTCGAAAATATTTTCCCAATATTTTCTCACTCTCATATCCCAATACGTTTATCACAACAAGCCTACTATAGCATGTTAAAACTACTAGACAAAAATATACTCTCAGTCCAAAACAAATACTCAACGCTAGTGATTCAATAACCACATACCTACATTATCCATCTTAGTACTATTACTTCAGAGCCTCCTAGCCTATAGTCATTGCCATTTACTACCCTCTACGCATTTTTCTTCACCACTCAAACAAAGTAACATCATACAATGCATACGCACAAATTCCCACCACAATAGTAAACTCAAACAATACTATGCGAAACTATAATCATGGAAAGATTAAATTTGTAGACTTACTACGTAATATATATATATATATATATATATATATATATATATATATATATATATATATATATATATATATATATATATATATATATATATATATATATATATATATATATATATATATATATATATATATATATATATATGGCACAATGCATCATCATCAAATCTTATATGTAGAAACTGTATCACCCAAATTTACACTAATGATATATCATACGCTTATGCAGTTATATATCATAGCATTCATCAAATATGGACCAAAGTAGCAATGGGCATTGATACAGAGCATGCATAGACTACAACGGAAGGACAAGCACAAGAAAACAACACAAAACCATGGTTAGCTTCCCTTACCTCTTTAAATCATTGGGTGGTTTGACCTTGTCGTTCTTCTACAACACAATCGTACTCTTCTAACCAAGCCTCCCACTAATCCTTGCTTTTAGGAAAAGAAACTACGTTGCCTATTTTTCTTTTCTCTATAGTTAATGCTTATTTTAAAATTAATCATAAAATGTGACATGGCAAAACATAATAACCACACCGAAAAATAAAACACAAGCAAATATGCACCTAGGAGGGTTTGAACACAAAACCACCGACTCCCCACAAAGAGCTTTTACCAATTGAATTACACAACATCTTGTGAAAACACACTTCTTATAAAAAGAAAACATTTAGCAAGATTAACATCATTATCTTATTACATTTGAATTTCTCGGGTCTTACAGGAAGCAACTTCCCTCAACAAGTATATCTCAACGACAACATCCTACGTGAACCACCACATTCTCTCTCAACAAAACTATCCTCACGGTGGCCTTAAGGCGATGCAAATTGAGGATGGCCTAGGGGAATGGAGGTTGACAAAGAGAACAACATTGGAGTTCAATACAAGAGCAGAACTGGTGAAGGTGAAGGTAGGGTCCATCAATAGCGAAAATCGAAATGGGAAATCGCAAAAGTAGAAGACAACATCAAAAGGGGAAGGAAAAAAGAAATTTTCTTTTTTCTCCTGTAGGTACCAACTACGACAACCACAAATAAAAATTAAACTATAAATTAAGGTAATTGAGCTTTGCAACGAGCAAGAGTGACGAGCAAGGGCAAGGGTGTTCGTGAATGACCTAGGGCACTACACTTAGCGGATGAACTAGGGCAATGGAGTTCAATAGCACCGACAACCAACGGATCTCCACACGACGTGCATCCATGGCCAAGATACCACAAAAAGCTTTGCAGAACGAACCACGAAGAAGACGAGGAAAGAGGAGGGAAAAGAGAAATTGCTTCCCTTTATCATTGAAGAACATAACGGCGTTCAATGATCTATTGGTAAGTTAAAACATGATTACCTTACCGATGAAATATTCATTCGATAAATACCAATCAGAGTCTTCGTCTGTAAAACACGTTTACTGAAAGATAGTGGTCCATCGGTAATTATCCGTTGGTATTCAATGATTTTCTTTTATTGTTTGTTTAACATAACTTTCGCGAAGAAAGAGATATAAAGAGGACTTAATGAAAATGAAAAAACTAAATTGATCTTTGTTTAAGAAAAAGTTTTACAAGTCTTAGGATTTCATTGTAGTAAAAACATATTCTCATCGAGAACTTTGAAATGTACTTGTTTTTCTAAAACACTTTTATTGTGTTTGTAAATTCTGAAGAGAATCAAAACACTTGATTGTTTAGTTCAGTTGAGCTAAACGATCTAGTCAGGAAGACTAGTGTTAAACCAGGAGGGTAAACTCGTCTATCCTGTTGAATAGTTTGTAAACTAGGAATGATAATACTTATTGTAATTTTTTAATGATTGGTGGAACTCCTTAAGTGTATTTATGAAAAAACTGGACATAGTTCGGTTTGAATGAACCAGTATAAACATAAGTTTTTGTCTAGTTTATTTACTTTTCTTAAACGCTTTGTATGCGAGCTTAAGAAAAGTTCTCTTATTTTAGAATTACTTGATTCTACTGGGCACTTTGTGATATTTTGTGTGCTTCAAGAATAGGACTAGAGTGTATTCTTATGCAAGATAGAAGGATATATAGTGGCATACCTTCTATGAGCACATGAGAAAAGTTGTCCACCCATGATCTAGAACTAACTGTTAATTTTTTTTGCATTCAAAATATAGAGACATTATATTTATATTTATAGTGTTATATATTTGAGGTTTTTACGTTTCAAATACTTATTTGATTTAAAGAGATTAAATATGAGATACAAATTTTTTAAAAGATTATAATTTTAAGTTACATTACTATCCAAAGAGACAAATATAGTTCCAAATGTGTTCAAGTAGAAAATCTTTACATGTGTCTATTGTTTTTTTTTTTTTTCAAAAAGGTTAGTTAACTATCTCTGAACAAAGTAGTGGTTATACCGGACACATATTTGGGTATAAACTTGATTCTATTAAATAAATTTGTGTGATATGATAAGTGATTTTTAGTTTTGACCTTTGATTAAGTTACCATAGGACACTTGAAGTGTCGTGTGAGACAGGTCAAAATAGCAGCAGGCTTCAACGTATATTAAACTAACGTAATTTGTTCCAAATAAAAGCTTCCTTACCATGATATTAGGGTGAGACTTTAAAAATATATTATGATCATCCATAGTGTACATATAATCAAATTATATTAATAATAAAACGGTAAAATATATTATAACAAAAGAAGTATTAATAATATTTGGGTTGAAATAATAATTAGTATAACAATAAAATATTAAATGCAATTATAAAAAAATGTATTTGTGATATTTAATTTGAAATAATAATAGTTATGATAAAAAAATTATTCATTAATCAGTGTCACATAAATTTAAAATTTAAAATTAAAATTTATTAAGTTTACAAATACTATAAACACCCTTGACATAATGATGTAATTATTTTTAAATATTGGATACAAACATATAATAGCATCTCCATAACGACCGCAGTCACCGTCGGTATAGAGCCATGATGACCGTAATATAGAATTATGTGTGATTTATTAATAACTCATGCTAATTGCTACATCAGATAACGTAATAATCATCCATACCACTTCAGTGCCTTGGTTTGAACGTTGAGTTAACAATGAGAATGAAGACAAGTTACAAGCATCTTAGGCACAGCCCTCTTCAACTTTCTCCATGCATATATAACTGTCGTCTCACAATCCATGGAACATAAACAAACACATTTTTCCAATGGCCAACGTTGTTGTTAGTTTGTTTTCACTACTGCTTTGCATGGCAGCAGGAGCTCAAGGGAGAAAAACACTTCGTCTAGGCCACCAATGGCTCACATCTTATCCAGTTATTGATGATGATGTTGATGGTATCTGCAAAACTATGGTAGAGACACAAGGTTACACATGTGAAGAACACAAGGTATACACATGCTACCGTTCTGTTGAATCTACTTGGTGATGATTGTGAAGGCATTTCGCTGATTGTTTCTGTTGGAGGCAGGTTACAACTCAGGATGGCTACATCCTAAGCCTGCAGAGGATGCCGGCAGGGCGGTCCGGCAAGAAGGCGGATAAACCGCCGGTGCTATTGCAGCATGGCATCTTTAGTGTAAGTTGTGTTAATGCAGAGATAGACACATAATAGTAGTAGCAAAAGACAATGTTTGTTTTCTATGCTTTTTAAAGTGTAGAACAATGTAACATTTGTTCCTGAAAGTAACTAAACTATAAAAGGTTAGGTTAATATGATTGAATTGTATACTTTTAAGGATCAGAGTGGTGATTTAACCTTTTTGAACGTAGAGGATTGAAAAGAAATGAGAAAACTAAACAAGATAAAGAACATGAAAATCTGAGAAGTGATGTTATAACATTGAGTAATTAACTTACAGGATGCTTCAACATGGCTGGTGAATTCTCCAGATGAATCATTCGGGTTTATCTTAGCAGATAATGGGTATGATGTGTGGCTTGCCAATGTTCGTGGAACAAAGTACAGCAACGGCCACAAATCACTTGATACTAATGACCAGGTTCTTTCTCTTATGAGAATAATAGATATACATGCATTTCATGTTTCAGACTACTGTGATGGATAATTTGCTTTTCTTCATTCTTATGTGTAGGCTTATTGGGATTGGTCTTGGGATGAATTGGCCAATTATGATCTTTCTGCTTTCGTCCAATATGTCTACAACTATACTGGTCAGACAATGCACTATGCAGGTCATTCCTTGGTGAGTTCTTAATTTGTTTCTGTTTTTCTTTTCAGATTCTCTTAAGTAATATTGAACATAGTTGTAGTTCCTGTATAATATTCTTTTTTTTTTTTTTAATTCGAGTTCTTACACTTTTAAAGTTTTATTTTTAGTGCCTATAATTTCAAGGCCAAGACCACTAGGAATTGGTTTGCACGACTCACAGTGAAACTTTTCAATTATTGAATCCAAAAATTAAGAAAAACTAGAGTCTAAAAATGTCATATTTCTAGTTTGTATGTGTTTAACATAATGACCTGAAATTTCAGGGAACCTTAATGGCTTTAGCTGCTTTGTCTCAAGGAGAAAGGCTGAAGATGTTAAGATCAGCTTCACTTCTTTGCCCAATTGCTCATATGAATCATATTTCATCACTGGTGACAAAGATTGCAGCTGATACATTTATAGCTAATGTGAGAGATAGAAGAAGATGATTTGTCTTGGAATTAAAATTTCTACTGAATACAATTTGATTGATGAAAATATTTTCCTTTTTCTTAATATGACAGGACTTGTACTGGTTAGGAATCCGTGAATTCAATCCAAACGGGTACCAGAAAAAACCTTGATCTTTGAAATTTGCTATCTCTTTTTGAAAAGTTTCTTAGTAGTTGCAATGTTTCCTAACGAGCAGGGGGGGTGCTGCATCAAATTTTGTGGAAAACATCTGCAATAAACTGAACTTGAACTGCTCAAACCTGATGTCACTTGTCACAGGTGCTATAAATGTTACTAACTTGACCAGAAAATAAATTTTCACTTTATGTATATATTATGATACTGATTCTTGAAAATAATTACACTATATTGCTATATTGCTTATACTCAAACTTTAGGTCCAAACTGCTGCCTAAATTCATCCATGACTGATATCTCTTCTGAGCCAACCGCAACTAAGAATTTGATCCACCTATCTCAAAGTAAGTCTATTAGTTGGTAACATTTTTGTTATGTGATAACAGTTATGATTTGATTTTGAAACATTTCTTTTATGCATATAAGACCCATTTCAATAAATTTATAGATAAGAACTTGTATGAAAAATAAGGAAAAACAAAAAAGTAAAAGGAAAAACTCCATAAGTTAAAACTAATTTATTCATAAACTAAAACAAGAATACTTTTACAAATTAACCTTATATAAACTAATTTTAGTTTATATATTTTTTGTATGAAGACTTGATATTTATAAAAAACAGGCTTCCTGGTTCTACTGAATTTGTTGTTCATATTTGTTCCTTTTGATTTGGAGCAGTGATCAAAACTGGAAAAATAGCAAAATATGATTATGGTGATGAAGGAGATAACATGAAGCACTATGGACAAGCAGTTCCTCCTCTTTATGACATGGCAGCCATTCCAAATGAATTCCCTCTTTTTGTGACCTATGGAGGGCAAGACCTGCTATCTGATGTAAATGATGTGCAGGTTTTGCTCAATGACCTCCAACATCATGATGGGAACAAGCTTGTGGTACTGTTCCAAGAAGATTATGCTCACCTTGATTTTGTTAGGGCTGTCAATGCTAACCAAATTATTTATGATCCTATCATAGCTTTTTATAAGGCTAATTGATTTGCTACAACTCTTGTTAATAGTACTTCAAATCATGTAAAGTTTTTTTTTTTTTATCATGAAGTTATTTCAAAGTTCAAGACACTAATTCACTGCGAACATTCAAGTTGTTTAGCCATTATTTTCCATGATAAGTAATTAATTTGTACCAACATCATGTTCGTAGCAAATCACTAATCCACTCTTTAGCACGTACGAGAGAAAGATGATTTGAATATGTATGTATTATGCATTGGAGATAGGTATATATACATAATAGCATGTCCTAAATCAACACTAATGCAGAAAAGGTTTTTAACGTTTGTTATTTTGAACCTTTTATATCTCATTTCAATCCGACGTCTTTTTGGGTGACGTCAAATGGATCGTCAGTTTGCACAATTAGATTTCTATGTAGACGTCAGACATTATAGATCAGACGTCTATATAGACGTCAAACACTACATATCAGACATCTAAAACGTCGTCGTATTTGATTGGATCTTTTTCCGCTTTAGGCTTCTCAGGTTGCTCCTGACTCATGGTGATTCGAGTTTACAACTTTATATTTTAGTTGAAGAGAATGTATTGCACGTTTTTTTTTTGTATTGGATGGTTTAAAAATGTAATGGGGGAATTTGAGGAATGCAAAACGCAAGAAATCACCACCCAAGGACACGAGCAAAACTGCACCAAAATCCAACGAAAACACATTTTAATCAGTTCAAATGAAAGATAATTCATCAAAGAGTAATGTAATCAGAGTAAAATTAATTTTAAACGGTGCAAAAGTGAGAAAATGAACCTGAAAAATGTAGCTCGTGGAGAGAAAACATGAGGAAGATGATGAATAGTGAGTGCGCGTAACTGCTGCCTCGCGTTCACGGTGTTCTAATGCAAACATTTAGAAATCGAGCCCCCATAGCCGACGTCATAGCCGACTTCTAAATGGCTTTAGAAGTCGGAGTGGCGGGATCGGACATCTGAATGGAGTCTTAAAATGACTTTTTAGATTTTTGGCCTGAGTATTTAGAAGTCGGTTCCGCCCCCCATAACAAAGGTCTAAATGGCTTTAGAAGTCGGAGTAGCGAAATCGGATGTCTAAATGGAGTCAAAAAGTGACTTTTTAGATTTTTGGGCTGAGTATTTAGAAGTCGGTTCCCCCTTATAGCAGACATCTAAATGGCTTTAGAAGTCGGAGTGGCGGGATCGGAACTCTAAATGGAGTCAAAAAGTGACTTTTTAGATTTATGGGCTGAGTACTTAAAAGTTGGTTACCCCCCATAGCAGACATCTAAATGGCTTTAGAAGTCGGAGTAGTGGGATCAGATGTCTAAATGCAGTCAAAAAGTGACTTTTTAGATTTTTGGGCCGAGTATTTAGAAGTCGGGCCCCCCATAGCTGACATCTAAATGGCTTTAGAAGTCGGAGTGACAGAATCGGACATCTAAATGGAGTAAAAAGGTGATCTTTTAGATTTATGGGCTGAGTATTTAGAAGTCGGGCCCCATAGCGGACGTCTAAATAGAATAAAAAATTATTTTTTTTTTACTTTTTTGTTTAGTTTTTGTGTCCATTCGGAGGAGCCGACGTATATGAGTATTTAGAAGTCAGGTCCTCCCATAACCGACGTTTAAATAGTTGTTTTATTTACGGAAAATGCGACCGGACATTTTTTACGTTGGATATTCGAGGATCGGACGTCTAAAGAGTGACGTTAAAGGCCTTTTCTACACTAGTGCAAGTATGTAATTATGTGCAACATAATTACAGGAGATTTAATTACTAATTGTCTTATTTTTAAAGAAAAATTTGGATTCTCTATCACACTCCCGCGATCTAAGGAGGAGGTTTCCAAACACTTAGAGCGGTCTGTAAATCATCAAAAAAGAACATGTTTACAATTTTTTGGCGGGATGAAGAACTCGTATGTCTGACCACATGTTACCTTTTCCCTAATAATGTGAATATTGATTTCAATATGTTTTGTGCATTGATGTTACACATGATTACTAGACAGATAAATGACACTAATTAACATTATAATAATATACTAAAGTAGGTAGGAAAATGAAGCTGCAATAGGAGATTGCAGAAACACCAAGATTCAACAACAACATTTGCAACACCTTGGTATTCAGTCTCTACAGTAGAACGAGAAAAAAATGTGTTGGTGTTTCAAAGATAAGAGATGAGGTTGCCACCCAGAACCACACAGTAACCAAATGTGGAGCATTTAGTGTCAAGACATCCATATCAGTATAAGTAATTTCTCAATAGATGTCAAATATAGGTATAAACCATTTTGTAGGGTACCTTAAACATAATGCAAAATGTGTTTCAATGTTAGCATGTACAAGGGGTATGCATGTGAAGACATGCCTGTTGAACAACATATGAAATGTCAAGGTGAGTGAAAGTGAGATATTGGAAGGCGTTGGGAAGACTTTGATATATAATGGGATCCTCAAATGGGGTACAAGAGGATATATTGAGCTTTCTACTTGGTATCAATTACAGTAGTAGAAGGTTTGGACGAGGCCACGTCGGTGCACACAATGATGTCATGGACATAAGCGCTCTGATTGAGAAACAAGACACCTACATGTTTGGTCATTGCAATCCATAGAAAATAAGTCAAAGAACCAAGATCTTTCATAGCAAATTCATAGGCAAGGACTACCATGATAAATTTGCAAAGATCATGGGATGAGGTGAGATGGATGTCATCAATATAAAAGAGGATGTATGCCATGTCAAAACCTTGCTGGTAGATGAAGAGAGAGTGATATAAAGTATTATGTTGGAACCCAATGGTAGAAACATAATCAACAAAGCTCTGGTACTAGGCACATGTTACTTGCTTCAAACCGTAAAGAAATTTCCTCATGCTACAAATCGAACGATTGGTGCATACATATATTCTTATGTAGGTCACCATGGACAAAAGAATTATGAACATCCAATTGATGAAAGAGCCAAGATTTGGAAAAAGAAATGGTGAGAATTGTGCAAATTGTCACCGATTTCACCATGTGACTGGACATCTCAACACAATCCACACTTACAATTTGGGACATGTTGTCACCTACAATACGAGCTTTGTAACACTCAAATTAGCCATTAGATTTCTTCTTATGCCTTAAAATCCACATATAGTGAATGATATTAACATCACAAGGTCGCAAAACCAAATCTCACATATTATTTTTAATTAGAGCATCAAATTTAGACTGCTTGGCAGATTTCCAATTACGTTCCAATAAAGCAAGGGTTGGATTTTTGGGAAGAGGTGATGTTGTCAAGTCAGCAATGGAAACATAATGGTTAAAGAGCTCAACCCCATAAAATTGTTATATAAGATGAGGTTTGCTTCCACATATATACTATGAAATTGCCTTCTCTCTAGTTAATGTGGAATCTCCAACACACCTCACTCACACCGATGTATATACTTCTCAAGCATTGGACTAGACATTAATGGTTGGTCCGATAGCAACCCGATAGCGGTGGCATGATAGGCCCAACAAAAAACAAATCTTGTTAGGATAGGCTCAAACTTATCGTTACAATATTGATGATTGCATATTTATGCTCTTATTTAGCCTTTAATATTATATTCTTAATTGGTTTTTGTACTTTAAAAGAATATTTTAATTAGGATTTTTATAATTGGGTTTATTGAGCATGAGATACAAAAACATGATAAAAATAATTTTTAGTTGCAAAAATATTCTTTGGATATTTTGAGGTGTGTTAGCACAGTTATAGATAAGTTGAGCTGATTGAGGTGTGAAAATAATTGGTTAAAGTTTCACAGCACCTTAAAGATAAATCCAAGAATAGTAAATAATCAAGACCACAAGAAGTCAAGTCAAACATTGTTAAGACTCCGACAAGTGTACCGAATCGTGTCAAGTAATATAAATGGTAAGACCAAGTATCGTTTTCCCAAGAGACTCACAGCACTAAACAGTTATGTGATTTATTGATTATTTAAGACTTGAGAATAAAATCATTAGGTTTATAATGTAGAAATAAACATGAATGCAAGTGTTTGATCAATTGACTAAAAGAATGCGCAAGTGAGTGATGTATAGAATATGGAATGAATATGTTGTTGGGTTTCCGATTTATCCTATCCACTCTCATGTATTTATGAATTCGTCTTCTTCATTAATGTTAATGTCACTCTCTAAAATACTTAAAACCCGATGTCTCGGTGAAGAAAGCATATCCTTAATTATGAGTTCATACAATTCCTAGCATCCCTACTAATTAATTCTGAAGCACAAGAGTGTATTCGCAACCAACCCTCATATTTCTATGTCTAGGTAATACTACCTTTGGGAGAATTTCCCCAGTTCTAGATTTCCCCGTATGTGTCCATATCGACAAAATCAATAATCATGCAATTGAATGAGTTAAACAAAGCAAGCATAGAGTGTAGAGGAAAAACCCTAACAGTTAATGAAATAAAGCATTTATAATATAAACCAATTCAATACATGAGAGTTTCAAAGGATTACATCATTTTTCCAACAATAGATGTTTAGTTCACCATAGACATGGTGAAACTAGATGAATATGAAAAAGAATGAAAGATAAAACCCTAAAAGTAGAAGATCGGAGCTTCCGCATCTAAAATTCGCCTCCAAGGGGTGAAAGGAGTGTTCATGCACCTCTTTCTGTCAAAAGATACCTATCTAGGTCATCCAAATCATTAAATAGCTTGAGGAAAACACAGAAAATTGATCCAAGCCCGCGTTGTCGGCGCTCAGCGCCCCACTTAGGGCGCCCAGGCGCGAAACAAGAGAAACTGGCACTCAGCGCCACAAAAGGGCGCCCAAGCAGTGAGTGTGACACTTAATTGGCGCTCAGCAGTGGCGCTCAACAGTGGCGCTCAGGCGTGAAACAGAAGAAACTGGTGCTCAGCGCCCCAAAAGGGTGCTCAGGCGCCATCTGCGGCTCTTCTTTGTGCTACTTTTCCAGCTTTTCCTGAATCCAACTCCTTGCTATTTCAACTTCTTCCAAATCATCTTAATTCTTGTAAAAAACAAGGAAACCAAGAATAAAACCAATAACTCCACCTTCAACTCTCTTATTTTCACAATCGAAGCAAAAGCATGACTTCAAGCTAGTTTCTAAGTCATAAAGGGTGTTTTTAGTATCAAAATTAAGTATAAAAATAATGGCATTTCAATCGTTATCATTCTCCCACCTAACCTACACCCTTTAAAACTGAACCTTACCTTACCAAATCACCACTTTTCTTATCCCTTCCTTCACCCTACTTTTTCAACCTTTTCTCTTTTCTTTTCCACCATCTTTCACTCACACCATCTCTGTCGGACGGTGATACTTCTCTCCTTCCACCTTTTTTTATGTTTATCAAATAAGGGGGAGAAAAGAAATAGACTCGTCAACATCTAAGAGCATGTACTCAAGGGGAGTACACTAGACGATAAGATATAATAGGATAGTATAGAATCAGGGAAGTCTCCAGATTCTTAGAAGTTCATGTATAACATTGTAAATATTCATGTAAATGTAATATGTTTATGTGTTTAAATATCAGTCTTTTATTTATGTTGTGCTCTGATTATTTATCATGCTTTGATTATTTGCTTTGATTTAAAGAAGGAAAACCTTTAAATGTTTTATAAATGCACCTTTGGGTTGAACTGAGAAAAATCATATTGTTTAGATGTGTATTTGTTAAACATAAAGAATCAAGGTCAAAGCATTGTCTAATGGATATCTTTTTTAGAAGCCTTTAAATAGAAGATGATTCGAAGAAAGAATCAAGAGAATAACATACAAAAAGAAAGAGCATAAGTGAACATCGTCAAAAGAAAAGCTTAGAAAAACACACAAACTCAAAAGAGAATATATGAGAAAAGAAAAAGTTCAAGATTAGAAACACTCTCAAGCTTCATTGATATATAAGCAATATCAGGTCTTATGTAATTCATGAGATACATAATACTTCCTATAATCTTAGCATACTCAGCTTGTGAAACACTATCACCATTGTTCCTTTTAATACTCATGCTAGAGTCATAAGGAGCTCTTACAAGCATTTCATCAAAACAATCCAATTTCTTAAGTATCTTTTCAATGTAGTGTGATTGGCACAATGAAAATCCAAATTAATTTTTCTTATTTTAACACCAAGAATAACATTTGTCTATGCTAAATCTTTCATGTCAAAGTGAGTAGTCAAAAAATCTTGGTATCATTTATTACTTCCAAGTTAGAGTCGAAAATGAGCATGTTATCAACATACAAACATATAATCACACAATCAAAACCAACCAACTTTGAACATACAAACATATAATCACACAATCAAAACCAACCAACTTTGAGTAAAGACATGAACCAGAGACATTCACAACATACCCATTGCTTACTAAAGTAAAATCAAAATTTTCATACTATTGTTTGGGTGTCCCTCTTTGTATACCTTGTTCTCTTGTCCAACAACCACAATTTTCTCTAGTTACTCCATACAAATTTCTTCTTCTAACTCTCCATCGAGGAAATTCATTTTTACATCCATCCATCTAATGAATTATTAAACCTTCGAATAGTTGAAAGAACAATCAAAGATCTAATGGTATCAATTTTAGTCGCAGAAGAATAAGTTTCAAATTAATCAATACCTTTCTTTTTTAATGGATCCCACCACCACTAGTCTAGACTTGAATTTTTCTATAGACCTATCTAATCTAATTTTCCTTTTAAAAATCCATTTACACTTAATAGGTTTACTACCTATAGGTAATCAACCAAATCCCAAGTGTGATTCATCGTAATTGAGTTTAATTCACTTTTAATTGCTCAATTCCAAAAGCTAGAGTCTAAATAGGTTAAAGCCTCTTTGTAGGTTTTAGCATCATCACCAATAAAAAATATAGAAACAAATTATTCATTGATTTTTATCAGGTTTTTCAACAATAAAGGCAATTAAAAAATCAGGTCTTCTAAGTTCTCTTGCTCTTTCTCCTTCTAGGTTTATTCACATGTTCATTAAAAGTAGATTCATTTACCAAATCATTCCTTGAAGAAGCAATATTTTCAATTACAGTTTTATTAAGAAGAAACACATGTTCAAAGAATTCAACATCTCTAAATTCACAAATAGAATTATCATTCAAACACATGAATATGTATGTAGCGCTGTTTTGAGCATAGCCAATAAATGCACAATCAAAGATCTTAGGCCCAATGTTAGACTTTCTAAATTCTGGATATGCAACTTTAGTCAAACCTTTAAAAGAATTAAGTTAGGTGCAAAACCTTTTCACTTTTTTATAAGGAGTTTTATCCACTTTTTTAGAGGAACTTTGTTTAGAACATAATATGCAGAAAAAAACTTCACCCCAGATGTTATCAGGCATACCACAACGCATTTATCATTATTTCTAGTGTTTTATTTTTTGGTTCAATTATACAATTTTGTTGAGGTATATAGGAAGAATAAGTTTGATGTATAATACCATTTTCATCGCATAATGCTTTAAGAAAATTCTTACTATATGTTAACTCATTGGCAAGTGTACCAAATTGTTCAAATAATATAAAGTAGTAAGACCAGGTATCGTTTCTCAAAAAACTTGTGTAACACTAGATAATTGCACTATTAGTAATTCATCTAGACTAACGAATATACGAATAAGTGCAACAAAATATATTGACAAGGAAATAAAATTGGTCTTTGGCATCCGAAGACACTTAAGAGCGGAGAAAGGTCGGAAATGGTGAGGAATGACAATGTTAAGAGTAGATTTCACTGAATTCACTCTCTTGCACACATGGAATCCTCTCCTCGCCATCAAACACTAATGTCAACCCACTAAAACACTCTAGCCCTAATCCCTTAGGTAGAAGAGCCTAGGTTTTCTATCTAAGCGTCAATCCCTTAATCAATCCACAAGTTAACCTGCATGAAGATCTAGGGTTTTAGACAACTAATGGGTCAAGCTCCATTCCTAGACACTAGCCCCCATTAGATTTCTTGGTTCAAGTCTAGGTTTTACTAGATTCTTCCCAAAACCTAGCAAATCACAAATCAAGCTATCCACATCCTCATTTCAAGCAAGCCTTAAGAGTAGAAATAAGAAATTAGCATTCAATGGAGAAGGCATTTATATAATCAAGTCATTTACAATGTACAAGAGAGTTCAAGAGCTACAAAATACCCCTAACAAGATGGGTTTGGCTCTCCATTTTCATGGAGAGCCTCAAAGCTTACAACAATGGAAGATGGAAGAAGAAGGAGACCCAAAGAGGAAGAAAAAGATGTTCCAACATGCTCCACTCAGCCTCCAAGAGCTCCAAACAGTGAAGTCGCGCCTCCAAGAAACCAAAGACCCCAAATGCTTCGAGACAGCTTGAATAAATAAGAAATTTTGACACATCAACATTGCCACCGCTCAGCGCCAACCTTCGTGGCAGCTCTCTAGAAGTGTGGCGCTCCACGGTGGATAGTGGCGCTCAGCGCTAGAACTGCTGGGAGCTCTCTGTAAGTGTGGCGCTCAGCGCTAGAAAGTGGCACTCAGCGCCAGCAAAGCTTCCAACACTTCACCTTTTTGCTAATCTTCTTGTTTCTCTAGGTCACTAAAATTCTTCAATGTAATGGAGGATCTTCCTAATGTCAAAATGGATCAAAAACAAGGGATTAGAGTATCATTTACGTAATGAAACCCAAAATATAGATAAACACTGAAGCAAGATAAAAGAAAAGATTTAAATAAGTAATAAGCTAAAGAAGAACGGTTTTTGTCTCTAAATAGAATATGAGATAATGGTAAAAATTATCATTATCACTATACTTCCACCTCTATCAAACCTAAGCCTTTTAATATTTTTATCCAATTGATTTTCTACTTCAGATTTATATTTTAAAAACATTTTAACAGCCTCATCTTTTTGATTTGAAGAAAATAAATTTTCGTATATATGGAAAAGGCAACAGCAAAAGTTATATAATATTTTTTTACCACACTTACTGTGTTTTTAAAATCAGCCAAGTCAGAAGGTATCAATTCAATGCTTCTGGAAGTGACATGATTAAAAGGTTTCTTTGCAAATTTTGCTTCAACACAAACAGTACATATAGAACATTCATTTTCATCATACGCATTTATAAGATGCATATTTTTCAATCTTTTGATTGAACCAAAATTCCCATGTCCAATATTTTATGTTTAATATTTTAAAAGATATAATTCAATTATTATTTATGATAAGTTTGTTAGTTTTTATGTTTGTTATTTTAAAAGATATAATGGTGGTAATTAGTAATCAACGGGTAGTGTAAAAGTGTTTTACATTATCAAGGAATAATAAGTACAGTTTATATATCTATTATAAGAGATTCTCCTTTTTTTTCTATAATCATTTTTTAAATTTATTTTATGAATTAAAATAATTATTCTATTAATTTTGTTCTTTATGTAAATGTAACGGTTGTTTTTTTTTTTTAATTTGATAATTGTTTTAAATATAACTATATTTTCAATTATAAAATTATCTATAAAATAAAAAAAATATTTACAATGAAATTATAAAAATTACTTATATTTAATTTCATAATCAAATAATTACATCTATATATATCTATATATAAAGATTGTTGTTAGTGTTCATATTTTGTTTTTCTAATTTATCTTGTAAATAAAAATAATTTTAAATTGAAATAATCATTTTGTCAATTTTATCAAAGTCTTTTTAAATTAAAATAATTATTTTATCAATTTTATCGTTTTTTACTTTTAATCATTTTTTTATTTTGATTAATATTTTTAAACTAAGTTATTAATTATACAATTACTTATAAAATAAATAAAAATATTTATAATAAAAATTATAAAAATTATTTATATTTAATTTTATGATTATAATAATAACAATAATAATAATAATAATTTTTTTTATTATCATAAAAAAAATAAACGCAGATGTGTAATACATGTAGTTTCACTAATTAAAGATAAACTTGATTTTTTAATATAAAAATACATTTGAAAAATATGATAAAGAATAATACATATATAATTATTGATTATCTATTTCAACAAAATAACAATTGAATTATATATAAAGATAATGATATTACCATAATATATTTTCTTTTCGGGGGAAAAAAAGATAGGGAATTTAAAGAGAATAATAAAAGATGATAGTTAAATTCTATATAAAGGGGAAGAACGAAAATTCTCAAATCCATCGAAGAAGAGATACCTGAAACGTTGAACAGTACCCTAAGATTTCAGTGTCAAAATCAGGTTCCCACGTACCAATGTCTTCACCAGAAATTGCTGTTGCGATGCTTCTTTTGGCACTAATGATAACAAGTTCAGTGAGTATACCGAGTCCCATAGAACAGTGCCTGAGGCAACAACTGAATCCAGTGCCTCCACCACCGCTGGATTCGTCCCTTTATGGAGTCTTCGATTTCAACCGTATTGTATGCAAAGACATGTTTCGAGGCGTCAACCATTCGCTGCGGATAACAGGTGAATTGCCTCTGGATTACATCATTGCTCTATGTGATATTTTCGCCGATAACAAACACAAGGTACAGAGTTACGTCTCTCTCATTTTTTATACTCAAGATTATAACACTCTCGTCGGCGGTCGCTCTTGCGCCATCATCCGAACAAGGCAACGTGCCAACCCTCACAACTCCTCTCTCTGGTGACCAATTATCCTATTCATCTTCAAATTAGGTTTTCCTTTTTTAATTTGTGATAACTCTTCTGTTGAAATCGGTACCTCTGTTATGTTTTTATCTTTAATATTTAATTTACTTTCATTTAGTAATTTTTGTTCATACTGGAAAGTATATGAGTTTTGTTTCAGTGGTTTAGTTTTTATACATTGAATTAAAGAATTTGATCTCTTGCTTGTAAGATGTTAATTATGTAATTCAGATCAAATTTATTAAACTTTCGTCGTTTACGTGATTCAATTTTTAGGTTTTGAAACAAGCTTGTTTCGTATATTTGTGTTAAAATATTATTAATTTGTGCTATAAACAAATATTCAGTTTCGGTTTATTTTCGAATTTGATTCAAACCAATAGGTATATTTAAACAGAGACGGGTGTCTAACCTTTTTTCAATGTAACGTTTCAATTCCTGGATTTTTTTTCTTAATTTTTCGGTCAGGTTTTTCTTTTTTTTATTTCAGTCAGATGATAGGTTCCTGATTATTTTTTATTTTAAAAAGATTTAATTGGGAGACTAATCTCTCTTAAAGATTTAACAGAAACTTAATAGATAAACAGTTCCTTCAAGCCTAAGTCATATTTCAATGAATCCCTGGCGAGATTAATACTCTGTTCATGAACTTAAATTTTGATGTAACCATTAACTTATGAATAAGCATCAAATCTTATACATCTATAATTTTTAACTTATTTTTTAAAAATAATATATTATTTTGTATAAATTATCATCAATTTCAATTTTTTTATAATTTAATTATTTTTATTAATTTAAAACTTTTAACCGATTCTTTCATCTATCTATAATTTTATATCATTAAAATTTAGATTTTTTTTTTCATATCATAAAAATGAGTGTGTGTGTGTGTGTATTATACTTCATAAATAATGCTCTATCGATACAAATATATTTTAATCATTGATAGATTATTTAGAAGAAAAAAAAAACCTAAAACTCTGTTTAGGGATATAAAAAAAATAAAGATAAATTGAAAGTGATAAACCATTACAAATTCAAGTATATGGATAATAAAGATAAAAAATAAAATTGATTTTATATGATGAAAAATTATAGATTCTTTTTTTTTTTAATTTGTGATAAGATTGATAAAATGTATTCAATAAAAAAATATTGATTAATTCACATACTAAAAAATTGAATATAATTGAGTTAAAAAGATTATATTTATTTATTTGAGAATCAATATTATAAAGGGACGAATTTTAATTTTATTTCAAAGTTTATATCGTTATTAAAAATATGTTTAACTTATATATTAATTTGATTGAGTAATTTAACTAATACTTATAATTGTTATACCAATTTTTTTATTAAAAAAATAACTAAATTACACAATATTATGTTTTTCTTTCATTTGCTTAGTTGTCTTTTAAATCAATGAATTAATAGTTAAACTTTACCTTTAGAATGTAATTAATAATGAGATACTCACTAACACTTATATTTTTCACTCTGCAAATCCTCTATTTTATTTTTCAACTCAAATAACTCTGCAAGAGCTATTGGTTACAGAATCACAAATAGTGGATCTGTTCTAGAAATTGATAGAGAAATCCTCTTCTCTATCTATTATTTGGAATTCCACCATGGATTCATAGCCTAAAACATAGCTATCAACATATTCTACACTCTAACATTCAAACATTTCTCCACACAATATCATGCCTGAGAACTGAACTTACTGGCATGACTAAATGCAAAATAAGAAATGCTACTAACACTATATTTTTCAACATATACCCTATTATTGCTTGAAGTCTATGTTCCAAACTAAATAATGTAATATCACTCCCTAAATTATAAATCAAACTAAAAGTTTGTAACTTCTCACGTATTTATTACATTTAATATGTCTTTATTTCTTAACTTCTCACATATTTATTACGTTTTTATCCCTCAACTTTTATTAAAAATTAAAATTAATCACTTTTTCAAACTTTAAATAAATTTAATCTCTTAATTTTATAAAGGTGTAAATTTATTTTTTTTAACTAAATTTCATTAAATCCATTTAATGTTTTAAATATTTTTTCAATTAATATTGAAATAAAAATATGTTAAACGATAAAAAATTCAAATATTACCATAAAATGTATTAAAATGTTAATAAAATTTAGTTAAAAAAGTTAAATCCACATATTTTAAAAAATGACGTAGAAAAACTAATTCTAACTTTTACTTAATTTTCAATATCATAATCAACCCAAAGTCACGTCCAAAACATTATAAACATATTTTTAACGTTTAAACACTCAAACAAATTAACGCCTAACTTCTCAAAAAATTAAACAAATTATATAAAACTCACTAGCAGCAACATCATAATTGTAATTTCATCATTCCTCAAAAATTAAATCTATCAAATAAATTAAAATATTTTTGTACGGTAGTATGTCTCACACGACCGGTAACACCGAACGGTCAAATAATATATCGTATCAAATAATATCTCAACAGATATATTTCAGGTGAGTTTGTTTATATTTCATTCGATTTATATTTTATTCTGTTATATTGATTTTATATCGATCCAAAGCCTATAAATAAAGACCAAAATGCTCCAAACAAGGTACGCACAATTCAACTTACACTGACACTCTCATACTTGATTGAGTTTCACCCTCTCTCCGTTCTAGGCATCCACTTGCTGAGGACAGAGGGTCTTCTCATACCGACATCTAACTTGATCATCGGAGTACCTTTACAGGTACCACCTCCTCCCGGGCGAAGATCAGAGTGCGACGGACGGTCTGAAGAACGGACGGCGAAGGCAATTGGAGATTTCGCATCAGAAGGAAGCGGAAACACGCCATCGAGGTTAGTGCTTTCGGTCCCAGTAAATTCCTACCGAAACATATTGGCGCCAAAATGTTTCGGTAGGAATTTACTCGGACCGAAAGCACTGACCTTGATGGCGCGATTCTGCTTTCTTCTGATGTGAAACCTTCAGTTGTCTTTCGCCGTCCGTTCTTCAAACCGTCCATCGCACTCTGATCTTCGCCCGGGAGGGGTGGTACCTGTAAAGGTACTCCGACGATCAAGTTAGATGTCGGTATAGGAAGACCCTCTGTCTTCAGCAAGTGGATGCCTAGAACGGAGAGAGGGTGAAACTCAATCAGGAGATAGTTTGAATTGTGCGTACCTTGTTTGGAACCTTTTGGTCTTTATTTATAGGCTTTGGATCGATATAAAATCAATATAACAGAATAAAATATAAACCGAATGAAATATAATCTCTGTTGATATATTATTTGATACGATATATTATTTGACCGTTCGGTGTAACCTACCGTACAATTTTAAATTAACATAATTTCATATTTTAAATATATCATGGGTTGTTAAAATATGTTCAAGCGAAATCGTGTTAAAAATTCACTTATCGAAAGTAATTATGAAAATTATTGAACAACAAAAAGTTCAGTATATCTTGTAATTTGGGCAAGATAAGTTTCGTCCCTATCAAAGAGTACACACTAAACTATTGCAAACACGAAAATTCGAAGTTGTTGATTTCCTAGACAAATCGAAATAGATAATTTACGACCAGTGATGATATTCCAACAAGCTGTTTTCAAGCAGGAAGATTGCTAATGCAATTTAATGTTCATAATAAATTTTCAAAGCACGTCAATAGGTTTTTACACCGTTCTTATTATGATTTTGATATTTTAATAATTTTTTTAACAATTTTCTGACGTGTAATTATTTTATTAATCTGTTTAAATTTATTTTTTAAAAAATATTTAAAATAGACTAATCAAAAATATCACATTATTAAAAAGTTGTAAAAAAAGTTATTAAAACAAATTTTTCCTTTCTTATTATACAGTTATTAATTTTAAGATACTTGGTTCCATCTAAAATGTTAGTTCAATCAATAACTTTTAATAATGAAAGTGTAACATCCCAAAAATTATATCCAATTTTTCGAATGAATTAATAGAACAGTTTAATAATAAAAATAAAGTTATAAGTTTACAGTCATCCAAAATTGATCATAAATTTAAAATTTTATTTACAATGTATTTCAAAACAGATGAGTCAACTAAGAATAATCCTAAGCACTAGGCAGCTGCACCTTCTTCATTCTCGAGTGCTTGCTCCAGGGCACATCCTCAGCTACTGCTCACATCCAAAGGATTGGATGATCATCGCAAGGGGGAAGGCAAGCACATACAACACACACAATGCAAGGGTGAGCTAGATCTCAAACAAACATACAAATCACGGCAAATTAATCTAGCATTACTGAGAACATCCATTTATATACAAGCATGCAAGGACCATAAACAATACAGACTATGACCAAATGTATTTTATTGATACCAATGACCGACCACGTGATTTAACCATCCGGACTAGTATGAAATGTCGAGTTCGAGGGGTTTGTGCACTTGTTGTGGCCCTACTGTTTTACAAAGCCATTGCCGAGGGGTTTCACCCGACCACACACAAGTGTAAGCCCTTTACAGCGGTATAGGCCTACAGTGAAAGCGCCTATCCTAGGACCTCCAGCTATTCTCACCACATGACTCATCACTCTCTACTTGAGCTTGGATGATCATTAGAATGTCAGGATAAACCCCATCCTGAACTACGGCCATTCATACGGTCAATCACAATAACTAAAGGGCACCACCATGTAACCTCCCTTGAGGATCATGGAATTACGTCCATCAACCATACTTTCACTTTAGAACTTAACTCAAGACGTGAACAAGTGAATATCATAATGTTATCACATTGAAATCCATAAAAAAACCATTCAATTACATCCAACATAATATCATATATTTAACACAAATTTCATATCCATTGAGTATTTTACAAAAATAAAATGAGCAGAATATAATCTGTTTAATAAGGATTAGTTAAAAACACATCGAGAGAGGTGCGTCACAATGGACAACTTAAGAACCTGGTATTTATTTAGCCAAAGTGTTCCTCAACTTGTTCTTAACAAATTTCTTATTCACAGATTCAAAACAACAACATATAACATTATCACAGAAATTCAAATAGTTATACAACAAGCACATAGGTTTTTTTATTAACATTAATTGCACAAAATTTCAAGACATAAATAGTAAAAAAATATTTTATAATTTAGGTTAGCTCCGTTAACTCTTTTCCAGACTTAGTTTCCTACTCTCAAGTCCAGAACCTCTGCTCTTGTAAAAATTTCTTCTAAATTCTTTCCTTCTCTCACTTTCTCACTTTCTCTCTTATTTCTTGTGTGGAATCATTTTTCCCTCCTTGGCTATTTATAGTAAAAAAAAATTACTATTTACTAATTTTTTAATATTATTTTAATATTATTTTATTAAATGAACATCTTAATCTCAACCACCACTTACCAACCTTTCCTTAATACTTAACCTTTCCTTAATACTTAAGAATTTTTATTCTTTCAGAATATTTGATTGATTGATTTATTTATTTATTTTTTTCGTTTTTACTATTCACTTTTTACTATTCACTATTATTTTTTACTATTTATTTATTTATTTATTTATTAACAAAACCTTCTAAAATATTTTCTCAAAATTTTAGCTCTCCTTTTGAAATTATTATAATTTTCTATCATAAATTTAAAATTTTCTAACGTTAATTATATTTTCTATTCATTATTATTACTAATAATGATACTAAAACTTACTATTATTTATTAAAATAAATATTTTTCATGGGTCACATAAAGAGTTAGAGCAATTCCTATATCTAAGTTACTTAATGCATTTCCATTTCCCTAAAAGTACAATTCAATTATTTTTCATTCTTATCTTCTAAAAACTTTCTTTAAAGTTAACATTTTTTGCGTATTCACACATTTGTTGTTATTTTAATCTTTAAACGTAATTATTTACCGTTTTTCAAAAGTACTTCCACATGTAAAACTTTTCAAAAGTAACAATAAGTAATTAAATTTAAAAATAGCCAAATTTTAGAATTTGTAAAATAATAACCATATTAGAAATAAAAGTATTATTATAAAAAATATATACAATATATAGAGGGATATGAATTTCTTTCTATATTAAATTATTATATTTAAAATGAAAATTAATTTTACAAATATTAACTAAATGTTGGAAGTACATATTTTAATTTTAATTTTGTTTTAAATTAACTTTTAACTCCTTTTGCTACGTGATCGGTTCCTAGATTATTTTGTAACCTCTGAATGAATGTAAGAAACAGCCAACAAGAGACTCAATAAGAACAGAAAAAGTTAGGAATCTGAATAGACAACGTTAGCAACAGGTTCTTGTTCACACGCTCCAATCAATAATGTCTTCTTTTTCACCTACCACGCTTTTTCTTTCAGTCATGATTCTTCTGGTGATGGGAAGTATGAGTGCGGTGGCCATATCCACGGCCGCCACCGTAGAACGCTGCCTGAGACTGCAACTGAATCCCCCTCCTCCGCCACCGGCCAAAACAGAATCCCGTTCACGCTTAGATATAAATCGCATCATCTGCAGAGACACGTTTCGCGCCGTTGCTATATTCCTCCGTACAACGGGGAAACTGCCATCGGATTACGTGGTGGCGCTCTGTCACATCTTCCACAACAATGAAAAAAAAGTCGAATGCCACGTGGCGCGCACGTTCAGGCCTTACGATTTCCACAGGCTCTTGGCGGGTCGCACGTGCGCCAGCATCCGAAAGAGGCAACACGCGATCACACCTTCCTCTTTATCCTCTTCAATGTAACACAGATTAATTGGATACAGCTAGCAATAATTAATCGCTTTGGTGAACAACAATAAAATTAATATTTCTTTCGTTAATCTTTTGAAGTTCGATCTGTCATTCCAGCAGTGAGTTGTGTGAAATCAATTATTGTTGCTGTTTTGAATGCGTAGTTTTCTTTTCCAGTTATTGAATGAATGAATTCGATAACGTGTTCGTGCACCTATCTTTAACAGTGTGTCTTTGAATTTTAATTTTTGCACCTTTTGCATTGAAGATACTCTCAATCATACCCAGAATTATGCAATTTTCTTGATTTGTTTGGTGAGGTATTTCATGTGATGTTTTTGGTGGGGATGAGGTTGTTCCTGTGATCTAAGATATGTTGTGTGGTAGGGGCGACATGTTGATGTAACCGAACATTTAGGAGATAGGCTTAGAGTGTTGGAGGAAAGGGAAGCCCATGGCCCAGGTGGCACAAGTTCAGGGTTAAACGACCTCATTCTTTGTTTCTTCCTAATCAGTTCACGTCTCACTTCCATCACTATGAATACCTCATTCTCATTAGTGTTTGATTTCTGGAACCTCTCAACTAATATTTATTTTTTATTAAATTTTATGCTGATATATTTAGTATATTCTTTTACTTCTGTTTTTCTTTTAACTCCAATTTGATTCAACTTAATTTAACTTTTTTAACTTTGGTTAGATTGAATATCAGTATATCACCCAATGAAATAAAAAAAAAAAACTGCAATAAAGTTAAATAAAATTAATGAATAGTTTTTCAAAATTATAATCATATATAGGAAGAACTGTCACCTAATTTAGTTTTCATTATTATTTTTTGTATTTATTTTTCTTGAACTCTCTTCACTTTAAATAGTTTAAGTTTTACAAGCTTAAATACAGTATTTGAACTGCTATTATCCAGAATTTAATTTTTAGATTAGAGTTTAAACTGTAACTTAAACAATTTTTTTTTTTTCAATTTGGTTTGAGTTGATTGAATCATAAGGTTGAATTAGATTATGTTCTTCTGTTAATTGATATTGTTTCAAATAGATGAATTCTTGTAAAAACTAAGGAGTGAAAATTTTGGGAGAGTGGGTAACTTTATTTTATTTTTTATTCATCTAGCATCTAGTCCATCTAATGGATTTTGTTTTTGAGTATAGGGATGATGTTAACTCTCACAAACACTCTTCAAATACAATTTTTTTTTTTAATTGTTGTTTATCCAACACTGTTAGGAGGATATTTATAGAAGATACTTTGACGTTAAAGTCACTTTGAGTTTGATAGTTTAGATATTTAATGCATATTGAATGTGATCATCTACCTTTTTACTTCAAATTTGTGTTTATAAATTTCAAAGTAGGTCTTTGATTAGTGTTGGCCTTATTGTGGCTTATTTAATAATATTACATTTTGTCTTAATTTGATTAGTATTAGAAGTAATATCCTTGTAGTAGTCGCACGCTCACAAAGATAGCTCATGGTCACGTTTGTTGTGTAGTTGATCGGAGCCGATCCGTAGTTGACCAAATGATCATACAGTACACATGCCCCCAAACGCGAGCTAATCATGATAGGCGCAAGGGCTTGTACTGGTTTATTGTTTTCACCGTCTAACCAATTTTGAGGGAATTCTAGTCTCTTTTATTTGTTCAGCTATCCTTGAACCAGTCGGTGAGTGCTTGTTGTGGTTCTTGGGGATATGACCATTGAAGGAAAGTTATAGCTATTGAGATAGAGACGCATGATGTGTTGACCTTCGTATGTTCCAAAAAATAAAGAGTTGCACGCTATGAATTGTTAGGTCTAGCTTAATCTAATGGTTGAAGATGGGCCATTGGGAGGCCACCGTTGCTTATAAATAGCGATAGGCCTCGACGTCATTTTCCCACTACTTTCAATCCTCCTATAACAACCAAGGGCCCATATCTCTTTACTTTCAGGTAATAATGTCGACCGTTTTTGGTGTCTTTGTTTAACGAGTTCGAGGGAAGGGGCGAGTGAAGGTATGCTAGCGACACTTCTTCTTCATCGTCGATGTCATTATCGGATTCTTCCACTATTCTACGATCAACTGATCAGGATGCAAATTCAGATGACGAGGCGACTAATGTACATATTAAAAAGGTTGTGTCTAGTGAGAGTGAGGAGTTCGGTGTGACAATAGAAATCGATGCAAATAAGGAGTGTGATGGTTCGGCTCAACCGTTGTTGGTCATTCTAGGTTATGATTAGGTGTCTCATGAGGTTGGGGAGCACGTGTCTTATTTCAGCATAAGTCATGATTTGGGATGGTTCGTTGAATGGCCTACTCTTGTGGAGTTTGTGGAGAATGACAAGTTCTTCAAACTTATAGTTTGCAAGAGGAATGAGTGGGTGTTCCATGGAAGGGGGACTACCTCTAAGGATTTCTTTTACGTATACTCCTGCCCTATCATGGACCTGCTTGTTTGCCTCCCATTCAACGAGTTTAAGATGGGTGTGTTGAGGGAACTTAACCTAGCCCCTACCCAATTGTATCCAAATGGTTAGGCATTAATGCAAGCCTTTGAGGTATTATGCTCAACACTCAATCTCACTTCTAATCCTCCCACATTTCTTCATTACTTCCACACTCACTCGAACGTCAAGAAGGGTTGAGCTTCTCTTATTTCAGAGAGAGAGAGAAGTAGTTGTTCGCCCAATTTTCCACCTTCTTCAAGGGGTTCAAAATAAAGTACATAAAGGTGGGGATATCGGATGTCGGTCGGTCCAAATTTTATGAAGAAACCGATCGACCAAAATTCCCCTTTTATTGGATAGAGAATCCTTAGAAAATAACTTTGTGTCACAAAATTGTAATGACACTGGAAGAGTTGGAAGCAATCGACACTATCGATCAATTACCTTGTCACATCCCTTTCCAAAGTCTCATTAGTTGTCTTCGGTTTGAAAACCTCTGAAACGAGGTGTTTGGTAAGATTTCATTTTGTTCACATTTTCTAACCTATCATTGTTAACTTAGCTAAATTCTGTGTTTCTTTTCAGAAATTATATCTTCTCACAATCAAAAGGAGGACCTTTTTATGAAGATTTCCATTCGGCAAATGACTAGAGGTCTTGTGACACAAAGTTATTTTTAGATTAGTTTTCATTATTATTTTTGTACTTATTTTTCTTGTACTATCTTCATTTTAAATAGTTTAATTTTTACAAACTTAAATACAGTATTTGAACTGTTATTATCCAGAATTTAATTTTTAGATTAGATTTTAAACTGTAACTTAAACAATTTTTTTTTCAATTTGGTTTGAGTTGATTGAATCATAAGGTTGAATTAGATTATGTTCTCCTGTTAATTGATATTGTTTCAAATCGATGAATACTTGTAAAAACTGAGTGAAAATTTTAGGACAGTGGGTAACTTTATTTTATTTTTTATTCATCTAGCATCTAGTCCATCTAATGGATTTTGTTTTTTAGTATAGGGATGATGTTAACTCTCAGAAACACTATCTCGATTCAAGCTCTTCAAACACAATTTTTTGTTTTTTTTTTCTCAATTGTAGTTTATCCAACACTATTAGGAGGATATTTATAGAAGATACTTTGATGTCAAAGTCAGTTTAAGTTTGGTAGTTTAGATATTTAATGCATATTGAATGTGATCATCTACTTTTTTACTTCAAACTTGTGTTTATTAATTTCAAAGTAGGTCTTTGATTAGTGTTGGCCTTATTGTGGCTCATTTAATAATAAGGATTAAATATGTTTTTGGTCCCTTAACTTTCAGTGAAAATTGGAATTAGTCCCTCTTCAAAACTTTGGCCTAATTTAGTCCCCCAACTTTAGAAATGTATGAATTTAGTCCTTTTAACCAAATTTTGTTAACTTTATTTGATGTTTCAAACACGTTTCTCAGTTGACATTGAAGCAAATATGTGTCAAACAGTGTAAAGAACCCAGATGCTATTATGAAACATGCTTGAAACATCAAATAAACCTAACAAAATTTAGTTAAAAGGACTAAATTCATACATTTTTAAAGTTGGGGGACTAAATTAGGTCAAAGTTTTGAAGAATGACTAATTCCAGTTTTGACTGAAAGTTAAGGAACCAAAAACATATTTAACCTTAATAATAATTACATTTTGTCTTAATTTGATTAGTATTAGAAGTAATATCCTTGTAGTTTGACCGTTCGACTTGTTACTAGTAGTCGCACGCTCACGAAGACAGCCCATGCACTAGTGGAGAAAGGGCTTTAGACGTCTATTATTTTGGGCTTTTAAAGTCACTTCCATAACCGACGTCTATAGGGTGACGTTAATGGGACGTCGAAATTCCAAATAACCGACGTTTATTTAGACGTCAATTCATACAATCCCCGACGTCTAAGGCCACTATATAGACGTTGGACAAGGCCTCAACCGACGTCTAATGGCACTATATAGACGTCGGCCTATGCCTTAACTAACGTCGACCGAAATATATAGAGGTCGAACATGTCACTAACCGACGTCTATGATTACTATAGACGTCCGACATAGCACTACCCGACGTCTAAGATAGCCGTTGTGTTTTAGTGCAGTTTTGATCATGTCTCTTGATAGCCTAGTACCACACTCTCCCTTTGCTAGCTTCCCCATAAAAAAAAGCTTGCGAACTTTTGCATCTCTTATCACATTTCAACCCAAAACCGAACCTGGGTTCATGCTTAGTTCCCATTCAACCGCAAAAGGAAAAAATTACGGTGACACGAGAACTAGGCAACGACCCAAGTTTCATTTTGGGTCGAAATGCCATAAAACATCCAAAAGACGCCGTTTTTCTCGTGAAGAAGCTAGCAATGGGAGAATGTGGTACTGTGTTACCCAAAGAAAGGATCAAAACTACACTAAAACACAACGAAAACACATTTTAATCAGTTATTAGATGATAACCGATCAAGACACCAATTTAATCGGACTAAAGCAAAGTTTAAATGGTTGAAATAAAAAAAAAACGCACCTGCAATGCAATACCGCGAGAGAGAGAAATGGGGAGGATGAAGAAGATTGTAAGCGCAACTGCGAGAGAGAGAAAAGGAGAGGAGGAGGAAGATGATATGCGCGTAATTGCGACTTCGTGGTTTATTTAACATGAAATTATACGTCGGTCATCGCACCAACCGACGTCTATAGACGTCGGCTACCTCACTAATATGACGTCCAAGAGACTTTTCACTTGCCTTTTTCAGGCCACTAAGACGTCAGACGCAAGGGTAGTTGACGTCTAAAGCGCTGAATGAAGTGACTTTTCAGTAACCAGTCAGTCCAGTAGACAACGGAGACCTGTGGGCGTCGACGTCTATAAACTTATAGACGTCGGTCCTGAACAAAGGGACATCTATTTTCCTGCGGGGTAAGTGAATCGCATTAAAGGCAGCCATATAGACGTGGGCTGCCTGACTAAACTAACGTCCAAGAGACTATTCAACTTCCTTTTCAGGCCATTTAGACGTCGACGACGGGGTGTTGACATCCAAAGCGTTGAACGAAGTGACTTTTCAATAACCGGTCAGTCTAATAGACGTCGGTCCTGTACCAAGTGACGTCTAAGTGCCTGCGAGGTAGGTGAATCGCATTAATTGCAACAAGATAGACGTCAGGCCCCCCAGTAACCGACGTTTATATAGTAGAAATAAACTGACTTCTCACCTACCTGTGAATCCCATGGACGTCTGTTTAGGGTGAAACTGACGTCTACAATATTATAGACGTCAGGCAAACCACAAACCAACGTCGATATGGCCAACTTATTTATGAAAATGCCACCGGTCAGTCATATAAGTCTCGCCACACCATAACCGACGTCTATGGGGTGACGTTAAACAATGATTTTGCACTAGTGATGGTCACGTTTGTTGTGTGGTCGATCGGAGAGACCATCCGATCCGTAGTTGACCAGATGATCGTACGATACACAGGCCCCCCAAGCGCATACTTATCATGATAGGCGAAAGGGCTTGTAATGGTTTATTGTTTTCACCGTCTGACCAGTTTTGAGGGAATTCTAGTCTCTTTTATTTGTTCAGCTATCCTTGGACCAGTCGGTGAGTGCTCGTTGTGGTTCTTGGGGATATGACCATTAAAGGAAAGTTATAGCTATTGAGATAGAGACGCATGACATGTTGACCTTCGTATGTTCCAAAAAATAGAGTACACGCTATGAATTGTTAGGTCTAGCTTAATCTAATGGTTGAAGATGGCCCATTAGGAGGCCACAATTGCCTATAGATAACGATGGACCTCGACGTCATTTTCACCACTACTTTCAATCCTCCTATAACAACTGAGCGCCCATATCTCTTTACTTTCAAGTAATAATGTTGACCGTTTTTGGTGTCTTTGTTTGAGAAGTTCGAGGGAAGGGACGAGTGAAGGTATGTGAGCGACACTTCTTCTTCATCATCGATGTCATTATCGGATTCTTCCTCTATTCTACGATCAACTGATCAGGATGAAAATTCAGATGACGAGGCGACCAATGTACATATTAAAAAGGTTGTGTCTCGTGAGAGTGAGGAGTTCGGTGTGACAATAGAAATCGATGCAAATAAGGAGTGTGATGGTTTGGCTCAACCGTTGTTGGTCGTTCTAGTTTATGATTAGGTGTCTCATGAGGTTGGGGAGTACGTGTCTTGTTTCAGCATAGGTCGTGATTTAGGATGGTTCGTTGAGTGGCCTACGCTTGTGGACTTTGTGGAGAATGCCAAGTTCTTCAAACTTATAGTTTGCAAGAGGAATGAGTGGGTGTTCCATGGAAGGGGGACTGCCTCTAAGGATTTATTTTACATATACTCCTGCCTCATCATGGACCTGCTCGTTTGCCTCCCATTCAACGAGTTTAAGATGGATGTGTTGAGGGAACTTAACCTAGCCCCTACCTAACTGTATCCAAACGGTTGGGCATTAATGCAAGCCTTTGAGGTATTATGCTGAACACTCAATCTGACTTCTACTCCTCCCACATTTCTTCATTACTTCCACACTCACTCGAATGTCAAGAAGGGTTGAGCTTCTCTTATTTCAGAGAGAGAGAAGTAGTTGTTCGCCCTGTTTGCCACCTTCTTCAAGGGGTTCAAAATAAAGTACATAAAGGTGGGGATAACGGATGTCGGTCGGTCCAAATTTTATGAAGAAGTTGATCGACCAAAATTCCCCTTTTATTGGATAGAGAATCCTCAAAAAATAACTTCGTGTCACAAGACTGTATCGACACCGGAAGAGTTGGAAGTGATTGACACTATTGATCAATTACCTTGTTGCATCCCGTTCCAAAGTCTCATCAATTGTCTTAGGTCTGAAAACCTCTGAAACGAGGTGTTTGGTAAGATTTCATTTTGTTCACATTTTCTAACCTATCATTGTTAACTTGGCTAAATTTTGTGTTTCTTTTCAAAAATTATATCTTCTCACAATCAAAAGGAGGACCTTTTTGTGATGATTTCCATTCGGCAGATGACTAAAGGTGAAAGTGCCTTCACGTTGGATCAAGTGTCACTCTGACTGCGACAATATGTCCTCTCGTTGTAGAGAAAGGTCGAGAATAAGTCCTTACTCGTCGTGTACAGAGGATCGTGTGACCTGCAACTCTGGCTCCCGAACCAACACCCATAACAATCGTCCCACCAATGAGTCAAAACAAAAGGAAGAGGAAGTTTAACTGTCATGGTGAGAAGTCATTTTCATCCCAAAAGAAAAGTCGTTGAGATGTTGGACCTTCTCTTTCTTTACCAGCGGGGGCATTCGATCTCAACTTCTGAGCATGGGGGAAAGACAAATTTTCCTTGGTAAGCGAGGAAAGAAGTTAGGTAAAGAAAATGTCTCAATAAGTGGCATTGTATGCTGCATTACAGCTAAGTGTTCGAGCGACACTTTGTACTATACTTGTAGTAGAATGTGATGACAGAGGTGTTGCCTTGCTTGTAGAGAGGTTGGCTGCCTCACAAACCAACCTGGAAATTGCCCTTAAGTCCAATAATGTGTTGAGAAAATGTAGGAGGATGTTGTAGCCAAGGTATTTAATGCCCGCGTGGCCATCCGATAGTTTCAAAGAAAAAATGATGATTTAAAACTAGATTGTCAAAAGCTAGCATCTATTGTTGAAGAGTTGACTTTCTAGAATGTCAAGTTTACTCAGCAAAAAGAAGATTTAATCAAGTAGAAATATACTCTTGTTGCTGAAGTTGAAGAGCTTAGTGACGACTTGCTGAACCAATACGCGACCGACTTTAACATGGCCTTGTCGCAAGTTGCACACTTCTTTGAGATCCCGTTGGAGCAAGGGTGTTTTAATGTCATGAAAGAGCTTCGTGATGGGAAACTAGTGAGCATTCATGCTTCTCGTGAAGAGCCTGAGCTAGAGTTGACCATGAAGGTTGTGGATAATGAAGCTGATGAAGGTGTGAGGCTGCTGAAGGTGATGAAGTTGTTGAAGGCTGAGCAGTCAAGGACAAGTAAGGTGGTTGTTTGTGGGGGGTTTTCATTTTGTTATATCATTGTTGGCTGTCAGTCAAAAAATTTGTTTTGTTATCCCCACCAGTTGTTTAGGAGTCGGTCATGCCAGTTTTGTACACCTCTTTACAAACAGTTAATGGAATTTTAGTTTCTTTTCGCATCCTTTGCCTTACTTTTAATCATTACTGCTCGCTCAATTTCGCTTGTCGTTGATGAATTTTTAGCATACCAAGTTAAGAATTTTGTTAACTTCGTTAAATGAAAAACTGCATAACTATTTGAATGCCCTACTTGTTTTCTACCGTGTGGTCATAACTTGCAAACTAATTTTCATAAGGTTAGAGTGAAATATAAATTCAAATTTAATTTTAATTAAATTTAATAAAAAAATATAGAAATTAATTTTTTTTTGCGGGTAACAGGTATCCGCGGGTCGGATTGTAGCCACCTGTACCCAACCCGTTTAGAAACAGGTATTAAAATACCCGCTAACCGTTACCCGCGGGTAATAAATATCTGCGTGTAGTAACTACCTGCCGCGGATACCCGTGCCCGCAGATTTTTTTGTCATCCCTACATGACACCATACTGGATCATTAGTGGTGTAGTACGTCATCTGATTGACAAACATCCTCAAATACTCATCTGGGCCAATCGACCCATTGTACTTTTCGAATACAAGAGGGGATAGAGGCATGAGGGTCTCCATTATGACGACCTTGAATGGTAGTAGGTCAGCTGTGTTGACCGTCTTCATTGTCTGCATGGACGGGTTCCCTTTGCTAGCCCACATGCTAACCTCGTTGATCGTTCGGGCTTGATCATCTTTTTGAAAGGATCAGGTTGGCGTGCTCACACTCGAGGCATAGAATGTCGAGCATTTTCCTAACGTATTGCCTTGTTTTTGGCTCTTAGGGCCACTACTTCCTCCTCGTACCTCCTTTGTATATCTACCATCTGACGCTACGATGTTCTCAACATCTCCATCTAGTCAAAATTACTCTCAGCTTCTTCTTCTGTCACGTTCCTAGTCATGTTCCCTATAGTCACAATTGGGTTTTCTTCTGGCAATTGAATACTCAACCCCATGATAGGTGTCAAAATGTTTTGGAGTGTAGGGTCGAGGTCAACTCCCACAAACATCGTCTCAATCCAAGGTCTTCAAACACATTTGTTGTTCTCAACCGTCATTCATCCAACACTGTCTAGAGGACACCTGCAAAAGATGCCCTGATGTTAAAGTCAATTTGAGTTCAATAGTTTAGACATTTAATGCGTATTAAATGCGTTCACCTACCTTTTTACCTTAAACTTTTATTTGTAGATTTCAGAATGTGCCTTTGATTAGTGTTGACCTAATTGGGGCCCATTTGATAATACTTACATTTTTTCCTAATTTAGTTAATATTAGAAGTAATGTCCCGGTAGATTGACCATTCGACCTGTTGGTCATAGTTGTTCGGTCACGAAGATAGTCTATGGTCACATTTGTCGTGTGGTCGATTGTAAAGATTATTCTGTATGAAGTTGACCAGATGATCGTACGATATAGATTAAGATGAATAAAAAGTTTCTGAGTTACTCATTTACTTAATTTTAACTATAAGAGATGTAGTTATAAAACAAGTTTTCGATTTTATTTCTCTTGTCTTCTCTTTCCTCTTTCTTACAAAATGTATTATTATTTTAGAAGTTTGTATTTTAAATGTTATATTACAAAAATTTTGAAAAGGTTATGTAAACTTAGTTTAATAAAATGAAAGTTTATGTAAACTTAAATTTTTTTGTATAATCTCGTATGAGTTTACATGATATTCAAAAATATATTATCTAATATAAGGTATATTTCAATATCCAAACAAAGCAATCTCCTTAGTTGAATATCATAGTTGAAAAAGCATAATTATGTATTGAACATACCATTAGTTCAATCTCCTTATATTAATACTAAAATCCATTATAAACATGTTTAAATATACAAATAAAAATTTTATGTTTAAAATACTGTGTGTTTTATTTTTTGTAATATTAACATTTTTTTTTCAAAAATGTTTTTTTAATTGATAAACAAAATTAAAATACGATCGACAAATTAAAATAAATAAATAATAAAAAGAAGAACATTCACATAATAATACACTTTTATGATCACAAGGGAAGTAGGGAATTATAATAATAATAATATAGAGATTTTATTTCAGTTTTTTTTTATCGAGTGCTACTACTAATTTAAAAATTATAAGTGATATTTAAAACATACTTCTTTTTATTTAGAGTGTATAAACTCAAGTGTCATAATTCAATTTGATTGTAATTTAATTCACCTAACCTTTATTAGAAGACAATTCATGTGTCCTACAATAATTATTTCCTCAATGGTTATCTTGCTAAAACTCAAACTTTTTAGATTAAATATCCCATCTCTTTCCTTTGACAAAAGTTGTTGAATATATTGTTTTATTATTTGAGTTTTTGTGTGGTTTCTCTCCTTTCTCCAATATGTTATTCTATTTATAATGAAATAAAAAAATATATTTAAAGAGAGTTGAGAAAGAAGAACAAATTACAAAAATAATACACATATAATACACATAAGGAAGTGATTATTACTAATTAAAACTTTATACGTTCATGCATCCGAATACATTTGACCTAAATAAACATTAACTAGAATTGAGAAACATGATAACTTTAAGAACCTAACAAGAAAAAAGTTCTTATGTCTCTTAAGAAAGAAAACTAATGCATACTCTTTTATAACATATAAAGTTAAAAATCACTTTAATTACTCTTTTATCCATTATATTTGTATGTGTCTAATATTTAAATAATTTACACATAGATGGAAAGAGAAAGAAGTAAAACACAAATTCCAACTTTTATAATCAAAGAAGTGAAACACAAATTCCAACTTTTATAATCAAAGAAGTTTACTTTATATTTTTTTTTCAAAGACAACTTAGAAAGAATATAAAAAGAAATTAAGGAAGTACAACTTAAGCCATTTAGGGTATCATGTAAAATTTGGTTGCAAAATATTTTTACTAAATTTGTTGATGGGTTCGTTAAAGAAAGAGACAGCCAAATGTTCAAGAAAACTCAAGAGGAAAGTAAATTAAGAAAAGCATAATCATAATAGTTTACTATGGCTTATATATTTAACATATTTTTCTTTGAAATTATGTTTAGTGAAGTACTTTTACAAAATTACCTACAAAGGTTCAAACATTTTAGTTTTTTTTTTTAATTATTAACTATAATAATAACTAATGAAAGAAAATATTTATAAATATTAATAATATAAAAAATTATTATTTAATTTAAAAATCACGCCTTAACTTATTATATATATATATATATATATATATATATATATATATATATATATATATAAGTAAATAAAAAGAACATTAAAATATTTTAATATATATAGATTTCTAATATCTGATGTTTATTTATATAATATCATTATTTCTTTAAATTTTTTTTCTAGATTTTTTTCTATATTATCTTTATTTAATTTTGATTCCATTCTTCGTTTAATTGAAAATTTGAGACTGTAGGATCGTTTTTAGCTAAGAACTCTACATAATCATATGGTTAAAGAGTCAAATATAGTAAGTTTTTTTTTTGTTCTTTTTTTAGCTCTTGGATTGCATGCGGATCCTAGGTGACATATGTAACTTAAGGTTAATTTTCATGAATCTTTGTAACTCTATAATTATGATCTTATATTTAAAATTATAATTGAAATTATGATCGATTGTTTAGGTGACCCTATGTTATATAGAGCTATAGGGAGCAATAATATGAGAAAGGAGGTATGTCTTAGATGAAGGAAGTTAATTTTAGCCAATTCATGTTTGACTTTGTCTAATTAATCTTCTGTGTCTTTGAAATTGCTATTGTATAACCAATTAGCATGTTGATGTGCTATGAGTTATTGAATTGAGTTGTAGGCTTTCAATTACATATCTAAGTGTGTATTATAAAATTTGGGGGCTTTCTATGATATGAATGGTGAATATAATCATTTAGGTGGAGTTAGATTTTGTAAACACGAAATTGGTATGTTTGTGAGCTTGTGTGAAACATAAGATTGATTTTGGTATGTTTGACATTGTCTAAATTGCAAGATTTTGTTAAACTAATGAGACTGATGAAAACTTCAAAATAACAATAGATAGAGTCAAAGATTTAAGAATATGTAGATTTTGTAATAAAAATAAACTTATTCAAAATTGAAATATGATTGGTTAGAAATGTTATTATTAGTCATTTTCTAATGGGTGAGATCTATTTTAATAAAAGATGTGAAACAAGTTTTTAATTGAAAGCAAGAGTAAAGAGAGAACTTAGAGGGAAAAAAATGATAAGAAAATAAGTAGAAGAAAGTGTATAAATTGATTTTGTAAAAATTCATTCAAAGTCATCTAGTTGAATAAGGTCATCTAGTAATACATAATCATTTATCATTCATGGTTATTTGGTGAAAAGTCATATGATAACATGTTTGATTAAGATCGTGCAAAACATTAGTCTAAAGACAATTATTCTATAAACTCATTTAATTCAAAATTATCTTGTATGTATCACAAATCTCTCTTGTATTATCCTACAATATTATTCAAAAAGATTTTGTTATAACGTTCTTTAACAATGTCAAACTTTTGTCAAACACAACAATAAGTAATTAGAATTACTACATGAATATTTTAGTCATAAAAGAATAAAATATACTCAAATTATAACTTCTAAAATTCTTTTTATAACTTGACGAGAGAGAATAATCTTTTCTTGATAAATTTCCTACTAACATAAATTATAAATACTTTTTATTACTAATTCTTTTATGCTTATATTGAATGTGTTAATATTCAGCGAACTTGACACTAATTTTGTTAAAAAATAAAAGAATTTAACACGTATATATAAATAGAAAAATAAATAAAGTGAACTTATATAACCATTTTATAAAAATAAAAAAATATTTTTTCTACCAAATAATAACATAAAAAGAGAATAATTTTCTCACTAGAAATAAAATAAAATAAATCTTATACAACTATTTTATTAAAATAAAAAAATGATAACTTTTTTGTTCTGCCAAATACCCTTTAAAGAAATAAAGAGAAAAAGGAAAAAGGAGTATTTACTACTTTTACATTTTGAATTTACTTGTGAAATTGAAGAAAGATAATTAAGATAAACAGAGAAGGGGTAGTGATAATTTTACTCTATGCACCAGGCTTGTGAAAAACATCAATGCACACACATGTCAGTCACGCAAAGCCTCGTTTCTTGGCAAAAGTGAAAAGTGTGTTCTTTATCTTACCGTGATCAATGCAACTCTAAGCTTATATACATCTACCGTTAGTGTGTGCCTTACTTTTCTGCTACACCAAAGCTCTGCAACACGTTAAAATAAATGCATAAACTGCATTATTACGACGACCCTTTTCTTACAACAAATAAAAATGACCAAACCATGCTCTGTTTGGGAAGTTCAAAATGTGTAGATAGACAGAGAGACATAACTTGGGTTGATTTGATTTAATTCTGTGTCGGAATACGACACTTCCATTCTGTACTATTTTAATTAATCTTATTGGTTTGTCTTAGTACCTTGCATGGTTGTATGTTCGCATGTGACAGCCTAAACATGGCACAGAGCAACAGAACTATGAAAATGTCGTTGCCCCTGCAGGTGGGCCCCGGAGTCCGAACCTTGAGGCTTCGGATTCTCAGATTGAAGACAATTGGAGGCTTTGATGGACTCCAGTTTACCCCTAAACGAGGTTCTTTGTTGAAAAATTCCCAACAAAGATTCTTCTTAATCCAATTAAATAAAAGGAAAAAAAAAAAACAAAGTAGTATTGTATTCTATAATATCCTTTCCTAGGAAGAATTAATGGTTAAGGAAGATGTTATGTTATGTTATGTTTTTGCCTAAATGAAATTTGAAAAAGATAGTATGTTACTGTATATTGGGTCTATAAAAGAGAATATTCACTCGAAAACACAAAACATCAATTATATTTGAGTCTAAACACGTAAGAGATTGATATTAATTTTTATTCAAAATTTTAAAAGAATAAGTTAAATGATCTTTTAACTTTACGTAATACTTTACTTTCTCATTTTGATTTAATACGGAACTTAAACTCAAATACTTTACTTTCTCATTTTTATTTAATGCGAAACTTAGACTCAGATATATATTTTATTGTTGTAGTGGGAAATGCATTGAAAAAAAAGAATGATAGGAAGGGAAAGGAAATGTGGATACACATTGATTCCTGTGGTGAGGACCCATTGGTCCAAAAGAAAAAAGAAAAGAAAGGTTTTTGAGTTTTTGTGCTTGCTTGGGAGGAAATCATGGTGATGGAGATGGAGAAGCAGGCCTGAGTTTGACATGAACATGGGACAACCTGTTCTTGCTCCATGAAATGATTTAACTAATTGATACTCTCTACTTTTTTGTTTTTTTACTCAACCCTTCTTCCCCTACTCATTCCTTCTCTGCTCCACTGGTCTCCACCCAAACAAATTATTCAAATTCATTTCCCCTTTTACTTCTTCATCATTAACCCAACACACCATGCAAATCTTCTTCATTCTCCACTTTTCAAACTAAATCCTTTTCTATTAACATCATCTTGCTTTCCTCTCAATTATCCCATTCTGGAAATCAATTCATTCCTTTTTTTTAAATTTTTTATTTTATTTACTATTACATACTATAATTCAGATTATATTTAAAGATGTCTTATTTTATAAGATTTTTTTTTTAATCTTAGTTCTTTATATGAAACATTTATTTTTTGTGCGGATAATAATAGTCCTACGATCAATATTAAAAAACTATAGGGGTCTTATAACCTACATGTGTAGTTTAGACCCTCTCTAGTGCCAATGATCTAACCATTTTGATTGTTATAAATAATGACAATGTGTGTATAATTAAGTGACCATGTGTGATGAAACTACTCACAACAACATAAATTAAAAAGAATAACCACTTGACTACGTCTGATGGTAAGAACACGTTTGATGAAATTTTTTTATTGATAAAATATTATTTTAATATGCATAAAATGAATTTCTTAAAATTAAAAAGAGTTATTTATATATCAAAAAATAAAGTCATGCTATCTCATCATTTACAATTGAACTATTTATTAAAGACCAAAAATTTCAAGATTCTAAAAAGCGATTATAGTCTAAAACAACTTAATAATTTTTTTTAATATGAGAAGTTAATTTACGTTTATTTCCAATTAGAAAAAAATTAAAGGAATTTGAATGTATGAAAGAGTGTTTTCAATAGTTTTGGAATATAATTAAATTGATGATCATTTCTAGTTTTTTTGTTCCTTTAAAAAACTGAAAAATAAAATTAAAATTAAAGTAACAAATGTACATAAATATGTGATCCAGTACTCTCTCACTAAAGGTATATCAAATTGTAGTAAGTTAACTAACAACTCAGATAAGCATTTTAAATAATATACATATAAATTTATTTATTTATAGTTTAATGTGGTGGAAAATTAAAATGGTTTAATTGGATGATGTTGGAAAATGAAAATAAATAGACCACAAGTGAGAAAGAAAAAACATCAGGCCAAAAGGATAACACGTGGAACTGTACAAGAGACAACTAATTAATAGAAAGATAGGAATGGAATAATAGGAATAATAATATAAGAATGCGACTCCATCATCAGACACTGTTATTTTCCCCCCAAACAAATAAAAAATTAATTAATTACCACCCAAAAATAAATAAATAAATAAGAAATAAATAAATAAATAAATAAGAAATAAATAAAACCCTGGCAGTGAGTGAGGTCAGGTTCATTTCACGCCAAAAAGGTGAAGGTGAATGTGAGAATCGAAGCCACTGAGTGAGTGAGTTTTTCGAAGGAAGAAGAAGATGGGTGGCGTGACTTCTTCAATGGCGGCGAAGTTGGCGTTTTTCCCTCCGAGTCCGCCGTCCTACAAGCTGCTGAAGGAGGAGGCCACGGGGCTGCTGCTCATGGAGCCTTTCCCGCACCGCGAGAACGTGGAGGTTCTCCGCTTCCCCAACCGCCGAGGCACGGAGATCGTCGCCGTCTACGTTCGCCATCCCAACGCTAAGTCCACCGTCCTTTACTCCCACGGTAATGCAGCCGATATTGGTCAGATGTACGAGCTCTTCGTCGAGTTGAGCATCCACCTCCGCGTCAATCTCATCGGGTATTTGCTTCACGCTTTCTAGTTCTTTCTTTCTCTCTCTCTCTCTCTCTCTCTCTCTGTGTGTGTGTGTGTGTGGGTTTGGGATGCTTGATTCGGGTCTGGTCGTTGATGTTGATGGGCTTGTTGTTCATTGGTCAGAGATGATGTGTTAAATTGAATCTTATCTGCTAGGATTGGGGCTGTGAAAATTTCCTCTTGCGGACCTGGTTGCCTAGTGGACTACATTTATCATTTTTTGTGGTTCCTGTGTGATTATATTTAGTAGATCAGGTGAATTTCGGAGTGTGTTATTCGATCGTTTTCAATGTTTGTTGTACTCAATTTGTTAGCTAAATGACTGATTGGGGGTTGGGCCTTGTGGAAGGGACTAGTGTAAGTTTGAACCGGATTTTCGTCGAAGGAGATACTTGTGGGGAAACAAAAAGGAATATGCCGACTGAGTGGGATGAATGTGAAGTTGGAATTCTGAATATAAATGGCCTTTTGTTTGAATTTTTGCTTTCACTTTCGGATGGGTTTTCTTTACCTTTGGCTGAAGTTTGGTGGAACGCGAGTCAATATGAAATTGGTAATAAGCAGCTTAACATGTTCAATAAATTGATGTGTTGCATTAATTATGTTGGAAGTATTTCTTTTGGGTTCTGCTGGAAGTCTTTTGGGTTCTGCTGGAAGTGAGAGTTGTTTTATTTTATCTCCAATGAGAATAAAGTTCGTGTTTTGAACGTTTTGCTCTAGCATTAGAAAATCCCTTTGCTGTTATAAGTGATATTTAGATTGGTTGGGTTTTTAGTTTCTGAACTTTCCAAATTGGCATGTCATGTACGATTACAATTCCTCATGTTGCGATTGGTTTACCAGCAGTCCAGGGATTACAGCAACACCTTAATAACCAATGAAAGTGTAAACTGCGTCGATTAATTTAGGAATGCTAGCAAAGAAATTTCACTATTGAGTTGAACATCCAAAAATTGTCCATCAGATGTTAATGTATTGTGTTCAATTTATCCCCCGAAACATCAGTCTTTGTTTTCTCTTTTGAATGTTGCTTTCTTGTTTGTAAAATAATTGATTGCATAAGAGATGTTTTATTGAGCTACAAATGAGGAGGTCACATGACCAGAAATCATGTTTGAGACTGTACTTTATAGATCTTCTCCTGATTGAATTAATCTAAAGGACCTGCCCCCCAAACAAAGAAAATGATAAAAGGTTACTTGAAGTACTATGCATGTTTATCATTTGTAGAGTTTATATGTTACTAACGTTTTCAAGCATATCGTATCAAACACATGCAGATATGATTATTCTGGCTATGGACAGTCATCAGGGAAGGTAACTGCTCTACTCTATGTGCTTCTTTCTTGTTTATTTTATTCTGTCGTTCTCATTGGACAGAAGCTTCATGGAAAAACTAATCTGGATATTTTTCACAGCCAAGTGAGCATAATACTTATGCTGACATTGAAGCTGTATATAAGTATCTTGAAGAGAACTATGGTGCTAAGCAGGAAGATATCATCCTTTATGGTCAGTCTGTTGGAAGTGGTCCTACTTTGGATCTTGCTTCCCGTTTACCCCGACTAAGGGCTGTTGTTCTCCACAGTCCTATACTATCAGGATTGAGAGTCATGTATCCTGTGAAACGGACATATTGGTTTGACATTTATAAGGTTAAAATTTTCATTTCTATTTGCTTGGTGTCATTTGATTTGAAGATTATGATGTGGTGTGTCTGAGCATACTTCCATGTTGTTATATTACAGAACATTGATAAAATTCCATTGGTGAAGTGTCCGGTGCTAGTAATTCATGTAAGTATTCCGTGCTTATTGTATTAAATTTTCTACTTAACTATTTTTATACAATCATTATTTCATTAGTTAGTATATGCGTAGCCCTTAAGATTGTTCATCGTGTGCTGACGTTTCTGATGAAAAATCATGAAATGCATTGATAAATGGGGAACAAGAGTATCACACGAGCTAGTTAACACTAGAAGTAGAAATATGTTCGTTGTTGCTGATTTTTCTGCATAAAATTTGAAGAGTCAGCCTTTGTTGCCAATATAAACTTTTTGAAACCGTACTTGTGAATATGCTAACTTAGCAAACATTGCTTTACTGTGGTCATAGTTTTGGGTAAAGCATTTCATGTGGCTTTACTAATCTCTGGTCATTCCCATACTCTCTTCAGGGAACTGCTGATGAGGTTGTTGATTGCTCTCATGGCAAGCAGTTGTGGGAGCTGTGTCAACAGAAATACGAACCTTTATGGCTCAAAGGAGGAAATCACTGTAATTTGGAACTCTATCCTGAATACTTACGACATCTCAGAAAATTCATATCCTCGGTAGAAAAGCCACCGTCCCAAAGAGTGAGTTTCAGGAGAAGCGTAGATAGAGTTGAACAATCCAGAGGAAGTACTGATTGCTTTGAAACACCGAGGAAGAGTACCGATCAAAGGGACAAACCAAGGAAAAGCACTGATAGGACAGAAAAGATGAAATTTCATGAATTCAAATTCAATAATACTGAAAAGTTAGAGAAAATAAGAGTGCAATTTGATCAGATGGAGAGGTCCCGAAGAAGCGTAGAGTACAATGATAAATCAAGAAGCATTGAGTTCCAAGATAAATCCAGGAGAAGTGTGGATGTTCAGTTTGAGAGGCCACGGAAGAGCATTGATTGGCTGGATAGAATTCGTGCAAGCTGAACATCTTGAAGCATAAGTTATATTGGCACTGGGTTTGCTACATGGGAGGAAAAGGTACAAAGATACAACAGACACAGTTACTTACACTGGGGTTTTAACTTATGGCTTGCAGAATGCATATGCTACTCGTGCAGTTTCATACTTTCATTGCAATGTTCATGTAGATTTGGATATGTTGGGACTTGGGATTTGTTATCCTTAGTTTTTTCATTGTTATTATTATTTGCAATTGAAGCGACTCTAACCTTGTTTTAGTCATGAGAAAGGAAATGAACATCATATCAAAGGTGGCTGTTGCTATGATTTATAAAAATTCAAATGAAGCGAATATCCTTATTTATTTATTTTGCATTCACTCTTATCGCAATTAAGATATGGTTTTAGTTCCAGTTTGGCTTAATTTTGCCGAAGCAGCAAGTTCGCATGAATTTTGACATTATTTCTGTTGCCAAAAGGGAAATTATAAGAAAGAGAAGAGCTCATTGACCATGTCATAAAAGTGTATGTTGTCGCATTGTAATTATTGAGATTCATCAGAAGAAACGTGAAATGCAAGCTACCCCTCAACTTTTGACTGATTTGTTAGAAATAAGCACTTTTTACTTTGAAATCCTCCTTAACTAATAAATCCTATTAACCATCCCTTAGCTTAGATTTTATTTTATTTTATTTTTGTTATATTTGGTGTAAGATCATGACAGATTCTTTCAACTAATATAAGTTTTTTGTTTATGACAGTAGTCCTCTTCTCTGTCTACAAAGATTTTCAACCCATTCTATACTTTGAAAATTAGTTTTTTATCATTTAAATTAACCTTTAGTTTTCAACGTACGCACATAAATAAATATATCAATAAATAAAACTCTAAAAAAAGTTCAGAATACATATGCGTGACTGCCTGATAGTCTACACTTTTTGACCTACACTAATGCACTTTCAAATAATAATAAAAAACCTAAAAATACAGTTTAGAAACACTATTGTTTTTGACAGAATAGCACAAAGCTGGCATTTTTAATATTTTTTAATGTGCCCATTTTTTCTAGTCCAACATGTGAGACTAATTTGCATTTTTTATTCCTTTTGGAAACTCTCCAAGTTGATGTACAAAATTGAATGGTCAATCATTATTTGTTGTTGTTGATTTATTTTAAACGAGAGGTGTCAATAACACTATGCGTCTCCATCCAGTTAATTATGCAATGACTTGAGAATTTTATTAAACATATTACTTTTTTCAAAAGTTTGAGCTGTAATCTTACTAATCACTCAAATCTTCTTCCACATGGTCATGAGTGTTTGGAGCGTCTCCTTACTAAAACTCATCAAATATTTTTTCATTAATTACATACATTTAATGTTTTACCATTCTGAATTATAAAGGTACATGTAATGAACTAAAGGTTGTTGACTGTGTGCTTGAAGACTTGATTTCTGTTCAAGATGTGTTTCGATTTAGAAATCATTGATTATTACTAGTTATAATCGATTATATGTGCATTGGCTGTGAGTGTTGTTTTGGGAATTATCGATTATCTGCGATGATAATCGATTATTCGTAACTTTGTGATGAATCTGAGAATTTTTCACTGAGATAATCGATTATCTTAAGTTATAATCGATTATCATAGTGTTGGGGTGTACCTGAATATGCGGTTGATGAGCATGAGAGTGGAGGATAGGTCTACTAGTTGTACCTAGTAATTCCTGGTTCTATTTGCGGATATGTGTTTTCTTTTGTCTTATGTGTAAAGGAAGAGTTATTCGAGTATTGAACCTTCTTTGTTTAGAGGTGATGATGTTTTCCTTGTCCTTGTGTGGTACGATTACATGTTCCTTAGTTGGATTGTGGGACTACTCGAGTATATCTATAGGGGAACCTACAAATTGGTCTGTAAGAGTGGCTACAGGTAGGTGAGGTAGGGTACAAGAGTGAGACTAACTCTTTCCACTAAGGTGTTCATGGTATGGTGATGCTCATGGTGTTATTCATGACTGAGATAGTCATGATGGTGATGTATCTATGATAGTGATCATGGTATTGGAGATGCTTCAGGTGATGCTATGTTAATATTGGTGTTATTATAATGGCTATAATAAGTAGTTAGCATAGGTGTTAATGAGTGGATATAGAAGAGTCTATGCAGAGATGTTAGTGATGACATCAAGGATCATGGGTTAAGGATCAAGGACCAAGGATCGAAGATCAAGGATCGGGAATCGAGAATTAAGTAATTCAATGTGATTTAAGGTTTAGGGTTTAAGGTCTGGCGTCAATTATGACCATCTCACAAAAGCACTAAACCACAATTTAGGGCAATGGAGGTTAGGGACGACCTAGGATAATGGAAGTTGGGGAAGAGAAAAGTAATGAAGGTAATGGGAAAATGAAAATAAGTGAAAGTGAGAGACGCGTGCAATAATGGAGGTGAAGGAACTAGGAAAATAGTTTAAGTAAGAACAGAGAAGAGAAGAGAAAAGGGAGAAGGAAAAGAGAAAGTTTATTCTTATTTTATCAAAGAACATACTCACATACAATTATATGTCGATAAGTTAAAATATGATCAATATCTTACCAACAAAATATTTCATCGATAAGAAGCGATTTTTATGTAGTGTAACGTATAAACGTTGAAAATTGAGATATTAGTTAAAAGACAAGAGCAGAGTATTCAAAATATAAAAATGAAAATTGTTTCGGTAGTGGATCTGGTCACACTCACCTACACATTTACTTTCCAATCCTACAAGTCGTCCGGTCACTTATGTCTTCTCTCCAATCGTCCGTCCGTCAGTCTCTTCCTTCTTTTCTCCAATAGTGGTCGGTCGGCTACTTGCCAAAGATACTCCGACGCTCAAGTTAGAGTTAAGCCCATTCGGTTACTTAGTTCTTAGTATTAAATGCTATTCAATTCATGTCACCTACCTCTTACTGTTGACCTCTATATATAGTGTCAGTTTTGGGCCCGAGGTTAAGGCTCTTCTAATCAAAGCCCAATAACACTTTAATCAGGGCCCAAAAGCTGTTAAACTCCTATTAAAATTAACTTACCTCAGGATCTCCCGGACATGGTCGGTCGGCCATTTCGGTCTTCATTTATTCTTGATACTGGCCGACCATAGATCGGCATGTTGCTCAGTATTTCTCCTGGTCGGCCCATAGCCGGGCCGAGTGACCAGTACAAAAATGTTAAAAGTAGTTTATCTTATTTTAAAAATATAATTGTAAAGTTAAGTTTCTCATCATATGATATCTGAACTCATTAAAAAATAATTTTTTTTAGTTAATTTTGAATTTTTTTCAATTTTAAAGTTTATATTACAGGATAAATATTTTAATACCAAATAAGTTTTGATTAAACGGATATTTCAAACAGGGTTGTGATTAAATATTATTGAAAACCTAATTATTTAAAGGTTAAAAAAATATGATCATTTTAAAATCATTTTTATGAAATTAAGTAATTATATATATTTTTTAAAATGTCATTGTAATGCCTTAAACTCAAGACTATAGTTAACTGGAAAAGAATTTAATTAGACTATAAAATTTCGAGATGATAGGACATATTAGGAATTTAAATAAAAAAAGTTAAATTTTTTTAAATCATAACTAATGAATTGTGGTAATTATTTTTTATAACAAGATATTCATCACTTAATAGTGTTGTTGAGAGTTTAAAATATTGACATACATGTAATGAAATTACTTAGTGATTTTTACCTGAAGATGTAATATTTAAGAAAAAGAGAGAATTAGAATGGAGAGAAATTTTTTTTTTATATAATTAAGTTTGAATTTCATCGTCATCTAAATGGTTGTTATAAATGAAATAAAGTACAAATTAAGATATTCAAATTTTTTAAATAGTATATAGTTTTTATACATTTTCATGAGATTGGATTAGAATTGAGAATGAAAATGGTGGCGTGTTATCTATATCTTATTTGTTTAAAAGAAGTTGTTGTATTACTTATTTAAAATATTAATGTAATGAAATTTAGATAAGTTGGATCAAAATATAAAGGGTTAAATATGTTTTTAGTCCATATATTTTCAGGTGGTTTTGATTATAGTCCTTCTTTCAAATTAAAGAAACTTTGATTTTAGTCCTCCAAAACTAACACCGTTAAAAAAAAAGTTGACGTGACTAACGGTAGTGTGCCATGTCATTTTTTTTTACGCTGGTCAATCTTTCCCAGCTTTTCTCCCTCCCTTTCCCTCCGACTCTACCACAGTGGCCACCACCATCAAGTGTGAAACCCCCATGTGCAAACCACCCTTCACCTCCAAGGCCAACATAAAACCTCCATCTCCACTGCCCAAAAAAACCCCCCAAATCATGTATCAGTTCATCTCCTCCCACCACCACAAATACCCAAATCAGAAAACTAAAATCACCCAAACCTTCATCGCGATCTCTTCCATCATTAACCCAATTCGCACAAGAATCGCAAACCTACAAACAAAAACTGGATCGAACCATCATTTAATGATGGGATTTTGCAGATGATGCCTGATTATCTGCTACAATTGGAAAATTCAAGAACAATAAAAGAAGATTAAGAGTCAGAAATATTTTAGACATGGCAGAAGAGTGGAAGTTGTCCATAAGGAACCATCCCTATTCGTAGAATTCTAAAGGAAGATTTACTCAGAGCTGCTTCTCTCGACAGCTTTGGCCAGAAATTCCCACAGCACTACAATAATTCAACAGGCTAGGAAAACGGATATGTTCCCCTAACTCGATCGGTAATTTTCTCAATCACAGTCTACAATATCTGGTTAGGGTAACTCGATTAATGCAATCTAAATTTTAGTAATAGATAGAACTGATGGTAAGGTAACATGGTGATGCAGTCAACATTTCTTCTAACACTGGGATTCAACTACATCGGAGCACAAGCAGACATCAACGTTTGGAATCCAAAGGTTGCTCAGACAAATGAGTTCACCAGAGCTGAAATTTGGCTCAAGAACAACAACGGTTCCTATTTTTCAAGTGTTGAGAAAGGGTGGACGGTCAGTTCCCCTCACAAACTACTGTATTCTACACCTCTATTGCATCACAACCCATACCATAAACTTCAATAATGCTTTCTCACTGTTATTGATTCAAGTGAATCCCAAGCTATATGGTGACAGAGCCACCCGATTTTTCGCCTACTGGATGTTAGCAAAATGATGAAGATAAAGTTTTGATGATGCCCAAATCAAGTCAAGATTTATCAAGATTCATGAAGATCCTTTGAAGACTTATTTTTGTTATGAAAAGCTTTTGTAATAATTGTAGTTTAATTGTTTAGGACTTAGATTTGTAGTAGGTTTTGATTCTTGTACCTTTATATTTTGTATTTGTTGTTTAGAATCAAAACTTCCCCGTTTTAATCGATTAATCCCTGATATAATCGATTAAAATCGTTGCAGAAGCCAAAACCCAATCAGCTTTGGAATAATCGATTAAAGCAAGTTTTAATCGATTAACTAATCGATTAATCCTGAGAATAATCGATTAATACTAGCCGTTGGAGGTTTCTGATTTGAAAAACTAGCCATTGTACTTATTTTAATCGATTAACACTAATATTAATCGATTAAAAGCGTTAAATGGCCAGTTTCGAAGAATGGAAGAGTTTTTGCTTGAGTCTATAAATAGGCTATCTTTATCCATCAACAACAACTCTTCCCTTGTGCTAAAACACTCAGAACTCTTTGAGAAGTGTATGCTCTTGTTCGGCTAAGGAAACTCTTGTCTGTGGTGCTGGTACATTGCTACTACGGTGACGGAGGAATAACTGGTTCATCCTTGGTGCGTCTAAGGAGGTGTGTGGAAGAGGATCATCCTTCGTGAAGTATTCGGAGGAGGTGGTTCATCCTTTGTGAAGACTCAAAGGAGGTGCAGGTTCATCTCTTGTGGTAACAAGAGAGGTGGTTTCTAAACTCTTACAAATTGTTTCTTTGTGATTGTAATTTGTAATTGTTTTGTACTTAGTGAATTGTTTATCTCGGTTTGAGATAAGCGACTGGATGTAGGATTGGTAAGATCCGAACCAGTATAAAAATAATCTGTGCAAATTTCTCTCAACCTTACTCTTTTCTTTATATTTATTATTTGCATAGTAAGATAAATTGAGTAGAAATTAAAAGGCACACAATAATATTAAAAACCCTCTTGGTTTGTTATTCCACGCTAACAATTCCGCTGCAACCATTCTGACAATTGGCATCAGAGCTCGATTTGATAGTTATTCAAATGGCAGGATCATATCAAACTTTTGTAGAGGGTGCTTCTATCAATAGGGCCACCTTTATTCACAGGTGAAAACTATGCATTTTGGAAGGTTAGAATGCAAATTTTTATTGAGTCTATTGATTTGAGATTTGGGATGTTATTGCATCTGGTTCGTCTGTTCCTACTAACAATTTGCAGGAACCAAAGCCCCGTGATAAGTGGACCACTGAAGAGAAGAAAAGAATTCAAATTGATGTGAAAGCCCGAAACATTATTGCATCTGCTCTAACTGTTGATGAGTTTTACAGGGTCTCTGTTTGTAAAACCGCTCAAGAAATGTGGGAAATACTGAGAGTGACTCACGAAGGAACAAATAACGTAAAAAGAGCGAGAAAGAACACCTTGATCTAGGAGTACGAAATGTTCAGGATGAAGCAAGGAGAAACAATTTCAGATGTTCAGAAACGTTTCACCAACATTGTTAATCATCTTATTGGACTAGGTAAGTCTTTTGAAAATGATGAACTTAATATTAAAATCTTGAAATCTTTAGACAGGTCGTGGCAACCAAAAGTGACTGCAATTTCTGAGTCACAAAATCTCAACATAATGACCATGGCGGCATTATTCGGAAAGTTGAGAGAGCATGAACTTGATTTTGGAAGACTTGATGAAGAAGAAGCAAAAGCCAAAACCAAGAAAAAGAGTCTAGCCTTAAAATCTGAGGTAGAAAGGAGCAAGAGCAAAATAGAAGATGAGGACTCAGAAGATGAAGAAAATTTAAGACTCATGATAAAAAGGCTCAACAGGTTCATGAAATCAAAAGACAAAGGAAGATTAAAATTTGAAAAGAAAGAAAATCAAGGATCTTCCTCACACTATAAATGTTATGGTTGCGGAGAAAGGGGGCACTTAAGAGCGGACTGCCCAAATCAAAAGAAGAATCAAGAAATAAAGGAAAAGAAATCCTTCAAGAAAAAGAAAGCCTACATCGCATGGGACGATAACAATGAAACAATTTCTGAGTTGAGCGAATCTAATGTGGAGGCAAACATCTGTTTAGTGGCAGACGACGACGCTGGAAGCCAAGTAAGTACATCTAGCGATTCTGATAATTATAGTCAATATAGTGAAAGTGAATTACATGAAACTTATGCTGCTTTAATAGTTGAATCAGAAAAATTAGATAAAGCTCATAAGAAATTGAAAAAGGATTTCAAAAATTTAAAATTAAATTTTGAAAATATTTCTGAAGAAAATAAAAATTTAAAATTTGATTTTGAAAATATTTCTGAAGAAAATAAAAATTTAAAATTTGATTTTGAAAATATTTTTGAAGAAAATGAAAAATTAAAATCAAATTTTGAAAATATTCTTGAAGAGAATAAAAATTTGAAAAATAAAATTTTATTTTTTGAAAAAGATAAATATATTAATAGTGATGAATGTGCTTCTTGTGAAAATTTTAAGAAACTACTAAATAACACAACCTTAGGAGAATGCAGTAAAAATAATGAAAATAAGGTTGTTAAAAATAAGTATGTTCCTAAAATTAAAAATAAGCATAATAATAGAACTCGTAGAACATGGGTAGAAAAAGGAACAACTTATAGGAACACAAACTTTATATCATGCTTTTATTGTATGAAAAAGGGTCATACCTCAAATAAATGTAAAATTAAGCATTTTGGTGTTCCAAGTGGTAGATATGTTTGGGTTGTAAAATGATTTCATTTTTTTTAAATATAACCCAAAGGACAATATTTATTTTTTTAATATTTTTTAAAATATTTTAATTTTTTTTTTAAAACAAAATTTAAGAAATTTTTTTTCAAGCATGTTGTCTATGATAAAATTGTGGACCTTGAGGCAAAACCTCTTGAGTCAGTTGAATTAGATGCAGGTAATGATGAAGACTTGCAGAAGACAACAAAAGAAGAGAAGAATTATGACAATCCCCAAGATGAAGATCTCAACAAATTATCATTATGAAATTGGAGACATTTCTAAAGGGGTAACATTAGAAGAGATTTAGGAATATTTGAAATTTCTTAGGATTGCGTTTTTTTTATCTGATGCATTTTTATGCATTTTTGAAAATTTAGCCATATTTTTTATGATTTAAAATTCCTATATGATATGATTCAATGTATGTTTAAAAGGAAAAAAAATAGATTTTTTTTAAATTTCTTTATCCCAAAATTATATGTTTTAAATCTCCTATTATGTATGTTTGAATGAATCTCTAAATTTAAAATATATTTTATGCATACATGCTTTTATTAAGGGGGAGTATTATCTTAGGGGGAGAACATGAAACACAACTTTTTAATTATGATAAAAAAGGGGGAGAAAATGTTTAAAGCTTATTATTATTCTCCAATGCTCTTTTCTTCCATAAGTTGTGTTTTTATCCAGATTATTACCAAAAGCTTTAAATCAAAGGAGTTTTTGATCATCATCAAAAAGGGGGAGAATGTTAGCAAAATGATGAAGATAAAGTTTTGATGATGTCCAAATCAAGTCAAGATTTATCAAGATTCATGAAGATCCTTTGAAGACTTAATTTGTTATGAAAAGCTTTTGTAATAATTGTAGTTTAATTGTTTAGGACTTAGATTTGTAGTAGGTTTTGATTCTTGTACCTTTATATTTTGTATTTGTTGTTTAGAATCAAAACTTCCCCGTTTTAATTGATTAATCCCTGATATAATCGATTAAAATCGTTGCAGAAGCCAAAACCCAATCAGCTTTGGAATAATCGATTAAAGCAAGTTTTAATCGATTAACTAATCGATTAATCCTGAGAATAATCGATTAATACTAGCCGTTGGAGGTTTCTGATTTGAAAAACTAGTCGTTGTACTTATTTTAATCGATTAACACTAATATTAATCGATTAAAAGCGTTAAATGGCCAGTTTTGAAGAATGGAAGAGTTTTTGCTTGAGTCTATAAATAGGCTCTCTTTATCCATCAACAACAACTCTTCCCTTGTGCTAAAACACTCAGAACTCTTTGAGAAGTGTGTGCTCTTGTTTGGCTAAGGAAACTCTTGTCTGTGGTGCTGGTACATTGCTACTACGGTGACGGAGGAATAGTTGGTTCATCCTTGGTGCGTCTAAGGAGGTGTGTGGAAGAGGATCATCCTTCGTGAAGTATTCGAAGGAGGTGGTTCATCCTTTGTGAAGACTCAAAGGAGGTGCAGGTTCATCTCTTGTGGTAACAAGAGAGGTGGTTTCTAAACTCTTACAAATTGTTTCTTTGTGATTGTAATTGTTTTGTGCTTAGTGAATTGTTTATCTCGGTTTGAGATAAGCGACTGGATGTAGGATTGGTAAGATCCGAACCAGTATAAAAATCATCTGTGCAAATTTCTCTCAACCTTACTCTTTTCTTTATATTTATTATTGCATAGTAAGATAAATTGAGTAGAAATTAAAAGGCACACAGTAATATTAAAAACCCTCTTGGTTTGTTATTCCACGCTAACAATTCCGCTGCAACCATTCTAACACTAGACTGTAAGTGTGTGCATATATATCTTGGATGAAATATTGGTAATTTTGCAAAGGATAAAGTAAAAATTTGGTGTAATTCTGGGATTTTTGATTTGGTGGGGTGTGTTGTAGAGGGATTCATACAGATCAACTGGGTGCTTCGATTTTACATGTTCATAATTTGTGCAAACAGGGCAAGTAGCGCTTGGTGCTAGCATAAGACCTATATCATCACCTTACAAAGAACAATATGACATTAACGTTGGAATGTTCATTGTGAGATAATGCTGAATTATTAGTATGTCAAAATTGATAGTGAAAGGATTAACGTGGTAGATATGTTTTAGGAGCCAAACTCAGGAAATTGGTATTTGAAAGTGAAGAATAATATGGCAGTGGGTTATTGGCCGACTGAAATAGTGGAATTATTGAGACACAGTGTGAATTCTTGTGCAATCCAGTTTCTGTTTGCAGGTTTGCGATTTTTGTGCGAATTGGGTTAATGATGGAAGAGATCGCGATGAAGGTTTGGGTGATTTTAGTTTTCTGATTTGGGTCTTTGTGGTGGTGGGAGGAGATGAACTGACACGCGATTTGGAGGGTTTTTTAGACAGTAAAGATGGAGGTTTTACGTTGGCCATGGAGGTGGATGTGGTGGAGGGTGGTTGCATATGGGGGTTTCACGGTTGATGGTGGTGGCCACTGTGGTAGAGTTGGAGGGAGAGGGAGAGGGAGGGAGAGAAGCTGACCAGTGTAAAAAAAAAAGACATGGCACACTACCGTTAGCCACGTCAGCTATTTTTTTAACGGTGTTAGTTTTTTAGGACTAAAATCAAAGTTTCCTTAAAGAGGAGGACTGAAATGTACCTTACTTTGAAAGAGAGACTAAAACGAAAATCGCTTGAAAATATAGGAACTAAAAACATATTTAACCCAAATATGAATTTTAAAAAATTAATCTTTTAAAAATGAATTTAATTTTATAGATTTAAATAAAAAGTAAAAATATATGATATTGAATTTTAAAATACTTTTCAATTATTATTATTTCTTTTAATAATAACTTTATTTTGATTACTAAATTTTACAAAATTACTAAATAAAACTCAATAATAATTATTATCCAAGAAAAATAAAAAATAAATATTAACTATGAGCACGTAGTAAGATTTCAGGGGTTAAATACAATAATTTTATATTGGTCTTAATTAAATATCAGTATCTTTACCTATGTCACATATACTAATAATCTATATAACATTATTTATAATTTTAGAAAGTAACATATTATTAATTTACGGACACATTAACATAGATTTGATTAAACTATTTATAATTAGATTAGAGAGTGGATTAAAAGTAACAATCTCAAATATATTTTATTCTGGAGGAAAAATGAATAATTTTTATAAAATTATTTATAAATTATATAAAAATTATTTATATGATTTTTATATATAATTTTTATAATTCTATGTTACTGATACATTAACATAGATTTGATTAAATTATTTATAATTAGGAATGATTATTGAACCTGATGAATAGATTGTTCTTAAATTTCAAAAGAGTGATTAGAATTTAGAATGACTCATTCTTAAGTAAATAAAAGTGAAAAAGAAATGGATAAAAGGATAAGGGGAAATTAAAAACCAAAAAAATAAAATATTTTAAAATAGTTGATTCAAAGGGCGCCGGAAGGTGGTATGTTTAAATATGGGGGAATAGGACAGAGTGACATGTGATTTCTCTTTGCTTGCATTCTCCAAATTCTGAAAAAACCTCTCTAGTCCTTGATTTTCCATCTCATTTTCATTTCTTTTTAACACTGCACACATGGATCAATTGCCTTTTGACACGTTTCCGGTGTTAAAAGTTTATCAAAATTGGATGTTAAAGTATCATAATCTTTTTTGAACTCTCAAAATGAAGTCCACAAATGAATCTCCTGACTCCTTGCATTTCCACGTCATTTTTGTTTTTTAAATTCTTTTACACATAAATCAATCAGAATATGACACGTGTTTGATATCAAAAGTCTTTGATGACAAAATATCATTTTCCTTCAATCTTTATTTGTTAATGTAAAAATATCATTTTCCTTCAATCTTTATTTGTTAATGTAAAAATAACTTGTAATAACAACTAACATTTTTTAATCTTTAATTTTTTTTGTTATAAAAAAACTTTATACACTGTTACAAAATAATAAATGTAACTATGCACGTTACAAAATAATAAATGTAACTATGCACAAATATGAACAATTTCATTCATAGAATTTTGTAATGCCTTATAAACATTTTACTAATATTTATAATTTTATTATTTGTAATTTTATAACCAAAAACTATAAAAAAAATATTAATGCAATGAATTTTAAATAATTTCTATCAAAAAATAAATTTTAAAAAATTAATCTTTTAAAAATGACTTCAATTTTATAAATTTAATTTAGAAGTAAAAATATATGAGGTTGAATTTTAAAATATTTTTTAATTATTATTATTTCTTTTAATAATAACTTTATTTTGATTACTAAATTTTACAAAAATACTAAATAAAATTCAATAATAATTATTATCTAAGTAAAAATAAATAATAAAATAATAATTAAGAATTCACGGATTAAATACAATAATTTTATATTGATGTCACTAACAAACAAATTATTAAATATCAGTATCCATGTGGCTATCCCTTAAATATCAGTATACATGTGTGTCAACATCTAATTTCGTTCGGGTGACTAAATAATAGAACTAGTTTTTACATTTTGTCTTATTTCATTTTATTTTGTTTTCATTTTATTTTATTTTATTATTTTCATTTGGTATTTGATTTAGTTTTTTTTGTTAAATTTGATTTTATTTTCTATATTCTTTTTGAAAAAAAAAATAAAAATAAAAATAAAAAATAAAAAAAATAATAACATACCCATGACCTTATACTAACACTACCCGTGACCACCCATCACTCTTTGCCGACAGACCCATCGTTCTCATCACACACACTCCAATCCATTCCACCTCTGACCCGTAACCACCTCCACCATTTTCATCTCCGACAAACATCACTGATTCCCGTCACCTCACTTGACTATCTTTTCCATTCAAGAGAACCTGGACCCCATTTACCACTAACATGCAATCATCCATTCAACCAAACCCACCGGCCGACTCCTCCAACCTGTAATGACATCTGCAGAAATTCATACATATAGACTCTCCACCCTCTACTCCTGGGACAGGACCTCCAACTCCAACTTCATCCTTCGATAAGCAATATAACTAAAAACAGAGTCCAATATCCATTTTCCTGCAACACAGAATCACAACCAAAAAAACCCACATAGATCACGCATAATAGGATCACAATCTTCTCCTCTCCACCACTCACCACTGCATAATCTATCCCTATTCGCTCATCAATTTTGGGCATCAATTCGACATTCCAATCTCCATTGCCGCAACCCTCGCCATGTTCATCACCGACAACCCATAGCCTTCTTCTTCCTCTTCCATTATCACCTGAAACAAACAACGAATCAATTTCCTGTCATTCCCCATGCCCATGGTGTAACCACCAAACACACACAACAAAAATCCATTTTTCCTCCAACCGAATCATCTCTCTCTCACCCTTTTTCCCTTCCATCTTCTACAACACACCAAAACCAGAGTATCCCCTTTTGGTTCAACACTACGCTTCGTTGCTACAACCTAGCTCCACTACTTTTTCCACCACCATCCATTACTCACTTACAGCGAAAACACACACCTACACACTTACTTACACACTTTCATAATATCCATTTTTCTTCTCTCACACCAAAACCTCTTTATTTTATCCCAAAACTCTACTTAATCTCTCTCTCACACTTTCCCTTCCTAATTCCTCTATACACACTAAATTTCACATCATATTTCTACTTCAAGGTCATCCTTCTTCACCTTCCATATACCTCTTCTCACAACTTATTTCAAGTAACGTTTTTCCTCATCCAAATCTTCAACAAGGTACGTATATTCTTCTTATTCTATTTATTTATGCATTTTGATATTTTTTAGTTTGTAAATTTTTTTTACCATATTCATTTTATTTTACATTTATGCTTCATGAATCCTTCACTTCATCTTTCTCCTTTTTTACAAAATAAAAAAAAATAATAAAAATATGTGTTAAAGGTTTAAGTACACGTGCGACCATTCTGTCTGCCTTGTGCCAAAAACCTTTTTCTTCTTCTTTCAAAAAATTATTTTAAAAGGTTTAAGCACACGTGCAACCATTCTGTATGCCTTGTCCTGAAAACCTTTTTCTTCTAATATCAAAATCAACAAAAATGTATTTTAAAAGGTTTAAGCACATATGCGACCATTCTGTTTGCCTTGTGCTGAAAACCTTTTTCTTCTTCTTTCAAAAAAAATCAACAAAAATTTATTTTAAAAGGTTTAAGCACACGTGCAACCATTCTGTCTGCCTTGTGCTAAAACCTTTTCCTTTTTCTATAAAAATACCAAAAAAAAAAATATAAAATCTTAAAAAACGAAAAACATCTTCAAACAAACAATCATTTCTTAAACGTAGTGGCCAGAACTACGTGATCCTTGATTCTCCATCAAAAGTGGAGATACGTAGGAGTAAGGCAAGTCTTTGTCAAGATCACTTCCCAAAAATCCAAATATTTTCCAATATGATTTTCTCAATAATTTCACATAAAAAAATACAAAAAAATATTTTTGTTTTCTTTAGAATTTTATTTTTAGGAGAAATTAAACATTTTGCAAACCACATCAAATTCGCATTTAATTAAAGGTATTGCCTTAGGGCAGGTGTTGTGGGGTGTTAACACCTTCCCCACACGTAAGCAACTCCCGAACCCGAATTTCGGTTGTCGTAGACCATGCCTTACATTTTATGGTTTTTCCGTAGTTTTCCAGAGTAAACTATGGTGGCGACTCCAAATCTCCTTTTTTCAAAAACGTTTTCCCTTTTTGGATCGTCGTCGTCCCGTCGCGATTCCAATTGCGACAGATGGCGACTCCACTGGGGACTTCTAGAGAGTCAAGCCATTCAATTAGATGTGCGAATTTGATGTGGTTTTTCTTTATGTTTTTCTTCCCCTTTTCTTTATCTATGTTTGATATTTGAATAATCACGTGCGAAAAATTGTTGTATATTGAACCCTAGGGTAGAAAACATGTTATATTTGCCTGAGAATTTTCTGGCTGTTTTGCAGGTGAGGGTTTGGGTGCATTGCATTATCCCTTCACACACACACTTTATGGATGTCGTGAGTGGGGCACTATACCCGGGTTTGAGTGCAGCATAGAAATAGAGGGGTTGTGTAGCGGTGCCACTTGGGCCATATTGCCTGTTTGGTTATCGTGAGAACCCCAGCTAGAGTTTGTTCTCTTCATTTGTGTCTTCACACCTAGTTGATTACTCGACTGTTGTGGAGATGCTGTGGAGGGGGCCATAGCTCTAGTGACCATTGATCTAGGTTCAGGAGACCATCCTTGTGAGGTTGCATATACTTGACCTTCAATCTTAAGCCTTGAACCTCCATTAGGACACAAAGGGAGAAATATGTGTTCCTATAACCCTCACACTGTTTGTTTTTGTTAAAAAGAAAAAAAAAACAAAATAACAAAAGAAGTAAACAAGAAATGACACATGTTGAATTCGTTGTCAATAAAGTCGTCAAGGGTATGGTACTTTCAAAAAGAAAACAAAAAACAAACAAAAAAGTTTTGAAAAATACCGGTGTTGAGCCTTTTTCCTGATTCAATGTTTCAGGGGCAACCAATGTTCTTTTCCTGCTAAAGCATATGCATCCATTTTACTTGAGCCCTTAACCTTTTCATTTCCCCTCAAAACAAAGGATTGCCATAGATATAATATTGGGGCAGCTTCCATCGTGGTATGCCTGCCCAATGATCTGTTGATCGGGGAGATAAAAAAAAAAGAAAAAAAAAGAAGAAAAAAGACAATGAAGTTGATGTGTCAATCGCTACAGAGTTTTGTTTCAGGTGTAAGGTAGGGGAAAGTAAGGCAAGCAAGCTTCAGAGTGACGCGTGGCCATTTTGTTTCTTTCACCCAAATAAAAGAAATTTATCCAATTGCACCCTATTTGAGCCAAAAGTCATAATTATTTTTCATCACCTTGAACAAGAATCATTAGCATATCAGTGTCAACTTAAAAAAAAATATACATCAAGGACATCCAAATCAAGGAGAAAAGTTCTGGAAAAAGGAAAATGAAAAATAAAGTTTCGAAGAGGTCTACAATAGGGGCAACAAAGAAAATGACATAAAAAAAAACTATGAAAGTAAGAGGATGTCCGAAGTTTCAAACTCCTATAGGCAGTTGACTTGACATCTTGCAGATGATTCTTGTTAAACTAATTTAACCTTCAAACACTTATTTGGGCCTTCATTATCCGTTTCTATCATAACCCTTTGCCTTTCAGCCACGATACAAGCTCATTAAAGTCCACGCCGACTGAAGAATGTTTGTTTTGATCTCTCTCACGAACTTAACTTTGGAACAAAATGATGTGACAAATGACACAATCACTTAAAAAAACAAAAAAAACATTGAAAAGACAAAAAGATGAGAAGTCTCTCCGTCAAACGAGAATCGCTAAATTGGGGCAATCCTTCCTACCCAAACCTTTCCACCTCTCCAAATCACATTTACCATGCGCAACTAAACTGGGGCAACCCTTCCTACCCCAACCTTTCCACCTCTCCAAATCACATTTACCATGCGCAACAAAATTGGGACAATCCTTTCGAGCCATGCATGTTTAGATATTAACGAGACCTCCCCAAGTGAGGAAATTTCAAATGCTAATGTCGCCCACAGATAATCATTCAGTCATCTACCTTTCGTACCCATTTTCTACACCTTCTTGGGTTCAAGCTAGTTTGGTTTGCAAAAAGCGTTAAAGGGAATTTGAACCCTAGTTACGTTTTTTTCAAAAGACTCATTACATTATTTTCAAGAAATGCATTTTGGACGTACATTGAGTTTGACGACAATATTGACAACAAATTTCAATTATGGAATTTTCAAAAAAAAATTTACGCATTCAAAATTTTCCTTTTACAGGCCATTTTGTTTCGTGTTAATCATGTTAGGGTTTTGACGTCTTGATCTTAACACTTTGTAATATATTTTTTTGTTTGAATTACGTATACAAAACAGAAAATTGAAATTCGTTGCAGCAAAAACATAAAGGCATCAACGAAATTTTCAAAAAAAAAAAACAAAACAAAAACAAAAAAAAAACGAAAAAAGAGAGAGAGAAAGAATAAGAACAACGAAATTGTAATTTTATTGCTAATCTGCATTTACAAACTTAGGCAAAAAAAAAAAAGAGAGAGAAAGAATAAGAACAACTAAATCTTAATTTTATTTATTACTAATCTACAATTACAAAATTAGGCAAAAAATAAAAATAAAACATAAAATAGATATCCAAGTGTCGGCCACAAGTGTCGGCCACAAGTGGCCTTTAAATTATAGTCCAAAAAAAAATATATAACAAAATAAAATAAAATAAAATAAAATAAATTGTTCGGATATCGGCCATAAGCGGCCAATTAAAGTACAATTCAACAATAAAATAAAAATAAATAAAAACAAAAAAAATATATATACAAAAAAAATAAAAAGAATAATAAAAGAAATAAAAAAGGTGACGACTCCAAATCTCCTTTTTTCAAAAACATTTTCCCTTTTTGGATCGTCGTTCCGTCGCGATTCCGATTGCGACAATGTGGTTATTCCTTAAATATTTTTCAGTTGGTACATTTTAGCAATGTCTACGAGGTTTTAATATCCTCATATATTATAGATTCTAAGTTTTAAGGTGAAATATTTGAATAATTTTCATTTTCAAAACTAAAAAAACAAAAAATCCTAAACTCTCACTCCGACATTTTCTCTGTCATCCTTACTTAAGCCCCAACTGAAAAAAAATCAGAAATAGTTTATTTTAAACAATTCACATCTCCAACTTGTTCGAGCAATATAAACATGATGTTGTGATTCTAATTTATCATTTATCGCAAAAGTAAAATTAAGAAAAACAAATTTATCATTTATCGCAAAAGTGAAATTAAGAAAAACAAATCAAACTGAATTTCAAATTGGAATTTAAACTTAATAAATTTGTTATCATCACGCTCATTGTTTAACTTCTACTCCTTTAAGTTATATAATTTTATCAAAATTGGTATTAAGAAACTAAATACTTTGCAACTATTATAGGTTGATACTAAAGTGGAAAACAAATGAAAGAAGAGAGCAAGAGCAACAAATTGTGGTGTCGCGGGTTGCTACGGTGTGAATGTGAGAGAGGATGGAGATGAGCAAAACAAATTGGATAAGTGAAGAATGTAGATTAGGGTTAGGTGAGTGTTTATGATTTTTTCAGTTCGAGTTACTGTAGAGATGACAGAGAAATGGTTGGAGTGAGAGAGATTAAAGAGAAAGGATGGAGAGGAATGAGAGATGAGAAAGATAGGTGAGTAAGGGTTAGAGGTTTCTTGTTTTTTTAGTTATGAGAATAAAAATTATTCAAATACTCTTTACCTTAAAACTTAGAATCCATAATATATGAGAGTATTTTTATCTACTAAAACCTATACACTACAAAAAGAACTTACCCAATTTAGCAAACCTATATATATATATATATATATATATATATATATATTACATATGAAAGACGAATAATCTATATAAAATTATTTATTATTTTAGAAAGTAAAAAATTGTTAGTTTACTGACAAATTAACATATATTTGATTAAACTAGGTTTAATCATTTAGATTGTCCCTATTTATGTTGAGTTTTCTCAATTAGGTCCCAATATTTTAAAATGTCTCAATTTAGTCCCTGTTTTTGCAAAATTGAATCAATTGAGGACTTGCCGTTAACTTTAATGGATGACGTTAAAATTGGGTATGCGTGACAATGTGACTTGGCTGACGTGGCAATGTATACTGAGCTGAGTTGGTTTTATATCATTTTGGAATTAAATTTTATTGAAATTAAATCATACAAAACACAATGTTTAAATAAAAATGACTTAAAGAAATTAAAACCTGCGTTTTGACTCTCACCCAACCTCATCTTCGAGTCCCTGCCCAATCCTCCTTCATTTTCTCACCAACCATCATGGACTGACATACTATTGGTACTCCTCTATTCATTCATCAAATATCACCTTCACTCTCCATATTCCTCGATCACCATACATGTAACCGCCTACACGACGCCTCATGATATACAACACCACCAACTTTTCTGCTGCCCTCTCTCAAGGCAAATCTTTGTCCTGCTTCAAGTGGAACTGCTGAAATCAATCCAAACACAGCGGTGTGTCGGCCACCCTCATCCTTCACCATGGAGAAGAAGACCAACATTGTCACCCAGTTGTCCTTGATCTAAAATCTTCTTGAACATCTCAACACATGAATACACTTCACCTTTAATCAAACTCTCTTCGTTAATATCTCTATCTTCCTCCTTATTGGTACATCCTGCTCACAGTTTCCTGCCACAAATAAACAAACACAGAACCAACCAATATTCCAGCCCAAACCCCTCACCCTTTCCCTAGTAAGCTCGGCAGCGAGACACTTAAATTCATCGTTTTTCTTCCAACTCCTCCACTGTCTATCCTGCACAAGGATAACAAGCACAAAATCCTAAACCCAAAGCCACCCATAACATGCACAAATCACAAACTCCAAATCACTGCCAAGCAATTCTTTCTCCCTGGATGGCCAAGATGAAGGCGAAAGTTGAGAAAAGGCGAAGCGGCGTGGTTTTGGAAGTCGTGATCTCGGGAACAAAGAAGGTAGGTCGGAGAGGGTTTAACTCGTGGGGTGGTGCGATGGTGGAGATGACGAAGGAGATGCGATTAACGGTGGCCACAACTGTGCGGATAGGATCGATGCGAGATCGCGACGGTGATGGAGAGGACGAAGGCGTCATTGCGACGGTCATGGCAATCGACGATCGGGACGACGCTGGCGATGAAGGCAGGCGACACGATTCTAGGGCTTGAGGGAGATTCTATGGTGGCGGCTCATGTCAGAGACGACTGGGCACATCATGAACGGCGAAGGCGCCTTATTCTTGCACGCAGAGAGGAGCCGGGAATGGTTAAACGTTGTGGCCAACAGTGGTCGCCGGTAGAGATGGGAGGCGGCGGCATGAGGCGTTCTAATGAGCTAGACCCCAACCTTGGTTTCGCAGAAAGTGAAATAACATTCCTTTTCTTCTGTAACGTTCCAGAGTCAAAACATAGGTTTTAACGCCATGTCAGCAAAGTCAGCCAAGTCACTCTGCCACGAAAACTCAATTTTAATGCTATCCACTAAATTTAACGGCAAACCCTTAATTGATTTAATTTTTTATATTCAGGGACTTAATTGAAACATTTTAAAAAAGTAGGACCTAATTGAGAAAACTCTACATAAATAGGGATATTATAAATGATTAAACCATTAAACTATTTATAATTGGAAACGAATAATTAAACCTGATTAATAGATTTTCTTTGAAATTTTAGAATTTAGAATGACTCATTTTAAGCAAATAAAAGTAAAAAAGAAATTGATAAAAGGATAAGGGAAATCTAAAAAAGGAAACAACATAATATTTAAGAAACATGATTTAAAGGAAAAGCCAGGCGCGCGGAGTGGTGTGTTTAAATACCTGAATTCTGGTCACTGACATCCTGATTTCTTTCTGCTTTGCTTTCTCCAAAGTCTGAAAAGAAAAAAAATGATGAATCAAGAAACAGTGGAAGTGCAAGAATCGTTCGGAAAGGTTAACATTTCGCCGACTGAAGTTGCATTCATAGTAGATCAGTATCTCTGCGCCAACAACTTATTGCATACGCGTGCCACCTTTCGCATGGAAGCATCCTCCCTCTTCGCCGCTTCCTCATTCATTCAGGTTTTCTTTTTCCTCCTTTTAACAATGCACAACTCTTTTTCTCATTCTCTCTTAACCAAATTCATCTAATTCTTCAATTTTTGTTTCTTCATATACAAGCCTTCGTTCAATTTAGAGCATGTACTCGAAGATTCTATATTTTTGAAGAGAAAAAACTTAATCTTGAATCAAGAAAGAGTTGCGATCATGCAAGAAAATTACAGAGTTCAGAAATTGGTGCAGAAAGTGCAAAATGTCCTCGATGCTTATCGTTCCTTTCAGAGGCTAATCCCGATAGATAATAAAACCCCTTCAGGTACATCAATTTAAAGATTGGTGTTTTTTTTCATTCCTCAAATCACAATCCTCTAAGTTTTATAGTTTTGGATTTATTTTTTTGTTAGGCTTGTATACGGATACCACCTCCTCTGTTCAGAACACAAACACATACAACAAAATACACTTGCAGCAGGCTAACAAGAGAATAAACAGTGAAGCAATAGATGCGCCCACAATTGCAAAAAAACTTCGCGGTAGACCACCTGGGAAGAAAAATCAAGTTAAAGGTATAATAGTTTCTGTCTATATTAAGTATGTAATATCTTATCAATTTAATTTTCACACTTTTACTTTATGCTCACTCTCTCAGGTCTAAACGTTCTTCCACCATTAGGGACTCAATCATTAATTGTGAATTCCACACCTACAGGTTTACAAGTTCCCACCACCTCATCAATTACAGAAAAACAACCATTTGGAACAGCAACCGATAAATCTGTTACAACATGCAATAAGGATGTTGTTACTTATTGTGAGGCTGTTATGGTCTGTCCTGAAGAAGAAATAACTAATAAACTCAGGCTTTGCCCTTCTCTTATAAGTTCAGATTCTGATACAGAAGATAAGAGGGAATTAAACTGCAATTCCTGTCATGTATTTTTGGAAAATTCAATACCAAATGGGTTAACAGAGAAGGAGCATTCACAGTTAGATCTATCACACACTAAGTTTTCAGATTTAGATATGGAGTATTGGTCAAACTTCTTTGATTGTTCAGCTTTAACTTAGGTTGATGCATGAAGGTATTTTGTTTAGATTTATGTGACTCTATGCAATAGCATCTGACACAAAAGGGGACCTGCAGTTTATTCGCTTTTAGTTATTAATCAAGGCCAAAATGATTTAACTTTCAGTGGTTTTAGCTTACTTCTTTCTTGTAGGAATATATTGTATTCATCTGGAAAATATGTATAGAAAATTTCTCCTAATGAATAAAGTTTTCAAATTCTTTTTAAGTGATAGATCTGTCCTTGGTTTTGATTTCTCTGATGAGGTTTTTTTTTTTATTACTGGTTAGTTATACATTTTAATTTAGGAATTTGAACTAGCATCAAAGAGAAACATTTTTTAATAAAATGTTGGAAGAGATCTAAATAAGTGAACAAAACAATGTTGTAACTTGTAACGCTTCGGTTTACTAATTTGATAGAAGGTAACTAGTTTGGGATTTCTGTCATTGATCACTATTATCATTATTATTGCAAAATTTAATTTGGATTAAATTGACTTTTTCAACAATTTCAAGGGAAATTTGGCCCTGAAGATTTTCACCAGGGACTTGTTGGATATGAAAGGTGATATAAAGATTTTCGGTTTTTGTTTGCTTTCTTATTCCTGATTTTCTTGGTGCTTGGGAGGAAATTGAGATATAAGATAGAAGGCTAATTGAAAAGAATTCACCTTTTGCTTTTCCGACTTTGTTTGTTTTCTTTATTTAAGGTATATGAAAGACTTCACAATCACAAAGCAGGTGAGCCAAAATAAATGACCAATTACATAAAGTTGTTTGCTGTTTTTCTAGCATGTAACTTGAAAAGGATTAAAAAAATGACTATAACTGTGTACTCTTCACTCATAATTCCCACAACACATCATGGGTGCAGTGGCCATGGGATGAGAACGAGACCTTGCAGACTGATAGGGAAAAGGAAATTGGTAGGTGGAAGGAGCTGCTAGAGGTGGAGAAGGGAAGGGTGGATTCCGAGAGGAAGAAAGCTGCCGAAGCTTTCAAATTTCTAGAAGATAAGAAGAATAAGGTTGCTAAAAGAAAACGAAATTGATAGATTGAAGGAGTTTATTGAGGCAGAGTTGAGAAGGTATGATTCCGAGAGGAAGAAAGGCAATGAAGTTAGCAAACTACTTGGAGAAGAGAAAAATAAGACTCTGAAAAAGGAAATGTCTTGCTGATCAGGTGTCTCAGCAGTTAGAAGAGGATAAGAAGACAATTGAAGATTTCAAACAGAAGAACTGTGAACTTCATCCTTGACAAAGCCTGCTGAAATGGCTACTCACAACAAGGTTAAAGCTGAAAGTACAGAAATGATGCTTTTAAAAACAAACTAAAGCTTGAAAAGCTACCAGCAAAGCACACCAGACCAAAAATGTATGTTAGAAGCAAGCCGGTATGACATTTTACGGAATGAATTAGGTCCTCTCAAGATCGATTTCATTCAATTTCTACATTGCGTTGATATGCTTGATGCATCTGTTTGACCTGTTGTCAGAACTAAGCGTGAACAAACAAAGGTTGGTTTTAGTGGCAAATTTTTACGGTTATGTATAATGTTTGAGTATTTTTGTTTTTAGCCAAATTTTTATCTCATCTACTGGTTTAAATGATGCACACTTTTAAAGTCAATGATCTCATACTTATGCAGATTAAAGTGTGGGACTACTCAAAATATTGCAATTTTACTAAGCCATTTGCATGTCCTTAGGAGTTTCCAGACTATTATTTCTTAGTTTTTATGTCAGATTTAGTTTAGAATAGAAAAATGCTAGTTTCTATTAATTTTCATTAGATTAGCCTTAGTTAGGAGATTTTAGTTTAGTTATTTAATTAGATAGTATAGTTTACGTACTAATGTAGCTTACAGTTGCATTTAATTCAGTTTTGTTCTTAGCAGCATTAATCCTATATTACATGTTGATATACTTGAGTGAATAAAATCTGATGTGGGAAGTTATAGTGTTGATTGGGTGCTTTGTTTGATCTGTTATTGCTGTCATGTTTGAAGTAAGTGGCTGCCATGTTGGATTAAAGAGCTGCTGTGAAGAAGGTGCTGCCATACTGGATGCTGACCTGGGTAAATGCAAGCTTTCAAAACTCAAATAAGAACAAGAGTTATGTTCTTCATTTTGAATTTCAGTTCTTGGGTTAATTTGTGTGATCTGTTCATAAGTATATTTGTGATTCACTGTTCCAATCACTTTCCATTCATTTTAATAGGCGGTTTCTTTTTGTTTTGTGTTTCTAATTCATAAGCCATATCTCTTTTCTTTTAAAATTGGAAAATCAAACAAAATAGAATTTAGGTAGTGGTTTATGTTAATTTCGTTAAGTTAACTAAGAATATATTAGTTTAGGATTTTCATTTTATGATGTTTCCTTGTTAAATTTTTCAGTTCCTATCTTCAATTCAATCCATATAATATTCATTCAAAAACTTAATTTTATTTCTACAACATTTACTCACTGACTCGAACCATACTTCCACCATAGTTATCAGGTATACAATAGTTCTGTTTCACAGCTTTTGCATTTGATTCGTGTTTCACTGTTTCGAGCATGTAGATTAGTTTTAATTCCAATTTTTGTGTTGATTTTAGCATTAGAAATATATAGGAAGCATTTGCATTGCAGTTTAGCATGTTTAGTTCATATTTTACATTTCCCACACTGTCAGACATAATTTCAGTTCTCACACTATATTCACTACAGTTTCAGTTATTTTCTAAGATTGATACGTAAGGTCTGTTCTGCAAACTATATTAGAGAGATTAGTTGGTTTTCTAAAGCCCTCTGTAGGAGTTGCAGGGGCAGTGAATGCAGCACCATTTTTTAAAAGTATGGAGGTAGAAAACAGTGCCATTGTTGGAAAATGGGCAACAATTAAACAACAAGAAAGGGTGGAAGATTACATTCAAGAATTTGAAGTGAGAAACAACAATAGGAGTGAATTTTGTTATGCTATTGATGTGCTGCCTAGAAGTAATACGCAACATGATGGTTTATGGGGCATGGATATTCTTTATATCTGTTAGGTTTTTGGGTAAGAAACCAAACCAGATGTCACACACTCACCAAACACACACAGAACACAAAAGAATGGGTTTCTGTTATTCCAAAACTGGTAAGATACAATGTATAAGCAATCAATGGGAGCCTAATCTTCCCCACAGGACCAAAGGTTCCTGTCTATACAATTATCTATCAACAAGCCCCTAAAACAATATACAAAAATCTATTTATACAATTCCCTTTCCCGCCACTCCTAACTGCTAAAGCAGTTAGGCTATTAAACTCTCTTCCTTCTCTCATACACTCTCCACTTCTTAACATTACCCACCGCCTCATCATCAACATTGTCCTCAAGGTTGAAATCTGGTTATTGATCCTTTATAGTCAACATGTCCTCCCAAGTTGCTCCCTCTCTGCCTCTTTCCTGCCATTCCACCAATATTTGCTGGACCACCTCCTCCTTTGTATTTGCCTCCTCTTTAAGATTCTGATTGGGCAAAAAGTTGGCCTTTCTGCTTGCAACTCTGGTGGCAGTTCCTTTTCTACATTCTTTGCTTCCACTGCTTTTTTAAGTTGAGATACATGGAACATCGGGTGTATCCTAGCCGTGTCCGGTAACTGGAGCTTATACGCTACTTCCCCCACTTGCTGCACAACTTGGAAAGGCCCGAAATATCGAGCTGATAACTTCGAATGCAGTTTGGATGGCATGGAAGACTGTCGATGGGGTTTGTTCTTTAAGTAGACCCAATCCTCAACCTTAATGTCTGTTGGTTTCCTCCTTTTATTCACATGTTTGGCCATTAAATCTTGGACTAGGTTTAAATGAAACCTCAATTGCTTGAGGACTTCATCTCTGGTTTGCAATTCCTAGACGACTGCTTCTACAGGGGTTTCCCCTGGTATGAATCTGCTCAAAGAGGGAGGAGCCCTACCATATACTATCTTTGAAAGGAGTGCACTTGGCTGTGCCTTGGTATTATAATTTTGTATTGGTCTTAATTAAATATCAGTATCTTTACCTATGTCAAATATAAAAGACGAATAATCTATATAACATTATTTATAATTTTAGAAAGTAAAATATTATTAATTTACTGACACATTAACATAGATTTTATTAAACTATTTATAATTAGATTAGATAGTGGATTAAAAGTAACAATTGTTGATACCAATCTGAATTACACAACTGTAATAACTGTCTTTGACAGTTAGCTTCATTTACACTTTTCAGTTTAAATACACTCATTGTATTCATTCATTCTTAGTGAGAAAACTACCTCACTTTCTCTAGCTCTCTCCCTCTGTAATTACTCTCTGCATAATCCCACCTCTGCATAATAACATAACAGTGGTATCAAGAGCTGGGTTATGTGGCCCTGGAACAGTGGTGAAGTTCAAGAAACTCATCAAGAAAGAGTCTCGTGGAAGCAATGGCTGGAGTAATTCATAGCAACTTGCCGGTGTTTGATGGCAAAGGCTATGACGATTGGTGTGTCGAAATGGAAGCAATTCTTGGCTTCCAAGAAGTGGATGACATTGTGAAAAAAGGTTTCAAAGAACCTTTGAAGAATGATACGGACGAGATGAAGAAAGAATACAGGAAAACAAGCGGTTGGATTGCAAAGCTAGGATGCTGTTGCATCAATGCATTGCGGCGATTTTCCAGAAGGTGTCGAAGGTTGCCACGACGAAAGAGGTATGGGACATTTTGCAAGAAGGGTATGGAAATTCTGGGAAAGTGAAGAAGATTAGGTTGCAGTCTTTACAGAGATAATATGAGCTTCTGTGCATGGGAGAAAATGAGACTATTGTAGAGTATAATGGAAGAATTCAAATTGTAGTAAACGCAATGAGGGCTTGTGACAAAGTCGCGAAGAACAGATCAAAGCTCCACTTTCTAGGAATAGAACATTCAAGGTGAATTTGAATGCTGCAGCAATACAGTGCTTATCTGCGTTGAATGATGAAGAAGAAAGATGGATTTGGCATTACAAATTTGGCCATCTGAATTTCAAGAGCCTGAGAGAATTGAATAGCAAAGGATTGGTGCTGGGAGTGCCTCTGATAAATGCTCCAAATAAGACTTGTGAAGGGTGTGCTGTAGGGAAACAAGCTAGAAGAAAGAAATCTGCACCAAAAAGAGCAAAGCAGCCACTTGATGTAGTTCGTTCAGACGTATGTGGCCCCTTTGATGTGTCTTCACTCGGAGGTAACAAATATTTCCTAATTTTTATAGATGAGTGGATAGGAAAATATGGATTTATCTGCTAAAAGAAAAGAAAGAAATGTATTCACATTTTGTCAAATTTTGTGCCATGGTGGAGAGGCAATCGACCTTGTAGGTAAAAACCTTCAGAATCGATGGTGGTGGTGAATTCAATTATGGAGAAATTAGCAGATTCTATGATGATAAGGAAATTGTGCATGAGGTGGTAGCTCCATACACACCCCAACAGAACGACTTGGCTGAGAGGAGGAACAGAATGTTGCTTGACATGATAAGATGTATGATCAAAGGGAAGAGGTTGCCACATTGTCTATGGGGAGAGACTGTTTCTACTGCAGCGTATTTGTTGAACAGAAGCCCAAAAAAGGCTTTTTCAAACTGCAACCCTGAAGAAGCATGGTCTAGAGTGCAGCCAACTGCACACCATTTGAGGATTTTCGGATTAGTGTGCTACAAACATGTGCTGGATGAAAGAAGAAGGAAGCTGGATGATAAGAGTGAGACTCTTATCCTAGTTGGCTATCATCCAACAGGTGCCTACAGATTATATGATGCAGTAAAGAAGCAGATTGTCATTAGCCGAGATGTGATGGTGGATGAGGCTGCAACATTTGACTGGAAGGAGGATGAGGCAAAGCCAGATTTTGTACCAAGCTGGTTAAAAGATAAGATTTCTACTCCAGAACATGTTACTGCAAATAATGGAGTTAGTAATAGAAGGTCATAGAGAATAAGATTCCCTTCCACTAGACTTACAGATCATGAAGTCTTTGCAGATAATTATATAACCAGCTCGGGTGATCTTGCACACATTGCATTTCTAGCTGGTATAGAAGCCTTGACTTGGGAGCAGGTGATTGACATAAAGGAGTGGAAGGAAGCTATGTTGGAGGAATTGAAGGCAATTGACGAGAATAGAACATGGGAGATGGTGGATTTGCCTCATCACTAACAATCTATTGAAGTCAAATGGGTGTTTAAGACAAATTACAAACCAAATGGAGAAGTGGCAAAGCTTAAAGTCAGGTTAAGTTGCAAAGGGTTTTCTACAAAAACCTGGAATTGATTTCATCGAAGTTTATGCACCAATAGCAAGACATGAAACCGTGAGATTGGTGATTGTTGTGGCCAACTTTAAAGACTGGAGAATCTGTCAAACGAACGCCAAATATGTGGAAGAAGAGGTTTGTGTGAGACAGCCTCCAGGTTTTGAAAAAGGAGAAGAGTAGAAATTGTATAGATTAAACAAGGCCTTATATGGTCTCAAACATGCTCCTCGAGCTTTAACAACCACATCAATGCTTTGCTAATCAAACTTGGATTTCATAAGTGTACTGTAGAATTTGGAATCTATGTGAAAGCTAGTGGACAACAAGGTATGTTGTTGATCTGTTTGTATGTAAATGATTTGCTTATAACAGGAGATTCGGTGGTTGAAATTGTAAAATTTAAAAAAAGGATGAAAGAAGAGTATGAGATGACTGATCTCGGCAACCTAAGCTATTTTCTGGTGCTGGAATGTTTGCAGATAACTGATGGAATGTATCTTCACCAAAGGAGATATATAAATGAAGTATTGAAAAGATTCAATATGGAAAAGTGCAATGGTGCTTCAATACCAATCATGGCAAATCTGAAGTTGACTGATCAATTGGATGAGAAGAAGGTGGATGCCACCCTGTATAAACAAATCGTAGGGTCCCTCAGATACATTTGTAATAGCAGACCTGATATTAACTATGGTGTTGGGGTGGTGAGCAGGTTCATGAGTAATCCCAGGCAGTTACTCTTAGCTGCTGCCAAACATATCGTACGCTATCTGAAAGGAATTGCAGATTTTGGTCTCTTCTTTTCCAAGAATTCTGACAACACGAGAGGAGCATTGGAGGCTTGGTGTGATTCTGATTGGTGTGGTGATAAAGTTGACAGAAAAAGCACATTCGGCTATTTGTTTAAATACATGGGAGCAACAATTTCGTGGTGCTCTAAGAAACAAAATCCGGTTGCTCTATCATCCTGTGAAACGGAATACATCGCAGCTGCTGAGACAGCCTATCAGTGTGTGTGGTTGGAGACAATATTTGATGAGTTGAAAATTGAATGTCGAAAACCAGTACGCTTTTAGTTGATAATAAATCTGCTATAATTCTGTCTAAAAACCCAGTCTTCCATGGTAGGAGCAAACACATTGAAACCAAGTTTCATTCTTTGAGAGACCAAGTTAGTAAAGGTAGATTGGAGTTGGTTCACTGCTACACAGGAGACCAAACTGCGAATGTTTTCCCTAAAGCCTTGAAGCAGATAGATTTGAGAAATTAAGAGATTCGCTTTAATGTCAAGCAAATAGAGAATTCAGATTGAGGAGGGTGTGTTGATACCAATCTGAATTACACAAGTGTAATAACTTCTTTGATAATTAGCTTCATTTACTCTTTTCAGTTTAAATACACTCATTGTATTCATTTATTCTTAATGAGAAAACTACCTCACTTTCTCTAGCTCTCTCCCTCTACAATTACTCTCTGCAAAATCCCACCTCTGCAGAATAACATAACAATCTAAAATATACTTTATTTTGGATGAAAAATGAATAATTTTTATAAAATTATTTATAAATTTAGAAAATAAAAGAGTGTTAATTTACTAATACATTAACATAGATTTGATTAAATTATTTATAATTGGGAATGAATAATTAAACTTGATTAATAGATTTTTCTTGGAATTTCAAAAGAGTGATTAGAATTTAGAATGTCTCATTCTTAAGTAAATAGAAGTGAAAAAAAAATGGATAAAACGATAAGGGGAAATTAAAAAAGAAAAAAAAAATAAAATATTTTAAAAAAAATGATTCAAAGGGCGGGAAGGTAGTATGTTTAAATACGGGGAATCGTCCTCACATTTTGCCATGTGATTTCTCTTTACTTGCATTCTCTGAATTCTGAAAAGAAAGAAATGATGATGCAAGAAAGGCTGGGAATGGAAGAATTGTTAGGAAAGGTTAACATTTCGCCGACTGAAGTTGCATTCATAGTAGATCAGTATCTCTGCGCCAACAACTTATCGCATACGCGTGCCACCTTTCGCATGGAAGCATCCTCCCTCTTCACCGCTTCCTCATTCATTCAGGTTTTCTTTTTCCTCCTTTTAACAATGCACAACTCTTTTTCTCATTCTCTCTTAACCAAATTCATCTAATTCTTCAATTTTTGTTTCTTCATATACAAGCCTTCGTTCAATTTAGAGCATGTACTCGAAGATTATATATTTTTGAAGAGAAAAAACTTAATCTTGAATCAAGAAAGGGTTGCGATCATGCAAGAAAATTACAGAGTTCAGAAATTGGTGCAGGAAGTGCAAAATGTCCTCGATGCTTATCGTTCCTTTCAGAGGCTAATCTCAATAGATATTCCTGTTACGAATAAAACCCCTTCAGGTACACATGAATTTAAAGATTGGTGTTTTTTTTCATTTCTCTAAGTTTTATAGTTTTGGATTTATTTCTTTTGTTAGGCTTGTGTACTGGTACCACCTCCTCTGTTCAGAACACAAACACATACAACAAAATACACTTGCAGCAGGCTAACAAGAGAATAAATAGTGAAGCAATAGATGTGCCCACAATTGCAAAAAAACCTCGTGGTAGACCACCTGGGAAGAAAAATCAAGTTAAAGGTATAATGGTTTCTGTCTATGTTAACTATACAAAATCTTTTTAATTTAATTTTAACACTTTTACTTCATGTTCACTCTCTCAGGTCTAAACGTGCTCCCACCATTAGGGACTGAATCTTTAATTGTGAATTCCACAGCAGGATCACAAGTTCCCACCACCTCATCAATTATAGAAACACAACCTGGAACAACAACCAATAAATCTGTTACAACATGTAATAAGGTTGTTGTTACTCATTGTGAGGCTGTTATGGTCTGTCCTGAAGAAGAAATGACTAATAAACTCAGCCTTCCCCCTTCTCTTATAAGTTCAGATTCTGATACAGAAGATAAGAGGGAATTAGACTGCAATGCCTCTCATCTATTTTTGGAAAATTCAATACCAAATGGGTTTTCCATCCCTGAAATAGAGAAGGAGCATTCACAGTTGGATCTATCACACATTAAGTTACCAGATTTAGATATGGAGTACTGGTCAAACTTCTCTTTAAAAGACACAGGCATCTTTGCTGAAGATTATTATTTTGATCGTCCAGCTTTAAGTCATGTTGATGCATGAAGGTATTTTGTTTAGATTTATGTGACTCTATGCAATAACATCTGACACAAAAGGGGACCTGCAGTTCTATTTTATTAGCTTTTGGTTATTAGACAAGGCTAAAATGATTTATCTTCCAGTGATTTTAGCTTATTCTTTCTTGTAAGAATATATTGTATTCATCTGGAAAACATGTAGAGAAAATTTCTCCTAATGAATAAATTTTTTCAAATTCTTTTTAATAGTGATAGTCTATCATTGACTTTGAATGCTTTGATGAATTTTTTTTATTAAAGCTCCCTAGTTATACATTTTAACTTACGAATTTGAACTAGCATAAAGAGAAACATTTTTCGAATAAAATGTTGGAAGAGATGTTAAAAAAAAGAAAAGAAACATGTGTGTTGTAACTTGTAACCCTTTGGTTTACTAGTTTGATAGAAGGTAACCGGTAAGTATTTTTTGTCATTGACCATTATTATCATTATTATTGCAAAATTTAATTTGGATTAAATTGAATTTTTCAACAATGGGTTAGTTTCAACTTGACTTTGGGAAATTTGGCCATAAAGATTTTCACCAAGGTCTAGTTGGATATGAAAGGTGATACAAAGATGTTGGGTTTTTGTTTGCATTGTCATTCTCGATTCCCTTGATGCTCGGGGAGGAAATTGAGATATACGATAGAAGGCCACTTGAAAAGAATTCCCTTAAACAAGTAATACATAATTTTTTCGCTTTCTCTTTTACTTTTCCAATTATCATTTTATTAGTTCTTGGTTTCTTTTGTTTCCATTTGTGGAGGGGCATTGAATTGCTCCACATCAACGTGCTTCTCATCAAAGAGTAGGAGCCTTCAAAAATGGTTAAAAAAGCAATCTCATTATTAGACCACTTTGTTTCTCCTTCTAACAACTCATTTGGAGGCCTGTTCTGTGACTGATTGCAATTTGCCAAGCCCCATTTGCTTATCATTACATGATGTTTCTCTTTCCCTTTTACTTTTCCAACTTTTTTTTGTTTCCTTTAGTTAAGGTATATGAAGGACTGTTAGGTTCTCAATCATAAGCATGTGAACCAAAATAAATGACCAAATAAATAAAGTTGTTTGCTGTTTTTCTAGCCTCTAACTTGAAAAAGATTAAAAGAAAAGGATATCCTTGCAGCTTTAACATGTTATGGAAAGAAGTCGTCATAACTCCCACAACTCAGCAGGGGTGCAGCAGCCATGGAGATGAGATGGAGACCTTACAAACTGATAGGGAAAAGGAAAATGGTAAGTTGAAGGACAGGTGGAGAAGGGAAGGGCTGATTCTGAGAGGAAGAAAGCTGCTGAAGCTGTCAAATTGCTAGAAGATGAGAAGAATATGGTTGCTGAAAAGGAAAAGGAAATAGGTAGATTGAAGGAGTTTGTCCAGGCAGAGAAGAGAAGGTATGATTATGAGAGGAAGAAAGGCGATGAAGTTTGCAAGCTACTTGGAAAAAAGAAAAATAAGGTTTCTGAGAAAAGAAATGTCTTGCTGATCAGATGTCTCAGAAGTTAGAAGAGGATAAGAAGACAATTGAGGATTTCAAACAGATGACTACTCACAACAAGGTTAAAGCTGAAAGTACAGAAACGAAGCTTTTGAAAGACAAACTAAAGCTTGAAAAGCTACCAGCAAAGCAGACCAGGCAAAAATAATATATGTTAGAAGCAAGCCCATATGATATTTGTTGTAATATGAGATAATATCTGTAGAATCTTCCTAATTAGAGGAAATAGATACATAATATTTTATTTTATTTTATTTTTTCCTAAGTTTCCTAGTTTCCCTATTTCTCTTTTTAGGAGAACTAGATTCTTACAAATAGAAGATTTGAGAATGCATTTTTCATGATTTGAATAATAAATCAGTCTTATTTTCTATAATATTTTACAGAATGAATTAGGTTGTCTCAAGATCAATTTCATTCAATTTCTACACTGCGTTGATATGCTTGATGCATCCTTGTCACCTGTTGCCAGAACTATGAAAGGTTGGTTTTATGTTGTAATTAGAGGAAAATCTTCCTAATTAAAGAAAATATTCATAGAATCTTCCTAATTAGAAAAAAATATTTGTAGGATCTTCTATATTCTCTTTTGATATATTATTCCCTTCTTTCTCTTTTTAAGAAGATTAAATTGTTATAAATAGAAGTAAGGAGAATGTAATAGATATGAATGATAATAATAAAATTCATTCTCTTTTCATGTTGGTATCTGAACTCCCAATCTTGGAAGCTCTGTTTCTGCTGCAATAGTAGCCACTGCCTTGCTGTTATGACTCTTGATATGAAAGCTTATAAAGAGTAACTCGAACGCTTGAAAGTAATGGTTGAATCAATGAGTAAGTCCTCTGGATCCTCTACCCGATCCATGAAAGCTAAGATTTGTTTCAATACTGTTGGCCATGTGTCTTGAGGTATTTGAATTCTTGATTTAGGAGCAACTAATCATATGACACCTTTTGGTGTGTCCTTCAACTCATATGGTAAAACAAATAGAGAACAACTTATTAAGTTGGAAATGGTCAGGGTATACTTATATGAGCTTTGGAAATATAAGTTTGGACTCATCTATTGTATTAAAGGATGTTTTACATGTTCTACAATTAGCCAATAGTTTTATCTTTATGAAAAAAGTAAAAAATGATTTAAATTCTTCAGTAACATTTTTTCTCAACTTATTGTGTTTTTCAAGACCTTGCCACAGGAAAGAGGATTTTAACTATTAAGGAGCAAAGTGACTTGTATATGTTGGAGTCTGATGACCGAAAGAAAACAAAAATCATGAGTCAACAAGCTACGTTTGAGACATGGACAAATTCTCAGATATGGCTACATCATAAAAGGCTTGGGCATCCTTCATTCAATCTTATCAAGTGCTTATTTCCCCATTTGTTCAACAAGAAGTCTCTTGAGTCTTTTAATTGCGATATTTATCAATTGTCAAAACACTATCGTGCATCTTATCCTATTAATAATAAAAAGAGTATTTCTTTATTTGATTTAATTCATTATGATGTTTGAGGACCTATCGTATAATTTATTTCCAGAGCCAGATGGTTTGTTACCTTTATTGACGATTGTACTTGTGTCACGTAGACATACCTTATGAAACATAAATTAGAAGTTTTCCAAATCTTTGTTAACTTTTTCCATCTAGTCCAAAATCAATTTGGAAAAAATATCAAAAGAATTAGATTTGATAGTGGTACTGGATATTTGAATCATGAATTTCTCAATTATTTGTCTCATAATGGTATTGTTCATGAACTAACATGTGTAAACACCCCTCAACAAAATGGGGTTGCAAAAAGAAAGAATTGTCATCTTCTTAAAGTAACTAGAGTTTTTCTTTTTCAGATGTTTGTTCCAAAAAATTACTAGGGAGAAGTTGTGTTAACTGTCATATCTCATCAAGAGGTTACCCATTCGTATCTTAAATGACATTAGTCCTATATAGTTTCTATTGTCTTATGTTCCTTCTTCCCACTAATAATGAGTACCTACTCGAGTTTTTGAATGTATTGTTTTTGTTCACTCTCTTAAATGTGTCTTTATTAGGTATCCTTCTATTAAAAAAGGTACAAATGTTATCATCCTCAGAGTTGTCACGTCTTTAACATCATGGATGTTCTTAATAATACTTGGTCATGAACTTATTGGTGGATTGTTCTTGATAACACTCAAAATATTGCAATTTTACTAAGCCATTTGCATGTCCTTAGGAGTTTCTAGACCACTATTTCTTAGTTTTTAATTCAGATTTACTTTAGAGTAGAGAAAAGCTGCTTTCTATTAATTTTCATTAGATTAGCCTTAGTTAGGACATTTTAGTTTAGTTCTTCAATCAGATAGGCTTCATAGTATAGTTTACATATTAATGTAGCTTACAGTTGCATTTAATTCAGTTTTGTTCTTAGCAGCATTAATCCTATATTACATGTAGATATACTTGAGTAAGTAAAATCTGATGTGGGAAGTTATAGTGTTGATTGGGTGCTTTGTTTGATTTGTGCAGTTCAAGTGAAGATTTAAAGAAATGCAGCTGCTGTCAAGAGAGACTTATTGTTCTCATGTTTGAAGTAAGTGACTGCCCCTTTGGATTAAAGAGCTGCTGTGAAGAAGGTGATGCCATGCTGGATGCTGACCTGGATAAATGCAAGCTGTCAAAGCTGGAAACTCCAATAGACAAGTTGACATGGCTATTAAGACAACTGGCATAAGCTTCATGAAAAAGCTGGAACGAAGGGATTGAAAACAGCAGAATTGACTTTTTCTGAGTACTAGTTGACCTATCATTTTGCAGTCTTAGGAATGAGTTTAGTTGACTAGGTTGTATATAGAAGCTGAAGAAAAAGACACCACTACACGTTACTCCAAAGAACTTTCACTTTTACATTTTTTGCAAACTTTAGAACTTTCTTAGATAGAGGATTCTCTCTAGAATTCTTCCTTTGCCTAGACTACAAAGTGAGCATGGTGATGGAGAAGCTTTGGAGTTGAACCTATTTTGGTTTACAACATCTACATTTGGTTTGATTTTTTTAATTTCTGTTCTTATTTTACCTTTGATTCTCTCAAGAAAGTCATACATGGTTGTCCGACCTTGGTTTACTACGATGGTGTTCATGTACCTATAACAATAAAGTTGAGTATATATATATATATATATATTAAAAAGTAATAATTTCAATATTTAAAAAGTGTAAGACAATTAAACAACTTACATGCACCATAGTTGTATGACTGAAATGTTTAACATTAATTCTTTCTCTACCAACGACCTCTAGTGCGTCATTTAGAACAATATACAATGGCACATGACACTGGAGGCCAAATACTCTTAATTCCTTGTACAACTTTATCGGTCCTTTATCCAACCTGTGTAATTTTCTCATCAATATGACTAGAGGATCATCATCATCTTCTCCTGCCTCATCAACTTCATGGCTCACAGGTTTAGCCATTGATTGTTTGTTAGGACAGTAGAATTGAAAGACATATTTATAAAAGTTAAGAATCATTTATTTATAACTTAAAGATAAAAATACTAAGAATAACAATATAATACCACTGATGGGCCAAAATATGGCATGATCATAGCCTTAACTAAGCTATAAATGTGCCTAAGGTCTGTCCCATGAATTGGATTTCAGATGTTGGCATAAGTACTCGAGCGTGGGGGTCTCTCCCACGACCACTACGCACGGAGGATCCTTATACGCCGAAAGTGGTCACATCAGTGTTAGGTCCACAAGTTAGTCTCAATAGATTTTCAGAAACATTTGGAGTCGCATAAACCTTTTTCTTAAACCAAGTTAAGAAAGATTTGTTATGTTCATGAAGTGTCCACACTCATATCTGGGTGTGCAAACTTTATTTCATTAATGTGTTGTGAAATGTAAGGAATAACATCCTCTGTGTTGTTTAAGATGTACAAATAAGCTTGATTAACTTTTTTTCTACTAACATTTTCAATCTTTACTCCTCAAATTCCCTTTCCTTCACATTTTCCTTCATGTCTATTCTTCTGAAGTCCTATTGGTTCACAACTGGCATATAACTTGAGTAGAATTCAATGACTTCCTTTATAATGTAGTGCTCTATAATCGAAGTTTTCGATCTCAATTGATTCTTAACATATCCCTTTAAGATCTTCATGTATCTCTCAATTGGGTACATCCACATCAAGAAAAACAACCCACATATTCAAATTTCTCTCACTAGATGGATAATCAAATGAACCATGATATCAAAAAACTGAGGGTGGAAAATACATTTTCAATTGGCACAATACTCTGATGACTACATTTTATAAATCATCTAATTGTCGAGGATCAACAACTTTCTAGCAAATGACATTAAAAAACACTCAAACGTGTGAGAATACCTCTAATAGAAGCAGGTAATATGCCCCGAATAACTACAGATAAAAGTTGTTGCATTAAGACATGACAATCATGAGACTTTAAACCAACTAACTTTGAATCTTGCAAGACACAAGACTACTAATATTTGAAGAATAACCTTGTGGAACCTTCACACTATGTAAACATTGACAAATTTTTTCTTCTTCTTTTGAAGAGTGTGATAAGGTGGAGGAAGATAGGTGTGTCTTTTAATGGATTGCAAATGTAACTCATAATAGATTCCCAAGTCAGCCAAGTCTTGTTGTGCTTTGACTTCATCTTTAGTAAAGTCCCCACAACACTATCACATACATTTTTTTTCAACGTGTAGCACGTCTATGTAATGTCACACATCAAGTTTACACCAACACGAAAGATTAAAGAATATTGATCGCTTCTTCCAAATGTTTCTCTTAATGGTCTTCTTTTTAGTTTTTCTGAAAACAACATCAATGTTCTTCACCTGCTTGTATACTTCTTCCCCAATGCGAGGACTGGAAACAACATCATTTTCAGGGCTTCCATTAAACGTTTTTTTCAATCTGCGATAAGGGTGATTTCGAGAAAGGAATCTTCGATGTCTTGTATACACAATTTTCTGCCCATACTTCAATTGAAGATGACTAATGTTTCCTTCACAAATTGGACATGCAAAATGACCTTTAACACTGTAGCCACATAACTTTTCATATGTTGGGAAATCATTTATTGTGCAAAACAACATTGCACGAAATGAAAGTTTTCTTCTGAATTTGAATCGAAGACCTTGACGCCATCTTCCCACTACATTTTCAAATCCATTGGATATATAATTTTATTCGCGTCGTAATTACGGATAGGTAACGTTATTTTATGGAAGCATCTCCTTCAGCAACTCCAACAATTCCGTGAAACTTTTATCAGTCCATCCATTCCTTTCTTTCAAACAAAACAATTTCAAAGTTGCCTACAATCGTGTAAAGTTGATGCATCCTGGATACAACTCTTGCTTTGAATCGTTCTTAAGACTTTCGTATAAATGAGCTCTTCCAAAATTTTCTAATCCAATGTCATGTACCATTTCCTCTAAATGATCACTCATCCATTCGTCCACATAATTTGAACCTCTTGACATTTTGGGTGGTATAATACTTCTCCCTTCCATGTCCAAACTGTATAACTTCTCATTATTCCATAGATGAACAAATGATCACAGATATTGTCAAAGTCTTCGTATACTTGATTAAGACAATGAATACAATGACAAAAATATGTCTCATTCACTGGTTTTGCGTGTTCTTTAACATATTCTAAGAACTAAAAAACACTCAATTCATACTCTTTACTAATACGACACTCATTCATTCACTTTCAATCCATACTACTCTTAATAAATTTATAAACAATAAAAAGGAAGAAATCTCGTCAAAAAATAATTCTAACTTACGAGTCCATAAACGTATCGAAAAACACAAACAAAACTATAAACATGACAAAAAAACAAATATATTGAAGTAAATAACATAAAACTGACCTCGAATGTTCTTAGAATTCGTGAACGAAGAAAATGATGGACACTTGAACAGAAGAATGATGAACTCACAAACCACGAAAAAGCCTCAAGAAAAATGAGAATTAATTAGTGAAAATAAACGAAAAAAACACAAATGATCATCGAAACACTTTCGCAAGACATAACTGAGTAAAAACTAACCTTGGTTGTTGTTCGCACTTGTCTTCGAAGAAGAAAGTTCAAGCCAAATGAAAGCGTGAAGAAATAGTGACACTGGGTTAAGTTTTTAGAAATTTTTACAATAGTAAGATGTCGACCCCAAGGTAAATTCGACATCTCTTTTGAATATGACGTTGAACTTAAGGCATTTCGACATCCTACGGAAGTAAATATTTAAACATACCCGCCAATTTTTTATTTATTTTTGCCTACTGAGTGACCAATAAGACGTTGGCCTAGCCTTGAATTCGACATCTAATTAGTCAGACAGAAGCCAAAAGGTCACTCTCCCTATGCTAAAGGGATATAACATCAAAGAAGCCAGAGGGTCGACGTCATATGAACCTCAAACGTTGCAGTTTACGTTATTAGTGTTTAATTAAGTGCAATTACTAACACAGGTTTTGAGGTCGAATTTGGATGGGCTTCGATGTCCATTTTGCTCAGACAATGGGAGTAGTTGAGAGCATTAATTACAATGTTGTTACCAACGAAATTATTAACATTGAATTACATGGGGGCTTCAACGTCAAATTGGTTAGTGGAAGGGTTTGATGTCGAATATTGGCTGAATTCGGTGTTAATGTGCTAAGGAAAACCATAATAGTTGTGAAGTTACCCATGAAGGTTTGCACATCCAATACGGTTGGGCATCGAGGTCAATCTTTTTAAGGGGATAAGGGGCAGTTGGGAGCCATAATTTTATTGTTACCATGAATTATTTAATTGATGGGTTGATATCGAATAGTCATGTTATTCGACGTCTATTATTCGTCTTTAAATACCACACACATAACTTAGGTTTTTTCATAACTGTTTCCCTGTTGAACATATTAGGATTCATCTTTGTGTTCTCTTGTAAATTTTTCTTTCCTTAGATTTTAGGGCATTTCTCTTCTTTAAATTGTAATTTTCTGACTTGAATTACAAAGTGCGCATTCATCTTCAGTACTACATATGAAGGTGCACTTTGAAATTAAAGTCAACTAAATATTTTTTGGGGGATAAAAATGTGATGAAATCTTACTGAAAGGGAAGTTTTCAGGAAACTCAAACATGTTTCACAATATGTTTAATGCTGAAACAATTTTAACAACTAAAACGACACTCTAATATAGTGTCCATCTTCATCATATTTATATGACTCATTTTTTAAATTTTCTTGAAGATTTTTCTAACATTAGATTTATGATCAAATGATTTCTTCATGTGGAAAACATCTTCAAGAAATTTAAAAAATGAGGTGACATTGAATTTATTGGAGGTTCGACATCTTTTTCTCCTTTACAAATACCATTCCATTTCCATACTTTAATTCAAAATTGTTTCATTATTGAAAATATGTTGGATCCATTTTCATGTTTTCTTGGAGATCTTTCTTTTGTTCAGATTTCAGAGCATTTTGTCTTCTTCAAATAGTAATTTGCTCTCTTGGATTTGAAAGTGCACAATCATCATAAGGATTCATGGTGCACAGCTAAATCTTATCAATTGTAACTACGTAAAAAAAGCTCAAACTTGTCCTAAACGCTTATTGTACAAAACATGCCTCAACACTATTTTAATGTATAGATTATTAAATGCATGTATGTATTGTACCTTATTTGCTCTACTTTTTTGTTTTATCTGTGGAGATATTGATAACACCAAGGTATACTCAAAAGCACTACACGAGGATCAAAAATATGTTGTGAGATAAGAAGACATTCTTGGAATGTTTCCTAACGCTTTATGTCCTACCATAGTCGTATAAGCTATAACTATAACAGCAATACTGTTCTTCCGACGACGCAGAAAAGTACATATTTTCGTACAAGAAGCCACCTAATTTCAACAAATTCCATTATCTCTGAGTAACGATCATCTCTCGAAGAAAATTATAAAAGGAGAACTCGCACAAAAGAATACAAAAACTTTTACTATCATGGTATCATTACATTGTCATTCTCTTTTAAGCTTACATCGTTTAAGTCTGTTCATATAAGGAAAGAAATTACTTTACAAGTTCTTGAATTTCTCATCATTGTATTTATTCTCTCACTAAGAGTTATCAAAATCTATACTTGTAAAACAACATTAATTGTGTTTGAAAATTCTGCATAGAATTAAATCATTTGTATTGTTTAGTTAAACTTTGTAGATAATTGTTTAGGATTAATATCAGTAATACTTAGATTACTTAGATACCAAAAATAATTAAATTTAGACTAATAAGATTAACTAGAAAATACATACATATACATATATATATATATATAAAAGACTAATAATTTAAAATTTCTCCAATTGATTCGAGGTTATGGCTCTGTGAAGTTCGGAGTGTTGACATTTAAAAGAGCGTGAAAGCTTAACTTTTGAGGCAGAGCTTGTAAATTGTAACAGGTGAGGTAGAAAGACGGAAAGTACTTTTAATAATAAAAGGTTTGAAAAATTAAGAAAAGAAGAAGAAAATATTTTGTGAGTGCACGCGATGGATCTAATCCTTCCATGAAAAAGAATATCAAGAATAACAAAAATTGACAAAATCAGCGAATACTTCACCCAAAAGTCTACACAATAATAAATGCTAAATCACATATAATTTGTGATGCATAACGCATTACGCTATCGTAATCCTTTACAACAAGCAAGAACGTCATCCCAGAATCTCAACTCAAATCAAAACCGTTCATTCATAAATAAAAAATATTCTTACATTCTTTTGCAGAATACAACCTTTGCCAAATTGAAATAACAAACTCTAGGTATTTGTCAAATTAACTTACCAACTTCTCGTTATATAATTTTAGATTTATAATCATGTCTATAAATTATTTCTATACACTCTCTCTCAAATTTGACCTTTACATTCTGTGATTTATTTGAACAGAATAAATCACTGTAAAACTAAACAACTCTTTAAAAAAGGTAAATTAGGAAAAGTCGAAATCAATAAATTATAAATCAATCCCTAGAAAACTGCAAGATAATATTCTTACCAAAATCATTTAAATAAATTTGTAAGTTTTTTCTTTATACCAATTTTCTGAGACCCAGAGACATTCTTAAATTCATAACAACGGTTTTAAGTATCAGAGTATAACATCTTTGTATAAATAGATTTTTGAACGTTCAATAACTAACACGTCAGTTTTTGTTTCCACGTTGTACGTTTAATAACAATAAATGCGTGAGTTAGATTACTAATCAGAAGTTAGAAGTGTACAAGACTAACTTTATACAGAAATATATTGTTTCAGACTGCACTTTATGGTGCGTAGCACCTCAAAACTCTTACCTTTCGCATACATTTTCACACTTCATCCAAACCTTTCGAAAAGTCACTTCCCTTATATTAAAGGACTATGATATAAAAAAGACTATATGTGTTACTAATTTATTGCTTTGTATATTTGTAATAAATCGTTCCATCAAGAGGAGCTATCACATATTGAGAACAGTAAAAAAAAAAAAAAGTTGGTAAAAAAACATTTTCTTATATTATATCATAAAATCAGTTACCATAGTATTTTAGAGTTTTCAGAATAATGCTTCACCCAACTTGCAACTCATTGTGCCTCAAAACAGGACGTAACCATGTTACTCACTCTCCTGCACAACCCCTTGTTAAACTGATAGCGTGATCAGCATGCAAGAGAAAGATGATTCTTGAAGCATACGATAACAGATTGAATGTGACAAAAAGTTTGTGTCTCAGCTTCAGGGTCGGCACCTAATACAAAAGGAAAATTTGTCAGGTTTCCTTCCGTAGTTTCATTCACTATTATTGAATCCTTTGGCTACCATTCTTGAGAAACACAAACACTTCTTATATCTGTTCTACACAATTCTCTGAGTGCGTGCCACAGTTTGGTATCTTCATGATTGCTCATTGTTCATGCCCATAAGGAACATGTAACTTCCTCATTTATTTATTATTGCTTTTGTTTTCTTCTCACTAGTTAACTTTCGTTTCCCTATATAAACCCTCCTTTGTTCCCTTCCCTTCCCATCTTCCATTTATTGATTCCAAACACAAACATGGCAATGAAGAAGCTCTTGTGGGTTGTTCTGTCCCTTTCTTTGGTTCTTGGAGTGGCCAACAGCTTTGATTTTCATGAGAAGGATTTGGAGTCCGAGGAAAGCTTGTGGGACTTGTACGAGAGATGGAGGAGTCACCACACGGTTTCGCGAAGCCTCGGTGAGAAGCACAAACGGTTTAACGTGTTCAAAGCAAATGTTATGCATGTGCATAACACTAACAAGATGGATAAGCCTTATAAGCTGAAACTGAACAAGTTCGCTGACATGACCAATCATGAATTCAGGAGTACCTATGCAGGCTCAAAGGTTAATCACCACAAAATGTTCCGAGGCTCGCAACATGGGAGCGGTACCTTCATGTATGAGAAGGTTGGGAGTGTTCCTGCTTCAGTGGATTGGAGGAAGAAAGGTGCTGTCACTGATGTGAAAGATCAGGGCCAATGTGGTAAGCTTAATGATCACCACTCATTAATCATAGAGCTCAAACTAGCTGAATAATGTCTGATAATTAGCTTTTAATCGAATTTAATGGCACTGTATGATCTATATAGTTGAATTCATCTAATGGGATAAAACTGTTGTTATTGAGTGAAAGCTGCATAAGGTGGGTTTTGTGTAATCATATTGTTTGGTACTCTCAAAGATATCGTTCAGTCTACTACGGCGCTATAAATTGATTTGATGTCCTCACATAGGCTATAGTTTCTAATAACATTGTTTTCTTTGTCTTGTGTAGGTAGCTGCTGGGCGTTTTCAACTATAGTAGCTGTTGAAGGCATTAACCAAATCAAGACAAATAAGTTGGTGTCATTGTCTGAACAAGAGTTGGTCGATTGTGACAAAGAAGAAAACCAAGGATGTAATGGTGGGTTGATGGAATCTGCTTTTGAGTTCATCAAACAGAAGGGAGGCATAACAACAGAAAGCAATTATCCATACACAGCACAAGAAGGAACGTGTGACGAATCAAAGGTGCATGTTAGGCCAAACATATTTTCCAATGAAACCACTATAATTAATAGATAACTTGAGAAACTAAAGTGCCAAAAATCTTTCATGTGGTAGGTGAATGACCTAGCTGTGTCAATTGATGGTCATGAAAATGTCCCTGTGAACGATGAAAATGCACTGCTCAAAGCTGTCGCCAACCAACCTGTTTCTGTAGCCATTGATGCTGGGGGGTCTGATTTCCAGTTCTACTCTGAGGTAAATATCTAATATGCTTATAAAGTGTAATTTTTTTCGAAATTTGTTGGAAGAAAAGCATCCGTTACCACTTAACATGTTACTATAAGTAATTTAACTATTAGGTGTCAATACTGAAACTATCCTAATTTAATATAAAAAATTTTGCAGGGAGTGTTTACGGGTGACTGTAACACAGATCTAAATCATGGTGTAGCAATTGTGGGATATGGAACAACGGTTGATGGAACTAATTATTGGATAGTGAGAAACTCTTGGGGACCAGAATGGGGAGAACAGGGTTACATCAGAATGCAAAGGAACATATCTAAAAAGGAGGGACTTTGTGGCATAGCCATGATGGCTTCCTATCCAATCAAAAATTCCTCTGACAATCCAACAGGATCTTTGTCATCTCCCAAAGATGAACTTTGAAAGCCTTCTACAAAATCAAACTCTCATAAGTCTTAGTTGTTGTTTTTTAACTTTTATCTAAGATTGAATGCGAATGTATCCATCAATATAATACATAACATACAAATAAGTGTTTTAATTTGATTTGAGTGCTAGCAGTTTCACATGTACCCTTCCTTATAGCAAAGGGTTGAATGCAAAGATATAGCTTTAAACCATTAATAAAAAAAGTATATGATATGATCACTTTGAAGATACACAATGACATTTTATTTTTGGATAGACTATTATATTGGAACACGCATTAGATGACAGATAGAAGCTAGACATGATGAAATATGTAGCAAGAAAATTATCAGAATTGATCCATGATCAGCCATAGCACCTGATGGGATCAGTGCAACCTTTATCTGCTGACTGTTTGTTGCTTTCACCTTTTCCTCCACCCTTCTCCAGATATTGCTGATGGTAGTCCTCTGCTTTGTAAAACCTCTTAGCTGGAAGAATTTCTGTCACAATCTTCTCCTTCAACTCCAACTGTTTTGCTTCTTTCGATTCCTGGGCTAAACGAGCCTGCTCTTCGTCGTAGTAGTATATTCCTGATCTATACTGTGCACCCACATCATTGCCCTGAGATTTATTCATACAGAATAAACAACCAAAAATATAACATAATATTATCATAAATAATATAATTAAAAAGAAAAAAATAAAAACTTAAAATCCATTAGCCGCATGTTCATATTGGCGTAATTTACGTACCTGGCGGTTGATGGAAGTTGGGTCATGTCGAGACCAAAACAGAGCAAGCAGATCCGTGTAGGGGGAAACCTTCGGGTCGAACTGAACCCGAACCACTTCAACGTGGTTAGTGGTTCCGGTGCAAACCAGTTTGTAATCTGGATCAGGTGTGTGGCCCTGAGTATATCCGACCTCGGTCTTTACGACTCCCAGAATTCGCTGAAAGGCCAACTCCGCTCCCCAAAAACAACCCGATCCGAACTCAGCGAACTGGAGATCCGGAGTATCCGGAATATCGAAATCCGGGTCAAGAGCAGGGTTGTTGTGAGCCTCATGACCTCCAGTGGCAGCCATCGTAGTTCACTTCAGTTCACCAGTGGTACCACAGATTAAGGCCTTAAGATAAGAAGATGGAGCAAAATCAAATCTTACTTCATTGGTTTTAATAACGACAGAAACTCAGCGACGAATGAAACGGGATAGGATTGAAAATGAAACTAGACTATGAATTTGGGTGGGTGCATCATGACATCGATTGAGGGCTTCAAAAATTTATTACACATTCACTTGTTTGTATTATTCTCTGTCTCACATTTTCATTAATTTGTTTGTTGCTGACTTTCAAATGCTAAATTTTGATATTGTATGGGCTATTTGCATGCCGCACATGTAAGCTTTCGTCACTGCTTTCTTTTTCATCATCGTCATCTTTTTTATTATTATTATATATGCACATAAAGAAATAAATAATTCTTTTCATTAATTTTTAAGCTTAATTAAATTTTAAATACTTATTACATTTAATTATTTTTAATAACTTTTTATTGAAAATTCTTGTTTCGTTAACTTCTCAAAATATTATTTATCTTTATTTTTAAATAGCTTCTCAATTTTTTTTTTCCTTAACGGAATAAGATGAAAGTTCTTTTTAGGTTTAAACCTTTTTTTAGTCTCCAAGTTATAAGTGGATGTTCAATTTAGTCCCCGTTTTTAAAACTGTCAACATTTGGTCCCTAAGTTATAAAACTTGTTTCAGATCCGTCCCTGCCGTTAACGGTGTTAAAAAGTTATAACGTTTAAGTGACTGTGCATGTGAGGTGTCCAATTATGGTTGACGTGGCAAGCAATGACTGTTGTTACGTGTAAAATAAAAGAAATTGTTTGTGATTTTTTTAAATGTGGTTAAATTAAGATTGGGATAAAAATTAGGGCAAAGTAAAATTGGGGCAGAGAGTGAAATTGGGGATTTTATTTCTCGAGGGTTGGGGAATTGGTACGTAGTGTTCGTTATGTGATTCTTTGAGACAGAGATTGGTTGCTTCGAAGGAGATTGGTGTCGAAAGGAGCATTGTCAGCGTTTGTGGTGGGGAGCGACTTCCTTGGAAGCGTGGTTCGTCAGCGAGGACTTCGTTTGAAAAGAAAAGTTGAAAGGTGCGTTTTTTATCACTTATTTCATGTTGCTGGGGTCCCCCATGGTAGTACGTTGTCTTTTTGTCCCCTGATATTGTTCTGTTGTGGTCCCCTACTGTGTGTTTTGTTGCCTTTGATATTGTTCTGTTGTGGTCCCCTGATGTTGTTCTGTTGTGGTCCCCTACTGTTTGTATTTGGTCCCCAAATTGGAGAAGTAGGAATTGTTTATTCTGTGTTTGTTTGTTTTTTGTGTGGTTCATGCCTCTTTAATTAAGCATTACTGCACGTGTATAGTTGTTTGTCAAAAGTATAGAATTTTGTAATGTGTAATAGTGGGTGGTACCATGTTTGGAATTTAGTCTAACAGTGACATTTATATAGGCATATTATAGTTGAACAGTAACCAATATGTCCAACTGTGATATCGAGGTGGTGTTTCACCATGGGGGAAAGTTTATGATTATTGGGACATTTGGATATCATGGAGGTGAAACTAGTACGTTGATCATTGACCCAAATAGATGGAGTTTTTTTGAAATAATGACCATACTAAAGGAAATGGGCTATATAAATGTTAAGGAGTTATGGTATTCTCTGGGTGGCCCTGTATTAGAAGAAAGGTTGGAATTGTTAAGTGATGACAAAGGTGCATGTAATTTGATAAATATTGCTAGAAGAGATGGTCAAGCTCATTTGTTTGTGGTTAACTTCATATCCCAACCTGAATATCTTTATACGATAGAATATCATAGTCAATCTGAGTTAGGTGAAAATCAAGGAGGTGAAGTTGAGGGATGTGTAGTTGAAGGAGGAGAAGTTGCTGAAGTTGAAGTTGGTGAGCCAGAAGTTCCTGAGGTTGGAGTTGGTGAGGCAGAAGTTCCTGAGGTTGGAGTTGGTGAGCCAGAAGTTCCTGAGGTTGGAGTTGGTGAACCAGAAGTTCCTGAGGTTGGAGTTGGTCAGCAAGAAGTTGCTCAGGTTGAAGTTGAGGATGCTGAAGTTGAGGATGGGGAACATGGTGAACAAGGTCATGCAAATGATGCTGATGTTGATGTAGTTGTTGAAGAACATGCTGAACTAGATGAGGATGCACATGGTGAACAAGGTGAGGCTGCTGATGTTGATGTAGTTGTTGAAGAACATGTTGAACTAGATGAGGATGCACATGGTGAACAAGGTGAGGCTGCTGATGTTGATGTAGTTGTTGAAGAGAATGCTGAACTTGATGACGATTTCCTTGGTGAAGAAAGTGAGGATGCTGCTGTTGAAGATGGTGAGGGGGACGCTGTTGCTGATGAGGATAATATTGATGATGGAGTGGGGGATGCTGAGGAAGATGACTGGCTAGGGGGAACTACAAGACAATGTAGTACTCGAAAGAAGCATGTCCAGCCAAGGGGAATTAGTGATAGTGAGTGGGAATCTGATAGTTGTGATAGTATATATTTAAGTGATGATTCAGACATTGAAGCTTCTAGATTTGGAGATTTTGCAACCTTCAAAGAGCCCATTAGTATGAAAGATCATAGATGGGAGCTTGGAACATATTTCGCTGAAAAAGATGACTTCATTAATGCAATTAGAAGTTATGGAGTACACAATGGTAGAAAGTTGAAGCTGTGGAAGAATGATAAGAGAAGAGTTAGCATGAAATGTTATGGGTCACAAGGGAAATGTCCCTGGTACGCTTATTGTGGATATAGAAGTACCCAACATACATGGCAGCTAAGAAAGATTGTGGACAGGCACACTTGTACTAGAGAATTCAAAATTGGTGTAGTTACCTCTAAATGGTTAAGTGGCAGGTTGGAGAAAAGCATGCAAACAAATCCATATATGAAAATGACAAATCTGCATAACAAATTCTGTAAGAGATATAATATTGTTGTGTCTAGGGCTACAACAAGTAGAGCAAAGGCAATGGCAACAACCAACATTGAGGGTAGCTACAAACAACAATATGAGAGACTCTATGACTATGCAGAGGAGTTGCTGCGGGCAAACCCAGGCTCAACAGTTAAAATTAATGTAGAACCAAACCAAGATCAAACCATATTGAGAATTTATGTGTGTTTAAAAGCATGTAAGGACAGCTTTGTATCCTGTAGACCAATTATACATTTGGATGGTTGTTTCTTAAATATGGAGGTGAGCTTTTAACTGCTGTTGGAAGATATGCTAATGACCATATGTGTCCCTTAGCTTATGCTGTAGTTGAAGTAGAGAATAAGGAATCATGGACTTTTTTCTTGGAATTGTTAATTGAAGATCTTGGAGGTGGGGGATTTTGTTCAAGGTGCACATTTATGTCAGATCAACAAAAAGTAAGTACCACAAAACCTGTTTATTCATTACTTTATAAACCATGGAAAGTTAGGTAATTTAATATTCATGCCCTGTTTGAATAGGGACTTCTGCCAGCTTTACAAAGTCTATTGCCTGATGTGGACCAGCGTTACTGTGTCAGACATATATATTCAAATTTTAGAAAGAAGTTTCCTGGCTTAAACCTCAGACAATTACTATGGAAGGCTGCAGTATCAACAACCCCTGAAGCGTGGGAGACAGTAATGAGACAGATGAAGGAAGTTAATCTAGACGCATTTAAATACTTGGTACAACTTCCACCAAGGCAAGTTCATCTATCCCGAAGTCAAATCTTTAATATAACATGTTGTTTACCTTGATGTAAATGTTTAACTTTAGGTGATTATTTAACTTTAAATTTTTGCAGACATTGGTCTAGATCCAGGTTTACAGGAAGACCTGCTTGTGACACACTTGTCAACAACATATCTGAAGGTTTTAACAGTGTGATCTTAGATGCACGGGAAAAACCAATAATATCAATGTTGGAACAGATTCAAATGTACTTGATGAACAGGTGGGCATCCAATAGAGAGAAGATAAGTAAATATGAAGGTATCATTTGCCCCAAGATTAAAAAAAGACTGCAGAAGGAGTTAGAGAAGACAAAATACTGGATTCCTAGGTATGAACACTTCTCATTTGGTTTAAATAGTTATGTCTTGTTCTTAACATTATTTCTTTACCATTTGGCAGTTGGTCAAGGATGCAAATATTTCAGATCACCCATACATCCATCATTGCTGAGAAGTATGTGGTTGATGTTGAAAAAAGAGAATGTACCTGCAGAAAGTGGACAATAACAGGAATACCTTGCTGCCATGCACTCACAGCCATGAGGTTTCTCAACATCAATCCTGAAGAATACTTACCACTTTGGTTTAGGACCTGCACGTATGAAGAAACATACAACCCAATCATTTTCCCTCTGAATGGTCCTCATCTATGGCAAAGGACTTCAACACCTGATATTCAGCCTCCACCAAAAAGAGTCTTCCCAGGTAGACCACGAAAGAAAAGAAGACTCGAAAGTTGGGAGCAAAGAAAGGATGATACGCAAATTGGACAAAAAGGAATTCCTAAGAAATGTTCCATATGCAGACAAGTAGGGCATAGAAGACCTAACTGCCCTCAAGCAAATCAACAACACCCTACTCAAGGAAGTGAAATTACTGAACAAACCCAGCCAGATCAAACAACACCAACAATTTAGATTGTATTACTTTGTAGTTTGGATATGTTGCTGTGATGTATTTTGGATCATGTTTTATGTATTTTGGATTATATTTGATGTATTTTGGTTGACTTCAGATGTAGTTCGGTTAACATCAGATTTATATTACTTTTTAGATTGGTCTTGGTTATTTCTTAACATCATGACCACTTTAGATTGGTCTTTGTAATTTGACCTTGAACATCAGATTTATATTACTTTGACCAATATATTGTCATTTTGATCATGAAAGCAGATTCTCAGTTACTTTGTACTTTTATTTTGCTTTGTACTTTACATTGCTCTTTACAAGTTTATGGAAGCATATTCTGAAATCATGAACTTAAAGTGAGAAACATTATAATATAACCAAGTTTACAGTAACAAAATATAACCAAGTTCATTACAACCACAATCTCATTCATTACAACATCATTAAAACCAACAATCTCATTACAACCTCAATCTCATTCATTACAATATAACCAACATCTTCATAACAAATTTGACAGATACACCACTAAAACAAAATTAAAACATACGACACACAAGGATGATGATAATCAACCCCATCATGCATAACATTGATATTAAGACCTTCTCCCTTTTCTGATAAACCAAAAGTGATCTTTCCAAATTAATGATCTTTCTCCTTTGTCATCCAATTGTAGTATCCCTTTCATCTCCATTATCTTCAATGTGCCATTTGAAGAAATTGCATCCTCGCACTTCTTCATAACGACTCCGCCTGTAATTAGGGCAGCCCCAAAAATGCTTTCCCTGGTTCTTAGGAGTTTTTGCCACTCTCAATACGGCAAGCTCTCCACAGTAGCACATTTCGCTGCCAACCATTGCTCTTGATGATGAAGCACCATGAGAGCTCCCCCATGAGCACGAGGAACATTGATTCTTTGTCATTGCCTCTCGAAAAACTGCAATAATACTTCGTCCAGCTCAAGAAACCAAAACAGAGAACACCCAAGAACAAAGCAGAAACCCCAAACAGATAACAGAAACCAACTTCCTTATCTTAGGGCACACACTTGAAACAAAGCAAACACCCAAGAACAGATCTTGATGTCTTACAACGAAGAACTATCACCATCCAAATCCTTCACATCAGCTCAAATCCTTCACGAATATGTTAGGGCAAGCCACCATCACAAATATATAATTTTTATTCCAATGTTTTTTCTTATCTTGCTTTCCATTGCCATCGTTTTGCCACGTTTGATAACTTCTTTGCCACATCATACCAACATTTAACGTCGTTCTAACACATTTAACGGCAGGGACTGATCTGAAACAAGTTTTATAACTTAGGGACCAAATGTTGACAGTTTTAAAAGCGGTGACTAAATTGAACATCCACTTATAACTTGGGGACTAAAAAGAGGTTTAAACCTTCTTTTTATTTTCTAGTCCGTAACTTATCTACTAATTCATTCTTGCTCACCAACTTTTTTAACTTTTTAATTAACTTATTTCTTTTCTTTCTAAAAATAAATTGATTATTGATTTAAAAAATTTTATAAAAGAAGAATTAAAAGATGAAACTAATAATAACGTCAATCTATTAAAAAAATCAAATAATAAGTTAGTTAAAAAAATAAAAGACATATTTTAAATATTGATCGTAGCCAAAATATAAGCCTAATTTTTATATGATATTATAATTACATATAATATAAACACATAACTTTCCTTAAAAATAACGGGTACTTATTGTAGACAGTGTTTTAACTATAGTAAAAACAAAACTTAATATTTATTTTAGTGTATATATTTTTTATTTGTCTTCAACGTGACATTAATACCTTTATTAGCTACCCTTCTAAGATCATTAATGAATAATTCTAATGCGAAAAGGATAAGTTCACCATAAATGCAATTGAGAAGAGAGAAAAGACTTTTGTTATATCTGTGATGAGAAGTTTTTCTTCAATCATAAGTGCCCTAAGAGATAGTTGTATGTATTACAACTTGGAGATGAGGATTCTTTCCAAGTTGAATCAATGCAGGAGGAGAAAGAAATAAAATTACAACATATTGATGATCATCATTTATTTCTCAATGCTTTAAAAGGAGGCTTGGGAGTGAGTACTATTAAATTTATGGCTCATGTAGGAACTTTGCCTCTAAAACTGTTGTTGATTGATGGTGGTAGCTTAGATAACTTCTTACAACCTAGAGTTGCTAATTTTTTGAAACTTCCAATTGAAATAGCTCCAATATTCAAAGTGAATGTGGAAAATGGTAACTATATGGAATCTAAAGAGTTGATTCAATAGTTAACACTACATGCACTAGGAATAATTTTACACTCCTAGTGTTTTTACTTCCCAATTTATGTGCGGATCTGATTTTAAGGTCAAGTTGGATGAAGACAATTGGGCTTCAACACTACAAATCAAATTTTTACATGAATGAAGATTCACTACATTGCAAGGAGAAAGTGACAGCTTAACTACCATAACTCAACTAGATCATATCATGATAATTGTGCATATATATATTATTGCTAAAGTGTAGAACATGAAAGTTATTTAGGAAGAGACTCATGATCTTCCTTTGTTAGAATTGTCGAATGACATAAAACCAGAATTAGCCCTCTTATTACATACACTCTCAATGGTTTACCACCATCCAAAACTCATGTCCACTCAATTCCTTTGTTAGAAGGGTTAAAGACAATTAAAGTGAAGCCATATAGATATTCACACAACCAGAAAGAGGAAATTGAGAAATTGGTAGAAAGCATGTTAAAAGAGAGAATCATCCAAACTAGCAGCAATCTATTCTCTTCCACAATTATTTTGGTCAAGAAGAAAGATGGAACTTAGAGAGTATGCACTAACTATAAAACTCTAAATGCCATCACTATTAAGGATAGCTTCCTTATTCCTACAGTTGAAAAACTAATTGACAAGTTGTATGGAGCCTGTTACTTCTCAAAATTGGATTTAACATATTAGGATATCACTAAATCCTATTAAATTCGAATGATAGACATAAAATCTCTTTTAAAATGTATCAGAGCTTGTATGAATGGTTAGTAATACCATTTGGGTTTTCCAATGCACCGACAACCTTTTAATTCCTAATAAATCAAAATTTCAAGGGTTTCTTGAAAAAGTTTGTGTTAGGTTTTTTCGATGACATTATAGTCTATAGCACTAATTGGAAGGATGTCCTATAACATCTAGAGATACTATTGAGTATTCTCAAACAAAATTTAACTCTTTCCTAAATTCTCCAAGCGTACTTTTGGAGTACAACAGATTGGTTAATTAGGCCACACGTTGTCAAGAGATGGAGTGGCAATGGACATTAAGAAGCTTCAAGCAGTGAACAAATGGTATAAACCCACAAGCTTAAAACATTTAAGAGGATTCTTAAGGTTAACAAGGTATTATAGACGCTTTGTTAAAGGTTATGTTCATATTGTTGCCCCCCTCACAAATTTACTCAAGAAAGATTTTGAAGAATTGAAGTCAACCGCTCCTATGCTAGTTATTTCTAATTTTGTTGAACCTTATGTTAGAAACAGAAATAGGAGCTATCTTAAGCCAAAATAGACATCTTATTGCTTACTTTTCAAAGATGTTGTCCATGAAGATGTAGAAGCATTCTGCGTGTGCTAGAGAGTTCTATGTTATAATTGAAGCTTTATCTAAGTTCAAACATTACTTTTTGGGCCACAAGTTTATTATTAAGAATGGCCAAAAAAAAAAAGTCTATAAAAGCTTTTTGATCAAACTCTTCAAACACCTGAGCAACAATAATGGTTACCTAAATTCATTAGGTATGACTTCATAATCCAATACTCCCCAAGAAAGGAAAATAAACATGTTGATGTCGTATATAAGAGCCTTTCTATGGCTTGGTCAGAACCTTCAAGCACATGGCTTAAAACAATAGCTGTTGCAACAAAAAATGATGAATCATTGATGAAAATTTAACAATGTTTGCAGAAAGGGAGATTATGCTACCAAGAGATGACACCTTAATAAATACGGTCACGAATGAATTTCATTCACCTAAAGTAGGAAGGCATACTAAAACGGTGCGAGCAATTGCTAAAATTACTTCTCAATTTTATTGGCACAAAATTAGGGAAGATATCAAAAAGTTTGTTCAAGAATGTGTTATTTGTCAACAAGTTAAGATTACTCCATTCTTACCAGTTGGACTTCTTCAACCACTTCCCATTCCAAACCTCATTTAGGAGGACATAATGATGAATTTCATAACTTCACTATCCATATATCACGGGTACTTTAATATCATGGTAGCAATTGATATATTGTCAAAGTTTGCTCATTTTATTCCATTGAAACATAGTTTTAATAGCAAAATAGTAATGGATGCATTCATTCAAAAGATTCTAAAGATGTATAGGTTTCCAAAGTCCATTGTATCATATCGGGATATGGTATTTATATCAACAATTTTTGGAAACAATTGTTTAAATCTCAAGGGACCACACTAGTTGTGACCTCCACTTACCATCCATAATCAAATGGTCAAACTAAGAACTTAAACAAAACCTTAGAAATGTACTTAAGGTGCTTTGTCTTTGATCATGCTAAGGGTTGGAGGAATATGCTACCATGGGCTCAGTATTGGTATAACTCTTCGTTCCATCACAATATTGGTATGTTCCTTTACCAGGATATGTGTGGAAAATTGTCACCTTCCATGATCAAATATGAACATAATGAGCATGATCCAATAGATCTTCAAGATTGCCTGAAACCTCATAATGTTGTGTTAACAAAACTTACAGCAAAACTACATCATTCACATAACTATATGAAGTTGTAGGTAGATAAAAAAAAGGATGGATGTACAGTTGAAGGTATGTGATCACATTGGTGAAATTATAGCCATAGACAACATTCTATTGTGTTAAGAAAGAACCAAAAATTGATTCTTCAGTATTTTGGTCCATTCGAGATAATTAAGAAGGTTAGGAATGTTGCTTATAAATTTCTAGTATCGAATTATGCAAAGATACATCCAATATTTCACATTTCCTTCCTTAAAATGTTTTAGGGTGATCTTAAACAATAATACTTACATCTAGCACTAACAACAAACGAATTTGGTCCAATAATGTTAGCATACAAGATTTTGGATGTTTATGTGATTAATAGAAATGGGAAAGATATTTCTGAGATTTTAGTGTAGTAGGATTCGTTGTTGGATGCTGACAACTCGTAGAAAGATCTAGATGAGATGAAGGAATTTTACTCACATATCAACCTTGAGGACAAGGGGGTTAATGTAAAGGAAGGTTTTATAGGAGAAAAATTGATAGAGCAAAATGATCATGTGTCAAAGTAATGAAAAGAGCAAAGGAGTGCATAAGAGCTCATGTGAAAGAAGGGAGAACTTTAAATGGCCTAATAGGATACATGAAAAAAGGCCTTATGGTACGAATATTCTCTTCGTGATTTCCTTTCTCTAAACCCATTTCTGATAGGATAAGATACTTTTGCAACATTTTTTTTACAACATTTTAACATCATTTATGTGTCATTATGTGATTGGTCCAAAATTACTCCATAATCAATAATAATAATCATAAACACCGCCATGGACCAATCACAGAATGACACGTAGATGGTGTTAAAATGTTGTCAAAGTATCATTATCTTTTCTGAAATTCCTTTTGCAAAATTATGTTAGGAATGAGACTTGTCGAGCTCAATAATGACTTGCAATCTTAACAACTTCTCACCAAACTCAATAAATTCTAGTTGAGCTCAATAAAATAGCATAGCAAAATAAAATTCACCTGGAATCGTGGTAGCTGACTTTTTACTGATTTAGTTTTTATTCATTTGGCTTGTATTGATAATTGAACTTTGAATATAGTACTCTTACATTATGTTTGTTCTCGTACACTTGCTTAATGAAAATTCATCATCTTAGTCGTGTTTGTTATCTTATAAATGCAAATGGGTTATTGAAAAATTTGATCTCTGGTGAATTCAAATGTGAGATGTACATGGAAGGTGTAAATCAGATAAGCGAAGATGTAAATTGTGGGTGTGGAAGCAAAAGGGAAAAGCGAGCGAGCCAATAGACGATGAGGGTTCTTTTTCCTCTTTGTCTTCTCTCAAGGCTTTCTTCATGGTTAGTGTAGAAATGTCCTCTCAAGCTCAATCTCTACGATTTTCCTATATTTGTAATTGATGTATCTTTCATTTTCTACAATGATTATATCTATATTTGACTTAGAATTTTTTTTATGTGAAAATCGTTCTTTTAGGAGTGAGTTTATAACTTATGTAAAGTGTTATAATTAATTACAACACGTATCTTATTGTAACACCAATTAGTTTTCTTGATAGGATAATTAACTTTATACTTATCTTGTACTTTTAAGCTTTCTCTACATACATAGTAAATTGACGTGTAAGAAAATTTTTGCACTTTATATACATCCTACTTTAAGAGTCTTTCTTAAATATTAGAAGACACCAAGACAGTTCGAAGATAATATTAAACGATATTGAAAACAAATAATTTGAAAAAAAAAATGTGCTTCCTGTTATATAAATGATGTTTTTCTATTCTTATATTTTACATGTGTAAGCACATTTGCTTCTTTTCTAAAGGGACTTAATGATATATAGACATAAATATAAGAAAATTATGTTTTAACTAGAATGTCATTGTAAAATTCAGATCACTACTATATGTTTTTATTATTCTTTGTCGATAAATATTATTTGAGTTTGAGTAATATTTTGTCTAATGTTAAGATTTATGCCTATTAAACTTACATATCTATAATCTGTATTTCTTTTTGGTCTTTCCAATAACTATAACTGTAAGGACCTTAAAATTCAGTAAATCTATTGGGTCTATTGTTAACGCAGCCCAGCCCACAAACTAAGGACAACATGACCTTGGAGGAAGACTTCTCAGAAGTTTGATTCACTTTTGCTCAAACCCTTTCTCTCTCTAGAACCTTGCCCTAACCTTGTGCTCTGCCTTCTCTCTATATTTCCAACACTTTGAACCGTTCAATTTTTTATTGGGTGTTGCGGAATCATTTCTGGTGTAGAGAGCTCCAATTCTACCGATCGATTTCTTCATTCCGACTGGTGAGTAAATTTCCCCCTTTTTCCTCACTGTTTTGGAACCTAGGGCATGCAACTTTGTTGGGTTCATGTGCCTCGTGTGTTTTTCCTTCAATTCCCTGCCTATTCGAGCTCTAAGGGTTGTGTTCTATCACCTCTTTGGTGATTTGTAGGTTCAGTGAGTTCACTACTGTGTGGGTGCTGTTAGGACATTTTCCAATTAGTTGTGCTTTGAGAAATCCAAGTAAGGGGAGCTAATTGTTTTGTTTGAATTTATTTTATAAAATATATGCATGTTGATTTCTTGAACTGGTGCGTTGATTTGAACTGATATTTATCTGTTTGGTATGAACTGAAGTTTGAAAATGATGAATTTATTGACTGTGAAATCGTGATTTATAAATATTGTGCATTTAAATATTTGACTGGTATATGTGGATTGGATGTATATAAGTTGTCTTTGTTGGAATTGATTTGCTGGAATTGGTCTTTGATTTGGGGTGGTTGCAATGTACGTTCTGTGGAAGTCAGTCCTAGTTTGAGAAATTGGTGCTTGGGTAGTGATCAAGTCATGTATGTAGTAAGTGGGAAGTAACTTTGGGCAGTTGGGTCTAGAATGTACTAGGACAGTTTAGACAATTTAAATAAATTAATTGTTAATTGTTGAGAGCCTTTCTTTGTTGGTAGGACAGAGGAACCTTCAAAACCTGAGTTGGCACATCCCTAATCATAAAGCAGCCCTGGCATGTACCAGTCACTTGTGACTAGCCATATGTGCTGGCGTCAAAGGTGAATCTGATGCGTTCAGATATCTGGGTCCTTTTCGGTGACCAATTGGGGGAAAGTAAGATCTCTACTGTGATGATAATTAGACAAGTAGTTTACCAAATAGGAACCATTTTGGGGGTAAGATGAGTATAGTTTAAGTGAAGGAAAAAGGTTGGTGTGTGAGACCTAATAATGAGGAGAACAAGGGAGAGTAGCTTGGGAGCTATGTGTTGGGTATGTGTGATCGTGGATGGAGAAGATGAAAGAAAAAAAATGGTAGTTGTGGGGGGTTGAGGTGCAGTTTTTAAATAAAGAAGATGGAATAGAATGAGGATGCAGTACGTAAAAAAAAAGAAAAAAAAAAGAAAGGGAGCAAAGTGTGTGTAGTGCATGTGGGGCTGTGTAATAGAAGTATAAAAGTTACGTATATATAATTATATATCTATATATATATATAATATATTATATTTAGCGTTATATATATATATAATATTATATTTAATATATTATACTATGCTTTCTTTTATATTTGAAAGAAGAATAGTGAATTATTGAATGGGTGCTATTTGTTTTTCACGTCAGCATCCTAGGGATTAGTTTTGTGTAGGGTGGTTTGGAATTGAAGGAAAAAGGTGGGTAGATAAGTTTGGGTGGGACCCGCGATTATGATAATGAGAAAAGCAAGTGTTACTGCGTAGATGCTTAAAACTCTTATGTGTTATTTTTCTGGTTGGCTGTTATAGTTTAGAAAGTTAGCTATTGTGGTTGGTATTTAAATTAAGGATAGCATACTTCTTATATTGAACTTATATTACTTAAAGGTATGTATAGATTGATGTGTTCTATGAGTTGATGTGGGTTGTTTGGGTGCTTGGTTATTGGTATTGATTAACTTAGATTAAATTACTGATGAATGAGTTGATATATATAATTGAGACTATGTTTGGAAAGTAATGAGAATTGTGCTATAAACCTTGTGATTGGTGAATAATGCATGTTATTGATGAGTTAACATTTATTATTGAGATTAAAGGTGGAATGCATTGAGATTATGTATATGTTGATTGTGGCAAAAAGTATATGATTTCAAAGTGATGAAAGTACGATCCAATTGGTAAACCAAGTTCCATATGTGTAGAATCTCTTGGTGAGATTCTTAGTGTTTTAGAATGAAAGTAGGAGCTCAGTCTTGGGGGTCTTCCTGACGCTCCAATGGCCTTTCTTCTCATGTAGAGAGGATTGGACCATGTGGTGAAGAGTAGTAGGAGGTCTCAGTCTTGGAGGCTTCCATCATGCTCCAGGGCGCGAAACAGAATAACCTCGTGAGTGTGATAGGGCAGGGGAGCCCAAGGCGGGGGAGTACAAGTATCACAAGCCACCACGGGTGCATGACCTGCCATAGCTCGACTATGATTCTAAAGTCTAGACAAGTCAGGTCTAGAAGATAACATGCTAGTTGTATGATTTAACTTGCTTTAATTTACATGAACTTTTGTATCTACATGCTTTATTTGTTGTATGCTTTTTATATAATTAGATCACCCTTGCTTGCTTGTGTTTGTGCCATGTTTGCATTGTTTTCTTTTGCGATGATCATCCACTTGGATGGGAGCAGATGGCGAGGAGGTTACTTTGGAAACAACTATTAATGGGGATGGCAGTGTTGCAGTCTAGTCCACTAGGCTTCACTTGAGTAGCCTTTTATTTTGAAGAACTTATCATGTTCTAAGTTTTACTTCCTTGTATTTTTCAGGGAGAAACTTTAGTACTCCATTTCCAAATTCTAAGTACTGTTTAAGGATGACTGTAATCCTAAATCCTTTACTATTACTCTTGACTTCTTTCTAGTATTATTCATGGTGATGCCTTTATTATATCATATATCTTTATTTTATAATTGGGATGTCACATTTATGGTATTAGAGCAGTTTCTGTCCTTAGAAAGAATTCTATAGGTTGTGTGTGCGCCTTGTTTCTGCTTGTGTACTCTTAGCACATCTAAGTAATTATTTTGCCTCTTTAAATTTGATTGATGGTCTCTCTTCTCTGTGTAAACAGAATAATGGCGCCTAGGCCTCCTCCACCTCCTCATCCTCAGTCGGAGCCTTCAGAGAACACTTTAAGGCCGGAGGCTATACTTGAGGCAATGCAATGCCAAAATGCTGCCTTGGTGCAGCAAAACACTATCGCCCTACAGAATTTAGAAGATGTAAGGATGGTCCCTAAGAATGCAAGGGTGTCAGCAGACAATGCAAGGATGGAGACTGATCACACCCAAAGGCAACTCATGGATATACTGGCTAGAGGTGTGCCCATTCCCGGTGCTTCCTCTTATGCTGCTCCTGTACAGGAGTGGAGCTTAGAGATTTTCTCTAACACCATCCTGCCAGGTTTACTAGCAATTGCAGCCCGAATGAGGCTGACCACTGGTTCTAGGACATGGAACGGATTTATGAACCAAAGGGGTGTCCGGATGAGCGGAAGCTGGCCTACACCCAGTACTTGCTGATGGGAGAGGCTGGGCATTGGTGGAACAGTGTGAAGACGATTCTGGAGAGAAACAGGACTTCTATCACTTGGGAGTTGTTCAACACTAAATTCTACACCGAATACTTCCCAGATAGCGTCAGGTTTACTAAGGAGGTAGAATTTCTTGAACTGGCACAAGGCAACAGGTCGGTGTCAGAATATGCTGACCACTTTAAACATTTGATCCGCTTTATCACCATGGCGGTAGATGAGGAGTGGCAATGCCGAAAGTTTGAGAATGGCTTGAGGAAAGATATCAAGTTGATGGTGAAGGGGTTGCATATTCGGGAGTTCTCCGCCTTAGTGGAGATGGCTCGTGACCTGGAGAAGACTAAGGGAGAGCCAGAGGGGCCTCAGAGACAGCAGAACCAGCCACTGAGGGTTGTTGGACCAGTGGTATCCAGAGGTGGCTCTAGTTCTAGGATGACCCCTTTCTCTAGACCTACTTCTTCTGGGTCCAGGGGTTCTTCCTCTCAGTCATCAGGGTAGTCTAGTTTTGCTAGCCCCGTGAGATGCTTCAGGTGTGGAGGACCACACTTTCAGGCTGTGTGCCTTCACCTGGAGGGTACAAGAGGTGTAACATCTACAGGCGAGAGGGACATTATGCTAGAGATTGTCCTACTACTAGGAGGGTAGGACCAGAACCACACTAGGCAGGAAGACCTATTCAGAGAGGGGGTGCCAGACCACAGGCTGCAGGGAGAGTCTATGCTTTGACCGAAGCTGAGGCGGCTAATGCAGGTAACCTGATTGTCAACAGTTGTTGTTATTTCGAGCCTCGTGTGTGACATTGTTTGATTCGGGGGCGACACACTCTTTTGTGTCTAAGGCTTGTGTGGTGAAGCTCGGTCTAGTTGCCAGAGAGCTTCCGTGGGATCTAGTGGTGTCTACACCAGCAACTGGGTTGGTCAGGAAATCTAGTGTGTGCTCTAGATGTCCTATTAAGGTAGAGGGTCGCAGGTTCAGAGTGAACCTTATTTGCTTACCTCTACAGGGAGTAAAGGTAATCCTAGGCATGGATTGGCTATCTGTCAATCACATTCTTCTAGATTGCGGGGGAAAAAAGTTGATATTTCCCAATAAAGACGAGAACATGCCATTGTCACTTGGTGTGTTGAGGCAAGACCTTATAGAAGGCGCTTGCTGTTTCTTAATCATGTCTTACATGGACGGGGTTCAAGACTTAGACCCTTCAACTCATGGAGACCAGAATGTAAATATCCTGGTGGTGAACGACTTCCGAGACGTGTTCCATGAGGAAGTCCCCGGTCTACCTCCTCCTAGAGAGGTAGAGTTCTCTATAGACTTGGTCTCAAGAGCAGGACCAATTTCTATAGCCCCTTATAGGATGGCGCCGGCAGAGTTAGTAGAGTTGAAGAATCAAATTGAGGAGCTGCTAGAGAAACAATTCATTAGGCTTAGTGTTTCACCTTGGGGTGCGCCAGTTTTATAGATGAAGAAGAAGGATGGCAGCTCAATATTATGTGTTGATTATAGGCAACTGAACAAACTCACGATCAAGAACAAGTATCATTTACCAAGGATAGATGATTTGTTGGACCAACTACATGGAGCAGCTGTATTTTCAAAAATTGATTTGAGGTCGGGCTACCATCAAATCTTGGTAAAAGCTGATGATGTGCAGAAGACAACTTTCAGATCCAGATATGGTAACTACGAGTATGTAGTCATGCCTTTTGGTGTGACTAATGCTCCAACTATCTTCATGGATTACATGAACAGAATCTTTAGGCCGTTCTTGGATAAATTTGTGGTTGTCTTCAATGATGACATCCTAGTTTATTCTAAGACTCGGGAAGAGAACGAAGATCACCTAAGGACAGTGCTTGGAGTACTGAGGGTGATAAAGTTATATCTAAAGCTGTCCAAATGTGAATTCTGGATGGAAGAAGTACACTTCTTAGGACATGTTATCTCGGCTGGTGGGATTGTTGTTGATCCAACCAAGGTACCAGCAGTGATGGAGTGGAAAAGACCTAAGACCGTCACAGAAGTGAGGAGCTTTGTGGGATTGGCAGGTTACTATCGGCGCTTTATAGAAAATTTCTCTTGGATTGTCGCGCCTTTGACTTAGTTGACTAGGAAGGACCAGCCCTTCGTTTGGACGGACAAATGTGAGACCAACTTTTAGAAACTAAAGGAAAGATTGTCTAGTGCCCCGATGTTGATTATTCCTGACACAGGAAAATCCTTTGAGGTTTACTGTGATGCTTCCTACCAGGGGTTGGGGTGCATGTTAATGCAAGAAAAGAGGGTGGTAGCTTACGCCTCGAGACAACTCAAGGTTCATGAGAATAACTATCCCATATATGACTTGGAGTTGGCCGCAAAGTGTTTGTATTGAAGATATGGAGGCATTATCTCTACGGCACATAGTTCCAAGTGTTCAGTGATCATAAAAGCCTTAAGTATTTGTTTGACCATAAAGAACTTAACATGAGGCAGAGGAGATGGTTAGAGTTCCTGAAAGATTATGATTTTGATCTTTTATATCATCCCGGGAAAGCGAATGTAGTGACAGATGCTTTGAGTCGGAAATCAGTGCACGTTTCTTGTTTGATGATTAGAGAGTTGAAGCTGGTTGAGAGCTTCAGAGACTTTAGATTTCAAGTGGAGTTGGAGCTTGACAGCATCAGATGCAGTAAGTTGGTGATGTCTAGTAGTTTGATTGAACGTATTAAAGAAGGACAGTTATTAGACCCCGAGCTTCAAACGTCCACAACTCTAATTGATACTGAAAAAGGGAAGGATTTCACTACAGGAACGGATGGCCTCTTACGGTTCAGAGGTAGGACTTGTGTTCCTAATGATGGGGAATTGAAGAGGTTGATACTTGAATAAGGACACCGAAGTCGTTTTAGCATACACCCAGGTATGACTAAGATGTACCAAGACCTCAAGAAGTCATTATGGTGGTCAGGTATGAAGAAAGATGTAGCCCAATTTGTTGCTTCTTGCCTAACTTGTCAGAAGGCCAAGGTAGAACATTAGAGACCTGGAGGTCTGTTACAGCAATTGGAGGTACCTGAGTGGAAATGGGATAGCATAGCCATGAACTTTGTTACCGATTTACCACACATTGTCAAGAGGCACGATGTTATATGGGTAATTGTGGACAGATTGAACAAGAGTGCTCACTTCTTAGTGATCGATTTGAGGATGTCTATGGAAAAGTTGGCGCAACTGTATATTAAAGAGATCGTGAGACTACATGGTGTACCCTATGTCAGATAGGGACCCGAGGTTCACTTCCAGGTTTTGGCAGACCCTTCGGAGCGAGATGGGTAGCAGGCTATAGATGAGTTCAGCTTACCATCCCTAGACAGATGGCTAATATGAGAGAACGATCCAATCTCTTGAAGATTTGTTGCGGACTTGTATCTTGGATCACTTAAGAGTCTGGTATGAGGTGTTGTCATTGGTAGAGTTCACTTATAACAACAGCTACCAAGCTAGTATTGATATGTCACCGTTTGAGGCCCGGTATGGGAGGTGTTGTAGAACACCGCTTTGTTGGTTTCAAGACGGAGAGGCAGTGTTGACTGGGCCAGAGTTAGTGCAGCATAGCACAAAGAAGGTGAAGTTGATTCAGGAGAGGATGAAGGGTCTCATGTAAGACCCTTGAAAATGGTTGTAATTAAGAGGCTAGATTTTTAGAAATAATAGAAAAAAATTTTATAAATGCTACAGTAAAATACCTATAATGCTACGGTAAAATATGTATAATGCTACAGTGAAATATGTACAGTGCTACAGTAGCACGTGAATCATGTGTTGCTACAGTACTGCTACAAAAGAAAATGTAGTACGAGCTACAGTACTGCTACAGTGAAATGTAGTACAGCTACAGTACAGCTACAGTAAAATGTAGTATAGCTGCAGTACTGCTACAGTAACCCTAACTTCAACTATAAATACAGTGAGGAAATGAAGTTTTTGAGAAGTATGGTGAAACTAAGCAAGAGTTCTTAGAAAATAAGGAGATTTTAGGGCTAGAATTTGAGTTGTAGAGAAGGTAGCAAGAGATTCTGAAGAAGTGTTCTTCATCTGAGAAGAAGAGAATCAGGTAAGGGGAGCTATCCTTGTGCCTTTTTATGTTCTTGTTTGATATATGGAATTATTGTTTATATTTATGTGTTGACTGTGAAATTGCTTTTGTGATGATACCTATATTTGTTAATTATGTGATTTGATTTTTTTTTTTGTGTTAATTTTTTATTATTATTTGATGTTGTTATGATTATGGAAGGATGAGAAGTTGTCTAACGGGCTCTGCCGAATTCAACTTCTTATTTCCCCAATACGTTATTATTTCTTTATTTACCTTTATTTATTTATTTTTGTAAACTTTTGGAAGGATGAGAAGTTGTCTAACAGGCTCTGCCGAATTCAACTTCTTCCCCAATACGATATTATTTCTTTAAGTTGTTATTTATTTACATTTCTTTACTTTGCAATTTTGGAAGGATGAGAAGTTGTCTAACTGGCTCTGCCGATGCAACTTCTTATTTCTCAATAAGTTTATTTTATTTACTTTACGTTTATTCATTTGTTTTGTGATATTCATTTTGTTTGATGGTTGTAAGAAATGAATGTTATGATGTTGGATATAAAAAAAAAGAATTTTTGAGTGTAATGAGAGTGTGGTAAAGAGTGGGAAATTCATATCCGAAGATCCACTTTGGGGGACAGAGTGGGATATGATAATTAAGCTAGCAAGTAAGTGCATCCTTATCTAAAGATCCACTTTGAGGGACAGAGTAGGATAAGATGTAGCTTCAGTGATTGTATTTATATCCGAAGATCCACTTTGGGGGACAGAGTAGGATATGATGTATCTGAGTAAAGTACCACTGTAAGCGTATAACCTATTTAGAGTTCGATATTCATACGATTAATTGACTAGGTTGAGTTTATGATGATCATGGTGTGTTTATTGTATTATAAAGAGATTTGATTTATAAGTTAGATATTATGTTATTAATCTAAATATATCATATTACTTTGTTACAATAGCTCACCCTTGCTTTATCTGTTGTTTGGTTGTTATGGTTGTGTTGTGTGTTTTCTCTCGGCGATGATCATCCGGTGGGTGTGAGCAGAAAGTGGTGAGACGTCGGTGGAACATGCGTTAGATGGAGGATTGACTAGTGTTTAGCTCTTATGGAAGGGATCCCTATTTCAATCGTTTTAAGTTTGGAATGTATTAAGTTTAAATATTGAGTGAGGGTTTGTATAATGAGGAAAACTTTTATTCCTCATTTCTATGACTGTTCTATCATATCAAGAATGTAATAACTATATTATAGTTTAATACTATAATTATTGGGATGTTACATCTCAGAGTAGACAAAAATCATATGTTGATCAGAGACGCAGACCTTTGGAGTTTGTAGTTGAGGATCACATTTTCCTCTGAATGACTCCTATTACTGGCGTAGGAAGAGTCATTCGTGCTAGGAAATTATCTCCTAGGTAGCTTGGTCCTTACCAGATTCTGAGGCGTATAGGATCAGTTGCCTATGAGATAGCCATGTCACCTCAACTTGCAAACCTTCACCCAGTATCACAGCTTAGGAAATATATGTCTGATCCGTCTCTTGTGCTAGAAGTGGAAGAGGTTCAAGTGAGAGAAGACTTTCCTGTGGAGGTGCAGCCAGTTAAAGTTGAAGAGAGACTAACCAAGATGCCGAGAGGGAAAACTGTTAGACTTGTCAAGGTTGTCTGGGCTGATAGGACAAGCGACTCTACTTGGGAATTTGAGGAAAAGATGAAGGAATCATATCCCAACCTATTCACGGGTAAGTTTAATTTTCGGGATGAAAATTTTTATTGTTTGGGAGAATTTAAGGACCTTAAAATTCAGTAAAGCTATTGGGCCTATTGTTAAGGCAGCCCAGCCCATAAACTAAGGACAACATGGCCTTGGGGGAAGACTTCTCAGAAGTCTGATTCACTTTTGCTCAAACCCTTTCTCTCTCTAGAACATTTCCCTAACCTTGTGCTCTGCCTTCTCTCTACATTTCCAGTACTTTAAACTGTTCAATTTTTGATTAGGTGTTGTCGAATGATTCCTGGTGTAGAGAGCTCCAATTCTATAGACCGATTTCTTCATTCTGACTGGTAAGTAAATTTCCCCCTTTTTCCTCACTGTTCTGGAACCTAGGGCATGCAACTTTACTGGGTTCATGTGCCTCGTGTGTTTCTTCTTCCATTCCCTGCCTATCCGAGCTCTAAGGGTTGTGTTCTAACACCTCTTTGGTGATTTATAGGTTCTGTAAGTTCACTGTTGTGTGGGTACTGTTAGGACATTTTCCAATTAGCTGTGCTTTGATAAATCTAGGTAAGGGAAACTAATTGTTTTGTTTGGATTTATTTTATAAAATATATGCATGTTGATTTCTTGAACTGGTGCGTTGATTTGAATTGATATTTATATGTTTGGTATGAACTGAAGTTTAAAAATGATGAATTTATTAACTGTGAAATTGTGCTTAACTATTGTGCGTTTAACTATTTGACTGGTATATGTGGATTGGATGTATATAAGTTGTCTCTGTTGGAATTGATTTGCTGGAATTGGTCTTTGATTTGGGGTGGTTGCAATGTACGTTCTGTGGAAGTCAATCCTAGTTTGAGAAACTGGTGCTTGGGTAGTGATCAAGTCATGTATGTAGTAAGTGGGGAAGTAACTTTGGGCAGTTGGGTCTAGAATGTACTAGGATAGTTTAGAAAATTTAAATAAATTAATTGTTAATTGTTGAAAGCCTTTCTTTGTTAGTAGGATAGAAGAACCTTAGAAACCTGAGTTGGTACATCCCTGATCATAGAGCAGCCCTGGCCTGGTCCAGTCAGTTGTGACTAGCCCTATGTGCTGGTGTCGAAGGTGAGTCTGATACGTTCAGACATCTGGGTCCTCTCCGGTGACCAATTGGGAGAAAGTAAGATCTCTACTGTGATGATAATTAGACAAGTAGTTTACCAAATAGGAACCATTTTGGGGGTAAGATGAGTATAGTTTAAGTGAAGGAAAAAGGTGGGTGCGTGAGACCTAATGAGGAGAGCAAAGGAGAGTTGCTTGGGAACTACGTGTTGGGTGTGTGTGATTGTGGATGGAGAAGATGAAAGAAAAAGAAATGGTAGTGGGAGGTTGAGGTGCAGTTTTTAAATAAAGAAGATGGAATAGAAAGAGGATGTAGTACGTAAAAAAAAGGAAAAAAAAAAAAGAAAGGGAGCAAAGTGTGTGTAGTACATGTGGGGTCTGCGTAATAGAAATATAAAAGTTACGTATATAATTTAGAAAGTTAGCTATTATGGTTGGTATTTAAATTAAGGATAACATACTTCTTATATTGAACTTATATTACTTAAAGGTATGTATAGATTGATGTGTTCTATGAGTTGATGTGGGTTATTTGGGTGCTAGGTTTTTGGTATTGATTAACTTGGATTAAATTAGTGATGAATGGGTTGATATATATAATTGAGACTATGTTTGGAAAGTAATGAGAATTGTGCTATAAACCTTGTGATTGGTGAATAATGCATGTGATTGATGAGTTAACGTTTATTATTTAGATTAAAGGTGGAATGCATTGAGATTATGTATATGTTGATTGTGACAAAAAGTATGTGATTTCAAAGTGATGAAAATACGATCCAAGTGGTAAACCAAGTTCCATGTGTAGAATCTCTTGGTGAGATTCTTAGTGTTTTAGAATGAATGTAGGAGCTCAGTCTTAGGGGTCTTCTTGACGCTCCAATGGTCTTTCTTCTCATGTAAAAGAGGATTGGACCATGTGGTGAGGAGTAGCAGGAGGTCTCAGTCTTGGAGGCTTTCATCATGCTCCAGGGCACGGAACAGACTAACCTCGTGAGTGTGGCAGGGCGGGGAGCCCAAGTATCACAAGCCACCACGGGTGCATGACCCGCCATAACTCGACTATGATTCTAAAGTCCGGACGAGTCAAGTCTAGAAGATAACATGCTAGGTTGTATGATTTAACTTGCTTTAATTGAAATGAACTCTTGTATCTACATGCTTTATTTGTTGTATGCGTTTTATATAATTAGCTCACCCTTACTTGCTTGTGTTTATGCCATGTTTGTGTTGTTTTCTTTTGCGATAATCATCCACTTGGATGGGAGCAGATGGCGAGGAGGTTACTTTGGAAACAGCTCTTGATAGGGATGACAGTGCTGCAATCTAGTCCACTAGGCTTCACTTGATTAGCCTTTTGTTTTGAAGAACTTATCATGTTATAAGTTTTAATTCCTTTTATTTTCCAAGGAGAAATTTTAGTACTCCATTTTCAAATTCTAAGTATTGTTTAAGGATGACTTTAATCCTAAATCTTTTACTATTACTCTTGACTATTTTCTAGTATTATTCATGGTGACACCCTTATTATATCATATATATTTATTTTATAATTGGAATGTTACAATAACACGTGAAGATTAATTAATACAATTATAAGTGTTAATTACTGTGACAAAAAATTAGTGAAGAAATAGGAAAAGAATACAAAATAAAAACGGGCAATTTAATTTTTTTATATGTTATAAGTTAAAATACGGGTCTTAACAGTTTTTTCACAGTATATGGAAATAAATAATTTTTCACACGAAAAAAAAAAAGAAAAAGATAGAAAAGTAGTTAAGTCTCTTAAATTTTACTTCTTAAGCAGATAAAAAATAACATTTATGTTAGGAGTTTATGACTTTTTAAAGGTATAGACGTGTTCATTTTGATTACACTTCGCTAGTCGTTTAAGTTAGTTTATGGGTTGGTTAAAATTTTGTATGACTGTATTACTGGTAGATCTTAAACAAAATTCTTTTATTAGCATTTTCTTAAACTCTATAAGTAAAATTTTTTAATATTACGATCTTTTAAATGTTAAAATCTAACTCTTTTTTATAGTATTTTATAGTACACGGGAGTACAGAAGCAGGGCAGTATATAGGGTCCTCACATGAAACTCAGGATGGCAGGTATATTTTTATGGTACCTTTGGTCTAATTTCCTCAACCATCTTCCTTTTTGGCAGTGCCAAGGAAGACATGGCTTTGGCCGAGGCCACCTTCCTCACTAGTAGTTCCCACCTTGCGTCACCTTTCCTCTTCTCTTTCTCCATTTTTAATCTGATTTGACTGCCACATTATTAAGTCAAAACAACAATGTTATATAACCCAGACCTATCAATAAAATAATACTATACAAGACTTAAAGCAAGATAAACAAAGATTTAAACAAACAAGAACGTGAGAACATGGGGTCACTATAGTATATATAGATGTGAATTATATACAGAACATGATGTGTAAGATGAGTGCGAACTTATTAATTCGCATAGTAAATTGTCTGGCCGGTTTAATCCACTAGTCCAGTTGATAGATAAAGACCAATTTGTTGTTCCATTATTGTTTTTTTTTAATTGATAGTTAATGAAATATGTTGTATATCATCCACTGGGGTCATAATTATAATCCTTGAGGAGGGAACCTCTCACTGTCAACGAAGCACGCATGTTTGGCTTGTTCCCGACCCATGCTACCCAACTTAAAGTTAGGTCTAATATGTAATAATAACTTTAGGAGTTGGCCCTGTACGTCCTATGAGTAGCGTCAGGGATTTGGTCGTCTGTGAAAAGAGGACAACAGCCATGCCTACCTCATTAACTTTATATATTGATGTAAAGATAAGATACAAAAATAGTGGTAAAGTAAAGTTGATATCTATATATATATTTTTTGAATTATTTTTATTATTAATTAATGTGATTTTTATATTTTTTTTACGTCAATAAATATATATATATATATATATATATATATATATATATATATATTTATTTATTTATTTATTTTAGGAATAAAATTAGATACTAACAAATAGTTTGATAATAATCTAATAACAGATTAAATAATATATTCAACATAATAATTTATAAAAAAAAAGATAAACTTTGTTGAAAAAAATTCTAACTCATTACTATAATATTAGATTAAAAATAAATTTTAAATTTAATTCAAATTTACAAAATCAACTTCACACAAAAAAAAAAAACCATTTAACAATTCAATGTAGAAATAAAATAATAAAAAAGTAAAAAGCTTGTGAATTGTCCTAATAAATTATCCGCTAGACGTCCAAAGAAGTTTATTCATCATTTACGTTTATCCATGAATATGTGAGCGACGAACTTAGGAGTAAGTGACGTAATAAAGAAGCAAACCGTAACATGTTGCCCTTTGTTGTTATATATATATATATATATATATATATTCTCTTTTTGTAAGAAGACAGTTTAAATTTCCTTATAACCTAAAAGACCAGTAAGTAAAGCTATACATGTATACATTCCCTTTTCCTACATCTTTCTAATACTTAATAAAAAAGAAATATTTGTGATTTCTTTTAGTTGATTCATCTTAAACTTTTTTACATTTTAAAAAGAAAAGGTGTTATTTTATTGATGTTGGAAGTGAGAAAAAAAAAATGGAATGTTTGTGTACCATGAAACAGCAAAGTAAAGCCAAAGCAGCTACCACCTAATATAGCTATAATATGACTCGGGCACAACTAAGAACTTTACTTAGTTACCAAAAGGACAATGATTTACAATAAGGATTTTGCGTAGTTACCCAAAAGGACAATGATCCATACGTCAACACTTATTTGGTACCTAATTTTTACTTTTATTTTTATTAACTTTGTATCACCAATCTTATTTGCATATCTCTCCGTCACCAGGCTTCAAATAGCATTTAGAATCCATTCATCTTTATCCGAACCAAAAGTACATAGAAATGTAGACACTCATGTATCACAAACACCTACCTATTCAACCTTTATTGTTACTCCATCTCTTTTCTTTTTTCTCTTATAAGACAATACCACATATCATCGTGACACTTCTTTCTTTCTCTTCCAACGTGTCCAACAGTAGAGAATATCCATGTATCTTTGATCTTACTAAAATATAGATACTCATATATCAAAAACGGCTATTTCACATTTATTTTTTCTCTTTTGTCTCTTTTTTCCTATTGTCATATCATCTATCGTAATAAACTTTTTCAAATTACGAAATGTATATTTATCCTTGACAAAGAATATAATGACAAAAATAAACTCACCCACAAACCTATTTGGCGCTCGTGGTGATGGAGAAAGAATATTCACAGTTAAATTATTATTGTCGCTGTTGTTAATATTATTTGATTAAATAATAAATTAATGGTTTATATGAGAATACAGATTATGAAAAAGATAAAAGAAGTAAAAGAGAGAGGATGTTGACCTGCACAGAGGAACCTTGCAGGTATCGTGTCGCAGGCAAATAGAGGAATGAAGTCTGAAGAGTTGCCACATGCGCTTACACCGTAAACACCGTCCCTTAACGCTCTCGCAGGTGGCGAAGTGTCGAATCAAATTTTGCATACCCTGACACGTGCCGAACATTGAACACGGTTCTCTCTCTCGCCTGACCTCCACATCAAACGGCCACACCTCCGTGCACCCCTCCGTGCATATGTGCTCCAGACATACCATCGCTTCGCTCAATTCCGTAAATAACCTACCATCCTCCCTCCTCTTCCTCGCCTTCCTCTTTCTCTGTTCACAAAAACACAACCAATTAACCACTACACTGATTCTTCTTCCAGATCTCACATCACATCGATAAGTGATCGTTACCATTACCTTTTCATGTTCTTCCATGAAACAGAGAATCTCAAGCTCTAGGCAGGGGTCGTGGTTCTGCAAGAATCTCCATCCCTCGGTTTCCTTCACCGCTTTGAAACGGTTCGTGAGGTGCCTGGCACACTTGAGGTAGAGATCCGGCGCGTCGCAGAGCCGCGACAGCTGCAACACGTCCACTACGTTCTCCGTACTGACGCGGTCGCCCAGTCCCTTGATGCACCGCTGTTTCAGATGCTTCACCATGTACACGTGCGACAGTACCAGAAGGTGCATTCCGTACTTATCCATATCCTCCTCCGTGCACCTGCACGCATCCTATCATTCCTCGTCAGCGATTAGTTATAACTAACTCACCACCTCTACTTTCGTATTACTATAATAACTAACTAGGAACCTGGCATAGTAGAGGAACGCTACGAAAGCCGTGACGGCAGCGTCTGGAACGCCGTGGATTTTGACGATTCGGTTGGAGGACTTTATCACGTTTTGTAGAACCGGGGATGCAGAAGCCTGGGGGATAAATTAAATTAAATTAAATTTGAATAGAGTGAGAAGCGAAATTACGAATTGAAGAAAGAAGAAAGAGATGTACCAGAATGGTAGCGTGCGCTGGAATGCGGTTGCCAGCGCGAGTCTGTAAATAGAGATCGGGTTGAGGGAAGAGAAGGGTTGGGGAATCCATATGTTTAATATAAGTATTAGGTTTTGTTGAGTTCAGACTCTCGCCACTGATTGAAGCAGGTTTTGGTTTGGGGGCTGTTGGTATATTAAAATTTTGTATTTGCAAGGAAGAAGAAGACGATGGTTATATATATAAGCAAACCCGTGAAGTTGGACGAATAGACATTCACGATACAATAGTAGCCTCTCTTTTTTTAATTTAGAAGAAATAATATTTTTTTTTAAAACACACTTATGTTTATAATACAAATAATATAAGAGGTGCTATATCATGCATAAAACTAAATTTTCAATTCTAAGTTTTTAATTGAAATATTCATTATCATATATTTTCAATATTAAAAGATTATTTGTCTCTGATTATTAAATTATGTTGAATTGTTAAGAAATAATTTTTTTTAAATAAGTATATTTTTTTATCATACCCATCAATTTCATACATCTAATTTATGCTGATATTTAAAACTACATTATAATTATAATTTTTAATTCACAGAATGTTGTGGTATTTCTCATAATTTATTATCATGTCTTTTTAATCTTAAAAAATTATTTCTTAACGATGTTCGATTGTAAAGCCTAAGAAAGCTATGTTAAGAGGGACGGGTACATAATATAATTTTTGGTATTTAAATTATTAATTTTAATTTAAGAGATTTTATTTCATTTCAAAGATTTTTTTAAAGTGAGATAGAGAGGTTAAACACTTATTTTATCATATGAAAATTATCTTTGAGGTAGTTGTCCATATTTTATCTCCAAAATTTTCGTAAGAGCATCTATCTATAAGGAAGTGATTATAAATAAATAAAGTGAGAGGAAATTACGGAAAGAGTTGCAAAATAAAGAGATAACTTGTTAAGATAATGTTGGGAGTAGAGAGGAACGAAGTGATAATTCATTAAAATCAAGTAAGAGAAGTTAACTAGATCAAATCACTAGTAAAAAAAAAATGGTTTTTTAACTTGTACCATACGCTTTAGTTTTGTAAAATTCGAAACATATAAAAATACGGTGGTATTTTCGTAATTATAGCGAACTTATATGCCTCGGTTGTTTGGGAACCGAGGCAATAGGATTGTTCGGCTTCGGTTTTACTATGAACCGAGGTAGTAACCGAACGTTCCAAGTTACTTTTGTCCACAAATATGCCTCGGTTGTCTGGGGACAGAGGCAATAGGACCGTTCGGTTTCAGTTCTATTATGAACTTAGGCAATAACCAAATGTTCCCAGTTCATTTAGTCCACTAATATGTCTCAGTTGTTTGGAGATAGAGGTAATAGGACCGTTCGGCTTTGGTTCTACTATGAACAGAGGCAGTAACCGAACGTTCCAAGTCCATTTTGTCCACTAATATGTCTCGGTTGTCTGGGGACAAAGGCAATAGGACCGTTCGGCTTCAGTTCTGCTATGAACAGAGGCAGTAAACGAACGTTCCATGTTCATTTTGTCCACTAATATGCCTCGGTTGTCTAGAGACAGAGGCAATAGGACCGTTCGGCTTCGGTTCTACTATGAACTGAAGTAGTATGTCCTGCTAGACAGGTGACCTTCTCTAGAACTGAACGTTCCAATGCATTAATATGCCTCACTTTTGGCGCGAATTGAGGCCTATAGGAAGGATTGTTCGGCCTCGGTCCTTTAACCGAGGTAATAGCCCCTATGTAAGTTCAAATTCAGAACACTAAACGCGAATGCATTTTCTCGTGTAGTGTTCTTCCTCTTTCCTTTCGCCACTCCAAAGAAGTTCTTCTCTCCAACCTAGGGTTCTTGTTCCTCTTCTTCTCTTCGTTCTGATTCGAGGCAAAGGAGGAAGCTTCCTTCCCTCCCCTTTTTCTGATTTCGATGAAGTTGTTTTCTGTTTGATTGATTCTCTGCAGGAGTGGTGGTGTTTGATTATATTCCCAATCTCTTCTCTCTGTCATTTATCTTCTTCCCCCTTTTCTCACTGGTTCTAGGTTTTGTATTACAAAGAGGGGAAACACCAATTTTTTCCCTATTGCTGGTTTCTCTCAACAAACCCTATTCAGAGGTTCTATTTCCAATCTCTTATCTCAAGCAATTCTATTCCTAATCTCCTCTCTGCCATTTTTAAGACTTCTCTCAACAAACTTGCTTCAAGCTTCCTTTCCCATAAACAACCAACCTAAGAGAGGCGGCTATAGTGAGGCGAGGGCGCCACAAGGACACTGCGATGGTGAGGCAAGGGCACTGTGTGACGCCCGGGCACTAAGAGGGCGGGGAGTGATCGCCGGTGCAAGAGGCACGGACAAGGAGCGGCTCCTAGCAGGCTTCTAGTGGAAGGGGCACATGGACGAATCAAACATACACCAGAATGAGAGGAATCTGGAGACTGTATAAGTATGGGACTATACAGTTGAAGGATAGCTTAAAGGAATTGATTTGGCTACTCATATCACCAAAATGCATTTACTTTTCGGTAGCCTAACCCATAAGAACTCCATGGTTAAATGTGCTTAGCCTGGAGTAATTCTGGGATGGGTGACCTTCCGAGAAGTTTTCTCGGAAAGTGTGCGAGTGATGACAAAGCACATTGGAAAGCCTCGTGGTGATGTGTGGGGGCAGTCAACAGTCCCTGTAAGTTGCCAAGACGTTACAGATGGTATCAGAGCCTAGCCTCTCCCAATACGGTGTGGTTCGAGGATGAACCAAGCGCAAGCTGGTGGGCATGTGACGCTCGGGCACTGAGAGGGCGGGGAGTGATCGCCGGTGCAAGAGGCACGGACAAGAAGTGGCTTCTGGCAGGCTTCTAGTGGAAGGGGCACATGGACGAATCGAACATACACCGGAATGAGAGGGATCTGGAGACTGTATAGGTATGGGACTGTACAGTTGAAGGATAGCTTAAAGGAATTGATTTGGCTACTCATATCACCAAAATGCATTTGTTTTTCGGTAGCCTAACCCATAAGAACTCCATGGTTAAGCATGCTTAGCCTGGAGTAATTCTGGGATGGGTGACCTTCTAGGAAGTTTTTTCGGAAAGTGTGCGAGTGATGACAAAGCACACTGGAAAGCCTCGTGGTGATGTGTGGGGGCAGTCAACAGTCCCTGTAAGTTGTCGGGACGTTACATACTGTGATGGCAATGAAAGAACGGTGATGATGCGACTAGGGCTCGGCATACCTTTTTTACCTCGTCTGTATATGTCTCGATTGCAGAATTGCTGCCTATAAGCGAAAATAATCGTTGTTGTTTCCCTTTACTTTACTGTACTAATAAATGTTTATGTATTGAATTATGTGGTCATTACATTATCATGTGATAAAATGTGTGATATCATTCAGGTTTTAACATTATTATGTGTTAAATTGTGTTTGCATCGGGATCATTTATTAAAGATACTAGTTTTTCTGTGTGAAAATAAACTAAAGTTTGAATTTTACTTGATGAATGCATTGGAAGGGTTAATTGTATATAAAATGAAGAGTATTTGTGAATGATAAATATGCTTAATTTGTTGAGCATGGAGGAGATTAAAATTTGTTTGGCACACTAACACATTTGGTTAAGTTAGCAAAACGGTGGTTGCATTACTTATAATGTGCTTAATTAGTTGAGCAAGTCAAGTGTTGATGAAGAGAGAGTATTTTCTAAACATTTAAAAACATGTAAATGTTAAAATTTGTTTATCTTTCGTCATATTATTATGTTTTTTATTACACATTGGATTGGATGTTATTAAATGTGTTAAAAGAAGAATGAATAATATTAATAATTGAAGATGTTATGGTTGTCATATAATACAACATAGAGGAAAAGAAATTGTGTTTAAAAGAAGGTAATGTATTAAGGATCATGAAGAAGAGATATCATGACTCTATTGATATTGAATCATAAAGGAAAATATGGGGTTGTAAGAGTCCAAATGAGGTTCTTATTATCTAGTTTGTAACGTGAAAAAGACTATGTATAGTTTTTTTAAGCCTAAGAAAAATGTTTCTAGCTTCTTCTTTTTTTGAATATTTAGTTCAATATATTTGTCTTTCGAAAGTAAAATCATATATGGTGGTTCATGTCTAGAGTATTTTCAAAGCCCTAGTAGCTAAATATTTGATTTTGATGTTCATTAAATTAATAATTGAAAATTCATTAGTGTATATGAATGATACGTGTGTAATATATGTTTATGATTTAATATATACATGTATGATAAAAAAAAAAAACTTAAACCTATTTTTATGTGATTATATTATTTATCAATTGTGATTATTAGTTGTTACACGAGAACAAATGGACACTCCCAATATACACATGCATATGTATATGTGAATCTTAATAAAATGACTAAATTTTTTTATTCTATATTCACTTTAAATTATCACAATTTTAATACGATATTCACTTTCTTGAAATTCATTTCATAATCACTCTTTGCTTCAAAAGTATGCAATAATTCAAAATATACAACTTTCTTAAAATAAATAAATAAATAATTATAAGACCATATAAAATCTTATTAAATAAAATCACCAAAGTTAGGTGCATTAAAAGATAAATTTCTAAGTAAATCATATAAGCGAATGTCATGAATATTCTAAAAATAATATCAAGTATATATAGGATGCAAATGTTATTTATTTATTTTTAAACTAAATTTATTAATGAAACTAGTGATATCATATTTTACAGAAAGAACATTACAAGTGGCAGAAGTAAAATCACTTATTTTAGGTGAAGAAATGGAATTATAAAGGATGAGAAACATAAAAGATATCAAGAAAATAAAAATAATAAACAATTAATCTCAGTCATTTCACTAAATAAAGAAATATCCAAATCATTATCTATTAATTAAAGTAAAGATGTCAGTTGCAAAGATCTATTATTTAATATTTAGAATTTGAAATTAGCATTAACATTTTTTTTTCATATGATAGTTACATCAGGCAAATATTGACCATTTTTTTTCACTAACTTGAATTGGATCGGCCCATGAGATTGTTCGCTCAGAGGGTTACTCCCTCCACCACCCCCAACTCTTCCCTACACCTTCTTAATTACTTTTTTTACAAAATTATCTTTTTTACTCTTACCATTTAACTATTTTACCTTTTTTACTTTTTTGTTAAAACCTTAATTTTCTCTTTCTCATTTTCATTCAGAGCCCTACTCCCTCACCCTCACTCCCACTCTCACTTTCTCTCTTTCTCCTATCATAACTTCATTTCCGTTTCATACCATCATATCCTTTCTTCTCCATTTTCAAGTTCTCTTCCATTTGCTTCCTTATGTCTTCTTCATTTCAGTGCGGATGAGCTTCATTTCGTGGTAGGTAAGTGCTATGGAGTTTGACATTTAATCTATGAAAGGTTGGTTGGTATTGCGTTTTCTGTGTACAAAGGAAGAAGAAAAGAACTATGAAAGACCTGAACGAATATGCGAGATTCGTTGGACCTTCAACGAATCTCGAAATCTGTCAACATATGTCAAGATCCGTTAAAGACCCAACGGATCTCGCATATTCGTTCAAGCCTTCACGTTTGGCTTCTTTTATTTTTTATTTTTAGTTTTAGTTAATTAATTTTATTTTTTTGTATGAATTTTTATTTGTAATATATATTTTTACATTTTGGATATTTTATATTAATTATAATTATGTAATTTGTTTAGAATTTGTTAAAATTGTTGAAAGGTCAAAAGATATGGAAGATGTATTGAACTTTCAATGAATCATGATTTATTTTGACGGATGTCAAGATCTAAAGACCAAACAGATATTGATAAAAATGAGGTTTAATCATTTTAAATGTCCCTATTTATGCAAAATCGTCTCAAATAGATTCTCGTATTTTCTTTTATCTCAATTTAAGTTCTTATTTTTGTAAAATTGAGTCAATAAAAATCTTACCATTAATTTTGCTATGATGACTCTAAGATTGTAGTGAACAAGGATGTTGACTCTGTAACTTAAGACATGTAACACAACTACGTGGAATTTAATTATTTAAAATTTTAAAAAGTCCTTTTCCTTTCTCGCATTCATCCTCTTCCCCTTTATCTCTCCTTGCCTGTGTCCCTCCGCCTCCCCCGTCGTGTCTTTGGTAACCCGTGAGATGGCTCCCGCTAGGAGCCAAATTCACCTGCCACTTCACCTCCTTCACCTTCGTTGTGCTTCTAAGAATTTTTAATCTGGAAAATATTTCTCCTGTGCATTTGAATAAAGTTGTTGCGATTTGGGGTTTTTGTAATATTGACGCCCATGAAGGGATGCACATGTGTTCACTGCAAAGAATACAGTTACTGCAAACAATACAGCTGTATAAGCCCGTTTTATTATTCTTTTTTCCTCCATTAATTCTTCCCTTACCATTCTTTTTTGCTTCCCAATTTTTATTTTCTCTACGTTTTAAATTTCACTTGCTCTATAACTCCAGTTTGTGCTTCTTATTGTTGAAGAAGAGGTGACACGACGTCGTTTGGGTCCAGTTTAGGGTATGGAGCATAACTTCAGTTTGTGCTTCTTCAACAAAGCTTTCCAGGCTTACAATGGCGAACTTGTTCCATCGCTGCAAACAACACGTGATTTCTCTAATTTGAATAAATCCTAATTTCTATTATTGTTTTCCCTAATTTAAATAAGAAAAGGTGAATTCACTGTTCTTGATCCTCAATCCCTTGACAGGAAAAATACAAGAGTTGTTCTCGAAAACTTTAGCATTCGATCTTTCATATCTTTACCAGAGGTCCACATCATTAGAATGGAAAACATAGGTATTTGGATCACTACACCATATCCAGTTTTGTCAAACTATGCAACAACTATGGACATTGTTGTCATAATCCTTCCTTTATAATGGATTAAGGGGAGTGAATAAAACTTTTGTCCTAAACTCCTGCAATTTCAAATTCGAATGAAACCTAATTTTTGTGATTGTTTTTCGAATCCCTAAACCTCCTCAATGAAACTACAAAATCAATCCCTAATTCTCAAACGAAATTTGTTTTCTTAATTTTTTTCCCAATTTTTCCCAATTTGAATGAACCCAGAGGAGATTATGAGACTAAGATTATCCAGCCGCTGTGAGTTTGATCCGGTGACCGGAAGAGCAAAGGAGGAGGAAGAGAAAAAACTTTGGGACTATTGGATTCCATGACAAGAGAGAGAAAGAGAGATATCAGGATCCAAAGAGGACTTTATTTAAAACTTAAAATAAAATAAATATCACCTCACTCTGCCACTTAACTAAAAAATTCTCAGTCGGGCAAGCCACGACAGAAAATTTTTAACACTATCCAATTCACTTAACGAGAAATTAATTAAAATATGAGAATCTGTTTGAGACAATTCTAGAATTAAACCTAAAAATAAACAAATTTTAACTATAGAATAAAATGAGAAAAGAAAGATGCAGGAAACATGTGGTGGTTGAGGGAGTAACCCTCATGTTTATTTCCTCCTTCTCTATTTCTTATACTTCATCACTAATCCAATTCTTTTTCTTTTTAATCTTCACCAAAATAGGCCTTATGTTAAAAAAAAAAAACTCGAAAAGCAAAAAAACTAAGAAATTATTGCAAAATATCTTATTGCCCTCCATAATTTCTTTTCAAAACATGATATAGTTGAATGTTGAAAATAAATTTTTAAATTCTTATATTTTTCGAAAAATAAAAATTTAGAATATGCAATATAGAACTTTTTTAAATATTTTTATCATTTTATACTATTCTATGATAAAATTTATTATTACGGGAATATTATTTTAAAAATAATTTTGAATATTCTAAATATTCATTGAACATATAAAATATAAAATTTCTCTAAATAATTTATTAGAAAACCTTTTAATAATATTTCTGGATTGAGTTATTGAATTTATTAGGAAAAAACGATTTGAAAAAGCTTTATATTGCAGTGTAGACTTTAATATTTATTTCGATTGACATGTTACTTGATTTATTCAAATATTAAAGTTCACGTTCCAAAATAAAGCTTTCGGATAAATTTTTTTTGAGAAATCCAAAAATTCAATGAAATATATCTTTTCCAGGTAAAACATTATGAGTGAAAATGCTATAAATTTTTTATATTTTGAAATATATTTTAAATTGCTGTTGGAACATTATTTAGTAATAATAGTTTATCCAAATGAGCAATCCTAAATAATTACAAATTCATTGTGTATTACTTATTTTACAATGCATTGTGAAATTATCTTTTCAAATTATTATTTTATAATGTTTTCAAAACATATAATTTGAAAGTTTTTTAACGCGTTCTAGATTGTGTTTTATGAAAAGTGTAAAACTTAACAAAATTATTGGGCTATTGCTTTCTACACATCCAAAATTATTAAATGCACCTCATACTAACAAGAAGTCCAAAATATCTTTCATCGTGTGTCACACTATTCCTCACCGTCGTTTCTGTTTCTATCTTTCTACTGCTGCAAAGGAAGTAGATAGAAGAAAAAAAAAAAAACTAACTGAAAGCCCTTTTCAAAACATATTTTATATAATTTTGAAAAAAAAAGTCCTAAAATGGATTTTATGTGGGAGTGTATTATAAAAGTCCTTCCAAAAGATATTTATATATGTTTCAAGTATTGACTCTGTTAAACAATTATTTTTTACTAGTGACACTTGGATAAAGTATTTTAGTTAATATTAATAAAAATATGTAAAAAACCTTAATAATCAATATGGTCAAAATTGTACAAATTAATATTAACCTAAACAATTGAAAGAAATATTAATTAATTAAAAATAAATCTTCATTAATAATTTAGTCTTACATTTAAGTGTTTTATTTATTTTGGTTCATATATTTGTTTTTTATTTAATTAGATTCTAATATTTATTAAATGAAGTTGATATGATACTTGTATTAAATTATTTAGCATATGATCATGTGTCAGACTAATAAAAACATTAATGATATTTAGATTCATAATTATTTTTGTTCACATTATTTTTTAACTCAACAGAGTTCATATATTGTTTAAATAGAGAAGATGTAGTCCTTCTATGATAACATTAACATTATTAGGAAGTGATCACATGTGAATTCGTTATTTTTTTCGATTCTTTCTTTTCCGGCGATACAATTTTATTGATATTTGATCTATGGAGAATGAAGTTGACAAAAAAGGATAACATTATCTTGATGTAAAAAATATAAGATTCAATTTACTTAAAAGAAAAGTATAAATACCAAATTAATAATTAAATTTTGTATTGAAATAACACTCGATCATCTTTCAACTATCTTTAATATTAATTTGACAAAAATATCACATTTACTCTATTTAAATAAAATTTTAGAACTCAATTAAATAAAAAACAAATATGGAAGCCTATAAATAATTTTGATTAACGTTATTAAGAAAAAAAATAAAATATTCATATTAGCTAAAAAAATCTTGATAAATTCTAACTAGAATATATTATCTTTCAAGAATATTAATAATGCTTTTATATTAATAATAATTGTTTAATACTTAAATGATTTTATTTAATATTAATTAAAATATTTAATTCAAACAAACAAATTAAAATTTAATAACTTTAAGTTATATTAGGAGACAAAATATTAAAACAAATTAACAATTCAAAATAAAAGTAATTTGAATATATTTAAGTGTGTAATAAATTATAAAATTGAAATCGCATATGAAAAAGTTTTGCTTGTGTCAAAATCTCTTATGTAAGATTGTGAATATCTCCCCTTATGTTTTACCCTTAGCATAACACTTTGCAACTACCATAATAATGGAGAAAAGAGGCAACAGGCATCCACAAATTATGTGCCCAAAATTAATAAGGTTGTTCACAAGTATCAGGGAACCAATTCCAACCATAGAGTCAATAAATGTTGAATACTCAGTTATGATCATATAATATCTTTTGTTTAATTTTTTTATTTAAAACTATTTTCTACATAAATATATTTAATTATTATATCAAATTATAATTTCTGTTATTTTTAATGAAATAAAAATAATTATAAATAAAATATGAATACATTTAAACTCTAAAATTATTGATATTTTGAAACCAAATTTTTAATTTTATATATTACCACAACAAAATTTATTAGAAATGAACCATTGATAATTTTCCAATCCGCAAATATATTGAATATATATCATTTTGCACTTAATATGCGTTATTTTTTTATTTAATGAATATTTTAAATGTTAATTTAAAAATCATATTATTAAATAACATCATTGCTTGATTTAGGGTTTATAAATTTAGAAAAAAGAATTTATATTTTTTTTTGTTTAAACTTAGTTTTAGTTTCTGTCTTTTTAAAATTTATGAATTGGTTTTTAAATTTTAAAAAGTATACGTGAAAATATTTATTTTCTAGACTAGGCGATGGTGAAAAGTATTATTATATTTAAGTAAGAGAAAATACTAAATTAGCATATTTTTAAAAGTTAAAAAACCATGATCAATGCATTTAAAAAATATAAAAGAAGTTCAACCACATCAAAACACTTTTCCTTCAAAGTTATGGTCTGTGAGCTGGTGGAGGCATTAACTCACTATTATCTAGCATCCAATTGAATTTCCTACAATGTTAAAAAAAAAAAACTGAGATGACAATGTTATGGTTCGATACCTTTAGTACAAACAAAATCTTATATAAGATAAAATAAGAAATAAACATAAATTTATATACATTGGATACCAAAAGTAAATTTATGAAGACTTGATCCAAAAGGAACAATATTAGATATTCTGGGAACTTTTTTGTTTTTCATTTTCTTGTCAAATTTTATATAATTAAAACTAAGTTTTTAGACAAAATTTAATGTCCAAATGTATTTTTGAAAGGAACCAAAGATAATACTGAGTTTACTCTTATTGAGATTAGAACATTACAAACTGAAAATCAAACCTAACGTATGTAGTGAAAGTGTTTTAGAATTCACGTTTACTTTACTTTTCAAGTAATTCTGCACACAAGGTCCTTGTGCATTTCACTTTCTTGGTATTTCTTGTAAAATTAAACTAAATTGTCAATACAAATCTTTTGTTGGCATATCATCTTTGCTTGGCGTCTTGTCATTTTCTTCAACAACCTTAGATATCATTGTGAGGCTTGGCATTGCTACAACACTTTTTTAATGTATAATTCGTCTTCTAACGAGCTTTTCCTATCATGTTTATGATTAGTTATGGAGGGGAAATTACCTACTACTACATCACATAAACACCAACTTTATTTTTTTTTATGGATATTGTCTATATATTCTAAAACTACCAATCTTATACTAATATTCATCTTTAATATTACATAAATTTGATATAGAATGATAAAATTTATAATTATATAATACAATCTATTTATTAGTTTCAAAATTAGTGTCAAGTTTTACACATTATTTATAAATATGGTTAAATTATAATATATATGAATACACAATTCACTTTACAAACTAATTTTTTGAAGATGTGGGTTTTGTTGACCTTCGTGCTCTGGGCTGGTGATAAATGTGATTGGGAATCGTTAATGGAAAGCTTGCATTCAGAGAATAAAAGGTTTTAGACAAGACAATAGTTGACTTGGGCCTAGGCATGAGCCTATCAATGGAAGTATCTTATGTGTATATAAACCCATGTTCATTTCTTATTTTTTCTGATGTGGGACTTTGTTTGTATCCAACACAGCCTAGAGAAGGGAGTCGTGAGGGAGACTGAAGACTCTGAAAGTTGGACACAACATGAGGAGGAGAACTTTAGAGAGAACGACAAGTTCCGTCGAGGACATGGGCTTGGCGGAGACAACAATGTAATGAATGAGCGCTTTGTAGATAGAGGGCGAGAAGGGGCGCTTTCTTCATCGAGGAACAATATTGCTCGCTCGTCGGGTTAACACTCTTCTTGTTGGTTACTTTCTTCGTCGATGGTGTTATGGTTTTCGCATGAAGAGGAAATAAAGATAAAATGGCTTGGTCTCTTGTGTATTTAAATATAGGTTTGGGTATAAAATTTGTTCCTCTTTTTATTGACAATTTTAAGAACGAATAAATCAGTGCGTAATAATATTTTAAATTATGATAAATTTTATAAACAAATAAATTCGTTAATAAATGACATATACATTACTGATAGATTTATCGATAAAGATAAAATTCAAATATTTATTAACGAATTTATTTATATTGATAAATTTTCGTCAAATTATTTAATGTAATTGAAGTTTTAAAATACACTCCTTTACCTAAAGTTTTGTTTATATTTTTTTACCTAATTTCTTCTTATAACCTAAACTTTGACTTCTCATTAATTTATGAATATAACAACTTGGTGCATATTTATATGGTACCTCAAAACGAGTTCCCTCTGATTGCGGGATGAAACTACAAAAATCAATTTTGTACTAACCGAGTGTCAATATTTGAAGCAGATATTTACTGTAGGATAAAGACTTTATGACTTTTAACTAGAATTGTCTTGAGGTCGATCTATTTTTAGATATCAGTGTAATTTCTTATACTTGAATGCTTTTGAAAGATTTTAAGCTGATCTTCCTTATAAAAAAAAAATTAGAGCATTTGGCTCCATTAATGATCATGAGTTTTTTTAACATTATATTAAGTACCCATTTGGTTGCCAACATAACATACATATAATATGTATTTTTTTTTTATCTTAGTAGAATAGAATACCATAGTTATCTTTTTACATTAATCATTTTACGATAACAAAATATGTATTTTTTTTTAATTTCTTTTTATCTATAATGCAAGATCTTTCTTTCTTCAAGGAGTTAAATATATATATATATATATATATATATATATATATATATATATATATATATATATATATATATATATATATATATATATATTTTGTTAGTAGAATCACAATGTTTGAATTTGTTCCTTAGAGTGTTTAGTCTTTCAAGAATTTACATCATAAAAATTCAATCCATAGTAATTCATAAGTAAAAAACTACAAATACCCTTTGTACATAAAATTATGCTGCTCAACTTATCATATTAATTAATATAAGATTTAAATTCAATATTACCACCAATACATAATTTATTATATATTAACTACTAGGTATTTTCTCTATTATTATTATAATTATTATTTATGTTCAGACGAAACTTCTATGTGAGGCGGAGCTTCTAAATGTGAGTTAGGAGATATGAAACCTCCAAATTTTTGTTATGGAAACTAAAATTAATATATAAATAAAATATCTTTTGAAAATTTTATTAAATTTTATGTATTTAGAACATTTAAATTTGTATATGTCTATAAAATAAAATTTTGACAACCCAAAATATTTGTTGAAGATTCTTTATTGTTGCTCATTTTATTAATATCTTAATTTTATTATGATAAAAAAATGTAAATAAAATTAATATTTATCGTATTTTTATTCTATGACATTTTTTTATAGTTCAGGTTTATCTTAAATATTAAGTGAGAATAGTTGTTATAAATTGAGAATTATGATTTCTATATCATTAAGGAAAATTCATTTTTGTGTTTACTTAAATGAAATGAAAAATGTAGTAGTTTTATATTCGATCACAATATTTTATATACAATATATTTTCTTATAATTATCTTCAAATCACTTTCAATTAAATTTAAATTAGTTAATAATATAAAAATCTATAAAGCCATATACATAAATTAAACTCAAAAAGTTATTTTTCATATAAAAAAAAAGGAAGAAAATAACACAATCATTGCTTCCTCAATTTCAGTTTTTGTTCTTCAAGCTTCCTACAGTAATACTCCTCGTGTTTCAACAGTTAAAAGAATCCTTTATCGATTATATTGTCTGGTTAGAATTTGTTGTATAAAAACAAGAAAAAAAATGACAAATTATAATATTAACCTCAATGAAGATAGATGGCATAGAAATTAAGGATTATTTGGTGTGAAAGATACGACAAAATAATCACTATCCTATTATATTGTAATATGTTTTTGTCATAGTTAATACAATATACAATAATGTTATGTCGACATTTATTTTCTTCTCAATTTTTTGTTATATCTATTATTTACACATAACGTTAAACTATAATACTAATTAAAACAAAACTAACTTTATGTTATTCAAATAACTTTTAAAGAAAAATATTTAAAGCATATAATATTAACTTTACAAAACTTATATATGTTTTTTTATAATTTTAAGAAAAATTAACCATATAAATAAAATGAATTTCTGTATACCTTTTTTAATAATAATTTGTATGAATAAGCATAATAATTTTTTATTAACATATTTATATGTATAATTACCTTAACCCATAAAATCAATTTAAATTATTTATCAGGATATTAAATTAAAGAATAATAATTTAATATTTTTAACGTATTAGTTATATTTTTTAAATGTTATATAAGTTTTTATAATACAAAAAGTAATTATATAAATAAAACATAGTTTCGAACAATTTAGTTATAATCGCATTGTTTTATACTCGTCATAATTTGTAAAAGGAATAAATTAAAAGTTAACTTTTAAAAAATTATATATGATTAATATGAAAAATAGTATATTGTAATATGGTATTTACTAAAGATATAATTATAACTTAACATTATTATCGTATCATATCATATATTCTTATTTTACTAAATGAGTTGTATATACTACATTTTTTTTTTCTTATAAGGCTCTTCTTCTACTCTTAATTGTTTTTGGAACATTGTAGAGAACTATAACATATTCACTAATTAATTAATATTGATTTAGAGGAGGGGGAAGAGAGGAGGAATGGTAAGTTGGTAACATCATATGATGAATATGGGGTAAAATGTTGAGTTCTCATTATTCAAGAAAGGGAAATGGTGGAAGAAAGGAATTGAATGAAAACTTTGTCAAAATGTGGTTGTAACCCAATTTAAATCTTTACCAAATAGCTACAATCACATCAAATGCCACCGTCAAAAGAAGATCCACTTAGGAGCCACACCCATGTGCTTTTTCTCATCTTTTCAACCCTTTCGCCTAATTTTGTCCTAGCTAATCCTCACCTATCTTTGCCTCCATATCCAATTTAACTCCTGCAATGGAAAGGGCATGTCTTGTTGCAATCAACCATTCTCCCACTCCTTGTATTTTTTTCTTTCACTTTAGTCTCTCCTAAATTGGCTTTACTTAGTTCAAAGATCAATGCCATCAAAAAAATATGTTCATAAACTATGCAATGTTACATTTTGGTTAATTATCTTAATTTGGTTTGTGATGGGAAATACAAACGCTGAAAACTGTATTGCGTAATCAATTCCACTTGGTGAAGTACAAGTTAACAACACAAACATCATAATAAATATATTAGCATGCTGATCAGATTGTACCCCTACCTTCTTTTGTCCTATATATTGTTAACAGTTATTAGGGTAGTTGAGCCTTTTCGAATGCTCGATGCATTTAAATTTGGACAAAAATGATTGATGGGTTTCGATGATTTCTTTTCCTTTTGGATCGAATTACGTTTTGAAATAAGCTTTGGTTTTATTCGTGGTCTTAGTCAGCACACTATTCATTTCTGTCTGCGCATGTGTCGGTCAGTAGGAACAAGAAGAGAGACAGAAGAAAGCTAAGAGAGAGTTTAACATATATGATATAGTATAAGAGCCTATAAAACCTAGGCAAAACTTTATATTATAACAGAATAATTATAATATATCAACTCTTCTTCACTTGTTTTCCTCTCAGAATACGTCCAGATTCTCCAAGAGTAAACAGGTGGAGGTTGTAATCATGATTTACTCATCAAAACTAGAAAAAAAAAAAAAAAAGAAAAACAACAAAGCAATCTAAGAAGCCCCCCAAAAGGGCGAAAATAGTGGAGATGTTTGGAAATCCAAGGAAAAGTGAATAAAAGCCAGAGATCCACCACCATATACTAGCCCTTTTTCTCTTTTTTTCTTTGGAGACATATACGTATATATATCTTGTTTAATTTTCCTTTTTGGAATGAATGGATGAAACAGAAATTGGTGGATGAGTCATTATCAGCAAGAAGAACCTTTCTTGCAGGAAAGTGCACCAGCACCTGTTGTAATGGAACCAACAAGTGAAGATGGTCTTGCACTTAGGCTTGAAGCCCTTGCATAACTTGAGGAGGCTCCAGCACCAGAAGCAGTGAAAAATGCACCATTTACTAACATATCCCCTTCTGATCTCCAATTCCAACTCTGCCATTCACTCTCTGCCGCATCTTCACGCTTTGTCACCTAAACAAGTACCAAGTTTAGCATATGATAAAAATGCACACAAAGTACAATTACATTTAATCATGGCATAGGACTTTATGAATAATCAATCACCTCTTTGCTGAATCTGTCATCTGGTGCAACAAATCTGTTGCCTTGGCTGTTGATGGTTGGATTAGCACTCCCCCCAATGGCATACATTTCCCAGTGAGTATAATCATTGTTCACAACATGGAAATATCCAAGCCTACACCTGCAAGTTGCACAAAGGTTTTTTTTTTTTCACACTCAATGTTGGTCCTACAACATAACATGACTCCAAAGTAACGTGTAATGAATAATAGCTCTGAGGGTAAAATGAAAAAATTGAATAAAGTGTGAAGTACCTTGGCATCCTTTGAACAAGGCCTTCACCGAAGTGGTTGAAAGCAATAGTGACTTGCATGTCCTTGTCCTGAGTGTAAGCGTCACTGTGACCTAAGAGCATCACCTTGTCATGATGCGTCATGTAATTGTTGGAGATGGTGATGGCGGTGGACCCATGGATGGCGTCGATCAACCCGTCGTTGCAGTTCGACAAGGAGCAATGGTCGACCCACACGTGACTTCCTCCGAAGATCGACACGCCGTCGCCGTCCGACACGGTTCTCCACCCGTAGTGCCGTGGGGAGGCGCGCACCATGGCATTCCCTCCCTGCTTGCAGTCGTGCACGTGGATGCCGTGGATGATGATGTTCGACACGTACTGCACGGTGATGCAGGGGCCGCCGGCGATGTGCACGCTGGCGCCGCGGCCGTCGATTGTCTTGAAGGAGTTCATCAGAAGCTCCTCCTTCAGTTGGATCACCATGTCGCGGGCGAAGATGATCCAGAGGGGCTCGTCTTGGATCACGGCGTGGCGGAGCGTCCCTGGCTTCGGGTTCACTGGGTCGTCGTCGCCGGCGTCGTCCACCACGTAGATCTTCCCATCCCTTCCGCCGATGGCGTTCTTTCCGAACCCGATTGCGCAGTCCGCTAGCTTTTGCCGGTTCTTCTCCCAATTCGGGTCGCACCGCCAACAGTCATCAATGGGGTTGCCACTGCCGCATGAAAGATAGCCCAAGCTCCTCCTAGGCCTAGCTATGGAGGCGTTGATTTTCCTGCACCCAAAAAATTCAATTATTATAATTTATTATTATTATTACTCTCTTTTATTCAATTAATTTTAATAAAATAATTGATGATGCAGTTAGTGGCAATCGATATGAAAATCCAACCACCAAGACATGTTGGTTAGTATATAGTAACTGATATTATTGTGAAGGGCCTATTAACCTTTTTCATCATTATACACTATTAGTATTATGTAATTGAAGGGATTTTTTCATTAAAAATTAAAATCATTTAAAGAAAACAACGTAACAAAAACAATTTTTCATTAATTCCTATAAAAGTTAATAAATTTATCAAATAAATGATTTACAAGTGAATGTGACTGAAAATTTGATCTCTCCCTTTCATATTATAACCGAAAGGTAGATGAAAAGTCTTTATATGAATTGATGTGGTATGATGTTAAAAAACAAATTTTTTTTTCCTGGTTTTAAGGAACAAATTGTCTGTTTAAAGAAGCACTAGCCAATAATGTAGAACAATATTTTGGAACATGTTTGAAATGAAGTTGATGAAAGTGAAAAAAGTGATAGCATTTTGGTTTTGGTCTGAGGAAAATTAGCATGTAATGCAGAATAGAAGATGTAAATGTAAGTGGGTAACATGGATCTAAAGGTGGAAGGTGTACCTGTTGACCTCTTGAACAACCTCTTCAGGATTTTGAACTGGTGAAGATAAAAGGGTAGGAGGGAGGAGAAAGAAGAAGAAGAAAAGCAAAGTTGTCATGTTGGCTAACTCTTCTTTGCAAAGTGAGTGAGTGAGAGAGAGAGAAGGGAAGTGAGAAGTGATGTAGGTTGTAGGGAAGTATATAAAGAGAGAAATCCCAAAGCAATTGGTGTGATCAAACTAAACATATTGTAAAAAAAAATAATAAAAAATAAAAAAATAAACATATGGGACCCAATTGCATCCTGATTATTGGGTAGTTTTAGCCGTTAAGCAAGGCCTAAATGATGGTGCATGGAAGATCAAAACAGTCAAAAGAAAAGGTTTCGAAGAGAAAAGGATGATGAAGTAAGAAAAAGGGCACACATGACGATTGTTTGGTCTCGTAAACACGTACAGTAGAGAGTAGAAATTAGATTAAACTAATTATATAATTAAGTTACCCACTTAATTCTACAACTGCTTTCAGAGGGTAGTTAATTAGGTTTTACCAAACTTATTAATTAAGATGAAGATAGAATTGATTGTGCAACAACACCATTTCTTTCTTTGTCATGTTAATATATATTCTGGCGTGATCGTTGAGAATGATGAAATAATCGCTTAATGATCAGCAGTGGACACACTTTGATTAAGTGAATTAATTAACGCGAGTGAATTAATTAAAATTAACTAAAATTGGTCCTTCGAAAATGTAAATTCTTCCTCCACTAGTCCTTGTGTATAATATATTCTTTTGGCAGCAATTACTTCACATTTTTGACTTGGATTTTGTGATGAACGGTTCTTAGAAAATAAAGGTTTACCCCAGTGGAAAATATTGACTTATTTGCTCTAATGGGTCCATCATGCTTTTTTTTAGTTCACGAGATATCTTACAAGTTCCATGTATTTTCGGACTTCTATTGTCATTGATTTGGATCTTGAAGAATAGTATGAACATAAGTAATTTTCCAAATTTAACTATGTGATACATATTTTAACTTCGATATATTTCAATTAATGATTTCATCCTGATACCATAGATTACCAAAAAATAAACATTATATATTATTACAATATAAAAGATAATGGGTAGTATAAGTAAGAAATATATGGTTATGATTTTAATAAGTAATGTCGTCTTCAAAAAATAACTTGTGATTACCGTGATCAAGTCATTTTGTGATTCTATTAATTCATTAGTAACTCTTAAATAGAGAATGAGAAAAATATGATATTAAACCCATGCATGCCTGCTGTTAAGCATATTTGAGGTGGAAGAGTGGTCATTACTATGAAAATGCTTCCGCTTTAGTCATTGTATAGGAATCTATAATGATAATTAGACAGGGACACCAAAAGGACACTTAGATGGGGAAAAATCTCTCACGCTATTGCATGGTGGATCAATGATAATGAGGATTTCATGGGTCCCCAAACACTTCCTTTGCTTCTATGTCAAGGAAAACAATTTATTTTACTTCTTATGCATCTTCCTAACTCTTCAAATACAAAACAAAATGGAATATCTCAATTTAGTATCATCTTACTAAACCATTACATAAAAAATATAAACAAAAATAAATATATAAAATATACTTACAATCTTATGTGAGAAAATCCAAATTAATCTTTTAAAAATTATAATTAATCATTTATTAATTAAGAGATCTATACAATTTATACATATATATAACTTTTTTTTCAATAAAAGTTTTTTCTTTTAAAATTACTCATTCAACTTCTCATATAACCATTATCATAACTCATTTATTACATCATTAAAACATGACCCAACAATACATAACTCAAACAATTAATAATCCAATGACTGAGCCTATTTACCTCAAATAATCCATGATTATATTAAAAAAAATCAAATGTCTACACAAAACCTACTATGGCGAATATATATCATTTCACATCTCATTAGCTCTCAAAACTTAAACATTTGACTATATTTTCGAAAGACATGTGCATTTAATAGACTTAGATATTATGCACCGAAAACTTAATAGATTCAAAACTTAGTAGATTTTGACGACTAACATTTGGGCTATCCCACCCTCAATATATTAGGATATATTTCCTCATCACCATGACATGGTTACTACTCATTCATCAAATCAACATTCATATTACTCATCATAAATTATCTTCATCATCATCACACACACACACACACTCACACCAACATACACACACACACACCCACCCACCCCCCCTACACACCCACTCGCACCCCTACACCCATTCATACAACCATACATCACATTTCTTCCACTCATTATAATATCACCCATTCATAAGCATTATAATATCACTCATTCATACAATTCATACATCACATTTCTCTTTTCAATAATTATTCATCATCATCATATATATATATATATATATATATATATATATATATATATATATATATATATATATATATATATATATAATCTAAATCTTTTCACATTTCAATCTTCTAAAAAACTAAAAAAACATTCTAGTTGAAATAACCTTTTCTTGTTTAACGACATCATAGCTCTCCCAACAAGTGAGTAGTGAGAGTAAATTCTTAACAATTTGCCCAATAAATCTAAAGCTAGCCTAGTGACCATAATTACCATAGGCTCACTGGATTTTTATCAAATCCAATGAATGTCACGTTCGCTTAGCGAATAGGATTACTAGGAGCATTTTTCACAAGCTCATCCAACGAATCTTATCTTGCACAATGTGTGAGACCACTCGTTCTTCTTTGACTTACATAAATTTAACCTAGTGTCCAAATCATTCGTTCAAAGAATTTGCATAATTCATAAATGTAAAATCTAATTTATAAGTCACCTAGCAGTATCTAGACTAACTTATTTATTTATTATGTTAAAACTTCTACTTTTTAAATAAAAAATACCCCAAATAGTATCCCTTGGTTTCCACGACAAATCAAACATAAAACTACTAGATTTTAAATCAGAACAATCAACATTCAACAATATTTAAAACAATCAACTTCCATCAACTATTCCAGCATCTCAATATATCAAGTATACTACTAATTCAATCACATCTCATCACAACCAATCATATTCAAATGACATAATTATAATTACATAACCTTCCTTATCTAAATTGTGAGCCTTTACCACTAAAAGTTCTATTGCTTCTAAAGATCCCTACTCAGATATAATGCAATATTTGCATATAGATTATCACAACCAACCAGCCATATTCATTGTTTTATATGCTTTCAAGTTTTTAGAAATGACAATAAAAATAAATATTAAGCTAATAGATAATTTTTAATTAAATCTTCATTTAAAATGCTTAATTTTAATAAAAATATATAATTTACTTAATTACCTCTAATAGTAATTATCAAGATGAATTATTCATTTTAATTATTTTATAAGGATACTAATAATAATGACATTATCAGAATTACTCTTAAAAGTCTATATAATAAACATGTAAATAAATAGAAAAGAGTAATTAACGGTTACAGAAGAACCTGCTATATAGGCTCTGAACAATAGGCCCAACATGTTTCTCCTTTCTATTTTCATTATTATTCTTGGATTCGTTTGAGAGTAGAACCGCAAATGTCGGCGGAATTTCATAGTCAAAATATATTCCATTCCATCACAATGGTAACCTATGATATGACACTTTTAGTCAAAGTTATCAAAATAGGTCATAATCCGCGGGTTAACCTCCTTCACCATGGACTCATACCGGATTAAGTTTGAAAAAGTTATATTTTTTTATATGGGTTAGATTTTAACCTGATTCATTTAAATCTAATTCATCTAGAATGAACTCGTAGTGAACCGGGTTGACCCACCAGCTCATCTACCTAATTTTATTTTATTAAAATTTAATTTTAATTTTATAAAAAAATATTTATTATTTTTTTGCTTAATTTTTAAAACTAATTAAACACTGAGAGTGAGATTTGTATAGATTTAAATTATAAAAAGTTTGTAATTTTTTTTAAAAAATTGTAATTAAGTGAGCCAGTAAGCCAACCTTATTACCCGCCAACTCGTAGTGAGTCGGGCCACTTTCGAATTTTTCTGACTCGCTAATAAATGAACCAGATTAGGTTAGTTAGGTTAGTTCACTAAGTGATCAACCCGTGATGGGTCGAGCCGGATGACCCATTTTAATAACACTAAGTCTGATCAAAGATCTGCAGCCATTACAACCCATTACTTTTGTTCTCTCTCTCTGTTTTTTTTAAACTAGGAATATCTTACAAATTAGTTCCAAGTTCCATTAATGTTTTTAGAAATTTAAGAAACTAATTTCCCTAATTTTTTTATATATTAAAAAAATTTAATTATTACTAGAATATTTCAACTAAATTGACATTCTAAAATACACCAATTATTTATCGTATTTAAAATATTATTAAAAAATAATAACAAAAGAGTATGAAAAATCAAATCAAACTCAAACAAAAATTGAAAAAAAAATGAAGAAAAAAATTATTACCAAATACAACAACCATTTAGTTGAAAAATATTATAGTAATAATTAAAATTTTTAATATAAAAAAATTTAAAAAAAAAATAGGGAAAATTTTATTTGGAAATTGAAAATTTTATAAAAAAGGAACAAAATAAAATAAAAATTAGCAGGTATGAATCTATTTCTATTGTGCTAAGATTGTTGATAAGGGAAACACTGGTTTAGTTGAACCTTAATCTCACAGTGATATGATTTTTGATGATGACAATACACTATTAATAACACATGTATTGTTATGTGTTACATGTTCTATTCTTTACTGTGATTGATATCTTAATGAACATGTTTGTGTTGTTTCTAATATATGCATGCATATTCACTGATTTGATACTTGATACATCTTTTGTGATTGTATCACATATGTTTAAGAAAAGAAAACCACATGCACTTTGATGAACTTATATTGTGTGGCAAAACTACAAGTTTTAAGTCGACTTCGTTATGAAGTAAGTTGATTAAAACTCGTGACTTTGCACAGATTTTCAAAAGCAGTGCTGTGTGTAATTTTGCATTGAAAAGATTTTCAAACTGAGCTGAAGTGTCTAAGTCGACTATATGCGTAGTGAATTCGACTTAGTTAGTTATCTGATTTGAAATTTTGTTAATGCTTGTGTGCTGTAACAACTATATTTCAACTCTATGCTAAAGCATTAATTGAAAGGCAACTGAATTAAATGTGAAATCAATTTGATTGTTATGACTGCTGCTAATTGATTTAACTGTTATAACTGTCTGATGACAGTCGACTTCATTAGTAGTACAGTCGACTACAGGAGCGTCTAGTTTATAGAAAACTATAAATAGACGTGACTTAGTTGATCACATACGACTTTGGATATTCTAACACTTTCATTTTGATTTACAGATTGTGTTATCTGAGAAAAGGCTCCAAGAACTCACTAAGAAGACGATGAAGATCTTTCTTGCAAGAGTTTCTTAAGGAGGAAGTGTATTGCGCGTACTGTTTAATCAAGATCTGCACATTTGATGTCATCAAACTGATCAAGTTTTCTATCAATCTTTGGAAAGATTGTTGCTGTCCTGTTGGGATTACAGGAGGTGGACTCGTGGAGTTCTGACACTTTGAGGATTGTTCAAAGTGGGTTGAAGATTGCAGAAGAGGAGATATCTTGTTGCATATCTTTGTGTTGACTGCCTATACTTTTAGTTAGAGGGTTAAAGAAATTGTATATATTTTTGACGTGGAGGTTTCTATAGAAATCTTGCTGTAAAAACCTTGACTAATATAATGCATTGGCTTCTTGGTAATGGAAGGACACTGGATGTAGGCATTGAGGCCGAACTAGTATAAAAACTATGTGTTTGCTTTCTCTTTCCCTACATTTTTACTTTAAGTCGACTTTATTGTTTATGTAGTCAACTTTACATTTCTCCTGCACTTAAATTTTTTATTCCTTACAATTCAAGAAACTTTGTAAAAGTTTATACTTTGCAAAAAAGATTTTTAAAATACTCTGATTTTTAAACGTCACCAATTCACCCCTCTTGGTATTGAAACTGACCCATCCTGTTTCCAACATATTAAACCTAATTATCCGCCTTAGTTTCACCCTTCCCCAATTTCCATCTTATCAATGAAGAAATAGGCAGGGAAATCCTAGTTCAACTAAAAGTTATATTTGTGGAGCGTTGTGATGAATAATATAAAACAGTAAATGTAAGGTTCTATGAAAAACCAAAGCCATTTTGGCTGGTATTGGTTGAACACACTCAAAAACACCTACTGTAAAATGGTCATTGTCTTGTTGCATTCTTTCTCAATCTCACAAGTTCTTTAAGGTGCTGTTTAATTAATTGATGAATTAATTTTACAAGTCTTATATTCACTAGGAGTAACATTTATAATATATATTATTTTTAAAATTTTATAAAATTAAGTTAAATTTAAAATCTACTTCTAAAATCATTAAAACTTTAGAATCTTCCAATTATGCTTAAATTCAATTCAGATCTTCAAAGCATTCAATTTATACAATAACTTAGATAAAAAAAAAAAGATAATATAAATCAATATAATAAATAAAAAATATGAATTAATATCATTTTTACTTGGGATGAATATTAGATTTTTTTACATAAATGGTGTAATTCAAAGCTAATATTACAAAACTGGTGCATTTTTTAAAATATTATCACCAAGTAAGTTGTGTCAATTTGACAAAACTTCATGAAGACAAAGTTGTGATTGATGAAAATGACTTGTACAAAAGTCGTGTAACTAAAACACAAATTTAATGTTTCTTGATATCTGTTGTACTTAATCTAATGTTTAATTTTGTTTAATCTATTAAAGGGAAGTCATGGGACAATAACACGATTTCAATCATGCAACAATTAGTCTGAAGTTGGAAAAACTTCTTTAATGAAGTTATGGTATTTTGGAATCCAATTCTTTGTAAGTACTCAATTTGAAGTCATGCCCACGACTTTAGTGTTTTATTTTATGAATTTTATTAAAAGTTGTGTAATTGTTGGACAAATTCAAAATTAATTTTGATGATGAAAATGGTATTTGTTTAGCATGAATTTGGTTTTGTAGAAACAAACTCTAAATATTAGTAAAAAAATTATAACATTTATAACATAACTAATTATTTAATTTTATGTATCAATTTATAAATAAAAAAATCATTTACATATTTGTAATAGTGTATCAATACAATAGAGTTTTAAAGTAATAAATAGAAAAATAGAATTTTATGTAACAAATATAACAGCCAATAAACACCTTAATACTTAATATAGCTTATCTACTCTAAGTCCATATACTAAAGTAGTTGTACTCTAGTTTCAGATTATGTAATAAATTCTACAAATTCTTTTTCTTTTCTTCTTATATCTTTTGGTTATAAAATTACAAATAATAAAATTATAAATGTAAATGTTTATACACAACTGATTACAAAATTCTATGCATGAACTTTTTTGTGTGCATAGTTGCATAGATTGAAGGTAGATAAACTCCTTCAATCTAACTATTTCCTTTTCCTTTTCAGCAACCATATTCTTCTCATCTTCTAACAATTTGAGAGCTTCAACAATTTTCTTCTTCTCAGAATCAGCCTTTCCCTTTCCACCTCTAGCAGCTCCTTCAACTTACCATTTTCCTTTTTCCTATCAGTTTGTAAGGTCTCGTTCTCATCTCCATGACTGCTGCACCCTGTTGTGTTATGGGAGTTATGACGACTTCTTTGTATCACCTTTGTAAACAAAACCCAAAATCTTTATATCACCTTTCATATGCAATTAGTCCTCGGTTGTTAAATAATGAAAAGTAAAGAATAATCTGTCTATTATCTTCCTTCTGCATAATGCAGATACAAATATTTATACATCAAGATTATAACAGAATTAGTTATAATTCTATTTAACCTATAAGCTATATACACAGAATAATAACAAACAGAAATAATAACAAACAAAATCTTAAAACCTAACAAGATATCAAATATTAAATCCTAACAGCCCCCTCAAGCTGGAGAATGAATGTCAATCATTCCCAACTTGGAAACCAGCTTCGACAGCAACGAGGGCGAACTTCATAAAAATGGATGGTGACTTGCAGCAGCAAACAACAACAAACTACAAGAATAGATGAAGGGCCTGCAATGGCGAATAGCAACAAACTGCAGGGATTGGATTGCTATCAATAGTGGTGAACAACAGCAAAACTTCAAGGGACTTAACTGCCCTAAATAGCAACAAAACTTTGAGGGGCTTAACTGCCCTAATCAGCAACAAAACTTCAAGGGGCTTAACTGCCCTAATCAGCAACAAAACTTCAAGGGACTTAACTGTCCTAAACAAAATTTCAAGGGATTTAACTGTCCTCAACAAAATTTCAAGGGATTTAACTGTCCTCAACAAAACTTCAAGGGACTTAATTGTCCTAAACAAAACTTCAAGGGACTTAACTGTCCTAAACAAAACTTCGGGACTTAACTGTCCTAAACAAAACTTCAAGGGACTTAACTGTCCTAAACAAAACTTCAAGGGACTTAACTGCCCTAAACAAAACTTCAAGGGACTTAACTGCCCTAAACAACAACAAGCCTTCAGGAAACATCTGTCGTGCAGAGGCAAATAGCAACAAACTTGCAGGGACTACACTACCCTGCAACACTACCCTGCAACAACTGAAACTAAAAGGCTAACAGCCACAAACTTGTAGGGACTTAACCACCCTAATATTGCAACAAACCTTAAGGGACTTAAATGCCCTGAACAAACGACGACTAGTGCACTTCATGAGGCACTCTTAATCTTGAGCAAAGCAAATACGACAGCTTATTGAGGTGGCAACGACAAATCAGGGGCAGAATAGAGAAACCCAGCAGAAACAAATTTAGTGAGAAAGGCGGCGGTAGGTGGTCGGCAATACGGAGGCCGGCGGCGGACGATGACCGGTGGCGGGTAACGGTGGTGCACAACGGAGTAATCAGCGCTTTCTTGGATTATTCGAAAAAGAGACTTTCGGTCCCAAAGGGAATGGGTTTGAATCCCACTCTAATGAGAAACACAAGTTAATACTCAAACAAACTCTGAATTTGATGATACTGGAAAGAAAAGGCCAGAACTTGACTAGGGCAACTGGAGCCCATTAAAAACACAGGTTAAAGAAAAAAAATTTAGGGGACTGTCGGTGGCCATGGCGGCTGACCGCCGACAGACAGCAAAGACAACAGAAACGGATCAGACAGGCTCTGATACCATGTTAAATAATGAGAAGCAAAGAATAATCTGTGTATGATCTTCCTTCTGCATAATGCAGATACAAATATTTATACATCAAGATTATAACAGAATTAGTTATAATTCTATTTAACCTATAAGCTATATACACAGAATAATAACAAACAGAAATAATAACAAACAAAATTTTAAAACCTAACAAGATATCAAATATTAAATCAAATATTAAATCCTAACATCGGTGAAAATCTTTATGGCCAAATTTTCCAAAGTCAAGTTGAAACTAACCCATGGTTGAAAAATTCAATTTAATGCCAATTAAATTTTGCAATAATAATGATAATAGTGATCAATGACAAAAATTACTTAATGAGATTACCTTCTATCAAACTAGTAAACCAAAGGTTACAAGTTACAGCACACATGTTAAACCATTGTTTTCTTTTCTTTTTTTTAAGATCTCTTCCAACATTTTATTCAAAAAAATGTTTCTCTTTTATGCTAGTTCAAATTCGTAAGTTAAAATCTATAACTAAGGAGCGTTAATAAAAAAAAATCATCACAACAATCAAAGCCAATGACAGATCTATCACTGTTAAAAAGAATTTGAAAACTTTATTCATTACATGTTTTCCAGATGAATACAATATATTCCTACAAGAAAGAAGTGAGCTAAAATTAATGAAAGATAAATCATTTTGGCCTTGTCTAATAACCAAAAGCTAATAAAATAGAACTGCAGGTCCCTTTTGTGTAAGATGTTATTGCATAGATTCACATAAATCTAAGCAAAATAGCTTCATGCATCAACCTGAGTTAAAGTGGAACTATCAAAATAATCTTGAGCAAAGATGTTTGTGTCTTTTAAAGAGAAGTTTGACCAGTATGATAATCGCTCGGTATCTTTGTAGCTACCATAAGGTCGTTCGGTATAGCTACCGTCCGTTACATTGGTATTCCTGTTAACGCTCGGTATCTTTGTAGCTACGATAAGGACGCTCGGTATAGCTACCGTCCGATACATTGGTACTCCTGTTAACGCTCGGTATCTTTGTAGCTACCATCAGGTCGCTCGGTATAGCTACCGTCCGTTACATTGGTACTCCTTTTTATAACCACTCGGTTGGATTGCATGACCCGCTCTTGTAGTTATCCTTCCCTTTATATATATCTCTCCTTTTCTGTACTTTGTGAATCAATCAATAATATTTTCCTTTTCTCTGGCTTATCTTGTCTCTCTCTCTTTTCCTCCTTTAAACCTTCTTCTCTCTACCGTGCTATGAATCTATGACAGTACTCCATATCTAAATCTGATAACTTAATGTGTGATAAATCCAACTGTGAATGCTCCTTCTCTATTTCCGGGATGGAAAACCCATTTGGTATTGAATTTTCCAAAAATAGATGAGAGGCATTGCAGTTTAATTCCCTCTTATATTCTTTATCAGAATCTGAACTTATAAGAGAAGGGGGAAGGCTGAGTTTATTAGTTATTTCTTCTTCAGGACAGACCATAACAGCCTCACAATAAGTAACAACATCCTTATTGCATGTTGTAACAGATTTATCGGTTGCTGTTCCAGATGGTTGTTTTTCTGTAATTGATGAGGTGGTGGGAACTTGTAAACCTGTAGGTGTGGAATTCACAATTAATGATTGAGTCCCTAATAGTGGAAGAACGTTTAGACCTGAGAGAGTGAGCATAAAGTAAAAGTGTGAAAATTAAATTGATAAGATATTGCATAATTAATATAGACAGAAACTATTATACCTTTAACTTGATTTTTCTTCCCAGGTGGTCTACCGCGAGGTTTTTTTGCAATTGTGGGCGCATCTATTGCTTCACTATTTATTCTCTTGTTAGCATGCTGCAAGTGTATTTTGTTGTATGTGTTTGTGTTCTGAACAGAGGAAGTGGTATCCGTACACAAGCCTAACAAAAGAATAAATCCAAAACTATAAAACTTAGAGAAATGAAAAACAACACCAATCTTTAAATTGATGTACCTGAAGGGGTTTTATTATCTATTGGGATTAGCCTCTGAAAGGAACGATAAGCATCGAGGACATTTTGCACTTCCTGCACCAATTTCTGAACTCTGTAATTTTCTTGCATGATCGCAACCCTTTCTTGATTCAAGATTAAGTTTTTTCTCTTCAAAAATATATAATCTTCGAGTACATGCTCTAAATTTAACGAAGGCTTGTATATGAAGAAACAAAAATTGAAGAATTAGATGAATTTGGTTAAGAGAGAATGAGAAAAAGAGTTGTGCATTGTTAAAAGGAGGAAAAAGAAAACCTGAATGAATGAGGAAGCGGTGAAGAGGGAGGATGCTTCCATGCGAAAGGTGGCACGCGTATGCGATAAGTTGTTGGCGCAGAGATACTGATCTACTATGAATGCAACTTCAGTCGGCGAAATGTTAACCTTTCCTAACAATTCTTCCATTCCCAGCCTTTCTTGCATCATCATTTCTTTCTTTTCAGAATTCAGAGAATGCAAGCAAAGAGAAATCACATGGTACTCTGTACCTTATTCCCCGTATTTAAACATACCACCTTCCCGCGTCCTTTGAATCATTCTTTTTTCTAATATTTTATGTTTTTTTCGTTTTTAATTTCCCTTTATCCTTTTATCCATTTCTTTTTTCATTTCTATTTCCTTAAGAATGAGTCATTCTAAATTTTAATCATTCTTTTGAAATTCAAAGAAAAATCTATTAATCAAGTTCAATTATTCATTCCCAATTATAAATAATTTAATCAAATCTATGTTAATGTATCCGTAAATTAATAATCTTTTATTTTCTAAATTTATAAATAATTTTATAAAAATTATTCATTTTTCATCGAGAATAAAGTATATTTAAGATTGTTACTTTTAATCCACTGTCTAATCTAATTAATAAAATTTTACTTTCTAAAATTATAAATAATGTTATATAGATTATTCGTCTTTTAACGTGACATAGGTAAAGATACTGACATTTAATTAAGACCAATACAAAATTATTGTATTTAACCCCTGAATTCTTATTACATGCTCATAATTCTTATTTATTTTTTGTTTTTTCCTGAATAATAATTATTATTGTGTTTTATTTAGTATTTTTGTAAAATTTAGTAATCAAAATAAATTTATTATTAAAAGAAATAATAATAATTGAAAAGTATTTTAAAATTCAACATAATATATTTTTACTTTTTATTTAAATTTACAAAATTGAAGTCATTTTTAAACGATTAATTTTTTAAAATTTATATTTTGATCCAACTTATTTAAATTTCATTATATTAATATTTTAAATAAGTAATACAACAACTTCTTTTAGACAAATAGGATATGGATAACACGCCACCATTGTCATTCTCAATTCTAATCCAATCTCATGAAAATGTACAAAAATTATATACCATTTAAAAAATTTGAATACCTTAATTTGTACTTTATTTCATTTAAAACAACCATTTAGATGATGAAATTCAAATTTATATAAAAAATATTTTCTCTCCATTCTAATTCTCTCTTTTTCTTAAATATTACATTTTCAAGTAAAAATCACTAAGTAATTTCATTATATGTATGTATGTCGATATTTTAAACTCTCGACACTCTTAGTAATGACTATCTTGTTTTAGAAAATAATTACCACAACTCATTAGTCTCACTCTTGTACCCTACCTCACCTGCCTATAGTCGCTTCTACAGACCAGTATGTAGATTCTCCTACATATATGCTCAAATAGTTCCACAATCCAGGTAAGGAACATGTAATCGTACCACACAAGGACAAGGAAAACACCATCACCTCCAAACAAGGAAGGTTTAATACTCGAACAACCATTCCTTTGCACATAAGACAAAAGGAAACACCTATCCACAAATAGAACCAGGAATTACTAGATACAACTAGTAGACCTATCCTCTGTAAGATCCGGGAAAATAGGAGTTTTAAAAATAAAGTAGTTTTGAGACTTTGAATTTTGTTTAGAGATTGGTGTTCTTGAGTTTATATTTTTTTGTTAGAACATAATTTTTATGTTATTTCTTTATTTTTATATTTTTTGCCTAGGGGTAAAAGGGTCTTTTACTTTTATTTAACTGGTGTAGAAATTAATTAAGAGAGGGTGTAGAAAGGAAAAGTATGCAAATTAAATAATCTGGATATTTAATAAAATAATATTATGTAAATCTTTTAGAAGATTTAGTTGTTATTTTAAAAATTAGTTAAAAGAGAATAAGATATAATCTTGGTGGGTTTAAAGATTAAAAGAAATATTATATTTAGAGAAAATCATTATTAGATATTGTAGTTTTTAAAAAGATTTGGTGATTGATGATATTTTAAAAAGTAGTTAAGAGAGAATAAGAGAGGAAATTTTAGTGGTTTTAGATATAAACTAGGAGATTTTATTAAAACTAAAAATATAGAGATAGAATAGAAGAGGATAAAAAGGATAAGTGTAAAAAAGGTTGACATTTTGTTACCTTAAAAGCAAAAAACGAAAATTAGAAATATAAGGAAGAGAAAATAAAGCCGAGAACAGGACATCAAAAATAGGAGGACCATCAGTGATGTTGTGAAGCTTTCTTGGTGATTTTGGAAACAAAAATAGTACGAGACCAGGTAAAAGGAGTAGCTAGATTTATCTTGTATGTATGTGTTGGGTGAGGATCTTGAAGTTGTTCTTACAACTATTGTTTTATTCATGCAAGGTTTGTGAAGTGGGTGATTGGTTTCGGTTGCCTGAGGTTTCTTTCGTATATATATAGATATTTATAGTGTTTGCTGGTGCTGAGACCCTGGTTCAGACCATAGGTAGGATAGGGTTATGTGTTTGTTTTGTTTTAAAACCTTAGGTGAATGGTTGTGAGTGAAGAAAATTGTGAGGAAGAAAGGAGGTGGAGTAAATATTGGTTACTGCTTGGTGGTAGTCCAGAGTAATAAGGTGTGAAGAAATATTGATGATAAAAGGGTATATATATTATACTAGTATAGTATAGATATATAAAGAAAGTACGGTAATATATTATGTTAAAGAGGAGGAAGTTACGTGTTTTTAATATTAATATAGAGAAAGTTACGTGTCTTAACATATATGTATATATAAGAAGTTAGGGGTTTCGTAAATTATTATATTCTATTAATATAGTATGAATTTACATATAGGAGTTACATAAAAGGTTTACGTGGGAATTTAGGTAAGAAAGTTTGATTTATGCATGTAATATGTTGAAATATGCATTGAGAGTTTTGTTAGAATTGTTTAATATTTAAATCAGAGTTGTTAGCATATTTTCTGAGGTTAGAAAAATAATAGAATCTATTTTGGATTATTTAAATAATAATATTGGTATGGGTAGAGAGTATGGTAAGCTGGGTCTTATTCAAACTGTTTCAAAATCATAAACTAGTTGATAATATGGTTATATGATAATTATTAGCATCATTGTTTTATATTTACGGTTGACGTTGGATATATTGGTTGAAAGGTGTGAGATTTTATGCTATATGTATTGTTGAAGCTGGATACATTGATTAAATGATTTGAGATGCTATTCACCTATTTTGCTCTCTGAGTGTGTGAGCCAAGCTTGGTAGGTAGTGGAATTGTGTTTGATAAGTTAGTGTATAACTTGGAGTTTTAAGTGTGAAGTGTCAAGAGAATTGTGTTAAACTTTGTGAGTAGTAACCAATGCATGTTATTGATGAATTAACATCTATTATTGAGATTAAATATGGAATGTAATGAAATTGTGTTATAAGCTTTGTGATTAGTGAGTTATGCATGTTATTGAGAATATGTATGAATTTTTGATGTGAATATGAAACTATGTTATTTCCTTGTACGTCGTCGATCATTTATGAGCTTTTCTTACTGCGCTACAATAAGAATGTGGTGTGTTGGACTCTCGTTTAAGAGATCGTGATTCGAGTGTCACTTCCCTCTGTGTGAGGAGGTGGATGCCTCGCCCAAAAAGGCTTCGGCTCGTGTTGAGTATAGTGCACTAGTGCGCGTAGTGCGAGTGTTTTTACTCGTTAGTCTTTGAGAAGTCGGGGAGATAGGTCGGAAGTTGCGATGGAAGACGACTCGAATTGCCCTGTTGGGAGCAGGTTCCTGTTAGTGACAACAGGTTATGATGACACAGTAGAAGGAAATGACATTGGGTCATGAATGAATTGGTTGTGAGGTTAATGATTATGATGAAATATGTTGTATGATTATATATACTCTGTAGTTAATATAATTACTATATATTGTGTGTTATGATATTTTTGGTTGCTCACCCTGAAAGTTGTGGTTGTGGTTTCCACCTACGATGATCATACTTGTACGGGAGTAGATGACATTGCAGATAAGACTGGATTGAAGTAGCTAACGTGAGAGTTGAGATCTTATATTTCGGGGATGATGATTTATTCTATTTAAAAGTTTTCGAAATTGGTATCGTTATTGTAAAATGAATTATTTCAGATTTTTGTTTTGAACAAACAATATTTATAATTATGTTTTGCTTCCGCATTTTAATCAAATAAAGTTTGATGGTTCGAAATAAATGTTTTATAAGAAAAGTTTTGAGAAAACATTTTCCACCGTGACATTCCAAAAAATTGGGGTGTTACATCCTCCACTCTCATGCTCATCAACTGCATACTCAGGTACACCCCAACACTGTGATAATCGATTATAACTTAAGACAATCTATTATCGTAGTGAAAAATTCCCAAATTTGTCACAAAGGAATGAACAATGGATTATCATCCCAAATAATTGATTATTCCCGAAACAACACTCACAACCATTGAACAGATAATCGATTATAACTAGTGATAATAAATTATTTCCAAATCGAAACACATCTTGAACAAAAATCAAGTCTTCAAACACACAGTCAATAACCCTAAATCATGAAGAAACAATCATGAGATTGTACAGTTGCATGAAGTGCCTGCAAGTATTGTTTCAGATAGAGATCTGAGGTCTACTTTTAGGTTATGACAAACTTTGCAGAAAGCTTTAGGTACACAATTGAGGTTGAGTTCAGCTTATCATCCTTAGACTGATGGACAGTCAGAAAAAATCATTCAATCCTTGGAGGATTTGTTAAAAGCATTCGTTTCAGATGATCTTGGAAGTTGGAGTGCGGTTCTACCATTGATTGAGTTCACCTACAAACATAGTTACCATTTAAGTATCGGATGACACAATTTGAAGTTCTGTATCAAAAGAGATGTCAGACGTTGTTATATTGGTTTCAAGATGGTGAGTTAGTGATTGTAGGTCCAGAGTTGTTATCACCAACTACTGACAAGTGTTGGAAAACAGGTTGGCTTTTTTCTTCATCAAGACGGGGGGAGGGGGGTGAATTGGTGTTGTTTCAAAAACAAGTTATTTTCGCAATCTTGTAATCAAAGTCTAAAGCTTTTTAAACTTTCTTGAAATGCAAGCAATCAGAATATGTATGCAGCGGAAAATACGTAGTTGACTGCGTAAAGAATAAAGTCGACTATAATGTAAAAAATAAGGGATAGAGAAATGCAAACATAGGTTTTTATACTGGTTCGGCCAACAATGCCTACATCTAGTGTCCTTCCAACCCAGGAAGCAAATGCACTATACTGGTTGTGGTTTTTACAACAAGGAATCTATAAAAGACCTCCACGTCAAAAATATAAATATCCTCTCTAACCCAAAACCAAAATATAGGCAATAAACTAGCAACACTTGCAGCAAGAATCCCCTCTTTTGCAATCTGCCAACACCACTTTGAACAATCCTTAAAGTGCACTATCCCCTGCCATCAACAGGTCAAAAACTAGCAGTCTTCACAGATGTCAAGCCGCACAATCAATTCCAGCAGTCTTCACAGGATGCCAAGCCTTCACGATCAATGACAGAACACCTTCTTGTGCAGATATTGATCAAACAATGAATGCACAATATAATCTCCTCTTTGAATGTCTTTCAAGAAAGATCACCACCGTCTTCTTAGAGAATGCTTAGAGCTTAGAGAAATCTGAAACAAAAATGAAAATGTCATTTCATCAATAGTCTTCTAAACAGACTCGTGTTAAGTCTATTTATAGATTTATGTTAGTCAGATGATTTCTCAGTCGAATACGCTACTAATTCAGTCGACTGGATTATGACAGTTATAATAGAACAGTCAACATAGCAGCTTTCAAACCACATTTAATACAGTTGACCAAGTCACCAATGCTCAACTAACTTTCAAAAATATAGCCGTTAGAGTGCAAGAGCATAACTGAATTCCAAATCAGACAACAGATACAATCGAATGTGTAGTACACATATTCAACTTTCAACGTGTAAAACATTTTGAAATTCTTTTCTTCTCAAAATAACACATAACACTGATTCTCAAAATCTGTACAAAGATTTTAGCATAGTCAAATCCATTAATAATGTAGTCGACTGTACTATCACTTTGTCGCACAAGAATAAGTTCATCAAAGTGCTCGTGATTTTCAGCTTTAAAACATGTGCAGTAAAACAAATGAAATGATGCATAGCACATAGCACATTAAAGCACGTAAACACGTTCCAGATATATATCAATCAATCAACATAGGAACATGTAACACAATACATAAACACGTTCAATAGATATCACAATTAATCAGCATAAGAACACATAATGCAACAACATGTGCTTGTTATTAAGCAATGTGTTGTCATCATCAAAAACCAGATTGATATAGAAATTGAGTTGTCAACAATCTCAACAATCTCCCTTTTTTTGATGAGTCACAACCATGATTAATAACCAACCATGTTTGCACACTTTAATACACAACAGAGTAGTAAAAGAAATATAACACAATTATCACAGTTCAAGTTCTGCATGTAACACAGATAACAACAAAAAAAATCAAGCAGATTATGCATGAGATAGAATAACTATTCTCCCCCTTTCATATAGAATCATAAGATCATAAATTCTCTTCCCCTTTGTGCATTAGGAAAAAAGGTATGCTCTAGATATTTTGCTGAATAATCGAACAAACAGAGAAGCATCAAAAGAATATGTGCAAATTTTCAAATGCAATGATAATCTCTATATCACATATAATCACATGTAAATGTTAACTCCCCCTGAAATGCAGGCATGTGAACAAAAATGTGTAAAGAGTGATACTCCCCTGTCATTATGCATGGGTAATCAAATTAGAAGCACAATGCATCATATCACAGATTAACAATCAGTTTAACACATAGTTATATCAGAGACAAGATAGCAAATAGTTTAGATATGCAATGATACAATTTTCAACAATCTCAGAATATTATCTCAAGTAAGATATTTCCAACACAATTTATAGCAGAGATAATAGCAGATATATCAAAATATGCAATCAGTAAATGAATAACCAAATTCTAGAATTGGAATTTATAACTCTGTTATGAGCAGTTGATTGCACAATTTCCTCAGTTGACTACATTGCTTTCCAAAGATGTTGAATTCCTCTTGAAATTTCCAAAGTAATGTTATTCCTGCAAAACCTTTCAAAGATCCTTTCCAGATCAAGCATTTTAGTTAAGCAAGAAATATAGTCATAACCAACAGAAGTCAATATGTACATATTCATAACAGTTCAAGCATAGTTGACTTCAAACATATTGCAGTTGAATAAATCAATGAGTGTAAGTAATATCAAACAGATTTAAAACAACAGTGTTGATTCAAACTACTGATTTCATTTCCTTGAAAATAAGATATTGCAATGGTATAACACTCAATCAAGGAACAAAAAAACAACAAAAGATGGCATACTAAGCCATACAAAATGAAAAGACAGATAAATATCAAATCTTCTTTTTATTTTTGTTAACAAAGTCCCCAAGTATCATATCACTATCACCGGAACTAGTGTTTTCTTCTTCGGTCCTCTTACTCTCAAAACTATGATTCTTTAGTGTTGCTTGCATCAGTCCACACTAATTCTTCAAGGTGTCCTTCATGGTTTTGAGTTGTTTTATGCTCTTTTAGAAACTTTATCACGATTCTTAAGCCATTCAGGATAATTCTCTCAAACTCAGATTTTGCTTTGTACTTGCTGTTAAGAATAGACTCTAGTTCATTCTCTTCACTTTGAGCCTCATTTTTATATATCCATTCTTCATCTGTTTTTGTCATTTGCATCAAACGCAAGCTAGTCTTATCAATCAAGCTTGTTTTGGAACAGGGTTTTCTTGATTCTCCAATTCAATCCACTCCAAAATGAACAAGAACTTTTGATATAAAAACACAATATGGTAGCTTAGCGAATTCCAATTTGGAATTTTATAAAAAATTATTCCAGTTTGATATAAAAGTTAACAATCTTTTGTTATAATCGCTGCAACGGAATGGTTAGCGTGGAATAACAAACCAAGAGGGTTTTTAATTCAAACGTGTGCCTTTTAATTTCTACTCAATTTATCTTACTACGCAGATAATAAATATAAATAAAAGAGTAAGGTTGAGAGAAATTTGCACAGATGATTTTTATACTGGTTCGGATCTTACCAATCCTACGTCCAGTCGCTTATCTCAAACCGAGATAAGCAGTTCACTAAGCACAAAACAATTACAAATTACAATCACAAAGAAACAATTTGTAAGAGTTTAGAAACCACCTCTCTTGATACCACAAGAGATGAACCTGCACCTCTTTTGAATCTTCACAAAGGATGAGACACCTCCTCCGAATACTTCACGAAGGATGAAACACCTCCTCCGAATACTTCACGAAGGATGATCCTCTTCCAAACACCTCCTCAGACGCACCAAGGATGAACCAGCTATTCCTCCGTCACCGTAGTTGCAATGTACCAGCACCACAGACAAGAGTTTCCTTAGCTGAGCAAGAGCACACACTTCTCAAAGAGTTCTGAGTGTTTTAGCGCGAGGGAAGAGTTGTTGTTGATGGATAAAGAGAGCCTATTTATAGACTCAAGCAAAAACTCTTCCATTCTTCGAAACTGGCCATTTAACGCTTTTAATCGATTAATATTAGTGTTAATCGATTAAAATAAGTACAACGACTAGTTTTTCAAATCAGAAACCTCCAACGGCTAGTATTAATCGATTATTCTCAGGATTAATCGATTAGTTAATCGACTAAAACTTGCTTTAATCGATTATTCCAAAGCTGATTGGGTTTTGGCTTCTGCAACGATTTTAATCGATTATATCTGGGATTAATCGATTAAAACGGGGAAGTTTTGATTCTAAACAACAAATACAAAATATAAAGGTACAAGAATCAAAACCTACTACAAATCTAAGTCCTAAACAATTAAACTACAATTATTACAAAAGCTTTTCATAACAAAAATAAGTCTTCAAAGGATCTTCATGAATCTTGATAAATCTTGACTTGATTTGGGCATCATCAAAACTTTATCTTCATCATTTTGCTAACATTCTCCCCCTTTTTGATGATGATAAAAACTCCTTTGATTTAAAGCTTTTGGTAATACTCTGGATAAAAACACAACTTATGGAAGAAAAAGGCATTAGAGAATAATAATAAGCTTTAAACATTTTCTCCCCCTTTTTGATCATAATTAAAAAGTTGTGTTTCATGTTCTCCCCCTAAGATAATACTCCCCCTTAATAAAAGCATGTATGCATAAAATATATTTTAAATTTAGAGATTCATTCAAACATACATAATAGGAGATTTAAAACATATAATTTTGGGATGAAGAATTTTTTTTTTTTTAAAAAAAAACATACATTGAATCATACCATATAGGAATTTTAAAGAATAAAAAAAATATGGTTGATTTTTCAAAATGCACAAAATAAAAAAAATGCAATCCTAAGAGATTTCAAAAAAAATCCTAGATCTCTTCTAATGTTTACCCCTTTAGATATATCTCCAAATTCGTAAAGATATTTTGTAGAGATCATTGTCTTGAGGATTGTCATCATTCTTCTCTTCATTTGTTGTCTTTGTCAAATCTTCAAAATTACCTGCATTAGATTCATCTGACTCAAGAGGTTTTGCCTCAAGGTCCAAAATTTTATCAAAGACAACAAGCTTGGAATAATTTTTTTTTTGTTTTAAAAAAAATTGAAATAAAAAAAAATTAAATTTTAAATTTTAAATTTTAAAATGTTTGGAATGAAATCATTTTACAACCCAAACATATCTACCACTTGGAACACCAAAATGCTTAATTTTACATTTATTTGAGGTATGACCCTTTTTCATACAATAAAAGCATGATATAAAGTTTGTGTTCCTATAAGTTGTTCCTTTTTCTACCCATGTTCTACGGGTTCTATTATTATGCTTATTTTTAATTTCAGGAACATACTTATTTTTAACAACCTTATTTTCATTATTTTTACTGCATTCTCCTAAGGATGTGTTGTTTAGTAGTTTCTTAAAATTCAAACAAGAAGCACATTCATCACTACTAATATATTTACCTTTTTCAAGACATAAAATTTTATTTTTCAAATCTTTATTCTCTTCAAGAATATTTTCAAAATTTGATTTTAAATTTTTATTTTCTTCACAAATATTTTCAAAATCTGATTTTAAATTTTTATTTTCTTCAAAAATATTTTCAAAATTTAATTTTAAACTTTTGAAATCCTTTTTCAATTTCTCATGAGCTTTATCTAATTTTTCAGATTCTACTATTAAAGCATCATAAGTTTCATGCAATTCACTTTCACTATATTCACTATAATTATCAGAATCGCTAGATGTACTTACTTGGCTTCCAGCGTCGTCGTCTGCCACTAAACAGATGTTTGCCTCCTCATCAGATACGCTCAAATCAGAAATTGTTTCGTTGTCATCGTCCCAAGCGATGTAGGCTTTCTTTTTCTTGAAGGATTTCTTTTCCTTTATTTCTTCATTCTTCTTTTGATTTGGGCAATCCGCTTTTAAGTGCCCCCTTTCTCCGCAACCATAACATTTATAGTGTGAGGAAGATCCTTGTTTTTCTTTCTTTTCAAATTTTAATCTTCCTTTGTCTTTTGATTTCATGAACCTGTTGAGCCTTTTTATCATGAGTCTCAAATTTTCTTCATCTTCTGAGTCTTCATCTTCCATTATGTTCTTGCTCCTTTCTACCTCAGATTTTAAGGCTAGACTTTTTTTCTTGGTTTTGGCTTTTGCTTCTTCTTCATCAAGTCTTCCAAGATCAAGTTCATGCTCTCTCAACTTTCCGAATAATGCCGCCATGGTCATTGTGTTGAGATTTTGTGACTCAGAAATTGCAGTCACTTTTGGTTGCCATGACCTGTCTAAAGATTTCAAGATTTTAATATTAAGTTCATCATTTTCAAAAGACTTACCTAGTCCAATAAGATGATTGACAATGTTGGTGAAGCGTTTTTGAACATCTGAAATTGTTTCTCCTTGCTTCATCCTAAACATCTCGTACTCTTGGATCAAGGTGTTCTTTCTCGCCCTTTTTACGTCATCTGTTCCTTCGTGAGTCACTCTCAGTATTTCCCACATTTCTTGAGCGGTTTTACAAACAGAGACCCTGCAAAACTCATCAACAGTTAGAGCAGATGCAATTATATTCCGGGCTTTCACATCATTTTGAATTCTTTTCTTCTCTTCAGTGGTCCACTTATCACGGGGCTTTGGCTCCTGCGAATCGTTAGTAGGAATAGGCAAACCAGATGAAATAACATCCCAAACCTCACAATCAATAGACTCAATAAAAATTTGCATTCTAACCTTCCAGAATGCATAGTTTTCACCTGTGAATAAAGGTGGTCCATTGATAGAGGCACCCTCTGCAAAGGTTTGATGTGATCCTGCCATTTGAATGACTATCAAAGCAAGCTCTGATACCAATTGTTATAATCGCTGCAACGGAATGGTTAGCGTGGAATAACAAACCAGGAGGGTTTTTAATTCAAATGTGTGCCTTTTATTTTCTACTCAATTTATCTTACTACGCAGATAATAAATATAAATAAAAGAGTAAGGTTGAGAGAAATTTGCACAGATGATTTTTATACTGGTTCGGATCTTACCAATCCTACGTCCAGTCGCTTATCTCAAACCGAGATAAGCAGTTCACTAAGCACAAAACAATTACAAATTACAATCACAAAGAAACAATTTGTAAGAGTTTAGAAACCATCTCTCTTGATACCACAAGAGATGAACCTGCACCTCCTTTGAATCTTCACAAAGGATGAGACACCTCCTCCGAATACTTCACGAAGGATGAAACACCTCCTCCGAATACTTCACGAAGGATGATCCTCTTCCAAACACCTCCTCAGACGCACCAAGGATGAACCAGCTATTCCTCCGTCACCGTAGTTGCAATGTACCAGCACCACAGACAAGAGTTTCCTTAGCTGAGCAAGAGCACACACTTCTCAAAGAGTTCTGAGTGTTTTAGCGCGAGGGAAGAGTTGTTGTTGATGGATAAAGAGAGCCTATTTATAGACTCAAGCAAAAACTCTTCCATTCTTCGAAACTGGCCATTTAACACTTTTAATCGATTAATATTAGTGTTAATCGATTAAAATAAGTACAACGACTAGTTTTTCAAATCAGAAACCTCCAACGGCTAGTATTAATCGATTATTCTCAGGATTAATCGATTAAAACTTGCTTTAATCGATTATTCCAAAGCTGATTGGGTTTTGGCTTCTACAACGATTTTAATCGATTATATCAGGGATTAATCGATTAAAACAGGGAAGTTTTGATTCTAAACAACAAATACAAAATATAAAGGTACAAGAATCAAAACCTACTACAAATCTAAGTCCTAAACAATTAAACTACAATTATTACAAAAGCTTTTCATAACAAAAATAAGTCTTCAAAGGATCTTCATGAATCTTGATAAATCTTGACTTGATTTGGGCATCATCAAAACTTTATCTTCATCATTTTGCTAACATCTTTTATTTTTTAAATTTATAAATAATTTTATAGAAATTATTCATGTTTCATTGAGAATAAAGTATATTTTTGAAGATTTTGATACCTTTTCAAAGGTATCAAAATGGAGGACCGTTAGCCACATCAGAAAAAAAAACTAACATCGTTAGTCATGGAGGAATAAATATGATACCTTTTCAAAGGAGAGGGATGAAAATGTATCAAAGTTTTGGAGAGGGATGAAATTTAAAATCGCATGATAGTTTAGGGATCAAAAGCATATTTAACCCTTAAAAGAAATAATAATAATACGAAAGTATTTTAAAATTCAACATCATATGTTTTTACTTTTTATTTAAATTTATAAAATTGAAGTCATTTTTAAAAGATTAATTTTTTAAAATTTATATTTTGATCCAACTTATTTGAATTTCATTACGTTAATATTTTAAGGCTTAATTGTTTTCTTTGTCCTTGGTTTCGCTATAGTGACAAATTTGTCATACCTTTCAAAAAAGTTTTAATTGCATCCATATCTTGTAAAAAAGTTTCAATTTCGTCCACACTTGGGTATAATTTGTCTCAATCAAGTCCCTTCTCTTAAATACCCAGAAATAGAGTTAACTTTGGGCTGACATGGCAAAAAAGCTTTGCAACATTTTTTCTCTCTCTCCTATGCTCTTCTGCTACTCTATTTGTTTGTCAGACGTAGTGTTGTCAAAACGGGTAACCCATCTCGATCCAGTTCGGCCCACTACGGATTGGTCACTTAGTGAGCCAACCCAACCTAGCTCACTTAATTATAAGTCCTTTTAAATAGTAAAAAATTATATATTTTTTTAATTCAAATCTAAATAAATTTTACTCTAAAATATGTTAAACTCCAAAGAAAATTTAAAATAAAAAAATATTATGCAATTCAAGCGCAATTAAAAAACAAGCACAAAAGGCGAATAAATAAATTTTGAATATTGATAATTTTTGTATCACTTGTCCATTTAAAATATTAGAGTTTTGAATAAATAAATCTATAATATTTTTCTCTCTTGAAACATGTTTTTTTTTAATCCCCATTTACAATATAATAAAAAATGTTAACTAATAATATTAAAACATAAAATAATAAATAATTAAATTAAATTAGGTGGGTTGGTGAGCCAACCCGGTTTAATCCGAATGAACTGGGTTCTAAGTGAGTCGTGTTAAAAACCAATCCACATAAAAAAAATTACATTTTTATCAAACTCAACCCGACTCAAACACATATTGACTCATGAATTACCATATGTTTTAACAACACTAGTCATATTTTAGTGTTTATGTTTACCTTTTCTTATTAAAATACTCTACACCTACTGTCAACACCCAATTTCGCCCGGATTAACTAAATAATAGGTTTTTTATTTTTATTTTTATGTTATTTTATTTTATGTTGTTTTCTTTTATTTTTATTTTTATTCTTAAATTATGTTTTAATTTTACTATTTTATTTTACTTTATTTGATTTAGTCTTTTTCTAAAAAAAAAGAAAAAAGAGGAAAATAAAAAAAAATAAAAAATAGAAAGAAGAAAAAAAATACAAAAAAATCACAAAGGTCAACTCTGCTAACCATTTCGTTTTTGCACGTTATCTCCTTTTTGCGTGCAAATATTTTGCTCAGCCATGCACACAGACCTACATTATCTTTGACTGACTACCAAAAGCGGAAAGATCGTTTATGGACATGAGAGCATGAGAGTAGGTAACAGTGTGGCTGGATTGCAGAGTAAAATTGAGGTGACCTTCTGGCTTTAGTCCGTGAAAGAAAAGGAGAGAACGGAGGGAACAAAAGAAAAAATTCAGCAAACATCTCATGGTCTCGGATACAATGGAATACATAGACACTAAGAGGGGGATTCAAAAGGACGATCCCATTATTCACTCTCTTCTCTACTCTCTAATCACTCAACTGAGACTTTGGACTCTCTTGGCTCTTCTTACTTGTGACCACTCCAACCATATTTCCCTTTCACTCCCAATTGTTCATCTGCAATATCTCATTACCACAAGAGGACCTTCATCAGAGGATTCACTTTCAAGCACCTCACCAACGGAGCTTGAGCATTGGAAGCTCATCACCATTTACCTATCATCACAACTTGGGAGGAAGAGACCTCACGGCCAGGGAAAAGGAGAACGATTTGCCTTCACCCGGGAAAATTCTGTTGAAGCTGTGGAGGTAAGTTACCATATCTAAGCTTCTCGGGTTTGGTCTTATGTGAATGCACGTTCCCCTATTACATGCTTGAATATGAATGAATAATGCTTGATTAATAATATAGTTGTGTTCTCTTCATGGCATCATCGTTTAATCAAATACCTGCAAGATTCATCATGTATCACTAACAGTAGAGACTAGGTACATGTTCTCCAACATGAAGACTCTAAACACCCTCTTTACTTACACCCAAAAAACATTCCAGAAAACTCTAATAAGAAGAAAACATAGGCAGAATCTGATGTATCGTCCTTCATATTTGTCCTCGTACGACATAGAAAACAGAAATAGTTTTTCTAGCAGACCATAGGACTCCCTCAATCTGAATAGCAATGTCCGCTGCAACTACCCTCAATCTCGAGATCGCCTTTCACCTAAAACAAGCAAACCGAATCACATATCCCATGCCAATATGCTCAGAGCTTGTTCTTTAGAACAAGCCATTCTATCCTTTGCCATATCTGTTGTATTCAAACAAGGGTGGTTGATGAGTCAATATTTTCTTGACTTCACTTGTTTATTGTGCTAAAATTAATCAGGGAATTGTGCTCAAATGTCCGGTATTTTTTCGTTTCTGTGAATTGTGCTTAATTTGACCAGAAATTCTTATTTTAGTTAATTTGAATGATCTGAGATTATTATTTTCATTATTGATCGCAGGAAAAATTTTGAAAATATAATTTGGGGACATTTGGAAGGATGACACATAATTCAAGACTTTTCAAAAAAGAAGTATGCACAAGAAGAAGGGGACTATGGTGATTTTGCCCTTTAGGCTTAAGAGAAAGGGGTGCTTCAATTAGAAAAAATGGTATCACGCGCTGGAAAAAAATGGAGGTGTCACGGTTTTTTTTGGAAGCACACAGCTTCTTCATTCTTCAAGCTTCCAATTCTTCACGGAAGCAAGCAACAACATTTTCACGGCCATTGGGAAATCAAGACACGTCCAGCAAGTAGATAACGACTGATTGGAAAAAGAAGAAGCCTACACATCCAATAAACACGTCACAGGCTGAAGCAGCTCACGGCCCATGTGTAAGAAGAATGGGAGCAGCTGCTGATTCAATCCTCGGGAGGTGCACACAAAAGCAAATTAATTTGGAGAGGCAGCACACCTTGGGCCAGCAGCACGTTCAAAGGACACGACCCAGCTTCCAGCTCACACGTAGCAGCAACAACTTCAAGACGAGCAGCACCACGATCCAACATACGTCCAAGAAGAAGTGCAACACCACCTCCTACAGCTTCGGCCCATAGTGCAGCAGCGTTGAAGGAGGTGCAGACGGTGATTCCAGCATTGAAGAAATGACAGGCAGCGGCCCACATTTTATACGCTGGCAGCAGCAACTAAGGAGGGAGCATGGGCCATGGAGCGGTGCATTACTTTAGGTTGGAGGATTCATTTTAAAAGCTACAGCCAGAGCCGCCATATAATTTTTGGAGGGGAGAGAGCTTTCTTTGAATATAGAGGATGGAATGGAGAGATATGGGTTAGGTTTTGTCGCCACTCTCTCTTTAGCTAGCTTTTCTTGAGCGTTGTTTATGCAAGGGTGAATGGAGATAACAATTTTACTTTTCTTTTGGATGAATGGTGATTGAGCGTTGATGTTCACTTGTTGCTGTCATGTTTATTGATATTTTTTATATTCAGCAAAGTGCAATGTTGTGACCGTGAATGAGTGTTGTTCTTTACTTTTTGAATTGCGTTGAAGATCGTGCTTCACTTTGCTAATCCATCTCTCACATTTCTCAATGTTCAGCATTACTTTTTCTACATTTCTAATCCCTTCGTTTACTAGCCATGTAATTTTTCTTTGCATTTCTTTGGATAACATTTCTAGGAGTCATCTACTTTTCTAGTTAAATAATGAACCTTTTTCCCTTCTTACTTTATTGTTGCAATTGCATAAATTGATATAACTCCACTGTCCAAGTGTGAATTGATGCATTTTCTCTTTATTTATTGTATTCAAGTCGTTTACGGAATTGGCATTTTATTTCTTCTTGTTGCATTGTGCTTCTACGTGTTGTCTTTAATTAATGGAAGATGCATTTTTAATTTGTCAATTTCAATTCAAGTGAGTGATACAAGTTTTATTTAATCTAGTTGTGATGTTAGCTTAGGTTGGTCGGGTTGGTCGTTAGCAATATTACTTTGTTTCCTTGAGATTTCTTGGACTGTTCTTGTGTTTATTCTGCTCTGCCTGACATTTTGTGAAATCTGACTGTGTTCTTGCATTGGGTATACGCTTAGTTGCCCAATGGTGATTGTATCTTCGCTTAGTTGATCAATTTGTATAGAACACATTGGATGGAATAGGTGTATTGCGTTCGCTTAGTTCATGATTATGATAGCATGATTAACCTTCGCTTAGTCGGTTAGCTGTGCTGGATTAGAGGTTAGAGTAGTTTATTCATGAGACCTCTGCACTCTAATTGCTATACCGCTGCTCTAATTTGGCTCAATATTTAATCTGTTATATGCCTACGATTAGGTATACGCTTAGTTTCCTAATCGGTGTTAAATTTTCGCTTAGTTGATTAGACTGTATGGTGCATGACTGATTGGATTTGAGCATTGCATTCGCTTAGTTTGCAATTTTGAAAACCGAATTAGCCTTCGCTTAGTTGGGTGATTCGTGTTGGATTTGGATTATAGTAGTGTGTACTTGTCGTTAATCTGTGATTGGAAGCATAGTGATTGAGTTAATGACCAACCGTTTTTATTCTGCATTGGATTTAGTTTTTACATTTATGTTTGCATCCGTGTTTTAATTTAATTTTTCTGCATTCTCAAAACTCTTCACAACCCCCCCACTTCGTGTTTGACCTGATTCCTGAACCACTGTTTGGTCCTTGAGAGACGACTTAAGAGTCACTTCCTAGTCTATACTACATTCTTTATGCACATTAAATTTGCATGGGGTGCGACACCCATCAGTGACAGATTAGCCATTTTGGACCTTAGCATTAGCTCGACACTCTTAGGTTCCATGACTTCTACTCCAAGTACCAAAATTTCTGTTAGCTTCTGCCTGTAACACCAAATACTCACCCCTTTAGACTCCCAAATGCAAGAAGGATTACTTGCATGTCCGAGTAAGAAGAAGTCAAGCCACCGATAGCCACAATCGCAGCAAAAGAGCTCGTAGGGGAAAGGTGAATGAGAGGTTGAAAACTCTTTAGGATTTACTCTCAAGTTGTTGGTGGCGAAGTTGAAGCTGTTGTCGATGTCAGTCGATGATACCAGGTCGGGCACGAAAAGAGGAGGAGCCTGGTGCTGCGACCGAGCACGACTCCTGCGGTGAGCGTCGTCGCCAGCGACACCACGGATAACAACTCGTGGTGGCTGATCGGGTGGAGGCTGAGTTGTGCTCTGCAGCGGTGGCGAAAACGCAAGGTGGAAGGTTTATGTTCTCCTCTCGCACGCGAAAAGGGGCGAAACATCGTTGGATTGAGCGGGTGTCCGTCACAAGGCTGGTCGGATGGCGCGGTAGCTGTTGGAGGGAAACGACGACAGACAGCGTTCGAGGGAGGAAGGCCTCAAGCCTAGGCCATTTCGTTTGAAGGGAGAGACCTTGAGTCTCTGATGCACTGATTGAAGAATGAGATGCAGCTTGGGAGAACCCCTAAAGAATTTCTGAGCTTGGGGCTACCTGGGCCACGTCCAAAGTAAATAAAAAAACGATCTTTTTTCTGCTCCACCTTTATTCATATTTCGCACCCAATTCTCTTTTGGGCTTGAGCCTATCCTGCTAAAAAGAAAAAAAAAATAATAAATAAAAACCATTTCCCTTTTGCACCCCTGTTTCTCATTTAGGCACCCTATTCCTTTTCCCATCTGGGCCTCATGCCCCTATTCTCATCGCACCCCCATTTCTCATCTTCACACCCCATTTCCACTTGGGCTTAGGCCCATTTCTCATCGCACCACTTGGTTTGCACACCCCTGTTTTTCATTCCCACCCCCATTTTCACTTGGGCTTTAGCCCATAACTAAAGTTGGTTTGAACACCCCTTTTCTTATTGAAGCACCTCCGCACCCCTTTTTCTATTTTATTTTATCTTTTTATTTTATTTTATTTTTATTTTTTGTTTTCTCTTTTTATTATAAATATTAAAAACAACAAAAACATGTTTTAAAGGTTAAAGAACATGTGTGACCGCACGCGTCGTCTTTGTGCTGGAAATCTTTTTTCCCTTCTTTTCCAAAATTAATAAAAATATGTTTTAAAAGGTTAAAACACACGTGCGACCGTTCGCGTAGGCCTTGTGCTAAAAGACTTTATCCCTTTTTTTACAAAAAATATAAAAATATGTTTTAAAAGGTTAAAGTACATGTGCAACTATTCGCGTAGGCCTTGTGCTATAAAAGCCTTTTCTCCTTCTTTTTACAAAAAGTAATAAAAATAAGCTTTTTCTCCTTCTTTTTACAAAAAATAATAAAAATATGTTTTAAAAGGTTAAAGTACACGTGCGACTGTTCGCGTAGGCCTTGTGCTAAAAGTCTTTTCCCCTTCTTTTACAAAATAATAAAAATATGTTTTAACAGGTTAAAGCACACGTGCGACCGTTCGCGTAGGCCTTGTGCTAAAAGTCTTTTCCCCTTCTTTCACAAAAATAATCAAAATATGTTTTAAAAGGTTAAGGATACATGTAACTGTTTTAAAAGGTTAAAGCCTTGTGCTAAAAACCTTTCCCCTTTTTATATAAAAATACCAAATTATAAGTTTTTTATAACAACAAATAATTTTTCGGCTAGAACTACTTAATCTTGATTTCTCATTTTGAGAATACGTAGTAGCAAGATCAATCCTTGTCGGGCACAAAAATAAAAAAAAAAAACTTTTTTGTTTCTTCATAATTTTATTTTCGGGGATGATTAAACATTTTGAAAACCACATCACATTCGCGTATTTAATTTAAGATACTGCCTTAGGGCAGGTGTTGTAGAGTGCTAATACCTTCCCTATGCCTAATCGATTCCCGAACCCATAATCTAGTTTTCGTGGACCTTGCCTTATCTTTTTATGGTTTTTTTGTAGTTTTTCAGAATAAACTATGACGGCGACTCAAACTCTTTTTCAAAAACCCATCCTTTTTGTTGGATCGTTGTCCCATCGCGATTCCAGTTACGACACCTACCAATCAAGAATATGTTGTTATGTTTAAGACGAAATATTAATTTAGTTAAAACTAATTTATACTAATATTTTAATTTTCGTAAATTCTGGAGTCGACACTTTTGAGCTATCCCTTATTCTTCAAGTTTGAGAGGATACATATATAGTCTTTAATTTAGTTGTTTTGTTTTTATGATTTTAAATACTTAAGAAACAGTGAACATTATGTATTACATGTAACGTGCAAATGATATATTTATACTACGGTATGTATTACATGTCACGTTACTATATATATTATACAGTAAATGCTGAATCTTAAATTCTAAATTTTAAGCTTTAAACTATATTTTATAAATCGAAACCTTAAATACTAATAATAAATACTTTTAAATAAAAAATTTCGAAATAATACGTAACATATATCTGACAGTAAATTATTTAAATGATGTTAAAAAAATATTAAAAACTGACCAAAATTAAAACTAAATTAAAAAATAAATATTAAAATTGAAGTTTAACAACAAGACAAAATTAATATTTAATTGTTTCCATTTATTATATACTTAATTTTAAAATATCATTAAATTCTTAAAAAAGTGATTATACAATATAAAATTTATTTAAATTAAATATAAAACAATACAACACTGATAATATGCGTAGCTGGGGGGAAATAAAAAAAGAGAAACTGATTATTTTTGATAAAAATGTTATTTTGGATATACCAATTTTACTTTTATTTTCCTTTTTTTAATGAAGTCGAATAGATTTCAGTTTCTTCACTTTTCTTACTTTAAAACTTTATTTATTTCATTTAAGGATAAAAAATGTTATTTTAATTTTTTTCAATTATTTGATTAATGAATTAAAATTTGAATATGAAAATATTATCTTTTTGCTTCAATATATATATATATATATATATATATATATATATATATATATATATATATATATATAAAGATAAAAAAAATCACATGTAAAATTTAATAATAAAAATTATTTACAAAAATTTAAAAAAAAAAAAACAGAAAGAGTTTAAAACAAATTAAAAGTATACTAAATAAACATAATTCTTTTAAAATAATAAAGCAAAAGATTATAATTTTAAAACACAATAATCGTGATTTTATAAATTTTTTATTTATATATTCTTTAAATCTATCGATTTTGATCAATTTCATTAAAAAATTGCACTAGTTTTATTTTTAAAAAATTGTTTTATATTGTAACCAAATATTTTCGTGTCACTTTATCTGTTTTGTAATCACATGTTTTCATATCAGTGTACCATTTTTTATTATTAAATTGAGGATTAGATTGAAAAACCGCGGTAATAGATTGTCTTGATAATTTTGGATTCTCAAAATTATTGGAAGTTGTAATTCAAATATACTTTCCTGTATTACATATATTAGCTTTTAGTTTTCTGTCATTTCCGTTATTTGTATTCTTCTGCATGTATATAAGTCATGCAAACTTCTTTCATAATGTAGTTTTTTCATTCTCTCGTTATACCCCTTCGTAGCTTTAATATTCTGAGTGTCTATGCTGTTTGTGTTACTCTCGTTCCAATAAAAATGAATGAAAATAAATATTTAAGTTTTAAGTTCTTATTTTCATTCAAAATTTCAAATAGGTTCAAATTTTTGGCATTTCAATTATGTTTTTGTCTTGTGAAAATTGCATTAATTAAACTCTTACAGTTAAATGATATGAATTTGGGTTATTTTAAAATTAAAAAATTGAGAAAAAATTGAGATCTTTCTTTACAGCATCATCATCTTTAGGATACGGGTCTTATTCCCTACACCACCCAAATTGCTCCCTGCACCACCTTATTTTCAAAAATTTCAAAACTATCCTTTACATTTCAAAAAATATAGCCCCCCCTTCCTCTTTTCTTTAACGGATATGCCACATTCTTTTAAGTTTTATGCTTTTTTTTTTTTAGTTTTTAGTTTATTAAAATATTATATTTTAAATTAGTTTATAAATTTTTTCATTTTTTTTCTTAAAAATGTTAGGTAAATTAATTTTATTTTATTTAATTAAACAATCATTATTAATTTAATTATATTATATTATTTTGGATGTTACTTTCTACACCACCCAGACTAGTTCCTGTACCACCACTTTTATAAAAATTTCAAAACTCTCCTCTACATCTTAAAAAATCCTACATCCCAACATATTTTCTTTAACCAACGTTGACATTCGTTAAAAAAAATTCTTCAACGGATATGCCATATTCGTTAACGGATGTGCCATATCCGTTTAAGCTTTATGTTTTCTTTTAGTTTTTTATTTATTAAAATATTATATTTTAAATTAATTTATCAATTATTTAACTCTTTTACTTTTTATAATATTACGTAAGTTAATTTTATTTTATTTAAAAAATAATAATTATTAGTTTAATTAAATTATATTATGTTTTAATTAATTATAATAAACGGATATGCCACATCAATGTGGTGACATCCGTTCAAGTTTTTTCTTTAAGTTTTTAGTTTATTAAAATATTATATTTTAAACTAAGTTATAAATTATTTAATTTTTTTTTGTTTTATAATATATTACGTAAATTAATTTTATTTTATTTAATTAAATAATTATTATTAATTAATTTAAAGTAGAACAAAAATCAAATTAAATAAAATAATTTAATTTAATTTAATTTGATTTTTATTTTACTTTAAATTAATAATAATTATTTAAGCAAATAAAATAAAATTAATTTACGTAATATATTATAAAAAATTAAATAATTGATAATTTAATTTAAAATATAATATTTTAATAAACTAAAAACTTAAAAAAAACTTGAAAGCATAAAAAATAATATAATTAAATTAAATTAATAATGATTATTTAATTAAATAAAATAAAATCAATTTAGCTAACATTTTTAAGAAAACAAAAAAAATTAAATAATTTATAAATTAATTTAAAATATAATATTTTAATAAACTATAAATTAAAAAAAAAAAAAACCATAAAGCTTAAACGGATGTGGCATATCCGTTGAAGAATTGTTTCTTTTTAACGGATGTCGACATCCATTAAAGAAAAGAAGTGGGGGTTATGATTTTTTAAAATGTAAAAGATAGTTTTCGAATTTTTGAAAAATATGGTGGTGCAGGGAGCAATTGGGGTGGTGTAGGGAGTAACACCCGTATCCTAGAGATGAAATTGCTAAAGATGATGATGCTGTAAAGAAGGACCTCAATATTTTCTCAATTTTTTAATTTTAAAATAACCCAAATCCATATCATTTAGCCACGTCAATTAAAAAATATAGTAGTATACACGTTCGTTAGTGTTAGAAAATTATGCACAATTCCTCTAAATTAGATTTGTGAGAGAAATATACAAACGCAGAATAATGACACTCAAATTGAACTTGTGAAATTATACTGCAAATATATTATTGATAAAGAAAAATTTAGAAACATAGCTTGTTCTTGCCTATGTCTTCTCGAATACATAACATTATTTATAAGTTGACACAAGCAATATTTTCCATTAACTTCATTTTCCTATTTTTATGTTTTCTAAAATATTGTTGATCTTTTGTGAAACCCAAGAATTAAGCATCATTAAATTTCTCTCAGCGAAGGATGCATTTCTTGGTTTAGTTGACCAATTCCAACAATCTGTTAGCAAAATGATGAAGATGAAGTTTTGATGATGCCCAAATCAAGTCAAGAACAATCAAGAATCAAGAGGATTTATTTGAAGACTTGTTTTTGTATTATAAAGCTTTTGTAATAATTAGAATTTGATGTCTAGAACTTAGGAAACTTAGTGTATTTGATTCTGTATAAGTTAGAAGTGTAAAAAATACATTTAGGGTCAAAATACACTGAGTTAATCGATTAACCAAGGCAGTTAATCGATTAACCTAGAGGAAAAATGAAGAAAAAGGCATCAGGGAGTTAATCGATTAACCAGGGGATTTAATCGATTAACGTTAATCGATTAACCTGAGTAGTTAATCGATTAACCTAGTTTCCGTTGTAGAAACTAGCCGTTTTCGAGTCGTTGGACTATCCGTTGGTTTGTCCTTTAGTGGTTAATCGATTACCACTTAAGTTAATCGATTAACACAAGTCAGAAAGGCTGAAAACAAAAATGGAAGAGCCTTTGGCTTGAGTCTATAAATAAACTCTCATTTGCCTTCAACATAGCACCAGAACCAAGACCAAGACTCTTCCCTTGTGCTAAAACACTCAGAACTCTTTGAGAAGTGTGTTTGTTGCTCGGCTTGTGAAACTCGCGTTTGTGGAGCTGGTGAAGTGCTGCTACGGTGACGGAGGAAATAGCCGGTTCATCCTTGGTGTGTCTAAGGAGGTGTGTGGAAGAGGATCATCCTTGGTGTGTCTAAGGAGGTGGTTCATCTTTGGTGTGTCTAAGGAGGTGTGTGGAAGAGGATCATCCTTGGTGTGTCTAAGGAGGTGGTTCATCCTTGGTGTGTCTAAGGAGGTGTTCATCCTTTGTGAAGATTCAAAGGAGGTGTTGTCTCATCTCTTGTGGCTTCAAGAGAGGTGTTTTCTAAACTCTTACAAATTGTGTCTTTGTGATTGTAATTTGTAATTGTTTTGTGATAGTGGAAGTTAATCTAGTTTTAGATTAACAACTGGACGTAGGATTGGTAAGATCCGAACCAGTATAAAAATCATCTGTGCAAATTTCTCTCACTCTTACTCTTTTACTTGTTAGTATTATTTGCGTAGTAAGTTTAATTGAGAAGAAATTAAAAGGCACACGTTTGAAATAAAAAAACCCTCTTGGTTTGTTATTCCACGCTAACCCTTCCGCTGCAGACCCACTCTGACACAATCTCCCACTTGAAGACTGATTTGAATCTGTCTTCACACCTTGATCATTACACCATCAATCTTCTGTAGACTATTATTGTAGCAAGCCAACTGAAGTTGAACACAATTTTAGTTTGTCAATGGTTACCACTTTTGTTAACATGTCTGTTGGATTTTTACTTCCGAGAATCTTTCTCAATGTTAACACCCCATCTTCAAGCAAAGATCTAATGAAGTGATAACGAACATCAATATGTTTTGTCCTAGAGTGAAATGTTGAATTCTTTGCCAGATGTATTGCACTCTGACTATCACTGTGCAAAATACTCATCTCTTGGACGAATCCCAACTCTGTTAACAATCCCTAAAGCCATATTAATTCTTTACTAGCTTTTGTTACTGCTACATACTAAGCTTCTGTAGTGGATAAAGCAACAATCTTTTGCACCTCTGACATCCAACTAACAGCTGTAGTACCAACAGTGAAAATGTAACCAGTAGTACTTCTTCGGAGATCAACTTCACCTCCAAAGTCTACATCTACATAACCTTGTACTTTTAACTCTCCTTTGCTAAAGTATAAACACTTCTCTATAGTGCCTCGTAGATATCTCAAAATCCATTTAACAGCTTCCCAATGAGCTTTACCTGGATTTGACATAAACCTGCTAACAACTCCCACTGTATGACCAATGTCTGGCCTTGTACAGACCATCGCATACATTAAACTTCCAATAGCTGAAGCATATGGAATTTCAGCCATGGACTCCTTTTCCTTCTCTGTCTGAGGAGACTGTTCCTTGGATAAACGAAAATGACTGGCCAAAGGTGTGCTAACTGCTTTGGTGTCTCTCATGTTAAATCTATGCAAAACACGATTAATGTACTCTCTGCCTGAGATAGCTGCAAAATACACTTTTACTTATTTCTTGTGATTTGCATTCCAAGGATCCTTTTTGCTGGACCCAAATCCTTCATGTCAAATTCTTTTGATAATTGTTGCTTCAAACTTCTGATCTCGTCCATATCCAAACCAGCTACTAACATATCATCAACATAAAGTAGCAAAATGATATAACTGGACTTATATCTCTTGAAGAAACAACAATGGTCGACATTACACGTATGGAAACCTTCCTTGTGCATGAAGCTTTCAAACTTCTTATACCACTGTCTTGGAGCTTGGTTCAAACCATACAAGCTTTTCTTTAATCTAGACACCATGTTCTTTTTTCTTTCTTCTAAGAAGCCTTCATGTTGATGCATGTAAATCTCTTCATCTAAGTCTCCATGAAGAAAATCAGTCTTCACATCTAATTGCTCAAGGTATAATTCTTCACTGGCAACAATACTTAAAACAGATCTTATGGTATTGAGTTTTACAACTGGAGCAAAGATTTCAGTGTACTCAACTCCTTCCTTTTGCTGAAATCCTTTGACAACTAGTCGAGCTTTGTATCTCTTGGACCCATCATGATCCTCCTTCACCCGATACACCCATTTGTTGTGAAGTGACTTTTTCTCAACAGGTAAATCTACTAGTTCCCATGTCTGGTTGGACATTAAAGACTTCATCTCATCTTTCATGGCAAGCTCCCACTTACTAGCATCTGTCATTTGACATGCTTCCTCATAATTTTCAGGCTCTCCTTCATCAGTTAACAATATATAATTTAGATATTTTCTATTAGGTACATGAGGCCGAGAAGACCTTCGCAAAGCAGGAGTTGGAATAGAGAGTTTAGGTGTGTCAAGTTCTTCATTATCATTATTTTCACATGATTCCTCTGAATCAGGAGTCTCAATTACAGGAGTTTCTAGGACATCATCCATCTCCACATACACTGGTCTACTCTGTTCTGAGTTTTTATTGCATGTGTTGTTCCTGTCCTTATACACCACCTTTTCATTGAATATCACATCTCTATTGCGAATCATCTTTTGATTTTCATTATCCCATAACCTGTAGCCAAACCCATCTTCACCATAACCGATGAAAGTGTACTTCTTCGATTTAGGATCAAGCTTATTTATGCCTTGATCACTAATATGCACATATGATACACAACCTAAAATTTTGAGATGTGATAGTTTGATCTCTTTACCACTTCATACCTCTTCTGGTATTTTAATGGAACTAACGGACCTCGATTGATTAAGTAAGTTGTTGTGTTGACTGCTTTTGCCCAGAACTGCTTTGGCAAGCCTGATTGCAAATGCAAGCTTCTGTCTCTCTCTGTCAATGTTCTATTCATACGTTATGCCACACCATTGTGTTGGGGCCTACCTGGCACGGTCCTCTCCATTCTGATCCCGTGCTCATAGCAAAACTTCTTAAATCTAGTGTCTTCATATTCACCACTATTATCCGATCTAAGCTTTTTTATCTTTAATCCTATCTCATTTTCTACCATGGCTTTCCAAATTTTGAAAGCTTTAAAGAAAGTATGTCCATACCTTCCTAGAGTGGTCGTCAGTAAAAGTCACAAAGTATCGCTTACCACCAATGGATGAGACGGTTGTTGGACCCCAAACATCATAGTGAACAAGCTCAAGTCTCTCTTTCTTTGGGATTCTTCCACTTCTCTGAAAGCTTACTCGTTTCTGCTTTCCAAGTATACAGTTTTCACACATGTCAAATTCTATTGACTGAAGACTTGGTAGTTTCCCCTTTGAGTGCATAATTCTCATCCCTTTCTCACTCATATGACCTAACCTTCGGTGCCATAGGTTAGGATTTTCATTCATTGCAACTGCAATCAAATGACAAGCTCCTTCTGTCTTGTAGAGAGTACCACTCTTCCTACCACAAGCAATTGTCATTGCACCCTTTGAAATCTTCCAATGATCACCATGGAAGACTGTTGTGTAGCCTTCATTGGCCAATTGGCCTACTTAGATTAAGTTCTTTGTTAGGTCGGGAATATGTCTAACATTTTTCAATTCCCATACTGACCCATTTAACTTAATATTCACCGCACCTTTACCAGCAATCTCACAAGATTGCTCATTACCAAGGTAAACTTTTCCAAGGTTTCCAGGAACATAATTCTCGAAGAATTCTTTTTGTGAGGTGGCATGAAAGGATGCTCCAGAGTCTAACACCCAAGACTCTTCCTTGTTCTCTAAAGAACATATCAATGCATCTTCTCCTCCTGAGGTTGAAGCAACATTTGCTTCTGCTTTATCCTCGTGATTCTTCCGTGCACTCTTGCACTGGTTTTTGTAGTTTCCTACCTTTCCACAATTCCAACACTCAATTGTCTTCGAGTTTTGGAAACTACGACGATTCTTAGAATTGAACCTTCTTTCCTTGGATCTTCCACGTCCATATCCTTTGTTCGACCTTCTTCCTATTCACTATGTATGCAAAACTAAAGAGGTTGAATATTCTCCTGACTTTTTTCGTTGAATCTCTTTACTAAGAATCAAATCACGAACATTATCAAACTTCAATTTATTACTGCCTGATGAGCTACTCACAGTTGTGACTGTAGCATTCCAACTTTTCGGTAGAGAAGACAAAAGTTCAAGGCTCGTACTTCGTCATCAAATTCGATTCCAACTGAACTTAATTGAGTTGTGACTATATTGAGTTTATTAAGATGTTGCGCTACCATTGCGCCATCTGACATCCGCAAATTAAATAACCGCCTCATCAAATGAACTTTGTTTTAGGCTGACGGTTTTTCATACATACTTGAAAGAGCTGTCATATGACCCACTGTGGTCTTTTCTTTTGCAATATTAAATGCAACATTGCAGGATAATGTTAATCAAATAAATCTGAGAGCTTGTCGGTCGAGAAGAATCCAATCTTCATCCTTCATGTTTTTTGGTTGATGCCTCGAGAGAGGTTGATATAGCTTTTTCTGAAACAAATAATCTTCAATCTGCATTTTCCAAAAGACAAAGTCTGTACCATCGAACTTCTCAATTTTTATCTTTCCTTCATCTGCTGCCATTTCTCCCACTCAAATCTGACTCCCTTTGAACTGTTGATTATAATAATAGCAAACGGCTCTGGTACCAGTTGTTAGGAAATTATGCACAATTCCTCTTAATTAGATTTGTGAGATAAATATACAAACGCAGAATAATGACCCTCAAATTGAACTTGTGAAATTATACTGCAAATATATTATTGATAAAGAAAAATTTAGAAACAAATCTCTCTCTTAGCTTGTTCTTGCCTATGTCTTCTCTACTTATTGGAAATCAGTTGTAAAGGAATATGTAACATTATTTATAAGTTTACACAAGCAATATTTTCCATTAACTTCATTTTCCTATTTTTATGTTTTCTAAAATATTGTTGATCTTTTGTGAAACCCAAGAATTAAGCATCCTTAAATTTCTTTCAACGGAAGAAGCAATTCTTGGTTTAGTTGACCAATTCTAACAGTTAGATCCAATTTAACGGTAAAAGTTTAATTGATGCAATTTTCACAAAACAAAAACACAATTAAAATACCAAAATATTGAACCTAGTTGAAATTCTGAAAAAAATAAGAACTTACACCATAAAACTTAAATATTTCTTTTCATTCATTTTGAGAATCCAAAGCTATCAAGACAATCTATTAACGCGGTTTTTCAATATAAGCCTCAATTTAATAATAATAATAAATGGTACAGTGATATGAAAACATGTGATTACAAAACAGATAAAGTGACACGAAAATATTTGGTTCCAATATAAAACAATTTTTTAAAAATAAAACTAGTGCAATTTTTTAATGAAATTGATCAAAATCGATAGATTTAAAAAATATAAATAAAAAATTTATAAAATCACGGTTATTGTGTTTTAAAATTATAATTTTTTGCTTTATTATTTTAAAAGAATTATGTTTATTTAGTATACTTTTAATTTGTTTTAAACTCTTTCTGTTTTTCTTTTTAAATTTTTGTAAATAATTTTTATTATTAAATTTTACATGTGATTTTTATTATCTTTATATATATATATATATATATATATATATATATATATATATATATATATATATATATATATATATATATATATATATATATATATATATATATATATGTATGTATGTATGTATTGAGGCAAAATGATAATATTTTCATATTCAAATTTTAATTTATTAATCAAATGATTGAAAAAAACATAAAAATAACATTTTTTATCCTTAAATGAAATAAACAAAGTTTTAAAGTAAAAAAAGTGAAGAAACTGAAATCTATTCAACTTCATTAGAAAAGGAAAATAAAAGTAAAATTGGTGTATCCAAAGTAACATTCTTATAAAAAATAATCAGTTTTCTTTTTTTATTTCCCCAGCTACGCATATTATCAGTGTTGTATTGTTTTATATTTAATTTAAATAAATTTTATATTGTATAATCACTTTTTTAAGAATTTAATGATATTTTAAAATTAAGTATATAATAAATGGAAACACTTAAATATTAACTTTGTCTTTGTGTTAAACTTCAATTTTAATATTTATTTTTTAATTTAGTTTTAATTTTGGTCAGTTTAATATTTTTTTAGGATCATTTAAATAATTTACTATCATATGTAAGAACCCTTTTCTGAAAACATTCTCATCCTTCAAACTATATTTTTTTGCAAATTCTCAAACCTCTCTCCATCACTTTACTCACTGAATTCTTCATCTCCAATTCCAGAAGAAGCTTGAAGAATCCTAGTGCTACGGGTCTTGGTATCACCAAACAGTTTGGTGTTTCTCTCCGGTGAGCATTTTCCTTTTTTTTTTTCATCTATGAGTCATGATCATGTAGACAATCTTGCTGCATGTAACTCAATTTGCCATTTTTCCCAAATTCTTAATTCATAATAGGTTCTAAAACCCTCTTATACTTCCAATTTTCTTATTTCTAGGTAATTCTAGAAATCCTTAATTTACGTCTCAAACACTGCAAATTTCATCGAGAGAATTGAACGATTCGACTGTCCAGGTAAGGGGAGTTAGAATTCCTTGTTTGATTTCTGATTTGAATGCATGAATGGAAGTGATTGTGTGAAAAATTGGGAAACAATGCATAGGTAAAGTGAAACTGCATGATTCTACACATTAACGTTGAAATTGAGTGATTATTATGTATGATGACATAGAATTGCAGATTTATTGACTGTGAGTGTGTGAATTTCGTTTATGATTGTATGAATGTGATGCTTGGCTAAATTGAGATTGTTGTAATAGATTAATTGAGAAGTATATGCAGTTTTATGAAGAAATATAGGTAAATTAGGCACTTTAGGTTAATTTGAAGAAACTAGGGTAGTCATAATTTGATTCTATAATTATACCCTGTATTGGCCAATTTAGAACCTTTAGACAAGTCACATATGACTTATAGGAAGTGCCTAAATGATCTATAATGATTTAAAATTGGTAAATTCAGAATTGGTACCTTAAGTTCATGAAAAAGAGTTTTTAGAGTAGAAATCAATGCATAAGAGCTAAGGAATTGTGTTAGGATAGGTTTGAAACATCTAGACAAGTTTAAATCATCATATAGATCAAGTTAGGAGTGCTAGAAATCCATCAAAAGGCCTGAAACGAAACTTAGGATAGTGTGTTCCGCAAATTCTGCAGAAAAATCTGCAGAATTCACGTTGGGCGCTCCAAAGTTGGCGCTGGGCGTCATTTCCTGCCGTTTCCAGCAGAAATTTCACGTTGGGCGCCCCTAAATGGCGCTGGGTGCCGTTTTCTGCTGTTGCTTTTGTTTTTGATAGTTTGGGGGGTTTCAGATGTCCATTTTGAACGTTCTTTAGGTCGTTTTGGGGGTTTTAGGCCCTTCCGGAGCCTTTGGTGATAGTTTCAGAGCTGTTTGAATTACTTAAGTATTGATAATTAAAGTTCATAAAGAAATTGTTATTAATAGATGATGTTTCCGTGAAAATATGTAATGTATGAGTTGTTTTTATGACATGATTGATGTAGTATGATGGTGTATGAGTTTGGTACGAGACAATATAGTAAGAATGCACTTGAACGACTATGAAATTTTATGTTTGATGAATCAAAGTGGTTTATGAGGTACATTATTGATTCAAGAGGAATATCATGTGATTTAAAGTGGTCGGATTGAATATGAAATTAAGATCTCTCAGTGAGATCAGTTAGTGTATTGAAATGTATGTAAGAGGCTTCCACTATGGGGGGTTATCCCAAACACTCTAACGGTCTTTCATTCTCACTTAGAGAGGATTGACACGTGTGGGGAGAGTAGTGGGAGGTCCTAGGGTAGGCGCTACCACTGGAGGTCTATTCCGCGGTAACGGACCAGCCTTGTGTGTGGTCGGGTGACACCCCTCGGCAATGGCTTTGCAAATCAGTAGAGGTCACCACAAGTGCACAACCCGCCCCAGCTCTATATACATTCTTAGTCCGGACGAGTCTAGGTCAAGTAGGAGTTATTTATGTTTGATTTGTTGTTGCTTGTATGCTCTGTTTCTTGAAAATGCATTGAACATGTTTATGTTTTGAATACTAGCCCACCCTTGCAATGTATGTTTGTGTGTTTTGTATGTTCTTGGTTCTTCCTTATTGCGATGATCATCCAACTTTGGATGTGAGTAGAGGCAGCAGATGACACTCCATTGGAGCAAGCACTAGATAATGGCGATGCGGCTCCTAGCTCTTAGCTTTTCTTTAGGTTTTTATTAGTTTTCCTTCGTTGTATTTTGAAAGACTTTATACTTATATGTAAAGCTTTTGAATTACTCATTTTGGATGATTGTATATTGATACAGTATCATCTGATGACTCCGACTCCTTTCTAGTATTATAATTGTTGCTTTCCATGTCTATATACTTGCTATATATAATTTTGGGATGTTACATTTGATATATGTTACGTATTATTTCGAAATTTTTTATTTAAAAGTATTTATGTATTAGTATTTAAGGTTTAGATTTATAAAATATAGTTTAAAGTTTAAAATTTAGAATTTAAGATTTAGAATTTACTGTATAATATATACAGTAACATGACATGTAATACATACCGTAGTATAAATATATTATTTGCACGTGACATGTAATACATAATGTCCACTGTTTCTTAAGTATTTAAAAGGGTTAAATATGTTTTTGTCCCTTAACTTTCAGTGAAAATTGGAATTAGTCCCTCTTAATAACTTTGGCCTAATTTAGTCCCCAAATTTTAGAAATGTATGAATTTAGTCCTTTTTAACCAAATTTTGTTAACTTTATTTGATGTTTTAAATGCGTTTCTCAGTTAACATTGAAGCAAAAATATGTCAAACAGTGTAAACAACCCAAATGCTATCATAAAATGTGGTTGAAAGATCAAATAAATCTAACAAAATTTAGTTACAAGTAAATTCATACATTTCTAAAGTAGAGTGACTAAATTAGGGTAAAGTTTTGAAGAGAGACTAAATCCAATTTTCACTAAAAGATAAGGGACCAAAAACATATTTAACCCTATCTAAAATCATAAAAACAAAATAACTAAATTAAAGACTATATATGTATCCTCTAAAACTTGAAGAATAAGGGATAGCTCAAAAGTGTGCGACTCCAGAATTTACGAAAATTAAAATATTAGTATAAATTAGTTTTAACTAAATTAATATCTCGTCTTAAACATAATAACATATTCTTGATTGGTAAGTGTAGAGTATTTTAATAAGAAAAGGTAAACATAAAACTAAAATATGACTAGTGTTGTTAAATCGGATTGTAATTCGCGAGTCAATCTGTGTTTGAGTCGGTTGAGTTTGATAAAAATGTAATTTTTTTATGTGGATTAGTTTTTAACTCGACTCACTTAGAACCCAGTTCATCCGGATTGAACCGGGTTGACTCATCAACCTATCTAATTTAATTAATTATTTATTATTTTATGTTTTAATATTATTAGTTAACATTTTTTTATTATATTGTAAATGAAGATTAAAAAAACATGTTTCAAGAGAGAAAAATATTATAGATTTATTTATTCAAAACTCTAATATTATAAATGAACAAGTGATACAAAAATTATCAATATTCAAAATTTATTTACTCACCTTTTGTGCTTGTTTTTGAATTGCCTTTGAATTGCATAATATTTTTTTTTAAAATTTTTTTTTGGAGTTTAACATATTTTAGAGTAAAATTTATTTAGATTCGAATAAAAAAATATATAATTTTTGTTATTTAAAAAAAAACTTATAATTAAGTGAGCTAGTGAGCCAACCCGTTTAACCTACCAACCCGTGGTGAGTGGAGTCAGATTCAAATTTTTTCAGCTCGCTAATAAGTGAGCCAGGTTGGGTTGACTTACTAAGTGACCAGCCCGTAGTGGGTCGGACTGGATCGAGCTGGGTTACCCGTTTTGACAACTTTACATCTAACAAACAAATAGGGGTGTTGCTCCCTGCACCTCCCCAAGTGGGACCTGTACCTCCCCACTATTTTAATTTATTTCAAAAATACCCTACACCTCCCCACTACCTTTAACAATCTTTCTCTTTCTCTCTCTACATTAATGGAGCATTTACATGGCTCATTAATGGAGTTGAATATATTTTCTCTTTTCAAATTACTTAATAAATGGTAAAATTTTATTCTAAATTTCTAGAAAAATGTTTATATATATGTGTTTTTTTTACATATAATATCTATAATTTTTAACATAAAATTCAAAGAAAACTTCAATATTAGTACTTCCACCATTTCCATTTTATAAAATTAAAAGTTAGATGCAAATAGAAAATAATAAACATAATAATATTAATAGTAAATAATGATATATTATTATTATTATATACTAACTTTATAATGACGAAAGAACTAAATAAATTCTAAATCTTTAATAAATAACTTTTTTTATATTTTAAGTATTTAATAATATTTTTATATTATTTATCTAATAAATTAAATATTTTATTCATGTTATTTGAGTCAAACATGTCGGTGAGTTAAAACATAATATAATGTTAAAAATTATAGATATTATATGTAAAAAAAGACACATATATATAAACATTTTTCTAGAAATTTAGAACAAAATTTTACCATTTATTAAGTAATTTGAAAAAAAATATATATATTCAACAGTAAAAATAAAATTGAATCAAACTTATTTAAGAAAATATATCACAAGTTCAAATTTGAGTGATGTAAATGCTCCATTAATGTAGAGAGAGAAAAAAAAAAGATTGTTAACTATAATGGGGAGGTGTAGGATATTTTTGGAATAAAAGAAAATAATGGAAAAGTGTACAATATTTTTGAAATAATTTAAAATAGTGGAGAGGTGCAGGTCCCACTTGGAGAGGTGGAGAGAGCAACATCCAACAAATAGAGTAGGAGAAGAACATAGTAAAAAGAAGAAAAAAGGGTGTTACTCTCTCCACCTCGCCCTCTACCTCCCTAAATTGTAACTTTTTTTAATTACAAAAATAACTTATTCTTTTGTAATTTTTTACTTAATTTTTTACTTTTTTAACCCTAACCCTAATTCTCACCCCCAAATCTCCAAACTCCATATCTGTTTCCAAACTCCATGTTCGTTTCCCCAAACTCCATATATGTGGTGGTTGTGCTGCTGACTCGCAACAGGTTTGATAAAGTTCAAGGTGGGATAGATAGGCACTGCATAAACAGAAGGTCCAAATGCTTGGAAGTTCAACCACTGGCCAGACTCAACAGTGGAGGTATCAGACTCGTCACATTCGGGAATAGTGGGCGGGGCACGAAGGTGGCGGTGTGTGGGGCTAGCGGGGGCAGAAGCCGCAAAGAAAGGGTGGTTTTGATGGTGGTGCTGATGGTGGTTGAAGGATGATGCTATGGAGGCTTTGACAATGGAGTCCCATGTCGGAATTGGTTTGGGGTTTCTTGAAGTTGGCGAGGACAAAGGCGGGGTCACAGGGGCGCTATTTGATATCCTCAGAGGAGGGAGAGAAGCAGAGAACGAATGTCGAATTTTGGTGTGTGCGGCGGTGCGGCGGGTGTGTGCGACGGTGCGGCGGTTGATCGGTGGTTGGTGCTTTCGGGTGTTCCACGCATCTGTATAATGGAGCACCCTTTATGGTAATATAAATGTCGTGTCTCTTTTGCTTTTATCAAACCATGGTGCGTGGTGTTAAATTTATAATTGATGACTTAGCAGGATATCTACAATCCCAGAGATTTGATCACATTTCCATTTCTTGGGAACATATTGCTGAGGATAAATAGCCATTGCGAGGTGAGAATTTTCCATTATGATGTCCTTGCCATTATCCTCTGCTGGAAATGGAGATTGAATACGTTGCAGTGGCATCTCAGTGCTCTACTCGCTCTACTGTTGAAGGGCCTGCAACACTTTGGATGAGATTTCTGTGTCGGTGTCAAACATGGTGGCTATAGGAAAATAATGACTGGGCTGGTAGAAGTACATTCTCATACGTTATGCCAATGGCTTGAGTTCATATGGACTTGTTTAGGATGACTTGCACCTGTAGATGTTGTAGGTTCTTTCCAGAGATTGTCACTGACGCCCTCTCTAAGTAATAAGTTTGTTCATTGTTCACCATGCAGTTAACAGCACTAGACTTTGGAAGCAAATTTTGTACAATATTAGTAGTGATCCAGAAGCGATACAGTGCAGTCAATTTTTTTAACAATGGGCGTTATTTATATTTTTAATTATTATTTATATTCCTATTATACCCTTTAGTAAAATCTAATTTATAGATTAATTTTAATTCTAATATCCTAAAAAAAATCTAACTTTTTTTTTTCGTGTTATACTCTCTCTGGTTTTTCTGTTTTATTTGGTTTTTTGAATTCTTTGTGTTCTCTTTTCTTTCACTGTCACAATTTTTTTTCACTGTGAAAATTTTCTATGAGAATTTGTTGGCAGAATTCTTCTTCTCTTTCCCGATGTCTATAGCGTGGTGGCGGAAAGAGATAAGTGAGCGTCAGAGGAATGTAATTTAATGTTAAAAATAGCCTAAACCCTTAAACGGATATGATTATCCGTCAACGGATGTCGACATCCGTTTCACCTTAAACGGATGTTGACATCTGTTGACGGATAATCAGATCCGTTTAAGGGTTTACTTATATACAAACAAAAAAAAACTAACCTCTCGTAGACGGCGGCAGAAACGAAACGAAGCAACAACCACCGCGCCGGACCACCGCGCCGCACACTCAAGCCGCACCGCCGCCGCTACTCCGCCGCACACACCCGCAGGCAAAAACGAAACTGTAGAGCCACGACCACCGCACACACCGCCGCACAATCACCGGACTGGACCGCCGCAAGAGATGACTGGAAAAGTTTTAAACTTTTAGAAAATGAAAGGTCTGCGTGGGGTGTGAGAATGCGAAGGGAAGGGTTCGAAACTTCGAAAGTCTGTGAAAGTATGAAAGTGAAAGAGTAAAGTAAATATTAGGGTTAGTTAATTAAGAGGTTAAAAAAGTAAAAAAGAAATAAAAAAAAAGGTTAGTTTTGTAATTAAGAAAAAATTAAAAAAAAAATGGGGAGGTGGAGGGATCAATGCCCTAACATCAATGATTTTTTGCATTAAAATGGATCGGTTGTTTATTAAAACGGATGTCGACATCCATTTGCCCTTAAAAGGATGTTGACATCCGTCGACGGATGCCCATATCCGTTTAAGGGAGGTTTCACAACTTAGGGTTACGTATTTCGCTTTGCCTCTTTTTCACACCCTAAAGCTCTGATAGAGTGCACCACCGTCAACGTACAAAGATATAATTGAACCTTGTTATTCTTACGAGAATTCTTTAGAGCAATCTCTTACTCACCACAATAATGAAAGAAAGAGATGAAAAAGAATTTTCATGAAAAAAGAGTATGAATGAAAGCATCAATGTGAAAAAGAATAAATAGATTATGTGTGGGTGAGTGAGTAGAAATTATAAAATTTTAGTCCTAAATATAAACTTTTATTGAAAAAATAAAATAGGTAAAAGAGGAAGGGAGAGGTGAAGGGAGCATAAGGGAGGTGGAGGGAACACAATTAAAACTTTTTTGAAAGGTATGACAAATTTGTCACACTATAGCGAAACCAAGGATAAAGAAAACAATTAAGTCTTAAAATATTAATGTAATGAAATTCAAATAAGTTGGATCAAAATATAAATTTTAAAAAATTAATCTTTTAAAAATGACTTCAATTTCATAAATTTAAATAAAAAGTAAAAACATATGATGTTGAATTTTAAAATACTTTTCAATTATTATTTTTTTCTTTTAAGGGTTAAATATGTTTTTGATCCCTAAACTATCATGCGATTTTAATTTTCGTCCTTCTCCGAAACTTTGATACATTTTCATCCCTCTCCTTTGAAAAGGTATCATATTTATTCCTCCATGACTAACGATGTTAGTTTTTTTTCTAACGTGTGGCTAACGGTCCTCCATTGTTGTTGCCAATGCCTCCGAGGTCTCGTTTATTTAATTACAATCAAAAACAAAATTCAAATTGGTCTTACACGTGGAATAACGTTAGCCACATCAGAAAATTAGACTAAATATGATACTTTTTAAAAGGAGAGGAATGAAAATGTACCAAAGTTTCAAAGAGGGACAAAAATTAAAATCACATTATAATTTAGGGATAAAAACATATTTAACATTTTCTTTTAATAATAACTTTATTTTGATTACTAAATTTTACAAAAATACTAAATAAAACACAAAAATAATTATTATTCAGGAAAAAACAAAAAATAAATAAGAATTATGAGCATGTAATAAGAATTCAGGGGTGAAATACAATAATTTTGTATTGGTCTTAATTAAATATCAGTATCTTTACCTATGTCACGTTAAAAGACGAATAATCTATATAACATTATTTATAATTTTAGAAAGTAAAATTTTATTAATTAGATTAGATAGTGGATTAAAAGTAACAATCTTAAATATACTTTATTCTCGATGAAAAATGAATAATTTTTATAAAATTATTTATAAATTTAGAAAATAAAAGATTATTAATTTACGGATAAATTAATATAGATTTGATTAAATTATTTATAATTGGGAATGAATAATTGAACTTGATTAATAGATTTTTCTTTGAATTTCAAAAGAATGATTAAAATTTAGAATGACTCATTCTTAAGGAAATAGAAATGAAAAAAGAAATGGATAAAAGGATAAAGGGAAATTAAAAACGAAAAAAACATAAAATATTAGAAAAAAGAATGATTCAAAGGACGCGGGAAGGTGGTATGTTTAAATACGGGGAATAAGGTACAGAGTACCATGTGATTTCTCTTTGCTTGCATTCTCTGAATTCTGAAAAGAAAGAAATGATGATGCAAGAAAGGCTGGGAATGGAAGAATTGTTAGGAAAGGTTAACATTTCGCCGACTGAAGTTGCATTCATAGTAGATCAGTATCTCTGCGCCAACAACTTATCGCATACGCGTGCCACCTTTCGCATGGAAGCATCCTCCCTCTTCACCGCTTCCTCATTCATTCAGGTTTTCTTTTTCCTCCTTTTAACAATGCACAACTCTTTTTCTCATTCTCTCTTAACCAAATTCATCTAATTCTTCAATTTTTGTTTCTTCATATACAAGCCTTCGTTAAATTTAGAGCATGTACTCGAAGATTATATATTTTTGAAGAGAAAAAACTTAATCTTGAATCAAGAAAGGGTTGCGATCATGCAAGAAAATTACAGAGTTCAGAAATTGGTGCAGGAAGTGCAAAATGTCCTCGATGCTTATCGTTCCTTTCAGAGGCTAATCCCAATAGATAATAAAACCCCTTCAGGTACATCAATTTAAAGATTGGTGTTGTTTTTCATTTCTCTAAGTTTTATAGTTTTGGATTTATTCTTTTGTTAGGCTTGTGTACGGATACCACTTCCTCTGTTCAGAACACAAACACATACAACAAAATACACTTGCAGCATGCTAACAAGAGAATAAATAGTGAAGCAATAGATGCGCCCACAATTGCAAAAAAACCTCGCGGTAGACCACCTGGGAAGAAAAATCAAGTTAAAGGTATAATAGTTTCTGTCTATATTAATTATGCAATATCTTATCAATTTAATTTTCACACTTTTACTTTATGCTCACTCTCTCAGGTCTAAACGTTCTTCCACTATTAGGGACTCAATCATTAATTGTGAATTCCACACCTACAGGTTTACAAGTTCCCACCACCTCATCAATTACAGAAAAACAACCATCTGGAACAGCAACCGATAAATCTGTTACAACATGCAATAAGGATGTTGTTACTTATTGTGAGGCTGTTATGGTCTGTCCTGAAGAAGAAATAACTAATAAACTCAGCCTTCCCCCTTCTCTTATAAGTTCAGATTCTGATAAAGAATATAAGAGGGAATTAAACTGCAATGCCTCTCATCTATTTTTGGAAAATTCAATACCAAATGGGTTTTCCATCCCGGAAATAGAGAAGGAGCATTCACAGTTGGATTTATCACACATTAAGTTATCAGATTTAGATATGGAGTACTGGTCAAACTTCTCTTTAAAAGACACAGACATCTTTGCTCAAGATTATTTTGATAGTTCCACTTTAACTCAGGTTGATGCATGAAGCTATTTTGCTTATATTTATGTGAATCTATGCAATAACATCTTACACAAAAGGGACCTGCAGTTCTATTTTATTAGCTTTTGGTTATTAGACAAGGCCAAAATGATTTATCTTTCATTAATTTTAGCTCACTTCTTTCTTGTAGGAATATATTGTATTCATCTGGAAAACATGTAATGAATAAAGTTTTCAAATTCTTTTTAACAGTGATAGATCTGTCATTGGCTTTGATTGTTGTGATGATTTTTTTTTATTAACGCTCCTTAGTTATAGATTTTAACTTACGAATTTGAACTAGCATAAAAGAGAAACATGTTTTTGAATAAAATGTTGGAAGAGATCTTAAAAAAAAGAAAAGAAAACAATGGTTTAACATGTGTGCTGTAACTTGTAACCTTTGGTTTACTAGTTTGATAGAAGGTAATAATCTCATTAAGTAATTTTTGTCATTGATCACTATTATCATTATTATTGCAAAATTTAATTGGGATTAAATTGAATTTTTCAACCATGGGTTAGTTTCAACTTGACTTTGGAAAATTTGACCATAAAGATTTTCACCGAGGACTAATTGCATATGAAAGGTGATATAAAGATTAAATTGTAACTTGTAACCTTTTTTTTAGAAGATTAAATTGTTATAAATAGAGGTAAGAAGAATTTAATAGATATGAATGATAATAATAAAATTCATTCTCTTTTCATGTTGGTATCTCAACTCTCAACTCTCATTCTCTTTTCATGTTGGTATCTCAACTATAGCTAGTGCCGCTACTGTCCAATATTCTATCATTTATGACTCTTGATATGAAAGTTTATAAAGAGTATCTCGAGCGCTTAGTTGAATCAATGAGTATGCCCTTTGGATCTTGTATCCTATCCATGAAAGCTAAGATTTGTCTCAAGGTATTTGAATTCTTGATTTAGGAGCAACTAATCATATGACATCTTTTTGTGTGTCCTTCAACTCATATGGTAAAACAAATAAAACAAATAGAGAACAACTTATTACAGTTGTGAATGGTCAGGGTATACCTATGAGCTTTGGGAATATAAGTTTGGACTCATCTATTGTATTAAAGGATGTTTTACATGTTCCATAATTAGCCAATAGTTTTATCTCTATGAAAAAAAGTCACAAATGATTTAAATTATTTAGTAACATTTTTCTCAACTTATTGTGATTTTCAAGACCTTGCCACATGGAAGACGATTTTAACTATTAAAGAGCAAAGTGGGTTGTATCTGTTGGAATCTGATGACCAAAGCAAAACAAAAATCATGAGTCAACAAGCTACGTCTGAGACGTGGACAAATTCTAAAATATGGCTACATCATAAAAGGCTTGGGCATCCTTCATTCAATCTTATCAAGTCCTTATTGCCCCATTTGTGTAATAAGAAGTTTGTTGAGTCTTTTAATTGCGATATTTGTCCGTTGTCGAAACACTATTGTGCATCTTATCCTATTAGTAATAAAAAGAGTACTTCTCCATTTGATTTAATTCATTCTGATGTTTGAGGACCTATAGTAGAATCTATTTCCGGAGCCAAATGGTTTGTTATCTTTATTGACGATTGTACTCGTGTCATGCAGACATACCTTATAAAACATAAATCAAAAGTTTTCCAAATCTTTGTTAATTTTTTCCATCTAGTCGAAAATTAATTTAGAAAAATAATCAAAAGAATTAGATCTGATAGTGGTACTGAATATTTCAATCATGAATTTCTCAATTAGGTTTGCAAAAAGAAAGAATTGTCATCTTCTTGAAGTAACTAGTTATTCTTTTTCAGATATTTGTTCTAAAAATTTACTGGGAAGAAGTTATGTTAACTGTCACATATCTCATCAACAAGTTACGTACCCACCTGTATCTTAAATGACATTAGTCCTATAAAGTCTCTATTGTCTTTTGTTCCTTCTCCCCCTAATAATGAGTCTGCCTACTCGAGTCTTTGGATGTATTGTTTTGTTTACTCTCTTAAACGTGTCTTTATTGGGTATCTTTCTAATAAAAAAGGTACAAATGTTATCATCCTCAGAGTCGTCTCGTCGTTAACACCATGGATGTTCTTGAACTAAGATGTGTAAACACCCCTCAACAAAACAGGGTTGCAAAAAGAAAGAATTGTCATCTTCTTGAAGTAACTAGAGTTTTTCTTTTTCAGATATTTGTTTCAAAAAATTATTGGAGAAAAGATGTGTTAACTGTCACATATCTCATCAACAGGTTACCCATCCGTATCTTAAATGACATTATTCCTATAGAGTTTCTATTGTCTTATGTTCCTTCTTTCCCCTATTAATGAGTCTACCTACTTGAGTTTTTGAATGTATTGTTTTTGTTCACTCTCTTAAATGTGTCTTTATTGGGTATCCTTCTATTAAAAAAGATATAAATGTTATCATCCTCAAAGTCGTTGCGTCTTTAACATCATGATATTCTTGATAACACTTGGTTATGAACTTATTGGTGGATTGTTCTTGATAACACTCAAAATATTGCAATTTTACTAAGCCATTTGCATGTCCTTAGGAGTTTCTAGACTACTATTTCTTAGTTTTTAATTCAGATTTAGTTTAGAGTAGAGAAAAGCTGCTTTCTATTAATTTTCATTAGATTAGCCTTAGTTAGGACATTTTAGTTTAGTTCTTCAATTAGATAGGCTTCATAGTATAGTTTACATTTAATGTAGCTTACAGTTGCATTTAATTCAGTTTTGTTCTTAGCAGCATTAATCCTATATTACATGTAGATATACTTGAGTAAATAAAATCTGATGTGCGAAGTTATAGTGTTGATTGGGTGCTTTGTTTGATCTGTGCAGTTGAAGTGAAGATTTAAACAAATGCAGCTGCTGTCAAGAGAGACTTATTGCTGTCATGTTTGAAGTAAGTGACTGCCCCTTTGGATTAAAGAGCTGCTGTGAAGAAGGTGCTGCCATGCTGGATGCTGACCTGGATAGATGCAAGCTGTCAAAGCTGGAAACTCCAATAGACAAGCTGACATGGCTATTAAGACAACTGGCATAAGCTTCATGAAAAAGCTGGAACGAAGGGATTGAAAACAGCAGAATTGACTTTTTCTGAGTACTGGTTGACCTATCATTTTGCCGTCTTAGGAATGAGTTTAGTTGACTAGGTTGTATAAAGAAGCTGAAGAAAAAGACACCACTACACTTTACTTCAAAAGAACATGAATTAAGCTCTTTACTTTGAATTTTAGATCTTGAGTTAATTTGTGTGATGTGTTCATATGTATATTTGTGAGTCACTGTTCCAATCCCTGTCGATTCATTTTGATAAGTGGTTTCTGTTTGTTTTGTGTTTCTAATCCATAATCCATCTGTCTTTCCATTAAGAGTTGGGAATTAAACAAAATAGAACTTAGGTAATTGTTTATGTTAATTTGGTTAATTAAGTTATCTTAGGATATCTTAGTTTAAGATTTTCATTATGATGTTTGCTTGTTAAAATTTTCAGTTGCTAACTTCAATTCAATCCATGTAAAAATATATAGGAGGAATTTTTGTGTTGATTTTGGCATTAGAAATATATAGGAGGAATTTATATTGCACTTTAGCATGTTTAGTTCATATTTTACATTTCCTACACTGTTAGACATGATTTCAGGTCGTCTCTATACTTTTAGTTATTTTATAAGATTGATACTTAAGTCTGTTTTTTTTAGTTCTGTTTCTATCTTTATTTCCTAATTTAAAAATAACTTTTAGTAACAACTAATATTTTTTTTTTAAGTTATAAAAAAAATTATACAATATTAGAAAATAACAAATGTAACTATGCACAAAAAGAAATTCATGCATAGAATTTTGTAATCAGTTGTGTATAAACATTTACATTTATAATTTTATTATTTGTAATTTTATAACCAAAAGATATAAAAAGAAAAGAAAAAGAATTTGTAGAATTTATTACATAACTTGCTATCTGAAACTAGAGTACAACTACTTTATATGGACTTAGAGTAGATAAGCTATATTAAGTATTAAGGTGTTTATTGGCTGTTATATTTGTTACATTAAATTCTATTTTTCTATTTATTACTTTAAAACTCTATTGTATTGATACACTGTTACAAATATGTAAATGATTTTTTATTAAATTTATACATAAAATTAAATAATGATTAATGCTTCAATTTTAATTTTAATGAGTATAGAAACATTAATATTGAAGCATTTGGATGTACAGATTGTGATATATGAGAAAAGGCTTCAAGAACTCATTAAGAAGACGATGGAGATCTTTCTTGTAAGAGTTTCTTAAGGAGGAAGTGTATTGTGCGTAATGTTTGATCAAGATCTGCACATTCTGTGTCATCGATCAAGTTTTCTATCAATCTTTGGAAAGATTGTTGTTGTCCTGTTGGGATTACAGAAGGTGGACTCGTGGAGTTCTGACACTTTGAGGATTGTTCAAAGTGGGTTGAAGATTGCAGAAGAGGGGATATCTTGCTGCATACATTTGTGTTGACTGCCTATACTTTTAGTTAGAGGGTTAGAAAAGTTGTTTATATTTTTGACGTGGAGTCCATAGAAATCTTGCTGTAAAAACCTTAGACTAATATAATGCATTGACTTCTTGGTTATGGAAGGACACTGGATGTAGGCATTGAAGTCGAACCGGTATTAAAACTCTGTGTTTGCTTTCTCTTTCTCTACATTTTTACATTAAGTCGACTTTACTGTTTACGTAGTCAACTTTATATTTCTCCTGCACTTAAACTTTTTATTTCTTGCAATTCAAGAAACTTTGTAAAGGTTTATACTTTGAGAAATTATTTTTTAAAAGACTCTAATTTTTAAACCTCACCAATTTACCCCCTCTTGATATTGAAACTGAGCCATCATGTTTCCAACATATTGAACCTAATTATCCACCTTAGTTTCACCCTTCTCCAATTTCCATCTTATCAACGAAGAAATAGGGAGGGAAATCCTAGTTCAACTAAAAGTTATATTTGTGGACCATTGTGATGAATAATATAAAGCAGTAAATGTAAGGTTCTATGTAAAACCAAGCCATTTTGGCTGGTATTTGGTTGAACACACTCAAAAACACCTATTGTAAAATGGTCATTGTCTTGTTGCATTCTTTGTCAATCTCACAAGTTCTTTAAGGTGCTGTCTAATTAATTGATGAAGTAATTTTATAAGTCTCATATTCACTAGGAATAACATTTGTAATATATATTATTTTTAAAATTTTATAAAATTAAGTTAAATTTAAAATCTACTTCTTAGATCATTAAGACTTTAGAATCTTCCAATTTATGCTTAAATTCAATTCAGATCTTTAAAGTATTCAATTTATACAATAACTTAGACAAAAAAAAGATAATATAAATCAATATAATAAATAAATAAAATATGAATTATTTTGTTCACTGCTAAATATCATTATTTTGTTCGTTCCTAGTACTTTGTTGTATCTACATACAATTTTTGTGTACGTTTATTACTTTACTAGTTATCAATTCACATTTCACTTTTGTTGGGTGTTAAGTGACTGTGATGGCCTCTAAGGTCAATTTTCTTCGTGATGCAGTAGTGATTAATCAAGAGAGCATAATCCAGAGAGATTTGGTTTTAGTTTTTTTGTTTTGTTGTGTTTTGCAAAGCCTATTTCAATTGGATATAACGAACTGGTGACGGTTTGATTATCTCAGTGTCTGGAAGGCGTTCCTAACTACATTTAAATTGTTCATCAAGATGTATTACACCAGAATCATGCTATAAAGGTGATCTTTTCAACATTATATGTGGTTGTTTTAACTTTGCACGTATACGGCATATGGACCAGATTCTTGGGACATTCATCTTCACATTGTCGTGGGTGATATTTGAGCAAATTCGGAGGATTATTAGTGTAATGGCTAATTAACATGTTCATATAGTTTTGTTTTTATTGTGATATATTTCAAACTTGAGTGTGCAGTGAGTTTTTCTTTATTTTCATCGGTGAATTTGCCTTGAGTGGATTATATAATTCTCATCTTCCCAAATATAAAAACAAAATTTGTTTGTAAGATGTGATAATGGTTTAATTATTATATTAATTTCATATCATCATAAGTAATAAATATACGTATTAATAGTGTAGGTTTCATGGGCTTGTATTTTGCCTCTTTTGCTTTCGTTTCATTTCTAGTGAGGAAACGTTTATGAACTCTTCATTTTTCTTTAGTACAAGCAATGTGGAACTTCACATTGCTTGGACTTAAAAGAAAAGAAGAGTAATTCGTTTTCCATAGCTTGTAGTACAAGTAGTCTTAGCTAGCTTTCATTCTTTGAACTTTAGGTTGCTAGGAAGCTTATAAAGCCTCTTGGAATGAGAGAATTAAGCAATGTAGGGCTAAGAAAGACCTAGGGACGTTGTTGGCCAGACCTTGGCATTCAAGTCCCACATCGCTTGAAAATCTTCACCAAACTCCTTCCAAAAACTATATATAGCAACCTAGGGGGACTCTTTGTATACACCTTTGAATGAATTGAATTCTTGAGTTGAATTGCAAATTTGCATTCCTCTTAGAGGTAGTTTTCTGTCTCTTTAGTCCATTTTGGGCAGACCTTATCTTGCGCAAAGCGAGTGGCGGTCCTTCTTCGACATTTATCTTGGAGCCTTCTTCAAGTGGCGTGTCTACGAGTCATAAGTTTCCTCTTCTCTACTCTTTTCCGCTTTTTATTTCCTTTCCATTCTTTTGTATGTCATTTAGTATATTCTCTCTAGGTATGCACTTCCCCATCATGTGGTAAAAATTGCAAGTCTTCTCTTCCTAAGTTCTTACTCTAAGAAATGTTTTTGCACTTCCCCATCACTTAGCAAATTGATTCCACCTGTTCACACAATGATGAATCGTTGTTGTCAGTTTCGAATATTGTGCTTTGTTATGTACTACAATTAGTGAAGTACTAAAGTCAGTTTCATGAATGTGTTGCTGCATTAAGTGATAATGTAATGTATGTTATGTTCTAAGTTTTATATGATGTTGTTATAAAGAAACAAAATTTGTCAAATTCCTGGAGTAACTAGTTATACCTTGTCCACTATGTGCTTATATATTATAGTGGTTATGTACAACTAACAAAATGATTAATAAGAAATTACAATGATTAAAGGAAATAAATATGAGCACACTGCACACATCACAAATATTTGGCACAAGTGAGTGAAAAATAAATTTTACAAGTATTGGTCCAGTATGTGGTTATGGCTTAAGGGTTATGTGGTTATTTGAGAAGTTAGTTATGTACAAATGAAATAAATGATGTACAACAATAGAATGATCAACTTTAATACCAATGATCAGATTTCTATGGTGCTTATATGGTTATATACTGAATTGGTTATGAAGAAGAATACTTCTGGTTTTTTCTGTGAGATTTCATAAAATTTGTTGGTGCAGTAAGTGGTTATTTCTTAAGTCCAATGTGGTTACTTCAGAACGGTGTTTTGTACAACAATAAAAGTGGTTTAATTTAATCCCAATGACCACATTTCTTTGGTGCAGTAAGCGGTTATGTCTTAAGTCCGATGTGGTTATTTCTGAAAGGTGTTTTGTAGAACAATAAAAGTGGTTTAATTGAATCCAAATGACCACATTTCTTTGGTGCAGTAAGTGGTTATGTCTTAAGTCCGATGTGGTTATTTCTGAAAGGTGTTTTGTAGAACAATAAAAGTGGTTTAATTGAATCCAAATGACCACATTTCTTTGGTGTAGTGGTTATGTCTTATGTCCGATGTGGTTATTTCTGAAAGGTGTTTTGTTCAACAATAAAAGTGGATTAATTGAATCCAAATGACCACATTTTTTTGGTGTTGTAAGTGATTATGTCTTAAGTCCGATGTGGTTATTTCGTAAAAAAAATTTGTACAATAATAAAAGTGGTTTAATTCAATCCCAATGACCTTTGGTGCAGTAAGTGGTTATGTTTTATGTCCGATGTGGTTATTTGAGAAAGGTGTTTTGTACAACAATAAAAATGGTTTAATTCAAACAATTTTTTGGTGCAGTAGGTGATTATATCTTAAGTCCAATGTAGTTATTTTATAATGGTGTTTTGTACAACAATAAAAAGGTGTTTTCCAAATTATAATATATTATTTTACATGTTTTATCTATTAAATCTATAACAGAGTGGTCATTTTATAAAAGTGTAAAAATAAAAATAAAAATTACACCTTTTGAAAGGAAATTAATTTAGGTACTAAATATTTAAAAATTAATTTTCAAGTAATAATAGTAATAATAAATAATTGTAATTAAATCTTTAAATTAAATATATTTTATGAACTAAGCAAAAATAATTATTTATGCAAATTATATAGTTATCCATAAATAATAAACTTTGATTTTTATTTCAAGTTTTACTGTTGTGATAATGTTTTCCACATTTCTTGTTTTTTTTATGATTTTTGAAGTGTATTTCAAGTTTATTTTTAAATTTACCATTTTGAACCTTTTTTTTTTTTCGCTTATATTTTTTATGAGTATATGGGAATATTTGAGAATCAAGATGGTTATTTAACTACTTATTTAAACGTGGAATACTCATATTCTATGAATTCAAATTTCATATCAACACAGATTAATATTGAATTTTTCACCAACATTTTAAGAATTTAGTGGCCTAATGATATTTCTTAATAGGTTATGAATAACCGTGTTATATGGAAATATATCTATACAAACTCACCAAGATAAATAAAAATAAAAATAGAAACAGTATCCACACTTTTGGTCCGTTGATATATTTACATCTAAAACAAGCTGTCCAAGTAACAACAGCAAACATATAGATGGATGCCGATGCAGCAACAGCAAAAACTCAGTCAGCTTATACTTCACTAATCTACACTACCAATTGCCAAGTCCTCCGTTAAACGATCTGATGTGTCTTTGACGAATTCGGAAGACGAAAACGATAATCAAGGCTGTCTTGCATTACGCCCTTCCTAATTAAGCATACAAAATCCAAACATTCAACATTAACAGTATTGTATTCCCCATTAAACTACTCATAGTTACTATCTCTTGTCCCCAACCTTTGCTATTCTTTGCAGCATATTAAACAATTACTTAAATTGGAATGGAATAATTCAAGTTTTGTTACCGTTTGCTTCCACAATTGTATCACATTCTTTGCTTGCTTTCTCATGACAGTACATATCCCAAAAGTGAAAAGCACCATCGCAGCAACAATAGGGATAACAAATGTAAGTATCACTTCAACACCACTCCGTCCTGGGCAAACGTCAATTCAATTCAATCACTCACAACTCAAAATCAAATAAGCACTTCCCTTCACTGCCTTCATGTCTGTTGTAGATAGTGACACTTCCACTTTTCCATTGAGTGAAATTGAGTCTGGTTGGGAAACAAGGAGTTCAATTGGTCAAGGTGATGGAGTCATACAAGTGGTACCAAAGGGTGTGCAGCTAGAAGACCATATGGATCCCTTCTTATGTCAAGCTGAAAGAAAAAAGAACATGATAAACAAAATTTATTATGCATGAACAAGTCCAAAGATTTGCATTTAAGCTGAAGTAACAACATTTGAAACATGAACATGATTCTTTCTTCATACCAACATGAACATCAACTTTCCCATTATATTTAAAATTGTTATGTCCTCATTCCTAAACAAGTTATTCACAATGCCACCATTGTCATTTTCTAAATTAATAGTTTCACGGGCATTGGACAAACCTAAAAAAAACACACATCTTCAACGGTAAAAGAAACTAAATTCTCCTTAATCCTAAAAGTCTTATGTACCACATTCCACCTACTAATTAATTCTAGAAGAATAGGGCTAGAAATAACGACATTGTCAAATAAATCAACTAAAAATTTAAAGGATGTGGACTTTATTCTTTCCTTTTGAAAGGATGATAGGAAACTATTTAATTCAAGTATTGGTTAGGTTTGTACTCGATGTCTAACTCTAACTTGACCCTGCAAGTATAAATCAAACCATATCTTAGTACATTCAATACAACAATTTACCTAATCAATAATAAAATGAAAAAAATTAGCTTTATTAACTTAAAGGGTGTGGACTTTATTAACTTCTCTATCCATCTCAATATATCCTGCACATATTACAAAAATACATGAACTCATTGCAACGACATAACTCAATTCAACCCAGAATAGAGCAGTCTTAGTAGTAGCATTTTTGTAGAATATGTTGCCCTAGATGCATCAACTATAAGCACCAATCAGACCTCAACACATAACTAAATATAAGAACAATCATTGTGTCTTTAAACTCATGAAAATAGAGTAGTTATATAACTCAGACAAAATTATCAATGTATTTCACTTAACAGCAAGCAACTTTAAATATGAGCAACCATATCCTAAAATTCTATAACATGAAAACACTCAATTAAGCATCAAACTTCTTTTTAAATTATAACCCAGTGTCATGAGGTAGTCATGTACCAATATTTCAGTGTAGTAAAACATCAGACATGCAATTGAGGACCTAGTTCTATTCCAAAAAGGATGAGTTAAACTAACACCCTTATCTACCTACAAACATGCTCACACAAATAGAAAGTACAAACATGCTCACACAAATAGAAAGGACTGTTATATACAAATATAATTAATGTTAACAATGTAAATATTCATCTGAGATATATTAAGAATGTTAAAATTCAATTACATATAAAAGTTATTATAAAACTGAAATTAGAGTGTACTACTAGCATGGGTTCCACTGTCATTGATGAGGTATGCTATGACTATTTCCTATTATATTTAAGATGTCTACCTTGGTTGTAACTATTTTGTTTCTACTAATACTTTTGAAGAACCATGTTATCAGTACTTTTAATATATGAATATAATGAACAGTGTACTACTAGCATTGGTTTAAGACTTTTTTACAACTTATATTCCAGCATAATAAGATTCACATTCTAATTAATGCTTTATTTGGTTTATAATTGAATTATTTATGTAAACAACAAGTCCTTGTTGCTGCAACAATGCTACAATTTCGTTAATTTGCACTCGAGAATATACATAACCTAGTATCAAGAATTATACTAATGTACTATATTCTTAATGCAGAAAAAGAGAGTATTTGGAATATTTTTTTGTGTATATAAAATTAAACACTTCTTTTTCTATTACATATATTATAATAATGATAATTATTATTATTATTATTACTATAAGATTTGATGTTCCTTGGACCATTTTATAGGTGAAGAAATGTTATTAAACAATGGAATATTTATATGTATGACTCATGCAGAGCAAACAAAGGATTGTGTTACAATGTGGGCTCCTTCTATTGTTTCCTCCAAGGTCAACTTAAATGGATAATCAAAACAACATGAGTACAAAAAACATATTTTATGACGTACAAAAATGAACTATGACGTACATAGTTTTGTATGTTATAATAGGTCTACACATTTTATGACGTAGTAAAAATTTATGTCATCTGAACATATTATGACACAATTTCTAAAATCAGTACATTTTTTTTATATGAATATTGGAGAAAATTGTTTTGAATTGATATTAAGTAAAAATGGACTGATTTTAGAAACTGTCATAATATGTTCAGATGACGTAAATTTTTGCTACGTCATAAAATATGTAGACCTATTATAACGTACAAAACTATGTACGTCATAAGTCATTTTTGTACGTCATAAAATATGATTTTTGGAACTAGTACAAAAATCATATTTTATGACGTACAAAAACGAGCTATGACGTACATAATCTTGTACGTTATAATAGGTCTACATATTTTATGACGTAGCAAAAATTTACGTCATCTAAACATATTATGACACAGTTTCTAAAATCAGTCCATTTTTTAAAATGTGTAGACCTATTATAACGTACAAAACTATGTACGTCTTAATTCGTTTTTGTACGTCATAAAATATGATTTTTGTACTAGTGCAATTTCATTTTCTTCTTCTTCTTTTCATCAATGTTAATGAAAGTATCAAAGTTGTATTATTTTTTAAAAAATAGAAACATGTTTGAGTTTTTTTGGGGTGTTGTGTTGTGCTTGGTCCAAAATTGTCTATATAGAGTGAAGATAAGATATAGTCCTTAGGTGTGTGTGTCTGTCTAAGAAATTTAGGCAAAAAAATGTGATTATGAGCTCCATGAAAGAAAAGAAAAACTAAAAGAAAGAAAAGCAGAAAAACAAAAGTAAAACAGAATAGCTTCCATCTGGGTGTCTCACCATGTCTTTCTTTCTTTCTCTCTCTCCCTAAAAATCTTAGCTTTAATATGTTATTCTTAAGCATAATAATTCTTTGACACGCTAATGAAATTTACATTCTTTGACACGGCTAATCCATACAACCCATGTTTGCCCTAATTAGCACCATAACATTTCTAGACCAACAAAATAGTTTTCATTCAAACATGTAACCCAACAGAGCATACTCTAATGTTCTAGTGCATAACCATTTCAAATAATAATACCCAACCTCAAAAGCGAAACGTGAAATCAAAAGTGCAACCATAATGTACTTCAAAAGCGAAACGCGAAATCAAAATACAATAACCCACCCCCACTTAGGAGAGATCAAAGAACAAAACCCCTACCTCAAACTCAAAATCAACAGACAAGATTGGGGCACCAGAGATGGAAGCACCGCTTGAACCACCGATTGAAACACCGATTGAAGCACCAAAGAAGCAGAAATCAGAAGCACACAGATGAAGAAGAATGCTTGAAAAAGAAAACCTAAATGGATTTGATAACGAGGAGCGAAAGAAGAACGTTTTCCAAATTCAACTCTTTCCAATTTTACCCTCATCCACTGTGCATTTTTTTTTTCAAAAGGCTGAGCTGGACCGTGTCATATGAATGTAGATGACACGTAGGCGTGTCATTGTGCTACTGCTCTTGATTTAATCTTGTAAACAAAGTGTGTGTGTGTATTATTTCCAGGCCAATTATCAATTCCTTCAGATGTCATTATGCTTGTGAAAATTAGGTAAAATTAGATAAGACAAAAATTATGAAATGAAAACTCATTATAAAATCATTTTTTTTTGTAAGAAATTGTTTAATGTTTCTGATTTTTTCAGTTGGGGCTACAATAGCGATGATAGAGAAAATGTTGGAGTGAGAGATATGAAAGAGAAAGGGTTGAGAGGAATGACATAGGTGAGCAAGAGTTTCGAGGTTTTTTTTTTTTTTTTTTTAGTTTTGAAAATGAAAATTATTAAAATACCCTTAACCTTAAAAATTAAAATCCATGATATATTAGGGTATTTTTGTCTACTAAAACTCGGTACACAATGCTAAAATTAGAGCTGTCAAAATGGTCACAACTCGCGGGTCAACCCAGCTTACCACGGGTTCGAGCCGGGTTGGGTTTGAAAAAATTGTAGAGCCGTCAAAATGGGTCACAACCCACGGGCCAACCCGGCCCGTCACGGGTTCGGGCCGGGTTGGGTTTGAAAATACAACCCACTTATATGCGGGTCAGATTTCAACCCGGCTCATTTAGACCCGGCTCATGCGGGTTGAACCCATGGTGAGCCGGTTGGCCCACCAACCCACCTACCTAATTTTATTTTTTTAATTTATTATTTTATTTATGAAATCCTAAAATATAAAATACTTTCTTCATTCACTGTGTATACCAAAAAAGTAACATCTGCTCTCACAAATCACTCTCACGGTACTTGTTCTCATTTCACAGTGCTCTCACCCTCACTTCACTGAAATTCTTCAAGGAGCAGGTAAAACACCCTTCCTTTTTTTTCTTCTCTTTTCTCTACATTTTTGTTTTCTCACTTCTCTTTTTTTTTTCAAAAACCCTGTAATGACAAAAATAGAGGTTTGCGAATTTGTTTTTTGTTCTGGGGGATTTGAAGACATGAAATGATTTTTTTCATGTTCTGACATGCTTGTATCAGATTTTGTTCATTATTTTTTAAACAATTTGAGTATATATTATTTGAACAAGCTCTTTTTGATATCTTTGAATTTGGGAAATTATGTTACAGATTAAACTATTAATTTTTTGTTGATGTTATTGAGTACTGGTTCTCTTTTTTTTTACTAATACTTTTTTATTGATTGTCAGAATTGTTCTGATATTAGGAAAATCTTTATTAGTGAATTTGGAGAAAACAAGAACAAGGGTCAAGGGTTATAACAATTGATGTGATCAACTACATTCAGGTAGGTTTAATATTCAGGATGATTCAAGAGAGCAGAATATTGTGGATTTATCTATTCAACATTCTAATATCGTAAATGGATAAGGAACAAAAAATGATAAATATAAGAAACTTATTTGTATGTTTTTTGTATTTGTTTTTGGATGACATTTGGATTATATTTTACTTTTTATTATTATTTTGAATTGTCTTTAACATAATTTTTTCGGAGTGAAATTTGTTTAAATTTAAATTACAGAAAGTTTTTATCTTTTTTATTTAAAAAAATATAATTCAATGGGCTAGTGAGCCAACCCGTTTACCCATCAACCCGTGGTGGGTCGGGCCGGGTTCAAGTTTTTCTGGCTCGTTAATAAATGAGCCGGGTTGGGTTGGCTCACTAAGTGACCAACCCGTGGTGGGCCGGGCCGGGTCGAGCCGGGTTACCCGTTTTGACAGTTCTAAAAAATTGTATTTTTTTATGCGGGTCAGATTTCAACCCACCTCGTTTAAACCCGGCTCATACGGGTTGAACCCGTGGTGGGTCGGGTTAGCCCACCAACCCAACCCACATAACTAATTTTATTTTATTAAAATTTAATTTTAATTTTATAAAAAAATATTTTTTTTTGCTTGAAAAAATTATTTAAGTTTCCTATTTTCAAAATTAATTAAACGCTCATGTTGGAAATGAAATTTGGGAGTGAAATTTGTTTAGACTTATGAAATTTGAGAGTGAAATTTGTTTAGATTTGAATTATAAAAAGTTTGTAATTTCTTTTTTATTTAGAAAAAATTGTAATTAAGTGAACCAGTGAACCAACCCGTTTACCCACCAACCCATGGTGGGTCAGGCCGGGTTCGAATTTTTCTGACTCGCTAATAAATGAGGCCGATTGGGTTGACTCACTAAGTGACCAACCTGTGGTGGGTCGGACCGGATTACCTGTTTTGACAGCTCTAACTAAAATGTACCAACTAAAAAATAAGCGTACGCAAGTTAGCAAACTTAATATATATATATATATATATATATATATATATATATATATATATATATATATATATATATATATATATATAAAGATAATAAAAATCACATGTAAAATTTAATAATAAAAATTATTTACACACCACTCTCCGCGCGCCTGGCTTTTCCTTTAAATCATGTTTCTTATATATTATGTTTTTTCCTTTTTTAGATTTCCCTTATCCTTTTATCAATTTCTTTTTTACTTCTATTTACTTAAAATGAGTCATTCTAAATTCTAAAATTTCAAAGAAAATCTATGAATCAGGTTTAATTATTCGTTATCAGTCTTAATTATTCGTTTCCAATTATAAATAGTTTAATCAAATATATGTTAATGTGTTAGTAAATTAACAATTTTTTACTTTCTAAAATAATAAATAATTTTATATAGATTATTCGTCTTTCATATGTAATATATAGGGTTAAATATAATTTTAGTTTCTAAACTATCACTCGATTTTGGTTTTAGTCCCTATTCAAAACATTAGCGGTTTTTAGTCCTCTTTGTTTTGAAACTCTCACTTTTAGTCCTTAAAATTGGACGGCGTTAAATATTTTATGATGTGGCAAACGGCGAATGCCAGCTTCCCTCTTCACTGGCTATCACATTCGCTGTTTAAGTATTAAAATCATATTAAGTGTGGATTTGGTTGAAGCGGGTTCTTCTTCACCATTAATACAAAATTCAAACATTAGGGTTTTTTCACCCAAACTTGAGAGGAGCCTCTCATTCAAACAAACCAACAACGCAGAACCCCTGGTTTTCTTTCTCCAAGCATGAGTCTTTCCTTAACAAACAACCACCATCCAGCCACCGCGAGTTGCGGCTTCAGTATCACCAGCGACGCCGATCGCCACCACACCGCCGACCACTCACGTAATCACTCTGCCCTAACCTCCATGAGCCACGCCACATAAATGTCAGTCTCTCGCCGGACCACCACTCCCTTAAAACCAGCCGCCGCGCCACCACACGCTACTCAGTTCACAGCCTTGTCAGCGACACCAAACGCCACTGGAACTACTGCCGGCCACGACGCCACCATTTTCTCTCACTCTTCTCTCCTCGAAAACGGCAACCCAGGGAGGGGTTTGCCTCCGCAGCACCACCTCTCTTCAATCTACAACATCGCTGGCGACACCGAATCTCATCGAAGCATCGTCGGTCGTCACGTCAAGGTCCTCTTCTCCCTTTCCGCATTAGAGGGAAAAACCCTTGTTCCTGTCGAAGCGCCCTCACCGTCATTGATAAAGCCAGCCGCCACTGACACCTTCACTCCCATGGCTGCTCAACCCGAATTCCAAGCCCTCCATGCCTCTGCCACTGTTTGCCTCCTCATGATCTTGGACAGGTTGTAGGTTTGGATTGAGTTTTCTGTGATGGGAATCGGGTTTGGGAAAAATGGTTGATTCCTATTTTTGTTTTGTGATTTGGCTCATTACAGGTTGAGAGTGAGAGTCATGATGCGTGACTAAAAGATGGGAAGTCATACGTCCTCTCTGGTTTTGAGTATGTTTCATTGTGTATGTTATATTGATGAAGGGGGTTGGTGGCCATTGTGAGTGTGAAAACCAGCCGCCGCGCCACCACACGCTACTTAGTTCACAACCTTGTCGGCGACACCAAACGCCACTGGAACTACTGCCGGCCACGACGCCACCACTTTCTCTCACTTTTCTCTCCTCGAAAACGGCAACCCAGGGAGGGGTTTGCCTCCGCAGCACCACTTCTCTTCAATCTACAACATCGCCGACGACACCGAAGCTCATCGAAGCATCGTCGGTCGTCACGTCAAGGTCCTCTTCTCCCTTTCCGCATTAGAGGGAAAAACCCGTGTTCCTGTCGAAGCGCCCTCACCGTCATTGATGAAGCCAACCACCACTGACACCTTCACTCCCATGGCTGCTCAACCCGAATTCCAAGCCCTCCATGCCTCTGTCACTGTTTGCCTCCTCATGATCTTGGACAGTTTGTAGGTTTGGATTAAGTTTTCTGTGATGGGAATCGGGTTTGGGAAAAATGGTTGATTCCTATTTTTGTTTTGTGATTTGGCTCATTACAGGTTGAGAGTGAGAGTCATGATGCGTGACTGAAAGATGGGAAGTCATATGTCCTCTCTGGTTTTGAGTATGTTTCATTGTGTATGCTATATTGATGAAGGGGGTTGGTGGCCATCGTAAGTGTGAATACAGTTTTGGTAGTGGGTGAATATGAGTTGTTATTATTGCCAGAGAATGGAGGGATTATTTTAGAAATCACTGGGAAAGGGTGAGAGGATTTGGTTTTAAGGACAATTAGTCTGTATCCTATATATACCCATTTCTAGTCCATGTTTCTATCAATTATTCTTAGTCCTTGTCTGTAGTCTCCTCCTCCCCCAACTGTAATCACGAAGAAGAATCATATTCACGAAGAAGAATCCAGATTTACTCTTAAAATGTCATTTATAAGAGATGACGACGGGAATTTCAACCAAATCCACACTTAAACATATTTAATCTAATTTAAAAACTTAAACAGGTAACGTGCAGCCAGTGAACAGGGAAGCTGGCATTCTCTGTTTGCCACATCACAAAATATTTAACGTCGTCCAATTTTAAGGACTAAAAGTGAGAGTTTCAAAACAAGGAGGACTAAAAATCATTGATGTTTCGAGTAGGGACTAAAACCAAAATTGAGTGATAGTTCAGAGATTAAAATCATATTTAACCCTATATATATATATATATATATATATATATATATATATATATATATATATATAGGTTTGCTAAATTTGGTAAGTTCTTTTTTTAGTGTATTAGGTTTTAGTAAACAAAAATACTCTTATATAGGATTCTAAGTTTTAAGGTAAAGAGTATTTGAATAACTTTTATTCTCAAAACTAAACAAATAAGAAATCTCTAACCCTTACTCACCTATCTTTCTCATCCTTCATTCCTCTCCACCCTTTCTCTTTAATATTTCTCACTCCAACATTTTCTTTGTCATCCCTATCGTAACTCTAACTGAAAAAATCATAAACACTCACCTAATCCTAATCTACATTCCTTACTTATCCAATTTGTTTCACTCATCGCCATCCTCTCTCACATTCACACGTAGCAACCCGCGACACCGCAATTTATTGCTCTTGCTCTCTTCTTTCATTTGTTTTCCACTTTAGCCTCAATCTATAATAGTTGCAAAGTATTTAGTTTCTTAATACCAATTTTGATAAAATTATAGAAACTAAAGGAGTAGAAGTTAAACAATGAGCGTGATGATAACAAATTTATTAAGTTTAAATTCCAATTTGAAATTCAGTTTGATTTGTTTTTCTTAATTTCACTTTTGCGATAAATGATAAATTTGTTTTTCTTAATTTCACTTTTGCGATAAATGATAAATTAGAATCACAACATCATGTTTATATTGACGGAACAAGTTGAAGATGTGAATTGTTTAAAATAAACTATTTCTGATTTTTTCAGTTGGGATTACAGTAAGGATGACAAAGAAAATGTTGGACCCTTCACCTTAAAACTTAGAATCCATAATATATGAGGATACTAAAACCCGATAGACATTGTTAAAATGTACCAATTGAAAAATATTTAAGGGATAACCACATGTATACAGGTATTTAAGGGATAACCACATGGATACTGGTATTTAATCATCTGTTTGTTAGTGACATCAATATAAAATTATTGTATTTTTAATCCGTGAATTCTTAATTATTATTTTATTATTTATCTTTTCTTAGATAATAATTATTATTGAATTTTATATAGTATTTTTGTAAAATTTAGTAATCAAAATAAAGTTATTATTAAAAGAAATAATAATAATTAAAAAATATTTTAAAATTCAACCTTATATATTTTTATTTTTAAATTAAATTTACAAAATTGAAGTCATTTTTAAAAGATTAATTTTTAAATTTTTTTTTTGATAGAAATTATTTAAAATTCATTGCATTAATATTTTTTGTATAGTTTTTGGTTATAAAATTACAAATAATAAAATTATAAATATTAGTAAAATGTTCGCATTACAAAATTCTATGAATGAAATTGTTCATATTTGTTCATAGTTACATTTACTATTTTGTAACAGTGTATAAAGTTTTTTTATAACAAAAGAATTAAAGATTAAAAAATGTTAGTTGTTATTACAAGTTATTTCTACATTAACAAATAAAGATAGAATTTGATACCAAATTTTGACAAATTTTTTATACCGAACACGTGTCACATTCTGATTGATTTATGTGTAAAAGAATGGTTAAATAGATTCAGTAGTCCTTATTTTTTATGTTTTTCTTCAAGTAGGTCCCTGTATTTTAAGGTTGATCAATTTGGTTCATGTTTTTGTAAAATTAGAGCAATTAAATCCATTCCATTCACTTCTCTTGACGGCGTTAAAACTCTGCTTGCTAGCAAGATGAGGTGTTATTTTCGAAAGACGTGGCACGTAACCACTTTAAGACGTGTTTAACTATTGCAAGTTGTCATTTTGGATTTGATTAAATCCATCCCTGAGTTGAAGCTGCAAAATCCCTAATTAAAAAGGGTGGTGGTTCTTCTTCAAAGGATGTTGGTTGATAACTTTTTGCGAGCGGGGTGGGTCTGGTGGGAATAGGTTGTTGTCGTTCTTCTTCAAAGAGGATGTAAAAAAGGAGTACGCTTGTTGTTCGTCCTGTTGGCAACATTGAGTCTTCTTCAGAAGCAAACCCTAACATCAACAAAAAAAATAGAAAATCAATCCCAATTCATGAGAATCAAGTGGCAGCAATAGGAATCAATTCCTGTTACATGCAATCCCAGTGATGGCAAATCTTCCGGTGGAAGTAATCACCGAAATCCTGTCTCGTCTACCGGTGAAGTCAGTGTTGCGGCTCCGCTCCACCTGCAAGTGGTGGCGCTCCCTCATCGACACCACCCACTTCATCCTATTTCACCTCAGCAAATCCCACACCACCCTCATTCTCCGTCACCGCTCCCACCTCTGCACTGTCGACCTTCAATCCCTCGAGAAACCCCTCGAAATCACTCACCCTCTCATGTGCTACAGCAACAACATCAAGGTTCTCGGTTCCTGCAATAGCCTCATCTGTATCTCCAACGTCGCTGACGACATCGCCTTATGGAACCCTCACCTCCGCAAGCACTGGATTCTCCTCGTTGACTGCTTCAACTGCCCAGACTCCTCCCTCTTTGCATCCCGCGTCCACGGCTTCGCCCACAATGCCGCCTCCAATGACTACATGCTCGTCAGCATTACTTTGTCGATCTCCACAATCGCACCTTCGATTCCCAGGTCCAACTCTACACACTCAAATCTGACGCCTGGAGAAACCTCTCTAGCATGTCTTACGCCTTCTGCTGCGCGTGGACCATGGGCGCCTTGGTAGGCGGTGCCCTTCACTGGGTCGTCACTTGCAAACTCGAACCTGACCAACCGGATCTCATAGTCGCCTTTGACCTCACACATGAGAGCTTTCGTGAAGTTGAGCTCCCTACAACCGTGAAGGGAAATTTCGATATGGAGGGGGCTCTGTTGGGAGGGTGTCTGTGCCTGGTGGAGAACAAGGGAAGCGGATTTGACTTCTGGGTTATGAGAGTGTACAGATCCTCAGATTCATGGGAGAAACTGTTTACCATAACGCAGGACCATCTCACATTGGATTGCCAAAATTACAATCTGTGAGGCCTTTACTTTTGGACGGAGACAAGGTTTTGCTTGAACAGAACCGTAGTAAGCTCTGTTGGTATAACCTCAGAAGTGGCGATGTGAGTTTCGTGAACAGAACCGTAGTAAGCTCTGTTGCTTTTGGACGGAGACAGGGTTTTTCTTGAACTCCCTGCAACCGTGAAAGGAAATTTCGATATGGAGGTGGCTCTGTTGGGAGGGTGTTTGTTCCCAATTTCCCCAATTCTTCAAACTTTTCCCCAATTATTTAAACTTTACAAACTTAATGCACGTGCATTTTGATTTTAAAACCTAAACAAATAATTTAAGTCCACGTATGTGCCAGTCTTTTGAAAATGACACCTCATCTTGCCAGCAAGCAAGATTTTTAACGCCGTCAAGAGAAGTTAATGGAATGGATTTAATTGCTCTAATTTTGCAAAAACAGGGACCAAATTGATCAACCTGGAAATACAGGGACCTACTTGAAAAAAAACAGCAAAAATAAGGACCACTGAATCTATTTAACCTAAAGAATTTAAAAAACAAAAATGACGTGGAAATGCAAAGACTGTAGGGGATTCATTTGCGAGCTTCATTTCGGGATTTCAAAAAGGATAATGATACTTTGACACCCGATAATTTTGACAAAATTTTGAAACGTGTCAGGAGACAATTGATCAATATATGCAGTGTTTAAAAACGATGAAAATGAGGTGGAAAATCAAGGACTAGAGGTTTTAAGACCCGGGCTTCATTTGGTTTCATTTCAAAAAATTGTTCCTCATTTGATCCAGAGCCTTCCAAAAAAACCTTTGTCCCTCCCACCCACCGAGAAGCTTGAATCTTCCCACAAGGGTTGCCGACCCCGTCGTCCTTCCTCATTTCTGTTGTTTCTGTTCCGCCATTTGGAGCGTATTACCCCAAAATCGCCATTAGAGGTGTTTTTTGAAGGTTTTTTCCGTTTGTTTCAGTAAATGATTATTTTTGTTCGGTGGCTTAAATTTTTTTGTTTTAAATTTTTTGGGCATTTAGGTTTTGTTTTGTTATTTGATTGTTTTGTTGAACTTTTTGTTTAACATTTTTTCCTTTATGTTGTTTTAGGGTATAAAGTTTTGTTTTTATGGTTTAGTCGTTATAATTGAGTTATTTGGACTTAGGTTTTCTATTATGTTTCATTTTCCAGTTATTTGAGTTGTTTTTTAATTCTTGTTTACCATTTTGATGTGCTTCTTCTATGGGTGTTATTGAGATAGTTTTTTTACCTTTTTTTGTTGTAGTGTACTAGAGGAATTTTGATAACAAACTGAATGTTTTGATAGCAAGAAGGAGGTATGTCTATTGGGTTAAATTGTTGTCTTTGTATTTAATTGGAAAGTTTATATCTTTAGTTTAGCAATTACTTTTATTTTCCTAGTTCCATCTAGAGTCAACTTCACCAAATAAAAATTATTAATTCCTTGACATGTTTCAGGCATTATTGGTGGACAAAACTACTTTTTTTGTTATCTCTTAGAGAAAGATTGAGACCGAAAACTTTTTTTTTTGTCAAAGTTAAGAATTGTCTTTTTTCTATCTGTTTTCTATCTCCGTGCTCAGTTAGTTCCATTTAGCTGTTGTGATAGGAGTTGGGAGAGCTACTCAACCAGTGATGTGAGTGCATAATTTATCACATTTAGCATGCTGATTTTGAGTTTGTGAATTTCCTTTACTACAAATGTTTTTCTGACAAAAATGTGTTTTACTCAATTATGTTTTATGTTATATCCTATTATTTGTGATTTTATTAAGAGTGAAAGGAAGGGAAAGAAACTACATAGATTGATGGGTAAAGTGGTTAATCAAGGTATGATTTAAAATACTTATGCATAATGTTTACAGTTGTATATAGATATTAGGAAGTAATTAGACAACTGGATTTTATTTTCTAAAAGATTGAATAATTAACAATATTATTCTCATTTGGTTGGTTGTAGGATAAAATAAAATATCTCTTTTTTAGTTATATTCCTTTTTAATTTACTTTCCCTTCTGCATTTATTATGTAATTTGGCAGACATGCCTTTAAGGACCTTGCTAAATCTAAGTGACATTTATTTTAGTTTAGATTAGGTGTGGAAATAATAGCTCTCTGAATTGGAACATTAATATATTATAGCCAAATTGAATGAAATAAGTCAGCTCTTTTCCTTGCTTAAATTTTTAGTTTGTTCTGTTTATAAATATGATGTTTGTATAGTCTTATTTTATTAGCATTATTAGTGGAACCGTAATGTAGACATGCAAACTTAAATCAAAAGAGAGTTCTTTGTCATGTGTATTTTTGTGATAACTTCTTACAAAAACTATCGTGACTCTAATTGATGTGAAATGGTTATTTTATTGTATTTCAGATTATTAGTTGTCTGTCTCTCCTATAAGGCTATAAATATATCATTATTATACTTGTGGTCTGATTATTTATGATTTTATGCCATTTCTGGCAGTTGGTGATCCAATATGTTAAACACCGTGCTGTTCTTGGTGCCAAATATCATCGTAGATAGGACGTTGATTTCTGATCTACCAACTTCTCCAAGTGCTTGTATGAGAAGAATGAATTTGTTGAATGCTAACTTGAGATTTAGGAAAGTAGTGAATAAACTCTGTAACATACTTAGTGAACGATATGCAAAACATGTGCAGAAGTTTCAGAACATGTCCTTAAACTCAGATGAATGCAAAGAGTTTGTGCGTTCCCAATCCTCTAGAGGTATCTCAAATAATTATAGTTCAGATTTTGAAATTCAAATGAGAAGTCTAAATAGAGAAGCTTGGGATGAATTTGAGAAGAAAAATATCAACAAGCCCTTGAGGAGATTCTTCACTTCAAGATTATGGCTAAGGTGGATGCCTCCTCCCAAAAGGGTCAATTGTAATATGAAGGGTGCTCAGATGCAAATGTGAACGCTGATGGTGACAGAGAAATGGTAATGTAATAAAAAAGAAACTTCAATCCTCATTATTCCATTCTATTACAGAAAGTCTGAGAATGCTGAATATATATTCAGCATATTGTACAAAATGAAAAAGAAGAAAAAGGAATTACAGTTTGGCCACTAAGTAACATAAAACAACAATATCTAGCCAACTAATATAACAAACATAACAAAAAGAGGTAAAAACGACATTTCTCGCACCCTCCCTCAAGATGGGTGGTGAATGTTCAGCAAGCCCATCTTGGATAAATTGATGTTGAAAGGCCCGAGATAAAGTGACTTAGTGAACATATATGCCAGTTGATGTTTTGAAGGAACATGAGAAAGAACAATGAGTCCATCAAGAACCTTAGCACAAATAAGATGACAATCCACTTCAATATGTTTGATGAGTTCATGAAAGGATGGATTCTTAGCGAGTTGAATGGCAGATTGATTATTACAAAATGTAGGGAAAGGAAGTGGAATTTTAAGGCATAAATCATCGCAACATACTTCAACCACTGTAACTCACAAGCAACAAAGGCTAAAGCTCTATATTCAGCTTCAGTAGAGCTCCTGGACACGGTGGATTGCTTCTTTGATTTCCAAGAGATAAGACAATTCCCATAGAATACACAATAACCAGTGGTGGATTTTCTAGAGATGCAACAAGCAGCCCAATCTGAGTTAGAAAAATCTTGAAGTCTGTGAGGATTGTTGAAAGGATAAAAGAGGCCTAATCCAGGACAACCTTTGAGGTATTTGCAGGACAACAAAATAAATATCAGGTCGGGTGTTTGTTAGATACTACAGCTTCCAATTAATCTCCTATAAGGAGTAGGATTTGGAAGAAGATCATTGTCATCATCCTTAAGCTTATTAGTAGGATTTGAAGGAGAAGGTGCTGGTTTGCATCCAGTGAGACCAAATTCATCTAAAATTTCTAAGCAATATTTTCGTTGATTCAAGATAAGACACTGTCGTGATCTAGCAACTTCGAAACCAAGAAAATATTTGAGATTGCCTAAGTCTTTGATTCGAAATTCTTGATGTAAATATTTCTTAACAGCAACAATATCATCCATGCTATCACTGGTTAAAACGAAATCATCCACATAGACCAGAAGAGTAGTAAAAGAAGTATCAGAGTGTCTAATAAGTAAGGAATGATCAACAGGACTCTGAGAAAAGCCACAAGAAAGTAAGGCAACTGTGAGTTTAGAATTCCATTGTCGAGAAGCTTGTCGAAGTCCATAAAGAAACTTGTGCAATTTACAAACCAAATGAGGTTATGGAAGAATCAAGCCCAGGTGAGGTTTCATATAAACCTCTTCATCCAAATCACCATGCAAAAAAGCATTATCAATGTCAAGCTAGTGTAAAAACCATTTATGAGAAACGACAATGGAAAGAAGAAATCTGACGGTTGTGATCTTCACAACAGGTGAAAAAGTGTCAAAGAAATCCATGCCTTCAGTTTTGTGAACCCTTTGGCAAGTAGGTGTGCCTTATATCTTTCTATAACCCCAATTGCATTCAATTTAGTCTTGTAGACCCATTTGCAACCAACAACTCTTTTCTTTGGTGGCAATGAGACCAATGACCAAGTTTTATTCCTCTCAAGAGCCTGAATTTCCGCAAGCATGGTCTGCTGCCAATGAGCGTGTTGACAAGCCTCTTTAAAAGAAGGCTCAATATAGCAGATAAAAACATGCAAAAAACAGTGTGAGAGTTAGAACATTTGGAATATGACAAGTATGATTGTAAAGGATAAGTTGTGCACCTAGAAGTAGGAGCAAAAGAAAATAGTGGAACAATCATAATCAGACAAATAAGCAGGGGGCTTCCTAATTATATTTGAAATTTTACCAGGTGGATCAACAGGTTGCACAATATCATTAGAATCATCATGAAATTGCATAACTAGTTCAACAACATTAGGATCATAATTACTAGAGACAATATCAGAAGTAATATGAAAATCGTTAAAGTGTGAACCGGGTATATCAAAAGCAACCAAAGAATAAAATGATTGTTGACATGCAGCAATACCAATGTTATGGTGATGAGAAACAAAATGGGGAGGAAAATATGGAAAATGAGACTCAGAAAATGACATTGCGAGAGAGCAAAAACTACTGTGTAGTGAGATCATATAACAGAAAACCTTTGACCCTTGATTTGAGACCAAGAAAAATACACTTAGAAGCTCTTTTGTCTAATTTGGTTCTGCCAGAAGTAATAGTGTTTGCAAAAGCTAGACAACCAAATACTTTAAGTGTGTTAAAGTCAGGGATTTTGCCAAAAACAATTTCATAAGGAGATTGGTTTTTAAGAAATGGAGTAGGGAGCCTGTTCATGAGATGTACAACATGTCTTATAACAAAGGACCAAAACAATAGAAGGTAAATGGGATTGGAAAAGTAGGATCGAGCTACATTCAAAATATGTTGGTGCTTGCACTCAACTATTCCATTTTGTTGGGGTGATTCAATGCATGATGTTTCATGAAAAATGCCTTTAGAGGAGAAGAAATCAGTTAAGAAAAACTCTTTTCCATTGTCAGACCTTAGTCTTTTAAGTTTAATGTCAAATTGATTTTCAATGAGATGTATGCAATTGGGAAGAACAATTTTGACCTCAACTTTTGATTTTAAAAGATAAACCCATGTGAATCTACTGAAATCATCAACAAGTGTTAAAAAATATTTATGACCATCAATAGAAACAGTGTTTAAGGGTCCCCATATGTCAACATGCAACAACTCAAAAAATTGAGAACTCTTGGAGGTGCTAAGAGAAAAGGGTAATTTCTTATGTTTGGCAAAATGACAAGTGTCACAAGGAGCACAACTCTTGTATATAATATCAGTATGTTGAGAAGATAACAATTGTAAAATGAAATTTAAAGTATGGCCTAGTCTATGGTGTCAAAGTTCACTGGTATTGACTGCATTTACACCAAAAACATTTGATTTATTGATAACAACATTTTGGAAAAGTAAATTGCAATGCATAACATTTGATTCTTCAAGACAATACAAGCCATTAATCTTCCTAGCTTCTCCAATCATCTTGAATTGAGATTTCTGGAAAAGGAAACAGTGAGAATCACAAAATATTGCCATACAGTCAATAGTGGAAACAAGTTTGGGAATATATATGAGATAAACAGAAAATTCAGGAACAAAAAGAACATCAGGAAGAAATAGGTCACCTGTTTGAATATTCCTTATGAAATTGACAGTGACAGTAGTGTGGTTAGCAAATTTAATGTGTATGGGTTTTATGGCATGAAGGTTATGAAAGAAGGATTGGGTGGGACAGATATGGTCTTTGGCACCATTGTCAAATATCCAAGGAATATAAGCATAAGATGTACCTGAGTTTTTAACAAAGGATTGATTCACCGAGGATGAATGATCCTTATTGTGCTGGAGCAAGCCAAAATTGCTTGATACTGGTCTTTAGAGAAAGTGAATTGGTCATTGGAAGGACTACCATCCAAATCGAGTTGTTGTAGAGAAGCAGATGAATCTACTTCAACCAAACTGGCAGAAGCTTTGGTGTTGGGCTTATTCTTTTTAAAACCAACAAGGAAACCAGTGCGAAAATAACAAGTTTCAATGGTGTGGTTGGTCTTCTTTCATTTTTCACAAAATTTGTTGTTCTTGAAAGTGTTCTGGTTGGCATTGAAAGGGACTTTGTTGGAAGAGTTGAAGCGTGGTTGAGCATTGGAAACAATAGTGAAGGCCAAAGAATCGGAAACAGGATGTTTGGGATTGGTGCCAATGAACTCACGTTCATGTTGAAGAACCATAGAAAAAGTTTTGACAATTAAAGGCATGGGATCCATTATCATGATTTGAGAACGAACTTGTGCATAGCTCTCATTGAGGCCACAGAGAAATTGAATCACATAATCATCCTCTCTTTCTTTATGAAGTTTCGCAAGAAGTCCACAAGCATAGGGAGTCAAGCAGTTGCAACTGAGAACACATCTATAGAGCTTCAACTCTTTCCATAGGATTTTCAATTTCGTATAATACTCAGAAACAGAAAAATCACCTTGATGACAAGCATGAATATGATCCTGAAAATTAGAAACCTTAAATTTATCAGCATGGGAGAATCGATCCTTGAGATCTCTCCAAATCACTGATGTTGTGTCCATCCATATCACCGATTTCTTGATCGAAGGAGTCATGGACCGTGTGAGCCAGGACATCACCATTCGATTGGATTGACACCAAGCTTCGTGAAATGGATCTGTGATAGGGGGACAAAGAGTACCATCAATGAACTTCTCCATGTTTTTGGTCTCCAGTGCTACGACCATGTCTCGTTCCCATTGGTGAAAGTTGTTCTCTGTAAGAAGAGGGGAAACAAGCACCAATGTTGGGTTTCTCCGAGATAAAGGTAAAGTGGGTTTGCCGGATTCACCAAGTGATCTAGTGTTTGTGTAATATGATGGTTGAGGGAAGCCATTTTTTAAAAAATAAGGAAGAAGAGAATAAAGCTTTAGGCGGAAGAAGCAGCGGGTGTCAGCGATGATACCATGACAAAGAAATGGTAATGTAATAGAAAAGAAACTTCAGTCCTCATTATTCCATTATATTCTAGAAAGTCTGAGAATGCTTAATATATATTCAGCATATTGTACAAAATGAAAAAGAAGAAAAAAGAATTACAGCCTAGTCATTAACTAACAGAAAACAAAAATATCTAGCCAGCTAATATAACAAACATAACAAAAAGGGATAAAAACGATATTTCTCACAGATTGCCAAGTATTCTCTAAGACTTCAACAAGAGTTATGTCAACTCATTGATTCTGAGTATCTAAAAAAGACTTGACATATTTCTTGTTGAATGTTGTATTTAAGTTTTAATTTCATAATTTTCCTTTTGCTTTCTTCTCTTTATCCTTCTTGGATGAATCTTTTTCCCTTCTTTTGGTGGAACATAATTCTTGCATATTTAAAGAGATTTCTTAGGACGAGTTGATACTTTGAATAATGTAGTGGAGTTGGCTTCACATAGTGTAAAAGACATAATTTTAGGGGATTTAAAGGGTTTTCACTCCTTTTCAGTCACCATGTGGTTTTGGGTTTTGTTCGCTGTTGTTTTTTTTAAAAGTAAGATGATGGTATTTTATTCTATTAATACTTAAAGTAGTTATTCTAAGTAACAATACGTATTACATTATATGTCACTAGTACAAAAATCGCGTCGAATATTTTGTGCTTTTAACGGAAAATTTGCAAACAACGTCATATTAAGAGACGTTAAATTGACGTCAAATTTTAAAAAAAAATTCATGTTAAATTAACGTCGAATTTTGTCACACCCCATTTAATACCCTCCTTAGTGGAGTACAGATGTCAGCCGTCCGTTCTCACACGTGTCAGCCGTCCGTTCTCCCATGGTGAGTGGGAGACAAAGCTGTCAGCCATTTAATTTCCCATCCATTGGGAACTGTGCGGTAGCAGAGGAGATGTGGGAGTGCAAAGAGTGGAAAACACGTGGCAACTCAAGGGTTGTAGAGCTCGGAAAGTGGAAGACAGGTGGCCGGCAGGGATTGGACCGTCCGGTTTTGTAGGAGGCAGTATTTAAAGGAGGATTTTATAAATTGGCACCATTCTTCTTCTGGATGCAAACTCTTCATCTTCCATCTCCAGAAAACCTACCATTTTCTCCTCCTTCTCTCTAGAAATCTCCACCTTCTCTCTAAAGTTCCGACCACTTCCTCCCCTCCGATCATCAACCTTCTTTCAGATAAATTCTTCCCGGTGCCAAGCTCTTTCACTTGCACCGATCGCATTCTCAGTTGGACGTCCTTGGGACTTTTGGGAGTCTTAGAAGTTTGCTTAAAGACCTAGAAGAATTAGCTGGAGTTAGAGGTAAGGGAAGCTTATAAATTTAATTATGATTATTGTGTATGCATGATTTGGTGAGTTTATGCTGCTGAATATATGATATTGTTGTTGAGAAATGCATGATTGATTTTCGAATGAAATATGTCATAAAGTTATAAAACATAGTAAAATGTAAATCTGTAATCGAAGGGTCATTAGGACCGTTCGGTTTCCCTAAAACGATCGGTCTTGTACTATTGTATAGAAACTTAAATGCCTTGCTTAGTCAGTCGTAATGATCTATCCATTACAGAACGCTCGGTCTTATACTGAGTGTTCGGCTTTAACGTATTCGGTCATAGACTGATTACCTAGTCTCATGTTAACTATGTTTACTATAGTAGCGTTCGTTCACACTGAACGTTCGTTTTTCTATTGATAATGATTATTGAAAGTACTCGATCGTAAATCGAGTGCTTGGTCTGAGAAGTATTCGGTCTCCCATTTAACTATTTAGAACGTTCAGTCATACACTGAGCGTTCAGTTTATATTGATAATGTTTATTTAAAAGTGCTAGGTATTATACCAGTAATTGAATTTAAGAACGTTCGGTCATAAACTGTACGTTTGGTCATACAAGTGTTTGGTATTGGACTGACACTAAATTTCTGAAGCATTCAGTTTTATATTATTATTATTATTCATTTTTAGAATGTTCGTCATAAACCAAGCGTTCGGTTTTACACATATGATATTATGTTTGAGTATTTGGTCATAGACTAAGTACTCAGTTTGATGTTACCTATCCTGTTTGGGAAAAACGTCCGGTTTATAGTATCATTTATCTTAAAGGTGTTCGGTCTTACACTGACACTTGATTCCTCACAGAGTGTTCGGTCTTGTACTGACACTCGTTGTATTGAAGAGAACTCTTTTATTGTTAAACGTCCGGTTTTCAATGATTAAATCCTATTTGTTCCATTGTGGAGTTCTATGGACTTTCCGTCCGGTTCCCATCAGCTAGTCTGACTTAGCTTTTCATTGTTGAGTTGCTTATTAATCCTTTTCTTCTCTATCAGACCGTTCGGTCACTCGTTAGAACTTCTTGTTTATTTCAATTCTTATTCTGTCTCTGACCGTCCAATAACTGGTTGAATTATTTTGATACTCGGTCTTCTCATCACTGTTGGATCATTTTTGTATCCGTGTCGTCTATAATAAAAGATGTAAAGGATGAATGAGTTTATATTGATTGGTTGGTAAAGTAAGAATATGGTCAGCTTTGTATTGGTGTCCATCCTGATATTCTAATGCTCACTGGCGCTAGTGACCATGTGGTGAGAATGGCAGGAGGCTCTAGCCTGGGCGGTGTGTACAACCTTGACCTAAGGTGTTTTAACGGGCTAACCTCGTGTGGCAGGCTCAAGGGTTTTCCATGCCGCGGTAACTCTGATGGTTGAATTCCAGGTTACCACCCACGGGTGCAGGGACGACCATAGCTACATATTCTTACAGTCCGGACAGAGTCATAGTGGTCGGTCTTAATGATTTATACGTTCGATTTATTGTATGAGATGAATTAAGTGATGTATACGTTCGGTTTGATTGTTATTCTTATATGATGAATACATGATTGAAATCTTATGGTGATTATATTACTTTGATGATAAAATTGTATGTGAGTTGGATTAATTAAATTGCATAAGCTTACCCTTATATTTCCTGTCTTGTCCATGTGTCGTTCGGTCTTAACCGTTCGGTTGTTCTCTTCACTGCAATGATCATCCAATGGATGTGAGCAGAGGGTGATCTCGAAGAAGTCTTGGAAGAAGTCTCACCAGCCGTTCGGCCCGAAGGCGGTGTAGGACCGTCTGGTCGGTATTATTTTCCTCTTTTGTATTTTCGTTCGGTCTTGAGCTATTATCATGACCGTTCGGTCTTAGCTTGTAGAATTGTAACAAACTCTTGATTGTACTGTTTTAATTCTATATGAAATTTCATATTCCTTCCTCCTTACTTGCTTATTCATCATTGTTCTCTCTTATTATTTATGTTAACTTCTACAATAAATTATATCTTTGGTTATATTTATTGGGATGTTACATTAATGGTATCAGAGCAGTTTGTTCTTAGGATAACCTACGGGTTATGGGTTTGTCATGTTTTTCTTATGAAAAGATGAATGTAAATGGTATGTTATACCATTCTCTCCTATTCTAGATAGTCAATCTTAAGCTTTTACCAAATATGGCATCTTTTCTCAATTCAAATAGTAATTTAAAACTCTTCTATTTATCTTAAATGTCGTATCGTTCGGTCTCACACAAGCTTCTTGAAACCGAACATCCTCTAATAATTACCGTTCAGCCTAGTAAGTTCTACACTTTTCCCTTTGAACCTGTAATCTCAACTTCACTGCATTTGACTTGTGTTTGGAAAACTTTGATCTGTTTATTGTTTTATGACCGAACATTCCTTTATTTGTTTCCGCTCGGTCATGACCTTTGAATTCTCATTTTTAATCTGATCACACTGACTCGGGCTTTGGCTGTACTCAGCGATCATTTCTATCCTTGTTATTCAAAGATGGACTAATGGCTTTGTCTTTATGAATAGAGAGAGAAGATGACGTCAAGGTCTCCTCCTCCTTCACCCTCAAGTATGGATGCACCAGAACCTACAAGATGGATGGGATCAGTAATCATGACCATGCAACAACAAAACGCCTCACTAGTAGAGCAAAATGCCTAATCCTTCCAACAGTTAGAAGCCGCTCGGTTGTCAGCAGAAGCCGCTCGGTTTTCAGCAGAAAGGACTCAGGAGCAGTATGTGGAATTGATGTCAAAAGATATGACTGGGACAAGGTCGTCCACTCTTTTGGATAATTGTCAACAAGAATGGAGCCTAGAGAGTTTTCTGCAACACCATCCGGCTAAGTTCAGTGGGAAGTGTAGTCCAGACGAGGCTGAACAATGGTTTGAAGATATAGAGCGCATATTTAATGCTAAAAAGTGTTCAGAAGAAAACCGACTAATCTATTCAGAATATTTGTTAACTGGAGAAGCAAGTCACTGGTGGGATCATATGAAAATGCTTTTGAAGGAAAGTAATACCCCCATTTCGTGGGTAGTGTTTAAGCAAAAGTTTTATGCTGAATACTTTCCTGACAGCGTTCGGTTTGCTAAGGAAGTTGAGTTTTTGGAGTTGACCCAAGGGAACGCATCTGTGTCAGACTATGCCGCTCGGTTTAAGCATCTTCGAAGGTTCTATACAATGGAAACGAATGAAGAATGGCTATGCAGAAAGTTTGAAAATGGATTGAGGGGTGATATCAAGTTGTTGGTCGTCGGATTATGTATTAGGAAATTTCCAGTGCTAGTGGAGAGAGCTAGAATATTAGAAAGGACAAAGAAGGAAGTGGGATGTCAGCAGAATCAACAACCCAGAGTAGGAGAACGAAGAACATCTAAGGGGAGTGTTAGTTCCAGAAGAACTCAGTACGCTCGGCTTTCTCTTTCAGAACCGAACGGTCAGTCTTCCAGACCTCCTGTACCGTTCGGCCATTCGGGACAACAAGGTTCAGTAAGATGTTTCAATTGTGGAGGAACTCATCTGAGATCTGTATGTCCTAAACTGGCAAAATATAGGAAATGTAAATGGTGTAGGAAGAAAGGTCATTATGAGCAGGATTGTTCAACAGGCAGGAAAACTAGTTCACGATAAAGGTATGCTGAGAAGTTTCAACAAAAGAGAAGATGGTGAATCTTAGGCTATGGATCGGGTCGATAATAAGTTTAGACCATAGGTCAGTGGTGTTAGAATCAAAATGAGCATTTGTTTGCTCAAACTTTCTTAGTAGTTTGAATTTTGAATTATAAATATAAAATTTTGTACTTGTAATGGATTGGAAATCAGTAAGAATATAAAGGTTCTATCTCTGTCGCACTCTGTGACCGTTCGGTGTATAGTGTTTGATCGTTTAGTTATATCCTTGCATCTCAAATCAATCGGTTAGGCGCTCGGTCTGAAACCCTCGTTCTTCTTTCGTTCCAACAAATCAAACAACCTTATATACCGTTCGGTAATGTAGAATCCAGCAATATAAATTCCACTATGCTCGACTATGTTTGATATATTTTATAAACTGTTTTAATACGATTGTTAGCTCTTTAATGACTGAACGTCCTCTTATGGTGTTGTTCGGTCATTTCCGTCAAATTTCTATTATAACTTAGTTATGACGATTCGGCCTTTAGCTGAAATCATCGCTCTGATTATGTAATGCTTTGGTTCTCAAAAAGATTCTTTCTTTTTCCTGCCCATGAGATGGCAACTAGATCTCCTCTTTTCCTCGCCTATATATATGAAGACACCTAACTCAATAAGGTTATGGAGTTAGAAATCACAACCTTGTTCTCAAGGTTCAAACAAATAGACTTGGGGCAATTCTGATGTGGTCGTATCATATGGGGAATTAGGATGTGGAAAATCCTCCTGTGTTATCTTTCATTCTCCCCCTTTCCTTCCAGTGAATTAATACCGTTCGGTTTTGATTTATAATAGTCAATATCGTTCGGTTATTTTCTTCAATAGATCAATGTTGTTTGTTTTCTTTTTATAACGAGCACTTGATTTTTTCAAACTTTGCTCTTTTACCGTTCGGTTGACATTCTTAACATCTCAAACCAATTGGTTTACCGTTCGGTCCGTTGATTAATCTTTGGCCTATGTCCCTCCTTTTGCTTATGCAACCATTCGGTAAGTTTGTATGGTTAAGAATTCACTCCTAAAAAGTATTCGGATCACTTCCTTTTCAGGTTTTCCGCTTCTCGGTTTCCGAATCTAACTCAATAAACGATTTAGCCTTTTAACATAAACCGTTAGCAAATTTTTCACCATTTTCTTAATCTCCTAAACAGACTCGTAATCAACAACAACTTTCCACCGTTCGGTATTCACTCTGTCGAACGGTTCCCCTTGTGGAGCATTTTCTATTCGGGTTTTTGAATTCTAAATTTTCAAATTTAAGAGTCTTCGGTTGTCTTTATTCTTTTGGTCATTCATTTCAGAAATTTTAGTTGTTCACCTTATTCCTTTAAAGACCGTTCGGTATTTACCCAACCTCACCGTTCGGTATAGGTATAACTGACCAACATTTGTAAAGGGCCACATCTTCAATATATTTTGGCCTCCTTATTCAAGTGTTCTCAATTCGGACTTTAACTTCAAAATCCTCATTCAAATCGTCACCTTTCCATTTTCATTTAGTGATATCTCTCCAACAACTTTTAATTTTCGAGGACGAAAATTTTTATTTGTTGGGGGGAATGTCACACCCCATTTAATACCCTCCTTAGTGGAGTACAGATGTCAGCCGTCCGTTCTCACACGTGTCAGCCGTCCGTTCTCCCATGGTGAGTGGGAGACAAAGCTGTCAGCCATTTAATTTCCCATCCATTGGGAACCGTGCGGTAGCAGAGGAGATGTGGGAGTGCAGAGAGTGGAAAACACGTGGCAACTCAAGGGTTGTAGAGCTCGGAAAGTGGAAGACAGGTGGCCGGCAGGGATTGGACCGTCCGGTTTTGTAGGAGGCAGTATTTAAAGGAGGATTTTAGAAATTGGCACCATTCTTCTTCTGGATGCAAACTCTTCATCTTCCATCTCCAGAAAACCTACCATTTTCTCCTCCTTCTCTCTAGAAATCTCCACCATCTCTCTAAAGTTCCGACCACTTCCTCCCCTCCGATCATCAACCTTCTTTCAGATAAATTCTTCTCGGTGCCAAGCTCTTTCACTTGCACCGATCGCATTCTCAGTTGGACGTCCTTGGGACTTTTGGGAGTCTTAGAAGTTTGCTTAAAGACCTAGAAGAATTAGCTGGAGTTAGAGGTAAGGGAAGCTTATAAATTTAATTATGATTATTGTGTATGCATGATTTGGTGAGTTTATGCTGCTGAATATATGATATTGTTGTTGAGAAATGCATGATTGATTTTGGTATGAAATATGTCATAAAGTTATAAAACATAGTAAAATGTAAATCTATAATCGAAGGGTCATTAGGACCGTTCGGTTTCCCTAAAACGATCGGTCTTGTACTATTGTATAGAAACTTAAATGCCTTGCTTAGTCAGTCGTAATGATCTATCCATTACAGAACGCTCGGTCTTATACTGAGTGTTCGGCTTTAACGTATTCGGTCATAGACTGATTACCTAGTCTCATGTTAACTATGTTTACTATAGTAGCGTTCGTTCACACTGAACGTTCGTTTTTCTATTGATAATGATTATTGAAAGTACTCGATCGTAAATCGAGTGCTTGGTCTGAGAAGTATTCGGTCTCCCATTTAACTATTTAGAACGTTCAGTCATACACTGAGCGTTCAGTTTATATTGATAATGTTTATTTAAAAGTGCTAGGTATTATACCAGTAATTGAATTTAAGAACGTTCGGTCATAAACTGTACGTTTGGTCATACAAGTGTTTGGTATTGGACTGACACTAAATTTCTGAAGCATTCAGTTTTATATTATTATTATTATTCATTTTTAGAATGTTCGTCATAAACCAAGCGTTCGGTTTTACACATATGATATTATGTTTGAGTATTTGGTCATAGACTAAGTACTCAGTTTGATGTTACCTATCCTGTTTGGGAAAAACGTCCGGTTTATAGTATCATTTATCTTAAAGGTGTTCGGTCTTACACTGACACTTGATTCCTCACAGAGTGTTCGGTCTTGTACTGACACTCGCTGTATTGAAGAGAACTCTTTTATTGTTAAACGTCCGGTTTTCAATGATTAAATCCTATTTGTTCCATTGTGGAGTTCTATGGACTTTCCGTCCGGTTCCCATCAGCTAGTCTGACTTAGCTTTTCATTGTTGAGTTGCTTATTAATCCTTTTCTTCTCTACCAGACCGTTCGGTCACTCGTTAGAACTTCTTGTTTATTTCAATTCTTATTCTGTCTCTGACCGTCCAATAACTGGTTGAATTATTTTGATACTCGGTCTTCTCATCACTGTTGGATCATTTTTGTATCCGTGTCGTCTATAATAAAAGATGTAAAGGATGAATGAGTTTATATTGATTGGTTGGTAAAGTAAGAATATGGTCAGCTTTGTATTGGTGTCCATCCTGATATTCTAATGCTCACTGGCGCTAGTGACCATGTGGTGAGAATGGCAGGAGGCTCTAGCCTGGGCGGTGTGTACAACCTTGACCTAAGGTGTTTTAACGGGCTAACCTCGTGTGGCAGGCTCAAGGGTTTTCCATGCCGCGGTAACTCTGATGGTTGAATTCCAGGTTACCACCCACGGGTGCAGGGACGACCATAGCTACATATTCTTACAGTCCGGACAGAGTCATAGTGGTCGGTCTTAATGATTTATACGTTCGATTTATTGTATGAGATGAATTAAGTGATGTATACGTTCGGTTTGATTGTTATTCTTATATGATGAATACATGATTGAAATCTTATGGTGATTATATTACTTTGATGATAAAATTGTATGTGAGTTGGATAATTAAATTGCATAAGCTTACCCTTATATTTCCTGTCTTGTCCATGTGTCGTTCGGTCTTAACCGTTCGGTTGTTCTCTTCACTGCAATGATCATCCAATGGATGTTAGCAGAGGGTGATCTCGAAGAAGTCTTGGAAGAAGTCTCACCAGCCGTTCGGCCCGAAGGCGATGTAGGACCGTCTGGTCGGTATTATTTTCCTCTTTTGTATTTTCGTTCGGTCTTGAGCTATTATCATGACCGTTCGGTCTTAGCTTGTAGAATTGTAACAAACTCTTGATTGTACGGTTTTAATTCTATATGAAATTTCATATTCCTTCCTCCTTACTTGCTTATTCATCACTGTTCTCTCTTATTATTTATGTTAACTTCTACAATAAATTATATCTTTTGTTATATTTATTGGGATGTTACAAATTTTTTCAATATACAACATTAACTTAACGTCAAATTTTGTCAATATACGATGTTAATCAATTTTTTTTATTTTTTTAATTAATTGTGATCTTTTTTTACAACTCTACGAGATCTGAAAAAACATAAAAACAACAAATTTCAGTTGTTGGTATTTTATAAAGCATGAGCTATGATCAACAACAAGAAACAATAACCAACAACAAACAAGTTCAACCAAACAAAAACCATAAACAAGTTTAACAAAAAAAAAACAAACAAGTTCAACAAATAAGTTCTGCAAAACAAAAATGAAAACTAACCTTCAAAAGGCGGGTTCGTTGGAGTAAAGTGTCGTCACCCGTGAGAGAGAAAGCAGAATGCGCCTATGAAGGACAATAGCACGAAAATAATTGCTCAAAATAAACGAAAGTCATACATAAAGTAGTTAATTAACTTGCATTTTTATCAAATGAAAGAAATATTACTTGTGATGGTCGTCAAACTTCGTTCGAGAAAAGTTTGAGAAGAGAAGAGGGTCTCGTGCTAAGATAAAGTGAATGAATTTTCAATCTCTTGCTCAACTTTTTATTGATTACTAAGCTTTTAACGTCTAACGCTGGGGGCATTCGACGTTTAATATTCTGTTACGTCGAATTACAATTATAAACGACGTTTAATAATTGTATTTATTTACAAAAATTTCACTAGTCATTTTTAACGTTGGTTATTCAGTAGTTGGACGTTGAACGCGTGACGTTATACGTTATTTTTTTTTTAGTGTGTATATTAAAATATTTAAATGATGGTTGAGGTTGAAAGTCAAATTTGAATTATTGTTAGATATTTAGATTATTTTATGATGCTTAAGTTTTGGATGACCAATATGTTATAAATATGTATTGAAAGTATTAATAATTGATGTTTACAGATGACCATACAAGTATGCATTTTACATTCGGATTATATTGTGTTTATTTGATTTAAAATACTTTTATAATTAAAATGTATATATAATATTTTAGTAATTTAAACTAAAGGACCCTAATTCATCTTTTTTTTTTTGGCTAAACTTGGAATAAGATTCCGTAAAATTGGTGAAGTTATTAATGTTTCAATGTCTGACTTCTCAGTGGTAATGTTTTACTTTTTGGTTCTTTATTTTCTTAATCTATTTATTGTTATTAGTTCACTATAGTGAATTCTTATTTTCTGTCGTATATTTTTTTTCCTATGGCCCCTTGGGTAAAATCATATTGTGGTCACGGAATTGGAGAGCTCTTCCACTGTGCATCAAGCATTCCTCATTATGCTAGTATCCTTCCTTAGTTTTTAAGCATTGCAAGGTATTGAAACGCATTTTTTGGAAATTATCTTTTTCATTCTCTGATATTTGATCTTATCATTTAGCACAATATACACAAGTGTAAGTTATTAAAATTTTGATGTTTTTGACCTATGATACAATATTAGGCATTTTATTGATTTTGTCTGCATTTTTTTTTTCAGGAGGATACAACATGTTAGGGAGAAGTATGTTTGTGATTGGATTTGGATATTGACAATGTGCGGAGGGATGAAGTGTTGTAACATTTAATATTGTTGTAGATGTTGTACAATAGGATTCTTGCATTGTGATTTCTAGTTTTGTTAAAATTGTTTCACAATGTATTCATTAGGTATGTATGTACATATTTTTTATTAGAAATATTCAAAGAAATACATTTCTTACATTTATATATATATATATATATATATATATATTTATTGTAATATAAACAGTATAATGTAATTATTAAATAGGAGGGATGTTTCCAGTTTACTATTTGAAATTATATTTCTTTTCCACTAGAAAAATAGTATTCTTGAAATAGTTTTGTGTTCCTCAAATTATTGAAGATAATATCCAAATTTAAAGATAAAGAAATGTTTTACCCTCAGTTTAGTGGGTTAGTCCACGCCTTAATAAACCTTTAAAAAAGAAAAAACATCATTATTTTCTTAAATCACATAACTTTTAACTTTTAAAATAAGAACTAAAACTAATTTACTTATTAAGATCACTAATTAACTTGATATTATTCTTGCTAGCATAGAATAAATATGTTGTTGATTAACTTTTTATATTAAAAAAATACAAATTAATTAGTTTTAATTTTATACATGGTATAAAAGTGTGTCAGAGTAGTGCAACGGAATAGTTAGCGTGTACAACAAATCAAGAGAGTGTGAATTGGTTTCTTATCGCAAATAATACCTTTAATAATTTTCTCTTAATATATAAATTCCTTAATAACAATTTAAACAAATAAAAGAGTAGAGAAGAGAGAAAATTGCACATGTGATTTTTATACTGGTTTGGATCACACAGATCTTACGTCCAGTTGTTAATCTTAAACTAGAATTAATATTTCACTATCACAAACTATTAAAATCACAAAATTAAGTATAAAAATAACAGTTTTTCAACCGTTATCAGGAATCGCACAAGAACTTGAATTTTAAAATGATGTCAAAACTACTGCCGCTGGGCTACGACTAGTCGCTCTGCTCACTGGAATGTTACCGCTGGGTTGTCGTTGGGCTACCACTTGAGCGGTTTACTTTTGAATGCTGTCGTTGGGCTATCGCTTGATCGGTGACGACACTGATTTGTAAAAATGTGTTATTTAAGCATGGGTCTCACGATTTTTTGGGCATTCTTTTCCTCTTACACTTCATTCTTCACCTAGAGAGATTAGGAGAGGCCTTTGGAGGCTGTTTAGGGGTGTTGGGAAGCTCTCACAAACCTCCTTAGGTTTTCAAGCTTCATCAATGGTGATTTTATCCCTTTTGGGTTGAGGAAGAAGATGAGTCACGAATTGGAGATGGAATTGCGAAGAGGAGGCGCAAATGGTGCATGAAGCAGCTGCCAAGAACCTTGCAAAAGGTTGTGCATCTTTTCTTTGGTTTCAATTTCTTCCCTATCTCTTCAATTTTTAGAACCCTAAGTTCTCCATCATTGAGGGCTTTTCCTTTTTGTTGAGATTAGTTGTAAAACATGGAATTCTTATGTATTTTGTGATGTTAATGATATATGTTTTTCCAATTCGTATTAGTATTCAATTTTTATGCTTAATGCTTGCTTTGGATTGATCACCCATTTATTAATTGTGGTTCTTGATGATGTATTGAGAAATATGATTTGAACCTAGAATTGAAGTTGAATACTTATTGGATAGAATTGAGATGTTTGTGAATGTATGACGATTAGAGAAAAGGCAAATCATTTGAAAAAAAATACATTAAGGAAGTATTTTTAAAGACAAAATTCATTTGGAAGTATATTAACCTAATGAGACCATTCACAAACCCTTAACTATGTATTAATATCCAGAATTAATTTTTTGTTAATTTCACTGTTATAAGAACTAAAAAAAATAAGAATAATCTAAAACCAAAGGGAGCAATCTTAACCTATAAAAATAGCATTTATTTGTATGCATTAGTCCTTGAATTTATTTGTTTGTAATAATGGTATTTGAGTCATTGTAGACAGAGTAGTGGTTATCGGAAACTTTTTTTCATCCATTCCTCACTTTGACGGACATTGTAATCATTAAAGTATGTTGATAGAGAACTTCTTAAAGTCCAAAGAGTATTGAGAAGTTGTTTCTTAAGGCATTGAGGAACTAGCAGATGTCAGAACAATGATAGAGTCTCAAAGAAAGGAGATAGAAGGATTTTCTTTTAAGACTTAAAGGGAAAAAATTATCTTTTCCAAGCAATTAACCGTTTAATCTTGGAAACCATCTTTTGTAAAGATGCGTCCAAGCATATTTGGGATCCCGTGACAAAAAATATATTAAGGTTATGTAAAGGCAAAGAGGCAATAACTTCAAGCCCTTTCATTTATAGATTGAAACAATACAAATGAAATCAAGTGAGTTTGTAACTTATTATTTTTCACTTACAATGGTAGTTGTCAACAAGATTTGTGTTCATTGTGAAAAAATAGATTATGTTGTTGTGCTTGTGATGATACTTCACTCCATAACTCTAAACTTAAATTTTGTTGTTTGTGACATTGATAAAGTTCTTATGGTCGAGGAACTATCAATTGATGAGTTGCAAAAAATTTTTTATTCATGAACAAAAAGTTTGCTACCAAGAGAAGGAAGAATAAGCATTGAAGGCTCTTACAAATAATAATAATTCCATATATAGAGGTGGTTGTGGTAGAAATAAACAATAGAGGCAAGGTAAAGACAAAGAAAATAATGGTCATGGTTATCAAAATCATTAAGGATAAGGTATGGTAATTATAAACTAGAGTTGATGAGCCCTAACCCTTACTAAGGATGGACACATATCCTTGGGAGAAATAACCATGTTTAGAAGGAAATTTTCTTCACCTTCTTTCTTTTATTTGGTTTAGTTTTTCTTCTTCTTATCTTAGAATAAATTTTAAACTCATGAATTACTTTTTGTTTTCCTAGGATTGCTCTTGGACACTCCTAGTTTGTTGAGGGGCACACCTCATGGATCAAGAAATGCCTTGGAGCTTGGCCCAATAGGTGGGGGTTGCATTTAAAGAGAAAAAGAACTTGGTTGACCTTTTAGATGCATGGGAGAGAATCTTCACATCTAGAATGAATCTTCACATCTAGATACGATTTGGTTATCTTAGTATCTAATGAGAATCTTTTTGGAATTTTCTTAATAAACTTCAACATAAACACCTTACACTCATTCAAAATATAAGATGGATTACCATAAGAAACTTAGGGTAATGAAAGACCAACCATAGATTATTTCATAATCTTTTAGTGTGATGCTTATGCCTATATATATCTTAGAACAGAAAAAAGATTGATGATAAAGGTGAAAAATGTATTTTTTTGAAATATATAAAATATGACAACGGCATAAATAAACTTTCAATATACACTAAAGTAAAACAAATTTTAGTGTAGGGATGGCAACTGGTCGGGTGGGGTACGGATAGTGTTTACCCGCAATCCGACCCGCCGGATAAAAATGTATCTGCCACCCGACCCGCTATCCGTCGGGTACCCGTTTAGAAAAATCCGCCGGATATTTTAAAATCCGCGGGTACCCGCGGATACCCGCAAAAAATAAAAAAAAAATATATTTTATACATTTTAAAATAAAATTTAAATAAAATTACAAAAAAAATTATATAATATAGTATAAAATAAATTAAATAAAAATTTAAAGTATAATTTTAATTAAATTTTATCTAATAAAATATAATTTTATTTTATTTTTAATTAATTTTAATTAAAAATATATAAATTAATTTTTTTTATTATTTTTTTCGCGTAACGGGTATCCGCAGGTCGGATAGTATACTACCTGTATCCGACCCGTTTAAAAACGGGTATTAAAATACCCGCTACCCGTTACCTTCGGATAGTAAATATCCGCAGGTAGTAACTACCCATCGCGGGTTTTACCCGCGGATACCCCTGTCTGCAGATTTTTTTATCATCCTTATTTTAGTGTGATGAGCATTGGACGATGAAATTCGCAGCAGCTTCTCTATCTGCCTTGGAATCTGGTCACTCCTCTTGTGCTTTCATTGTAGCTTCATTCCTCTCTGTTGTATACTTCTTAGTTCTTCCACAATGTATAAATTAAAATTAATAATAATTTTAATTTTATTAATTTGAGTTCTAATAACATCAAACCCATCTTCAACCTATTAAGGAACTTCATAATGCAATCTTCTTTACCAATTTGTTTTCCGTTGCTGCTAGCTGCATAAACACATTTAAGTTATTACAAGAACTTAATGTTCTTCCTGCCATGGGAAATCAAATATTTAAAGCTCTTCAAATTCAAGAGCTCTAATTGCAAAATAAAAAAATAAAATAAAAAAAATAAGAAGGGACAAAGAAAATTAAGACTTGAGAAATCATTTGATCTTCGTTTATTCAATTTAATAAACAAAAGAACAAGTAACAACATATATAAGTGTTGATTGTTCGAGACTAAAAAACACTCTAAATAGTATAAAACCTAACGGGCTTATACTTACTGTACACAACAATTTCTTTTCACACCCCCAACTTTTTTCAAAATAACCATTTTACCCTTTGAAAATTTGACTTCCAGAATTACATGTTCTAGAAACCTTAGGGAATTCCAAAATTATATTTCCTAATGAAATTATAGGAACATAGTTTTTGAATAAAATTTTCAGAATAGAATTTCTCAGATACATGTATATGTATTCTAGAATAGAGCTTTTAAAATAAAAGTTTAAAATATATATAATATGTGGTTTTTAAATACTCTACATTTCATATATTTTAAAAGAAATTTTCCAAATCATTTGAAATATATTTGGGAAAGAGCTTTTCAAGATGACTTTTTTTTCCGCATTTTTTCTTTTCTTTTTCTAGAACATTCTCCCTCGTCCTCTTCCTCTGCAGAAGAATAATTTGGCTACAATAATAACATAGGCTTCCCTCTATAGGCAGCAACAGCTATATGGAAAAAAGGGGTATTATGTTGTATTTTAGACCTTGTCTATAGATAAACTATTGAATTTGGTAACGGTTCAAGAAAGGGAAAAAAGAAAAGCACTAGGGGGAGAACACTTATTTTCATAAATAACAAAAGCGGTAAGATAGAATCTAATAGGCACCCACGTCTTTGGATCCAATAAGCACTTATCCTTCATAAACATTGTTAAACCGACACAGAAGTTGTCATTGTTTTATTTACATATAGGTTGTGTTCATTTTAGAAGATGAATTTGGGAGAGATTGAGTAGATGGATTTTGAGGGGATTTGTAAGTTAATTAGTGTGTTTTTTAGAAGATTTGGAGGTAAGTGAAAGTGGATTTGAAAGTAAAGTCTATGAAATTAGTGTGAAATTTGATTGATATGGCAGATAAAAAAATTATTTAATTGATAGAAATAAAATATTATTAAAATGTCTTATTATAAAAGTAATATAAAATGATAATTGTTAATATATTTAATGGTAAAAATTAGTATGAGGAAAAAAAATAAAAAATAAAAAATATTTATATTTAAGTAAAGTGAAATAATTGTGTTTAAAATATAATATTTTTTAATATAATTTACTCACAAGTGGTAAAAGAAATTTATTGTTGAAGTGAAATTCTATATTTGCCATGAATCAATAATGAAGTGAAATTTGAATATTACATGATTAAAAATTTATATTAATAAAAATAAATAACCGTTTTACAGGGAGGAAAAAAAAACAAAAGAGAAAATAAGTTCCCACACTTGAAGCATCAGTTTGAATAACAAATGTGGATTCAAAATTAGGGATCGCCAAAATAATCTCCTGTAAGAGTATCTGCTTGAGCTTTTCGAAAGTAGATTAGGCCTTACCGTTCCAAAGGAATGCGTCTTTTTTTAACAGCTCGCTCAAAGCATGAGCAATGGAGGCATATCTTGGGACGAATTTTCTGTAGAATCGAGAAGGCCGAAGAAGCCTCAGAGCAATTTGATCATAGCACGTTTAGGCCAATTACGAACTACTTCGACTTTATCAGGGTCTAGCTATACTTGCTGATGAGAAACGATTTGCCACAAGTACTAAATAGAATGGTGTCCAATCAAACACTTGCTACCTTTCAAGCTAAAATGATTTGAATGCAATAGATCAAATGTGATGTCAAGATGTGTAATATCAAAATCCAGAGAGGGACTATACACTAGATTATCATGAAAAAAAACAATGATGAACTTATGCAAGTGAGGTCGAAAGAGATCATTCATTGTTGCCTGGAAGGTGGAGGGGACGTTACAAAGCCCGAAAGGCATAACTCTAAACTCAAAGTGACCATTATGAGTATGAAAAACGGTCTTCCTTGAGTCCTCGGGCACCATTAAAATCTGATGGAATCCCGAAAGGAGGTCTAATTTCGAGAACTAACAGACATTACCCAACTCATCAAGAAGCTCATCAACAGTAGGAATTTGGAATTTATCTTTTATGGTGATGGAATTTAATGCTCTATAATTAACACAGAAGCGTTAAGTATCATCCTTCTTTTTAACAAGGAGGACTGGGGAAGAGAAGGGACTATTGTTGGACACAATAAAATCGGAATCCAACATTTTTTGAACCTGAGATTCTATTTCATGCATCTGAAAGTGAGGGTATCGATATGGGCTAACAAAGATGGGGGATGAATTTGGGGTGAGGTTAATAGAATGGTCAGTGGGACGTGAAGGAGGAAGAGCTGTAGGAATGGTGAATAGTGAGGAATATTTGGAAATAAGGCCTTGTAATTGAGGTTCACAGATGTTGGGAAGTAGTAGGTGTGTAAGGGTTGGTTCAGAATCAAAGGTAGTGTTGTGGGGGTAGGATAAAGGTGTTGGGGGGAGAGGTTGTAGGGAAAGTTGGAATAGAGCCTCTACTCTATTAGTGGTTTGTAGTCTCTTTAGTTGATGTGATGAGATAGGTATAGAATTTGGGTCTTGGTTGTCTTGTAACTCCATTAAGGAATTGTTCCACATAAAACGCATAAATGGGCCGTTGTAGTCCATATGGAAAGGGCTAATTAATTGTACTCGGTGTGCCCTCAATACAACATTTGTGCCTGATAGGTCTAAAGGGTAGAGATCAATAGGGGAATCGATGTTGAGCTAACTGAAGGGTAACATTAAGAAATCGCCATTTCCAACCATTACTCGTAATGGGCTTGGTGTCGGTTCTCTAGAAAATTGTAAAAATTAGGTCACTCGATTTTGAATAAAATTGTGGGTAGCCCCACTATCCACCAAGATCTGAACACTGTACACATTTATTGACCATATGACCCGAAAAGTGTGAGGGCTCCACTGGCTGGAGAACGCATGAAGGCTAATAAGTGTTGCCTCTGGTTCGTGTGGCTCAGGAACGGACCCATCGATGGTTAGGTCCGTCGATGCGTCATCAGTGTCGAAACAAGTAAATAAGAGGAATTGAGGTTTGCAACGATGACCTCTAGTATACCACTCATCGCAATTGAAACAGAGGTTTTTGTCCCTCCGAGCTTGCATCTCAGCTATAGTGAGTCTCCGAATGGGTAGTTTTGTGGGTGGTGTAAGGAGAAGAGTTGGAAGCAGTTGGGGTATGGGCAAGGTAGATGAGGTGGGTGACGTGGGTGAAGGGCAGAAGAATCTGGTGGATGTGTTTGGTGTGGGTTTTGATTTGTCTTCTTGAAGTTTGGCTAAAGCAATGCTTCGGAAAGGTTTGTCGGTTGAAGGGTTGTGACCTCACGACGAATATGTGGTTTGAGGCCAGAAATAAAACAATTAAGGTAAAAGGAAGGAGGAAAATTAGATATATGATTGGCAAAAGTCTCAAACTTAGAGAGATAGTCATGGAGTCCCTAGATTTGTGAAAGCTTACATATGGCGGCTATGGGGTCTTCGTACTTGGATGGTGCAAATCACAGTTCCAATGCATGCAGGAAAGCCTCCCACAAAGTGAGGAGACCATTGCTAAACATCCACTAGAATCATGCCAAGGTTGGGCCTTCAAGATAAAAGGAGGAGACCTGTATATGCTGCTCAAGGGGTGTTTGGTGATATTCAAAGAATTGGTTCACCTTGAATATCCATCCTAATGCGTCAGATCCATCAAAGGTTAGGAGATCAAATTTGATGGGTCATGAGGTGGTGTGGTGGTGTGGTTGTGAGGGGGGATTTAAATTCAAGTAGAGTGGTGCGTGTTGAGATATAATGAAGGGCATTAGCAAAATTTGCTTGGGATAAGAGAAGTTGTTCAAGCTGTTTGTTTATTTTAGAGAGTTCGTCAACATGAGAAGGAAGAGACGACATAGAGTGAGTAAGCCAAATGAAAGCACCAATGAAAGGTACTGTCAGGAGAAAATTTAGCAAGAATACAGAGAAAAGTAGAGAATTTTCAAAGAGGAAAGTAATTTCTGCATAAAATCTCTCGTTCCCCTTTCATTAACAATGTGCTATATAGCATGCACTTTTGGCATAACCGTTTTACAGGGAGGAAAAAAACAAAAGAGCAAATAAACAAGATCCCTTCCCCATCATGTCCTCACAACAGAATTCCCCTTTGTGTTGGGACCAGGACACATCACAACAAAATCAGAAAAATGTTGAGGCAAATGTGATGCTCTTTGTGGCCTTCTTTCATGTGTTGTGACCTCAGCTAAGTCTTGTGGGGTCCCCTCAATTGTGTCAATGATTACACCAACAGAGTCCATAGTATTAGTGAGAGATATTGAGTCATTAATCATAACAGTGAGTGTGTTGTTTTCTTTCAAAAGGACTTATGTTCAATCCTTGCATGACCATTAGCTTTTATCTCTTTTATTTTTTCCATGTTTTGACGTGTGGGACCCACTTTGATGGGAAGAGAGAGAAAAATGAGGGTAGCTTTTTCATAGTCTTTGTTTCAGATAAAGAGAACATGTTTCTTTCATTTTTCAAAGATACAGAATGTGCGGGAACATGTTTCTTTCATTTTTCAAAGAAAACACGCTTCTTTTAGCAATGCTTCCATTACAGCGACTGTGCAGGGTTCGTTTAGCGGTGCTTCCATTACAACGCGCACCACCTCCACAAACTCCTTCAGGTTGAGATAAATATCCACCACCTTGACAAAGTGTTCTTCCTGTTCAAAGCTGCAATAGATCCACCACAAACAACCCATTGAATGAACTCTCGCTGCCATTAACAACGTCTCTTACTGCTGCACGAAAGCCATCATCAAGCTTTCAAAGCCCATGTAACCTTATTCGAACTCGTGGAATCGGTTAACCTACTACTGGAACCAAATATGGTCTTCTTGGAATCGAATATGCAACTTTGGAACTAAAAAGACTATAATCAAATACACTCTCTTTGGAACCGAATACAATGCTTGCATAATGGGATACAACTACTTTGTATTATGTCACATGGCTTGAAATTGAATAAACTTTCCTGGAATTGATTCCAACTACACTCCAGGTTTGTGCATGGCATGTAAATAGTTCAACATTTGTCAAGTAAATATCGTAATATAGTAGGGTCATTTCATCATTTCATCATGAATCAGCACAAATCCAAGCATGTTGCGATGATACCAAAACTTCACCCTTTCCTCAAATCCATACTCTCACTCACTCTTAAGTCAGGACAAACGAACGTCCTGAATCTTCGCAAATCCATCGTCGCATATCAGTGTGAATAGAAGCATCCACGCAAACAAACACACGCATAGTGTGGTATTGTTAATCCTTTGTCATTCAAAATTCATAGATCATTGAATATGCATATATTTTTCATGCAACAATGTGAATGCAAACTAAAGGCAAAATACCTTCCCCAATTTAAAGGAAAAAAATATTTTTTTCTAAGGAAAAAAGAACATACTGTTTAAATTATCAGCACAAAAAATACATTTATAAATATAGTATAATAATTAATTGTTAGCATGATAATTATTTTAAGATTGCGAAAATTTTGTATAAGTGTATAAAAAAATTTGGATTTCAAATATATGAAATATATTGTTGAAACACCTGCATCAAAATTTGGATTTCAAATTTGGTAATCAATTGTTATTAGTGGGACATCTTAAAGGTATTTAAGGAAAACACTGAGTGTATCTTAGTTTAGAGCAAATTAATATAAAAGTAATTGCCTTATTATTTTTTGTTTTTCAAAGGTTTTTCATTAAACGTTGTTTTATAAACTTAAATGTTTAACAATTATTGCAGACCATCTAATCCCTGCAAAGAAAATTAAACACTTTGAGAAAAGTTTAAAACTCTATCCAAACTCCCCCCTTATAGATTTTTTTTTGTGTTTCAAGTATGTGATACTCAATAGTGCTATTAGAGTTGGGAATCTAAACAAGAGAAGAAGAAAAGTAGTTTAGCATGTTAACCATAAGCAAAGTTACGTATTGTGCCTTTGGGGAGAGGTTAATATCGATATCTTTTTGTTCAATGACTTCGTTGATGTGCGAGGTAGTGAAAGCTGACAATAAGGAAGATTACCATCATCATTAAGTTTTTACATATCACTAGTAACAAGAATTATTCAAGTAGACTTGTTAACACGTGAAGAAGAAATCATATGTTATAAAATTGTTTTATATGTGAAACTTTTTGTGAAGTGAATATATGTTGGTTCTCAAATAAATATTCACTAAAGTCCTATATCGAATAATACGAAGAAAGGAGCATTAGACAATTATTATAATGAAAGAGTTGTCATTACAACACAAGTGAGATATAGGGAGTTTGGGTAGTTATGTGACATCAGAGAATTTAGAATTTTGTTAGAAAAACACGTTAAATTATATTTAATTTAAGAATTGGTTCATGTAATTAAAAGTATAACTTTGATGTAAAGATTCTAATGTGATTATTATTAGAATATAAGGTATTAAAGTTATAGGGATTATTTTAGAGTTATTAAAATTAATCCCTCTCTTCTCACTTCAATAAAGGGCATTTTGGTATTTTATTAAAGTTGGTTAAATATCATAAAAGAGAAAAAAAACATTTTACTTCTGTTGGCACGTTAAGTTTCTGAAAAGTAAAAGAGTAAAAGCAACGTTAACGAAGCATCCTTGGAAATTTCTATATCATAAAGAAAGCATCAAAGAGGAGTAAGGGAAGGGAGAACAATTAACAAGAAAGAACTATACAATGGATCCAGGTATGTTCTTTTCTACTATGTATATGTGAGAATAACGAGTATCATGAAAATTCAAGATCCTATGTGTTTTTCATTCAATTAGAAATTAAAGAATTGCTTACAATTGGTGTGAGAGCCAGGTTCTAAATTTTATGATTCTCCATGAATGGTAATTTTCTCAATTTTTTGAAACCCTAATTTTTGAATTACAAAATTTAGGGATTTAAAATTTTTCAAATGTTTATATTAATTATTTTTTATTAGCATGAAAGAAAATTAAAAGTCGTAGGGTTTTATGATATCGTTTCTTATTGATGAAAGAGAATTCAATTCACCATGAATTTCATTGCCGCAAGTTTTCATTTTTTTTTATTGTTGCATTAAAGCAACTTTAGTGTTGCACGTCTGTATTGTGAATTTGATTCAGTCGCGAAATTTCATTTTGGCATAAAGCAATTTATTATTGCGGCACTATTCTAATAGTAAAGCAATTTTAATGTTGCGCTTATGTTAAATTCTTAACATTGTTGTGCATTAAATGGAAATCAAATGTGAATTAAAAGTTTGAAGGTTACAAATGCTTTTAATTAGAAAAGTGCATCTACTAACATGCATGACATAATGCTTTGTTTTATGAATTATATGTATTTGGATGAAGAAAATTCAATGAAGTTGAATTTCGGGTGAGTTATAATTCTAATCAAAACTAAAAGTTTTAGTAATTTCGTTGTTATTTTAAATTTATCATGTTATGGTGTTTTGAATCCAAAAACACTGTTAGGAGGATGTAGATGCATTATTTTGAAATTTCATTGGAGTGTGTATTTATCGTGTGTACCATTATGTGGTCAATTTCTGAAGAAGTATTATGAAAATTATTCATAATATAAAGGATGTTAAATTATGAATATTTATAGTAATTAGTCATTGATATAAGGATGCTATGGATTACCCAAAGGTAACCATTGTTTATAATTGATGACATTAAAGTGAGACATTTCATGTACTTAGTAAATTTGTTTCTATATCCAAATATAGCATACATATAGACTTAAGTATGATTGATTGTTTATTAAAGTATATATGGAATTTGCCAGTTTAAGAATCACCTAAAGGTGAACTTAAATGAATGACTTAAATGATTACCTATCAGTTTAAGTGTCACCCAAAGGTGAGCTTGAATGTAGACTAGTGTAGTAATTTGTTTGAATCCATTAATTTTATCAAAGCATTAATGTATGATCTTGTGTATTATTTCAAGCTTACATGAATTTATTAGGTTTGAGCAACAATGTGGTAAAGTTTAATGGGCTAAATTATGCTGATTGGTCAGAACAAATTCAGTTTCAACTGGGTGTGTTAGACTTGGATATGGCTATTATGATGGATGAAATGTCCGCAGCCATTACGGAGACCAGTACAAGTGATGAGAAGTCTCTTTATGAGGCTTGGCATATGTTTAACAGGTTGTCACTAAACTTGATGCGCATGTCTATGGTAGAGAATGTAAAGCCTTTTATGCCTAAAACGGAAAACGCAGCCATTACGGAGACCAGTACAAGTGATGAGAAGTCTCTTTATGAGGCTTAGCATACGTTTAACAGGTTGTCACTAAACTTGATGTGCATGTCTATGGCAGAGAATGTAAAGCCTTTTATGCCTAAAACGGAAAACGCAAGGGAATTCATGAAAATGATCGAGGAGTACTCACAATCAAACATAACTGACAAGTCTATTGTGGGAACTCTTATGAGTGAGCTGACTACCAAAAAAGTTTGACTGATTGCAACTTATACATGGCCATGTAACTGGAGTGGCTAATATAGCAACAAGATTGAAGTCAATGGGAATGGAGGTGAATGAGTCTTTTCTACTACAGTTTATCATGAACTCTCTTCCTCCCGAATTTGACTAGTTCCAAGTGAACTATAACACTCTTAAGGATAAATGGAACTTTCAAGAAATCAAAGCCATGTTGGTATAAGAAGAAGGGAGATTGAAGAAAATGAAAGATCATTTTATCCATCTCATAACTCATGAAGGTGCTAGCTTCAGTAAAGCCAAATCAGGAAAGAAGAACAAGAAGGACAAAGCCCCAATGAAAGTGAATAAAGGCAATATCCAGAAGGACCACAATTTTTTTTTTTTGCAAGAAAGTAGGTCACTTCAAGAAAGATTGTCCGAAAAGAAAATCTTGGTTCGAAAAGAAAGGCACTTTTTATGTTTGTGTAAGTTTTGAAGCAAATATTATTGAAGTGTCTAATAATACCTGGTGGTTGGATTCTGGAGCTACCACTCATGTTTCTAATATCCTTTCAATCCAGCCCATAAAAGGAATTGAAAAGTATTTATATATGGGAAACATAATGAAGGCACAGATAGAAGGAATTGGGACTTACAAATTGATTATAGACATTGGTTACTGTCTGAATCTTTAAAAGTGTCTCTATGTTCCTAGTTGTGCTAGGAATTTAATTTTAGTTGCAAAGTTGGATTATTTAGGTTTTAACTTTAGGATTGAAAATGGTATTTTTCATTTGTATAAACTTTCGTACTATTCTAATTTTGGTACATTATTGGATGGTTTATATCATTTAAATCTTGATGTTAATTTTTCTGAATCCTTGTTCAATGTTGAACATGTTGTTGACAGAAAATGTAGTGCAGGAAATTAATGTTCTGCTTTCTTATGGCATAAAAGATTAGGTCACATATCCAAAGAAAGCATGTTGAGGTTAGTGAAAAATGAAATTTTACCTCAATTGAATTTTGATGACTGGAATGTATCTATTGATTGTATTAAGGGTAAACAAACAAAACACATATCAAAATATCTCGCCACAAGAAGCAGTCAACTTCTTGAGTTAATACACACTAATATTTGTGGTCCTTTTGACATTAAATCTTGGAGTGGTGAAAAATACTTTATCTCCTTTATTGATGACTTCTCACGTTATTGTTATATATATATACTACATGAAAAATCTCAATCAGTGAACATCCTTGAGGTGTTCATAAATGAGGTGGAAAGGCAATTAGATAGAAAAGTAAAAGTGGTGAGATTTGATAGAGGTGGTGAATATTATGGTAAAACTTATGAGAGTGGACAATATGTCCAGGTCCATTTGCAAAGTATCTTGAAAGTCGGGGTATATGTGCACATTATACAATGTCCGATATACACCACAACAAAATGGTGTAGCAGAAAGGTGGAATCGTACTCTTATGGATACGGTTAGGAGTATGTTAAGTCATAGTAATATTCCTTTATACTTTATGGATGTATTCATTAAAGACTATTGTATATCTGCTTAACAGGGTTCCTAGCAAAGTAGTTTCTAAAACTCCTTATGAATTATGGACTGGAAGGAAACCTAGTTTAAGACATCTTCATGTTTGGGGTTGTCCGGTAGAGGTAAGGTTATACAATCCACATGAAAAGAAGTTTGATGCAAGAACCATTAGTGGTTACTTCATCAGTTATCCTAAAAGCCAAAGGGATATAGATTTTATTGCTGGTACAAGAATAGTTGAGTCTGGAAATGCTCGGTTATTGAAAATGGACAATTTAGTGGGAGTGAGGAATCCCGAATAATGGACATTCAAGAGCATACTGATAGTGTTTTTATACCTAATGTCTCTTCTAAAGTTGTTATCCCTCTTGTTGTATCACAGTCAGACAACAAGCTAATGTTCCAATCCCACAAAATGAACATATAAATGTTGAGTCAATTGACAATGAGCAAGTCACAAATGAGCAAGTCATAAATGAGCAATTGATAGAGGAACCACAAGAAGCAGCCTTAAGAAGGTCTGTAAGGCAAAAAAGACCTATTATTTCGAATGATATGTGGTTTACTTTGTTGAACATAAATGTGACTTAAGCATTGATGAGGATCCATTCTCTTTCAGATAAGCCATGGAAAGTAATAATTCAAAGAATTGGTTGAATGCCATGAAAGAAGAATTGAAATCAATGGATGACAATAAAGTATGGGATCTAGTTGAATTGTCTAAGGGTTCAAAAAGAGTCGGTTGTAAATGGGTCTTTAAGACTAAGCATGACTTAAAAGGCAATATTGAAAGGTATAAAGCTAGACTAGTCGCCAAAGGTTTCACTCAAAAGGATGGCATTGAATACAAAGATACCTTCTCTCCTGTTTCTAAGAAGGACTCTTTGAGAATTGTTTTGGCTTTGGTGGCTCATTATGATTTAGAGCTTCACCAAATGGATGTAAAGACCGCTTTTCTGGATGGTGACTTAGAAGAGGAAGTTTATATGGACCAATTATAAGGTTTCACAATAACAGGAAAAGAAAATTTGGTGTGTAAATTGAAGAAATCAATATATGGACTGAAACAAGCTTCCTAACAATGGTATCTAAAATTTAATGATACCATAACTTCGTATGGTTTTGTAGAGAACACTGTTGACTGATGTATATACATAAAGATCAGTAGGAGTAAGTTTGTTATTTTGGTTCTATATGTTGACGACATTCTTCTTGTTGCTAATAATATTGGTATGTTACATGATGTAAAGAAGTTTCTCTCTAGCAACTTTGAAATAAAAGATATGAATGAGACATCTTATGTTATAGGAATAGAAATATTTCGTGATAGATCACAAGGATTGTTAAGTTTGTCTCAAAAAGGCTATATTAACAAAGTGTTAGAGAGATTTTGAATGGAAAAATGTTCTCCTGGAGTAGTTTCAATTCAAAAAGGGGATAAGTTTAGTCAAATGCAATGTCCCAAGAATGATTTGGAACGAAAAGGCCATGGAGTTCATTCCTTATGCGTCAGTCGTTCGGAGTTTGATGTATGCTCAAACTTGTACTCGGCCAGATTTCAATTTTGTTGTTGGAATGTTAGGCCGATATCAAAGTAATCCCATAATTGATTACTGGAAAGCTGCAAAAGAAGTTCTTAGGTACTTACAAGGTACCAAAGAATACATGCTCACCTATAGAAAGTCAGATCATCTTGAAGTGATTGGCTACTCGGATTTAAACTATGTTGGATGTGTGGATTCAAGAAAATCTACATTTGGGTATGTTTATCTATTAGCTGGAGGAGAAATTTATTGGAAAAGTGCAAAACAATCAGTCGTTGCTACTTCCACCATGGAGGCTAAATTTGTGGCATGCTTTGAGGCCACGGTTCATGCTTTGTGGTTGGGGAACTTTATATCGAGGCTTGGCATTATTGATAGTATTGTTAGGCTGATAAGGATTTATTGTGATAATTCTGCAGTAGTCTTCTTCTCTAAAAATGACAAGTACTCAAAGGGTGTTAAACACATGGATTTGAAGTACTTGTCGGTCAAAGAAGAAGTGCAGAAACATAGAGTGTTGATTGAGCATATTGGTACAGATTTGATGATAGCAGATCTGCTAACTAAAGGACTACTGCCCAAAAATTCTATTGGTCATGTTGAAAGTATGGGCATTATGGATAAGTCAATATTAACATGATGATGTTATCTATCTATATGGATATGTATAGTTATATGCTTGTACTCTCATGACACTTGTGAATTCAATTAAAGTTATGTTTCTCTTTATTCTATTGTTATCCACATTAAGTTTCATACATGTATTATTGGTTGTGGTAAAATTTTATATCTCTTTGAGAGAAATGAAAGTTATAAGATTGATTAAAGTTATGTTGAGTTGGTTTGATTATGTGATACATGAAAGGAATCTTGTCGTTCATGACTTTTGCCCGCCATGATCGGATCATTTCAATTCATATAAGGATGATGACTTGATAATTCTAATGAATGGTGCACACTTAAAGTTTAGTTTTAGATCTTCGCGTCATCACATAAACCAAGTGGGAGAATGTTAAATTATTATTTAATTTAAGAATTGGTTCATGTAATTTAAAGTATAACTTTGATGTAAAGATTCTAATGTGATGATGATTATTAAAATATAAGGTATTAAAGTTATAGGGATTATTTTAGAGTTATTAAAATTAATTCCTCTCTTCTCACTTCAATAAAGAGCATTTTGGTATTTTATTAAAGTTAGTTAAATATCATAAAAGAGGAAAAAATTTTATTTATGTTGACACATTAAGTTTCTGAAAAGTAAAAAAGTAAAAGCATCATTCTCAAGAAAGAAAAAACAATTGTAACTTTGACAGAGAAAAACATCATTAGCAATTTCTATATCATCAAGAAAGCATCAAAGAGAATAAGGGAAGGGAAAACAATTAAAAATAAAGAACTATACAATGGATCTAGATAAGTTCTTTTCTACTATGTATATGAGAATAGTAAGTAATAAAAATTCAAGATCCTGTGTATTTTTCATTCAATTGAAAATTAAAGAATTACTTATAAGACATACACGAGAAGATTTGCAATTTTCACTATAAATATTGGATGAGAGGGATTTGCAACTTTAGTCAAAAAATTATAAAAAATATTTATAATTTGTCGAAACAATTTTATAATTTTCACGGAAAAAATTTACAATTTTCATTAAAAAATTGTATGAGATTGTTCATAGTTTTTTCCATAAAAATTATATACGAGAATGTTTGGTATATTTATTAGAAAAATTGTACAAAAATTTGTACTTCTTACCAGAAAAAATTACATAATAAATCACATTAAATCTATTAAATACTTATATTTTGTAGATGTGTTTTCTTAAAAAAATTTATTTTTTATTGTGTAATTTTCAATCTCATATTGAAAAAATATGTATATATAGCAAATTATCAACCGAATGTAGTAGCAGTATATGAATTTCTTATCGCTGTCTAAAATTAGATTATTGAAAGATAGTGACAGCAACAGAATCTGACAAGAGGACTGATCTTTTTTTTCTGCAGTTCAAGAAATTTTCTGTTACATGCAATGAAATGGCAAGAGTGTCATTGTTGAATAGGGAATCAAATCAGATGGCGATATTGTTAAACTGTTAAATGAAGAAAGTTACACCAAGTATAAATATTTTTTATCAAGTAATAAACGCCAAAACTTATGAAAATGTTTATCATCCCAGATTGGACCTTTATACATACATAGGAATCTTGTACCTCAACGACCACATTGGAAGTGGCTAGTTATCTTGTCCAATATCACTGTAAATTTTATTATAGGCACATGTTCTGAACTCTGAACAGAAAACAACGTATCAACTATGCAGTTGTTGGTTTCAGAATGGTCCTGAAATGACACAAGATAACATTTTTCTTGGTTCAGAATAAACATTACTTTCATCGGACAAGCTTTAGCAGATTAACAACTTGCAATGTTATTAACATATTAGACATGCCTTATGATTGAACAAACATCCATTGAAAAGTGTTTTATGGTGGTCCTTGTCGTGAACCTTCTTCAGACATGTGACATACATGCTTTGACTCTGACATCAGAACGAGTAAGAGTACATACAATGCAATCTAGCCACTAAGCCCGTCACCAAATTCATAACATCTACAACACTTAATTTGGGACATAGAGATTTACAGAATATTAAAATAAAAGACATTTGGGTACAGTAATATTAAGAATGTAAGTGCCCAAATAAAATAAAATAAAATACATTGTTTTCTAATGACTAAAAATAAGAAAGTTAAATAAAATATAAAGAAAAAAAAATAGATTATTTTGTTTTTTTATTTGAAGTGGTATAGTAAATGAATGTTCTTTATCCTGTTTATTATTTGGAGAATTTAAGTAGATGTTAGTTAAATAAGAATATACAAGAATTTATTGTGTTACCTCTAAGAAGTGGTGTCATAAGTAAAAGTTACTTTACCTGTTTGTTATTTGCATAATGTTAATGGGATGTTATGCAACATGTGAGAGGTTAGATGAGTTAATATCAATATTTTTAATATGCAATTTTATTTGAATTTAACAATAAAAAATAATTTTACGATAGATTAGAAAAAAAAAATCTCCTAATAAAAATTCAAAGTGAATTATTTGTTCTGTTGTAAGACTAAACTAAATGTTGTATAAAATTTGACTTAATGAGTTTACAGTAGACTACATGTAACGTAACACCAGAGTAGTGCAAGAACATTAAGCATAGTTGTTATTATGGGATAATTAACTATAAGTGTGGTTACTTGAGCCCAGATTAATGTACAATTAATACAAGGCCTACCAACCAACTCTATATTATAGGTAGTAGTAATGATAAAAGGTCACTTTTTTTTTATATCTTATTGTATGCTTATCCGGAATATAAAGTGTATTATGGAATAAGCTAGCATCCGGTTGGTAGCCTGGTTGCGATAATAGAACGGTGTTGGTAAGATAGTTTGGTATATTTGCTTCAGATTAAACTGGGATAAAAGGAGTTTATGGGCTTATGTGGTGTTGGGTTTCAATTGAACCAACACCAATATTAATATTATTAGGCTAATATCAATTTAAGACGAATCTAAAAATATAGAAATAAGGTTAGTTTAATTAAATTTTGATATTATGAATTAAGTTTATAATTAAAATTTGATTTGAGTGTGAGAGTATCTTTAACATGTACCTATTATTCAGGTTAGATTGTTGAATAAAGTAAGGTTAAAAAAAAAGTATGTTTCTAGATCCTATCACTTATATACATAAATATAAATAATAGGTTAAAACCATTTACACATTCTTATATTCGTAAGGTGTTCCCAATTTGGTCCCCTTCTTTTAAACATTCCCAATTGAGTCCTTATAAGTGCTAATTTCAAACAAATTAGCCTCTTCTGTTAAAAATTGTTAACTGTCTTAAAATTGTGCAGAGGTGAGTAGATGACGTGGTTAAAATTCTCCTTTTGAGGTGCTAAAATTGTGCAGAGGTGTTAAAATTGTGCAGAGGAAAATGGGAAAAATTTGAACACTTTGCACAATTTTAACACTTCTGCACAATTTTAAGACCTCAAAAGGAGAATTTTAACAACATCATCTACTCACCTCTGCACAATTTTAACATAGTTAACGATCTTTAACGGCAGGGACTAATTTGTTTGAAATTAGCACTTATAAGAATTCAATTGGAAAGGTTTAAAAAAAAGAACCAAATTGGGAATACCTTACGAAAATAGAGATGCCTAAATGGTTTTAACCTAAATAATAATATAAGATAGTGGTACTGTAGTATATTTAAATTGTTGGTGTAAACATGAATTTATTATTATAATAACAAGTTATAAATCGCAAAATAGTATCCTAAAAGTAAGTAATATTTTTGAAGTTTAGATTTCATATGTTAAAAAGTTTAGCATTTAAATTTCACTTTATTTATTGAATGAAATTGTGAGATATTTTAAAATGGGAAAGTATAACTGTGAGAAATGTGATGGTCATGATTGAGTACTTTTATATTTTTCCTTTGGTTACACATCCTCTGAAGTGATCCTAGGAGGAAGTGAGAGACATAAAGAAGAAGAAAGAAAAAGCAAAAATGTCTGCGGAATTGAATAATGGTATGGCACTGAAAAGTGAAGGCACAAAATTAATGTGTAGGCTGTGTTTGTGGTAGGACATGCTTTTGTGTTGTGTAAATTGAATGAATTGTCACTGAAAATCTGAACACGTAGAACAGTAGAGACATTCATAAATGGAATGGTTGTTTTGTTGTGTAGAAGTGAAGAACATGAGAAGAAGCAAGCAAAGAGCGTCTTCTTCAGCAACATTGAATTGAATGGGTTTTAGTTGGTGGGGTCATGACCTATGCATGAAATGCTAACGTAACGTTGAAGTTTATCTTCACGTTCAGCGCCGCGCCTATTCTCTCTATCTTAACATCTATTGCTTCCTATAGGTCTGCCCTACCTAAAACTCTATTTATTTATTATATTCTTTTTTTCTTTTCTTTTCTATATCTATTCATTATTTCTTTTTAAATATTCTCAATTTCTGTTGGCGAGGTAACATAAACTTTGTTTATAATCTTCTTTCTTTCTCAGTTTTTTTATTTCTTTTTTCTTGTATTCATGGAGATAATTAACATCGACGCATCTTTTTGGGATGAGAAACAAACCATATCCCCCAATTTGATAGCTTGATGATATCATTAATAATACATTCTGCACAACTCAACAACTATTAATGCCATTTAGCATTTTCTTATAATTATGTAACTCGCATGGAAACATTTTCTAATGTTTAGAAGAAAATTACACTAAACCAGAATAATATTTCGGGAACTTATTTTGTTTATTGAAACAAATGAACAATAATAATATAGTAATAAATAGATTGTTTTAATTTTCAGTTTTTTAATCAAGTTTTGTTTGTGTATACATGATTTTTATAGCTACAAATTATATTAATGCTCACTTTACAAAATGTAAAATTGAAGATTCTATCAATTAATTGTTTATAGTGAAACTATGAGATACGAATTTTTGTTTGTGGGAATCAAAATTATTTCCATATTGTTTGAAATCAAAATTTGTTCTAGTAAACATTTTAGCATTAAGATTATTGACACTTTATTGACGAACTAAGTGTTGACAAAGTAGAGTGTATATATATTTTGATGATGTATGCATTTTATTGATAATTATTCTCTTTTGTAGAAACCCAATTATAGTAGTTTAGGTTATCACATAACTAATATTAAGCATACGTATCAAAATAGATAGTATAGTTATATTATGTACTTCTAAAATTGAGAAATTCTAAAATAGCATTTCAAAATAAATAAGGATATTCTAATACAAAATACACTATGTCTATTTTTGCAAAAACCTTAAACATCAATAGCACACACTCCTAATGCAACTTCAATATTATCTTGATCATGCAATATTATGTGTTCTCATAAAATATACAATCATTATCACAACCATAACAAATAATACATAGTGCAAGAAATTTAAATAATACTGGTTTTAAATATTAATTATAAGGATAATACATCTTTTCACACACCACATTCAATCATCAAATGTCTAAAAGTGTATCACACATACAAAGGTTATCATGACTCTTTCATACACACAAATAGACATTTGACTCAACCTCCAGAAAGAAAAAGTGTATTAAAAAGAATATGAGACTCTGGATCTTTCAATATTCATTCACTTCTGTCTCTCAAGAGTTCTATCATTTTTGGGTCTCATCTCGGTCCATAGAATATGACAAGGTAAATTCTATATTTATGAGTTCGATCTCTTATCAAAACTTCATATATAACTCTCCCTTGACTCTCACAACTAATTATCTCCTTTCTATGAGTCTAATACTCGCATAATTAGGATAATCTCATTCCAATCTCTATCATCAGTACACTTCAACACACCATCACATAGTAGTATTCATCATATAGGAATCACTACATCCACATTTCACATAATTTTATACTAAACCATGCCACAAAATACAAGAATTGAAACTATATTTATAAGTTCAAGAATGTATATTCTTGCTTAGTAACAAATGTTTGTCTCACTCAACTTCTTCACTAGAGTGAGACTCACCTAACAACTACATCACTCACCTAGCGAAAATATATCATTGACACTCTCTATTTTCACATAAAACTTCCTCACACAATGAAATCACCCAATGAGAGAATGCTAGGACTAAATTACTTAAAATTCACCCAATGAAAATCCTCTCACTTAGTGAGTCATGTACATACCTCACTCTCGGGTTTTTGCTATTTTTATTTTCAACTAACCACTTTTTTACTTGCTCAACAGATATACCTCCTGACACTACTTTTGACAAACTCGCCTGAAGATTCATAGTTTGCTAATGAGTAAAAGAGTTGGAACTCTTTGGAATGCAAATTATGCATTTTCGCTTAGTGAGGCATGTGAGCAAGTCAACATAATTCTGCAAAACCATATCTGATAGTACTGTTCATAACAAATCCATATAGTTATTCCACTCGTATTTTAGATGAAAACACACAATTTATAATTTTATTAATGCCTCAAAAAATCTAGTTAGATTACACAACTAGTCAGAATCACCATTAGTGAAAAAAGAAAGCTCAACATACATACTAAACAATCAATACAATTATATCTATAAAAACATCAATTTAAAATTATATTTCAACAAAATCAACCATATTATAGTTCTCAATTATACAAATTAATTTCATCATATAGCATAAATGTTTAAACTTAAACTAGCTCCCCTTACCTAATGTAGAAAACACCCTTGCTCAAAGTTGCTCCTAGAACTCTATAAGTCAAAGGATACTCTAACTACTTACAAAAACATCAATTCAAATAACTAAATATTATAATTAAACAAAGATTCACTTTGATCAAATTTTAGCTACATGCATGGTTCCTACAATATTGCACCTCAAAACGCTAAAACACTTTTAAAATTAGAGCAAAAATAAATTTAACATGCTTTAAATTATGATTAAACATATATGTAAAATTCTTTATTGTGATTCTACTAGTAATTTCTTACTATCGAATAAATGAACAATTGAGCGAGAAACTCAATAAAAGATTATAAAGGTAGTTTTAGAGAGTTTGAGAAGATTATTAAAAAATTATTTACATTTCAACTTTTTAATAAAAAAATTAATATAATATCATATTTTAAAAGTTATATCTACTACTCTCTCTTTAACCCTATATCCTTAAAGATTTAGTACATTAAAAATTAAAAATATAAAATATGATTAGATTTATTAAATGTAATTTTAGCAAAACTATTTCTCTTAATTGATTATATTTTCTCTTAAATCAAAACTTATTTTCTTTAAACTTGAAAATAATTGATTATTTTTGAATAATAATTTTTATTATGATCAAAATTATTTTTACGTGTTTTATGAATAATAGATTATAATCAATTATGTTAAATGATTTAATAAAAAAAGTCACATTTGTAAATAATTATCTATATTTAAAAATAGTCAATTATGTTGAGGCAAAATAGTTTATAAATGTTAGGTTTTATTATGTTTTGAATCACGAATAAATTTTGGAATTTCAATTGAGTTTTTATTAAATTTTTGTGATGGATGAATTTTTAAAATTTTAATAGTTTTTTATAAAATTTTTGAGGGTAAATTTTTCTATTAATTATGTAACATGGCAATTATCTTGCATTTGCATTGTTATTAAGTTTAAATGTCCACACATAAATATTTTGTTACAAATAAACCATAGTTATGAGATTTTCATCATCCAATATTATGTATTGTATTTAACATAAATAATTATTAAATTTAAATCAAAACTATAAAATTATAAGTTATAATATATAATATTATAAAATTGAAAAATTACGAAATTATAAAATATAAAATTATAAAATTATAAGATTAGATAATTATAAAACTATAAAATTATATAATTAGATAATTATAAAATTTTAAAATTATGAATTATAATTTAATAATTTAATAATTATATTTTTCTAATTTTATAATTTTTAAATTTTATAATTTCATAATTTATATTTTCATAATTTCGCAGTTTCATAAATTTTTAATTTTATATTTTTATTATTATCTAATTTTATAATTTTATAAATTTATATTTTTTTATTTCATAATTTTATAACTTATGACATTTTAATTTTTATAATTTTGTAATTTATTATGTTTTGTATTTTTTAATTTTATAGATAAATATTCAATTTCTTTAGTTTTGTATTTTGTAATTATGTATTTTTAATTTAATTTGAAAATAATTTTGTTAATTATAATAAATCTTTATGGGAAATCTTGTCACACCCCCATTTAATACCCCTCTTTAGTGGGGAATACTTGTCATGCCTTCCACAATTCCCTTGTAAGTAGGAGACAAATTATGTCAGCCAATTAATTCCCCTCCATCGTGATCCGTGCGACTGCAGAAAGAATGAGAGCCTCTAGAATGCTGTGAGTGGACCGAACGACAAGTTTGGTGGCCATATTTAAAGTTGAATTTTCGAAAATTGGCACCACTTCTGCATGAAACCCCTTTGTCTTCTAGCTCCAGAAACTCAAATTCTCCTCCTTCTCTCTAAACATCCCAACCTTCTCTCTAGATTTTTAACCACCATTTCTCCTCCGATCATCAACTTCCTTACAGATTAATTGCTCCCGATGTCAAACTTTTCAATTTGCACCAATCAGATTCCCGTTCTGACCCGGTAAGTATTTCTGATTTTTGAAGCTTCTTGGTCTTCTTACATGCACGCACTCTTCAAGTCTGCATGTGGTTGTTAAGTCTTTTCTCAGAATCTGTTTTCTTGTAATCAGACCTTGGACCTTGAAAATCATAGAAGTAGTTGCTGTCAAGAACCTTAGAAGTTTAGCTTGTATCATAAGGTAAGGAAAGCTTATAAATTTAATTATGATTATTTTGTACGCATGATTTTGTGAGTTTACGTTTGCTGAATGTATGATCTTGTTGTTGAGAAATGCATGTTCAATTTTTGGTATGAAATATGTCATAAAGTTATAAAACTTAGTGAAAATATGAATCTGTAATCGAAGGGTCATTAGGACCGTTCGGTTTCCTCTTAAAATAATTGATCTGGTACCTTTATGTTGAAACTTAAATATATTGCTTGGTTATTCGTTCGAAATTACCTATTAAAGAACGTCCGGTCTTATACTGAACGTTCGGTCTCGAAGTGCTTGGTCATAGACTGAGTATTCGGTCTCATATTAACTATTTAGAACGTTCAGTCATACACTGAGCGTTCGGTTTATATTGATGATGTTTATTAAAAGTGCTAGGTCTTATACCAGTACTATTCATTTTAAGAACGTCTGGTCATAAACTATACGTTCGGTCATACAAGTGTTTGGTATTAGACTGACACTTAATTTCTGAAGCATTCAGTTTCATATTATTATTATTATTATTCATTTTTAAGAACGTTCGGTCATAAACCAAGCGTTCGGTTTACACATATGATATTTTGTTTGAGTATTTGGTCATAGACTTAGTACTCGGTTTGATGTTAATTATCCTTCTTGGGAAAAACATCCGGTTTTCATTGGTTAAGTCCATTTGGTTTTTATTGCTGAGTTTCTTATTGATTTCCGTTCGGTTTTGATTGATTAAGTCCATTTGGTTTTCGTTTGTGAGTTTCTCATTGATTTCCGTCTGGTTTCCATTGGTTAGTTCATTTGGTTTTTATTGCTGAGTTTCTTATTGATTTCTGTCCGGTTTTCATTGCTTAGTCCGTTCGATCTTGACTGAATTCTCTTCCGTTAGAGATTTCAGTTGATGACCAATCGATATCCTAATTGATTTATGTTGAGCGTTCGGCTTGTGCTAACGCTTGGTCTTCTGAAGAGAACCTCATCCTTCGATAAAAGTGTTCGGTTATTATAGGAAGAAAGGTGTTTTATCATTCGGTCGGGTCCTTAGGTATAGATGAATAATTGTAATAATATTTAAATATGTATATGAATTGATTTATGGGAATGGAAGAGAATTCCAAGGAGGAATGTCTCGATATATGGTTTTTGGGATTTGGTAAAGTATGAATATGGATAGTGAAATTCACGGCGTTCATCCTGAAATTCTAATGATTACCAGTTCCAAGTAGAGATGGGTAAGTCATGTGGTGAGAATGACAGGAGACCCTAGTCTAAGGGGGGGTCCTTAGGTGAGGTATGACGGGTTAACCTCGGGTGGCAGCTGATGGGTTTCCAGTTACTACATCACCCGGGTGCACGAACGGCCACAAGCTACATATTCATACAGTCCGGACAGTCAGTGTCTAAGTGGTCGGTCATGATAGACAAAACGTTCGGTTTGTACTGATATGAATGTATTGACGTATGTATTGTTCGGTTTGCATGTTTATATGTATGTTGTAAATGATTAATTAAATTTACATAAGCTTACCCTTATGTGTTCTGTCTTTGACCATATTGTCGTTCGATATTTGGTCGTTCAGTTTCTGTTCTCTTCATTGCAATGATAATCTTGGGTGTGAGCAGAGGGTGATCATGAAGATACATTGGAAGATGCCCTACAGTCAGAGCAACCCTTTGCTGGAGAGCTGTGCAGGACTGTCCGGTCTTTAGATTAGATTTTTACCTTTTACTTATTTTGTAAAATTGTTCGGTCTAAATACCCCTTTTTGACTATATATTGTATCATACTTTTAACTGCTGTACAAATTTTAATTCTATGTTATTTCTTATGCCTCATCCACTTATGTGCTTATCTCCTATTATTCATGTTAATTCCTAAAATAAATCATAACTTTCGTTATAGATTTATTGGGATGTTACAAATCTCGTATCATAGTATCCTCTAACAAAATATTAATGAAATTTAAACAGTACAATAATATAAGATAATTGTCAGAAAGTTGAGAGAAACATTTAAATATAAAAAATTAATTAAAAAAAATAAAATTTTGATAAACAATAGACCATAAAAATTTAATAAGAATTCAATTAAAAGCTTTCAAATTTATCAAGAATTTAAAACATAATTAAACCTAAATTATATGAAAAACATAATATTTGATTATAATTAATGATAATTTATTTCCATCACTAACTCTAATATTTCTCTTTTAAAAAATACTTCTTTCATTACTTCATATACATACTATTTAATACTTTCCACAATAGAATTTTGCAACTATGTAAAGAGAATTTTTTTACATTACAAAGAATTATCAAATATTTGAAAAAGATCATTCAAATGCTATAGGGGATCTTTTGGGAATCTGTCATACCAGCTGGTGATATGTTTCCTTTCATTCTATTCACTTAATTTATAAAACACCTGTACGATGGGCTTAGATTAATTTGGAATTGAACTCATATTAAAATTTGTTTTTATTTTAATTTTTTTATCTTAATGATTTTGTCTTGCATTTCTTTGATTCATTGAAACAAAAATATTATTGTTTTTTATCTTTTTTAACAACAATTTTAAGAAGAATTTTTAAAATCAAAAGAAGTCAATTTTTCAACCAATTTACCATCTTATGATTGTGATTAATATTTATCTTTGTTTTCCATTAGCTTAGTTTTAGTGTAAAAATCTATAAAAATGATAAAGATGTTATTGAAAAAAAATCACCAAATTATTAAAATAGTATATTTAATATATACAAAATAAAAAAAAATATGATTAACAGTTTGTTCTTTAATTAACTTAAAAGAAATCATTGAAAGTGTGTCATCTTAAACATGATAAGAAAATAGTAAATAACGCATAAGGATAACATAAATTATAAAAGTTAGCATCTTAAGCAGAAAGTAGTAAAATAAGTTACATACATTTTTTTTTTCTTCTCAAACAACATCTTTATATTGTTGACTGTAAATAATTTATTTTGACTAATCTTAATGAATAAGTTTAAATGTTTTTTCATTAATGTCACAAGTACAGTTTTCATAATTAACTTGAACAGAAAAAGTCATATTAATAAACTAATAAATATTATTTATTTGTTTCTACATGTACAGTTAGTTTCATATTCAAAATTAATATGCAATACAAAATCATACTATAATCAACCCAAAAGAAAATAATAATTCCATTGTAAAACAATAATAGGTTTTTAACTTCTTATCACTATTATAAAATAATATTTTAAAACAAAATTACTTTTTTTTTAACATTACCCCTATATATAACTAATAATGTATCACCTGCAATTAAAAGAGACTTAGCATTAGAAAGTTTGATGGTATTTTTTTCTAAATTTATATTAAAAAGTATTTCTTGATTTCTCATAATTTTTTTAAACTATGTTCAATAAGTATTAATTGTCTTTGTAATTTATATCATAATTTAAAATCACAATATCTGTTATCCAATTCAATATAAAATCATTTCTTATTAGTTGAATATTTTTTTTAAAAATATTTATAAATTTTAAAAAATTAATAGATATTTGTAAATATTCATAAATATTTTAAATTATTTTTATAGTTTTAAAATAAAATATAAATAAAATTATAAAAAATATAAATTTAAAATTTAATTTTAATTTAATTTAACCTAATATATAAATTAAGTTTTAATTTTATACATATAACTATATAATATAACTATCCGTTACCTATAAATAATAAATACCTACATTTTATCCACAATGTGAACATAAATATTATTCTTTTCATTGTTAATAGTAAATAATCACTCTAAAAAAATAGAATAAGACCATTATAAGATTTATGGGAATATGATAAGACGTTAAACCTAGTATAAAGGGATCTTCTAATAAAATTTAATAATAAAATATAAAAAACCTAAACGTTATAATATTACTATTCCACTAAAATAAAATAGTTATGCAGTTTATTATTTTATCTTTTCTCTGTCCATCTAACTGAAAATTATTTAAAAATTAAAAGTTACTTAAAAATATAATTAAGACAAGAATAACTTATGTGATCTTAAACTTTGCAAATAATAAATAAGTAAAAAAAAATCTTCAGAAGTTTGAAACTTAAAATGAAAAAAAGAAAATATTAATAAAATATAATGTAATTAGCCAATAGAAAGTAAGTAAAATATTAGTAAAATATATCTTAATTAGTTTTTTTAATATGCATGCAAAGTTAGAATTTTTTTTCTTATTTATGTGAAAAAATTAAGAAAAAAAATTAATTTGAAAATAAAATTGAAAGGCTTAAAATAAGATATATAATTTAAGAAGAGGTACAGAATGAGCAGAAAATATGCACATAATTGTAATAAACTGCACAGACCCCGACATTTTGAATAATTTCAAATTTAAGAAGTTTGACTAATTTGTCTAATGTTTTATATGATATCTATCTAGAAAATAGATACTCCAGTTGAATAAATTCGTAAAAGATAAAATAAAATATAATTTCAAATTTAAATTTTTGAAACAGTGAATTTATAATTTTTTTTTTTACTTTTTCTCATTGTTTATCTCATAGCTGATTTTGTAGCATAAAAGACAGCATTGACTAATGCAGTACTAGTGTAAAGTGCAAAGATACTAAAAAGACAAAGTTGTACCAAAATAATTGAAATTTCAGCAATAATAAATTGTAGAGTAGAAACCGTAGGGGGCACAAGAGTGTGCTGGTCCTAGTCCTCGGAAAGTGAAACAAGCAAAGAGTGCAATGTGGTGTGTGTCGAACAACGAGGAGAGAAGAAATTAGCATTGCAGGATCCGACCGAAACCTCAGTCTTTTTTGTTTTGTTTTTTTTTTTATCTTCAACTAAATTAACCGAAACCATTCCCCTAAATTACAAAATTACCCTCTCCTTTCTTTCTGAAAAGGGCTCGCTGGTCGAGACTCCCCCACCAACCTCTCAACCCAAAACTCTTAACTGCACTGCTCTCACCACCCATGGCCCCTCGCATTCACGGCATTTACTGTTTTGCCACTCCCTCTTCTATATCTCCCTCCCTGCATTCAGCACTGCTTCTACAACATTTACCTTTTTTTCTTCTCTTCCCAGGTTTTTCTTTTTTAAAACTTTGTCCTTTTACTTTGTTTTTTCTCCCCTCATGCATTATTTTATGTTATGGAAATTTGAACTTCAGATTCTCTCCCTCTCCTCATTTTTTTTTTTTCACTGTTGTTTTATTTTATGTTTTTTTTGTTTTTGTTTTGTTTTGATATTGCTGTGGGAATATAAACCGCTTCGGCATGGGTTCCACTGCAGTGTAACGTCTCAATGGGAGTGCTTGCTGCTGCTGTTCTGTGTTGTTCAAGGTCGTTTTCTGCTGCTGGAAATCTGTTGTCCTTTTTGGCCATTAAAGGATTCATCTAGTTTGCTTACTTGTCGGTCAATTGCATGTGCTGTTGACATTAAGTTATGCTTGATTTTCTCAGTGGTTCTATCTCTTTTCATCTGTCTCATTTTCTTTCTTATTTCTTTTTCTTTTCTATCCTTTTTGTTTATTGTATTTATCTCTCTTTTTCAGTTCCCAATCACCCGAATGGGTAAACTTTTATATTTTTCTACAGATCATGAAAAAAATGACAGGTAGACACACCTAGAGATTTTAAAAGAGAAAGTGGAAGCTAGAGCGATAAAGAAAGAAAAAAGGGAGAAAGAGAGAGAAATGTAAAATGGAGAAGGTTAATAAAGTGTTCAGGATGATAAGGTGTTGATGTATAATTATTGTTTATTTTGACCACATTATCTCTGTGTGTTTTCTTGAAGGGGTGTATTAAGAGGTATAAAGAACTGCGATTTTGTTGCTTTGCTGGGTTGTTTTATGTGTCCCCACCCCTTTTTCTATGTGATTTGTATTTCGCTTTGTGTTGATGTTATCTTTGTCTTGTAGGTGGTGAATGTTGAATTGTTTTTAGTGGTGTGAGATAATGATGGAAGGGCAGCGGCATTCGGTTGATATTCCAATTTCTAAAACTCTTGTGGCACTGAGGAGAGTCAGGTCATTGAGGGATCCCTCAACTAATTCTATGAGCAAGCTCTGTTATTTGGTCGATAATGTGCATTGGGAAAATGGTTCTGTTAATGACATTTCCCTTAGGTTTTCTGATGCTGCTAAGCCATGTGATTCTGATGATAATGCTGCTCTCAGATCAAGAAATTTAGGTCTCAAGGCACAAAGGGAGCAGAAAGATGCTGATTCTGCATTCAACTCAAGGCTGAAGCCTAGTGGAATTTCTTGTCAGGGTCTCCAACAAGATGGCGAACCAGTTTACTCTAAGCGTAATCTGCAATGCATTTCTGGAAACAAATCACCAAGTGAAAGTTGTGGTAGCAACCATGGGGGTAAAGGATTGAACTTAACTTCAGTTGTGCATCCAAGTAATAATGATTTCAAGGATGGGGATTCATGTTATGTAGCAACTGCTAGATCATCTCAGTTAGGGAGAATAGATTGCTCTAAGTCAGCAAAAAAGTCTCTGCGCAAGAATCAAGTAAAACCATCAGAGTTAGTAGGCAGTGTTGATGGCAATGTTAGTCCATACCCTTCTGGTTATGATGCTTTCTCACCCTATAGTGGTTCAGTAGGCATAAATCAAGGTATGGATAGTTTAGATGATAATGATAATGGGTGTGGAATAAGCTGTTGTTGGTCAAAATCACCAAGATTTAGAGAATCCAATCTATATGGTGAGATAGAAGACCGTCCTTTGATATCTCACCGTGTTGATGAGTCAGATCTTCATGCACCCAGAAGCATGAGAAACAATGGTGGCGGGATTGGTCTGAATTTGGAAACTCCTAGAAGTTTGTCCATGAAATTTAGGCCTAAAACATTTAGTGATTTGGTTGGACAAAATGTGGTAGTAAGGTCTCTGTTGGGGGCCATCTCCAGAGGAAGGATAACATCATTTTATCTGTTCTATGGTCCACGTGGAACCGGCAAGACATCTGCCTCTAGGATATTTGCTGCTGCACTGAATTGTCTTTCTTTTGAGGAACAGAGGCCATGTGGCCTATGCAGAGAATGTATTGTATTCTTTTCTGGAAGAAGTAAAGATTTTAAGGAAGTGGATTCTGTGAGAATCAATCGCAGCGACCAGGTTAAGTCCCTTGTTAAGAGTGCAAGCACCCCCCCAGTCTCCTCACGTTTCAAGGTTTTCATTATTGATGAGTGCCAGCTATTGAATGGGGAAACATGGGCAAGCATTTCCAATAGCCTTGACAACCTTTCTCAACATGTGGTTTTCGTGATGATAACTCCTGATTTGGATAAGCTTCCTCGGAGTGTAGTTTCCCGGGCTCAGAGGTATCACTTTCCAAAGGTTAAAGACGCTGACATTGTATGCAGATTGCAAAGTATTTGTGCCGAAGAAGCTCTTGATTTTGAACAGGAAGCTTTGGACTTTATTGCTGCAAAATCTTGTGGGTCTGTTAGGGATGCAGAAATGATGCTTGATCAGATGAGTTTGCTGGGTAAAAAGATCAATATCTCTTTAGCTTATGAGCTTGTAAGTCTAGCACTTTTGTTTATGTATTCCCTCCAACTTCAATTTTTCCTTTGCATTCTTGCTTACCCATTTGTTGTTCTGCAGACTGGGATCGTTTCAGATGATGAATTACTCGATTTGCTGGATCTAGCTTTTTCATCCGACACTTCAAATACAGTCATTAGAGCTCGGGAGCTGATGAGATCAAGGATAGATCCTTTGCAACTTGTATCACAATTAGCAAATCTCATTATGGACATACTTGCAGGGAAATCTGAAAATGGTGGTCCAGAAGTCAGAAGTAGATTTTATAGGAAATATACCTGTAAGTGGTGTTGTGTTTCTCAAGAATAATTGATTTTATATCTTATTTAGCTCTCTGGTAAAATTCTAGTCTGCTCATATCTTAGTTCTGTTATCCGACTAGTTTTTTCTCTATTACAGCGGAAGCTGATCTGCAGAAACTAAACAATGCGTTGAAAATACTTTCTGAAACTGAGAAGCAGCTGAGAATTTCTAAGAATCAAACAACATGGTTCACCGTAGCTCTCCTACAGCTAAGCTCTGCAGATTATCAATGTGTGGATGCAAATGACACCAAATTTAGTCTTAGAGGTGAATGCAATGGAGGTGAGTTTAACCCTTTTGCTTGGCCTGTTACATTATTTTCAATTCCTTTTCTCCTTGGTGTGTTGGATGGGATTGGCAGAATGGAGTGGCTTTGTCAGATAGAAAATTCTAACCTTTCTCTTCATTCCTTTAATGGATAAAAATAGTAACATCGGCATTACACTATCCACAGTTCAAAACTTGGAGCATTTTGCTAACAAGTCATACAGATTAGGAGTGCCGGAGGATCACAAAGGAACATTGGATTCCATTTGGTATAAAGCCACTGAGATGTGTCATTCTAGTCAGCTCAAAACTTTTCTCAGGAAGAAGGGGAAGTTGTCGTCACTTCATGTTGATCGCAGTACAGCTTGTAATTTTCTTTTCCTTTTCTCTGGTGTTGCTGTTCATTTACCATTCAGTTAAAAATTTCTTCTATCACAGTATAACTGCTTTCTGCTGTTCTGTTTGGTGTTTCTGTCACACTTCTTCTTTCAGAAATTTGCTTCTTTATTGTCTGAAGAGAAAGGCTACCAACTCGCCCTTTTAGAACACACCCTTTTAAATATGCTTGTGTTGATTGAAATTTATTAGAAATGACAGTTTTTGTGGGTCTCACTTTTATTCTATAAACTATTCTCTTAATTTTTGTACCTTCCTTATAAATTTTAACCATTTAGAGGAGTGTGTTTCTACTAGATTTTAAATGTACTTGTAAATTTTAAATATTACCCATGTCTAAATTTACTAGAATTTTTACCTGAGATTAATTCTTTATTTTTTTTTTATATTTTAAAAAAGTTATAAGATTACTAAATTTTGTGGAATGAGCAAAATACTGAATGAGGAATTTAATAATGCACTAATTTGCAGGTCTTGCTATTGCCGAGTTAGAGTTCCACCATAGTAACCATGTATCCAAGGCCGAGAAGTCATGGAAAATGATTGCAAGCTCTTTGCAATTCATATTGGGTTGCAATGTGGAGTTGAGGATCACTTATACACCTTGTGCTTCAGATTCTAAGTATTGCAAACTGAAGAGATCAACTTTCAGTTTCTTCACTTGTTCCCGCAGAAATCGGCAACAGAAGTCACTGTCATCTAATGAACAAGGAAGTGAATCAGATTATGGTGATTGCGCCTCAGAAAATCCCATGATGAAGGACAAAACTTCTACCTCTGATTGTGGAATGGATGCTGTAACAGCTTTGAGGAGTTGTGAAGGGAATTTGCTGAGCTCAGGGGAAAGATTTTTGAATAGATCATTTCAAGAGAATACGAAGACATCATGTGCTGAAGTTGATTCTTCCAAGGAAAAGGGTTGCAACGGTGCTCATCTAGATCCATCAATCCTCGATTCAGATAATGACCACTTTAACTGTTTTCCTAAAACCCTTTGGCTTCAAAAGAAGTTCCGTTCTTCGTATTCATCCAAGTTGTCTTTTCCAGGCATTCAACAACAGAAAGATTTTGTTTTGTCTGTCCCGAAGTGTACATGTTCTGGGACATATACCTATGCTAATGAACCCTGCATTTTTTCTGGTAGTTGTAAGAATTGCACCAAAGCTTCTTAGAAGAAAGTAAGTTAACTTGTTACGTGTTTACATTGTTATAATTGTTTTTGAGACTGCACTACAGTGATAAAGTAGCATAGTTGAATAGAATTCTTGTGGTTTATCCTTCATGGATAGGAACTGTTGTTTGATTAAAGTGCTTCCTGATACTATTGTTTTGCTGCGAGATTACTGAATGATTACTGAAATTGTTACACATTTGTTTGCTCAAATAGGTTATCCAGTTAAGAAAGTAATGCCAAATACAATTTTTTTTTTTTTTACAATTGATTGCGATAATCATGCATGTGATACGAGAATTATCCAACTAAGCAGTTTTATGGTGACAACATATTTTATTATTATCCTCCTTTATTGTAATGAATATAAATAAATCAAATTTTATTAAATTTGTTTTCTGTCATGCTACTTTTTTATTTGATAAAAACAATGAAAATCATAAATCAACAATTGTTATTTTAAATTTCAACATAATATATTATTTGGAATAATAAATCATTTAGAATAATATAAAAATATGAATAATAATGATTATTTTAAAAACTATATTTATGAAATAATTAAATAATATTACATAAATAATGGTAATAACTATTGAATTTACAGTAAGTATTACCAATTATTTTTATAAATCATTTTTTAATTGAATCAATTTGCTTGTATTTAATTTAAGAAAAAGCATTACAGATTTTAATTATTAAAAAGAAATTGTTTACAAAGATCATAATTGAGTATGAGTAAATGCAATTATGTAATGCAGCTTAATCGAACATCCATTTAATTATAACTAATTATGCTTGATAAAAAAATGTCAAATCATATATAGAGAAAATCAATTAAGTTTAATTTGACAATTTTGTTTAATAAGTTTTTCTCCTAATATTTTTCAATTTAGATAATGTGGTCCTTTTCTTTTCAATTTAGTTATCATTTTAGTTAAAATGAATAAATGTATTCGCTTTTATTAGATTGGTGTTGATAGGGAACAATTTGACATATTTACTTTAAAACATGATAAATAATTTAAAACACTAGTATGGTTGGAGATGAGAACGTGTCATGTTTTTCCTTTTTGTATAGTTAAGATAGCTTCTTCTTCTCTTCCTTTTCTCTTTTAACATTTAATTGTCCTTCATTTCTCATTAATGGCTAGCTACTAGTCTTCATCAAGTACAATTGTAATTGAAACCTCCACAATGAATAATTCGGTTGAAAAATCAATATTCCTCTTATGGTCATGGTCGTTCTAAATTTGGATTTTTTTTTTATGTTTTATTTTTAGTTTTGAGAAGATTAGTTGAATGAGTATACTTGATTCGTCTCAATGTCTTTTTGTCTATTGTGCAATCCTTCTGAATAAAGCTTTAGTATTAACATTATTTGTACAAATAAAAAGAATAACACATGTAAGCAAAGAGAAACTTTTTCGTACAACATTAAATGTTTTAAAAGTTGATGATCGTTAAGCATGTTGCATGTTCAAAATATTTTGTCATATGTCGACACATTTTGATATAGACATAGTTTGAAGGCAAAAGTGTTTGGTATGTTATGATATAATCTTCAAAGATTTTGTTTCATAATGCCGTCTAGGCTCAAGTACATCATTTAGGCATGTTTAGCAGAGCTTTTTTTCAGATGCTGCAACTTTTGTTAATGCGTTATGCTTATAGGATATTTTGTCGAGGGTTCTATAACATTTGACACCTCATGTATCTTATGTCTTGGACATGTCTGAGATATTAGATAGTTATGTACCTTTTGATGGCATTTAGTGTGTTATCCTGATATACTAGATAACTCAATATGTCAGATGCTTGGTGGCCTTCTACGTTTGTACGTTGAATTTTAAGTATCCGCATTCAGCTCAACCTTTACATGGATTATGTTTCTAGTGTATCAGACACTACTTCATTTAGACATAATTTTCTTCAAACATTATATTCTTTTATACACGTTGATCTTGTTCAATACTCTAGATATATTGATGTACTTGATAGATACATGTTTTATCTAGTGTTATCCTTTAGTACATGTCACCATTAGACATTATATCTTATGATCAATATTTTGTTGACTATTGTTTGTTAAATTTCAAAAGATGAGTTGTTAAACAGTCTAGTCTTTCTAGGCGATCTTGTTTTCAACAATCTCTTCCTTTTTTATGTTTAACAAATACCCATGCTAAACGAAATATGTTTGTGAGGATTTTACCTTAGATAATGGTTCAAATTATTTGATGTTTTTAATAGCCTAAATGATACAATTTAGAGTGCAATTCATAAAGCTTGGCATTGGACAATTGTACACAATTTTGACAATCATCAACGTTTTAATGTTACCAGAATGCTGAACCCAATAAATAACACTTATTTCAGATAATGTTTAATGCATATGCATATTAGAGCAAATAATTCATGTTATAGCGAATGCATAAACAATGTTTATCAAAATACTATATGTGTACGCCTCGTGAATTAGATAACTTATTAATATTAAAATTTTGATATCTTTTAGCACATTCTTTGTTTATAGGGTTTATCATATTCTCTCTTTTGAGCAATTTTTTCTCCTTAACATATTATCTCCCTCTTATTTTGTGGTTTTGATCAGCATTTAACAGTTTATCACATAGCAGTTTAGCATGTTGAAGTTCTCCTCCTTATAAGATAAAAAAGGGTTTTAAGTGAGACATGGCATATGACAATATGAATTTCAAAAAAAGTTATCATGAATGTGTCATATATATATATATATTTTATTTTTTGACTTAGGAGAATTATCCATTAGACATGTTATGAATGATATATGACTTTCATAAATCACAATCATTGAGTTATATGCAATGCAACATTCAATCAAAGCATACAATGAACCATGTCAAAGTAATTATTGATCTAGTTATTAAAACCTATGTTGACGTAGTCAGAGCAAATAGTATTTCAGAGCAACAAGTGTTTAAGGTATCAAAGTAATAATGTATTAAGGCATTAAGACAACAAGTGTTTTCATATCCCCTTAGATAATATGACTCCCTGAATGATGTTTGTCTATTACCTACAGGAAGATGGAGGAGGTGGAATTGGTTGGGTTGAGGATGGTTGTGATTATGGTTGTATGGTTGTGTCAGGTTGCTGAAGGAATTTAAGGATTAAAGCTTTTAAGGTGTTGGCCACTTCCTTGAAGCTTTCATTTTTCTTCGCCTTGATCGCAACAAGTTTTGAAGCAGTGTTTGTAGCATATTGTGCCATGAGCTCATGCATATGTTCCAACAAGGCGGTGAAGGCAGGGTCAATGGGTATGTTAAGATTTAGTGGATAAGTGGTGATTCGTGACATTGATAACCTAGTGCTGATGTGAATTATTTTTACCACCATAAATAATTGATGAGAAGATGGATTTGATAAGTGACAAATAGAGGTGGCAAGACGATGCTTAATGAAATCAATGATTATTGTTGATTCAGGATGACAAAAGAAGTAACGAAAGGAAAAGAATGATTAAGAGAATAATGAGAAGAAGAGTTTTACTAATGCAAAATTATATTAATTCCTTTAAATAAAATGAAGACTAAATTGAAGATAAAGAAAAAAAAAGAATCACAATAAATTAACTAAATAAATATTAAGACAAAAATACTAACCAAACCTAAGTGCAATAAGTGTAATTTTTTTTACATCACGTGGCATGCTGAGGTGTATTAAATTTTTTTGAATGGCTTATTTCTACAATCAAGCATGGAACAAAGCAATGTTGCGGTTGGAGTGCCTAGGGAGGACGCATCATGGTGTTAGAGAAGGTGCTTATGGTTGTTGTGTTTAGCGGGAAGATGACCAGGGAAAGTTAGGGTTTCACCTTGGGAAGACGCCTCCCAGGGCTGCCACATGATTGCCCCTAAATCGCTTTTGTTCCGCCGCACCTTCTTATTAGACCAAACCCTCCTCGTCGGTGCACTACCCTTATCGTGGCCTCCTCCTCACCCACCGCCCACTACGATGCACAATTTGGAGTCGCCACCAAGAAAATGTTGTGGCTATCGTATGACCGAGCACTATCACCGGAGCATCGTTAGGGGTCGCTGCTCCTCACCTCCTCCAACTCTGTCATGCACCCCCTCAGACACACGATCTCCTCTATTGCCGCCTCGATCTGTTGCAATAGGCGCTTCTCGTCTGCCTACCACGCGTTTCGGTGTGACGCTCCACCACTCGAGCATTCGCCTTCGAGTCCTCCTGTCACTGCGAGCATTGAATTTAGAATCCAGTATAATGTTACTTGTTTTCACATCACGATGAAGAACAGGTGGTAAGCAGTCATGATGCATATAGCACAAACCTTGAGCAACTCCAATGACTACATATAATCTCTTTGGCCAGTCAAGGACTGAACCTGAAGTTGTATGCTTACTTTTGTTGTGCAGCCATCTATCAAGGCTATGGTTTTCATGACACTCGTAGACAAGGAGAAGAGAAATCCCCTTTGGAGATGCAACATAGCAAGTTCACAATGTTGTTATGACAAATAATACTCAGTATCTCAACTTCTTCAAGAAATGACCTTACAAGCTTCTCCTCTAACTTTCTGTTACTGAGTATCTACTTCACTGCGACATAGTTTGTATCACCAACAGCGACACTATATACTGCACCATACCCACCACTGCCAATAATATTGTGTTCTGACATTGAGGACACAACATTTCCTTTTGTGAAACTGAGCCTTTGAAAGGAAGTGAGCTTCCATGACCTTTTCAGTTCCTGCTTTCTTTTTTTGTAAACTCTGATCATCAAAAATAGTGACAACAAAGCCAGCAAGGAGGCTGCTACCACTAGGCTTATGATTATAACATGAGATGCATATCTTCTATCAATTCTTGCCCTTTGAGGCCTGGAATTGCACAAGATAAGGTTTAGTACTGGAGTGTCAGCATAGAGACCAGGATTGTTCAAAAAGCTGCTGGAATAAACAAGATTTTCAAATTCACTTGGAATCCTTCCTACCAAACTATTGGAGGATAGATTGATATTTGTGGGTCTCATAAGAGCTAGTTGATGGAATTTGGCCAGATTGATATTTATGGGTCTCATAACACTCCATTTGGAATTCTACTAGAAAACTGATTGTAACTTATGCCTATGTCTGAAAGATTCTCGAACAATCTTTTAGGAAGCTGACTAGTGAACTTGTTTTCGTTTATCTTAATGGTTTGTATGTTAGAAGATGTCCATAGACCACTAGGAATGTTGCCAGAAAGTTCATTGTTTTCAAATTCACAGCTCCTTTGCCACCTCCACCGCCTGGGGTTTTCAAATTCACACTCTTAGAGGTTTTCCTAGCCAATTCTAGGGACAACCCACATGAGTTGATGAGGTAAAGCACGGTAAAGGTGTTACCTTTGCGGCTGTCCCCACCAAAGGTGAATGTCTTGAAACTTAAAAAGAAAAGCATTGTGCTTATGTTGCAATAGAGAACCCAATTGAAATTGGGTGCTTCTATGGCAGAGCTTGTTCTTGCTCTTGGATTTGCGATTCTGGAACCAATAGAACACATTGGCATCACCAACTTGGCCATACTCCTGCAACTGCACCTGGATCTTCCTTATCTCATCCCTTGTGGGATTCACCATCCTAGAATTGAAAATGGCTTCTAGAATGCGAATTTGCTCAGGTTTTGGATTCCATCTTGACTTTGATTATGGAGTTTTCTCTTCATTTCCCTAATGGCCCTTGGCAATTGGGAATGCTTGTCCGGATGGAACTGAAATGCTAGTTTCTTGAAAACGGTTTTGATTTCCTCCTTGGTCGCGGTTCGGTGCAAGCCAAGAACCTTGTAGTGATCCATTTCGTTGGAACGAATTGAGATTGAGATTGTTTTGGTTTTTTTGCTATGGTTTATGAAAATTTCCTCCCCTCTCTCTAATGAATTTTCTTTAAGAAGTGACGAAGGAGAAGTATAGGAAGAGGATCTTCCAGTTTAGAAGATTGGAGATTTTGTTATTCATGGCATGAAGGATGACGAATCGTGGTCGTGTTGTGCCCACGACTTTCTTTGAGGTATAAGTTTAAAATGTTTTTATTAAAATTTAAATAAAAATTCCACGCAATCAAATCATACACACCAGCATAAACACGTCATCACAGTTAGACATCGTTAGTGAAAACTTAACGAAGATGGCTTAATTGACTCAATTTTACAAATTTATGAACCCAATTGAAGCCAAAAAAAAAAAACGAGAACCCACTTGAGATTGACCAACAAATATGAGGATCAAATAAGAGTTTAAACCTAATAATTATTTTAAAATATATACTTTCTTTATACTTAAATCTAAGATAAATAATTAATTTGATATAATAATTATTGACATATTTCATTTTAATTTAATAATAAATGTTTTTATAATTTTATTTTAAAACCTTTAATTTGATTGATTTTGTTTGAAGTCCACTTATATGTATAAATTTTTATTTAGTAACTTTGTTAAAGGAAAAAATATAAGTTAATATGCAATTTTTCACCTTTTATTTTAAAAATTTAAAATTTTTATTGATTTTTAAAATTTAATTGTATGTTAGTATTAGTTTTTTGGTTTAATACTATTTTTGGTTCCTATTTTTGTTAACTCTATTTGATGTGAGACTATTTTTTTTCGAATGTTCAATATAGTCCTTTACATCGTAATTTATGTTTAATTTGGTTCTTTTGGCTCACGACGTTTAAATCGCTAACGACTTTGACACATCACCCTTAACACGTCATCATCATTTCATTCCTCCAGAAACCTTAACCCTAATGACCTTTCAAGCTTACGACCAACCACCATCTTCGCACCTCTATCATCAAAGATTTCGAAACCCTAACTAGAAACCTTTCATGAACATATCATGCACTGGCTACGCCATGTTCCAAACGCTCCGCCACAAGCATCATGAAACCAAATCGCGAGTTCCGCATGCCTTTGAGCAACGTCGTCGTGAAGCTTCTTCATTCTCCACCAGCCACCATCAACCTGAAACACAGAAGATCAAAACCTAGAGAACGAGAAATCTCCTTCAAACCAAAAGTGTGATTCGCGCCACAACGGTGAATAGCCACCAACATCATCACTAACCTCTCGTAAGCAAAACCCAAATCACAGAAACACAAAGTTGAATCATGCAACCATCTTCAACCGCTGCACCAGTGCCTCTCCACATTCTTCTCCACCGTGACTTCTTCATTCACTTGCAGGAGAAAATCCTAGAAGCAAACCAACTATCACGAAGTTCACCCTATTCTCGCGTGATGGAATTGCAACAAGATCTTCCCCAATCTGTAGATGCAAATCTGAAACCCTAGTTTTTGGATGAAGAAAGAGGTTGCCACATGTCAAGCCCTCATTGGCGCGACCATCCTTAGTCAACTCTGGTCCTAGCCACGTCAACCAATAATTGCCATGTAATTCACTTATAGGTGTTGTGGACATTATTGCCATTAACGATTTAAACATGGTTAGCCAAAAGAATCAAATTGAACATAAATTAAGAACTATATTGAACATTAAAATAAAATGAGTCCCATATCGAACAAAGATAACAAAAATATCGAACAATGATATTAAGTCCAGTTTTTTTTATAAATATGTACTTCTTTTTTTCTATTATTCTAAAGTTAAAATGTGTGCATACTTATTGGTGTAAGTTCATTATTTATCTAAAAAACTATTTTTTCTTATTAATAACTGACCATGAAGACGTACACTGGTTTGTACTGTTTCAAGTGAAAAGAGAAACCGTTGACCCCAATTCCATTGTTTCGTTGAATTGGAATTGGAGGCAGGAAACAAGGAAACCTTCGATGGCCGATGATAATCACCGTGGCGTGAGACTGCCATGCCGCCCAAAGCAACTCAGCACCAAAGGATCCGACCCAGGAATCCATTTCTAGCTCGTTGGATCCCCGTTCCTCTCGCCGCTCACTGTTGCTTCCTTTCTCCAATGTATCCATTCTCTCCCCTCCTCCTCCTCACCTGATTTCCACAAGGAATCGGAGGACCTGTGCACACCCCTCCCTAAAGGCTTCGAATTCATCGGAGGCATAGCCTCCGGCGAGGATTCTAACGCTCATGCGACCGTGGACGCCGCTCGTTCATTATGGAAACTTCTCTATCGGGAAGGAACGCATCGCCCGCTGATTGGAGTTGTTTACGGTTCAGATTCTAGCGATCTGCAGTTTTTTGTGTCTGAGAGTGGGAATGCGACTTGCCTTGAGTCTATTCCATCGGTAATAGAGGAACGAGATTCAGAGAAGTGATTTGTGGGAATGCTTGCCTGCTTCGTTGTGAGCTTCCGATTAAGTTGCCACTCTATTATGCTCTCAAAAATCCAACCGGTAGGTTTTCCTTATTCTCGCACTTTTTCGGTCTGGTTCAGTGAAGTTGTTGATATTTGAAGAAACATAATCTCTGTTGCAACTGAATGATCCTTTTAAGTTTCTCATTTCACTTTAGGTTTGCATTCGGGTTTAAGAGGAGCTTAAACCATTTTCTCTCTTTGAAATCCGTTTTTTCTCACCTCTGTCTCGCTTTCTTCTCTCTTTTGGTGAGATTCGTTTCTTCTCACCCCAACTCTCCCAATGTTGTGTTTTGTTTGGTTTTGTTCCGGTCACAATGATGTAATAGAGTATTTTCCATTAAATGTTTATTGAAATAAAGGTGGTTTCTTATTTACTATATCTAACAAAGTATATTTTCAGGTATGGATTACTATTGTTGCTTTTGTCAGAGTTGAATTGAGGGAATTAATAATTCTAATATAACTATCATCATGGATAAGTTGAATGAATTATGAATTGATTGATTGTGAGTGTGTGATGCATACGAAAACCTTTAGGAGAGAAAGGAATGTTAATACTTTGATTGAACGTGTATGATGCAGAGGAAAACATCTTGCCCGCCAAGCATGTCAAAACCGTAGAATCCCTCCGTACATAACAAAACAAAGGGAGAATTGGGATGAGAAGAAACAGATCTCTCTAAAGAGTGAAGAAAGTGAGGCGAAGCTGGGAAGAAACGAAACTCAAAGAGAAAAAGAGTGAGAGAAAGCTGGGAGGTGGGACTGAGAGTGAAAGTGAGAAATTATTTAGGGTTCGATAAATAAATAAGATTAAAAGTAAAATGGTTAAAAATTAAAAGGTAACTTTACCATTAAAAATTGTTAGGGGATGTGGAAGGAGAATGAGTAGTGGTGAAGGGAGCAACACCCTTTAAGTCAATGCGAGCTATATAGGCCGAATGCGAGTCAACTTGTCTCGTTGGCCCGTACATGTTTCGGGTTATAAAGAGCGAGACTAAACAGACCATCATGCTAAAATACTTAGTCTATCTCACACTTCTTGTTGTGGACTGGTTTACATGACCTGTCCCACATTATCATCTAAGTAAAACAGTTAATATTATTTTTGGATATCTAAGGTGAGATATTTATTGAAGAATACTCTTCTACCAAATAATTAATCTTAGTGAAATTATTAAACTTAAAATAATGGATATTTAATTTACAATATTTTCCATTAAAATTTTATGCATAGTTTGGTAAAGTAAAATTGTTAGGATTTTTTAATAAAATCCTAAAATGTATAGATTGTTATATTTTCTAAATTGCTTGGTGTATCACATGTTCACATTCTTAGGCAAATGAGTTTAAATAAAATTTAAATCTAATTAAAAGTTAATGTGATTTGAAATTCACCTTGTTACATGTGTGGTCAACCACTTGACCATCTAATTACAAACAATGAAGTTAATTTTTTTTTAAAGATTGAGCACATATTCACTTCTTTTGGTGAATACAATTTTAATTAAATAAAATTCAAATCCAATTAAAGAAATTAAGGATTTTTATGATGCATCGTTCATGAATAAATTTTAATTAAAATAAAGTTTTATTCTCGAATGATTTTAAATTGATCTTAAATTTTTTAATTATTTTTATTTTTTTGTTTAAAAATAAAGTTAAGTTTAATTGAGTATTAATTTTGTTTTAGTGAATTTTTTTTTATTTTCTTGTAAAATGAATATTAACAAAATAAATAAAAATTTTATATAACTATAAAATTTCTTTGATATAAATAATCTTATCTTTTACCCACCTTTATTATGTCTTTTCTTTCTCTATCCACCATCACCTAAATAGATTGTGTGGATTATAAATAAGGATTTTATTTAATACAAAATTAAAATAATTAAGAAAAAGATTTAAAATTTAAAAAATGTTTTTGGTATATGACTTTCACAATAAATTGGAATTAGTTTATATTTAAAACTTTGATACATTTAAGTTTAAAAACTTTAAAAAATATATAATTCTTTTAACTCAATTATATTAAAATAATAATTCAAATAGTATAAATAATAATTTCTATAGTTAATTTTTTAAAATAAATAACATTCATAAATATATAATTTATAATTTATAAGTACAAGTCTATTGAAAATATAAATGACTTTGATTAAAACAAGGAAAAAATGTGAATGAATGAGTTATTTTTGGATGGATTGGACGTGAACGACTGAATTACTTTTGGATATAGTGAACGTGAATGAACAAGTTACTTAGAAGAAACATATATGATGTGTTGTGTTAGTGCTGATGGATTTTAAGAATTTAAAGTGAATGCAAACTATATAGGCCAAATGCGAGTCAACTTGTCTCGTTGACCCTTACATGTTTCGGGTTATATAAAACGAGACTAAACAAACCGGCATGCTAAAATACTTAGTCTATATCGCATTTCTTGTTGTGGGTTGGTTCACATGACCTGTCCCACATTATCATCTCTAAGTAAAACATTTAATATTATATTTGGATCTCTAATGTGAAATAGTTTTTGAAGAATACTCTTCCAACAAATAATTAATTTTAGTGAAACTATTGCACTTAAAATAATGGATATTTTAAGTAAATTGTGTAGTTGATGATGACTTAGAAGAGCTGCATGAGGGTCAAGAAGCTGGTGATGGTGTTCAAGTAGAGGTTGAAGTTGATGGTGACGTAGAAGAGTTGCATGAAGTTGAAGGATTTGTGGAGGATGAAGTTAGTCTTTGTAGTTGGAGTTCATCTAGTGATGAAGGTGATGTACAGGGAAATAATGAGGCTGAAGAGGGACTAGTAGATGTGAGAGTTGATTGTGATATAAACGGTGATGTAGATGGTAATGCAGAAGTAGAAGTACAAGTAGAAAGTATTGATGAAATTGATGAAAGTTATGATGTCAATGTTGATACTGAAGATCATGATGATGGAGGTTTGTCAGATGAGGAGTGGAAATATGAGGAATTACTTAGTGGATGTGATAGTGATGAAGAGGATAATGACATTGAAGGTTATGGGAGGTTTGATACTTTTTCTAGGCCAAAAACTATGGTAGACTATACATGGGAAGTGAGAACTTTTTTTGCAGAAAAAAAAGATATTTTAGATGTTGTAAAAGGGTATGCATTAGAAAATGGGAGGAACATCAAGTTTGTAAAAAATGACAAAACAAGATTGAGGTTGAAGTGCTTTGGTGCAAAAGGAGAATGTCAATGGAGATTATACTTTGGTTATATGGAGGCTGTAAAATCATGGCAATTGAGAACTAAAACAGACAATCATACTTGCAGCAAGGAGTTCAACTTGAAGTTACTTGATGCCAAGTGGTTGAGCAAGAAGTTGCTGAAAAAAGTAAGGGAAAATCCTAGAATGAAGGGTGTAGAAATTTGTGAAAAAGTTCAAAGGAAGTGGAACATTGGGATATCTAGGTGTATGGCTTATAGAGCCAAAGCTATTGCTTGTGATGACATTGATGGGTCTTTTAATGATCAATATAAGAGGATATACGATTATGCGCATGAGGTGTTGGGAAGAAATCCAGAATCTACAGTTAAGGTAGAGGTAGAGAATACTAAGCATGAGGTTATTTTTAAGAGATTTTACTATAGTCTTAAGGCATGCAAAGACAACTTTGTGTTTTGTAAATCAATAATTGGATTAGATGGAGCTTTTTGAAAGGGAAGTATGGTGGTGAGCTGTTAACAGCTGTTGGGCGTGATGGAAATGATCAAATGTTGCCTATTGTATATGGGTGGTAGAAGGAGAAAACAAAGATTCATGGACGTGGTTTTTGAATCTTTTGATTGATGATCTTGGTGGTGAAGAAGTATGTTCATCAGTAACATTTGTTTCAGACCAACAAGAGGTAATAACCATATTTAATTTGCTTGTTTCATACAATCAATTATTAATTTCATATGGTCTTAACTGTTATTTTATATTTTAACACCCCATGGTCTACTACCAGCCATACAACAACTACTCCCTAGTGTGACCAGAGGTTTTGTGTAAGATACTTATACTCAAACTTCAGGAAAAAATTCCTAGGTAAAAATCTCAAACGTATGATGTGGAGGGCAGCTACTGCGAGTCACCCAGAAAATTGGGAGAGGAAATGAAAAACATTGAAGATGTAAATGAAGATGCATTCAAGCATTTGATTTCCATCCCTCCAAGGTAAGTTTGTATTTGTCCAAATTTTCTAATTCTGCAGTTATTCACAAGTTTAAATGATGTATATGATCAGTTCTCAAATGATGATCAATCCTATTAAGTGCAGAATTAAAAAATGAGTGTTTGAGTTAAGTGAAAATTTGGTTTCTGCCATTGTCTGATCTGTGCTAGTTTTCTTTGCTTTGTCTTAGGCCAGTAGCTATTTTTGTAGCTCAATTTCTGCAGCTAGATCTACACTTAAGACTTCTTTAATCACTTGTTAATCTTTCCAGCTTTACTTCTAGTGCATTTTCTTTAAATTGCTGTAGTTCCATCCAGTTTTCTGCATAATTTGGCAACTGCTAAACTATTTTTGAAAACCCGTGACTGTCTGTGCATTGTGGCTGGTTGAACAAGTTTAATTGACCATCTCAAATGTGTGTGCATTGTTAAATTGGTCTTTTTCCAGCCTTGATACAAAATCACAATTTCAATCATCATATTTTTATCAATTTGGAACTCAACGAGTGAAATTCTGAATTGGATCTTTTCTTGGTTGTTTCATTGCTTGCACACATTACATTTGATGACACAAACTTGTTGGAAGTGTCATTTGCACATTTAAAAACGCTGCCATTAAAGCTAGCCACTGCAGTTCCAATTTTATGGCCACTTTTCTCATTTATATGGAACGATTGTTGTGAGTTGGTTCACATGACCAATCCCACATTATCATCTCTAAGTAAAACATTTAATATGCTATTTGGATCTCTAATGTGAAATATTTCTTCAAGAATACTCTTCCAACAAATAATTAATTTTAGTGAAACTATTGTACTTAAAATAATGGATATTTAATTTACAATATTTTCCATTTAAATTTTATGCATAGTTTGGTAAAGTAAAATTGTTAGGATTTTTTAATAAAATCATAAAATGTATAGATCATTATATTTTCTAAATTGTCTGGTGTACCGCATGTTCACATTCTTAGGCAGATCAGTTCAAATAAAATTTAACCCTAATTAAAAGTTATGTAATTTGAAATTTACCTTGTTATATGTGTGGTCAACCACTTGACCATCCAATTACAAACAATGCAATGCAGTTAAATTTTTTTTAAGATTGAGATCATATTCACTTTTTTTTTGGTGAATACAGTTTTAATTAAACAAAATTCAAACTCAATTAAAGAAATTAAGAATATTTTATGATACATCGTTCTCCTTCATTAATGAATTTTAATTGAAATAAAACTCAATTAAGGTACTTATAATTTACAAGTATCTCTTCTCTCCACCTAGCTTGCGTAATTAATTGTAAAAATTAAGAACATCAGAAAAGGTTTTCTATTATTGGTTATCTATATGTATATATTATGCTTTTGTAAAAAATAAAAGTTATTATTCGTGTTATCATCCCACGAGTTACAATTTTGTAAAGGTTTGGATTTTAACTATTTTGGTTGGTCCAACTAGAACTCTTCATTCTTCGTGGTGGAAATTCGAGTTTTGGAAGCCAAATTGTGGTAGGGTTTTCATCACTTGACCAATCAAAGGTAGAAATTTGACTTTCCAAAGATTGATTTTTCATCCCTACTAACGAAAAAAGAAATTTCAAAACTTCCAAGAATTCGACCTCTTGATAATCAAATTCTAGTGAAGTTTCCATCAGTAGAACAACCGAACGGAGATAGGAATTAAGCTTTCTAGGAATTGAATTCCCACCTTGAACAATACAAAATGGTAGTTGAGAAAATAATGTCCATATGGGTCTATTTAGGTTAATTATTTTGGAATAGTGACATTTATTTTCTATCATTTTGCTAGTTAATTAAAAATACTGAATTAATTTTTTGCCAAAAAAAAATTTAGTTTTTGTTACACACAATAATCTTAAGTTTAAAATTCTAATTTTTAGACTAAATTATAGTATTTTTGAAAAACAAAAATTTGTTTAAATGTTCTCACATTTGTAAGAGTGTTAAAGTGAGTATATTTATGTGAATCAAGTTAATTTACTATAGATTGAATTAAAAATGAATTAATTTAATCTGACTTATTTTTTAATGAGTTAAAAATTTTGTAACCTTTTACTTGTTAGGAATTGGTGAATTGACTAAAATATAAATGTTTTATTCTTTTAATTTATTTTATATATTAATTGTAATACAATTAAAATGAATTTACTTACTCAATATTTATAACATAAAACCTAAGAAAAAATGTTAAGAAAATAATAAAGTGTTGTTATTAGTTTCAACTCTCTGGAATTTGTTTAACCCAAAGGTTAAGTGAACCAAATTTAGTTTAACTCACATATTTTCTTTCTCTCTCCACCTTCCCTCCACTGTTTTTTTTCCTTTCTCATTTTCTTCTCCACAATCCTTTTCCCAATTTTTCCAATCTCCCTCTTTTAGAGTTTCTTTACCCTTCACACACACTCCACTCACTTAAGATAAAACAAAAGTGTTTAAAACATAAAGTATATCAAATAGATACAATTGTGTTTCCGAGGTTTGGAAAATTCTCTATGTCACTGTCACACACAATGGGGATTCCATTGCCAACAAAATAGAATTTGAAAATAAAAGAGACAAAGCGAGAGGCACCTCACAATTGCAAAAATCTATAGATTCAAGGTTTAATAATTTGGAACATCCCTATTTTTTAGGATGATTTCAAATAGGTCATCGTATTTTACAAATTCTTAATTAGATTCTTTAATATACAAAATTGAATCAATTTAAATCTCACGTTAATTTGGTTAACGGTGTTAAAAAATCTTGTACGTGGCAAAGTGACATAATAAAGTTTCACTGATCTGGCAGAGTAATAGATTGAATTGGATTTGTTTAATTTACATATTTAATTTTTTTAAAATAAAATTATTGAAAATGAAACATTTAAATAAAAAACATTAAATAAATAAAAGCCCAACTTTTAATTGATTGATAACTAATTAGAAGATACAAACAGAACCAGCAAAAAGGTGCCTGATTGATCCTTCCCCTTTCTTGGTAGATCTCCATGACCACCTCCATGGTCTCACCCTTGTTCCGTTGACGTCATCTCCATAGATCCAAAATGATTAAACTTTTAAGGAACTATCCTCGACTATAGACCTGTATTGGTTGCATTTTATTGGTGTTATCGTCTGTCGTAGGTACAGAAACGTCAATAAAGGTGACCGTTGTCGGAAAACAGATGTCACCGGCAAATGCATAGCCTGGAGGTGCTGCAGCATCCACACAACAAACCAGGGCTGGCATCTCTTGTGGTGGCAACGATCAAAATGAATCAGAAAATTAATTTAAAAAAGGGGAAAAAGAGAAAAGAATACAGTTAGGGTTTTGTTGACAGGGCTGTGAAAGTGAGTGCTTTGAAAGCCGCCGATGCCAAACTCCGAAGTGTTTCCTAAATCTGTGTCCGATAAAAACCCTTCCCCCAAAGAACTGATAATATAATCTGAGTTGGAACTTGAATAAATATATTCATCTTCCGAAAGAAAATTGCAAACAATTGGCTCGACAGGATGCTCTATAGACTCCTCAGCTTTGAGCTTCTTTTTTGTGAAATTGTCGAGATTTTCTTCACTAACCCCTTCTTCACAATTTTCTAGCATAAAATTCTTCCTTCCAAAATCATATTTAACTTGACTTTCCAATTTAAAGGCTTCGTTTGAATGAACAAAACATTCTTTGACAGTGAAATTTCCAGTCTGAGGTTCATCCAAGAAGTGACTGAAACTCTTGCCTGACATGAACTCATACTTATTGGTGGTGCGGGCAAAAACAACATCACCCCGGAGGTAACACACCGGAGGCTAAATAGGAATTGGAGGTCAAGAAAGAGGAAACGTTGCGTTTTGATTATAATATATAAATTTTAAATATAAAAATGAAGCAAAGCTAGGTAAGATGACCAATGTCTGCCACGTCCGAAACACACTTCGTTTATCACCAACCCACGTATCAATTTTTTTAACGTTGTCCAGCCAACTTAACGGAAAGCCCTCAATCGATTCATTACAAAATTAAGGACCAAATCGAGAGCTTTAAAAATACAAGAACCAAATTGAGACAACTGTATAAATAGGGATATTGAAAATGATTAAACCTAGATTCAATAATTGGTATAATCTTCCACCAAAAAGTACACTAGCAATTGTGTCAGAATCTCAAACTCTAAAGACATTGGCAACCTAATCCTGATGTGAACTCTTTTTACCACCATAAATAATTGTTGAGAAGATGGGTTTTATCAGTGACAAATAGAGGTAACAAGGCTATGCTTAATGAAATCAATGATTATCAATGGTTCAGAGAGACAAAAGAAGTAATGAAAGAAAAAGAATGATCAAGAGAACAATGAGAAGAAGAGTTTTACTAATGTAAAATTACATTAATTCCCTATAAATAAAATAAAGACTAAATTGAAAAGGAATTACAGTAAATTAACTTATAAATATTAAAACCAAAATACTAACCAAACCTATATACAATAAGAAAAAGTATAATAAAATAAAATGAGTATTATATATAAATGACTAATTTTTCTCATTGCTTTATTATTTTAATTATTTTTTTCACTTAATAAATAGGGCTTTTATATTAATAATTATTTTAAAATATATACTTGCTTTATATTTAAATCTAAATAAATAATTAATTTGATATAATAAATATTGACATATATTTCATTTTAGTTTAATAATAAATGTTTTTATAATTTTATTTTAAAACCTTTAATTTGATTGATTTTGTTTGAACTGCACTTATGTGTGTAACTTTTTATTTAGTAATTATGTTAAAGGAAAAAATATAAGTTAATATGTAATCTTTCACTTTTGCCTTTTATTTTAAAAATTTAAAATTTTTATTGATTTTTCAAATTTAATTGTATATTAATATTAGTTTTTTTAATAAATATATATACGTATTAATCATCTTAAATATTAACATTTATTATTAACAAAATTTTGGGGCATACTTATTAGTTGTTTTTTTAATAAATATTAACAAAATATAATGATATCATTTTTTAAAATTGAAAATATAATTTTTTCTATTATTCTAAAATTAAAATGTGGGCATAGTAACTGGTGTAAGTTCATTATTTATCTATACATAACTGGTTTGTACCATTTCAAGTGAAAAGAGAAACCTTTCCCCCAATTCCATTGTTTCCTTGAATTGGAATTGGAGGCAGGAAACAAGGACAATTTCGATGGCTGATGATAATCACCCTAGAGTGAGACTGCTATGCCGCCCGAAGCAACTCAACACCAAAGGATCCGACCCGGGAGTCCATTTCTGGCTCGTTGGATCCCCGTTCCTCCCGCCGCTCACCGTCGCTTCCTTTCTCCGATGTATCCATTCTCTCCCCTCCTCCTCCTCGCCCGATTTCCACAAGGAATCGGAGGACCTGCGCACACTCCTCCCTAAAGGCTTTGAACTCATCGGAGCGGTAGCCTCCGGCGAGGATTCCGACGCTCGTGCGGCCGTGGACGCTGCTCGTTCATTACGGAAACTTCTCTATCGGGAAGGAATGGATCGCCCGCTGATTGGAGCTGTTTGCGGTTCAGATTCTGGCGATCTGCGGTTTTTTGTGTCTGAGAGTGGGAATGCGACTAGCCTTGAGGCTGTTCCATCGGTAATAGAGGAACGGGATTCGGAGAAGTGTTTGTGGGAGAATGCTTGCCTGCTTCGTTGTGAGCTTCCCATTAAGTTGCCAGTCTATTATGCTCTCAAAAATCCAACCGGTAGGTTTTCCTTATTCTCGCGCTTCATCTGTCTGGTTCAGTGAAGTTGTTGATATTTGAAGAAACATAATCTCTGCTGCAATGCAACTGAATGATCCTTTTATATTCAACTTTTGTTCTTATTAATCAAAGTCACAATGTTGTATTTTGTAAGTTTCTCATTTCACTTTAGGTTTGCATTCGGGTTTAAGAGGAGCATATAGGAAGATTATATGCCACCTTTGCATGTTTAAATTCTTAGAAGTTTAATGTTTGAACTAAACACTAACAAAAAAAAAAAATTGAAAAAAATCGAAATTAGTTTTTTCATTAGCTAAAATTGTCTTACCCATATGCTAATTGGTAGATAGTTTCTCCAAATTTTTTTTTTTAATTTCTAACTTATAAGTAAGCTAATTTTAGATTATGACAAAGTTCATTTTTCATTTTTTTTCTTCTAGAAATGCTTATATAGAAGCTTGTTTAAAGTTGTCCTTAACCAAATAGGCGCATGAATGATTGGTCTAGTCGGATAAGTCTAAACGGGGTCCTCCGGAGTTCTTCTTGACGTCTCCTTAGATGTCCTTATGTTTACAAACAATTTCTCACTGCCATATTATTAAACAAAGTGGGGATTATCACAAGGTGTGACACGTGTGCGAGTAGTTCGGGCCCTTTAGTTTACATATCGCTATCCTCTTTAAGCGTATGACGGGTTTGATCTCTAATGTGTGATTTGAGAAGCATATGTGGGTAGAGGACTTGTCCTTTAGATACTCTACACCCTTGGGGATTAGTCTATGATTGACAACGATAGGGATTAGACCTAAAAGAAAAAAAGCAGGATACCACGTTCAAATTCCGTTAACTGTCTTGTGTTGAGAAAAGTTAAGGCCGCAGAGAGCTGCAAAGTAGGACCTTTGTTGATGGAAGTTGTTCAGCACAGGACTCTAGCTGTGATCTACAATGAAATTTCTAGTTGGAAAGACTTTAATTTGAGTTCAAGATTCTATACAACAATATTTTAATGTGAAACCAAAAACTATTGGGTTACAGAGGATAGTGGACAGTGAAATTAGAGATTCACAGTAGAAATATGAATTCAACAGAACTGCTGGGAGTCAAGAGGTGATGTAGAATCAGTACAATTTGATGTAGTAGAATTTGGGTATGTTTTAGTGTTCAGATTCACAGGAAAACGTCTAAACAGTACGGAATTATCTGACATACATCCATCACTATCACTTTGTTCTAAATGCAATAAATTCTGGACAAATTTGTTCTGCAGATGTTGAGAAGGCATATGTACAAGCTGTTGAAGCTCTTATTGCCAAGTTAAGAGACCCTCAGGCTGTGTACATGTTAGAAACAACAAACAAAACCTCTCTGGATATACCTCTTCCTGTCATAATTAGAGGTGTACAATTAGACTTTTATGCAGACCTCTCCAAGATCAAGACTTTGGCTGAAGATGATGACGGCTCCGATGCAAGCTCACTATCATGTTCATACTTTTCCAATCGCAGTAAAGCAGGCTCACCAGTTTTTTCTGCAGAGGTAACAAATGTTATGGTGTTTTTTTTATCTTCTCCCATTTTCTTTTCTACTTTTTGGTTTTTTTCATATATCTTCTGATAGTATTTGTGATTTTATTTTTTTATCCTTTTTTTATTATATTTGCTTTCTGTCATGTACATAATGAATAGTCAAATGACTACCATTGCCCATTTTGTGAAATTTTCATCTTCTTAGAATGCAGATACTATTCAAGTTAGTGTTCTCTTTAATAGCTTCGGGACATCATCAGCTTCTACTGTACCTTTTGCAGAATACTTTCCAGGTCAAGATTAGTGGATTGTATTTGATGTCCAGTATATGCTCATTGAAAAATATGACTTACTTTTTGTTTGTAGCTTTTCTTATTTGAAGTTGAATGATTGCTTTCAGTTGAGGAGGAAGCTAGACTCCTTGTTGTGGATATTAAGCTAGATGTACTCTGCTATTCTTCCAGGGAGCTTCCACTAAAATATGCAGTTTCAAGTTTAATCATACCTGGCTTAGTTGACCAGTTAAATACAGTGCAAAAGTTAATGTTGCCTAACCTTTTGGCACAACTTCCCCAGGTGAGAAAATGGATTCATCTTTCCAGTTACATAAGCTTTCTATGGTTCTAAATTTCACGGTGATTCCAATTCACTAGAAATGCATGTACAATGACTTATTGTCATTCCTCAATCCTATCATTAGAGTTTCAAATGGATTTTTTTTTTTGCTTTTCTCTTGAAAATATAGTAATATACTCTCAAATATGTGCATTATTTCTTTGTATAGTACAACTCACCTGTGAAAGTGACAATTTCAATTCAATATGGGTTGTAATGCATCAGGATGAATACACATAATGGTGTTCATCTGCACCTTCAAATATATGAACATCTGTTTTACAATTATGGAATATTTCTAGCTTAAATGGAAGAACCAGACACATTACTTTTGATAGTTGCTAAGGATTGGTTGTGCAAATGAAAAAATTAGAAATTAATATTCATTGACGTGAGGTGTACTAGTGGTATGAATTTGCATATTCTCCCATAATGAAAGTGTGGTATGTAGAAAAAAAATTATTCAGTTTTGCAAAACACCATAATGATTATTAGTGAACAACCTGGTCAAATTGACTAAAGAAATTGATTTTATTTATGTGAAATTTTATTATTTAAGTTATTGTTGTTTCATAGTAAATATATCTTTTCACTGTGTTTAACACTCATTGTTCTTTTGACTGACTAGCAACTTATGTATTTTTCAGCCAAAATCTTATCACTTCAGTCCTTCTGGTATTCTGCATCCAATAACTGTTTTCTATGAACTAAGTTTTGGGGAGACAGAAATGAAGCAAGGTATGCTATTGAACTCTAAAATAGATAGGATAATTCTTTTACAATGTACTTGCATTAGAAAGTATAGAAAAAACTATACTATAACATTTGGGTTTTCCAATCTACTTTTTCATTTATGACCTCAGCATGTTAGTATTAGTGATTTATGAGGTGCTCATGCTTTATGCAGTTGAAGTTAGGAGATCCCTGCACTCAAGGTTGGGATTACCCTATGATCGTCCCCTTCTTAGAATTTCTAATGCCTTGGATTTTTCAAAAGTCAAGAGCAATGGGATGATCTCTCTACAGAAAGGTAATATATACACCTGAATGAGTTGCTCTTTATGGTCTATAGGTGCTCTAAGGATTAAGATTGCATCTGCCTCTTTTCAGGTTGTATTTTCTTATACTAACTCCTTAACATATGTCATATGCTCTAAGTTTCTTAATATTTATTGGTAATACTAGGTTCAACTTTGCTCAGAGATGTCCACTTTGGGATTCCAAGTAGTGGGGGTACGTTGCTTTTCTGGTCTGTTTCTTATTCTAAATGTAATTCTTCTTTGTCTCATTTGAAATGGTTGTGGTTTATGCAGTTACGGGGGGAACTGTTTCCCTTGTTCAAGGTTCATATGAATACTTCCATTATCTTCATGAAGGTTATAATGATTCGGTAATTGCAATTCTTCTGCGAAGTAATTTTTTTATTTTTTTATTTATTTTTAAGTAAAGGCGTCAATCAAGATCATACCATTATGAGAATATGACATCCCAACTAGGTTGACACTTCATACCTCAACAATCATATGCTCCATGATGATAATATTATTAAAAAGGCAAAAGGAAAAATAAAGGATACAAACAAACATGGGGGACAAACCCAAACCCTTGAAATCAATAATATCTATTCTTGGGTAAACCAAATCTATTTCTAGAAATATCTAGCTTCAAACAAGTAGGCATATTTTCAAACCAAACAAACTCTTGTTCAAATCCACCGGCAAACTCGCTAATCTCTCAACACATTTGTTACCTCCTTTAAAAATACGATAGGTTTTAAAATTTGAATAATCACCTCGTAGCCAAGGAACAGTTCCATCTTCCTTGAAAGCACCAGAGAACAATATTAGAATTAATGCTGACTGGTTTGATATTATCTGATTAACCTAATCTTGTTTAAGCAGTTGAAAATTATCGTTTGGATAGCAATAGGGAGAAATTATTTGAACCCAAATTATGGTTTGAAATTGTTTATACTAAAAAATAATATTAAAAAACAAAATTGAACTAGTCTATTAATAGTTTGGTTTGTGTTTATAATGAAACTATGAATGACAAATTTCGAACGTTGGACTCTTTGGCATTTCCTTGCTGGTTTCCTTTCAGGTTCTCTGACGTAGTGTAGTGTATTTAGCGAGGCAGGGGGTGTAATTGTGATTGGTTGGGATAAGGTGCTATGGATGCTTACAGGGACAGAAAGCTGCTTACATTGCATTTATGTGCAGTAGGGAATTAAATGTCACGTAACCAACTAGTTTGCATAAAAGGAAAATATGTATGTAAATCGTTTTCGTTATAATTATATTAATAATTAGGAATATTGAGATTATATATGTAATATTAGGTATGTTTTTATATATGCCAATATCATATCTTTATTAATAGAGAATATCAAATTTCCTTTATTTATTATTCTCAATATAAATAAAGCATTTGTTTTGTCTTAGAAACACATGGTTTCAACTTGATGTCTCCTTTCGTATTTTTAGATATATTACGTTTTATGTTAATTAGGGAAACATGTTAATTATGTTATTTTTACATATTCATTTGTAGTTAGGCTTATCCCACATTCTCTTTATTATAAATATATTATCCTATGTGTATGTTTTACCCAAGAGAGATTAACCCTATACCTATATCTTCACTATATTCAATATGGTATCTAGAGTTTTGGGATTTTTGGCATTTTTCGTCGTCTTTGCCACTGCAATCGTTGCCGCCACTGCAGCGCCATTGCAACTGTTGGTAACAAATATTTTTCTTCTTTATCCTCTCTGGATAGTTTACCTTGTGTTACAATGACTAATGGGTCTAGGATTTCAGCTCATGGTGTTGGGACAATTAACCTTTTTCCTTTTTTATCCATTGATAATGTTCTTTATGTCCTTGAATCTCCTTTTAACTTATTATTTATTAGTCGTCTAACTCGTTCTTTTGATTGTGTTTTTCTTTTACCAAAACTTTTGTTTGTTTACAAGATCGGAGTTTGAGGCAAGTGATTGTCATTGGATGTGAGTCTTTATCAGCTCTGCTCTTCTACACATTTTGGCACAGTTATGGAGTCTCCATGTCTCCTTCATGCTTAGATAGGTCATTGCAATCTGGCCAAATTGCTACATCTTGTTCCCAAGTTATATAGTTTGGTGTGAATCATGTCAATTAGGGAAACATAGTTGTAGTTCCTTTCCTATTAGTGTCTCACATCATGCTTTGTCCCCTTTTGCCTTTCTGGCATTTAGAGACTTATTCATGTTAACTCTAGTTTAGGTTTTCAATATTTTGTTACTTTTATTGATGATTATTCCATATGTACCTAGTTATTTTTAATGAAAAATCCTTCTGATTTATTTTATATCTTTCAAACCTTTTATAATAAAATAAAAACTCAGTTTGGTGTTTCTGTTCAAATTTTGCCAAGTGATAATGGTCGTGAATATCTTTCAAATTCTTTTAAACAATTTATGGTTTCTTATGGCATTCTCCATTAAACTTCATATGTTTTTACGCCTCAACAAAATAGTTGGAACAACTCGTAGTCCTTTAATTCATGGTGAGGTTCCTCAACATTTTTTGGGTGATACTCTTCTTATTGTATGTTATCTTATTAGTCATATGCTACTTTGGTTTTGGATAACAAAATTCCTCATTCTATTAAATTTCCTGATGAACCTCTCCATTCCTTGACTCTAAAGGATTTTTGGTCTACATGTTTTGTTCATCATTTTAATCCTGGTCTTGATAAGTTATCTCCTAGATCACACAAATGCATTCTTTTAGGATTTACTCTATCACAAAAAGGATACAAGTGTTTTTCTCCTTTTCTTAACTGCTATTTTTTTTTTTTGCAGATATCACCTTCATTAAGTTTCTTTTCCTTTTTACTCTAAGGGTCCTTCTTCTTCTGATGTGTCTTTGTCTACTACAGTTAATATTTCTGTTGTCTATGATCCTCCTGTTGTGCCTAGTCCACCGTCAGATTCTCCCCTCCACCACAACCATCAAGTAACTCACTTCAAGTGCCAACTATTTTCTCTCTTTCGGGCTTCGACAATTGAGTTTGACCTTTCAATTGTCCTTTGTAAAGATACACATTCTACTCGTAATCCCTCCCCACACGTTATATTACTTTAAGTTACTATAGATTATCTTCACATTTTTATACATGCCTATTGTGTATTCCTAAATTTGTTAGTGATGCCTTAGCCTATTTGGTGTCAGGCCATGCTAGATGAACTAAGTGCTCTTCAAAATAGTGGAACTTGGGAGCGCATCCCATTACCATCTAGGAAATCGGTTGCTGTTGCAGGTGGATTTTTTCTATAAAAGTTTGTCTTGATGGTATTACTAATCGCCTCAAAGCTCGACTTGTGGCCAAAGGTTATATAAATTTTTGGATTGGATTATGGTGATGCTTTTTCTCTAGTGGCAAAGTTGGCTTTTGTTTGTATATATTTAGCCATGGTTGTTCTTTAACAATGGTCTCTTTATCATCTAGATGTCAAAATTGTTTTTCTCAATAGAGATTTGCAGGAAGAAATTTATTTGGAGCAACCTCCCAGATTTGTTGTTTAGGGGAGTCTTTTGTATTGGTATGTTGTCTTTGCAAATCTTTATATGGCCTAAAAAAAGGGTCTCCTAGGGAACTTAGTAGCGTTGTTCAACAATTTCGAATGACTCGAATTGAGACAGATCATTCTATCTTTTACCGTTACTCAAGTGTTAGATGTGTTTATTTGATAGTATATGTTGGTGACATTGTTCTTACCGGCTGGGACTACCACGGCATCTCCTGGTTGAAGCAACACTTTTGCCACCAATTTCAAACCAAAGATCTTAGCAAATTCAAATATTTCTTGGGTGTTGAGGTAGTATAATCTAATGATGGTATTGTTATATCTCAAAGGAAGTATGCATTGGATATTTTGGAGGAAACTGAATTGAATTATTCAATACGTGTAATGTAACATGTTATGAATCTTCATTCATTGTTCAAGTTCTCTTGTAGCAACAAATTTAGCAATTGTAGTGAGATGGGTGCCCAAGTTAAATAGTTAGAAGAACTTTGTTACTTAGTTCAACAAAAGACTAGTCATGCTTACTAAGTCTTGTTTTGGCTTAAAACTAATCAAGCTATGTGCAATTATGCACTGCGTGTGACTTCTTGTCTAGTCAAGGAAGGACTTAACAAAACATCATTATGTTTACAACTTGCAGATTGCAGATATCATTAGAACAAAATATCTCTATTTTCTTGTAATATTGTAATCTAAATCCCTATCAATGATTTTCCTAGGGATGGGGTTGTGCATACCGCTCTCTCCAGACTATTATTTCATGGTTCAGACTTCAAAACTACACGTCCATAGAAGTTCCTTCTCATAGGTATTTACATTTTACTCTCGTCTGATTTTGAATTTTATTTTTCATTATTTTTTGTTGTCACTTCAGGTTCAAAGTTGTGTGACGTTTTTATTTTTATTGTGCAATGTATATTAAATTGGTCATTTAAATAGTCATTTGTTTTTCATTTAAATGTGAAATTTGATGAATCAGTAAGTCTTGCTGAAGTTCACTTGTGCCTAGCAAAATCTTGTTTTGTCATTGTACAAGATCATGATTTAACTGGTCAAACCTACAACTTTATCAGGGAAATACAGCAGACACTTGTTGAGATTGGTGATAAAGACCCTTCTTTTATTGGATCAAGAGAATGGATAGGTGCAATTGAATTGAGCTTTGTTTTGGACAAACTTTTGGGTGTAAGTATTGCTCATCTTAGGATTTCTTAATGTTCAAGTTTATATTTAGTATTAAACTGTATCTAGATGCAGTTGGGATTTTGGGCCTAAAACCCAACTGGACATTGTGCTTATGGTTCTTTGACTAGAATGAGAACAATATATGTTGAGCCCTCTCACCCAAAGAAGAGAGTCTAAATTCTGAATCCATTATTGAACAAAGTGTATGAAATATGTATTTCTTGTGAGTCTAATTTAGTTCTTAATATTTTGATCGGGTGATTTTACAGGTTACATGCAAAGTCATCAATGTTAGATCTGGATCTGAGCTGCCGGAAAAATGTCGAGAGCTAGCATTGCACTTTGAGAACCAAAATACACCAGTTATGATTGGTCAGTAAATTATGTAACATTTTTCTTTTATTTTCCATTTATATATGGCATCTCCGTATATTATATAGCCTCGTTCAAAGAACCCATGAGACTGAACCAAACCTTTTAAAACAGTTGAAGAACCCGGATTAGTTTTTTGTAACAGTTTGTCAGTAATCCAATTTGGCTAACATTATAAACAAACGAATGTATGTTGTAACAAGTCCCACATCGGGGAGGTCTCCTTACCAGGGGGGCCTTATAAGGCGGGAGGTTCTCCAACCTCATAGGTCGACTTTTGAGGGATGGTTCTCCTCCTTAGCCTTATGCTTGTTACAAATGGTGCTTTCATTGAGAGTCAGCCAAATCGAGATGGGCTACCCACGGAGGGTTCTGACCACCGGAGGTTCTGACCGGTAAAAAGGCCGAGTAAAGTGCCGTGGAGTGCAGCCATCGAGGACGCTGGCTTTCGAAGATGGTGGCAATGGAACAAGTCCCACATCGGGGAGGTCTCCTTACCGGGGGGCCTTATAAGGCGGGAGGTTCTCCAACCTCATAGGTCGACTTTTGAGGGATGGTTCCCCTCGGCAATGTTGAATCCTATCCATTCCTTGTTCCTCAAGTTAGAATCTTCGTTACAGGCACAAAAGTAGTAGTAGCTGTAGTGTAGTGCTCAAGAGCATTTGGTGGCTCGGTGATGGTGAGTATGAGGTGGTGTTTGATCAATTCTCAAGGAAGGTGGCTAGAGGAAACCTCAAGGTGAGCTCTAGCCTAAGTGACTTTTGGAGAAAAGTAGAATGACATAATTTTGTCAACATTTCTTTACTAATCTCAAAAGTGCTTTTTACAATGGGAGAGGCCTTTATTTATAGCCCAAGCAAACCCTAAAGGTGTCTCCAAAAAGGAGAGAGAAAAACCCTAGGAGACAAATCACTAAAGGGACCCACAAGGATCATGCAATCATGAGTGCTTGCCAAGTGGCAAGGTCATACTCTTCTCATGCATGAGACACATAAGGGAGCTTCGCCTAACTTGGAGAGCAAGCTTGTGCCTTTCAGGGGAGACTTGGGGCCCAAGCAAGCCCAACTTATCCCTAATTGGCGCATACACTCATTTCTCACAACCCCATACTACACACCCAAGGCTCAAAAGAAACCTATTCTACTAATTACAATAATCACTGGTTCAAGAAAATCAGAGCTTGCGCTACCTGTCTCAAATGAAACCCATTCTTCTTATATGTGCTTGGCCATGACTTTTGTGGGTGGTCCCTTGGCTAGGGCTTTGCCATCATCAGTTGGCATTGACTGGAGCCTGGTACTCATTGAATCGTCCCAATGAATAGGCAGGTGTAAACATGACAAGGTTTTCACCCTATCAGAGACAAATGAAAAAGGGTTGCCCTATGCAGTCTCATCCTTGTAATTGTCAATGATATGGAGAATGGTGTTGATATGGTATGCATCATAGGTGCATGCAATTAGAGAATTACAATAATAGATTCTAAAGGCAAGGGAAGTTTCTAGAGAGCAGAGTTCTCCCAAGCAAGAGAGGAATCTGTTAGGACTTACAGAGTATAGGAAAGGAGAAAAAAAATAGAGAAATAAGGAAGAATACTTAACTCCTGAGCAGTTAAGGGGGGCGGGACAGGTGTCTATATAAGAGACCTCTTTTGTAGTTTCAAGGGGGGTGACTACTTTGATTGTGTTGACCGGTGTTATATCTGGTGAAAGAGGTTAAGCTCCTAATTCTAGATTGTATTCTTGGTTCTTTTGCTGTGAATACCAATACAATTCTTTACTCAATTCTTGTTTGATACTACTGAAGTGTGTGAGAGAGTGAGATAGTTAGGATTCTTACCCAGATTCCTAACAGAATCTCTCAGCTCAAAAATCTATTTCAAGGATTCGCCCAATAATCTTCCATATTCTCACAAAGGGAAAATATATAACCAGCCCCGCTCCCTTCTGACAGAACCAGTTACAAAAGGAAATATAACAGAATCAACCATTCCCCAAATATCCCTCTTATAGGATCCCATCTCTAACTTATTCTTGGGCCGACTATAGACCTGAATGGGCTTATTCCACCTGGAGGAATGGTTTCTATCAATAACCTGTCCAACCTTGTCCTGGAAGCTAAAATCTTGAAACTCGGAACGAATGGTTGCTGCAGACTCTCATGTGGCTTCCTCAACATGTTGTGACTTCTGAAGGATGAGCATTGTGCAGAATGTGTCGAGTCTTCACCATCTTGCACAGCCAACACTGCCTCTGGTGTTGGAAACACATCCTTCTTAGTTAAAACTAAGAGGTTAGGGTGATTTTTTTCATAGTCCTGGATGAATCTACGATAATAACTAGCAAGGTGTAAGAATCGTCCTTAGCAGTAGTGGGGAGTCGCTGCTCTACAACAGCTTAGATCTTGCTAGAATCCTTTTGAACTCCATGAGCAGTGATCACATGTACTAGATCGTTTATAGAGGACAAGCCAAATGAGCATTTCTTCCCATTTGCTACAAAGGATTGTGTTTCCAGTAAAGACAAGACTTCATGCAAATGGGACAAATGTGTGCTCCAATCTAGACCACGCAAATTGGGTAGTAATGGAGGCTTCATGAGACTGGAGCTTGAGCTTAATAACTGCGAGGTCATTCTTTCATACGTCAAATGACAAGCTTCTCTCAATGAGACCTCCGATGATACAGTATGTATCAGAGCTGCATGCAATTGGACTATTACAATAACAGATTTTAAAGGCAAGGCAAGTTTCCAGAGGGCAGAGCTCTCCCATGCAAGAGATGAATCTCTCTACCCAAATATCTATTTCAAGGATTCACCCGATAATCCTCCATATTCTTACAAAGGGAAAATATAACCAACCCCACTCTCTTCTAACAGAATCAGTTACATAAGGAAAGATATCAGGATCAGCCATTCCCCTAACACCCCTCCAACACTATCCTGACTCTAACAAAATACTATTAATAATCAATCCTGCTTCTTATTCTCGGGCCTACGACTATAGATCTGAGGACATGATGATGATGAGGACTTCGGTGATGGTAGAGGGACTGGTGCTGTCAGTGAAGTCGTCTTTGACTAGCTCAGTAGCTCAATAATATGGATGGAGGGGAAGAGAAAGGAGTCAGAGTGGATTGAACAGATTGGTGAGAATGTGTCTAGGTCTGAATCAATTAGGACAGGGAGGCTTGTATTTCATACACCAGCTCACTGAACCAAATACCATTTCATTCAATTCTTACAAAATGCAGTTAGTTTGATTTGACTCAGGGTTTGGTTCTCTCTGCTTAACCTGGTCAGACCTTCTGTGTATGGTGGATAGAAATTCTAAACTCTGCAGTATATTTTCATTTACATATTCAACTCATTGAGTTTTTAATTTTTATGTACTGTGGTTAGAAATGTTTGGAAGGGAGGCTAGAGTAACGATATTTCTCATAATGCTTTGGTTTATAAGTGCAGGTGGTGGTGTACTAGCATATACACTCTTGGGAGTAGATTACAATGAAGCAAGTGGAGACTGTGCATTTTTAATACTTGATCCCCACTATACAGGTTCGGATGATCTAAAGAAAATAGTGAATGGGGGATGGTGTGGGTGGAAAAAGGCTGTTGATAACAAGGGAAAGAATTTCTTCTTGCACGATAAGTTCTATAATCTACTATTGCCCCAAAGACCCAACATGGTCTGAGGCCTAGCTTCTATTGCAGAGAGCTCCCAATGGATATATTTCTTGCAATGTAGAGTAATTGTTCATTTAGTTACATGTAGTTCTGGTAATTTCTTGCCTCACTTTTTGGTTATTTATGTTCTGTAATTGGGCTGATTCTTGGGCAAAAGGTCTTCTTCTTGGGTTATAATTTTTCAGTTAAGGTTTTAGTAACTTGTTTTTATTAATTGGTAGGGACAATTGTCTTAAAATATTAAAGTAGGATGCAACTTGTTTTCATTAATTGACAAGTCAAAGTAATTATGATTAACTAAAAAGAATATTGATAGATGTCAATGAAAAATTTCTTGTCAACATGAATTAAAATTTTCCTTCAAGTATTTTGACTAAGAAGTATTTTCAAATAACGTTAATTGAAAAATATTATAAATTGATATTTTTCAACTATAGAATATTGTTTAATATTAAAAAAATTAAATTTAATAATAAAATGTTTCACAACAAGACAAAATAATATACACTCCTCTTTCAAAGTACAACAATTCATCATATCTTTCCTAATATATAATAATTTATTGTATTGATTGAGTATGGTGAATAATATCCGAAGCTTATAAGCATCTATGCCAATGTTTTAAAAGAACCAATGGTGCTTCTATATGAATTGTTGTATTTATTGTTTGTTTTTCATATATTTCCAATAAATAGGAAATGGCGATAAGTATAATACATATTATTAAAAGAAAATAAATGTAATAATGTTAGAAAATGGACATCCATAAAATTGATAGTCCAATCATACAATTAAATATATATATATATATATATATATATATATAACAATTTCTCACATAATTTTTAGAAGGGTTAAATATGTTTTTAGTCCTTATACTTTGAGGCGATTTTGGTTTTAGTCTATCTTTCAAACTAAGGTACAGTTTAGTCCTTCAACTTTAGAAAACTCTGATTTTAGTCATTTTTACCAAATTTTTTTAAATTTTATTTGTTGTTTCAAACACGTTTTATTATAGCATTTGGATTGTTTACATTGTTTGACACATTTTTGTTTCAATGTTAACTGAGAAACGCGTTTGAAACAACAAATAAAGAAATTTGGTAAAAAGGATTAAAATCAGAGTTTTCTAAAGTTGAAGGACTAAATTGTACCTTAGTTTGAAAAGGGACTAAAACCAAAATCGCCTCAAAGTTTAGGGACTAAAAACATATTTAATTCTTTTAAGAAAATATTATTTTAAAAAAATATATATTATACTTTAGCATAAAGAATACTTCGGGTTTGAGTCTTTTATGCATATAAATTTTCACGTGAAAAAAAAGGTGAAGACTTTGAGTTATATCTCTTTTTAGTGGATTTTAGATTTAGTATTTATTTTAGATTCTAATCAATAATTGGAGAACCTTGTACATTTATTTTGTTTAATGACTGTACTTATAGATTTATTCATCTCTCATAATGGCTTCACCATAACTTTCACTAATTATACTATTAAAGGGTGATATGTGACTTACACTTTTATAATATAATAATTATTATTGGGTTTATCTAGAGGTATTTTAAATAATAATAATAATGTACATACCTCTATTTTATTGTTTGCGGAATTTATTATACACCTTTTTATTATGGAACATAACATTTTTTCAAATAAGTTGGTGTATTTTTAGTCAACAACAACTTTATTTTTATTTAGATTTATTGAATTTCATTCCATGAGATGGTTATGGAGATAAAGGTTAATTGTTGCAACTAGTTTATGAGCTTTAATTTCATTTTCCTCGATAACTCAAGTGTTTATAAAATGTTTTAATGAACTAATCTATTGTTTATGCAATGCAAATTACCTAAACAAGTTCCTATATGCCTATGTATGCAAAATGAATGAATAAACCAAATAAATAACTTCAAAATTGCAAAATCACTTGTTGAACCAAGTTTGACAGCAAAGCTAGTCAAACTGGTTTTGATAGCAAATGTAGTTCTATATAATTTTGGGTTTTGATGCTATGTTATGTATGAATGGATGATTTTCTCACTTGGACAAGTTTAATATGATGTTAATAAAACAAATAATTGATCAAAATATGTTTAGTAAGAATGTCTAATTCTCAAAGCTTTTGAATCCTAAATCCTATGCAACGGTCAAAATCAACAAAATGCATATAAAAAGAGGTAATTGTTGATACCAACTTGAACAAAAACACTAAACAGACATGTTAAGTTGATTTAATCAATGCTGCAATCACAAAAACACATAATCAAGGTTGAAAACAATTCAAAAGCGAGTGATGAGAATTTTAACTGTATTACCTAACTTTCAAGACATTAAGGATTTTGCATTCTAAACCAAAAACTAATTATTAGAGTATGTTAAAGATCATAGAAAAAAAAAATAGTAAGAAATAAGAAAAAAAGATATTTGAACTCAAAATCACAATGTGGGTTGCAAGATGAAAAAATGAATTTGTGAAGCCAAACCCAACAACTTGATTCTTTATTACTAGTTTTCAGCTTTTGACATCAGTCACTTCATTGAAAAGCATTGGATTATCTAGTGACAATATTGCACTACTTTGATATTGATCTTGAATTCAGGGGTTTTTGACCCCGTAGGCAAATTTGCCTCATATATTACGAAAAGGGGCAAAAACGGAGTCAACGTGAAGTCGTTTGGGGGCAGAACGACTTCATAAGAAGAAGTCGTGCCCTTCCTGCACGACTTCACACTGTTCACATGAACAGTTGTGAAGTCGTGCACCCCTAAAACGATTTCTGGGTTCTGTAATCGATTACCAGGAACTGTAATCGATTACATCTTGGTAAAATCGTGCCCCCCTGCACGACTTCAGTATTTTAGGCAAAAATGACCCTGGTAATCGATTATAGACACCTTGTAATCGATTACTAGGTGATTTTTAAGTGGTAACATCCCTTGTAATCGCTTACCAGGGTGCCCAATCAGGAAAAACTCTCTGGTAATCGATTACAGACCTGTTGTAATCGATTACCAGAGTAATTTGATTGTTGAAAATCATTTTTATGAGGTGTTTTAGAAGTTTTGATTATGTTTTTTGTGTTAGACAAATAAGATATTGTGGTCTTTACAATTTAATTAATAAAAGAAGGAAATTAAAATGTAAAAGACAATTTAATATGAAATATTAAAAGTACTAGATTTATTATTGATTGGATTACAAAATTAACTAGTGACGAAATGGACAATTTCCCCTATGATGACCTTGGTTGTGACAGTAAGAGCATTTTTTGGGCTAATCCGGAGTGGATTCATCCATCTCATTAGGAATCCTTTTTGTAGACGGTCTTCCGGATGCCTTGCATCGCGTATGAGGGTCTGGTATGAAGTTTGGACCTGTATACGCAGACCAATAATCTTCATTTTGGATTGGGTGAAATTGTACTTCGTATGCCTTGTAAATGTTATTAAGGCTATACACTGGATCTATTACTTGGGTTAGTGGTATATGCGAACTTGCATAAACTGCAATGACATGATGACATGGGAGACGAGTAGCTTGGAAGTGACCACAATCACACCACCATTCATTTAGCCTGACCTTATAGGAAATTGGATGTGGGCGATATTGGTGAGGTGTTGATATTTCTTGAACATCAAATTCTGAATTTTCACGGCTGTAGCGACGAACATGACAATATGCTGATTGTTGTTGATTTTTCCTAATAATGTGAGCAATTTCTTCAGGAAATTAGTGGCCTGCTTGTAGCATGTACTGTGCTTTTAGTCCTCGTTCAAGAAACCACGATTGTGTTCTCTCAAATGTTGTTTTGATGAGTGCACAAATTGGTAATGAACGTGCTCCCTTTAAAACGGAGTTCATGCACTCAGCAAGATTAGTGGTCATATGTCCATATCTTCTCCCTCCATCAAAAGCCTGAGACCATTTATTTAACGGAATTTTATCTATCCAAACAACTTGTTGTAGGTAATGGTGTCTTAGTGCAGTAAGCTTTGTCGTAACAAAAGGTTGCTTGACCTCATAAGCTGTAAGGATGTAGTAATTTTGTACAGTTATGTTAACTGAATATAAACAGTAAATTTGTAGGAAAAAAATTTAGTAGTACCTAAATTGATGAATTGCTTTTTGAGGTTGTGATTTTTGAATTTGTTGTTGAAGTTGGAGGCTAAATGACGTATGCAATAAACAGAGTTCAAACCATCTTCCTCCCAACAAACTTCTTCTGATCTTAAGGCGGATAAGATACCCTTTCCTCTGTCAGTGATGATGCAAATATTTGGTTGAGGGCAAAGATGTTCTCGAATTAGTTGAAAGAACCATATCATGGCCTCCTTTGTCTCACCTTCTACAATTGCAAATGCCACAGGAAAAAGATTTCTATTGCCATCCCGACTCATGGCGGTGAGCAACGTTGCATGATATTTTCCCGTTAGAAATGTCCCATCGACTTGGAGGATGGGTTTACAATATTTGAAACCTTGGATGCAAGGACCGAAAGACCAAAAAACTCTTTCCATAATATAGCAATTATGGTTTGTTTGTCCATCAATCTCCACTGGAGAACCGGTGCACTGTAATATTGTACCAGGGTTTGCTTCCTTCACCGCATGCAACCACCTGGGTAGATGGTTATAAGACTCTTCCCAATCACCACACTCCATAGCAAGAGCCTTTTGCTTTGCGATCCAAGATTTTCTGTATGACACGGAATATACGAATCGAGCTTTAATATCTGCAATCAAACTTTTTATGGGAATGGAGGGGTTTGTGCGGACAAAATTTGATACAATTGAGGCAATGTGAGTACTATCAAGATTTGAATGATCTTGAGATAGTATGTTTCAGAAACAGGTATGTTGGCCGTCAATATTTTTGATTTCCCAATATTTGCGGACTTTGCTATAGGCTGCCCTCAATCGCCATTGACAGCCGTTGTGGTATTCTAGACATCGAATAACATAGATGTTAGGCTTCGATTCAACAACGCTGTATTTGTAACCGTTGGTGATGTGATATTGTTTGATAATAGCAACAGTTTGTTCCTTTGATTCGAATTGCATACGCTTATGCAGTTCTGGAATCACTTGCTGAGATGACTGTGTCATTTCATCGTCATAACCGTGTTCATCGCGAAGTAAGTTATCCATTTCATCATTTGTGCTGAAATCATCAACATTATCTGGTATGAAAGGTTGTTCTTCATCAATGTTTTCTGATGACGAAGATGCTCTGAAGTTCGACGATGCCATTACGTAATGGTGTTTAAGAAGAAGATGGAATGACAATGAAATATGTTGAAAAATGAAAGATGGATTGGTTTGAAAAATGAAGGCAACGTAGTGAAGATGGAATGACAAAGTATTGAAGAAGGAATGGTATGAAGATGAAATATATTAGCATTGCAAATAGCCAAGTACTAGTTTTCCTTGGAATCATGAGCTATGTTTAGCTTTGCATGCATGGTTGCAGGCATGCGTATGTTTGCCAGTGATATTTCATTTCTACACAGAATGGATTTGATATGAGCAAGGGTTCTGTTTCTTGATGTGTACAAGTAATGTAATATATAATTTATCATATATCATTTAACCAAATAATTTATTAATATTAGCAAACGAAGTCAGAAAAATGATTTAGAACTTGTATAAATTATATATCATCATTTTGATGGTAAACATAATTTTTTGCAATTTTATATGAATAAAATCATATTTTTATAAATTAAAATGATTTAAATTAAAAAAAATGAAAAAAGTGAAGTTGTGGGGGGTGAGTCGTGCATTCCCCAACTTTACTTTTTTCATTTTTTTAATTTAAATCATTTCAATTTAGTTAAATATATTTTAAATTAATAAAAATAACTTTATAAGGTTAAAATAATATGGGAAAATAATTAATTGACCTATTTCAAATTTATTATTGTATAAAAATAATTTTGTGATTAGGAGAATGTTTTTTTCTATTTTTTTTAAAACCAGCCCAATTTTTAGAAGTGATAAAATCATAAATAATTGCAAATAAAAATTTTTAAATTTGAAGAAATAAATTATGTGTGTTTTACATGTTGTATAATTTTGTTTTTAATTTATCTGATTGTAAACATAATTTTTTTCAATTTTTAATGATTAAAATTAAATGGAATAAAAAATGAAAAAAGAAAAGTTGTGGAGGTGCACGACTTCCCCCCAACTTCTTTTTTTTCATTTTTTATTCCATTTAAATTATTTTAATTTAGTTAAATATATTTCAAATTAATAAAAATAACTTTAAAAGGTTAAAATAAATTATGTGTGTTTTACATGTTGTATAATTTTGTAAATAATTTCTTTGATTGTAAACATAATATTTTTCAATTTTTTATGATTAAAATCATTTATTTATAAATTAAAATGATTTAAATGGAATAAAAAATGAAAAAAGTGAAGTTGTGGGGAGGGGGGGTGTGCACGACTTCTATAGTAGAAGTCGTGCACCCCCCACAACTTCACTTTTTCCATTTTTTATTGAATTTTAATCATTTTAATTTATAAATATACGATTTTAATCATAAAAAATTGCAAAAAAATTCTAAATTATTTTATATTTATTATAAGTATTTTACTATAATAAAAAAATTCATTATAACATTTAATGTATCCTATATTGTTGTATATAAATTGTGTCAAAGTTAAATATTTAATTAGGTGTGTGTAGTACTTTTTAGGTATCCTATTCATTTGTCATGCCTCTGTCATATTCATGTGTCTTTAATCCGTGCAAAAGCTAAATTATTTGACCACTTTTATTATTCCCAACTACATTATTGATGTCAATTCAATAATGGCAAACCAACACGTGAAAGAATTTGGTGCATAAATTCGTGTGGGAGGAAGCTTTGCATTTGTACCACCAGAAGCATTATTTTCCAAGACAAAGAATTGCATTCCTCTCCTGTGATTGAGTTGCATATTTTTTTGTTACGCAAAAAATATTCTATATGACTTTTGCACGTCATCTTCCCGTTGATATGTCACTTTTGCGTCTTCAAGACAAGCATGTTGTTAAGGCTATTTGGGAAGGAACTGAAAGAGTTCTTCGACCGAGGAGACATGCATTATGGATAGTGAAGCATGTTGATGAACTTGATGAAAGAGTGATCAACATACTAGAACCAGCCGGATTTAACCATATTTTGAAACTCTCAAATATGGATATAAATCACATCATGGTGACTGCTTTAGTGGAAAGGTGGAGAATTGAGACTCATACTTTCCACTTGCCTCTTGGGGAAAGTACAGTAACATTGGAAGATGTTGCATTGCAACTAAGGCTTTCGATTGAAGGTCATGTTGTCAGTGGCATAAGCAGTGGACCTCTTACATTATTTTGTGAGCAACTGCTAGGACATGTGCCTCCGGAAAATACTATCCGAGGCAATAGAATAAAATTGTCCTGACTGAATAATACATTTCGTCAGTTACCTCATGACACCCCGGATGAGGTTGTGGAACAATACGCTAAAGCATACATGTTGATGCTAATTGGCAGCATACTCATGCCAGATAGTTCTGCAAGCATGGTACATTTGATGTATCTACCACTTTTAGTTGACTTGCAGGTGGTGGCAAACTATAGCTGGGTATCTAAAGTTCTTTCCTGCTTATATCGTGTTCTTGACCATGGTACAAGAGTTGATTAAGACAATATCGGCGGATGCATGATATTGTTACAGTGCTGGGCATGGGAAAGAATAACATGTATTGCTCCGCAAATACATGAGGTCAAGCAGGACGACATTGATGGCGATAATGTTTTTCCACTGGCGAAAAGATGGTGTCGTACAACTCAATCAATTTTTCACGACACCACAACTTTACAACAATTTCGTCAGAAATTGGATGACCTTACACCGAAACAGGTAATCTACATTTCAATATTTCGACCCAAATATAGTATAAATTATTTTCTAACTAATTATTAAAATATTTCAGTTCCTATGGACTCCCTACCGACGTGATGAAATTCGTGACATCATTCCAGTCGAATTGCCCCCACTTCTCGAGCAGTTGTGCCTCTTATATGTTTCTCAGTTGTAGAATTCCACCACTCAGACCGTGTTATGCGTCAATTTGGATTTCGACAACCTGTCCCACAAACACCGATAGATCTGGACGAGATACATAAAGAGGATATGAGAGGACGAGCAGACTGGGATTGGCAAGAACACCATAAACAATGGATTGCTTTATGGAATGACCGTCAAAATCGTTTCTTTAACGGTGTTCCATTCAACCGAAATGGTCACTTGCGTGACGAATCTGAGTATATGCAATTGTACATAAGTCATACAATCCGCTATTTAGCTCCAATTGAAGAAGACTCATCGGACGAAGAGGTTAAACTATATTCATATTTTTTCATTATGTAATGTTTATTATTTCCTGCAAAACTAACCTCAATATTGGTTTCAACGATCAACAAAAACCGTTTCTTTAACGGTGTTCCATTCAACCGAAATGGTCACTTGCGTGACGAATCTGAGTATATGCAATTGTACATAAGTCATACAATCCGCTATTTAGCTCCAATTGAAGAAGACTCATCGGACGAAGAGGTTAAACTATATTCATATTTTTTCATTATGTAATGTTTATTATTTCCTGCAAAACTAACCTCAATATTGGTTTCAACGATCAACAACAACATTTTCAACCACCATCTGCATATCGTTCATCACCGCCGTACAACGTCCCACACAGGTCTTCCTTTGACCACCTGCACTATCCATATCCAACCCAGTATTCTCAAGGTGGACAGTCCTATGGTTATTATTCGCCATCAACACCACACAGTGCAGGTCCATCAACATTTAGTGGGGGTCCTTCACATCATTTTGGAACGTCTACAATGACTCCATCGTCTGCATACGAACACGTTTCTTCGTCACAAAACGTTTATCGCCCCACAATGGATTTCCAAAACGAACAACAATCCATTCAAAGAGAAGACGAAGGTATGCAGTCTCCCTAAACACAAAGACAAGGGCAACGCCAAAGAAGAAGACCAACTTGTGGGACTGGAGGACATAGATAATCCTTAAATTAAATTGTATTTTATGATCTACCATGTATTTTGAACAATTAATAAAAATTTATTCCCATAAGAATATTGTGTAACTTTCAACTAAGAATATTTTGTCATCAAAATTTATTCCCATAAGAATATTGTGTAACTTTCAAATAAGAATAATTTTTCATTTGTATAAAAAAATTCTCTCTCCAAAAGCACTTTAAATTTCCACACTATAAATACCACCATACCAATACACAATCACAACATACAACCTCATACCATACATTCATTCCCGTTCTTATTTATCCCTTTTGAAAAAATAACATGTACACTAATGATGTTTATGGCATGAACGCCACGTCCACAGAAAACATATATAACTCATACCTTGTTGCCTTATTTCAAGACAGTGAAATTAGAAATGGGAATGATGGGGTTCAGTTTATACGTGACCATCCAAAATTGTTTTGCATCCCATACGACTGCACCCACAAACTCCTTTAGGAAAAAGTTTGCATAGCATCTGACAAACCCACTAACACAGCCATCAACAAGTTGTACTTTCGTCGACCCACAATTCAAGTTGATCAATCAATCTCCTATGAAGCCGTTAAGCTGCAATCAGATGAAGATGTCACACAAATGATAACATGTAAGTCTCACTTTCCTATTAACGCAGTAATAGAAATTTATGTTACATGGGTAAGATCTCCGGAACAAATCATGGGTCTTATGATTCCAACAAATGCATCATCTTCATCTGCGCCACCAACAACTGACATTCTAAACTCACCGGCAATAATTTATTTCGGAGGTCAACTTAAAGGCGCTGGAATCATAGAAAGTCGGTCTGGTTACGGGCTCGAATTTCGATCAGATGCAAAAGTCACCACCTCAATCAATCACAATATCTCATTCAATGAACTACATTCTCAAATAAGTGAAATTGTGCAGTGTGGAGACAGAAGAGTAGTCACATATATTGACTATCGTCGTCCAATCAAGGTTCGTAACAACTATCTCATTCATGATACAACTTCCATAAAATGTGATAATGATATTGCACAGATGATTGGACGTTGGCAACAAGCACAAACTATTGACAGGTCAGTTAAACGTCCAAAAACATCTCAGTATATTGAACTATTTGTCCAAACAATAAATATACGTCCTCCAACTCAATCTGAGCACTACGAGGATATTAAAGATTGGACTTACACGGATGAAGACAGACAAAAAAGATCAAGATTCATATATCCTTTACGTCAATGGTAATCTGTAATGCTTAATAATATTTCCATTAATTTATACTATTTATAAGTCCTTATTACACTTTTATTTGGATGACTGTAATAACTACTTCTTATGCTTAATACTCGACTTTGACTTGAATGATTGTAATAATAACTTTTTTATGTTCATTATTATTTCATATGTTTGCAATGCATATAAATGTCAATTAAAATTGTGAAACAAATTTTTTTATCCAATTGATATTATTTCCTTTTCAAATAATACAACCAAAATATATTTTTATGCAAAAAACCCCCAGGTAATCGATTGTTATTAAACTTAAATTAGAAATTTATTTCTTGTCTGTTAGTATTCCTAGATAGCATTAATGGTTGTTGCTTAGTATTTCCTAGAATAGCATTAATGGTTTTAGGTGGCATAGGTATCATGAGTTATCTCTAGAATTGGAAAAGACAAAAACTTTTCATTTATCTCTAGCATGTGAAGAGATAAACAAATTCCTATAAATATTTGTATCCATTCATTTTGAAAAAATGCAGAAAGAAGAAAGTTGTTTATTTTGAAAAAGCTGCCAACCTCTTTGCCTTCTTGTTGCCAACATCGATTACACATAACTTGTAATCGATTACCAGATATTTAATGTCATCCCACTACCAGAGCCCTGGTAATCGATTACGCTAAAGCGTAATCGATTACCAGGGGTCGCTTGTAATCGATTACAACAATCCTGTAATCGATTACAAGCGAAACCCTACCCTATAAAATCAACTTTTTCTCTCTCATAACCCACACCCAAACCCTATCTCACGCAGCAGCACCCATTTCCACCATTGCAACACCTCAAAAACCTCCTAAATCCCATCTTTTCCTACTATTTTCAATTCTAAACATCATTTTCACATTCTACTCTCCATTCTCTTCAATTTCCACCGATTGAAATTTTGAAATGGCGGATTCTTCAAAGAGGCAAAGGGTTAGGGGCTCATCTTCTACAGCTGCGGGACGTCGCCACCGTCAACCTTCACCGGTCGAAAGCTCGTCGTCACTCTCACCACCACCGTCACCGACTGAATCGGACCCAATTCATCAGTTTTCGACCCCTGAACTGGCGTGAAGGCATTTCACCCTTTTCTGTGACCGTGAGGTCATTGAACCAAAATATCTTGACCAAGAATATTTCGAGAGCCAAAATCTGGAATTTTACAACATGCTGACAAATTTAAACTTGCTTGATTTTGTCTCTAATGCTCGACACTATTATCCTGATTTGGTCCAAATTTTTTATAGTAATCTGAAAATTTCTGATAATGGAACCATTAAGACTGAGGTTAAGAAGGTTCAAATCATTATCAAACCCAGTCTATTGGCTTCCATAGCCAACCTACCCTCTGTTGGATTGCGTTTTGAAGGAAAAATACTTGATCAATGGGTGGATGAATACAGCTTCAACGCGGCAAAACAGTTGATACTTTTGCCATGTGGTAGAATTCTAGTCGGATCCATGACAGTTAATGCTAGAATATTGCATTATATTATCACTCGTATTTTTTTGCCATGTGTTTCTAACATTCCACAAGCTTTTGAGGAAGATGTAATCTTATTGTGGATTATTATGACGGGGAAGCAGATCAACTGGACCCATCTCATTCGACATAGGATGAAGAAGGCTTTGAAGGCAAATGCTCCTTTACCATATGCATTTTTTATCACCCGTATCTTGCAACATTTTGACATTTCATTGGATGATGAAATTCCTGGCCCACGAACAAGGCAAATGCAGATATCGCGTAGATCACTCGATTCCTTTGGATTTAAGCTAAATGCTAACAACATATGGGTTCCAAAAAGTCCTCCCCGTCCTTCTCAACGCCACAGTGAAACACCTCCTGAACAACAACCACCACCACCGCCCATTCTTCACACCCAAACTTCTTCATATGATGACTTGATGAGTGGGATCAATGATCTTAGAACATTTGTGGGGAACAACTTCAACACCATGAATGAAAACATTATTACAAGACTTGAACAGCTCGAGATCAACATGGGAGACCGGTTCGATACATTGGAAACTCGAGTAGATCATTTAGAGCATGAGGTTCTGCGTCGTCATTTTGGTTCACATGGTGGACCTTCCTCTTAGATACTTAGTAGTATTATTGTCCTTATTTTAAGTTTTTCTAGTTATGTAATGCATTTTGAATTCAATAAAATACTTAAACTTTCATTTCCAAGTTTGTCTTTTAATTTCCATTTGTAATTTCAATCTATAAAATTACTCTATCGAAACATAACAATGTCATAACAAAAATTAAATAATTGCACCTATATATCTTATATATAACCTCTATTGGTACTTTACAACACACAAAAAATGACTCCTTTAATATGGTAATCGATTACAACAGGTCTGTAATCGATTACCAGGGAGTTTTTCCTCATTGGGCACCCTGGTAAGCGATTACAAGGGCTGTTACCACTTAAAAATCACCTGGTAATCGATTACAAGGGGTCTGTAATCGATTACCAGGGCCATTTTTCCATATTACGCACACTGGTAAGCGATTACAAGGGCTGTTACCATTTAAAAATCATCTGGTAATCAATTACAAGGGGTCTGTAATCGATTACCAGGGCCATTTTTGCCTAAAATATTGAAGTCGTGCAGGGGGGGCACGATTTTACCAAGATGTAATCGATTACAGCTCCTGGTAATCGATTACAGAGCCCAGAAATCGTTTTAGGGGTGCACAACTTCACAACTGTTCATGTGAACAGTGTGAAGTCGTTCAGGGAGCACGACTTCTTCTTATGAAGTCGTTCTGTCCCCAGACGACTTCCCCATTTTTGTAATTTTTTACGTTTTTGCCTATTTTCGTAATATGGCAGTCAAATTTACCTATTTCCGTACAATTGCCTGAATTCAGAAATCCAATCAAGAAAATGATAAAAGTTGGAAAATTAATGATCAAACATCCCTTAATTGATTTTGACAGCAAGAACATAAAATGAGTTTGAGAAGCGTGAAATTGAAACTTAACTTGCAAGAACTTAAAAAAGAAAGATGTAAAATTGCTTGAAATTTAAATGACAGTCAAGAGATGAATTCAAGAACAGTAAATCAAAGCACTAACAATGAAGGGAAATAGAAATCTACATTAAAACTGGAAAATGAAAGAAAAGGTTTAGAGTACTATCACAAAGAGTTAGCTTGGAAGAATCTACCAACATTGTGGCCTTGATCTCCAAGTATCTCTTTCACAAAAAGTTCTCCAAAACTTGAACGAAAAATCTAAAATTAAAATTTGGAAAGTTGTCTTTATGTCTTGATAATTCACATGCACACATGTTCTAGCCTTTTTGTCTTTAGGATCAATTGTACCATAGAATACTGACTTTTTTGAACGATTAGAGAAAACAACATAAGATTATAATGTGTTACTTGATTTGAATATATTTTTAGTGTTCTAACTCTTTTATTGTATCTTAATGAGTATATTTATTTTGTAGAAGCTATGTTTTCAACTAATGACTAATATATAGTAATATATGTTTGACTTTTACATTTTTAATGAAATTTGTACCTTTGACTTTCATTTCTAGCAAAAGTAGTCGTCTATTATCATCAATTAGATTAAGAATTCCATTTTCAATGACTTTAGATAAGCCTTATGCTTCATAAGTGAACATTGTTTATATATATATATATATATATATATATATATATATATATATATATATATATATATATATATATATATATATATATATATATATATATATATATATATATATTATAGTGCCGTCAAAATAGGTTGAAACTTGTGAGGCAACTTGGTTCACCACGAGTTTGAGCTGGGTTTGATTGGAAAAAATGTCAGAAAATTTTGATGCGAGCCAATTTTGACTCGGCTCATTAAGAACCCGGCTCCCCCGGGTTGGCTCACCCAGGTTGAACCCGTAATGAGCCGGGTTGGCTCACCAACCCACCTTTTTTTTTATTGAAATCAAATTAATTAAATTAATTATTCAAATCTTATTTTTTTTATTGAAATCAAATTAATTATTCAAAACGCACAACCTTTACTTTGCAGTAGAGCTTTTCGTGATGTGTTGTGCTGCTGTCTATCCAAAAGTTCCCCTCTGTTATATATTTTTGTTAACAGTTATATGTAGTTTCTTAGTCAAACGGTTGTGTATGTCTCATTAAACTAAATTGGCAAAATTTTATGCTTGATAACTTAGAATATATAACAATAAAGTTCTTTTGTTTCATTTCTTTTATATCAATTGGTTCAATTATTACTATTTCAATTTGATCAATCGAAGTAACATGTTATAAGAATATGAAAAGAAGACGGTGAAAAAAAGTTAAGTGAGTCAATGAGTCAACCCGTTTAACCCACCAACCCGTTGTGAGTTAAGTCGGGTTCAAATTATTTCGGCTTGCTAATAAATGAGTCGGGTTGGGTCGGACCGGGTTATCCGTTTTGACAGCTTTAATATATATATATATATATATATATATATATATATATATATATATATATATATATATATATATATATATATATATATATATATTTATTTATTTATTTATTTAGAAAAAATTGGAATAGTGTCATTTCACTCATGGAGTCTATCTGTTAAACCGTTTCTTAGAAGTTTTTTTTTTCTTAAATACAATTACTTATTATGCTTTTGAGTAAATTTAGTTTAAAAATGCATAAATAGAAAAAAAAATAGTTTTATATTTTTACAAGCAACTTATACTTAAGATATTATTTATTTAAAAGAAATGGAATAGTGTCATTTTACTCATTGAGTCTATTTGTTTAAACTTTTTCTTAGAAGGGATTGTGTTTTAATACAATTACTTATTATATTTTTAAGTAAATTTATTTTAAAAACCATAACTAGGAAAAGATTTTATTTTTTTAAAAGCAAAGCAACTTATAAAATCCAGATGGACATAAGAAAGAGAAAATACTCTCAAATCATAATATACGGTAAATAAATATATATTGAGTTGCTTGTATAAAAATTACTTAAAATAAATCAATTAATTACTTTTAGCATTACCAAATATATAATAATTCAAATGATTTAGTTTAAGTTGCTCCACATTATTTATACCCAAACACATGCCAATACCATTATGTTAATCCATAGTCATTAAATTCATATCCATTACATTACAATATATTTCAACCTTATTTTATTTTAAAAGTTGTAATATTTAGAACAAAATTATACATTTAATTACACTCTTGATTCCATATATAGTTAGACTTTATTTTCTACAATTTAAAACATCCCATTTCAGATCATATGGTTAGAACCACTTTACGTTTTTTCTCTTCTTCCTCAAATATTGACTAACATCGTTTATATGATATAGTTCACGTAAATTTCAATAATGCAAACGAATTTAGACGACGAGGTGAATAAAATAAAATAAAAATGATAATATGAAATGTTTTAAACTATCTTTTATAGCAGTGAAACCATATTTATATATATAAAATAAATAAATAAATAAATCTTTGACATGAAATCCTAATCCTAACGAGTTTAGAAAAAAAAAGTATATAATAGGAAAACGCGGAACGCGAAACCTAACTAACACTCAAGAAATGGCGGAGAAGTTTGGAGTAGCAGCAGTAGCAGAAGAGAGCTCTAACTCCAGGGTTCCTCACCATACGACAGCGAAGCTCGTCGTTTTGGCCGACCTCAACGTTGATCCTCCCGAAGCCGATGACGACGACTCTTCCCTTGTCCATCCTCCATCGATTGCAACGTAATACTGTCTTCCTCATTCTGGCATAATTTCAATTTTCCATTTTCATCTTTTGATTTATGATTTTCTTTCTTGGAGAACCAATTGAGATCTCCAACTTAGAAACTTACCAAACCCTTAGAGGTCATAGCCAGAAGAACATTCATATTTTAGCCTCTGCGTAAATTTAAATGTTCTGAGACTTTCGGAAATATAGTCAGTCTTTATCTTTTTATGGCTGTATTGAGAGCATTGCAAATTGCAACGGCTGTTTGTTTCGGGTGGGTTGTTTTGGGTGTATGTTGAAAGAGTAGGAAGATGGAGAAAGGGTGTTAATTTTTTTGAAGGTAGTGGCTTCCATAACAGACTGTGGTGGGTTACAAGATGTATTGTAGGGGAAATTTATAAGGATGAACACGGTTATATTTTATATTTTTGGGAGGACTAAAATGTGGTGATTTTTTAGCTCTTTGAGTGATACATTTTTAGCTTTTTATTAAAAAAACTAACATAGTGACATGAGTAACATGGATAACTAACTTCATGTTGAGGGATTACTCAAAGAATAAAGTGTAAAAGGAAAATACTACAGGTTAAGGTATCAAAAGTGAAAAGATTTTATATTGGAATGTATAAGCCTGCATTTCATTGTGATTTTCCATGCAATTTCAATTTTAGAACTTCCTACTTATTGATTCCTTAACTAGTGTCCTAAAGGTATTAGTTAGTAGCACCCAATATAAAAGATACAAGTACTTCTTTGCGCTGTTTTATAATATGACATATTATTAATCATGATTTTTTCTGCAGTTTTCCGTTTTGTTATGTCGAAGATACGTTTTCTTGCTTATGAATCGTTTAATGGTCACCAATATTCTCTAAAATGTTGTTTTTTGATGGTAGGACCTATTACTGGAAAATGAATGTCTGAGACAGTATCTGTTTGTTGCTTCTTGTCATTTGTATTTTTTAATGAATATATAGTTTGGCGAATGATGAAAGTGGTCAAGATAAGAGTTTGTTGTCCAAAGACACTGATAGCATTGAAGGTGAAAGTAAAAAGTTGAACAAACTGGGCAGATGTCGTTCCAGACTTAGCAAGACAGAGTCTTCTCTTGATTGTGGAGCTGATGCAGATGGTGATCAACATGTTCAAGGACCTCCTTCATCTCGGGAGGAAAAAGTTAGCAGTGTGAAGACTGTAAGTTTACTCTAATGTTATTAGATATTTTCCTAATTTATTAAAAACATCCTACTTTTAAACTCTAGCAAGTTTGTTTGTCCTTGAGAATATACACACACACAGAGTGAGGATATGTGAAGGTGAGAACTCTTGATTATTTTGAGAAATGAGAACTATACAATCATACATGAAATGTCAAGATTGAAAGTTAGTTGGTGGTCACATGAGTACTTAAAAAATCATGTTTTTTTTTTCTTTTAATCTAGACCATTAAGATGTAATATAATGGTTTATATTCATTGTTCTAATTTATTTTTCAAAGTGACAAGTCTTCTCAGAATCAAAATGTCTGATTTTTTTTTTTTATTTGTTGAATTATTTAGGAAGTTGATACATAGGCAATCAGATATAATTTTCAACTGTTATTTCCAGTAAAATATGACCAGAGATTAATCATGCCTAGTCATGGTGATGGAAATTGTTTTTAACATGTTTTTCTTTATTAGATAAAATATTTCTAACCATCCTATTGAGATGTGGTGTATATGGGATACCAGTTGAAGATGGAGACATTTTCTTGTTCCTATGTTGCCATATAGAAAAAATAATCTCAATGTTTTCTTCTCAAGTTTTGAACGTGTTGTAGCTGTTATGAATTTTTACTGAACCTAAAATGTTGTATTTATTGGGACGAGGTGACTTGGTGATAGACCAATATTCAAACATTATTCTTTTTTCTCTGTACTTCCTTTTTATGTGTAGAATGGCAGCATAATTTCAATATAACTCAATTGGTTATTTGTTGCTTTGCTTATATGTAACGTATTATAATGGGTTTTGTTTGATATGGATCTATGGCTGTGAATCAAGTCCAGTGCCAGCTGTTCATTCAACCGTTAGCTTACCATGATTGATTTTATTGTTTTCTCAGAAACTAATCACTGCATTTCCATCGTCAGTTGCTTATTTAGCAAAGTGGGACATTGTAAAGCCAAGACTGTAATTTTGACAATAATAATTTGTTTTCATGCCACTGCAATTTTTGTCACTGTTGCTATTGTTGCTATTGTTGTTGTTTTTGTTTTATTACCAACAAAATAAGTTTATGTTTAGGGCTTGGTTCATGTTGCAAAGAAGATGCCAAAAAATGCTCATGCTCATTTTATACTTGGCCTGATGTACCAAAGATTAAGCCAGCCTCAAAAGGTACTAAGCAGTGATTTCAATTGTACTTGTTACTATTGATACGTATAACTTACTCAATGTCCATTAAAAAAAATTTAGGCTGTATTGGCTTATGAGAAGGCAGAACAGATCTTGCTCAGGCCTGAGGCTGAGATTGATAGGCCAGAGTTGCTTTCGTTGGTTCAGATTCACCATGCACAGGTGTAATGGTCATAATTTGATGGATTAATGATTGTAATATCTCTGTTCATTAACATATTTTATAATCCTTTTAGTGCCTGTTACTAGAAAGTTCATCAGAAAATAGTTCTGATAAAGAACTTGAGCCTCATGAACTTGAGGAGATTCTGTCTAAGCTGAAAGAGTCAGTGCAGTCAGATGTTAGACAGACAGCTGTATGGAACACATTGGGTTTTATCCTTCTTAAAACTGGTCGCGTGCAGGTACAAATACTTGGTTGCTCGTCTTCTTTTTACTTTAATGTTCTAGAGGCATATGTGATGTTTTTTTCTCAATATTTGATGTGACCTTGCTTTGACCAATGTGACTTCCAATGCTGGTGTAGAGTGCTATCTCAGTTTTGTCATCATTGTTGTCCATTGCACCAGAGAACTATGATTGCCTAGGAAATCTTGGGATAGCTTATCTTCAAATGTAAGTATGAGTGATAATTGTTTTGGGTATTATTATTTTTTCTTTTTAACAAAAATAGTGCCTTTTAACAAATTCTTAATCCATCCTTGAACAATATGTGCAGGTTTCATTTATCTCTTTTGCTTTCTGAATAATATTTAGCACTGTGGATTGTTAATTAAGAAATTTGCTGAGGAAACAGTGACAAGTTTCGAAAAGAACATAGAGATTTATGCATCAAACTGTCTTATGAACACTTACATAAATCTCAACTATAATGGAAATATATTTTTAAAATTTATAGATTTGCGAGGATATTAGGAATTGAGACTTGCTGTTAGGAAACTTGAGTCCCACATATGGGATTGTATAGGCTAACTTTTGTGCTGTCATGGTGCAGTTGTCCAAGGCTTTATCAATTTGTATTATAGTTTTCCATTAGTTGTAAAGGAGTGACACTTTTGGTGGTGTCAGCATTTTCATGTTGTCTAGGACTAGTTGAAGAGCTATTGAGCAGTTAGCCTGTGTGGGATGTTAAAATCTAATTCTAGGTTAAGAGATTTGATTCTCACATTGGAAGTATGAGATTCTAATATCGTGTTTGTTTATGAGGCCTTGGGCTCTGACTACAACTGCTACCTTTTGTGGTGTGACTCTCCCTACGTTCTTATCACTTCGAGGATGGACAGTTACAATACGGGATATGGATACAGGAATACATGGACTCGGGAATATATCACAGGAGTCAATATTGGATAGCGGTTCTGAGCAGTCACCCTCCAAAACCACTATATTGGGATTACGGCTGTATTGATCCCAAAGTAGATTTATATTGCACCTATGTGTGTGTGCCCTTAAAAATTAAGAGAAAATGCCTATAATTAAAATCATATTCTGATTAAGTTTCATGACCTAGTGGTCCAAAAGAAAGCTGCTAAACAACATATCAACATGTCCAAAATAGGAAATCTGCAAGAAGAGGTTGGCTGGACGGGATGGGTGGCAGAGGTTGATTGGCCAGATGAAGCCATTTCAGCTGAACAGAAAAGAAAGATGTGGAGTTTGTTAGAAGTTGCCATGCCACTGGAAGTGTGCACAGAAACCTCATTGGAGGTGCTTCTTGAAATAGAGAAATGATAGGGGTTGGATAGTTTATGAAAGAAGGAAGAAAAAGAAGCCCAAGGCCCAAGTGGCTTAGTGGTGAGGTGGTGAGAAATAGAGGTGGTATGGGTATATATAGAATAGAATAATATACAAAGGGGAGACAGAGAAAAATCATATACTTTGGTATAGCCAGGTTTTAACACTTGGAGAGAGGGGTTAGGCCCTCGTTTACACGTGTCTTTCTTTCTTCTGAGTAAATAATATATACCCATTGTTTGTTTCTCCGTTTCTGCAAGAGTGCGTATCAGTGTGTGAGTGCGTTGGTTAGGATATTATTCTCGGATTCCTAACAGAGTGGTCCGACCTGCCGGATCCTTTGCGGAGAGAGATTAGTGAAATGGAGGGAAGAAACGAAGGTCGTCTAAACGTGGTGGAGAACCAGCTCGAGGCAATAGGGATTGCAGTAGATGGACTGAAAGCTGAGAACGTAACGATCAGACAAGACTCGGCGGCCATTCGCCAAGATCTTCAGGAAATCATGCGGATATTAGGAAATCGCAATCGCGAACACGAAGGTGGATCGGACGGGAGTCAAGCATCGGTGAACGGAATACAGCGGACGAGGCGAGAAGGGGAGAACGGAGGACGCGAGGCGGATCGAACGGAAGCACAATTTAATTGGAGAAAGAAGGTGGAGCTTCCTGCATTTGACGGAGGAGATCCTCTAAACTGGATCAACAGGGCGGAACGTTTCTTCGAGTTACATGGAGTGACGGAGGAAGAGAAGGTCAACATCACCTATGTCAGCATGGAAGGAAGCGCTGGCTACTGGTATAGGTTTTGGCGAGAAAAAGCAACAAACCGCACATGGGAAGGGTTGAAATGTGCGATGATCGGAAGATTTGGGGAAAGGAACCGGGGTTCGATTTTTGAAAGGCTCATGACGAACCGTCAGACTGGGTCGGTCGAGGAGTACATCAGAGACTTTGAGATTCTGGTGGGGCAAACCAGCGGAGTGACGGATGAGCAAATCCTAGGCTATTTTCTCGGGGGTTTACAGGAGGACGTGAGAAATCGAGTGCGACCGCATGATTCGCAAGAGCTCATGATGGCGATGTGAATCGCGAGAGATGTAGAGGTCATCCTACTGGGAGCAGCTAAGATATTGGGAGGAGGTGCGAATCGACCATCAATATCAGGGGGACGAACGTCGGGGACTATAATCCGAGTGGACCCGATGCGCAACCAGGAGGGACGGACGGTCAGCATGGAGAGCGTAGGTTCTGGGGGAAGAGAAGGGCACTCGGGACAAGCTGTGGGGAGGGGTGCGAGTGCTACGGGGAATAACACCATGGGAAGAGGAGTGCGAAACCTCCCTTACCACGAATATCTCAAAAGAAGAGAAGAAGGACGTTGCTTCAGGTGTGGGGGGCAATTTGGCCCTGGACACCGCTGTCCAGAACGCAGTTTGAGGGTGTTGATTCTGGGCGAGGATGAGGAGGAAGAACCTGTAGAAACTGAAGTGAAAGTGGAACCCGAGAGGCTAGAATTATCCTATTTCTCTGCAGGAGGATTGACCCAACCGAGAACCATGAAACTTCAAGGAAGTTTGGGGGATAGGGTGGTGTTGATCATGGTTGACAGTGGCGCTAGCCACAACTTTATATCCCAAGCGTTAGTTGAGGAGCTTCAACTGGAGGTAGACAAAGGCCAGATTCATTCGGTCTGCCTAGGGGATGGCCAACGGAAACAAACCCACGACTGCTGCAGAGGAGTAGTAATACATATGGGGGGTGTCAAGTTGCTGAGCAGTATTATGTTTTCGATCTAGGAGGTGTAGACCTAATTCTGGGGGTAGAATGGCTGGCAAAGTTGGGAGAAGTAGTAAATAATTGGGGCAATTTAACCATGAAGTTCCAACAAGGAGGACAGGAGGTGACGATCCGAGGGGATCCAACCTTGGCTAGGGAGATAATAGCACTAGAAGCGCTGCTCAAAATCACAGAGGCAGAAACAATGGCAATAATATGGGGGTTGAGACAAATGGAAGTACCTATAGGAGAAGGGAAGAACCCGAAGCTGACGGATGAACAGGGGAGTGAGCTGGAACAAATGCTTGAAAGATTTCAGCAGGTGTTTCATGAGCCTCAAGGTTTACCTCCAGGGAGGAAGAGTGAACATAGGATAATTTTGAAAGAAGGAGTAGGCCCCATTAATGTGCGCCCTTACAGATATCCCCACTTGTTGAAAGGAGAAATAGAAAAGCAGGTGGAGGAAATGCTAAGAACAGGGATTATCTGACCTAGTACCAGCCCTTATTCCAGTCCAGTTATTCTGGTTAAGAAGAAGGATGGGAGCTGGCGTTTCTGTATAGACTATCGGGCACTTAATCGAGCCACAATACCTGATAAATTTCCCATTCCGGTAATAGAAGAGTTGCTTGATGAATTAGGGGGGGCGCAATATTTCTCCAAGATAGACCTTAAAGCCGGCTACCACCAAATTAGGATGGAAAAGGAGGATATCCACAAGACCGCCTTTAGGACACACCAAGGGCACTATGAATTCTTGGTTATGCCCTTCGGGCTTACCAACGCCCCGGCCACGTTTCAGAGTGCCATGAACTCCTTGTTGAGACAGCATTTGAGACGATTTGTATTGGTATTTTTTGACGATATTTTGGTCTATAGTAAGACTTGGAAAGAACATCTGGAGCATGTGGGATGTGTATTGAATACACTGTTGCAACATCAGTGGATGGCGAATCGTAAGAAGTGTGAGTTTGGGAGAAAACATATCAGGTATTTAGGCCATTTAATATCCAAAAAAGGGGTGGAAATGGATACAGAAAAAGTGGAAGCGGTTCTGGGATGGGAGGAACCCAAAACCATCAAAGCTCTAAGAGGATTCTTGGGCTTGACGGGATATTATAGGAGATTCGTTCGAGATTATGGTAAGATTGCCCGACCTCTGACTGACATGCTGAAAAAGGGCAGTTTTATTTGGACAGATGTGGCTAGGGAAGCTATGGAGAAATTGAAAACAGCCATGACCACTGCACCGGTCTTGGCATTACCTAATTTTACTCAAGCCTTCCATGTTGAATGTGACGCGTCGGGAGTGGGAGTGGGTGCAGTTTTAACACAAAACAGGCGGCCAATTGCGTTCTTTCGTAAAGCTTTGTCTGAAGGATCCTTGAGCAAGTCAATTTATGAGAAGGAGCTCATGGCCCTTGTGATGGCAATACAGCATTGGCGGCCATACCTTCTAGGCCAGAAGTTTGTGGTCCATACTGACCAAAGAAGCTTGAAGTATTTGTTAGAACAGAGAATAACAACCCAGAATCAACAAAACTGGATTGCTAAACTCTTGGGCTATGATTTCGATATAGTCTACAAAGTGGGAGCTATGAATAAGGTAGCTGACGCATTGTCCCGGAGGGGAATGGAGGCCAGGGAGGAGAAAGAATGGGGGTCCAGGAGTGTAGAGGAGGGGGAGACAGAGTTGAACATAATTGTCAGACCTTACTGGAGGGACTTCCAAGAGGTACTATAAGAGGTGGAAGAAGATGGAGAACTCCAGAAAATAGTGGAAGACATTACCAAAAATCCCGATAGGCATCCCGCTTTTACCTTGGAGAATGAGAGGCTACACTACAAGGGCCGGTTGGTATTATCGGCTAAGTCAAAATGGATCCCAAAAATTTTAGCCGAACTGCATGCTTCTATCATTGGGGGACATTCGGGGATATACCGCACCTACCGAAGAGTGGCCCAATCCTTGTATTGGATAGGGATGAAAAAGGATGTGACAGAATATGTGGCACATTGTTTAGTGTGTCAACAACACAAGTATCAGACGGCTTCACCTCAAGGGCTGCTGCAACCCTTACCTATTCCCCAAGCGATATGGGAAGAGATTAGTATGGATTTCATTGTTAGACTCCCAAAATCCAAGGGATATGATGTTGTTTTGGTAGTGGTAGACCGTCTCAGCAAGTATGGTCATTTCCTTCCTTTGAAGCACCCTTATACAGCTCGTGTGGTAGCAGAGACATTTGTGAGAGAGGTGGTTAAGTTGCACGGTGTACCCAAGTCAATAGTAAGCGATAGGGATCCCTTATTTCTGAGTATGTTCTGGAAAGAGTTGTTTAAGCTGCAGGGCACAAACCTTCAAATGAGCACTGCTTATCACCCCGAGTCGGATGGGCAGACGGAGGTGTTAAATCGGATCCTGGAAGGTTACTTGCGTTGCTTTTGCTCGGAGCAACCCAAGGGCTGGAGTGCGCTACTGCCTTGGGCAGAATACTGGTACAACACCAGCTACCAAGGAGCAGCCAAATGCACTCCCTTCGAAACAGTTTATGGGCGAGCACCCCCAACTTTGATTAGATTTGTTCTCGGGGAGACTTTGGTGGAAGCGGTGGCACAAGATTTGAGGACGAGGGACGAGGCACTCCAACAACTAAAGTTCCATTTGAACCGAGCCCAAGAAGCAATGGTAAAACAGGCAAATCGAAACAGGAAGCCGGTGACAATTAAGGTGGACGATTGGGTCTATCTGAAGATTAAACCTCACAAACAAACTTCTATGCCAACCAGGATACACCCGAAACTAGCCGCTAGATACTATGGACCATTTAAAGTGGTGCAACAGGTGGGGAAAGTGGCCTTCAGATTATTGTTGCCCGACACAGCACGAGTACATCCCGTATTCCACGTCTCGCAATTGAAGCTGGCAATTGGAGCAAGGAGTGTCGAGAGAGAGCTGCCATCTGACCTGCATATGGAGGGCCCAACCATTTGGCCAATACGTATTTTAAATAGAAGACAACAACAGCTAGAAGAGGAGACAAGAGAGCAAGTGTTAATTGAATGGAATGAAGGAGGGGTGGATGGAGCAACATGGGAAGACAATATTACTATCCAAGAGCAGTTTCCAGAATTCAACCTTGGGGACAAGGTTCATCTTCAGGATGGGGGTAATGATAGGGGTTGGATAGTTTATGAAAGAAGGAAGAAAAAGAAGCCCAAGGCCCAAGTGGCTTAGTGGTGAGGTGGTGAGAAATAGAGGTGGTATGGGTATATATAGAATAGAATAATATACAAAGGGGAGACAGAGAAAAATCATATACTTTGGTATAGCCAGGTTTTAACACCTGGAGAGAGGGGTTAGGCCCTCGTTTACACGTGTCTTTCTTTCTTCTGAGTAAATAATATATACCCATTGTTTGTTTCTCCGTTTCTGCAAGAGTGTGTATCAGTGTGTGAGTGCGTTGGTTAGGATATTATTCTCGGGTGGAAGGGCTGATTTGCAAAAGAGGGGAGTAAAAATAGTGGGTTATAGATTAAAATAGAAAGTTCCCATTCATCTTTAATGCAAAAAAAGAAAAAAGAAAAAAAAAACAAAACACCCAATTTTCCAGCCGGGAGTTTAGTACTTTAGGTAAAACCTAAATGATCTGTTGCAATTTTGGATGCTCAACGTTGCACAACAGCCGCTACCTTGAGGTGTGATGCTAATGCCCCATTGACTATGGAATACAACAAATATTAAAAATTTTAGGATATGATGCAAATATAATTAATATATTAGTTATTTTGAATTAAAATCAAATAAAATTTTAAATCGCCCTTCACAATGGTGAATTGATGATTTAAAAATGAGCACATATCATTATAAATATAATGTAATACAAAAAGTTATATTGTTGTGGTATTCTAATCTTTATTAGTATACAAGTTTTTAAACTATATATGAAATGCAATTAAAAATATTTGAAGTGTCCAACATGGATACATATTTGACATGGTTAAGACCTGACAGCTACAATTTAAAAGTGTATGTACTTCTTAGCTTGCACATTTAAGCAACTGTGGCTGTCACTTTTATGAAATTTATGCTTCCTTTTCTGGTTTAGTACTCTCCGAAATATTGCATTAAATTATTTGGGAAATACTAGTCCTTTTGGGGCTTTAATTAAAAGGGTTGATATGAATTTTTATTCTGTTTATATTTTTCCTCACTAGTCAATACTCCACCGTTTATCTTGCCTTGCAGTGGGAATTTGGAATTATCTGCAAAATGTTTCCAGCAATTGATTTTGAAAGATCAAAATCATCCTGCAGCTTTGGTCAACTATGCTGCCCTTCTCTTGGGTAAATATGCTTCAGTTGTGGCAGGTACTTATATTGTTCTGGCTCTAAGCTCTCAATTTTTGTGGGATATTACCTTTCTTTCTCCTTTATTCGTAAATATATGCAGAATTTTTCATAGTATGTTCTTTTAATGCCAGGTCCAGGTGCAAGTGCCTCTGAAGGTGCCATGGCTGATCAGACCATGTCTGCAAAAGTTGCCAAGGAATGTTTGTTGGCTGCAATTAAAGCAGATAGCAAATCAGCCCATCTATGGGCAAATCTTGCATATGCATTTTCTATTAGTGGTGATCATCGAAGTTCCAGCAAGTGCTTGGAGAAGGTGCTCATGGCTCCTTGCTACAGTCATTTATAGCGTATTTATTGAGGTTGTTTATTGGTTTCCTGGTTCTTGTTATTGGTGGAAATTTTTTCTCGATCCTTTTATATGTATATTTTTCATAATTAAAATGACAGGAATTACTCTGATGTATTAGGTGTGTATGTATTGCATAGTGTTAGTTGCATTTTGGAAGTTTCCACCTCACCAAATAAAAATCAGCCTGTGGAAATTCTGTGATCAGCATTCACTTTTGCTAAATTTTTCCTTCTGTCGCCGTTTCTTCGTAGGCTGCCAAACTGGAGCCCAATTGCATGTCTACTCGATATGCTGTTGCTATCCATCGAATAAAGGAGGCAGAAAGATCACAAGATCGCAGTGAACTGCTTTCATGCGCTGGAAATGAAATGGCTTCTATAATAAGAGATGGTGATTCATCCCTGGTCGAGATTCCAATTGCATGGGCTGGGCTTGCCATGGTTCACAAGGCTCAGCATGAGATAGTGGCAGCATATGAAAGTGAACAGCATGGGTTAAGAGAGGTTGAAGAGCGTGCTCTTTGCAGTTTAAAGCAGGTAATGTATTCTTTTGGTTATTATCCTAGAATGACCTAGCTTTTATCTTGATAATCCACTTGCTAATTGAGGTTTTATCACCATATTGTGTTGTTTACAATGCGAGCGACTCTTTCATCTGGTTAAATATTTCAGCTAAAATGTCACAACCCAATGTATTTGGTTTTTCTATGATGATGGATATAGTTTGTTATATGTTTTGCATGCCATACTTTTGCCACCAGGCTGTAGCAGAAGATCCAAATGATGCGGTGCAGTGGCATCAACTCGGCGTTCATAGTCTCTGTGCTCGGCAATTCAAAACATCACAAAAGTACTTCAAAGCTGCTGTTGCCTGTGACAGGGATTGCAGCTATGCGTGGTCTAACCTAGGTATGTTCTATCTGTTGTACTAGAAATGTGCATGTTCTTATCATCTACTTTAATCCCTTTTTCGGAAGAGTTTTTTGATAATACAGTTTTTGATAATATAGGTGTCTCACTTCAACTATCAGAGGAACCATCACAAGCTGAAGAAGTATACAAGAAAGCATTGTCTTTGGCAACAACTGAACAAGCGCATGCTATATTATCCAATTTAGGAATTCTGTACCGCCATCAGAAACAATATCAACGTGCGAAGGCCATGTTTACGAAGTCACTTGAACTTCAGTCTGGGTATGCTCCTGCATTCAACAATCTGGGTCTCGTGTTTGTTGCTGAGGGTCTTTTGGAAGAAGCCAAGTATTGTTTCAACAAAGCTCTCCAATCAGATCCATTGCTAGATGCAGCTAAATCTAATATGATTAAGGCGGTTGTCATGTCAAAGTTATGCAAAGGCCTCACCTCATGCGCTCTTAAAGAGTGATATTGTACTCCCTTAAGCATTTATTAAAATGGATAAAAGAGATGTACTTGTATCATTAGTGTTTTCAGAATAGCAATTGAGTAAATAGTTTCATTTTTTCCTAACTATATATGATTATGATTAGGGCCACTAAGAAATAAAAGTAAAAGGACTAAATAAATACCATAAACTTGTAGCAGGTAAAATACTTGGTACAACCGTCAGTGTTATCAAAATTGGAATACAATAAAAATATCATTAAAGAAACAAAGCAAGCAAAAGAAAGTGGCATGACCAAACCAAATCCAATAAAACTTGAGAAAATCTATAGTTTATTGTTTGATAGTCCAAAATAATATATAGGTTTAAACCATTTAGTTGTCTCTATTTTTGGGAGGTTTTTCCATTTTGATCTCCGTCTTATTCGAATCTCCAATTGAGTCCCTATAAGTGTTAATTTCAATCAATTAAGCCTCTGCCCAATCAATTAAGCTTCTGCCGTTAAATTTAGTTAGCGAGATTAACTTTTTTGCACAGTTGGGAGGATAGTTGGGAGGATGATCTGTTAATTTCTATAAATGTGGTCTATTTAGCTATAAATGTGGCCTATTTAGAGTTGAAACGTGGCATGAATTGAGTTCCATAAGTGCTAATTTGAATCAATTTCAACTCTAATTCATGCCACGTTTCAACTCTAAATAGGCCACGTTTACAGAAATTAACAGGTCATCCTTCCAGCTGTGCAAAAAAGTTAATCCTGTTAACTAAATTTAACGGCAGGGACTTAATTGATTGAAATTAGCACTTATAAGAACTCAATTGGGGGATTCTAATAAGACGGAGATCAAAATGGGAAAATCTCCCAAAAACAGCTACAACTAAATGGTTTAAACCTAATATATATAAAAACTTGCAAAAGATGGGATATCAAAAATTCCATGTACAATAAGTTATAACTATTTCCCACTCAATGCTTGAAACTAAAATATATGTTTGATAAAGCTCAATACAATTTTCAGCAAATTTCTTTACCTCTAGGAATCAATGATGTATAAAAAATTCTACAATCACAAATAAATTATCACATTCCAACCGAAAAGCATCCAGGCTGTGTTATAAGAAACTTCAATAACCAAAATATAATCGATAATTTCAGCATGAACAACATCTTTAACACTAAGTTGAGCAGCAAAGCATCCCAAAGCATTAGCCAAATTATTTCTATAAAAAACACTGTTTGAGAAGCCACTGTTTTAGTTTGTTTCTGTGGCCAAAAAACACACTTTCCTTAAGAAAAATGTATTGTGCCACGTGGCGAGTGTTGAGAAGGCTGAACCTAATCGAAACCTGTGTTGGACGTTGGAAGTTGGAAGCAAAAAAGCAGATAATAAGTTGAAAAAAAACAAAGAGTAGAAGGGTGTGTGATCAATGGCAGCTGCAAGTAGCATCATCTCCATCTCCTCTGCGTCACTCTTCACTCCAACAACACCTCAACCAAAAACCCATTGCCTCCTCAAACACACCAAGGACAATGATCATCTTCCAACATCATCCTTCACTACTCTTTCTTCTCTTAGGATATCAAAACCAACAACAACCTTTGGAGTCACTTCAACCACAAGGGTCAATGTTCCTCCTCGTAGGTTGAGTTGTTCGGCCTCTGCATCTTCCTCTTCCACTCTTCCCTCGGCTCTTCTATTTGACTGTGATGGAGTTCTTGTAGATACTGAAAAAGATGGTCACCGCATTTCTTTCAACCAAACCTTCCAAGAGGTACACATACAAACACTTATTGGTTCATTTTTTTCTTTAACAAATGTGTTATTGGTTTGTCTCTGCTTTTATCATGCAGAGAAATCTGGGCGTTACATGGGATGTAGACTTGTATGGAGAATTGCTCAAAATTGGAGGTGGAAAAGAAAGGTTTGGTATAGTTGAATTTTGACTGCAATTTAAAACCTTAAACATCTCTAGATTAAAAAAATTTGAATTCATCATTTGAATGAATTTCAAGTCATAATCGATGTGCCTTTTTTTCTCTTTTTTACCAGGATGACAGCATACTTTAACAAGACAGGTTGGCCTGCGAATGCCCCAGCAGGTGAACAAGAAAGAAAAGAATTCGTTGCTTCACTTCACAAACAAAAGACAGAACTATTCATGGCTCTTATTGAGAAAAAACTGTTGCCTCTTCGTCCAGGTGTTGCAAAGTTGGTTACTATCTGTTCTTTATCTTTTATCCAAATTCTTTATATAGTGGCTTTTGTTTAAAGTTTAATATAAAACCATTCCTTACCCGCCATCTAATACTTGTTTTACCACTGGATTGATTTGTTTCATGATTTGATTTTGCTTCCTCTATTCTTCATAATTAAAGTTTAGAACAGCATAATTTTATTCGAACTTGAAATTCAAGAGAGGTCAATTACCAATTACATAATCGATTTAGAACATGCAAAGCATCCCATATCTTGAGTTCCTGATCTTGTTTCTTCCTAAACTTTTATCCAATAATTTCTCTGCTATCATTCAATTTCTATCTTTCATGGTTTTTATGTTGTGTGTCAAAATTAAAAACCTGTATTATTATCATCATAGAAAGATAAATCGTGCCTTTTCTTATTGCATGTTTCCCTTTTTATCAAACATATAGGATTATCGATCAGGCTTTTTCTCAAGGAGTCCAAGTTGCAGTTTGCAGCACTTCCAATGAAAAGGCGGTATGCATAATCAATTTTCTATTTAATTCCTCGAATCCAATCCGTACAGTTTGAGTTCTTAATAGGCCAACTTTCAAATCGTTATTACTTGTTAAAGTAATTGTCAATGAATGAATCATATACCACTGTTGTTTCATCTTCAGACCTAAGTTGTGAGTTGATTTTAGGTCTCTGCAATAGTATCATTTTTGCTGGGACCTGAGAGAGCAGAAAAAATCAAGATATTTGCAGGAGATGTGGTTCCCCGTAAAAAGCCTGATCCAGTAAGAATTTCATCCTCCTGATGTTAATTTGCTAGATTAACAGGGACACATTCAATAGAAATCAATTAAAAAATGAAACTCAATTACTACAAGTCCTTTATGCTCAAGTATGAAGTTTAATGTTCTGAAATCTTCAGTGATTCTATCTCTACAAAGTTCTGTTGTGGTATAGCTACCTAGTAGGGTGTTCAAATTGAGTTAGGACTCAATGATCTAGGCATCTAATTGCATCATGTTTTTTTCTGACAGGCCATCTATCTGTTAGCAGCCAGCACTCTGGGTGTTGAACCTTCAAGGTATATCTCACAATGCTAATGCCTAGGTGATGATAACTTGTGCTAAAACAATTATTCAAATAAGAAGCCATGAATTTCTACAGTTGATGGTTATGTTTTGACTCAAAAGGTGTATTTTATGATGGCTTAACTCAGTGTCTTACATTTTTTTATTCACTGGCATGTCACATTTGAATGTGAAATTTCGATATCTGTTTTCTGCAGATGTGTTGTGGTGGAGGACAGTGCCATAGGCCTAGCAGCTGCTAAAGCAGCTGGAATGACATGTATAGTAACAAAGAGCGGGTATGTTTCTACTTATTAGATGGGATGCAGCTTTTTGTTCTCTAAATTTCTAATAGAAATCAAAGTGCTGATAAAGACATTGCAACTCTATACTAACATCATACTACTGACAGACAATTCTGTTGACATAGAAAACCAATATATACTATCAAAAACATCACATGTCAGTAACTGAAGCTATCCTAATACTTATATTTTTTTTGTCCATTGTTAAATGACATTCTTTTGTAAGGATACCATGAAAATGTTTAATCTACTTAACAATATTTAATCATATTTATAAACAATGTAAAATACTTGAGCACATAATTCGATATCTCAGCTGATCAGACTGTTCTGAGAATTGCATCAAGCATCATTGTGATGTAAAGGCTGCACAGTGATGTAACAGCTCTTAATGCCTTCTTGTTATATACCAAAAAGTGTAAAGTAGACTCAGTCTTCATTATTGAAGTGAGATAAAGTTACTGAGAAAGTAAATGAATCCAACTGATTGATGCTATATCTGGCAACACTGCTAAATGCTTTCATACACAGCATAAACATTAACAATAAGGCAGTTCCCTGAATTTGGATTGGGTTTAAATGCATCAAGATTCAGTGGACAGGTTGTCTCAGCTTGCTTTTCCCCTCCGAAGTGATTAATATCTCTGCCTAACATGGCTAGATAGCATTTATTTTTTTGAACTGATTAGGTTGAGTGTACTTTCAGTAGAATTTCCAGCAAACCTTAGGAACTTCACCAGGTTTCTTTTCTTGAATGTTATGGCTGGACATCTTGAGAATTTAAGTGCATCGTGCACCAAGTAGAGATAAGAAAGTTAATTACATTATAAGACTCATAAATTTATTATATTAATATTTTGTATTAGAGTTGATATTTATCCTTTATATGGATTGAACTCATTTTTTCTGTGTTGAATTTTTCCAATAAATTGATCTATTAATGATGTCGATTATTCTTTTTTATGATAATAGATTTAGTTCATGCCTTATTAGTGATGTTTCTGAGTATGAATTGTCCTTGAAATATAACAACCTTGGTTAGGTAGTTCTAAACTTTTGAAACCTAATAAACAGACACCCATAATTTTTAAGGTATATGGAAAAGAAAGATAGTAAGAAAAGGAAAGAGAGAGTGATACAGATTACAAGTGACGCCAATATGTGAAGGGAAAAAGAAGAGAAATAAGAGATGAAAGAGAACTTGGTGTAATTTAATAGCTTTCTTTGGCTTCTGATTTCCCTTTTAGATGTTTCTGCAACAACTTTCTCAGTAATATTCTGTAATTGTTTCATCCAAATGCAGCTACACAGAAGATGAAGATTTCTTAAATGCAGATGCAGTGTTTGATTGCATTGGTGATCCTCCTGAGGAGAGATTTGATTTGGCATTCTGTGGTAGCCTTCTTGAGAAGCAATATGTGAGCTAGCTTAAGTCAAGGATTTTGTTTCATTCAGAGTTTCTATCATTGAATAAAGAATCTTCATTTCTTCTTAAGCTTAATTTCTTTTCAAGGATGCATCTTTTTCAATCAAATAATATAATATTAAGAAATAGATTCAACTCCGCAAAACCAACTTGTAAGGTAAAGTTTACACCTCAATTATATATTATAATTTGACTTTATAATAAATACAATTACTCTCTTAAAACCTGAAATTAACCTTGCTGATTTCTTGTAATCTAAAAAAAGCATATTTTGGGAACAGTTTTTAGACTTTGAAACCAAATTTCAATGACAGCGTAGTTTCCGATTACGAAATGCGCTCATTTCATTTCACATAATTATAGGATACTAGTACTACTAAACTACTATAACAATTTCAGGTTATGTTGAAAATAAATGTGTGTAGAAGGTGTAGAAGGTCACTTAATTATTTCTATCTCTTAAAAATAAATCTTTTATCTTTTTATCATATTTATATATGATGTGCTATAATAGTTATGATAACAAAAACAAAGTTTCTTCTAATTTTAATTTGAACTGCTCTTTATCATAGGATTGCTCTGAACAATATGTGTAAAATTAGGGATGGCGAAAAAATCCGCGCCCGCGGATTTTCACGAATAAAATACGCGACGGATAGTTGATATCCGTGGATATTTACTACCCGAAACCCGCGGATAGCGAATATTTTAATACCCGCTTATAAACGGGTCGGGTGCGGGTATTATACTATCCGTACCCGCGGATATCCGTTACCCGCAAAAAAAATTAATTTTTATTTTATTAAGTTAAATATAATTAAAATTAACATTAATTTATATTTTACAAGATTAAATTTAATTAAAATTATACTATATGAAATATACCCATCGGAATTAATTGTCATTTATTGACAATTAACCAGAATTAATAGGTTAGATTGCCTTACTCTTTACAAAATATTGATTATTGATTTTGGGTTTGATTGTCTAAAAATATACTGTACTAATTAATAAGTTAGATTCTCTTACTCTTTACAAAATATACTATATTAATTATTTATTATACGATATTAATTATTTATTATTGGATTTGATTGCCTAAAAATATACTTTACTAATGGTTAATCAATGGGCTTGCCTGCCATAGGCTCTATAAATACAATTGATGTTTAGATACAATATTCCTCTTCTATCCTTATAAAATTTAGACATTTTTATAGCTTAAGTGACGGAGTGTCTTCTACACGTCAACAACCCATCGAAGTGGATGACATTCTCAAGAAGGATTGAAGATGAACAAAGCAATGAAGAACGACTAACCATCGAACCAATTCAACCTAAACAAAAATTAAATTTTAATTTATACTTAATTTAATTTATATTACATTTTATATATTTTTTTTGTAATTCTATTTAAATTTTATTTTAATAATTTATAAAAATATATATTTTTTAAATATTTGCGGGTATCCGCGGATATTCGCGAGTTTTAAAATATCCGCAGATTTTTGTTAGACGGATATCCGGCATGTAGCGAGTCGGGTTTCGGGTACAGTTTTATCCGGCGGATCGGATTCGGGTATCACACTATTCGACCCGAACCCCACCCATTGCCATCCCTATGTAAAATATTTGTTAAATGGATATTAAATAAATTTCATTTATTACCTTATATTATTGATAATAAATATGTGATTATGATTGTTGAATTGATATTCAATAATTTGTTTTTTATTTATTTTGAATTGTGAATGAAATCTTCTAGTGTTAGTGGTGGCGAAAGGAGGAGGCGTGGTTTCACAAATATTAAAACCAAAATATTAATTAAATTTTAAAATTATATAAGTGTATGGTTTAATCGTACAAAATGAGTGTGTTTTATAACTTTTAAACTTTTTATGATATAAGAAAGTTATACATTTTTCTGCTACTCCCTTTCAAGGAGGAAAAGAATATGTTTGCTGGATCTAATAAGTGATGTTATTTTAAGGCATTTGAGATAACTAAGGAGTTAAAGTAAGAAAAGAGAAGGTGAAGATGTAATGGAGGGCTAAGAATGGAAGGATAAAAAATCATTTGAAACAGTTATGCCTTATATTATACTATAGAAGAGAGGAAGTAGATATAAGTTATTTGCAAAATGTTGTTAGTGATTTTAAGATAATTGAGTTTGTTAAACCCATTTGTAGGATGGAAGGCATGGTCATGGGGCTTATGGTGTGAAAGATGTTGAGGTTAGTGGGTTGGAGGGTTGACAAAATTTAAAATAGAATTGACACAAAATTTCGGGTTAAAATCAATTAAAAAAAATTAAGAATTGAAAATATGAAAACAAAAATCTGGGTGAAAGGAAAACATCACAATAAAGTTTGATAAATTAAAAACGATTGTGATAAAAATAAGTAAATTTTGTATAAGATCATAACATTAAAAAAAAACATAAATTGTTCTTTTTTTATATTAATGGAATAAGAGCTAATGAATATAAAATTGTTTTTATATTATTATGCTTTATATTATTTTTGTCCTCATTAAACACGTTTTTTAAGTTTTCTATTAAGATATCTTTTGGTTTTGGTTGAAGTGTTTTTAAGTTTTTTTATCAAAGGTCTCTTTTAGTCATAATTGAACATGTTTTTAAGTTTGCTATCAAAATCCATCTTGGTCATGGTTGAACACATCGAATTCTTCAAATGTTTCCTACTCAGATCCATCTTGATCCTGGTTAAACTTTAATTACCTCTCATTGACAACCTAATAATATGGTAATATTCCAATCAAGCATCTTTGTCTTTTTCTCCTCAAGGTTATGCGGTTAGTATATTTGTGAAGCGAGCCAAAGAATACGAAATTGTCTTTGCATTACTATGCAGCATATTGATCCACTGTAGTCTATATCATCTCGGTATTTTAAGACTATCGGTCATGTTGAGTCTAAGGGCTAATGTATTATATGTATTTGAAACCATCTTGGCCTATACATTTTGGATCATCTCAGCCTATGTTGGTCTGATACATATCAACTTATAGTACTCTGATACATCTCGATTTATGTTGGTCTAGTACATCTCAGTCTATGGGCTTAGTACATCTTACCTTATGTTAGCCTGTTATATCTCAGCCTATTATGGTTTGGTACATCTCAGTCTATGATGACCTGAAACATTCTATCCTATAATAGCCTGAAATATCATGGCTTAAGATGATGGCTTGGAACATCTTGGCCAATGATGGTTGGGTATATCTCGATCTGTGAAAACCTAGAATATCTCAGTCTATGATAGTTTAAATGTTTTGAACCTAAGATGGTTCAGATCATTTTGGTTAAAGTGAAATATGACTTAGGATAAGGAGGATTACACAAATCGCTAATCCAGATTAATTAAGGTAAGTGTTGGCAGGTCGAAGCCCAACCAAGTAAAGACTCATAACTCTATTGCAACATTTATGATCTCTTGTCACTATTTAAGAAAGAAGATTGAAGAATAAGAAAGTTTTGCTGAAACGAGTTCCAAGAGTCTTTACATAGTGTTTCCCACCTTTTTAAAAACACTTTTTTCAATTAAAAAATGTTTATTAAGCTTTAGTTACCCCATTTGTAAGTAAATGAAAATAAAAATAAAAATCATATATCATAAATAAAGTTAATTTGATCACGGTTACGTGAACACTAAAAAAGTTCTATTTTTTTTCCTTTTCTTTCTTTTCTTTTCTTAAATATATATATATATATATATATATATATATTACTAAAAAAATTACAATTATTAACAAACACAATCTTTTAAAAATAGCCAAAATTTGTCTATAATGTTGTATTTCCGATGAATTACCGAATAATTTTGATCCTTTGTAATCACCGATGGACAAGACTGTCGATAAATAACAAAGAACAAGACCATCGTAATTATCGAAGGAAAAGGTCGTCAGTAATTACAAAAGGATAAGGTCGTTGGTAATTACCGAAGGTAAAGGCTGTCGATCATTACCGAAGGATAAGACTGTTTCTAAGAAGGAAAAGGCCATCGGTAAATCTGTCTGAAAGTACCTGGCAAAATCAAATGCTATTTTTATTTGTTATCCAACTACACAATCAAACCTGCATAACATTTTCAAATTCAAAGACAGACCTGCATAATATTTTTAAAGCACAAACACACTGACATGATATACATCCCACAATAATCCAAACACTGATACAATAAATAATAACACATTAAATATTTATTTTTGTTAGATGTTAAGTTGTGTGTTTATGTTAATTGGACTCAGCCCATTCTGTATTTAGGGTTTAACCCTTATCTTACATTATAAATAAACAACCTTATATGTATGCAAAACACATAAGGGAGATTTCTCCTAATCTTCTTCCTATTTCATATGGTATCTAGAGCTTAGGTTCTGTTTCAGCCTCTTCCACGGTCTCCGGTACTCATCATTGCCGCAGTCGTCGTCGTAGTCGCCGGAGTTCCAGAATCGACCGGCGACCACTCCATTCGAATCGTCTCGGCCAGGCGACCACCGTGGACCAAAGATCGTGGCGATCGGAGCAGCCACGCGCCGCTGCAAAACTCGCAGATCTGCCGCTTCCTGCCGAGCATGCCGGCGCATCGCCGGAGTGTTCCGCCGCCGACCAACATCGTTGTGATCACCTTCCCGTCCTCTTTCTGGATCTGTGGTCGTTGCGTCAATCGGAGAACTTTGGATTTTTAGGGTTTCTCCCTCTCCATGGCTGCCCAACGTGATGATCGAAGTCAGTCTCGCCAGCCAGGTAAAGGACGTCCAAAATGTGACCACTGTGGCAAGCTAGGCCACAAAATTGATAAATGTTATGCGCTTCATGGACGTCCTCCTCGACCTATAGCAATGGCTAATTCTGATCCACCTCCCCAATCACCGTCTGTAGACCATCCTACTTCATAAAATACCATATATAACCTTGCACTCTTTCAGGAATTTCTCAGATGGTATGAGGACCGTCAACACTCTAGTTCCACTAGATCTGCTTCTGTTACATGCACAAGTACTCCTTTTGTTGGTCTGATTGACTCTCTCGGATCTTGGGTCCTTGACTCAGGCGCCACCGATCATAACACTGGTAACAAGTCCTTGTTTTCTTCCTTGTCATGTCCGGATAATTTACCCTCAGTAACAATGGCTGATGGGTCTAGACTCTCATCTCATGGTATTGGTATTGTTCATATTTTTCCGTCCATATCCATTTATCATGTACTTTATGTCCCTGGGTCTCCTTTTAGCTTATTGTCCGTAAGTCGTCTAACTCGTTCCCTTAATTGTGTTATTTCATTTACCAAAGATTTTATTTGGTTGCAGGACCGGAGTTCGAAACACATGATTGACACAGGATGTGAGTCTTATGGCCTATATCATCTCCGCCCTTCTCCACATGATGGTGTAATCATGGAATCACCATCCCTTCTTCATGCTCAATTAGGTCATGCCAGTCTTGCCAAACTGCAGCAACTTGTTCCGAGTTTGTCAAAATTATCAAGTTTTCCGTGTGAGTCTTGTCAGTTAGGTAAACATACTCGTAGTTCCTTTCCTTCTAGTGTTTCACAACGAGCGTCATCCCCCTTTTCATTGGTTCATTATGATATTTGGGGACCTAGTCGTGTTAAGTCAACTTTAGGGTTTCAATATTTTGATACCTTTATTGATGACTATTTCAGGTGTACTTGGTTGTTTCTAATGAAGAATCGTTCTGAGTTGCTTTCTATTTTCCAAACATTTTTCAATGAAATAAAAACTCAGTTTGGGGTTTCTATTCGCATTTTACACAATGATAATGGCTGTGAATACCTTTCTCAATCGTTTAAATATTTTATGGCTTCTCATGGCATTCTTCACCAAACCTCATGTGCCTATACCCCTCAACAAAATGGGGTAGCTGAGCGCAAGAATAGACACCTTATTGAAACAACTCGTACACTTCTAATCCAAGGTCAAGTACCCTCACGTTTTTGGGGTGATACAGTTCTCACTGCATGTTATCTCATAAATCGCATGCCATCTTTTGTCCTAGATAGCAAAATCTCTCATTCTATCTTATTTCCTCAAGACTCTTTACATCCATTACCTCTTAGAGTTTTTGGGTCTATATGTTTTGTTCATGATTTTAGTCCTGATCTTGATAAGTTATCTCCTAGATCTCACAAATGTGTCTTCTTAGGATTTCCACGGTCACAAAAGGGCTATAAGTGTTTTTCCTCTTCCCTCAATCGTCATTTCATCTCTGCTGATGTCACTTTTGATGAATCTTCATTTTACTTTTCACATTTATCTTCTAGATTTGTACCTCCACCTGCTACTGTTGATATTCCTTTTTCTGTGATCCTTCTCCTTCTTTAGACTCTCATTCCCCACAGGATCGTCCTTTAACTCCACCCTTTCAGGTTTATAGTCACCGCAATCATCTTCCTCATGACTCACTACCAGTGCCGCCTCTTGTGTCTCCTCCGGCTCCAGCAAATGAGTCTGACTTACCCATTGCACTCCGTAAAGGTATACGCTCCACTCGTAACCCTCCCCTCATTGTATTGTTCTTAGTTACCACAAATTATCTCCATCTTTTTACACATGTGTCTCATCCATTTCTTCTGTGTCAGTCCCCAGGTCTGTGGGTGATGCATTAACTCATCGTGGCTGGCGTCAAGCCATGCTGGATGAATTAAGTGCTTTACAGAAAAGTGAAACTTGGGAGCTTGTCCAATTACCATCTGGAAAGTCTGTTGTTGGTTGCAGGTGAGTGTATGCTATCAAAGTTGGCCCTGATGGTACAATTGATCGTTTGAAGGCTCGACTGGTGGCCAAGGCTACACACAAATTTTTGGTTTGGATTATGGTGATACTTTTTCTCCAGTGGCAAAAATGACCTTTGTTCGTCTATTCATTGCCATGGTCGCTCTTCGACAATGACCCCTTTATCAACTTGATGTCAAAAATGCTTTCCTTAATGGTGATTTGCATGAAGAAATTTATACGGAGCAACCGCTCGACTTTGTTGCTTAGCATCTCTCAGATGAAACAACACCTTTGTCACAATTTTCAAACCAAAGATCTTGGCAAACTTCGGTACTTTTTGGGTATTGAAGTAGCACAATCTAATGATGGTATTGTCATATCTCAGAGGAAGTATGCGTTAAACATCTTGGAGGAAACAGGGTTAATGAACTGTAAGTCTGTTGAGACACCTATGGATCCTAACATCAAACTCCTACCAAATCAGGGGGAGCCTTTCTTAGATCCTGAACGGTACAGAAGATTAGGTGGTAAATTAAACTATCTTACTGTTACGCATCCTAACATTTCCTTCACAGTTAGTGTGGTGATTCAATTTCTAAATTCCCCATGTGAAGACCATTGGGATGCAGTTGTTCGTATGGTGAAGTATATTAAAGGATCACCTGGAAAAGGTTTGCTATATGGTCCTAACAACAATACAAAAATCGTTTGCTATTCAGATGTTGATCGAGCTGGTTCCCCTTCTGATAGGAGGTCTACTTCTGGATATTGTGTCTCTATTGGTGGCAACCTGATATCTTGGAAAAGTAAGAAGCAAAGTGTTGTGGCAAGGTCCAGCGCAGAAGCAGAATATAGAGCTATGGCATCTGCTACTTGCGAGCATGTGTAGCTTATATGTAACAAGCTTGGAAGATATGATTTATATGCTCCAGCTTGAGGGGGAGTGTTAGATGTTAAGTTGTGTGTTTATGTTAATTGGGCTCAGCCCATTCTGTATTTAGGGTTTAACCCTTATCTTACATTATAAATAAACTACCCTATGTGTATGCAAAACACATAAGGGAGATTTCTCCTAATCTTCTTCCTATTTCATAATTTTCAATGTTAAGAACTTGTATTTGCAATACAGTTGCGTAGATAGTTATTTTATAGTTTTTAATTAGTAGTTTAATACAATTTTCATTATTAGAAATTTTAGCCCATTCTAGTTACTAGTTTAGATTTTAGGTTGTCATATTTTGAGTTTTAGGTAGTTTTTGTATTGTGAGTTTTTTATTAGATAGGTTTTACCATTCTAAACTTGTTAGGATAGTTTCTTTGTAGTTTCTTAGGTTAGTTTAGTGTAGTTTACAAATTTTTACCATTCTAGTGACAATTTTAGTAGAGCTTTTGAGGTTTGAGTAGTGAATTTTAGAAGTTGTCTTATGAATCAACTTTTGAGTCAATTCTTTGTCATTTCTAATCCATTAGAACTTGTCTAGATAGTTTTAGGTACCTTTTACAAATTGTACAATTTCATTCTTTAACACTTTTAGCCTGTTCTAGTTACTAGTTTTAGGTTCTACGTTTGAGTAGTGATTTTTAGAAATTTTCTTAGAAATAACTTTTTGAGTCAATGATAATAGGTAATGAGTCTTTTTCCATCCTTTTTAATTGATTTTTCTTTATTGCTCTATTTTTTGTGATTGCATGGTTAAAAACTACAATGTCTGATAGATGAGGAACCAAGAAGATATCATTACTATAAAGCCATGTGCACGAGAAGAAACTTTGTTGATGTTTTCTAATTTCAAGTGTTTTATCAATTGCAAATAAATTTATCTACAAACAATTCCAAACACATTCGATAGGGTTTCTCATGGGAAGGTCAGTGGAGATGAAGAGAGAGGGGTCCATGTTCTTAGTTTCCTTGGCCAGAACTTCAATGGACCCTACAGACTAAGGTGGGGTAGACCTTCATTTTGGGGCCCACTTTCAAGATCATTGGGATGATCTTCTCCAAGAGGTAATTATCGTAATCACAATCATTTTTATGCATGCTTGTGTCAACAGTTCCTGCCCACTTCACACAGCCTCTATGCATTCAAACTTATAACCTAGTGTGTCTAAATGACCACAATTAAGCCATGTTCACTTCCAAACCTAATAAATTGGAAATGGTTTTCTGAATTCAATACTTTTAAATATGAGCAATGATCTTAAACTAAAGAACTAATCATGTAATACATTATACAACTCCAATTAACTGGAAAACTTAACATTGATATTGCAGAAAACTCATTAATCCCAATGTTTAATTGTTACAAGGCACATGTTTTGTTTAGACATCACAACAACCATTAATGTCAAATTTTGTTTTGGTTTCTTCATAAACTTCCAAATTTTACAAGGTTAATATCATCTAGTGTGCATTTTACAAACACATAATATGCATCTCAACAATATTTACCAAACAAGGCAGAAACATAAGACAAAGCATATAATTGATATTGCAGAAAACTCATTAATCCCAATGTTTAATTGTTACAAGGCACATGTTTTGTTTAGACATCACAACAACCATTAATGTCAAATTTTGTTTTGGTTTCTTCATAAACTTCCAAATTTTACAAGGTTAATATCATTTAGTGTGCATTTTACAAACATATAGTATGCATCTCAATAATATTTACCAAACAAGGCAGAAACATAAGACAAGACATATAATTGGTAACATTAAACTTGTGGCAAAGGTAAATACAAGGGAAACAAACAATTGTTACAATTGGTAACATTGTCAATGAAGTTCCTTTCAAGCAAAGCCCAATACGAGGAAAAAAAATAAAACACGAAGCAACCAAGTAAAACAATTGTCCATAATAGTCCAACGACATACAAACCACAAAAATATTCCAATATTAGTCCAGTACCAATCTAAACATTATCACTCCAGTAAAGTCCACTAACAATCCAAACATTATCATATTGAATTGCACATAACCACAAATTAATGAAACCATTGACACGAACACACCATTAACCCTTGCACAAACGACTTAACACACAATGGCAGTGACATAAATAGAACCAATCAGCGTCCACCAACACCCTTGAACAACCAACCCTTGCGAAAATCCCTCAACCCACCGCCTCAGGTCATGAACCCAACATCCTCAAATGATAAATGGGGCGCACACCACGAACCATGACCAAACCAACCACCTCGATGTTGGTCGCGAATAAGGAAGCCTCAAGCTTTGGTTGGGAATTTGTGACATAGAGCAATGGTTTAACAATGAACTTAGGAGAATTAGGGTTGCTTCTCGACGGTGGTTGGCTGGGAGCAACGAAGGATGAAGCTTTGGCTGCTTCACACTTACAAGGGAGAAGGGGGAAATCGAAATGCAGATGGGTGAAATTGATTTCGAGAGAGTTCTCTTGTGCAAAATTGATTTAAGGAGGGAGACCCCAATTTTCAGCTTTATCAATTGAGCCCCTTACCGACGATCATAGGTCCTTCGGCAATTAAATTCACCAAACCATTACCAACAGCCTCATATGTTGGTACTTGCATCTCATATGGGCCGTCGGTAATGCACTATTATTGACGACCAAAAATTCGTCGGTAATACTCAGCTGGTAAATAACGATATTACTGTAGTGTATCCACATGATCGTCGCATGTCTTCTTTCATCCATGACCTCCTTCATGCACCAAGATCGTTGGCCTTCATTCTTCTTTTGCTATTTGGAAGAAACTCACCACTTACTACTTAAGTCAGTCTCAAGCAAAATGTAAAAAGCTCAAGCTTCTAATAAAAACCACAAAGAAAGATCGCACCATTTCTTCTTATCTTCATGACATAAGAAGACAGTTGATTTTGTAGCTGTCATTGGGTCTTTGCTAATAAAAGACAATCTTGTTGACATGTTTCTTTGTCGCACAGCAAAACACAATGCCATGTCTGCTACAAGAATGGTCATCTTGCTTCTGAGTGTTGGCACTGGTTTAATCAAGATTACCATGTTCAACCCAATCAAATAATTCCCAGGTTTCCCCTTCCAGTTTTGATCTTCATGATTAATTCTCTACCACCTCTACTACGACGGATTCCAATTTTTTTCCAATAATCTTCATATATTACCAATAATCTTTCCAATTGCTAATAATCCTTCATCTCTTGTAACTTATAATCCTTCTATATTTGTTCCTCTCACGTCTTCTCCCTCCTTTATTCCTCCTACAGATTCCCTGATTCCTTCTTCACATGTTTCACTTATATCAATTAATATGAAGATAGGCTCAAAATTTAGTATTATTAAACCTAAAGTTTGGACAACTACTTTAACAAATTTTGTTCCCCAAAAACCAAAAGAATTTATAACATCCTAAATGGAAAACCTCCAGCCTGAATATGATGTTTTGGTGTAATAATAATACATGGACTTTGTTTCCCCTTCCCTAGTTCTTATGTTACTGGTTGTAAATGGGTATTTTGAAATAAATATAATTCTGATGGAACTTTACTCTACAAGTCACATCTAGTTACTTGTGGTTACAACCAGGTTGAGGGTGTTGATTTCTTTGATACCTTCTTATAGTAAAAACGGTTACCATTCATATTATTATTGTACTTGTTGTTTTAACTAGGTGGCCCATTCATCAACTCCATCGTGAATAATGTGTTTCTTAACGACACATATAAAAGAAAACAACTTTCGCATTTTTCACCAACACTCACCAAGTATGTAGAAGAAAAAGTAACGTGTTGTAATTTTCTATGATAGAGTTTTATCAAAGACGGTAACCTTTAAACAAATATATAAATAATGTTTTGAATCAAGTACAAATAATAACAACTAAAAACATAATATTAAGTCACTAAAAATAAAAATCTATATAATCTATTTATATTTATAACAATAAAAAAATATTAGTACCTAAATAATCAAAATTGTCCATCTCTATTCTATTTTTATCAAACTAATGAAAAAACTAATAAATTAAGATTCAAATAAAAATACTAATAAACCTTTAAAATTTAGATTTAATCTAACAAAACTTTTCATAAACTTACATTTTTCGTCTTTCATCTTTGCATTCTAGTTTTCCATATGGACCATGATATTTTAACAACTATTTTAACAACTTTTTGACAACAGATTATGTGTCACTATTTTATTTGTTCGTATATTTGAAATGAACCAATCACAAGCTGTCACATAAGTGATTGTCAAAAAGTTGTTAAAAAAAGTTGTTAAAGATACATTTTCCTTTCCATATATATAATCTCATATCAAACTTGTTTCGTCCATTAAGAGTTAGATTTTTCATTTATTTCATGTTGACCGTTTTACCTTTCAATACTTTGATTTCATTATAATCGACTTTTTCTTGGTCTTCACCATTTTAACATTTGTTTATTTGTTTTTTGTTCTGACCATCTTTCCAATAACATTATTGTCATCACGGTATATCATAACTTTATTATTGTAAATTCGATTGGTGAGTGACTACTTCACTATAACGGTGGTTCTCCAAACTAGGTTTTTGTACCACACTAGGGAAATTTTCCTACGATATTATGTAAACGGGTAAATTCAGAGTCAAAGGGAAGTCGTGGGGGGTTCAGACGACTTCTAATGAAGAAATCATGCCCCCTGCACGACTTCACATTGTTCATATAAACAGTGATGAAGTCGTGCACCCCTAAAATGACTTCAGGCAGTTGTAATTGATTACCAAGGTTCGTAATCAATTACAACGTGCTGAAGTCGTGTCCCCTTGCACGACTTCACCTTTCTAGGAAAAAATGACCCTGGTAATCTATTACCACCCTGTTGTAATTGATTACCATAAGGTTCAGTGTCCAAAAACCCCATTTCAAAGGAGGAAACTGTTGCTGCAATCAAACAATATCACATCACCAACGGTTACAAATACAACGTTGTTGAATCCAAGCATAACATTTATGTTATTCGATGTCTGGAATACCACAATGGTTGTCAATGGCGCTTGAGGGCAAGCTATAGCAAAGTCCGTAAATATTGGGAAATCAAGAATATCGACGGGCAACATACGTGTTTCTCAAACATACTATCTCAAGATCATACAAATCTTGATAGTACTCACATTGTCGCAATCGTATCAAATTCTATAAGGACAAACCCCTTCATTCCCATCAAGAGTTTGATTGTAGATACTAAAGCTCGATTTGGATATTCCGTGTCATACAGAAAAGCTTGGATCGCAAAACAAAAGGCTCTTGCTATGGAGTTTGGTGATTGGGAAGAGTCTTATAACCATCTGTCGAGGTGGTTGCATGCGGTGAAGGATGCAAACCCTGGTACAATTTTACAATGCACTGGTTCTCTAGTGAAGATTGATGGAGAAACTGACAATAATTGTACATTATGGAAAGAGTTTTATGGTCTTTCGGTCCTTACATACAAGGATTCAAATATTGTAAACTCATTCTCCAAGTCGATGGAACATTTCTAACGGGCAAATATCATGGAACTTTGCTCATCGCCATAGCTTAGGATGGCAATAGAAATCTTTTTCCATTGGCATTTGCCATTGTAGAAGGTGAGACAAAGGAGGTCATGATATGGTTCTTTCAATTACTTCGAGAACATATTTGCCCCCAACAAAATATTTGCATCATCATTGACAGAGGAAAGGGTATCTTATCCGCCTTAAGATCAAAAGAAGTTGGTTGGGAAGAAGATGGTTTGAACTCAGTTTATTGCATACATCATCTAGCCTCCAACTTCAACAAATTCAAAAATTAGGACCTCAAAAAACAATTCATCAATTTAGGTACTACTATAAACCTTTTTACTACCAATTTAGTGTTTATATTTTCTTGACATAATTGTACAATTTTTTTTATTTATTACGTCCTTATAGCTTACGAGGTCAAGCAACCCACTGTGACGGCAAAGCTTACTGCACTAAGACACCAATACCCATAACAAGTTGCTTGGATAGATAAAATTCCATTAAAAAAATGGTCTCAAGCTTTTGATGGAGGGAGAAGATATGGACATATGACCACTAATTTTGCTGAGTGCATGAACTCCGTTTTAAAGGAAGCACGTTCATTACCGATTTGTGCTCTCATTAGAACAACATTTGAAAGGACATAATCATGGTTTGTTGAACGAGGATTAAAAGCAAACTACATGCTACGTAGGCCACCAATTTCCTGAAGAAATCGTCGACATTATTAGGAAAAATCAACAACAATCAACATTTTGTCATGTTCATCGCTACAACCGTGAAAATTCAGAATTTGATGTTCAAGAAATTTCAACAACTCACCAATATCGCCCACATCCAATTTCCTATAAGGTCAGGCTAAATGAATGGTGGTGTGATTGTGGTCTCTTCCAAGCTACTCGTCTCTCATGTCATCATGTCGTTGCCGTTTGTGCTAATTCCCATATACCACTAACCCAAGTAATCGATCCAGTGTACAGTCTTAACAACATTTACAAGGCATACGAAGTACAATTTCACCTAATCCAAAATGAAAATTATTGGTCTGCGTATACAGGTCCAAACTTCATACCAAATCCTCAAATGCGACGCAAGGCATCCGGAAGACCATTTACAAATAGGATTCGTAATGAGATGGATCAATCCACTCCGAATCAGCCGAAAAAATTCTCTTACTGCCGCAATAAAGGTCATCATAGGGGAAATTGTCCATTTCGTCAATAGTTATTTATTGATCTTACCATTTTGTAATCCAATCAATAATTAATTAATTACTATTAATATTTCATATCAATTTTGTTGTAGGTTTTTATTTTGTTATTTGATTCAATAAATTATAAGCACAATTTCTTTCGTGTAACACAAAAAATAAAAGAAAAATGTCTACAACACAAATAAAATGTTATTCAAGACTCAAACACTCTGGTAATCGATTACACAAGGGTTTGTTCAGTGAGTTTTTTCCCATTGAACAAATTGGCAATCGACTTCAACCATGGTGTAATCGCTTACCAGAGACTTTTTGTCCACTGAACCTGGTAATCGATTACAATAGGAGTATAATCGATTACCATCGATTACCAGAGTCACTTTTTCCTAGAAAGGTGAAGTCGTGCAGAGGGACACGACTTCAGAAGTCGTTTTTGGGGGGCACGACTTCATCATTGTTCATATGACAGTGTGAAGTCATGCAGGGAGGCACAACTTCTTCATTAGAAGTCATTTGGCTCCCATGACTTTCCCATTTTCGTATTTTATGACAAATTTGCCTATTTCGGTAATATGGGAAACTAATTTGCTCATTTTCGTACAAAAACCTCCAAACTAAGATTCCTTACTTTTTCTTGAAACATACAATTTAGTTTCTTTAAATCTCGGATCTACTCATCCTTTTCTTTGAGTTGTTTCTTCACGATCTCCATCTCCATCCTAATCATCATAATCTCCAACGTCTTTCTCCACAAGCTTAATCATTTGTGCCAAACTTTGCATCACATTGGTGGTGTTGTCCTTACAGTTTGCATGTAATTAAAAAAACTGCCATTGATGCTCTTATTTCCAATCTCCATCAACATTTTTCGCTCAAAGATCTTGGTCCCATTCACTATTTTCTTGGTATTGAAGCACGCCGGTCTCTCACAGTATCTTGGAGAAAGCTCATATGATCTCTGCCATTATCTCTTCCATGAAACTTACAGCTGATGGATGCACCGACTTTACAGCTAACCCATTCATGCATTCCCGCACCAAGCATTTTGAGCTTCATCTTTTTTTAATAAAGCCTATCTCTGGATCTGCTTTTCTTTCATTTACAAACGAACTTCCGCTTTTTGATTTCGATCATCCACCCTAAGTCATCAAGAGTCTGTTGCATCGTTAATCTGTTTTCTGTTTCACCTTCTCTATTCTTTTTTTTGCTTATTTAAACATTCTTGTACTCTTTTTTCAATATTTTCTTTTACATTATATATTATATGGAAAATGTTACTTTGACAACCCCATTTGACAACGTTTTTGACAACCACAAATGTCAACGTCTGATTGGCTGTTTGAAATGTATTTTAAAAAAAGAAAATTGCTGAAGCGAAGGGCATTTGCGGAAAAGGACATGGTCGAAATTAATTGATTCGCGCCTAGGAAACACACTCTCTCCACGACAAACGTTGCTCTCTCCACGAAACCACACTCTCTGTTTCATTGCAATCTGAATACTTGCCGGAAATCAGGAAACCTTCACGAGACCATCACTGTGAATTCAAGTTTAGGGTTACACGTTTTCCTATCGTTCCGGCAGTTAAGGGTTTGGAGGAAGTGTGTAAAGGGGCGACCATCACTTAGAAGTGTTGATTCACTTCAAGTGATGTGTAATTTCCACATGCAATTAGGTTTTGTAATCGCTTACTGAGAGGATGTAAACGATTACCAGGTCAGTACATGGATTCTGTACTAAATCTTGGTGGGTGCTCACTGCTTTTGTAGACGCTGCTCCCAAGTGGGTGTTGGGGGCCAAGATGGATGCAATTACAGGGTCCCTGAGTACAAGTGTTGATTCATTTCAAGTGCTGTGTAATTTCCACAACCAATAAGGTTTTGTAATCGCTTACTGAGAGGATGTAAGCGATTATCAGGTCAGTACATGGATTCTGTACTGAATCTTGGTGGGTGCTCACTGCTTTTGTAGACGCTGCTCCCAAGTGGGTGTTGGGGGCCAAGATGGATGCAATTACAGGGTCCGTGAGTAGAAGTGTTGATTCATTTCAAGTGCTGTGTAATTTCCACATGCAATTAGGTTTTGTAATCACTTACTGATTAGATGTAAGCGATTACCAGGTCAGTACATGTATTCTGTACTGAATCTTGGTGGGTGCTCACTGCTTTTGTAGACGCTGCTCCCAAGTGGGTGTTGGGGGCCAAGATGGATGCAATTACAGGGTCCCTGAGTACAAGTGTTGATTCATTTCAAGTGTTGTGTAATTTCCACAACCAATAAGGTTTTGTTATCGCTTACTGAGAGGATGTAAGCGATTACCAGGTCAGTACATGGATTCTGTACTGAATCTTGGTGGGTGCTCACTGCTTTTGTAGACGCTGCTCCCAAGTGGGTGTTGGGGGCCAAGATGGATGCAATTACAGGGTCCGTGAGTAGAAGTGTTGATTCATTTCAAGTGCTGTGTAATTTCCACATGCAATTAGGTTTTGTAATCACTTACTGATTAGATGTAAGCGATTACCAGGTCAGTACATGTATTCTGTACTGAATCTTGGTGGGTGCTCACTGCTTTTGTAGACGCTGCTCCCAAGTGGGTGTTGGGGGCCAAGATGGATGCAATTACAGGGTCCCTGAGTACAAGTGTTGATTCATTTCAAGTGCTGTGTAATTTCCACAACCAATAAGGTTTTGTTATCGCTTACTGAGAGGATGTAAGCGATTACCAGGTCAGTACATGGATTCTGTACTGAATCTTGGTGGGTGCTCACTGCTTTTGTAGACGCTGCTCCCAAGTGGGTGTTGGGGGCCAAGATGGATGCAATTACAGGGTCCTTGAGTACAAGTGTTGATTCATTTCAAGTGCTGTGTAATTTCCAAATGCAATTAGGTTTTGTTATCGCTTACTGAGAGGATGTAAGCGATTACCAGGTCAGTACATGGATTCTGTACTGAATCTTGGTGGGTGCTCACTGCTTTTGTAGACGCTGCTCCCAAGTGGGTGTTGGGGGCCAAGATGGATGCAATTACAGGGTCCCTGAGTACAAGTTTTGATTCATTTCAAGTGCTGTGTAATTTCCACATGCAATTAGGTTTTGTAATCGCTTACTGATTAGATGTAAGCGATTACCAGGTCAGTACATGTATTCTGTACTGAATCTTGGTGGGTGCTCACTGCTTTTGTAGACGCTGCTCCCAAGTGGGTGTTGGGGGCCAAGATGGATGCAATTACAGGGTCCCTGAGTACAAGTGTTGATTCATTTCAAGTGTTGTGTAATTTCCACATGCAATTAGGTTTTGTAATCGCTTACTGATTAGATGTAAGCGATTACCAGGTCAGTACATGTATTCTGTACTGAATCTTGGTGGGTGCTCATTGCTTTTGTAGACGCTGCTCCCAAGTGGGTGTTGGGGGCCAAGATGGATGCAATTACAGGGTTCCTGAGTACAAGTGTTGATTCATTTCAAGTGCTGTGTAATTTCCACATGCAATTAGGTTTTGTAATCACTTACTGATTAGATGTAAGCGATTACCAGGTCAGTACATGTATTCTATACTGAATCTTGGTGGGTGCTCACTGCTTTTGTAGACGCTGCTCCCAAGTGGGTGTTGGGGGCCAAGATGGATGCAATTACAGGGTCCCTGAGTACAAGTGTTGATTCATTTCAAGTGTTGTGTAATTTCCACAAACCACACAGGAAATTCCTACGAAAGAGAACGAAATCCCTAAAGATGGAAATGGGAGAAGAGAGTGTGCGTTGGAGAGAGAACGAAATCTTCAAAATGAAATCCCTACGACAGAGAACCAACTCTTCTGGACAGAGCATTCAAAAATAACCAGGGACACTTTCGGAAAACCACTCCAATTCAATTTTTCATATTAAAAAATTAATTTCAAAACCAAGCAATAACAGCGCGACACATGGCGTTGTCAAAGACATTGTCAAAATAGCGTTATTAAAATATCGGGATCCATATTATATATATGGACAAGAATACCAATCTATATATTTACTTCCTCCGCAATCTAGATCAAAAATCATTCAAAAGTTTATTTTAAACTTTATGTAATTATAATTTTTTTTTATTTTAATTGGAAATTAAAGAATATACTTTTTATTTTTATTTCTGAAAAAATGTTTAATAAATAATTAGAAAAATATAAACTCTAAAAATTAGAATAATACAATTTATAAACTTTTAATTACAAAAGGTTGAGAAAGAAATTATCTGATTAAACTCGAAGAAATTTAAAATAAATTTAAACATACTATCGAATTAAATAAATAAGTAATGTTAGATAAATAATATTATTGAGTAAAATAGATAATTATGATCAAATAATATATTAAAACTTTATAGATATTCCATTAAATCTAGTTTTATATCTTAATATTTATAAATTTGTAAAAATATTTTGTTTTGTTAAAATTCAATAATAAGTTATATAAAGTTATAGTTTATTATAATAATAATTATTAAAATTATACATGAATTTTTTTAGTTAAAATTTAACTATATTTGTGTTTTTATTTAAAAGAAAAATATTTTTTTTTATTAAAATAATTTAGTTTAATATAAATTTAAAATTCAAAAAATTTGATAAATTAACCTATAAGATGAATAATTCAAATTCAATAAATAACATTAAAAGTATGTTCAATTATTTCAATCATAACTCAGGAGAATAACAAAAACAACCTATGATTTAACTTTGGTGGTCTTTTTCCTTATTGTTTTGCCACAATAACATAAATTTTTAAAAAAATGTCAATTTCCACGTCATTTAAATTTGTTTAATTGTACCTAACGTTAACTTAAATTCATTAACAAAGCATTAAAGAAGAACATTGTCATGGTTACCTTAAAATACATTAACCAGATGAATAAACTGTTTAGTATCATAACTAATCAAATAAGAAAATTCAGTAATGGAAAAAAATACTTACTTTACCCTAATTTTAACGTCCGTAAATAAAATATTTTTTTATTCTACCGAAATTCAAATATATTATTTTTACCTATTTTTTTAATACTTTATGCCTTTTGAAATATATTAATTAACATTATATGATGATGTGAGTGGGAGAAAGAATGCAGCAGACTGAGTTTTTGGTGGAAGGATCAATCAAAGGGCAAAAACTTCTCACAGTGGTGAGAGTGAAGAGTGAAGAACGAAGGGAGAAGAATGAAACGATTTTTCAAAGTAGTGGAGAAAGATTCAGATGGGTCTGCGAAGAAGCCAAGAGAGACTGAGAATGATGCCGAAAATGAAGAGAACAAGAAGAAGGAACCGTTGAAGTTTATGACATGGAATGCCAACAGCTTTCTTCTTCGGGTCAAAAACAACTGGCCCGACTTCACCAACCTTATCACCACTTTTGATCCTGATGTCATTGCCATTCAGGTTCCCTTTCATGCAACCCCTTTTCATATTTTTTCCTATTACTTCATCATGGTTGAGGAACCTATTTGGAGGACCATGGAGTTTATTATTTTTGTAAATCTTCTAATTCAAACAATGGTGTTCTTTCTTAAGCACCACACTTTGGATATATTGCATTGCTTGTCTGTGCAAATAATAAACTTGGTGTGGCATGAAATCTTCATTAGGAAGTTCGGATGCCTGCTGCAGGAGCAAAGGGTGCATCTAAAGTTCCGGGGGAAATAAAAGATGATACAAGCGCAGCCAGAGAAGAAAAAAAGGTATCTTTATGTTCTTTTGCTGACTGTGGCCAAAACATGTGTTGCTGGAACTGTCAGTCTATTGTGTGTGAATTGGAACATTTATGTAACTTAATGAAATGAGGTGAATTGATAAAAAAAAAATTGGGACTTGGGTGAATGAGAATTTCTGCTTTGGGGTTTAGATGTTATCCGGTGACAATTGTCCATTCTGGTTTTATGAGAGGATTTCCAAAATACAGGCCTTACCAGGATTGGTAGATTAGTAGATTGCATGAAATTGGTGTGTTAGGTAGATTGTTTGATATTCTTGGAGGGGTTGCAAGGATTAGCTTGATCGTCTTCTTCAGAGATGGTCTAGGAAACTGCCATTATCTGGGAATTCTCTCAATATTAATGTTGTTTTAAGACATTGAGAACGGCAAGTAAAATAATGGAAAAAAATTGCTTGAAATCAAACGTTGATGAGACATGATTGTTAATGACAGTCGGATTCTTTGCGACTAATTATAAATTGAATGTGGGAAAAGTTGAATCATAGGTTGCACCCTTTAAAAACCATAGCTTTAGGGGCTTGGGGTGGGATGCGAAAGCATCTCAAAGGTGCTTTATGAAAACATTGTCATAAACCACCACCACCCAAAAGCCCTTCTAGCTACTAGAAAATGATGGGGGAGGAGACGTGGTTGGTTTTTGACAGCCATTGGGATGAAAAGGCTCTAGATACCATCTTAAAATTGAAAGAGAATGAAATAACTTGTTTTATTTATATGCACTGGCTTTGTCTACCTTTGTTTCCCTGTTCATGTCTTCTAGATTAGGGCCAAATCTTTGTCGAGATAGTTTAAATAGATTTGGCCTTCTTTTTAGCAGCTATGATTATGTGTCTATAATGGCTGATTCGAGACCTGCATCTATGAAATCTTTGAATTCCTTGCTGAAGATTAAAAACCTCAAAATGTGTTTTCTAGTCTTGTCTTTCACTCTGCTGCACTAACATTGAGTTTGTGGACTCCTCATGATCTTCCTTCTCTCTCAATCAAATGCAATGCCATAACACCATGTGTGTGATATTTATTCCTTGCTTCCTTGCATTGCATAGATGATATTATTGACCATTAGTGTCAAGCTTCAAATGATGAAATGGGGACGAATGAGATGAAGAACATAACATGTAACGGTGACCTATTTACAGATGAATTTGGGTTCGATTACAGAAACAAGACAAATAATGAAATCTTATCTTGTTACAAAATTATGAAAAAAAATGTACCAGTGGCTTCTGTACAGAAACAATAATGATCACTTTATGGATTACAGCTTGATCCCTTATAGTAATGACCAGAGAACAACCTAATCCAATGATAATCAACATAAAAACAATAACAAATAGAGAAGAAAACAGAGAGTAAAGAAGAATTATCAGAGAGAGATTGTACCAGACTCATGTCCTTCTCATTTTGGAAACCCTCTCCAATAAGACATTCTCCCTCTTGATTCCTCTCAACAACACATTCTTCCTCCTGATTCCTCCCAATAAGACATTCTCCCCCTCCTGATTCTCATGCTTCTTGTCACCGCACTTTTTGTATCAGTGTCCGTGTGTTCCTTCATGCTAACTAATTTTGCTCCTCCTTCCATGTCATTATTTCCAAATGTGCTGACATCAGCAGCTACATCAGCTTGATCTTGCTCACTTGTTACAATGTCATCAACATAAACAAGATCAGTGCACCCACCAGGAGAATGAAAGAAGAAGAGAAAATAATCAGCCTCACACCTAGCCATGCCAAACTGTATCATATAAAAAGTTTTATCTAAATGTTGTGTGTCTAATGTGGATCACACGGCATGTATTTATACCAATTTACAGAATCAAATACAGTAAATTCTTGCCTAATAATCAGGGATAAATGATCCTAATTTCCTAGAATCTGTAACACCTAATGAGTAAAAAATCTTTAACTCTTAAAGACTAATTACATTCTAACATTACTTTCTAATATTTTACAGCATATTTGTTCAAACCTATGCAGGTATTGATGCGTGCACTCTCTGCTCCACCTTTTGGAAACTATCATGTTTGGTGGTCTCTTGCAGATTCAAAGTATGCAGGGACAGCATTACTTGTGAAAAAATGCTTCAAGCCAAAAAGTGTTGTTTTCAATCTTGATAAATTAGGTATCCTGTTTTGCAGATTTTTTTTAATTGTATTTATGGCATTAAGTGTTTCTTTTGCTTATATAAACATGATACTTTGAGGTTGTCAGTGGTGTTATTATTATTTTTGCTGAAAAATGTCCAACATAAATGTTGGCAATTCTCAGTCTTGCCATGATTTGATTGTGTCCTTGGGTGGCTTAAAAAGGACTACATGATGTTACTATTACTATACATATTGTTTTGATTTGGAAAAGAAGTGGAAGGAGAAGGTTCTTGAATCCTCCTAAATATAGTTTTTATTATATATTGGTTCTTAAAATTTCTTAATAGCTTTAATTATATATTGATGCTTAAAATTTCTTAATGTTAAAAGTTTATGATATATTTAAGAAATTCCAGTCCAATTTTCAAAATGAATATTTATATATCTTTAAAAGACGATTCATATAGAGTCAGCCAAAATAAGGTTTTAACAAATCTGCATATTGGATTATATTCTATGTTTAGTTCACTGTTAATGGATTCTTATTTTTATTGTTAGCTTCAAAACATGAACCAGATGGTCGAGTGGTCCTAGTTGAATTTGAAACACTCCGTTTATTGAATACGTATGTACCAAACAACGGATGGAAAGAGGAGGCAAACTCGTTTCAAAGGAGAAGAAAATGGGACAAAAGGATTCTTGAATTCGTTACACAAAATTCAGACAAGCCTTTAATATGGTGTGGGGATCTGAATGTCAGGTGGCTAATCTTCATTTTTTGTTGGGCTTTGGGGATATATGTTTGATTATTTTTGTGGCCTTCGTTTAGCAACATAGTTTTACCTCTTCCATTCTTTTGTCACAAAGTTTGGTTAGTGTGAAGCTCAGCTGTTGGTTTCATCTATACATTTATTACCAATCATTATCTTGAGATTTAAAACAGAGAAATATATTTTTGAAGGGCTTAATGGACCCTCCTCATGTTCTATCATTTCAATAGATCAAGATGGAAGATGAAGGGATTGTCCTAGACTGCTAGGTACAATCATTATAGATAAACCAACACACAACTCCCTACTTTAGGCTCTACTAACTATACTAATCATAGGTAGACTTAATGATTATTCTAACATTAAGATACACACAACTCACACACTAACCAATAATTCTAACACATTATATGAAAAAAAAAAAAGCAAGATTCTAATAGTTTTAGAGGACCACTGAGATTTATGTTTTATTGTATTTTGATGTAATTGTATGTGTCATATGAAACTAGTTCTTTGAAGCTACACCTTGCCTTTGATTCTTTAGTTTATAAAAATCTGACTTTTTTCTAATTTTACTATCATACACCATAGATTAGTTTTGAATGTTGCGTGAATTTTTCTGAAATTTTGTCTATATCTACTCTGTCTGCTATTTTACTGAGGCTACTATGCATGTACATGTTCTAAGAAGGAGCTTTAAATACATATATATATTCATTGTGTGCAGCCATGAAGAGATTGACGTAAGTCATCCCGAGTTTTTCAGTGCGGCAAAACTCAACGGTTATATCCCTCCAAATAAAGAGGTTTAAGCAATTTTCTATTGAAGTTCCCTTTAAAATAGTTTTATCCATATTTTGTGATATTTTATGGCTGTTAGTTTCAATAGATTTAACTTAAAGCTTAAGCTATTAGACTGGGTAAAAGATTAAAGGAAATTAATTGAGATGGTTTGGCCATGTACAATGGTTGAGGAGCGTAGATTTGAAGATATTTGAGTAAGTTGTCCAGGGATATGATGGAGATATTATGAAAATTTGGTCTTTAATGGAAATGAATGACATTGTGTCATCTATGTAGCTGACTTCATTTAATTGTGGGAAATCCATACAATCACCTTTTCTTTTACTGGAGTTAAATTTAATTATGATGTACAACCTTAGGGGTTTTATTACCTTGCCTAGGACTGTCCTTTGATATGCCCAATAATGGTTTTATATCCACTATCTCCACCATAATGGTTTTAGCACTTATGCATATGATCTGATGATATGGCTTTATGCAGGATTGTGGCCAACCTGGGTTTACCTTGGCTGAAAGAAGACGATTCGGTACCATCTTAAGAGAGTGAGTGAACTTATATCTATCTATCTATCTATCTATATATATATATATATATATATAATGAAAATATATATAGTATTTGCTACAACTTTCAATACCTGATTTTTAGTCAACTTCCATTGTAAAAGGAACCACTGGGAAAATGTTATATTTCAAACTTTGTATTCTTTATTCCTGTGTTTTAGTTATCCATTTTAAATGGAGTAGAAGACTGGAGATGTAGAACTAGTTTTTTAGATAGTATTCTTCAAAAGTTTTGAATTAGTGTATGATGTTTGTATGTTCTGATATTCCAAACCAAACCAAGGCCAACTAAATTGAAAAAAAAAAAAAACTTGCTCCATAATTGACTTGTTACTGTTTGCAGTAACTCCTTATAACTTCCTTTGACCATTTATTTCTTAATTACTTTCTATTTGTTTGGCTATTTAAGGTCTTAATATCTGATATTATGAACCATGCTTTAGGGGAAAGCTGGTGGATGCTTATAGATTTCTGCACAAGGATAAGGACATGGAACGAGGTTTCTCATGGTCTGGAAATCCAGTTGGAAGGTAAAAAATTAAACTTTCAAGAATTGATTTTCAATGTTCATGCTGATTAATTATTATGTTGAGGCAACGTACCTGAATAATATTATCACACATGTTTTATCTCTTTTCTCTAAACCAATTTTTCTTATTCATCTTTTTTTGTTGACAGTGAAAGCCTCCCCTGTAATATCTTATTTGTGTTAAAATGTGTAGCAAATTTAAGAATGAGATTCTTTTCTAATTTTTAAGCCATACTTGTTATCTAATTTAATCTGCCTCTTAAGTGTGTTAGTTCTTACAACAAGTGTTGTTTCTTTGAAGGTATCGTGGAAAACGGATGAGAATAGACTATTTTTTAGTTTCAGAGACCCTTAAAGAAAGGATTGTTGCATGTGAAATACATGGACATGGGATAGAATTAGAAGGTAAGTTTCTCATGCAATTGGTAATCTATTCCGTTGCTTATGCAAAAGAAAAAGCTGTGAAACTCATGGCAAGGATATGATTTCATTGCTTACTCAAATTTTAGTTAATTTGAGTGTATATGAAACCAAACCAAACTGCAGTTTGTGTTATTCGGTGCTAACTTGTAAACTGCATATTATAACAAACATGACCTTGTTCTTGTCTCTGTTCTGCAGGTTTCTATGGAAGTGATCATTGTCCCGTTACCTTAGAGCTCTCTTCTAGTTCTGACCCTCAAAATGAGGATGCAACAAAGCAACTGCCCTAATTTTTATTTCTTTATTCTCTGGATTTGTAGGCTAAATATTTCCTTAATGAGAAGCTATGTTTTCATTATGTTATATCTGTTATCTAGATTCTGAAGTGATATTTTTTGGCATTTTCACTATGTTTTTCTCTTGCATATTATAGTATTGATTTGGCCAATCTCTTGATAATATCTTCAAGAACTTTCTATCCTGCAAAACTAGCCAACAGTGCCCACTCTATCATGAGAAAGAAAACAAAATAAGCCGTTGGACTCATCAATGGTGCAGTCATATCTAAATCAAAATGGTGTGTGGGGTTAACCTGCAAAAGTTATGACTCCATACATGCCAGTCTTTTATATTTCTGTACAACAACCAATAATTTAATCTGTTTATTTCTATCTTTTCAAGAAATCTTGACATCAATTTTTTTATGTTAAAATGTGATTTTGTCAAAATACCTCACATTTGTAAACAAAAAAAAAAAATCAGTTAATGATGTAAAAGTTAAAATACTTTAGTTATTTAAAAATTTTCATAACACGTTTGATCATAACTTTTTTGTTTTCCTTATAAAAATCAACCTAACAGTTTTTTCACTTCCTCAAACGAAGGTTTCTCTTGGGAAAGCATATTTATATATATGTACATTTATTATATTATATTATATACACAAATAAGTTGATTCAATAACTTTATCATATTTTTTGTTAATCATATTTTCTAGTACCTGAAATTTGTGGTAGTTAAACCTCTGTTCACCCAAATTTAAAATACACTTTTAAGTTCTTTAAATTTTAAAAACAAAAGTTATTTTAATCCTTAAATTAAAAAAATATAAAAGACTAGGAACTAAACCATTAAAAAAAAACTCTAATTTGAGAGATTTTTCACATAGAACATGATTATAAAATTTATATCAATGTAAAATTATTTTAAACATCATTTGTATATAATAAAAATTAATGAAATATATAATTTTTTTTAATGTATTAAGATATGGACGTTTTATCATCCTTTTATTATTCAATTTTAAAAGAATGAGAAAAATTCATTGATAAATTTATAATTAAATAATTGGGTTGGTAAAATTAATTTTATATATAATATCACTTTTAATGTTGGATCATCCAAAATAAATTTGTGTCGGTTTTGTCCATAGAAATATATTTTAAACTAAATAGTTGAATGGCTCTTATAAGGATATGTAGAATGTTACTTACTATTAATTTAGGTCGAGGACCAATAATCCTAAGGTTGATTCGAATTCGATATATCTAGCTGGTTAGACTACTCCTCCTAGATTAACAATGCTAAAATCAAAGTCATACCCACCAAAATAGCAAGAATCCAAGAGTGTCAGTTTTAATAATAACATATCTCTAACCATGACTCAAACACATTTAAGAACCACTAGAGTCATATGCAAGATGAAGGAAATCTTTTTCTCTTTACCATTGTGGAGTATTTCTAGACCTTGTATTAAAGGTCAAGTAATGTAGTATATATTTTAAGCCTTGCATTAGAGACTAAGTATTGTAAGGTTTTTGAACAATCTTGCTTAAGTTCTAGGACAATATTTGTGTCTAGCTTAAGCTAATCTTGGGTGATTAATTTTGTAACTCTAGCTTGGTGGAAGGTGTTTCACAACATGGTGGCAACATGGCAAGCTCTTAGTGAAAATTAGTGGCCATGTGTCATTTTTTTATCGCGAAACTTTTGCTAAAGTAGTTTTCCGCATGACAAACTATTAATGGAGAGTTTTCTTATAAAGGTAGTGGTCGTGTGTCATTTTTCTAGTGGAGAAACTTTTGTAGCTTTTCACATGACACACAAGGAATGAAAAGTTTTTCTAAAACTTAGAGTGTCACATGTCAAGCTCTCCTTTACCAAGATAGGATTTTTAGAGTTTGGTACAAGATAACATTTTAGGGTTTTGGTTTACTTTGAAGACACATTTATCTATAAATAGAGGTGTCTCCTCCTCTATAAACCCACATTGAGATTTGTAATGAAATGTTGCTAAATTTTTGAGTCATTCTTAACTTGCCTCTAAGTCATGACTCGAGCATCCCATCAGGTCCTTCTAGTCACCTTTCTCTAGAGTTGACAAAACTTCTCTATGAGAACCATCAACAATCTTTATCCCACCACAAACACCCAAAAATTGAGAGCAACCACCACCATTTCCATAACATCCAGTGTTATTTCCATCTCTATAGTTTCATCTTCTTGCTTTGACTCAACCTAACTTGAAAAGAAGACTATCACTTATACCAAGTAAACATGATCTCCTGAAATCGATATAATTATACATTGATTGAGTTCTATATAAGAATAATGAACCTACCAACAAAAGACATAAACATACTAAAAAAGAAATAAAAAGTAATACAAATAGATTGAGAGTAACTATTATATAAGTTACACAAATATAATTTTATTCTCTTATAAAGTATATATTTTTTTTTAAAACCCTAATTATAAGAATATATATATATATATATATATATATATATATATATATATAAAAGAATTTGCTTCTTATAGTGTTTTATATATAAACAGCCAAACCAGCAAACCTAGGTATGTTACTTGATTTCAATAATTGATTTCACAAAAATTATATTTTATTTCCAAAGTATTTATAAAATTAAATATATAAACAATAATAGTATCCAGTGGCACTGGACGTAATTTCTTTTGTTTATATGGATGAATGAGACATGCATGCAAAGAACGAGTAGACATCCATATTTCACAATTCATTATGTTAAATAAGAAAGTTTAAGAGGATGATTTCCTTAAAAATGTGTGATAAAATATGTTTTCAATAATATTTAAGAATAGGATAAAAATTAAAAAAATATGAAACATCTTTAATTAAATTAAATATTATAACTTTAAATTTTATAAAAAAATATAAATTATAATTCTTTATCTCTCTCTTCTGTTATCTTCTTTTGTTATCTCTCATCTCTCTTTCTTAGCTTCTCTCTCACAGTTCAAATCTCATTTGTCTTTTTTTCATTCCCTTTACTTTCTTTATATATTTTTTTAAATGTTCATATATTTAACAATTTAACACTACCTCCATGCCTATCAACAATCTTTTTGGAAAATTGTTTGCCACTTTTTATGGGATCATATTTAATTCTTTGTTTGGTGCATTAATTGTTTTTCTTTTCTGAAGTAACTTAATTAATCTACAACTTTTTGGTCAAAAATTCAATAAATATTGAAATTAATGAGATAAAGTTTTTCCTCTCTCTTTTAAGTTATTAGGATTGGACAACATGCGTGGTCTTAAGTTATATAATCATTATATTCTCTCTCCCAACCTTAATTTAAATTAGACGGAAAAGAAAAATATCAATTTTAAAAATACTAGGAATAATGTTTGAAAAAATATGTAATATAATGGTAACTAAATAAACTTTTTTTAAAAGTGACAATTATTTGAAAATAGCTTAGTAAAAACAATGAAGGTAATATTTAATATTTTAATTTCAGTTTTAATCATATATTTAAAAATAAATTATTTTATATTAACTAAAAACTTAGAAATTTAAGAAGCTTAAATTCATTTATTAGGAAAAAACATTAAAGAAGGGGAAAAAATCAAACCAAATTTTAACTATCTTAAAAATTTAAATTTTTTAAATTCTTTATCAAACATGATATAGATTTTCCTTGACTTGTTTGGATGAGAAGATCTTCCAATACACAATAGACCCCTTCTAAATTAAAGAACTTGTACTAAAAGGATTATATTTTTTTGAAGATGGAGTATATTATAAATATTGCACAACCAAAGGTTGAGTTTTTTATAGTGTGTTAGAATGGTAAATTTTAAGATACGGATAATTTGAAATATTATATAACAAATTATATTGTTTTAGTTAAGATTTTAGAATAAAAATAATTAAATTATTTAAAAATAGAGAATTTTAAATTTTATCTATAAATTAAATATTTTCTTTCATATTCTTCTTTACCTTAGTTTAAGAATTATCAAGTAAGACTGAAACACGGTTAGAATGACTACTTTTGATGGTCATCGATATTTTATATATATATATATATATATATATATATATTAATTGTAAACCATTATTATTTCATGCTTTATTAGAATTTATTGATTAATATAAAGGTGAACTGTAATAATTTTTGTATTGGCATCTATTGTAAATTTTTCTGGACATCTATTGTAAATTTTTCTGGACGACAAAGATGTTTTGTGGGATGAACAATCCAATTATATTTTTTTATTAATTTTTAAATTTGAGTTATTTTACGGTTCAATGTTTTTGGATTTTCCTTTTAGAGTTTCATAGGATATTTATTATTTTAAGTTTATTTATACTTTTATTATAGATAAATGTAAGATATCTTGGTCATTATTTTAAATTAATTTTCAATTAAGAAATGATTTTTTTTTTGTTTTTATCGTAAAACATTGAATTATTCTTTGTGATGTTATCAATCTTTATCTTATTTCACGTTTTTTTATATCTTTTGATATTTTCTTATTTATTTTGTCTATTTTATATAAGAAATTCAAATTTTTAAAAATGATTGCAAATACTTTTGTAGATAGAATCGTATCAAGATGCAAATCAAGATTATCTCAAGTTAGATGACTGAGATGATTTTGGGTGTACAAAAATATTGTACAAGTTGAGTTTTTTTTCTAGTGTATTTGAATGATAAATTTTGAAGATACGAGAGAATTTGAAATATTGTATAACAAATTATATTGATTTGGATAAAAATTTTAGAAGAAATTGAAAGTCCAGAATTTTATAAAAGTAATTAAATTATTTAAAAATAGAGAGTTTCAAATTTCATCTATAAATTAAATATTTTCTTTCATATTCTTTTTAATTCCACTTTAGTTTGATAATTATTGCAACATTGTTAGAATGACTATTTTTGTATTAGTCAATACAAAGATGAATTATATTATAATTTTTGTATTGACATTTATTATGTTTTTTCGAAGACAAAAATGTTTTGTGGGAACAGTCCAATTTTGTTTTTTCTTTTTTAATTTTTAAATTTTTGAGTTATTTTGCGGTTTAATGCTGTTGGAGTTTTATATTTATTATTTTTAGTTTATTTATATTTTTACCATAGATAAATATAAGATATCTTGTTTGGTCATTGTATTAAATTAATTTTCAATGATTTTTTTTTCTTGTTGTAAAACATTAGTTCTTATCAAAGATTCAATTATTTGTGATGTTGTCCATCTCTATCTTATTTCACGTTTTTTTTTTCTCTTATTTATTTTGTCTATTTTACATAAGGAATCCAAATTTTTAAAAACGATTGCAATCTTTTTGTGGATAGGATCGTATCAAGATGCAGATCGAGATTATCGCAAGTCAGATGACTGAGATTATTTCGAGTGCACATAATACACTAGTCATTCCATACTCGATATAAAACATATACAACTCTTTCAAATACCAATATGATGTCGGTGTTGGTCTTGTTGTTATGATATGATGCAAAGAAAATTTATATTTCTTTGCTCATCTCACCCTATAGGTATAGTAGCCCCCAACCTCGAGAAGAGTAGTGATGAAAGGATTGATGGACAATGATCAAGGTGTCAAAGATTGATGTGCCCTAGGGAAACCCAACTATCATGATCTTTGACCGTCAATCTAAAAAAATCTAACAGTTGGAACTGAAGAGGTGGAAGACTAAGATGTGCCTCCCATTTCCTATAAAAATAAGTTCTCTTATTTCATTTGAGCACCCTTCTTTCAAAGTTCTTCCTTTGTTGTCGAGATCTTTTAAAAAGTTCATAGTTTATCTGTCAAATAATTATTAGGTATGTTATCTAATAGTTCAAACATGTCTTTTGATAATGTCACAAGCTTGCAAAATAGTGAGGCAAGGTTGAAATCTTCATTTGAAACTTCATCTTCCAAAACTCGTAGTGTGATAATAGAAACTCGAGAAGAGCCAACGAATGAGATAACTGAGTTGAACCTGCTGAGAAGGGGGGTTTGACTACATAAATCCTAAAGTTGAAATGTATTTTTCTAAATTTAGATGGTCCTCTACCCTTTGGTGGTATTGCAATAACATATATATGTACGAAGTGTCTTTTGAAAGGGCATGTACCATAAATAATGTTTGTCATGGCCGAGAGGGTTATGAGTGAGATTTTTTATATGTATGTCGTGTTTTTTACCCAATGTCCGCCTCCCCTTCAACGAGTTCACAACAGGAGTTTTTCGAATGTTAAATGTATCTCTCACTCAACTCCACCCGAATAGCTAGGGGTCCCTCCAAGTTTATTGAATTATATGTAAAGATTTAAAGTTAGTCCTACACCCTAATACTTTCTTCATTTCTATAGTACTGACCTCGGTTTTCCGTTAGTTGGCTCTCTTTAGTCAGCCAAGCAGGATCTTGTTTACTCATCTCGTATTCATCTTCTTTTAAGAATTTTATCGACTCAAGCTTTAGAAATTAAGAGAAAAAAACAAATAGAAGGGATGAAGGAAGGAGAAGAAAAACCTAGGACTATATAATTACCGTTGGTTCAAAATTGCTTTAGGAATGAAGCATATACTCATTACTTTTGAAAAAAGTACCCAACAAAAAGGAGATAAGCTAATCAATCATTATTGCAATAGAGGTTATAGACTACAAATATTTTAGGGCTTACTCGGCGATTATAAAATCATAATCTAAAATAAGTCTTTTAGACTATGGTTATCACTTATAGATTACAAATCTTCCAATAATCATAGTTTATTATCACTTATTGACTATAATTCTCCTAATAATCGTAGTCTATTATCACTTACAGACTACAATTTTCCCAATTATATACTACGGTTATCCCAACTATAGAATACGGTTGTCCCAATAACTATAGTGTATTATCACTTAGATTATGATTCTTCCAAAAACTATAGTATATTATCCTTTTGGATTTTTTAATTGTACTTTTATTTTAGTTTCTCTATAATTAAGTAATATGGAAAAAAAGTAGAACTAAAACTAGAACCAAAATCAGTGGATCTCATAATCATAAACAACGAATAATTACATATATCATTGACTATGTTGAAGGATAACTGCAAATGTCAATAATGTGTATGTAAATAATAAAAAGAAATTTACAAAATCATATAACCTAATGTGTCGTACAATTCTAACAAATAGGTTGTCTAAGTATTTCTAATGTAGTTCATTGATTCAGAATCTCATGGTTGAATGTCGAAATACTCTAAAAGAACAATAACTTAAAAAAATTAGACAAATGTTTTTTTTTTAATTATGAACGGTTAGATCATTACCTGATCTTAAGCCCTTTGAATATAAGCTTGAATAATTGTGCTCATTGATTGCATAATATAGTATTCACACTTAAACCCTTTAGTTTGTTTATTACACTACAAGATTGAATACCAACACAATTAATAACATTAATTAAAGAAGAAAAGTTGTTAGCAAAACGATAAAGATTAAGTTTTGATGATGTCCAAAGTCACGAGATATTAAGATTCAAGAAGATCCTTTTGAAGACTTGTACTATTACAGAAAGCTTTTGTAATAATTGTAGTTTAATGTTTAGGACTTAGATTTTCAGTGGTTTTGATTCCATGTACTTTCATACTCTGTGATTGATGTTCAGAGTCAAAATTGCATTGTTTTAATCGATTAAACCTAGTATTAATCTATTAAACAAAGTAAAAGTTGAAAACTCAAACTGCCTCTGTAATAATCGATTAAAATACCTTTTAATTAATTAGTTAATTGATTAATCCACAAATTAATTGATTAAGTTAATCCACAAATTAATCGATTAAAGGTGACCGTTGGAGTTTTCTAGCCGTTATACTCATTTTAATCAACTAACAAGAATATTAATCGATTAAAAATGTTAGATGGCTGGAAACGAAGAACGAAAGAGTATTTACTTGAGTCTATAAATAGGCTCTCATTTCCCTTCAACATCAACTCTTCCCTTGTGCTCTAGAACTCTGAAATCATTGAGAATTGTGTGATCTTATTCAATTAAAGAAACTCTTGTTTGTGGAGCGGTTGAAGTGCTACTACGGTGACAGATGAATAGTTGGTTCATCCTTGGTGTGTATGAGGAAGCGTTTGGAAGAGAAAGTCATCCTTCATGAAGCATTCAAAGGAAGTGTTTCAAGGAGGTGCAGGTTCATCTCTTGTGGCATCAAGAGAGGTGTTTTCTAAACTTTTACAAATTGTTTATTTGTGATTGTAATTTGTAATTGTTTTGTAAGTAGTAAATTGTTTATCTTGTTTTGAGATAAGCGATTGGGCGTAAGATTGGTAAGATCCGAACCGGGATAAAATCATCTGTGCAAATTTCTCTCAACCTTACTCTTCTTATTTATCATTATTATTTGCTTAGTAAGTAAAATTGAGAATAAATTTTAAAAGGCACAAGTTATCATTAAAAACCAATTCACCCCCTCTTGGTTTGTTATTCCAAACTAACTATTTCGCTGCAACCACTCTGACCAAAGTGACTAAACAATTATAATTGGACAAAAAATTGATAACCAACCATGTGACCTTTTGTAATATTGGAGTTGATTTTCCTTTAAGCATATTATATCCCAAGTATGAACTAAGAAAAAGGCATTAGTCAATGTTCGCTTCTATAAAAATGAAATTACATAAATTTTCATACTGAATATCAAATAGAAACTAAGATTTATTTCATGCAACAACAACTCAATTGAAATATCAAGTAAACTAAATTTATGTATACAATAAATCAATTATAGAAAAAAAAATATCAAACAACATATTCAAAGAATAATCCAAATAACACAATAATTTAAATAATAAAAGATATTATCATATACAAATTTTTTAAATGCATTAATATAAGTGAAGAGAGGAGTGCTTGGAAACGTGCTTGAACGAGAATGTAAATAACACTTATGTGGATAATAACATAACCACACAAAAAGGATAGTAAAAATATGGGTGGTAACTACGATACAATAACAAAAAAACAAACTTTGATTTAGAACTATAGTTAGACAAAAGAAAAAAAAACAAATGGAAGAAGAAAAAAGAAGAAGAAGGAATGAGACATAAACATAAACAAAGAACAATTAGAGTGTACAAAACTAAAACAAGAAGAAAAAGAGAAGATCTTATCATTCGTGACAAAAGAAGAAAAATTTACATTCAACTGTAGAAAATAATAATGACTTTCGCAAACAAAATATAAATAAATTAGTTTAGTCTATTATAAAAAAAATATAAACTACACTTCACTTAAAATTATAATTTATTATTTATCAGTAATTTCAAAAATATTATTGTTTCAATATAAATTACGATTTTTGAATAATTATAAATTTATCTACGTAATAATTACACATATTTGAATTGTACCACTTATAAAAATGGCATAAATCAATTAAGGTGTCACTTACAAAGAAGATAAGTTAATAGATGATATTTGTCAACTGAATATTCTAATAATATAGGATTTCTTCAGAAAAAAAAAATCATAATCACACTTTTTTACAAAACTATTTAATTATTTATTCGATAAAAAATTGTTTCATATTTATATTGACTATCATATTCAAACAAGTTAAGATCTTAACCGTAACTACACCTACAATAACTAGCTTAATTCTATTTTAAAACAAAATTAATTACATTATTAACTATTTTCTATTATTTCTAAAATTGGAGAATATCCTCCTCTTGATCTTCTTAAAGTAAATGTTTTTCCTTCGAATCACATAAAAACAACCTAATGATATGAAAGGAATTAACAATTAAAACATTTCAAAATCTCTTAAGATTTAAAAGAAAAACAATAACTATTCTACTAATTATTCTAATATACTTATTTTATCTCTGGCTCTTAATTTTCTTTTATGCTGTTTTTGTTCCTCTAGGGTGTGTTTAGTTGGGGGTGATGGGAGGAGAGTGATTGAGGGAGAGTGATTGAGTGGATTTGAGAGAATTTGAGGGTGATTTTTTGTGTGTTTAGTTGAGTAGATTTGAAGGTATGAATTTTGTGAGAATTAGTGAAGAATTTGATTGATGTGACAGTTTTAAAAAATTAGTTTAATTGGTAGAATTTGAAGATTACCAAAATGCCCCTAGGTATTAAAGTAATATAAAATGATATTTGATAATGTTATATTTAATTTTAAAAATATTTATTAATAGTTAAAAATTTAGAATAATTATTAAAAATAATTTTAAAAATTTAATTAAATTATACTTTAGTGAAATGAATTTTTTTTAAATGTAGTACTTGTTTATGATGTAATTTAGTTTTAAGAAATAATAAATAATTTAAGAAATGGATTTATTAATAAATTAAAAATAAAAAAGTGAGTAAAAATATTTCTTGAGAAATTAGCAAATAATAAAAATTATTAAATATGCTTTAATGTTTTTAAAATATTCCTTTAAAAAATAAATAATTAAATAACATTTAAATCTATTAAATTTAATATACCAAAAATCATGCTTCAATGAATGCAAAATAATTTAAGCAATGCATTTATATTAAATTTAAAAAAAGTAACATTATTTATTGAGAAATTAACAAATAATAAAAATTATTAAATACACTTTAATGTTTTTAAAATATTCCATTCAAAAATAAATGATTTAAATAACATTTAAATCTTTTAAATTTAATATACCAAAAATCATGCTTCAATGAATGCAAAATAATTTAAGCAATGCATTTATATTAAATTTTAAAAAAGTAACATTATTTCTTGAGAAATTAACAAATAATCAAAATTATTAAATACTCTTTAATGTTTTTAAAATATTCCATTCAAAAATAAATAATTTAAATAACATTTAAATCTTTTAAATTTAATATACCAAAAAATCATGTTTCGGTGAATGCAAATATTTAATACAAATTTAAATGCTATTTAACTCTCATTCCATGGTCCATCAATTATTGGATGATCCACCACCTTGATTTTGCTCTACCACGATTAGTGTGCTGCACGGTCTGAATCCTCCACCCTCCACCATCTTTCACCTTCATCCCAGTCTTCACACGTTGTGCAACCCTGGCAGCAAAGGCAGCACCTGCAGCTCATGCACAGTTACAGCTCATGCGATGGTACAAGGTCGTCCACAGCTGCAGTGAAAAAGAAAAAGAAGTGACCGGAGAAGAAGAAGAAGAAGAAGTGACCACAACGTTGACAACATCACCTTCATGTACGTCGACGATGCTTCACAAGTTGCATGCTCGTGCATCCTCACCTTCCTCACGCGTACTGCATGCTTCACCCTCCATGCATCCACTCTGCATCCTCCATCATGCGCTACAGCCCACGAGAAGAAGAAGTTGTTGTATCCGAATACAAAAGTGTGGGTAACTGGATAACTTCGTGCCCTTTTCTGAAGAAGAAGGTGTATCCGGATACGAGTGGGTGGTAACCGGATACACTGGTGGCTTTCACTGCTTCATGGTCGTTGCGTCGTCATCGCTGCGACTCCACCGTCTTCGATTTGGTGCTCTAACGACGAAGCCTGCAACCATGCCAACGTCGACAACCACGCTAACATCGAACTTCATCACCGCCGGCACGCAGCCCTGCGTTCTTCAGCTGTAACCGGATACAGCCCCATCTTCTTCTTCTTCAGCGTAACCCAATACGCTTCTTCAGCTGTAACCGGATCCAGCACCATCAGGTTATCTTCTTCACTGTAACCTTTCTTCATCATCCACCAACCTCAGGTTGTTCCTTTAACACTCCCCTGCAAATATCACAGCTTGTCAATGGTGGCTGTGAAGGAACGAATATTACATCACACTCCCCCTGCAAATATTAACACTCCCCCTTGCAAATATATATTAAAATTGTTCCTTTATGAAATCAGAGAATTGTTTGAAAAGGAAAAGGACATTTTAGAAAAATCATTTTTCATCCCTCCAAATCTTCGCATATATGCGAGTGATGCTACAGTAAATGAATCTCGCAATTAACTGCAAATCATCGCTCGCTATTACCTTCAAACGAACACAATTTTTTTGTAATTGATCGCTCGCGGTTCACCTTGAACAGTAAATTACGTTCAAGTGAACACAGCACTAATATGTTTACTACTTTGGTCCCACCACTAAGATTTTACTGTAAAGTAATAATGTAACAAAATAATGTCACAAATCAAATTCCAGATCATTGAGAAATGTGTCACCACATAGTAACATAACATTTCATATAATACAAATTTAGTAACAAAGTTATGTATGATAGAGACTAAAACAGTAAAATATTATATTTTAGAGGTAAAATTTAAAAACTGTTTTGTAAAACCAAATGATAAAATTGATATATTATACGAATAGTCTACATTTAATATAAAATATAAAATATTAAAATTAATATTTATTATTTTATAATGTTTTTGAAATATTACGTCATTTCTACATAAATATGTTTATTTAAACTAAATAATTTTAATTTATACATAATTTCACACAGATTTACTTATATAAGTGTTAGTTAAATTCAATGTTCTTGATTTTATAAAATTATAATTTCTAAATAATTGTATAAAAATGTGGCTAAATATATATATATATATATATATATATATATATATATATATTTTAAAATAATAATAATATAAAAAATGTAATATTATTAATAAAAGACATTTTATAATTAATAGACAATGCAAATAACTCAATATATAATATATTAATACATAATATACACAACAAAACTACTAAACATATAGAATTATCTTAAAATTAAACAAATAAATATGAGAAAAGAGAATAGTATCCTTTTAACTCAAATTATAGGTTCTTCATCGTCCAAAGATACATGTTTATATCACAAAGGTGATCATTACAAAAGAAGAGAAATAAAACGTAACAAACCACCAAACACACAAGAGTTAACTAGTTGGAAAAAAAAAGAAGATAACATATATTTATAATACTAAGCCACTAATAGTCACATAAGATTTAATTACAATTATCACACAAGTTTATACATACAATCAGACTCTTCTAGACTCAATGCTACTTTCACCACCTAACTATCCTCTTCTACATGAGTATGGATTATTAGTAGAACTCATGATAGTTTCACATGATAAAACAATCTCTACCTAACTCTAACGAATCACACATCAAATAGGATTTTCCCATGGAAATCTCAACATTGTCACCAATTCATACCTTTGTTTCACATTTTGAATAAATAACATAACTATGATAACCAACAATATCAGAAAAATCATGAATGTAGCCCACAAAATACATAGATCTGAATGACGCCTAACAACACTAAGCAACACCCAACGCTAGCTTCACAGGGGTATTGGCGCCCAACAAGACTATTTCATCACTCAACGTTAAGACAAATAGATCCTCCTTGGATTAAAATTTTAGTATTTTGCCTAATGACACTACGTAACACCTAGCAACACAAGTTAATGAGCTCTCAAATTTTGGTTTCACCAAGTGAGGATCATGCTCACCAACCAAATCCCTGCGCCCAATGCACTACCACGAAATGCTTTATGACTTTGAAATTTTTAACTGGTGCTTAACACCCTACTAATCATGTCTATTGCTATGAAAGAAACACACATGGATGGGAGAGTTTAGCTTGCTCAATTGCACAAATTGATACTTTCCACTCTTTTCTTAGCTTAGACACTTGCAAAAATGTTTTCTAATTTGTTCCAATTTGGTTAATTTTTCAAATCATAACTCTCTCATTCAATCACACAAACAAACAATCACTAGTGCAAAAACGATGTTTGAGGTCACCCATTAGACGTCGGTTTCGTGAAAAACCGACGTCTATTACTGCACGGTGGCATTATCTTAAATATATTGGTAAAGTAGACATCAGTTTCGATGTTAGGCGATGTCTATGAAATCATAGACGTCGCACCTGCCGCAAACCAACGTCCAATTGCCTGAGGTATGTGATAAGACAGTCAATTCAACGTCGGCTAGAAAAGGGCACTGACGTTCAAGTCACTGACAGGAAATCAAACGTCAACCGGTTCAGCTTTAGACGTCGGATCCCCTGAAAAATCGACGTCGACTAGGCTACAATTAATGTTGTTCACCTAATTCCCAGGCGCTTAGACGTCACATAGTCAAATGACGACGTCTAAGGCTTGTCTGGAAGGCGGGAAGACAAAAATTCTTCAATTCAGACGTCCGTTCTGAACGTAAGCGACGTCTAAGTTCCTGTAATTGATTATTTTCACCAAATTCGAGGGTTCTAGACGTCGGCTGGGAGGGGCACCGACGTGAACTACCCTGACAGGAAATCAAACGTCAATCTTTTCAGCTTCTTGACATAGAATAGTCGTCGGATCCCCTGAAACACCGACGTCTATAGACGTCGGTTTCTAGAGCAACCGACACCCCATTTCATTTTAAATAGACCGCAAACTCTTCTCGCCATTCAGTTTCTGATCGCGTCTTCATCTCTTCTCCTTTTTCTCTGCTTCTTCTCTTCTTTTACTCGCTTGCGCACCTCTACTTTTTATCTCTTGTTGCATTGCATTGTTGTTTCTCATAACGTCATTGTCTTCGTCCTCTCCTTTTTCTCTCTTGCATCCCAGGTACGTGTTTTTTTTTATGCTTACCGTTTAAACTTTCTTTAGTTCTTTATCGATTATTTTGTCGTTCAACTGATTAAAATTTGCTTTCTTTGTGTTGTGTTTTAGTGCAGTTTTGATCCTCTCTTTGGGTAACATAGTGCAACATTCTCCCTTTGCTTGTTTCCTCACAAGAAGAGTGGCGATCTTTTTAGTTTTCTATGGCTTCCGACCCAAAATGAAACTTCGGTCCTTGTCTAGTTCTAGTGTCACCGCAATTTTTTTCTTTTGCGGTTGAATAATGGGAAGTAGTCATGGACCCAGGTTCGGTTTTGGGTTGAATGTCATAGAAGATTCAAAAGACGCAAGCTTTTTTTGTGGAGAAACTAGCGAGAGGAGAGTGTTGCACAATGCTACCGAAAGTCTGGATCAAAACTGTACTAAAACACAACGCCGTTGTTAAACGTCAGTTAGTGCCTGGTCCGACGTCTATAAGAACATAGACGTCGGTTAGTGTCATTTTCAACCTCTATATATTCATGTTGACGTCGGTTTAAGCATAAGTGGACGTCTATATAGAGTAATTAGACGTCGGTGTGAGTATAAGCAGACGTCTATATAGACGTCAGTGGATATCGTTAACTGACATTTATATGGACGTCGGTTCTGAGGAATTTCGACGTCCCATAGACGTCACCCGTATAAACGTCGGTTGTGAAAGTAACGTTAAAAGCCGTAATTAACCGACGTTAAATAGCGTTTCTGCACTAGTGAATTTAATGTTAAGTAAACAAAAAAGCACAACATACTACAATTTCACACAAAACAAGACATGATCACAACACTTAACACCTATTGTTCATAGGTTTAGCAAAATATCATACCATCTCATATTTTACACTACCAACAAACATCATCTAATTAAAGTAAAGAACATCAAATTATAAGAACACAAACTAACTTCCCTTACTGATATGGAATACCATGCTTAGAGAGAAATAAGCCTAAGACTAAGACAATTAAGTAATGGAAAAGATTAAAATTAAAAGAGAGAAAGGATAGGAAAACTTATGAAAGTGAAGACACGCCACTTGAAATGATTCAATATAAGTATTAAGGAGATCGCCACTTGCTCCACACAAGATAAGATCTCAAAAGGTGATTATGAGACATATCTCTATCTCAAAGAAGATAAGCAAATGAATACAAATCACTCTTATACTAATTCAATCAAAGGTATGTACAAAAGGAGACCATTATGTTGCTTATATAGCCTTAAGGATGAAGTAAATGAAGATAATTATAGGATGTGGGACTTGGAAAGCTTTTAAGTCTGGCCAACAGCGTCCCAAGGGTGAGTAAGTCCCACGTCTCTTAATTGTTTCACTTCTTAAGGGTTTATAAGCTTCCTAAAAAGTCGAGAAATCAAAACTACAAACTATGCATGATTAACTTGTGCTACAAGCAACAAAATGAGAAGGCTTATTTATTCTTCTTTTCTTTTAAGTCCAAACTATGTGAAGTCCCACATTGGTTGTACTTTAAAGAAAAGAAGAGTGTATGAGCTTCTCTACAGCCAAAATAAAGAGAAAGAAACTAGAAACTAGAATAGGCAAAATACAAGCCTAAGAAACATATGCTATTTCTTTTTATGCTTCTTGTCACTCTTAAAATTCTTCATTGTTGCTCCATCTATGATCATATCATACCCCTCGGGTTGGAGAAGATTTGACCTCGAATCTTGAAAAAGTTGCAAAAAAGAGAGATTAATGACTTATTTCTTTTATAATCCAAAGGAACTCCTCCTGGATCAAATGCTAACCTGCAAAAAACATCAAACATTTTGTGAATGAATTGATGTTTTCCAAACAATGTATATAGAAAAGGAATATTGAAAGAAGGCTTCTTTAGAATTGGAACTGTTTTCTTAGTGAAAACTATGAATCCTTCTTTAGAAAAATGTTTATTTTTGGCTAGAGTTAAGTATAAAAAAGAAAACATTAACTCAAGATGTGGTGTGGAAATGATGTGTGAAGAAGTGGAAATAAGGGATGAGAGAGGTGTGATATTTTCCAAAAAGAGTTTAGGAAAGGAAGAAAGCTTAATAATTAGAGAAAAATAGAAGGATTGAAAAACTCCCTATAATTTGCTTGAATCCTTTAGATTGATGGGAGTGGAAGGTGCCTCTAGTAATACTTCCTTTGTATTGAGGACTTTTTCCTTCTCCTTTTCTCTCAAAAGTTATTCTTTTTCTTTCATTGCTCTCTCCTCTCATTTTCTGCTTTGGCTCTCTCCTCTCTTTCTTTCCTATCTTCTTTAACTTTCTCCTCTTTTCTATCTTGAAGGACCTCATTTAAAAAATTAAGCATGATCTTCTCTTTTACTTCACTCGATCAGGAATAAGAACTATAAGTGTGTGAAGGTGAGGAAGAGTCAAACTCATTGGTGACAATTTCTTCTTCCTTAATGCACACTGCCTTTTTGTTATGACAAGACGATGCTATATGACCATGCCCTAAACATTTAAAACACTTAATATGGCTAGGTCTAGAAGGAGATGTGGAATTAGAAGATGAAATATGTGAAGAAGAAAGATGATGAGATTTATTAGAAGGCTTCCTAGAAACATCTTTGTCTTGTTCCTTTGATGATGAGGAATTACAAAGTGCATCTCTTGAAGAGTTTGAAAATTTAGTGTGAGAAACTTCTTTTCTCAAGAGTTGCTTTTCTACTTTGATAGCTCTATGAATCACATCATACCATTTCTCATCATCATGGAGTTTAACTAAATCTCTTATGTGTCTATGAAGGCCACTAATAAATCTTGTTATTTTTGTTTGTTCATTTTCAATGGTGTTAGTACAGTGTATGAGCACTTCAAGCTCACGTGCATATTCCTCACACTTCGTCTACCTTGCTTAAGTCGTTGGAAAGTGGAAGGAGTATTTAAACTACCTTAGGCCTCAACTCCTAAGGAATGTAGGATTATTAGGCATGGTAGGAACATAAGCCCTCAGTTGAAGTTTAAGGCTAATGACTAGTCATCCCCAATGGATGACTTAAAGGACCGATGATTCATCGTAGTACCTCGTTATTGACCTCACGATTGGTGCCAATGTTTTATCTATGCATAGAAACTTCACAAAAATGATCAGACCATATCATTATGATCACTTATCAATAGACTCACATTGATGACTCTAAAGACACATACATTCATATAAAGAATGCATGTACATAGAAAATTAATATACCAAAGAAAAAACATAAAATCTACTTACTTAAACGGAGAATTTAATTGGATAGATAGAAATAACTCACCAAGAGGATCACTTCTATGATCTCAAATCTTTAAAGAGTGTGATATAGTAAAAAGAAGGTAGAGAGTTTTAGAAAAAATATTTTTAGAAAGATGATATGCTATCAAATAATGAAACTCGTTTATTGAAAATCTATTTAAAATATTTTATTATTATAATAACAATCAAGTTCCATCATTTTAAATCTATTATAATCACTATCATTTCTAAAAATCATTTTCTAGGTCCTTACAAATAAATCTCAGATAATTGGTAAATTTCTACTAATTCAATTATATTTAAATTTATTATTTCAAAAAGTATGTTTATACTTAAATTTACAACATTCATATGATTATGATTTAAGATAACTTAGAAACTAAAATAATTCATTTTATAAACTGTTTCAGTAGGGATTTGTAGGACTAAGAGATTAACCTTTCTGACGTGACTTTACTGCTTTCTGATGCTAAAGTTGCGTGCTCCGCTTGTTGCCTTTAATCTGGACCGCTCGGTTGTTCTCTTGATCAGTGAGGGGGGAGGTACCTGTAAAAGGTACTCCAACGCTCAAGTTAGGCGTGTGTTTGAAGAGCTTCTGCTCACAATTGAATATTTAGTGAATTATTATCACTATTGAGTATTTAGATCTAGTAGAGCGTGAGTAGAATGTACCTGGCTTTTGGGTCTAGCCTTATATTTATAAGTCATCTCATGGATCCTAAACTAGAACAGATCTAATAAAATAAAAAGAACTTACCTTTAGATTCGGTTAGTTACTCATAAACAACTTATCAATATCTTTAATTATATCTTCGATTATTTTATCATTTGCTAGACTATTGGTTCAATAATAACTTAAACGCTGACCTAATTATGGTCCAACATCAATAAAACCATTTGACCTGATTAACCATTATTATCTCTTTAGCAGATGAACTGAACGGTCTTGAGTATTAATCGTTCTGCCTATACTATATACCATACATAAACCAAAAATAGTAAATAAATCTATCTCATACAAAGTGTTCCACGCTTAATAGTTATATATTCTTAAGAATGAAAGTCTAAAACAATTTTGAAAGACAAGTAATTCCAAATTTCAAAGCTCACATTGCTTCGAATAAAAAGGTGAGAATAGATTTAAGATGGAACGATATAGAATTATGTATAAATACAAAAACGATATAAATGATTTTATATAATTTATATAATATTTATATAAACTCTTATAGTATTTTAAGTTTATCATTTTGGTCCTACAATATTAGCATTGTTTCGGTCCTTTTGATGAGGTGATCTGTTAAAAAAATATCATGTTCGAATATGACATAAAGCATCGGGGGACACTGACTCTCTTGAGAACCTGATATTTTCTGTGACACATTATCATTTAACAATAATAAACAAAAACAATAAATTATTATATCAAAGGAGATAAAATGAGAACATTAAGGAGAACTAATGACACATTCAATTCAACACATTCGTTTATTTCGTATAAAAAAAAGGATAAAATGAAGAATTTGTTTTTAATTATTATTTTTACATAACATATTTTTGAAACAATCGAATTAAAAGTAAAATTAATCTGTACTTAAAATAAAAATAAACATAATTTATCAGAAAAAATATTTAATTGATGCTATTAATGCAGTATTTAAATAAACATTTAAACCAAGTATTAATTTTCTCATTATATTAATTATTATATTTATTACATAATTAATTTTAATAACATTATCTAATATTATACTCATTAAATAACATATCATTGTCAAATTTAATAAATGTAATTCTATTATAGTATATGTATATTAAACATACAAGTTTTTAAATGAATATTTTTATTTTGAACTTATAAAATGTTAACACCTTAAATTTTTATTTAAATGAAAACGTAGTAATTCAAATATTTTTTCGAAAAGTTTTACTAAGTTGATTTGATTTGAGTAATACACATTATAAAGTTATACAAAAAATAAGTATCATATTAATCTAATTTCATAATTAACATTATACTGTCTCAAAAAAAAAACAAATAGTATTAAAAAATAAAATTAATTAAGATTCGATTTTTTCTTAATCTTTCTCATCCTCTTGTCACTTCTACATAATATATGTAACATTTGCATTAACATCTATTCCCGTATAACACAAACATTATAGTATCATTGCAATAAACACAAACAATAGGAATGAGTTAACAACAGTAACATAGAAAAATAAGATCATGTCAAACAATTACAAGGCAATAACCCTTCTATTAACAATCAGTGACTAAGACTCGATTACTCTTGACCCCGTACCCTCAATAGTTCTACCCAAGTTTGTTAATTAAAGACAACTTGTGCCAATACCCACTATCTTTACGAACATGTGTCATCTTCCATGCTTCGCTGCACCACTTTTGTTCACCAAAACAAGCTAATTCGAGTGGTCTTCCACCATAGCTTCACACCTATCTCCCATGCTCTTTAAGGTTTATAAGCAAAACTCCAATGCTGCTCCCATTGATATTATGATCAACATTAGCTGGAACCCTATGAGCGAGATATCTATCCCTTTCTACTCCCTAAAAAAAGTAAAAGGTAGCACTCAAATTTCAGTCCCTTCTATCACTCCTCATGGACGAAGAGACACATCTCTTCTACCATCTCTTAAAGATGAAGAGATCCACCTTTTTATCCTTTTGCAAGAGAAAAAGTACAAACCTTATATAAGGAAGTATATAAATAATAAACCATAATATAAATAATATACATTCATAATTTATCTTTTAGTTACAATTTTAAATAATAATAAAATTAAAATATATATAAATAATAAACCATAATATGTTTGCATAGTTAAGAGAAAAGATCCTCTACTAAACTAGTTAATCGTTTAAACACAAAAGTGGTATAATTGAGATAAAATGTGAATATTTTATTATTTATTTTAAAAAATTTAACCCTTTCACTTATCTTTTCTATCCTTTTTCTATAAATGTGAAAGGTTTGCCTATTTTTTCATTCATCAAAGTCTACCTTAATGATTTTAGTGGAGAACAAAACAAGTTTGTCAATCAAAATTTGTTTTAGATTAGGTTTCTATTTGCTTATTCTCTTGAGTTAGTTTTGGAAAGTTTTGTATGCATGTAGGTATGACTCTATATGGTTCATTTAGGACAAAGATGAATCTATATTAATGTAAGATCATAAAAATATATTCAAAATCATTTATCAGAATCTTTCATGTACTAGTCTAACTTCCTTGTGTGGTAGGAGAAGTTGAAAGTTTGACCTTAAATCTAAACAAGCTTTAATGGGTAAAGGTAGCTCTTATATATGATTTTGATAGTACTTTTGATGTGAATGTGACTTGGTCACAATGACTTTTATTTGGGTTAATTTTGTTTTTAAGCCCCAAATTATCAACAAAAATTGCATTTTGTTCCTCTCATAAATTTTATAACAATTTCACTTGTACACTTTATGAATGAATGTATGACATCCTTGACAACAAATGACGTTAAACAATTTATAATGTGACAAACAACATTGCATAGTGGATTAAAATTGAATATCATTGCGGTTATGTGTGTTGACACATGGTACTTGGAACATACATATTTACGTGTTTCAATTTTTTTAAAGATGAGGACTCATTACGGTTATGAGAAAAGACTCAAAGGAATTTCACACTAAAAAAGGTTTCTCGTTAGTGGTGCGTGTGTGTTGCTCCTTGATACATTCACGTGGGTTGTTGTTGTTGCTATTATGAGTAAGAGAGATGTTAATGTTATGCTATTGTGCGGATTTTTCAACTTAGATAATGGAAGCTAGGTCAAGTATTGTGTCTTTATTTTTCTAGAGTACTTTGGATTTAATATCATTATTGAGATATTGAGATGGTAAATCAACTTTTGCTTATTAACTTATTACAAAGGTTGTTATACTGAATTTTGAATATGATTTTGATGAGAATATTATAGTTATTATGGATGGATTTATCAACTCAATAAAAGTGAGTGTTATAATTAGGAAAGTTAAGGTTATTAATAGTTGTTGTTGTTGTAGCTATCAAATAATTATCACTTCTATTGTAGTAGTACTATGAAGTGAATAAGTAGATAGGGATAGAAACTTTATTTGTTTCCCAACAAATTCCATGAAAGAACTCACATAGAACAATTCCTTATGATGTATGCATAAGGTGTTAAACGAAATAATAACACAAAAGGAGTTTGTGAAGAAAGTAGTAAATTATGCATAATGAATGAGAAGACTTAAACAAATGTGATGAATATAGGTTGATTCTCCAACCCTCTCGTAATAGGATTCTTTATTGGTTTTCATATAATTATTTCTCAATCAATCCTTATCTAGATTTGTAATTAACCAAAATAACTTTTCAATTAATTTGTTTAAGTTTCTTACTCTTAATAAGTTAAAAAAAAATAATAACACAATTGAGTTAAGAGGACTATATCTATTTATTTTTAAAGTTTAAGGATCAAATTGTATCAAAGTTTGGGATATAGACAAATTCAAATTTTGCGTCCAAATTTAGAGACTAAAAACATAATAACCCTGTTTGATTTAATAAATGCATAAATGTCAAATTTTAAAACACACTAATGCAAAGTTAGCCTACCACATCAGGTGTTTTACATTGATGAAAAAACATGTGTGTTGACAATTTTGTAAATAAGTACAACCTTTTTATGTTATAGACTATGGAGTCTAATATAAAAATCAATATTTTACGCTAGACTTACATACGTCTGATGTAAATATCATTATGTCAGATCTTAAAAGCATACGTAGATATATTTACATTAAGGAAAATGATTTTTCTTTTTGTGGAGAAACTCTCATCTGTTTCATTTTCTTCTTCAATGGTAGCATTATACACGTTTGTGGAGGTTTTATAAGCTATTTTGTGGCCTGAATTAGTGGATACTGTGACACCCCGGGCACTGACGAGGGCGGGGAGTGATCGCCGGTGCAAGAGGCATGGTGCAGGGGGCACAGACAAGGAGCGGCTCCTGGCAGGCTTCCAGTGAAAGGGGCACATGGACGAATCGAACATACACCGGAATGAGAGGGATCTGGAGACTGTATAGGTATGGGACTATACAGTTGAAGGATAACTTAAAGGAATTGATTTGGCTACTCATATCACCAAAATGCATTTGCTTTTCGGTAGCCTAACCCATAAGAACTCCATGGTTAAGCGTGCTTAGCCTGGAGTAATTCTGGGATGGGTACCGGGACGTTACAGATACTAGTGTTTTTAGGGTGGTAGACGTTTTTCTCCAATTGTTGGATTCAAGTAAGCCATTGAGGTAAATGTTTTATATTTCCATTGTATTCTTAAAATTGAATGATTATTTTTGGAGGGTTAGGTTAGAGATCTCCAAACACAAAGCAACACCTTTTTCACTTGTCTTCATTGTGAAACAAAGTCATTAATGAGATTAGTGACGAGAATGGTGAAACCAATGATTTTGATCTCAGTAAAAAGTATGAGAAGAAGATTGTGATTTGATTTGTGCTTAGAGTTAAACTAAAAGATAAATACCATTGAGAATAAAGGAAAAATGAAGATAATAAAATAAAACAACCTAAACCTAATTGGATTTAAAGATGATCTTGCCAAATATTATGACTAACATAAGTTTACATCTCACATTTATGTTAAACTTAAACTCTTATCTAATATAATTAAACTTAATGAAGAAATATAAATAAATAAAACTCAACCCTAAGGACATGTACCACCATGGAAACCACAAAAGCTTTTGCTTATCCTTTCACTTTCACTTTCAGGATTATATTTTGGGCAAAAGTTTAACTATATCTATTATTTTTCTTATTCTGTCTTTAGTTCTTATAATATTTTTAAATGATCTGCATTATTACATTATACGAGAAAATGAATAGATAAAATATTAAATTCTATGACTATTTTATTAAAATTACAAAATTATTATATTTATTGATTTTTAAATATATCTTAAAAAATATATTAAAGATATTAAAGTCAGGAATATAGTGCTCATAATACAACCCAATCAAGTTATCTCTTATCAAAATGCACAAGTTTCAATATTTTATTATTATATCAAATATAATATATTCAGTTCCTTCTTCCACCCATTTATAGTCACATTTCTTCCTATTTCTATAATATTTTTCTTCTTTCTCTTTATTAAAGATATATGAATATATTGAATCGAACCACGACTGAAGTCACCAAAATTAGTAGAACATCTATCTAAGTTTCGTATAACCAATCTTTTTTAAAATTGATCCAATCTTTCTTTATAACACATAAACCACTTTAGAAGTTTATATATATATATATATATATATATATATATATATATATATTAAAAATATGAAGGTCATATAGTGTTATTGTTGTGTCAAAAGAAAACTGAACAAATGGTATATATAGAGAGAAAAGATGCATGCTAGTTTTAAATTTTCAAGAATCACGAATGATATTGTTGTTTGAAAGATAAAACGATGTCCATGTTTCCGACTATGAAACTTGGATTCCAAAAAATACAATTTAACACCATTTTAATAGAAAAAACATAATACAGAATACCAAATTAAATCGAATAAAAAGCTAGAAAATCAAATCATCATCTAACCTAAATTAGAATATTGGAGTTACTTTCCTGCCCCTTCACATAATTGAATTTGCATTTAATTTCTGTAAAATCATTTATAGAAAACTCTTACCTCCCATTTAGTTAATTTTGAAAACCTGAAAGAGTAAACCATACAGCCTGACTGAGCCGTTCAAGTGATTTTTCGGGAGTTATACAAATAATAAGAACTGTACAAGGCCCCCTAGCAACGATTATATTTTTAGTAAAATACCTTTCAAAATAAACAAATATGGTAGTTACACACTGATATTGAATCCTATGGCTATCACTATAAATGCTAGATGCAAGTTGTGAACAAAACTAACATCATACAATTCCGCATTTCCATGGGCAGGTGAAAATTTGTAGAACATGATCAGAAGACTATTTGGAGAACTCTACTACCCAGGAATGACTATGAATCGAAAACACCATCAGCGAAGCTATACAAATCAGAACCTCCAGTGTGACTAGAAGCACCGATAGAGGGATGCTCTGGAACTCCTGCAAATTCTGGAGATGTTTTCCCATACAAGTTATTTACTAGTGCTGTAGATTGCCCCACAAAACTCTGCCCAACTGACCTATCATGAGACAATGATGCCCCTTCCCCAACTCCATGCCATCTATAACTGTTGCTGTTTAGCACTGTCCCAACATTATCTCTTATCATATCCCCCTGATACCCAGAATATGAACCACCCATTCCTCCTCCAAGCATAATAGGTCCACTGGCAACTGTAGTTCCAAGATATTTTTCGGCCAAGGAATCCGAAACAGATCCAAGTTGTATGGATGTTGCACTGAGATAACTATTTGGGTAACCGCCATACGATCTACCGTCCAGCAAATGGGCTGCCAATGAACTCTCATACGAGCTATTGCCATTCATACGATTAACAATCCTTTGCTCATGCAAGGCCGCGAGTGAAGGTGATAGCACAAACGCATCTCTTCCAGCAAACCTTGTTCGTTTAGCCTCTGGAACCTTCATTTTGTTAGATGAGTTGTTTTTATCTACTTTTCTCTTGACCATTGACTTCTCTTCAATTTTTACATTGGTATCACTAATCTCTTTCTCCAAGTTGATAATTTCATCCTTAAGTTCCCACCCAGGAAGAAGTTTTACAAAGTCAATATTGTGGTCTTCCAAACAGTTCACTACAGATTTCAAAGCAGCTAAATATTTTTCATGTGCTTGCTTCTGTAAAACATCAACATGTGTCAATAATGATAATATTCATACGAAAAAAAAACACTCAATATAATAAATATTTCAAACATACCAGCACACTAGGAAAGTCATTTGCATCCTGTTTGGATTTCTTCCAAGTTTCTTCAGACTTCTGTAGAAATGTAGTCAGAGCTGTCTGAGGAGAATATTTCTCCTCAAGCCCAAAGGTATAAGCCAAATCAACAGCTTTAACAACCATGCCTTTTCTTATCATCCCATCTGCAATATCTGCGGCCAATATAACCAAAAAATGAGAAAAACCTTTTCAGAGTAGAAAGTAACAACATATTCATCACAATCATTATGGCCAACATGCCTGATTGAGAAAGAGGACAGTTAGGACGACAATGAAATTAAAGGGTATGCTCATTTTCAATAATTGATGATTGGTAAGGTGTTCACAAATTTTTTCAGTACAATTTTATGTGCAAGAAAAGGTGTCATGGGGTGGAGTGTCAGTGAGTCGCAAATTATTTTCCACCATTCAACAGACCAATATCTCAGACTCCCGGGTATTCTAAACAACTAGAAATTACATGCCAAAGTCTAAGATCATAATTAGTAGTTTGGGATATGATTTTCTCTTACTATCAGAAGAAAAATAGCTAATGCGAGAGAAATATGCAGTTGATAATATTCAGGAGATGTTTATTTGTGGGAAAATACAAAGCTAATACAAATATTAACCAAAAAAGATTGCAAGATCTGTGCTAATTTATACATGACTTGTTATGCAAACATTAAACGTTCCAGGAAAGGTCAATGAGTCGACAGCATGACAAAGAATTGAATAGCAAATTCATCACAGAATTGAATTTCTCTCCAGGCTCGTTCCAAACCTGATGACATTAGTCTACGGGCAGTATACTGTCACCAAACAGTCTCGCATTGTCTATAAAAAATCCCACCCAGTTTGAGTCTCATTAAATGGAAGAAGCTAAAGCTACTTTAGCTATAGATTCCATTTACACTACCTCAGCCACTCAAGTTTAGGCAAAGAAAACAATTTACTTTCTTTCAGTATTCTGATCTGACATGTAATCAAGACATCACCTTAGCTTGTTGACAATTTAAACCCTAATTGAAACCATAGCTATTAACTACTATAATGGAAACAAAATCATTCCATTTCTTAGCATTGTCACAACTTTCAAATTTTATAAACAAAGCTGTACAGCACAATATCTTATTCATACTCATCAGGCTATCACTATGATTACTACATTCACAAAAGCACACAACACATAAATGTATATAAATAAATGTATACCTGAAACCCTCTTAAGCAAGAGCTGAGACTGGCTAAGGGCATCGAAGATTTCTCTATGATTGCTAACAGACACTAAGCTCCATATATCCTCATCCCTGAAAACAGCAGGAATCCCAAAGCCAGCAACGAAGAGAATCAGACCCCTGGCATCAATCTCAGAGGCCTTCGACAAACCCCCTTCAACAATGAGCCTCTTCCTCCACGCAACCGCGGCCGAATCGGTCTCTTTCTTCAGCGAAGCCTCCACTTCCTCCTCCTTACCAACACATCCAGAGAGCAAATAGTATTCTAAAACCAGAACCGAAACCTGCCTTGCTGGAATCATCGGCGAGTCCTTCGTGTACGCTTTGCTTCCCTGAAGGAAAAACCTCCCAATGCATTCAAACACGAGCTTCGAAGGCTTCGGCGAACTCTTCAGGGCAACGGGAACCTGTTCCCGAAGCGACGCGGTCTCGGATAAACGCGATAACACGTATTTACGCAGGCCACGGCTATTCATCGTTTTGCAAAGCGAAAGAAGCTCGTCCTCTTCCTTTCCTTCTTCTTTTACTTTTTCTTTCTCTTCCTCTTTCTTTTCCTCTTCCTCTTCCTCTTCCTCTTCCTCTTCCTCTTCCTCTTCCTCTTCCTCTTCCTCTTCCGTCTTAGTTTTTGGCTTCGGGTTGGAATCTGTTTTACCAGTCTCTGATTGAGAAACGATGGCTTCGGTTGTTTCTTTCGCATTTGGCGAGGCGTTGGACCCTGACGATTGGAGTTCCTTCATCCTTGCGTCGATGGCCTGTTCGATGAAATTAAAGTGCCTCTGCAGTTCGTCGTACCTGCTCTTGAAGGTTTGTATGGCAATGGAGAGGTTGTTGAGTTGGTTCACCGAATTCGCCAATTTGTCTCCGGCGTCGTTTTTTTTTTGCGGTGGCAGCGAAGGTAGTCCGTTGGTTAGGCTCTCAGTAGTGGCCATGGAAATAGGCTGACAATGAAAGGCAAAACCCTAGAATTTGCGCCGAAGAGAAAAATTGATTCCAGTCTCCGGTGGCACCGCAGGAACTCAATCACGTGAATACGTGATCCAGTAGAAGGAAGGTGTCTGTAGTTATCCAGGGATGGGCCTATGCATCCTGTTCGGAGAGCTTCTCTACGCCACCACACTTCTTTACACCGCCACATTCCTTATTTACCCCTGCATTTAATTTTTTTTGAGATAGTTAAAGATGATGATTAAAAAAAGGTTTAATAGGTTCCGTTCCTATTTTTTACTATTAACATTAGCTTATTTTGTATGTTTTTATAATTATGTTTTTTAGTTTGTGAAGATTATATATTATAAGAAAAAATTCTCAATAAATTGCAAAGAAAGACTTATATATATATATATATAATTATTTTGTAAACGATTTTCTTTTTTATAGATATGTAAATATTATAATTTCTTATAATAAAAGAGAATTATTTTGAAAGACTTTAAAGTATAGTGTAAATATTATCTGGATATTTACATATCTTATTATAATTAATATTGATGGAACACGTAATGAGATGTTATAGATAGTGTATGTTAACAGATTGAGAATAATAATATTTTGTAAAGCTGATAAGAAAATTACCATAATATCCTTTGTCAGTAAAGAAAATATTTTGTTTTTGTTATTTATACAGGGGATTGTTTGGCAGTATGCACAGAAAAAGATAAGGAGCAAATTATATATTATTTATTATATTAAAATGAAGGAACATAACTTATTTTTTCACATGAAAAAAAGTAATATAATAGAATACTTTTAGATCGATGTTATAGTGGATAAATAATATTGATTTCTTATACATGACAATCATTTGTCCGGATAATGTATTGAAAAATTTGAAAGAAGATAGAATTATTTTCAAGTAGAACGAAAAGTAGGGTGTGGTATGATTTTGGAAAATAATAATTTCATGAAAATATACGAGTGACATGGCAGAGTTATAAAATATAAAATATAAAATATAAAATATAAAATATAAAATATAAAATATAAAATATAAAATATAAAATATAAAATATAAAATATAAAATATAAAATATAAAATATAAAATATAAGAAAATAATTTTCATAAAAATATGCAGGTATACAAATAACTCACTAAAATAATTTGTAATGGTCAGACCATTGAAATTACTCTGATAGATGTTGGACCACTAAGAAACATGTGTTTGCTTTAAAAGTGCATCAATAAATTCCATTTGTGTTCACAAAACAAATATAAACTACTAAATTATTTTCATAACACAGTTTTTCAAACAATGTTGACAAACCATCAAAATAATTGAAAGGCTTGGAGAAAATAATTCATGTTTAAACTATTGTGTGCGATGATGCAGGAACAATGGTAGAGAATATAGCACTTTTCAAATGATAGAAGGTCTACATTGAAGCTTCCGACAAAAAAGAAACAAGATTCTATTTAAACTCCTTTTAGCCACGCAAAATAATATAAATTTTCGCACACTTTTTAACCTAGGATAAAGAAAAATCATAGAGTACATGAAATGAAATGGGTCTAATAAAATGACTCCCAAGTTTAGGATCAATATACATCAATGTACGAACCATGTTACTTTTTCATTTGGAATAGATCTTGCATGAAGGCTACACAGGAAATTAGTGAAAGATGACTAGAGCAGTACTTTTTTCAAAGAAGCATAAATAAATATTCCATAAAAAATATTATTCACCCATTGGAAACATAAATAAGTATAAGTAACCAAAGTAAGTTAAATTTAGTCCATAACAAAAAGAATGGCCTGCATGCAAGTTTGAAGAAGAAAAGTCATAGAAGATGGAAGGTACTTCAATGTTTGACTTGTGATTAGCTACAACGTTGTTGTCGTGTGTTGTTACCATAAAGGATTTTTACTATAAAGGAACATGATTAATCCACTCTAGCAATCAAATCAAAACAGCTCCATAACTAAAATTATACATAGTGTTGCTGACCATGCTCTCTGAACATGCATCCACCATTGGCAATTAGAGGGTGACACGTGTCACCCAACCCTCTGACGTGTTGACAGATGTGGCATAGCACAGGGTTAATCCGGAAATACAAAGCTGTGGCGAGGGCAAAAGTAGAATAATGGAAAAACAGGAAGCGGCAGAGAAGGGCACACCAATTTATAATTACGTAAAATGATTTATCCAAAAACAGAAAAACGCCAAAAGTGTTTAATTACAAGTGCTGCTGGTATAAGAGAAAGAAAGAAAAAATGGCAGAGAAGGTAAATAAGGGGAGAATAAGGGGTATTTGTGCTGAAGCTATGGCACAATAAAACCCCCCAACTCACACATCACTCACATGTCTCTACTACTACTAGTACTTACTCTACTTCTTAATTCTACTAACCCCTGTTTTGTTTGGCTTCTTTCCTCTGCCCCAAAATTTTCTTATTCGTTTCATTTCTCCTCGTAGTTCCCTTCCTCTGGAAACAGGGGAAGAGACGCAAACACGAGGTGTGAGCTCGCAGAGGCTTCAATGAGAGCCACGGAGAAGAAATCAGGGATAATGGGAGGGGGTTCTGAGGGTAGCGCCGACGTTTTGCCGTGGCTGAAATCGATGCCGGTGGCACCGGAGTACCGGCCGACTGCCGCAGAGTTCCAAGATCCAATCGGCTACATATTCAAGATCGAGAAGGAAGCGTCCAAGTACGGCATCTGCAAAATCATCCCTCCCTTCCCTCCTCCTCCAAAGAAAACCGCCATCGCCAACCTCAACCGCTCACTTGCCGTTTCAGGTTCCACATTCACCACGCGCCAGCAGCAGATCGGCTTCTGCCCCCGCCGGCCTCGCCCCGTGCAGCGCCCAGTCTGGCAGAGCGGTGACCACTATACCTTCACGGAGTTCGAGTTCAAAGCCAAGTCCTTCGAGAAAGCGTACCTCAAACGCCACACCAGAAAAGGTCCGAGTCCAGGCCCAGGTCTGACCCCACTTGAGACCGAAACGCTATTCTGGAAGGCCACGCTGGACAAACCCTTCTCCGTGGAATACGCCAACGACATGCCGGGTTCCGCGTTCTCCCCCAAATGCCGGCACACAGGGGATCCCACCTCCCTTGCGGACACTCCTTGGAACATGCGAGCTGTTTCTCGGGCCACGGGCTCACTCTTGCGCTTCATGAAAGAGGAGATTCCCGGAGTTACTTCTCCCATGGTCTATGTTGCCATGCTCTTCAGCTGGTTTGCGTGGCATGTCGAGGACCACGACTTGCATAGCCTGAACTACCTCCACATGGGTGCCGGCAAAACCTGGTACGGCGTCCCTCGAGATGCTGCTGTTGCTTTTGAGGAGGTTGTTAGGGTTCACGGTTACGGTGGAGAAATTAATCCTCTCGGTGAGTAGATGGTGTGTTTGGTTTGTGTATCCCTGCGGTGCGGCTATTTTTGTTTTTTTTTTTTCTTTCTGTTTTTTTTTTTGGGACATTGCTGAATTTTCTGCTGAGTTCACGCATTTGCTTTGAATTTCTGAAATGTTGACTTTGTAAATGGAAGTTAGTTGATTGATAGTCATAGTCTGTTCAGTGCGTGTTTACATTCTCTGCTGCTGCTTCTCCAGTGTGAAGTTTGCCTGAGATTCGGTTTTTATTTAGGGGCGAGATGAACTGCTCTGAACTATACAGAGGATAACAGAGCAAATTTAACAGTATCTTTTATGTGGATTTTGACTGGTTTCCGTTAGGATAAGCTTCTGAAAAAAAAAAATAGTTAATCTTTTCCAAGGCTCTGCGGATAACTTGTGAAAATCACTTAACTTCATCCATGGCTCTGTTCTGATAGCTTGGAAAAAAAACACATAACTTTTTCGAAGTTTAAAATTAGCTTGCGTGAATTAAAGTTAGCTTTTGAAGAAATTAAATGAGTGAGGTATACATTAATTTATAAATACATAATATTCAGGAGAAGCTTGCTCATTTTATCCTTTTGCTTTCTTCTACCGAAAGTGCTGATTGTGAAGTTTATCCCAAACTGGGATTAAAATTGCAGTAATGTTTAATGGGCCCAAACACTGGACTGGGGGAGTGTGTAAAAGCGTGTTGTTTGGATCCCATTCTGGAGGGAAAAAGTTGTTTGGTGGATCGTTTAGTCCTTGTTCTGTTGCAGAATGCCCTGCTTTTTGATGTTCCCTGGGAGATATTCCTGATCATGGGAACTTTTAACATAAGCGCTTATAATCACTTTTACTAGTAAATTGCCATATAGTTTGTTTCGTTATTTTTCTGCATGAGGTGCATTTTTGTGTATAAATTGAAGGATGTGTGCTTGTATTGTGTCCTGCTCTCACAATCATTAGCTTTAGTTCAAAGCATTACTATTGAAAAGAAGATTTGCTACTGCAACCTTAGGAGTTTATGATTTAAGTTATAGTCCTCTGCTTTCATCCTTAGCCAGTTAAAGTGGGTGGAGTTCTGGCTGTAACAGTGAAAGATAACCAAATTAAGGATTGCATAGTTGGTTTTAGGATGCCTATTCATTGCTTTAGGAGGCTATGAAAGCATCTGGTGATTGAACAACATTTTAATACAAGGATCTCATTTGGATTTAAAAATCTACCCAATTTGAGTAGGCACAACTATCTCTTTCTTTTCACTTACTCTGCGGACATGTCTCTTGACATAAGCGTTGTCTTTGTAGATTTCTTCTTATGTATGGGGAATCTTTGCTGTTTTCTATTTTATCATCTTCACTCCTTTCACTTTTGATATATCGTGTTTTGCTTTTCAATTTATGAGGAATGAAATATATTGATTGGTCTCATGGGATAAATGAGGAATAACTGTGATTTCTATATGTAAAGAGAATGATACTTGATGTTTGTGTTTATATATCCACATATTACAAACTGAGACGCTTCTGTTTTCTTTCAACAGTTACATTTGCTATTCTTGGTGAGAAAACCACGGTGATGTCGCCTGAAGTATTTCTTAGTGCAGGTGTTCCATGCTGCAGGTACTTATGCATACTACATATTTTTGGGATGATCTTATTTGGTATATCCACAGATTAAACTCAAAAACTAATTACTTGTAATTTCAGTTTTGCTGTGCCCTGTAAGTGGTACTATTTACTCTAAATTACTGCTTGAACTTTAAAGCTGTTGAAATTAAATTGCAATTTCAGATAGCACATTGCAGGAAATGTATGCCTTGTCAAAACACTTATTTTTTCTGTTTTTTTTTACTGCTATTTGAATAATCTTTTTCTATTTCTCCACTTTTGTGTGGCTATTTAATTTTGAAATCATCATGTTCAGGTGTATACTGAGTTCTTTTTTCATCTGGATCTTAGAAGCAGTTATGGATGGTTAGTTTTGAAGGTTTTGATAGAAAAATGGAAACTTCTTAGGTGTTGCAGTATTTAGCTTATTAAGTTGTGTGGTGTCTATGGCTGGACTGAAATGCCCTCATCTTTTTGGGGTTCTCTTTTCTCTATATTTGATTTGACGTAGGATTGTTTTCATGCCTCCTCTCTGGTGCTCTTTAATGGTTTGTTTCAGGGGAGTACCCATTTCTGTTATGCATAGACACGAAAGCCTGGCTGCATGCTTGGTTCCCATTTTTGCTTTTTCTACTTAAAGGAATATCATATCCTCTCCCTAGTAATCATCATTGCAATTATTAGATGTTATTTTCATTTTTGGCGACCCTTTATGGTGGTTTAAGTGCACCTGTGACTTTAAATTTCAATTTTGTGGAATCAGGTTAGTACAAAATGCTGGGGAATTTGTTGTGACGTTTCCAAGAGCCTATCACACAGGGTTTAGTCATGGTAAGAGTGGCTGTCACAGGCTCAAAGATTCTCTTTTTCTTTTCTTTTTTAGTAGGTGGTGGTGATGGATGTTATTCTTTCAGTAAATAGTAGAATATTTCTAATGATTTTGAGTGTATACTGTGTAGGTTTTAACTGTGGAGAGGCAGCGAACATTGCTACACCTGAGTGGTTGAGGGTTGCTAAAGATGCTGCCATTCGGAGGGCTTCACTAAATTATCCTCCCATGGTTTCACATTTCCAGTTACTTTATGACCTTGCCTTAGCTTTGTGTTCTAGGTTTGTCTTTTTCTATTTTAACTTCTTATAATTTGGCTACGAGAGCGTACTGCCAACACCTTACTAGAGTTATCTTCTATTTTCTTTTTGTTAGTAGGTTTGATGCAATTATTAATAATACCTTATTGACTTAAGGGAGTTTGAAGATACACATGTATTCTCTCCAATTTTAAAATATGTGGATGAATCATTCTGGTTCAAGATATACATTTTCTTTTTTAGGTTTCCTTTATTCATAATTCATGTACAATGTGAATATCTCACCAAGACAATGATTCTGATGACCATGTTATCTGTTCTAAATTATACTTCCTGTAAATATCCTTTGTTTTCTCCATACAGAATTCCTGCAAGCATCAGTGCTGAACCTCGTAGTTCTCGTCTTAAAGATAAGAAGAAGGGTGAAGGAGAAACTGTAATTAAAGAACTATTTGTCCAAGATGTGCTACAGAACAATGACCTGCTTCATATACTGGGGAAAGGATCTGCTGTAGTACTTCTACCTCGTAGCTCAGTTGACATTTCTGTTTGCTCAAAATTACGTGTTGGATCCCAGCAATCCATCAATGTAAGCAATTCTGAGGGAATGCATTCCTCAAAAGATTTTGTTTCTGATGATCTGGTATTCAACAGGAGTCATGGAATCAAGCAAGAAAAAACTTTCTATTCTGTGAAAGACAAGTTTAGTACGATGTATGAAAGGAATAGGGTTTCCTATTTTGATGTAAATGGTAGCTTAAACTCTTCAACTTCTAAGCCACTTCAAAGGGACACCGAGGGAGGAACTAGTAAAGAAGATGGATTGTCAGATCAGAGACTGTTTTCATGTGTCACTTGTGGAATATTGAGCTTTTCCTGTGTTGCTATTGTACAGCCTAGAGATCCGGCTGCTAGATATCTCATGTCAGCTGATTGCAGCTTCTGTAATGATTGGGTTGTTGGTTCTGGAGTATCTAACAGTAAACTTACTACTGCCCCTGAAGAAGCAACTATTCCTGTGCCAAATATGTATACAGGCAGGTTTATATTTGTATCATTTCATACTGTTTCATATTGTCATAAAATATAGTTTCCTTTTCTTTAAATATTATCAATAATAACGTCACATCCTAGGTATTTTCTGGACCTCTCTCTTATGCTCATTGGGAAACATGTCTATTTATCCGGCTAATATCCTTCTGTATATAATGACCACACTATCATGATAATTTCCTGCAAAAGGGCAGACCCAAAAAATCTGTGCCTTTAGGTTATAACTGTCTCTTCATTGTATGGGCTATCTTCCTTTTTCCTATCTAAAATCTTTCCTTTTGTGAAACGTTGATTTTATTTATTTTCTTAGGGCAGTCTATTCTTAACATACTTGTTTATCTATCTTCTGTTCTAAGTTTCTCTTATGGTCCTATTGGTGTTTATTGGGGTCCAAAAGGTTGGTTTGGATTCTGTAGAAGTGTAGTATATTAGGTAAATGGTTAAGTTGCTTTAATTGTATCCGTTGTGATGGTTGAAGAAACTGACTTGTCCTGCCACGAGTGCCATGAACTTGTCTTTAGTTACATAGTAATAGCAAATCTCATTTTTTAGCTTTTAGTTGGGGGATAATAGTAGAGCAGAAACATACATTAGTTCCCTTCAAATCTTTTATGAGGTGCATTTGCAAGCACGTCTTAGGTATTTATATCTTCTTTTTCCATATGTAATTTCATGGTTTCAATCTTCTTGGCTTGGAGTTAGGTAAAACTTAAAAGTACTGATCCTTTGTTCTGTCATGCAGGATGGATGAAAAAAAATGTCCAAGATGGTATGCAAGATGTTTCTGTTCAATCTTCTCGGTATGCTTTAAGTATTGAAAGTGAAAAGGGCAATACAGCTCTTGCACTATTGGCTTCAGCGTATGGAAATTCTTCTGACTCTGAGGAAGATCAGATTTCAGTTGATGGTCATGAAACGAATGCGCTGATCTCTGCTTCAGAAAGTTTACTTACTCATACTCAAGATTCCCATGCTAGTCCCGTGTCTGCACTTGATAGCGGAGATAATATTACTTTGATGAGTGCCAGTTGTGAGGGTTTAATGCATCGTAGATTTGAGGGTAATTTAAGTCATCAATCTTTAGACCACTCTTTAAAGAAACAGGATTATAATATCACATCAGGGGTTACATTTGAAAATATGAAGACAGTGCCTAATTCCACCTCCAATTGTTCCCAAGATGCCAATGATGCTGAAAGGTCATTGTCTAAAATGTCTATGGTTCCCTTTGATAATAAAAATGCTTCCATGGTGTTACAGTCTGATGAAGATTCATCCAGAATGCATGTGTTCTGTCTGGAGCACGCTGCAGAAGCAGAGAAGCAACTTCGCCCAATAGGTGGAGCCCACATATTTCTCCTATGTCATCCAGGTTTGTGGGTTGATTGAGCAACTATTCATTTTATGCGGTATTCTTGTCTCATGCCCTAGTTCTAGCAAATAATAATAAAGTTTTCTATTCACAGCTCTTGTTCTTTGAGAATAAAATGAACACTTAATGGGTAGACATATTAAACTGGTTAAGAAACAAGGGGACTGTGGCCATGAAAAATGAGAGTGTAGTCATGGAAGTTATGTCAGTTTATGTGCAGTGCAAGAAAAGTTCATCCCCTAATGCAAAGGTCAAGTTCAGTAAGAGTTTGAACTAGATTCAATTTCAGTATGAAGCTTTTTTCACCAAAACAGTGAAGTAGCCATTGCTTTTCACTTTTAGTGAAAGCTTTTGCTTATTTTCTTTGATAGGTGGCACCACATGTTACAAAGTGGTTTAGGCTTAATTCGATCCTACTTATAAGGTGAGGATAATCCCCACTTATATACTGTATTTTGATACTATCTCTAATGCATGTGGGATTTGGGCTTTTTCCAATACACCCTCTAATACTATTGGACTTGGTATGTGTATAACATGGTGAGTGACCTTTATACCGGATTTAGGGTAGATTTTGATACCATCTTACACAAGTGGTTGAAACCTAACTCAACCATACAAACTTGATTTTTAATGTATGAATTGCCTCCATTTATGTATATTGTATTTTGACACTATCTCTAATTGATATAGGACCTGAGATTTATCCAATACTACACAATTATTTGCTGGTATATATATATATATATATATATATATATATATATATGTATGTATGTATGTATATATTTTTATTTTTTTTCTTTTTCATTATAGTTGAATAAAATTAAATCTTATAATATTAAAATCATGGATGAGTTTTTTTCTCTATTGAGTTTTAATTTTTGAAGTCATGGATTAGCTATATTTTTGTCATCGATGGGCTAGGGTTGTCCATTGATGATGAGTTATGCCAATATTCATTCAGAAGCAGAGATATCTAAAAGAGACATGTCTTTCTGATTTGAAGAAGTAATTTTCATATGGTTGTCATGGATCAATTATAGTTAGTGTCTGTTGCCGCATATTGAAAAATATTGTATTACTGTTATTAGTTTTCTTCTTTGTAAATCACTCACTGTTTGTTTTACACATTTCTATAGACTATCCCAAGATAGAGGCTGAAGCAAAAGTGGTGGCGGAAGATTTGGGGATTGATTACACATGGAAGAGTATTGCATACAGGCATGCTTCCAAGGAGGATGAGGAGAGGATCCAGTTGGCTCTGGATAGCGAGGAAGCCATTCCTGGGAATGGTGACTGGGCTGTAAAACTAGGAATCAATCTCTTTTATAGTGCACATCTTAGTCGCTCTCCTCTTTATAGCAAGCAGATGCCTTACAATTCTGTTATATATTGTGCATTTGGTTGTAGCTCTCCAGCTAGCTCATCCGAAGAGCCAAAGGTCTATCAAAGAAGGGTCAACAGGCAGAAAAAGGTTGTTGCTGGGAAATGGTGTGGTAAAGTTTGGATGTCCAACCAGGTCCATCCCCTTTTAGCGAAAAGAGATTCTGAAGATGTTGAGGATGAGAAAATCTTACTTGGGTGGATATCACCTGAGGAGAGAATTGAGAGATCAGAAAGTACCCCTAAAGGTGAAACTACTAGCAGAAAGTCAGGTAAGAAAAGGAAATCGACAGCAGAGAATGGACGAACCAGGAAAGGAAGTTATGCTAAGAAAAATGTAGTTTCATATAATTCCACTGAAGATAAACCCAACTCACAGCCAAGGAGTGTTCATACAAGTAAGAAAGCCAGGAATGTTGGGAGAGATCGTGCTGCTTTGAAAGGGGATACTTCTGCATATAATCATAGAAAACCTATTAGCAAAGAAACAAACTTTACTGAAAGTGATGCGGTTTCTGATGATTCACTTGATGATGAAGATGATCACATGCAGCATGGGAGGAATTTTGACATTGACAATGATGTGGTTTCAGATGATACAGGGGACTGTGATTCTGATTGGCAGCAAAGGGAAGAACATAGCAGCAAGGACAATGAAGATATGGAGAGAGATGCAATTTCAGAGGATTCTGAAGGCAAGCATGACAAATTCATCAGTGAAGAAGATATAATTTCTGATGACCAAATGCAGAGTTGTTTTCAAAAGCGGCAAAGGAGAACTCCTAAAAGCAGGCAAGCTAAGTATCTGACTGGAAAAAGTATAATATCCGACGACCAGCTAGAGCTGAAAATGCAGAAGCAGCAACGGAGGAATCCTAAAAGCAGGCAAGCCAAATACCTCAATGAAGAGGATATTGCTTCAGATGACCAATTGGAGGGCCATTATCGTAGGTATCAAAGAAGGAATCCTAAAGGCAGGCAGGCCAAATGTGTAGCAGAGGAAGATGAAATGTCTGGAGACCAATTGGAGGATCATTGTCAGAAGCTGCAAACAAGTTTCTCTAGGAAAAAGCAAAACAAAGGCATTAATAGAGAAGATAAATATGTAATGTCTGATGACCAATTGGAGGATCATTTTCCAAAGCAGCAAAGAAGAATTCCGAAGAGCAGGCAAAACAGATACCCTGATAAAGAAGTTATGGATGACTCGGCTGAAAACAATTCTCGTCTGCTGCATAGAACTCCTAAAAGAAAGCAAGCTAAATGCATGGACGAAGATGATTTGAATTCAGATGATGAAATGGAAGATGATCAGAAGCTGAGGAGAACTCTTAGAAGTAAACAATCTAAACCAAAAACACTTCAACAGATGAAACAAGCCAATTCCGTCCATGCAAAAAACCAGGCATCTCGGTCCATAAAACGGGGATCTCGGGTTCTTGTGAAATCAAAGACACCTCAGCAAATAAAACCGCGGAATAAGCAATCCACTAACTCCCGAGAGTTTAGTTTACTTATGGAAGACGAGGAAGAAGGTGGACCTAGCACCCGCCTTAGGAAGAGAGCCACAAAAGCTCAGGGGACTGAAGGGAAATTGAAAGAGAAGCAAACAAAAAGGAAGAAGGTGAAGAATGATTCAACAGCAAAGGTTTCAGCTGGTCATGTCAAAGGAAAGGATGAGGAAGCAGATTATCAGTGTGATATGGATGGGTGCAGTATGAGCTTTGGGTCAAAACAGGAGCTGCTGCATCACAAGAGAAATATCTGCCCTGTAAAAGGGTGTGGGAAGAAGTTTTTCTCACACAAGTATCTGGTGCAACACCGAAGAGTTCATGAGGATGAGAGACCCTTGAAGTGCCCTTGGAAGGGCTGCAAGATGACTTTCAAGTGGGCATGGGCTCGTACTGAGCACATTCGAGTCCACACTGGTGCACGGCCTTATGTGTGTGCAGAGCCAGGTTGTGGACAAACATTCAGATTTGTGTCTGATTTCAGTCGTCATAAGCGAAAGACTGGCCATTCGGCGAAGAAGAGTCGTCAATAGAAAGTGGAATAGATGCTTAATTGTTATTTAACATGACTATTTATGAATTTGTTAATCCATTGCTCAATTAACCCGGCTAGGACTAGGGTTTAGTGACAGTGTAGGATATCCCTGCAATTGCCATTTGTAGTACCAACTATTAATTCTGTTTGCTTTTTTGGGTCTTCAACCCATTTGTTCATTACAATTAAAGCAATTGCTTGGATCTAGAAACATGATGCAAATGTTTTTCCAATTTAGAAATGCAATTTCCCCAATCCTTCATCTCAATCTCCTGCTACTTCCTGCGGAAAGTATGCACAAGAAATTAACATACTTCGAGGAGGTTGGTAAAATGGAAAAATAATTATTGTATGCTATCTAAACCCTACAGTTACAAAGGAAGTTATTTTGAATTTTGAAAGCATACAAAATGGCTTACTACTATGAAGAAAATAAAAATTATAGTTTAATGTTATTCTCAGTGATGGTGTGCTAAGTCTAATGATGATGTATGAGCACAACTCAACTCAGTAGAAAAGCGTGGGATATAAATTCTATACGATATGCAAATGAAAATTTGAGTGATTAAAATTACAGGAAGTAAAATAGTTATCATTCTATATAGAAATAGAAAATTAAAAATTTTAAATTACTGGATAAGAAAATTTTCAATTTTCAATGAATTTAGATACATTAAATTTTAATTCATTTTTATTTTACATTATTTAAGTTTTCCAACATTTTTCTTTTCAAGATAAGTCAAATTCATTAATTTTAATTATTTTTATTTGGACAAAATATTTTAACTTTTACCAAATATAAAAATGATCACTTTAATCCAAGACTAAAAATAATCCTTACAAACTTCAATAAGAAAAATTAGTTGACAACAATTAAAAAATAGTTCCCTTGTCCCTCGTAGAGAAAACTGAGAAATATTAATTGAATGATAGCAAATTGCTTTTGTCCAAATTGACAAATAAATAATTTTAATAATGTTAATTAGAAAATAATTCATTTCAATATTGGTTCAAAATTTTTTTAATTTAAATTAGTCGAAAAATAGTTTCATATGTGTCAATTGAAAATCTTACTTGACAAAAATTCTTGATTCATTGGTTGAGAAGTAACTAATCTACGTTTTAATTGATGTTGGTAAAAAATAATTCTATACAACATTTACTGAAAATAATATTTGTTGGTGAAAAAATTTGTATATGATACAAGTGAAAAATATATTGTTGATGTTGAAAAAAACACTTAATTATGGTTAACTTCAACTAAAAAGAAACAATTGTCAATATCAGTAGAAAAAATAATTGTCAATTACACTATGTCAAACGAAGTATCACGATGACTTCTCAACTAAAGTCAAATGGACAATATCTCAACTCAAATCAAATCCAATGGAAAGAAATTTTGAAGATAAGAGACATGAATTTGAGAAAAAAAAGAAAAAAAAAATTAAATTCTAATTTTTAGGTAAAATTTGAAATTATTTCGTTTTAAGTAATCAAATTATTTATAAATTTATAAATTTTAAAATTTTTAAAACTTTTGTATTCAAATCACATATTTTATTATAAAACATTTATGTTCATATTTATAATATATATCGGTACATACGGATCGAACTACTCGTAATTGATTGTTCGAGATGGGAGAAAATTGACCTGTGTCAATCAGAATTAGCTAATCAGTAAGTTAAACTAAATAAGTAAGTAATTAGATTTTAGAAATTTGGGTTGTGATTAGGTCATCCCTAATAAGAAGTCCATGAGAAAACCTATAAATACATGTCAGATGTATGGTTGTTGAAATTTTTGCGATGCATTTATTACCACATTAATTGCTTAGCCGATTGAATCCGGACTGACTTAACCTCGATCGATTAGAACATCCAAACAGAAAGGAACAAAGGTAAAGAGGGAGAGGGATTGTTTAAAGTGTACACCTAGCCTTACACCCAAAACATTATGGCACCCATGTGGGGTCGAGCAATCACTCTTTCGAAACTTACATGGTGATCACAAAGAACATGACGAGCAACGTTGTGCTAGAGGAAACTTCGAATGATCAGCTAGATCCGAGGGAGATGTTGAAAAGAATGCAAAAGCAGATGGATGATAAAAGCACTGATACATACATACTGACTAAACTACTATTAACCGATTGTCCGAGATAAGAGGAAATCGACCAATGCTAATCAGAATTAGTTAATGAGTAAGTTAAACTAAATAAATCAGTAATCGGGTTTAACAGAATTGGGTTGTGATTAGGTCAACCTTAAGAAGTCCATGGGAAAACCTATAAATACAGGTCAAAGGTATGATTGTTGGAATTTTTACGATGCATTTATTACAACATTAACTACTTAACCGATTGAATCTGAAGTGACTTAACTCGATTGGTCGGAGCATCCAAATAGAAAGGAAGGAAGCTAAAGAGTAAGGAGGATTGTTTAAAGTGTACACTCAACCTTATACACCTGAAACATTATAGTGCCTATCGTGGGGCCGAGCGATCACTTCTTCAAAACTGACATGGTGATCATAAAGAACATGACGAGCAATGTTTTGCTAGAGGAAGTTTCAGACGATCGGTTGGATTCGAGGGAGATGATGAGAAGAGTGAAAAAGCAGATGAATGATATGTAGAGAAGGTATGAAGAAGACTTAAAGGTGTTGCGAGTTGAGAACACCACCTTTAGGCAAGAGACAGGTGGCAAAGACCAAGTGCCATCCACCCAGACCCTCCCAAGACCAATAAAGCAACCCCAAGAACAACTCAGGAAGAACCGGCTTGAACGATTCAAGAAAGTAGTAGGGCTAGCAAAGGAGGTGCCCCGTTCATCGCCACGGTATAAGCGGTCAAACTTCCCTACGTGGTAAGGATCATGGAAGTCCCATTACCTGATCATTAAAGGATACCGACCTTTGAAAAGTATGACGGTTCCTCCAACCCCAACAAACACATGTAGATGTATATGAACCAAATGTTGTTCTACACTATGAATGAATCCATTTGGTGCAGGGATTTCTCAACCTCATTGAAAAGGTAAGCTTCCACGTGGTTTACACTGTTGCCAATTCACTCCATTGACTATGTTGCTACTCTTAGGGCGATGTTTGATGCCTAATTCGTTAGCAACTGACTACATCATCTAACTTCACTGGCACTAATCAACATCAAACAAGAGAAGGATGAATCACTAAAAGCCTTTATGGATATGTTGGATAAGATGGCCCTTCAGATAAGAGGGTTAAGTCCCGAAGTTGTCATGCATCACTTGGTAACCATCCTTTATTTCAGACCATTCGCATATAACTTGTGTATGCAACCACCTAAGAATATGGACGAAATTCGACATAGAGCAACCTAATTCATCAAGGTAGAAGAGATGATGGATGAAGAAGAAATTGTATGGGAAGTCAAATGAAACTCAGGGCAAAGAGCAACTCAAGAGGTCTCGTTATAGTAACTACACCCCTCTCAATGTTCCATGGGCCATGATCTTGGAAGAGGCCTTAAGCATCGATCTGTTGCCTATGCCAAGAAAGAAGTCGACCCCTTAATGCTAATGGAAATAAGAACTGGCTAAACCATCAAAACCTCAACCACACCATCGAGGAGTGTTCCATGTTGAGAGATAAGATTGAGAACTCATTAGGGTTGGCCACCATAAACAATTTATCAGGAAGGATTGAGCAGAACGAAGTCCACCTCGATGGAGGATTCATGTATGAAGCTCGAGGCAAGCGAAATATAAAACTATATGGAGGAGAGAATCTTCCCGATGAAGAAGTAGAAGTAAAAGCCTTAGCAGGAATTGCCCATTGAAAGGCTATGTTAACACAATCTTTGGAGGACTCGTAGGAGGAGAATCCTTGACGTCAGCACGAAAGAGGCATATTAGAGCACTCAAATTGATATACTTTGTGGAACGAAGGATCAAAAGTATGTTGCCCATCACCTTTACCGATGAGGACTTCAAGACGCCTAACTTCAATCACAAATGTTTAATCAATATTGTCTACTAGAAAACCATATGAAAGATGAATATTTTTGAAGACAAGATTGTGCCCTATAATGAGCAGATCGTTGGTTTCTCTAACAAGCGGGCAAATACATATCGTTACCCAGTCTTGTGAACCAGAACTGGACCAAGGAAGGATGACCGAGAGGTTAGAGTACGCTACTTGTTGGTTGAGGCCAACATGTCTTACAACGTGTTCCTAGGCTGACCATACCTCAATGTGTCTCGCACCTAGCCATAAAGCTCTGCTCAGATAAAGCGGGAATATGCACTGTACACATCAACCAACAAACCACCAAGGAGTGCTACACTATATGATTGAAGATGGTGTCGTATCAACCGCCTAGGAAAGCCAAACGATCAGAGGTGGCCATGGTCGACTTAGAATCCCATACCAATAAAGATGATTGGAATCTCATATGGAGACAAAGGACCTCAAGATGGTCATTGGATGACTAAGTCACCAAGCTTGGTAGCGATTTGAGCCGAGAGTAGGTTCTGCTAAAGAACCAAAAGTTGTTCGCATAGATGTCAGCTGATATATCAAGTATACACATAAGGGTAATGTCACACAAGCTGCCTATTTTTAAGGAAACTAGACCGATCGCCCAAAAGAAGCGTAAGCATGGGGAAGAAAGAAGGAAATATGTAGAGGTCGAAGTGAAAACGTTGCGAGAGGTGGGTTTTATCAAATAAGTAAAGTACAATATATGGCTTACTAATGTGGTATTGCTGAAGAAATCGAGCAACCAGTGGAGAATGTGCATCGAATTTACTGATTTAAAAAAGACGTGCCCTTAAGAACGCGTACCCCCTCCTCAATATCAATAGAGCGTCAGGCCACCATGTATTACACTTCCTAGATGCGTACTCGGGGTATAACTAGATACCAATGTACCATCCAAAAACAAAGAGAAGACCATGTTCATCACTGAACATACAAACTATTGTTATGAGGTAATGATGTCCGATCTGAAGAACACAATGGCCACTTATTAATAACTCATGGACAAAATCTTCCACGGCCAGATCAACCGAAGCATGGAGGTCTATGTCGACGACCTGGTGGTAAAATCCCAATCAATTGAGAGTCACGTGGAAGACTTGATAGAGATCTTGCAAAAAATTTTAAAGTATACATGTTGTTGAACCCAACCTCATCCGCCCCTCCCCGAAGACTCCTCAGACGAAGACAAGTTCACGATTGACATTATTATCTAAAGAAGAAGAAGAAATCGATATGTAGGTAGATAAAATAAAATACTAATGGTGAAAATGATGGGAGAGGCCCACCTTATTTATATGCATCAGGTCATGGGCCCTTGTGCGTCTGTGTCGCTGGATCCAATGAGATCTGATGGTCCAAATTGGGCGACCTTGTGACTTCTGCCAAGCATAGGAAACAAGGCGTTTCTCACCACCCAACCGACGACTACTTTTTCAAAAAATAACAGAGGATCGAGCAGTCACTAGCAACTCCCAATAGAGCGTTCCGGCTACAACAACACTACAAACCCCTTCGCTGGTTACTCTCGACTCAAGCTTAAGAGGCTTATGTACCATATGACCGCTCAACCAACGTTTTCAAAGTTGACCACTTGATCAACGTTTCCAAAAGAATGTTAAGATCCCAATTCCAAGTTTTTTGTTAGATTGAATTATTGTTTTGAACTTAACTTTAAATAGAATTGTTTCTTTGGTATATTTCCTATAAAAAAGGCATCACATTTTACATTTTGTAAGATAGTTTAACGAAAAAAATTCATGATATGGAATGAAACGACAATGAATAAATTATGTTTTAAAGCATTTAATAGAATTTTGAGAGATACTTTGAAAACTGAAAATTAAGATAATGGTAAAAAAAACTTTTGATGGTAAAATTGTTATTTTGGTGATAAAAATAACTTAGATAAAGGATGTGAAGTCAACAATAAACTATTATGTTTTATATAATTGTCAAGTTTTTAAACTTTCACAAATATTTTCAAATATATTAAAAGTGCAAGAGACATAAAACAATTTGCTTATATTGGATTCTACAAAATTAGAAATGAATGAATTTGATTTAAAATGGTGATGCATTATTCATATATCACAAGATCTTATACTTCAAAACACTGAATCATTCTTGCTATAACTCGTTAAGTTTTTCTATCCTATTTTTTTTAGGTTTAATACCTATTTTGGTCCCTCCTTTGGGAGGGTTTGTTCAAAATGGTCCCTCCTTTTTTCAAAAGTTCATTTAAGTTCTACCTTTTGCAAAAACTGTTCAAAGTGGTCCTTTTTGCTAACGGCGTTAAGTTCACTAACGGCAGAGCTGCTAGGTGTCTAACATGTGCTGATTTGGCATTGTAATTTGTTTTTAAAAATATATATATAATTGTGACGTGTAAATTATATTAATTAGGGTAAAATAAAGAAAGGAATTAGGAGTAATTGGGGTCAGAAGATTGGGGTAATTGGAATTCGATTGCGATTGGCATTGGGATTGAAATTGGGGTCAGCTTAGGGTTCGTGGTTCGTCAGTGCGATTGAAATTGAGGTCAGAAGATTGAAATTGTGTGCGTTGTTCGTCAAGGTTCGTGGTTCGTCAAGGGAGGTTGTTTCGTTTCTTCGTCGTCAGGTTAGTGTTCTTACTTGCTTCGTGATCGCATTGGGTGTGTTTGTTTTGTAATGAGTCGAATTGTGTGTTTGTTTTTGTATGGGTGTAATTACTTAAAAAATGATTTTATTTGTCGGTTTCGTTGTCGTTTTCTTTGTTGAAATTGGTGTCGTGTTGGTTGTTGAAATTGATCCACTGTCTGTGTTGAAATTGGTCCTCCTTTTGGTGTTAAATTGGTCCCATTGCTGTTAATTTATGAAAGTGGTCCCCTTTTCCATGTGCAGGGTAGGGTTTGGGATGAGTGAGGATAGGTTTAAGGTCATGGTCCACTACGGTGGGACCTTGATAAAGGATGTGTTTCCCTTTAAGTATATAGGTAGGTAGATATCTTCTTGGGACATTGACTCTGACACATGGAGTTATTTTGGAGTGGTTGCTACAATTAAAGAAATGGGTTACATGGAAGTACAAGAGTTAGTTTATAGCATTGACAATATTTTACATAGCCTGTATGATGATAGGGGAGCTATGAATATGATGGAAATAGATAAATCTTTGGGGAAAGTGGATTTATTTATTGTTCATAAAGTTAGCGAACCAGACTTTGTGGAAACTGAGAATGAGAATGAAATTCATTACCTTTGCCAAGGGCCTGCAGAGAGTGGTGAGGGTAGTGGGTTTGAGGCTGCTGCAGAGGAAAATGAGGAGGTTGAGAAACAGCGTGTGGTGGAGGAAGTTGGTGATAAGTTGGACACACATCATGAAGTGGAGGTGGAGGCTGTTGAGGAAGTGGAGGTGGAGGCAGTTGAGGAAGTTGCGGTGGAGGAAGTAGGTGTTGTGGTGGCGGAGGAAGTGGAGGAAGAAGTGCAAGTGGATGAAGTACAAAACAGTAGTAAGGAAGAAGTGCAAGTGGATGAAGTACAAAACAGTAGTGAGGAAGAAGTGGAAGTGGATGAAGTGCAAGTGCAAAACAATAGTGAGGACAGTGATGAAGATTACATGGTTGAAGATATTGGAAGGGGGTTGTCTGATGATGATTCTGAGGCAGAAGAGCTGTTAACTCCAGAAAATAGTGATAGTGAGGAGGATGACAATGAAGACAAACCAAGTCAATGTCCGTTTCCTACATTTGGAAAGAAAAAGTCCATGGTAGATTACAAATGGGAAGTTGGTACTATTTTTAATGATAAGGAGGATTTTAAGGAAGCAATTAGAAACTATGTTATTCATACTGGGAGGGATCTTATGTTTGTAAAGAATGATAAGCGTAGGGTTCGGGTGAGATGCATGGGTGCGCAAAAAAAGTGCCCATGGGTTGCTTACTTAGGATATTTGCCATCAAGAAAGGTTTGGCAGTTAAGGAAGGTTCTTGATACCCATGCTTGCAGCAGAAAACTAAACATTAAAATGATGAATAGTAAGTGGTTGAGTCATGAAGTAGATAAGGTGTTGCATGATAATCCAACTATAAAGGTACAAGATATACATAATAAAGCACTAAGGAAATGGAACACCAAGGTATCAATTTCCAAAGCAAGAAAGGCCAAGTTAATGGCTACAAATGAACGTGAAGGAGATTTTAAAGAGCAATTTAGAAGGCTGCATGACTACGGGCATGAGGTGTTGAGAAGTAACCCAGGGTCAACTGTTAAGATTAAAGTGAACAGTGATAATGGTGAGGCCATCTTTGAAAGAATTTACGTATGTTTGAACGCATGTAAGAAGAGTTTTGTAAGTTGCAGGCCAATCATCTTTTTGGATGGATGTTTTTTGAAAGGTCCATATAAGGGAGAGTTGCTTACAGCAGTTGGTAGGGACCCAAATGACCAAATGCTTTCCATAGCATATGCAGTAGTTGAAGTTGAAAATAAAGATAGTTGGAGTTGGTTTTTGAAATTATTGATTGAAGACCTTGGTGGTAATGAAATATGTCAAGCATGCACGTGGATGTCTGACCAACAAAAGGTACATGCACTACTTACAATTTGTGGTTTTGTTCTCTTTACTTTATGCTTTATGTATTTTTTATTAAAATATTGGTGTTGTCAGGGGTTGGTACATGCTATTGAAGAGTTTTTGACTAAGACAGAACAAAGATTCTGCATCAGGCATCTTTATGCTAACTTTAGGAAGCAGTTTAGTGGTCAAATATTGAAGAATTTGATGTGGAGTGTTGCAACAAGCACGTACCCCCAGGCTTGGAGAGAGAGATGCTGAATATGAGAGCAGTGAATGAGGAAGCTTATAAATACCTCATACCTATTTCCCCAAGGTACGTATGATAAATACCTCATAGCTGTCACATGCACATTTCAATATAATAAATTCCTTCTTCTGGTGCAGGTTTTGGTCAAGATCTAGATTCACAGCTCAAGCAAGTTGTGATAGTCTAGATAACAACATTAGTGAAGGTTTCAATGGTGTCCTTATTCATGCTAGAGGAAAACCAATAATCACATTGCTGGAAGATATCAGACTGTATTTGATGAAAAGGTGGGCCACCAACATAATGAAGGTGGCATGTATGGATTTCAATGTTTGTCCAAAGATCAAGAAGAGACTATCAAAGGAATGTCAACTGGCTAGATATTGGATTCCAAGGTAATAATCTTCTTCTGTCTTATTTATGTTTATATCCAAATTTTGAACATAGTTATTTATGTTTATGTGTTTCAGCTGGTTTGTAAGAAGAATTTTTTAGGTTAGGCATGTTTCAGTTGTTGGGAACAAGTTCTCAATGGACTTGGATACTCATAAATGTAGCTGCAGGAAGTGGATGATCAGTGGCATCCCATGTTGCCATGCAGTAGCAGCGATGCACTACATAAATTTAGACCTAGACAATTTTATACCAACTTGGTTTTTGAAATCCACATACGAAGAGACATATGCATCCATCATTTATCATGTGAATGGCCACCTCCTATGGGAAAAAAAAGCTTCCCTGATATAATGCCACCAGTTAAGATGAAGATGTCTGGGAGGCCAAAGAAGAAAAGAAGATTAGAGCCATGGGAGCTAACCAAGGATGGGACCCAGATGAGTGTTGGTGGGCATAGAAAAAAATGTAGCATCTGTCGTCAATTGGGGCACAACAAAAAAATATGCCCTCTACGTCCACCCATCATAGAACCAACAGAACCAGCAAGAGACCAACCTCCTCAGCCACAAGAACCAGCAAGTGACCAACCTACCCAGCCACAAGAACCAGCAAGTGACCAACCTACTCAGCCACCAATACCAACACAAGATTCGATCACAGAACCAACTCCACCAATACCAAGGAAAAAGTTAACTATTAGAAGAAAAGTTTCATAGATTGAACTCCAGCACTTTATTGAGATTGTGTAGGACAGTAGCGAAGTTGTTATGTATGTTATTTGAATTTAGACATGTTATCTTTAATATTTGAATTTAGACATGTTATGTATGAATTTGGTGATATTGTGTATGGCAGTATCTTTCTTTGAATTTAGACATGTTTGACTGGATGTACTGATATTATGTGTCTCCACTATTGTTTGAATGTTCGTTTAGGTTTAGGTTTCCTTACCATGCACTGGTATTATGTTGTATTTAAGGGACCATTATGCACAATTTTTTACTAAAAGGGGGACCAAAATGAACATTTTTAACCCAAAGTGAGGACCAAAATGCACAATTTAAAACCAAACTGAGGACTACTACGAATTTCATTGTACTAACCCAGATGGTTCACTGATATTACAACACCAACTCATAATACACAAACACAACATTGATTGCAGATTGCCCACCTAACATCAACCTAAGGGCAGTCAAAATATTACAACATCAACTCAAAATACATGAACACAACATAAATTGCACATTGGTCACCTAACATCAACCTAAACACAACCCCAATATGATGATGTTAAGCACAATAAGAACAACCCCAACTCCAACTACGAACTTCATCTTTCTGTGCAACTCTTTCACAGCACTTTCCATATCAGTGGTCCTCTTGTTGCTTTGCCTCACATTTGTTCCATCTCTATCATCATCGTTCTCTTCACCAAACCACTTGAAAAAGTTACATGACATCCCACTTGTAAATGTACCCTATTACTCACAAAAAACACAAAAAACTGTCAACATAGGAAATCAATTTAACATAAAAGTGACTTTGCTATTAAAATAACCTTATAATGACGACATGTCCAAAATTGCCTCCCAGCATTCCTTGCAGTTTTCGCAACTTTCAGTACAGCAAAATCACCACAGTAGCAAATAGGGGTTACCCAATACCCCTCGAAACAGCACCCTGTGATGAATGCGAAGCTCCTTTGCCCGTTGTGTTCGAACAAGAACAACCACTTTGTGAAGAAGCCATTCCAAACTCTAAACCCTAACCTTTTAACTTTCCAAAACTCTAGAGCAAATGACCACAGACCCTAACCATTGCTTTTAAACTTGGGAACAATAACCATCAATCACTATAACAGGATGATGTACTTAATTACACACCAAAAATTACCCCTAAATCCTTCTTTAATCCAACTCTAATTATATTCATTTACACGTCATCATTATATAATTTTTAAAAACAAATTACAATGCCAAATCAGCACATGTTAGACACTTGGCAGCTCTGTCGTTAGTGAACTTAACGTCGTTAGCAAAAAGGACCACTTTGAACAGTTTTTGCAAAAAGTAGGACTTAAGTGAACTTTTGAAAAAAGGAGGGACCACTTTGAACAAACTCTCCCAAAGGAGAGACCAAAATAGATATTAAACCTTTTTTTTAATATGATCTCTTATGAATTTCTTTTTTTTCTGATGGAGCAATACTTTCACGTAATTGAATCTCTAGAGCAAGTATGATTTTATTTTATCTTTAATAAGCGGTGAAATAAAAACACATTTAAGTTCATACAAAACGTATCTAAGTTCATAGACACCTTTTTCATCAAATGAAGATAAATGATTTACATCAACATTCTTAAAATAAATCATGGATACCTATTATGATTTTAAGAAATATTCATCAAAAAATGATATTTGTGATGAGACAAGATTGTAAGATAATATGAATTGCGCAAAAATATTATTGACAATATATTTATCCTAAAAATGAATTTGATTCATTTTGACTCAAGACTGCTTTTCAAATTTCAAATAGGACAATTTCTAATATTTCTATGTTTTACGGTGACAATCACTAAGTGTCAAGTCAATGGTCAAAAGTTGAACCTATCTTCTATTTCAATTTTCACATGATTAACTATATATTGTTGTTTATAGAATAAAAGCAAATAAATAGTTGAAAATATTTAAGATGAAACTGTAACCATTAAAACAAAAATCACGGTGTACAAAAAGAAATATTAGAAAATATTTATAAACAAAGTCATATAATAATCGGTAACACATATAAGGTATGGTTTTTGTTCTATTTGTAATATACTTATTTGTTACAATAATGATATTTAGACAACTTTTTTTGACAACATTTGAACATTGATTACGTGTTGATTTGTGATTGGTCAAAAATTACTCCACAATCAATGTTCAAATGTTGTAAAAAAAATGTTGTCTAAATATCATTATCTATTTGTTATTTATCTTTTCCTCAAACCTAACTTCCTAATTACTTATTGAATTAAATGAAGGTTTATGAGTTTCATAAATAGTTTCAAGTTATCCATAATTGTTATCAGTCAACCTTATACCACTTATAATAATTTGTATGCATTATTTTCTATATGTTATTTCTAACTATTAAATATATTTGAAAAGTTAAATTATTGTAAAAAAGTGTTAAATACTTTATTACAACTAATATATACTAATTTTTTGGCACAATTTTTTTAATCAACTCATTATATATTATATCAAATCATTGTATAAAAAATGAATGATACTTTAACTTATATATACACAATCTTTTAATGATATTTTATTATTTATAATAATAATAATTATTATTATTATAATAAGTCAAATATAGTATAAAGTTAATAATTTTTTATTTGATATAAATTTTGATTTTATTATAAAATATTAAATTTTGTTATAAAATAAAATTCGAGCATAACCCATATATAGAGTGAACAGTTGAATGGAAAAACATGTAACGATTTATTGAAAAGACCATCATAAACAACTTCGATCATTAGAGATGAGATCGTACGATAGTACGACTTTTAAATATATTGAAGTAGTTAGGTCAAACATGATTTTAATCAGAATTGTCTATACTTAATCACATACCTAATTATAATTAAAGTCGTGTGAGAGATATACTATTTTTGTTTCAATTAAACATATACGAGGAAGTCATGATAATTTTTTCCAAAAATCACTATCATTAAAGTAATATGGTGTTGATGATTTCTCATTTTTATATTATTTTATTATTTTATGTTTTGTATAGAAGTCCTACTCTTTGTGCACCACTTCATTTACTCTGTTTTTTTTAATATGCATAATTTTTATTTTAAATTATTTTTTAATAATCTGATTAATTGAATTTAAAAATTTCAAACATTTTTTAACTTTTTTTATAATAATGTATTCTATAATTTTAATATATTTCTTTTAATAATTTAAAAATTTTGATAACATTTTATATCGAAATGTTTTTTTATAATAATTAAAAAATTATAACTTTTTATTTTAATTTGTGAATGGAATTATTAAAAGTTATCACAAAGAAAAAAAATGTCTACACAAAACTTTTATAAAATTAATTTTTTAATCATATTATTATAAAAAAATTAAAATATATGATTATATAAAATTTTTAAAATGTTAGATTTTTAAAATCAATTAATCAATTTATTAAACAATAATTTAAAATAAAAAGTTATGTACATCAAAATTTAAAAAAAAGAAAAAAAGTTAAAAAAAATAAAATAAAATAGACAAAGAGAATTCATGCATAAATAACACGATTTCTATATTAAAAAAAAACAATCCCAATTGAAGTTGTGTTTGATCTAGTGATGTGAAAATAATAATTTGACTTCATTCGGTTTGATTCATTAGGTTTGTCACTTAGGGAAACAATTCAATCTGTGTCTGTGTCACTTATTAGTGAATCGAAAAAATTTAAATTTGACTTAACTCATGGGTTTGGATTAATCGCATTGATTTACTAGCTTACTTAATTATAATTTTCCTTTCAAATAAAAAAAAATTACAATGTTTTTTGTAATTCAAATATAAATAAATTTTACTCTAAAATGATGTTAAACTTTAATGACAATTCAAAATAATAAAAAAAAAAGTACCATACGTCCAAAAGCAAGATAAAAAAGGAACAAATAAGTTTCTAAATTGATGATTTTTATCACTTATCCATTTATAAGATTAGAATCTTGAAGGGATAAATTCATAATTTTTTTTGAAACATCTTTTTCTTTATCCCCATCCAACACAATAAAAAAAGTATTGACTAATAATATTAAAATACAAGGTAATATGTAATTAAATTAAATTAGGTGGATTGGTGAGTTAATTTGGCTCACGGGTTCAACCCGGATGAGCCGGATTCTAAGGGGTATTGCTCCCTCCACCACCCCAATTTCATTTATTCCAAAAATATTCTACACCTCCCTACTATTTTCTTTTATTCCAAAAATACCCTACACCTCCCTATTATCCTCAATAATCTTTATTTTTATCTCTTATTAATGGAGCATTTACATGGCTCAGATTTGAACTTGTGATATATTTCCTTAAATAAGTTTGATTCAATCTTATTTTCACTGTTCAATATTTTTTTTTCACATTACTTAATAAATGGTAAAATTTTATTCTAAATTTCTAGAAAAATGTTTATATATATGTGTGTTTTTTCTTACATTTAATATCTATAATTTTTAACATTATATTATGTTTTAACTTACCGACATGTTTGACTCAAATAACTTGAATAAAGTATTTAATTTATTAGATAAATAATATAAAAATATTATTAAATACTTAAAATATAAAAGAAAAGTTATTTGTTAAAGATTTGAAATTTATTTAGTTCTTTCGTCATTATAAAGTTAGTATATATATGATAATAATAAAATATTATTATTTACTATTAATATTATTATGTTTATTATTTTGTATTTGCATTTAACTTTTAAGTTTATAAAATGGTAGTGGTATAAGCACTAATATTAAAATTTCCTCTGAATCTTATATTTTGCAATATATCACAAATTCAAAATTGAGCCATGAATGCTCATTAATGCAGAGAGAGAAAAGAAAGATAGTTAAGGATAATGAGAAGGTGTAAGATATTTTTCGAATAAAAGAAAATAGCGGAGAGGTGCAAGAACACTTGGGATGGTGGAGGGAGCAACACCTTATTCTAAGTGGATCGGATTAAAACTTAATCGATATAAAAAAATAACATTTTTTTCAAACCTAACCATGAAACAGATTGCCATGTGAATTCTAATCCACTTTAACTATACTTTATCCCTAATAACTTTAGTATTTACTCGAAAATCATATTCTAGCCTAAATTCTCCATTGATCTAAAGTCGTCCATGATAGTCATAACTTTTTTATAATAAATTCATACTAGATAAACACGATTTATTAATGAACGTAATTTTTTAAAAATGTAATCAAGATCTGTACTTTCAAATTCAAAATAAAATTAACCCAAATATGTAAAATAAAATCCATACATACCACGAATACATAATCAAATCAATTAAAATTTAAGGATACATCAAATTAACTATATTTTTTATTTTATCTTACAGTTGTATTCAAACACAAAAAATAATTCTTGCATTCTAAAGTTAGGATATTATATTATTTTATATATATTTTTAAATTATTTAATTATTATTATTTTAAAACACAATATTATATTAGTTAAGGTAATTAGAACCGGTTTTCATTATCTGAAATTCAATTTGACAACTCAAAATGTAATTTTAATATTGAAATTACGAAAAAATATGAAGTGATACAATTTTCCATTTTTAATTCACTAAAAATACACTAATCTAATGATAATTTAAATTATTTTTTATAAAGAGAAATGTCTATTCCTATGTAATTATTTAAGGCATGTTACAACTATAAAAGTAACACCAATTATAAAATATTTAATATTATGGTTTAATTGACATTTGAATTAATTTGCAAATAGATTTTCAATTTAAAATAGAAATAAAATATGAAATTTAAAAGGAACAATACAAAATCCATTTTATTTTATAATTTGAAAAGTGAATAATGTATTCAAGTGAAAGAATTATTAACTATTAATGTTAAGAAAATGAGTAATTGTGAATGATAAATTGGTATCATTCTCTCTCACACACACCCCCGTTATCATATAGCATGCTTTTATCTAATACTTATATCTTATAATATTATTGAATAGTTTCTAAAAATTATTTCATATACAAGATTATCATACTCTTATTTTATTTCCAAATTACTTGTTTATCTATTTTATTTGGTCTTTCAAATCCGTCTAAAATCATATTTATCATATTTTTTTTATTAATTACCATATAAAATCTTCTAGATAACAATACATAAAATTTAAAGACATAAAAAGGGTATTCGTTTAATATTTTGATTTATAAAAATAAGAGAAAAACATGAAAATAGTGTTATGTATGAGTTGACATCTGAACGAAATGTGTCATGGCAGTTGTATGCACTGTATTGAAATACGTAGTAAGGTACATGCACCCATACATAGAATAATTCAAAAAGACAGAGTCCTAAGTAGCATGTACTAAACACACAGCAAGAAAGTAAACCCCTTTTCGTTTCACACTATGTTCATTCTTCGTCTTATGGTTTTTCCACATAAATAAATTCTATTCCTTCTCTTACACTCTTGTTTCTGTTAGCTATCTATAATTTTCTCCATTATTAGGGTTTTTCATTTGAAATGTGGAGGTACATCAATGGAGTCCTCTGAATCCGAATCAGTTAGTTCTCCCACCAAGGACTCTTGCTAATGGGTAAACCTTTGTCCCGAACACTCGATCACGATCCTCAACAGTCAGATCTCAATCATGTTGCCCAAGATGATGATGCACTTAACAGGGAGCTTCAGAGCAAGTTGGATTTGAAGGATGTGAGTGAGAGTGAGGATAAAGGTTCGAACTTGGAAGATGGGGGTAGGAAGTTGAGTGATGAAGGTGCTGCACCTGAAGGTGGTAGGGGTGAAGGGAGTGAGGATGATGGTGGTGGTGGTGGTGATGATGTTGTTGGTGTTGTTGATGATGATGATTGCAATGGAGGGGACGAAGGGTGTGATTGGATTGAGAATGTGAATGAGAGTGAAAGTGATAAGGTGGGCGGAGATGTGGAGGGAGTAGATATCAGGGATGAGAGGAGCAGTGGGAGAGCTCAACAGTACCCGTTGAGGCCAGAGGCTGAAGACTGTGCATATTATCTCAAAACTGGAAGTTGCAAATTTGGATTCAATTGCAAGTTCAATCATCCGCTTAAGAGGAAAAACCAGGTCTCTCTCGTTGGTTTTCGCTTTCAATCGCACTATTACTAATCAAATATTGGTATAGTAGCATGACGTGTGAAATAGTTAAGTTAAGCATCAATAATTAGGTGTTAGTATGATTGCATTAGGTGTTAAGTTGTTAAGCAGATGAACATCAGTTAAGTATTATATGCTAAATAATTGAAGACAGGGAGTTTAATTTACATGCTATAAGTTGTGAAGGATTTGCTAGGCAAAAAAAAATAAAAAAACTGGAAGTATTATTTAAAGGGTTACATTTGTTGAACATTTTATGATTGAGAATATCTTATACATGTTCACTTATTGAGTTTTAAATGTATTAACGCCACATGAAGGCTAAGAAAGAGAATGCGGGAGAAAAAGAAGAACAGGCAGAAAGATCAGGGCAGACGGAATGCAAGGTATTTTCAGAATACTGTAACTTGTGTTTTATTTTTTTAATTTTTTGGTTTTTTCATGTATTTTGCATAAGAAGCATTGTTATCTGAGACATGATTTGAAGCTATGAACAACTCTAGTATGTTTGTCAGTGTCTGTGGATTAGCCCCTCCCACTAGACTCAAATCCCTTGTTGGTTTGCAAATGCTAGATTGTATTATCTGAATTTTGGACATAGGCATGTACGTTTATATTAAAATCAAGAAAATGTAGATATTATTATATATGCATATGAGACACTAACAACAAAGGTGGAAGAGATATTTCTCTGTAAATAAATACAACCAAATAGGAATAAGATTGAAATAGATTTGCCAAAAGGGCAATATTATCAGCTACAGGACACTCTCTCTATCAAACCTCCCAATATTCTCTCGTAAGTTGCCTACCTGTAACAGATTCCGCACAATTCTACCCAAAGACTCCATACAGTTATTTGTTATTTACTCTTCCATTATGATTCTCAATATATTTCCCAATGCTTCTCTACTCAGAATTTGCTAGCTGTCTCTGTGTAACAGACTTCCGTTCTGGATCTTTTTCCATTTTCCCCAAGTCACCCATCCTTTATGTTGTGCCCATTCTTTCCCATTCCATGTATATTTGTCTTATATACTTGGGCCAAGGGTGTATCACATGTATTTATTAAAATGTAGGTTCGGTCTGTGGAAGATTGTCTAAGGTTAACTTGAGGAGATTTAAGCATGCATTGCCTTTATGTTTTATCTTATCTGCTAATGTTATTGGTTTATAGTTCATGGCAAATAACTACAGTTTTTTTATCGCAATGTCATGTTTAAAGTAGATACTTTTTTTTTTTATTATTATTTGTATGCCATACAATGCTTTTAGTTTTTGGGACTTTCATATTATTTTTTATTTAATTCCTTTGCCATTAAGGGATATTTTACTAAATAATATAAAAATGATATACTCGAGTTTGATTTGGTGAGTGATATAACCATATAAGGAATAATATTCTCTATTAGAATTCTGTGATCATTATGCAGAATTCAGTAGTTGTCAAATGACTGATAGTCGAATGATACCCCTTTTTGATACACTTTCTGATTAGGTATTGGCATGTCTTTCTATATGTCGTGCGTTTGCCATGAACAAAGATTCTGTCATGGTGGATCATGGCATATTAGTTTGGCAGATTTCTTTCTCTGATGCTATACTACTACATGTTTGGTCATTATGAAGTTCTCTGTTTTGCTTTTTTTTCTGGCATTGTGAATCATGTTGGCCTAGCCTTGCCATGTTGAAAAATGTTGGATCCCCATAACAGTTTTTGGATGAAACATTCTTGTATATGTATGTTTAATCTCTTTATTTCGTGTTTTTAAAATGTCATACTATTTATTCAGGTTCATAACAGAATTTTCTTTTGCTGATGGCAGTATTATTTAAGATCTGGTGGGTGTAAGTTTGGGAAGGCTTGTAAGTTTAATCACAAAAGGGAAAAGTGTTCATCCGCAAACCCAATTGCAGAGCTTAACTTCCTTGGCCTGCCTATTCGAGTGGTATAACCTTGATTCCTCATAGCATGTTATGCTGAAAATTACTTTGTGTTCGCTATCTTTTGTTTCTGTTTAATGTGTGAAATACCTGTACCTGAAACTTGATGAGGTTGTCTTTCATGACAGGGAGAGAAAGAGTGTCACTATTACATGCGAAATGGCTCTTGTAAGTTTGGAGCAAACTGCAAGTTTAATCATCCTGATCCTACGGCTGGAGGAGGTGATTCTCCTTCTAGATATGATAATGGAAGTTCTGTTTCATTACAAGGTGTATCGCAGTCATCTATATCCTCGTGGTCTTCTACTAGACCATTAAATGAATCCACTCCTTTTGTGCCAATGATACTTTCAGCTAATACAGGGGTTTCTCCTCAAAGTTCTGAATGGGACGGATATCAGGTAAATCAATAGATTTCAATAACTATCTTGGTAGGGACATTCTATTGTATTATTAGTATATGATGGCAAACTATTCTGCCAATTTTCTATCATACAAGGTCTATTCAATTTAAAGCAAGAAATCTAATGTTCTTTTTATCATTTCACTTTCTGAGTTAAATATTCTGCATATTAACCCTTATAATTGATTATTTTCCCTGCTATTTATTCAACTTGGTTTTTCTACAGGCACCTGTCTATCTACCTGAGAGGAATATGCATCTACCTTCAACATATGTCATGAACAACCCAGTTATGGAAACAAATGTTTATATGCATCATCAACAACAAGTGCAGGTTGAAGAGTTTCCAGAAAGGCCTGGTGAACCTGAATGCAGCTATTTCTTAAAAACTGGGGATTGCAAGTTTAAATCTAATTGTAGGTTTCACCATCCAAAGAATCGGATTGCAAGATTACCTCCATGCAGCCTTAGTAACAAGGGTCTACCTTTGAGGCCGGTAAGTTATTTTGTTCTATTGTTTTTTGCATTCATGGAGACTCTAAAAGTTAAAAGATTCCTGCCACATTTGTTCCACCATTTCTGTTTAGTTTTCTCTTTACACATTCAAGACAAATTATTTGATGAGAAATGTAGAACAAAGAAGCTGTTGGTTCTTAAAAAATGCTAGTTCACATCATGAAAGGCAGTTGGTTCTGAACAAGAAAATGTTGTGGTAATATAGGTTCTTATAGATAAAATTAAAACAGTTATGTATTGCTTTTCTGATTCGGAAAAAACAATATCTTGTATTCTTTGATTGGTCATGACACAAAAGGTTAGGCTTGCTGGTTTACCTGATCTATGTGGAATGTCTTATGAAAATTCAGGACCAGAATGTCTGCACATATTACAGCCGTTATGGAATTTGCAAATTTGGACCAGCTTGTAAGTTCGATCACCCACCACCCTCAACTACGAATGGACTTGATCAACAATCCTCGTACTCAAATTCTGCTAGTGTTAATGTGGCTGAAAATGGAGGTGTCAGTAGTGATGGGAATCAATAGTCTCTATAAACATTTTCTTGTTTTGAATATGCATATCAACTAAAAGTTGTAATTTTTATTTTAAAAAACATGATAAATTTATTTAATTTCTCTAGTTATGCCTAATGTGGCGCAAGCTTTTCAGAATAGCAGCAATATGTATGTTTAATAGAAGTTTTATTACCAGTAGTAATATGTATATTATTTTTTTCTTGAGTTTCTTTTCTCTCATTTGGATCATCATTAGATTATTGGTGTGAATGTGAATTTGTGTTTATGTATAATGAGTGTTAAATATAATTATGAACTTGGGTAGTATCAGAATAACTATTGGATTATTATTTTTGGTTAAAATCGTGAATGAAGCAGTATGATTGTAGATCATATGTAAAATACACCTTCTTGTAAGAGAACCCATGTTTATTTTGTGCAATAACTACCCTCTTTAACAAGTTCATTAACACGTTATCAGAAAATAGATTTTTATCCCATATTTGTGATCATAATATCTCAATTTAACTTTGTTTTATTCTTTGAATTTCTTCATTTTAGTTTTTTGTTTTTCTATTCCTATGTAATATTGTAGACAAGTATGCTTGTATTTTAGTTAAAATGGGAGTTGTCATCTATCTTTGATCTTAGTAGAATCTTAAGTTTAATAACATTGACTAAACTAAATGATGGGAAAATACAGTAAGCATCAATAATGGAAGAAAAAGATGGAATATTTTAATTATTTGTTTGGAAGGGCACGGAATAGAAAGGATTTTTTTTTTTTTTCATTCAAAAGGTAAACTAGACAAAATTCTGTGTACAAATATGAAAAGTAGACGTGTTTAAATTATATAATTTAATAATATAATCTAAATTATAAAGCAAGAATATATTTTTTTAAACTTTTAATTACATTTTTAAATTATAATATTTAGAATGCAATCTTTTTTCCAATACATTCCATCTATTTTTTTTTGTTGCCGCTATTTTTAATCTCCTTTTCAATAATTATATAACCAAATAACAATTTTGCAAGTTCAATTATGCTATTTTCTTTTTATGGTCTTCATGTTATTATAAGATAAAATATTAAAATATACATATGTTTATTTATGTTTATGACATTTTTCTCTTTAAGAATTCTTCCAAAAGATATTTTTTTTAAAGTGATATTGATTAATCATCTTTTTCCATCTTGGGTTTTGAAGTGATAGTAATAGAATCTGAAAAACAAAACTATACAACAAACATGTTTTCAAATCATCAATTCTGGAATACAGGTTTCTAGAATATAAATTCCAGAAAATATTTATTGAAAATAATAATGTCTTATATTTGACTTTCATAACATGAATTAGGATATCTAAATAGAGTAATTTAAAATAGTAAAAATATTGTTTTAGAATGTGTAACATCCCAATAATTATAGTATTAAACTATAATATAGTTATTACATTCTTGATATGATAGAACAGTCATAAAAACGAGGAATAAAAGTTTTCCTCATTATACAAACCCTCACTCAATATTTAAACTTAATACATTCTAAACTTAAAACGATTGAAATAGGGATCCCGTCCATAAGAGCTAAACACTAGTCAATCCTCCATCTAACGCATGTTCCACCGACGTCTCACCACTTTCTGCTCACACCCACCGAATGATCATCGCCGAGAGAAAACACACAACACAACCAAACAACAGATAAAGCAAGGGTAAGCTATTGTAACAAAGTAATATGATATATTTAGATTAATAACATAATATCTAACTTATAAATCAAATCTCTTTATAATACAATAAACACACCATGATCATCATAAACTCAACCCAGTCAATTAATCGTATGAATATCGAACTCTAAATAGGTTATACGCTTACCGTGGTACTTTACTCAGATACATCATATCCTACTCTGTCCCCCAAAGTGGATCTTCGGATATAAATACAATCACTGAAGCTACATCTTATCCTACTCTGTCCCTCAAAGTGGATCTTCAGATAAGGATGCACTTACTTGCTAGCTCAATTATCATATCCTACTCTGTCCCCCAAAGTGGATCTTCGGATATGGATTTCCCACTCTTTACCACACTCTCATTACACTCAAAAATTCTTTTTTTTTATATCCAACATCATAACATTCATTTCTTACAGCCATCAAACAAAATGAATATCACAAAACAAATGAATAAACGTAAAGTAAATAAAATAAACTTATTGGGAAATAAGAAGTTGCATCGGCAAAGCCAGTTAGACAACTTCTCATCCTTCCAAAATTGCAAAGTAAATAAATGTAAATAAATAACAACTTAAAGAAATAATATCGTATTGGGGAAATAAGAAGTTGAATTTGGCAGAGCCTGTTAGACAACTTCTCATCCTTCCAAAAGTTTACAAAAATAAATAAATAACGGTAAATAAAGAAATAATAACGTATTGGGGAAATAAGAAGTTGAATTCGGCAGAGCCCGTTAGACAACTTCTCATCCTTCCATAATCATAACAACATCAAATAATAATCAAAAATTAACACAAAAAAAAAATATAATCAAATCACATAATTAACAAATACAGGTATCATCACAAAAGCAATTTCACAGTCAACACATAAATAAAAACAATAATTCCATATATCAAACAAGAACATAAAAAGGCACAAGGATAACTCCCCTTACCTGATTCTCTTCTTCTCAGATGAAGAGCACTTCTTCAGAATCTCTTGCTTCCTTCTCTGCAACTCAAATGCTAGCCCTAAAATCTCCTTATTTTCTAAGAACTCTTGCTTAGTTTCACCATACTTCTCAAAAACTTCATTTCCTCACCTGTATTTATAGTTGAAGTTAGGGTTACTGTAGTAGTACTGTAGCTATACTACATTTTAATGTAGCAGTACTGTAGTTGTACTACATTTCACTGTAGCAGTACTGTAGCTCGTACTACATTTTTCCTGTAGCAGTACTGTAGCAACACATGATTAATGTGCTACTGTAGCACTGTACATATTTCACTGTAGCATTATACATGTTTTACTATAGCATTATACGTATTTTACTGTAGCATTTATAAAATTTTTTTCTATTATTTCTAAAAATCTAGCCTCTTAATTACAACCATTTTCAAGGGTCTTACATTCTCCCCACCTTTAAAAATTTTCGTCCTCGAAAATTGAGTCACCAAGACAACATTACTTTATCCAAAAGACTACTATCTTTCAACCAAAAATTATTTCCTAATACATTTGAAGCTTTCCCATAATTTTCCCAATATAATCCTCACATTCCAAACTAGATGACATATATCAATATATATTATTATTTGTTTTTTTTTATTATTATTATTAATTAATTTTTTTTATTTTTACCAACCAAATCATAGTCCATATACCCATGTGCATCACACACCAAACCATGTCACATGCTTAGCGTCACTCCCATCACTCTATACAAGAGCTTATCAGGGCCGATACACATCCCCCTTGATGTGTAGGGTTGTCTCCCACCACTCCTCTAGTGAACTTATCAGGGCAATTCCCACCGCTGAAAGAGCTTATCAGGGCAACTCCCACCGCTCACCAAGGGAGCTTATCAGAGCCGACAACCACAACGCTACCTTAATTGTGGCGAGCTTATCCGGACTAGCATTTTTGCGTCACTCCCATCTCTTTGTACAAGAGCTTATCCGGGCCATTACACATTCTCCTAATGTATAGTGTTGCCCCCCACCACTCACCATCTAGGGAGCTTATCAGGGCAAGTACACAACGCCACCCCCCATCGCCCATCAGGAGCTGCACCGGGCAAGTGCAAGTGTACCTCCCACCACTCTCCTAGGGAGCTTATCAGGGCTGACAACAACAGCGCCGTTTTAATTGCAACATGATTCCCTATCTCCCAAGGATTTCCAACATATGCCAATTTGCGTTAAATTCAATACATTTTTTTTTAACTCTGATCTTTGCTTAGTGTTTTACTCATAACACTCTCTTCAAAGCTCTAAATAAGTTGATTCTTGTTTTTGTTGGATCCTAGACTCCAAAAATATTTCCAAATACTATTAACTCGTAAATTATATTTTATTTTTTTTACATCAGGGCTTAACTACACTAAAATTATTAAAATCGAAATTTTAATCATGCTTTTGTATTTTTAACTTTGACCTTTACTGACTCTTTTGCTCATTATTCTCTCCATAACTCCGAATGGGATGATTTCTTTTTTTTTTGGTTGGAATGTAGACTCTCAAATTTGGTCACCAAACTCGTAATAATTTTTATTTATTTATTTATTGATTTATTAGCTCATTATACTACTCCCGATAGTAAACATCATTTCATAAGCAACTATCATCCATCTCAACCAACAATCCCAAACCACTCATGCTCAACAAGCATATAACCAATCAACGTTTCTCATTCAATTCTGCCTACTTATCAAAATAGCACAGACTAATCAAATAACATTTTTATAACATATCTTTCATAATCAACCACAATTAATCTCATACATGTTCGAACATATCATTCTCAATTAAACTCACAGTTTAATTATCTTCAGCCATACTTAACAAATTATATTCTTATTTCATATAATTCCATTCACCATCAAATTCATAGTTAAATTATTCTCATTCATACTTAACAAAGTATTTTCACATACAACTCATCTCCATATCACTTTACCTCTTTAAACATGTATCAAAACATATCACATCCAAAATTAATCATAATTATCACAAACATCAACACATTCATTTTCTCGTGCAAAACAAACTTCTTTAATTACATACCAAACAAATTGTTTTTTTTCCATAAATCCTAACAACTTTTAACCAATCATTTATCATACAACAATGAACTTTTAACCAAAATTTTAAACACTAAACAACCCCAAAATGTGCTACATCAAATGCCGAAACAGTTTACACACACACACACACCATCCACTTATCAAACCTTAAAACATATTTGAAATAGCATATTTTAAAGCTAAACAGCAAAAAAAAATATAGAGAGTTGGTAATAGATAACAAGTGATTTAAATACAGTAACAACATCCAAACAGTACCAAACAACAAGGTTTATCGATGTGAAACAGAGCTGAAACTTCATGGATTGCCATAAAAAAAATCTTTACAACAACTAAAAATGTTTTACATAACACCTTTGAATTATATTCACATTTTTTTTAACAACTCAAATCAAACTTTCAAGAGAGTTTCTACTATTAATCTCATCCAAAATATAGCTTATATTTAACCACTCATTGATTTCATGAATCTTAACCCATATTCCATCCAATATATGAAATTTTCGTGCACTAAAGTATCCATGAGAAAACCCCTCTATTTTACATGATTTTCATGGTTTTAGACAACTTAAAATCTCTTAACTTACACCGTAGCATCCATACAAAAATTCAATGTTCAATCCAAGTTATAATTCATCTCTTTTCTATTAACACATACTCAAAAACCTCATTCAAGAAAATAATATTTCCAACCCAAAACAGTTTACCTACCATCCATTTATCAACATTAAAATAGATTTGAAAATGCACAATACTCAAGTGAACTTCCAAACAACTCATCATCAATTTTTATTCATTGAAACACATATTTAGAACTACCAATTTCCAACACATAAACTTTTATAATCCCAAAATCTTAATGTTTTACTCATCATACTTCCATTTTGCCAAAGATTTCCACATAAACCAATCAATTCATCTGTCCAAAATTCATCAATTTTCACAAATATTCCATTATGAAGTACATACAAAACTCAGATCAAAGTTGTAGTAAAAACTCATTTGAATCAAATTCTTGAAATCATACAAAACATTTAACCATACCAATTTTCCATACACTCCATCATGACAACACCAAGCATCTGAAATCATATTCACATTCATCAAAATTTTAGAAAATAAAGTTAGAGTTAGCGCCTCTCACTACTCTTATATAGATTTTTTTTTTAAAAAAAAAAAAACTTCTAGTTGGCTACATTCAATTTTAAACTTAGAAAGACATGACAAATCATGTCACTTAGACTGAAATCTTCACGGAAAGGCAGGTCAAACACACAACCCGCAGGTCATCCTAAGGACGAACTGCTCTGATACCACTAATGTAACATCCCAATAATTATAGTATTAAACTATAATATAGTTATTACATTCTTGATATGATAGAACAGTCATAGAAACGAGGAATAAAAGTTTTCCTCATTATACAAACCCTCACTCAATATTTAAACTTAATACATTCCAAACTTAAAACGATTGAAATAAGGATCCCGTCCATAAGAGCTAAACACTAGTCAATCCTCCATCTAACGCATGTTCCACCGACGTCTCACCACTTTCTGCTCACACCCACCGAATGATCATTGCAGAGAGAAAACACACAACACAACCATAACAACCAAACAACAGATAAAGCAAGGGTGAGCTATTGTAACAAAGTAATATGATATATTTATATTAATAACATAATATCTAACTTATAAATCAAATCTCTTTATAATACGATAAACACACCATGATCATCATAAACTCAACCCAGTCAATTAATCGTATGAATATCGAACTCTAAATAGGTTATACGCTTACAGTGGTACTTTACTCAAATACATCATATCCTACTCTGTCTCCCAAAGTGGATCTTCGGATATAAATACAATCACTGAAGCTACATCTTATCCTACTCTGTCCCTCAAAGTGGATCTTCAGATAAGGATGCACTTACTTGCTAGCTCAATTATCATATCCTACTCTGTCCCCCAAAGTGGATCTTCGGATATGGATTTCCCACTCTTTACCACACTCTCATTACACTCAAAAATTATTTTTTTTATATCCAACATCATAACATTCATTTCTTACAGCCATCAAACAAAATGAATATCACAAAACAAATGAATAAACGTAAAGTAAATAAAATAAACTTATTGGGAAATAAGAAGTTGCATCAGCAGAGCCAGTTAGACAACTTCTCATCCTTCCAAAATTGCAAAGTAAATAAATGTAAATAAATAACAACTTAAAGAAATAATATCGTATTGGGGAAATAAGAAGTTGAATTCGGCAGAGCCTGTTAGACAACTTCTCATCCTTCCAAAAGTTTACAAAAATAAATAAATAAAGGTAAATAAAGAAATAATAACGTATTGGGGAAATAAGAAGTTGAATTCGGCAGAGCCCGTTAGACAACTTCTCATCCTTCCATAATCATAACAACATCAAATAATAATAAAAAATTAACACAAAGAAAAGAATCAAATCACATAATTAACAAATACAGGTATCATCACAAAAGCAATTTCACAGTCAACACATAAATAAAAACAATAATTCCATATATCAAACAAGAACATAAAAAGGCACAAGGATAGCTCCCCTTACCTGATTCTCTTCTTCTCAGATGAAGAGCACTTCTTCAGAATCTCTTGCTACCTTCTCTACAACTCAAATTCTAGCCCTAAAATCTCCTTATTTTCTAAGAACTCTTGCTTAGTTTCACCATACTTCTCAAAAACTTCATTTCCTCACCTGTATTTATAGTTGAAGTTAGGGTTACTGTAGCTGTAATACATTTCATTGTAGCAGTATTGTAGCTCGTACTACATTTTTCCTGTAGCAGTACTGTAGCAACACATGATTCACGTGCTACTGTAGCACTGTACATATTTCACTGTAGCATTATACATATTTTACTGTAGCATTATACGTATTTTACTGTAGCATTTATAAATTTTTTTTCTATTATTTCTAAAAATCTAGCCTCTTAATTATAACCATTTTCAAGGATCTTACAGAATGACTTTTTTAGAAACTGTATAGAACAACTTTTCTGGAACAAGTGCAGCATACATGGATCGCCTAATCTAAAACATTGAAAATGCATTATTGATCGGTAAATACTACCTTGTGTTTTTATTAATGTGGAAAAAGGTCAAATATATACTAGCAAAGAAGAGAGAAGAATACAAATAAGAAAAACAAAAACTGTTACAACAGAAAGTATAATTCAAGATTGTAAAATAACAAATTATTGTTGAGACCCTGGAAATAGTTGTTCAACATTGTCAACTTGGAACCTAAAGCAGTAAAGGTTGAAGGAGATAAGGCTTTCGTTAAAATGTCTGCAAGTTGATGCGGTGAAGCTATGGGCAGCAATTTAAGTAAATTAGAATAAACATTTTGACAAACAATATAATAGTCAATATCAATGTACTTGGTAAGTTCATGAAAATTTTGATTCGTCGCTATTTGACGAGTAGATTGATTGTCACAGTAGAGAAGAACATGGCGCTGAACATGAACACGTAAATCATCAAGAAGATAGGTGAGCCATTTAAGCTCACACGTAGTGGTAGCAAGGGCACAATACTGGACCTCAAAGGAACTACGAGAAACAGTGGGTTGCTTCTTGGAGCGCCAAGAGATTAAGGAATCACCAAGATAAACTGAAAATCCTGTAATTGAACGACGAGTATCAAGACAACCGGCCCAGTCTGAATCACTAAATGCTTTCAATTGAAGAGAATTGGTAGAAGAGAAGAAAAGTCTCGAGCCAGGAGCAAACTTCAAGTATCGTAAAATATGAAAAATAGCTTGAGAATAAGCTATGGTAGGAGCTGACATGAACTGGCTAAGATGATGAACAACACGGGTAATGCTAGGGCGAGTTGTAGTAAGATAGATAAGACGCCCAAGCAAGCGACAATAAGAAGGATTAGAGAGAGGAGTCCTCGTTGTAGCAGAGAGACGGGTAGTGTAGTCCATAGGTGTAGAAATAGGCTGAGAAAACAAAATGCCACAATCTGAAATAATGTTAAGGGTACACTTCCGTTGAGAGATATGAATACCAGACTTATTCCTAGCGACCTCCAGCCCCAAAAAATACTTGAGATCACCAAGGTCCTTTATTTTGAATGTGATATCAAGAAGCTGAGTAATATTCTCTATTTCAGAAATATTGTTACCTGTAAGAACAACATAACCGACGTACACAAGGAGAGTTGTTGTGGAAGAACCAGAAAATTTAAGAAATAACGAATGATCAGATTGAGATTAATGATATCTGTATTGCATAAGAAATGAAGAAAGTCTAGCAAACCACTATCGACTAGCTTGTTTCAAACCGTATATTGAACGTTGTAGCTTACAAACTTGATTTGGAGAAATAGGGCGAATACCAAGAGGTAAACACATGTGGACTTCTTCATGCAACTCACCATGGAGGAAAGCATTATTCACATCCAACTGCTTGAGATGCTAGTTAAAAATGGCAACAATAGCTAGAAGAAGCCGAACAGTAGTGAGTTTAGCAACTGGTGAGAACGTGACAAGGTAATCCAATCCTTCCATCTGAGTATATCCTTTGGCTACCGGGCGAGCTTTATGACGCTCAATGCTTCCATCAGCATGATATTTGATCTTATAGATCCAATGACAACCAATAACATGCTTGTTGGGTGGGAGGGTGGTGAGCTTCCAAGTTTGATTCGTTTGAAGAGCATCTAATTCGGCTTGCATGACTTTAAGCCAACTGTTACTTTTAGCAGCTTCAGCATAAGAATTTGGTTCCGAGACAACATAAATGGAAGCCACATAATGGTGAAATGAATGGGAAAGATGAGAATAACAAAGATAGTTTTCAATAGATAGTGAGTACCTGAATGATGAGTGGTTGCAGTAGATGCGAGGGAGTGATGAAAATCTTTTAAATAAGAAGGAGGCTTAAGGGGACGAGTTGATTGATGTAAGGTTGAGGTAGGAGAATGAGACGGATTGGTAGATGAAGAATGTTAGCATTGACCAATCGAAGAAAGAAAAGGATCAAGGGATGTAGAGTCAGTTGTGAAAGGAAAAAGGTGTAATGGTAGGAATTTGAGGATCCTTGGGATCTGGTTGCATGGAAGGAAAATGATCTTCATAAAAGTAAACATTGTGATAAGTAACAATGTTTTGAGTATGAAGATCATAAGTGAGATAACCTTTGGTATGAGATGACAAACCTATGAAGATGCAAGGATGAGCTCATGGGTCTAGTTTCTTATGGTTGGAAGTGAGAGTGGATGCGTAACAGAGACACCCACAGACTTTCAGCCCATAAATATCACATGGATGACCATATAATTTGTGAAAAGGAGTTTCATTATTAAGAAAAGGTGTAGGAATGCAATTGATGAGATAAGTGGCATGTAAAAGTGCAAAATTCGAAGTTTGGATGAAAAATAAGAGCACATGTTACATTTAGGTCCCCATATATCCATGTGTAAAAGAGAAGAGAAATCGTAAAGTATGAGAAGTATTGAGAGGAAAAGGAAGCTTGCATTGTTTAACATAGGGACAAGTATTACAAGTAAAATTCTTATTAATGGTCAAACATGGATAAAGTTGTTGCATAATATGTAAACAAGCATGGGATAAATGACCTAGGCGAAAATGCCACAAGTCAATGAGTATCATGTTACATTTAGGAGTAGCTATGGAGGAATATATATAGTGAAATGCAAATGATGGGGAATTAATTGGTATAAACCATTTTGCACATCAACTGAACCGATCTTCATCTTGGTGTTCACATCTTGTATAAGACAATTAGTAGCAGTAAAAATAATTTGACATGGTACTGTAGAAACAAGTCTAGAGATAGAAATGAGGTTACAAGTGAGCGAAGGAATATAAAGGACATAAGTGAGGAGTAAGTTAGAAGAAAATTGAACAGTGCCAGAGTGTGTAGTAGTGACATGATGACCATTAGGGAGTTTGATAGTAATAGGATCAATGTCATGATAAGAGGTGAAAAATTGAAGAGAACAAGATACATGATCTGTGACACATGAATCAAGAATCCAAGGAGTAGAGCTAAAAGTGTTGGTGGTGCAAACAACAGAGTGGATAGTACTTGAGACATGACGTATGTGAGTGGAAGAAGAAGAAAGGGAACCAAGCTGGTTAACATGAGCAATACTCGATGTTGAAGCTGAATTTGGTGGCTGCTGAATTAAAGCTAATAGAGCCTGGTACTATTGTGGTATGGAACAAATCTCTTGGTGCTCAGTAGCAGTAACAAAGAGATCTTTCTCTATGACTTTTTCTTCACCAGTCACAATGCTATTAGTAAATGGAGGTTTTCCATTGAAGAAGCGATGTCCAGGGGGAAGCCCATGTTTCTTATAGCACACATCGATTGTATGGCCATTCTTGCCACAGTGAATGCAAGTTTTGCCACGATGAGACACACCCTTACTATTCTTGTTATCATAATTGGAAGGAAAACCATGTTTACGATAACAAGTATTCTCAGTATGGCTAGAATGACCACAAAAATTGCAAGTGGGATTTACACCAACAACATTAATGGAACCATGCTTGGGCTTGGCAGTGAAAGGATCACTAATAGTGAATTGTCGTTCTTGTTGAGCAACATAGGAAAAAAATTTAGTGATAGGAGGCAGCGGATCCAGCAATAGAATATGAGAATAAACATTAGCATATTGTTCATTAAGACCACAAAGAAACTGCATAGCTTTATTTTAAAGTTTACGTTGAGCAAGAATGGAAGAGACCTTACAAGTGCATTTGACATTGCATGTACAAACAGGATCTTGTCGAAAATTCTCCAATTCGTCACAAATAATGCGAAGTTGAGTGAAGAAATCCGTGACAGATAAATCACCTTGTTTAATGGAGGAGGCCTCGAGCTGCAAAGAGAAAATGCGAAGGAGATCGCCATGTGAATAATGAGATTTAAGATCGTGCCAGATTTCCTCGAAGTATACTTTGGCGAATCAATGAGGAGACAGAATGAACGAGTCAAGAAACGACCATATTATTACAGCGTATCCATACACCATATGTCCTATTAGACTATGATGGTTGTGGAGCACTACCATTGATGAACTCCACCTTATTTTGGTACTCAGAGCAGTGATCATAGATCTACTCTAAGAATGATAATTCGTAGAATCAAAGGAAGGAGATACAAGAGCCATAGCAGGATTTTCATTTGGATGGAAGTATAGAAAACTTTGAACATTAAGAGATGGATCACTGTCGCTACTCATGGTTGCAAAAAAGACAAAACTAGAGGGATGTGACAAGTATAACTGTCGCTACTCATGATTTTACCCCTTCAATATCAACGTTCTTCTCACACGTTACACATGCATAACTCTTTTCTATCATATAATTAGCGCTATGTACGGTATAAGTTATAAGATTTCATAATTATTTTGATATGTAAGGTTGAGATTGTATATTACACCCTAAAAACGATGTTTCAAACCTTTACGAGAGACGTTTTTATTGGGATTTAACTAACAACGGGACAACTATATAATGTTACCAAAACTTCAGTTTAGAAGAGTCTTCATGTGGTTGATTATGTGTTTAACATCACATCGTATAACAAATTGCAAGGTTTAATATAAAAATATTCATTGCAACATATTGAGAGAGAATGGTGGAAAAAATTATGTTCGGTTTCATAAAGTGCATCATAGTTGTACACTCAAGTCTACACATTATCCTCCCTGTGTTGGAAGCAAAACATGTTTCAAACTGATTATTTTGAAAAGATATTTTAAAATGCTTAATTCAAAACATGTTTCCAAATTGGTGATTCCAAAATGGCCAATACAGAAAACTGCAAATCACTATACCTTCCTTCATTTTTTTCCGAAATGACCATTCAGTAAGGTTTAAAGAATAACAAATCTTAAAAATTAAAAAGACATAATACATTCTTTGCCAACACCAACAAGATGTGTAGTAATAGCTAATGTGTCAAGCGACAACACTGAAAATTTAATAGCTGCAATAACACTTTCAGCGGTGACGAAAATGTAGAGCACAATTTATGGCAACAAAAGAGAATGAAGAAGAATTAGGTATGAGGTAAAACATGACCAAAGAGGTTTTTTTTTTTTTTTCAGTTCTTTTTTCATTAAGGTGCAGGAAGCAAAAGCCATATTTAAGTCTAGACATAGCCTGACTCATACGTTGTTGGCATCACGTATTATTTTACTTTGTAAGTTTGCATTATCACATATAAAATAAAGATAATGATATTTTGACAACATTTTAACATCATTGTCATTCTGAAACTGATCCATGTGAGTGTTTATGATTATTATTATTAATTGTAAATTAATTTTGAACCAATTACAGAATGACACGTAGATGCTATTAAAATATTGTCAAAATATCACTATCCATAAAATAACATGAACAATACTAAATATATCCATTGTGATGTATAACGTTTGATTTACAATATTTCTCTTATAATTTGAAATTATTTTATTATTTATCAATATATTATCATCCTGATTTAAATTAATCAGTAGTTTACAAACAATGGATATAACTTATAGAGTAAATATGATCATAATATTATTTTATCATTGTTATGTAAAAGTAGAACTTGCAATAATATTTATGGATTTAAGTCTATTTTTTTCAACACTAAACAACTTTACAACAATAATAAATTCATGATAAATCACACATCATAAATCAAAGTGCAGTAACCTAGTAACAGAAGTCAGAAAAAGGAAGTGGTAAAACTAACATAAAAGAAGAATACATAAATAAATTAAAATTAACTGGATGAAAATATTTAAGTTCAAGGAAAAAATATCCAGGACAAAAAGTTTGAAGGAAAAGTGAACATTGACAATGTTTTGTGGATGGAGATCATTGAATGTAAAAGACAAAAACTGTTCACTTTGTTCATGCCATCTAACGAACGTTATGCTAGTTTAAATACCTTGACCACAAGATATCTTTTAATAAAAAACTGGAGGCGTAATATGGAACTGCATCCGATGTAAGTCCACAGGGAAACTAAAACTAAACACGAGAGAATGGGTATTTCATCTGTTTGCCACCGTTGCTGGTGTGCATCTAAGCTAACCGGACAAAATGTATAATGATGGAAACTGAACTTATAAACAAGACAAACTAAGAGGTCCATTAAAAACCATTTTTCATTTTTTTTAAACTAAATGTACAAAAAAACTCAACACTGAACTACAAAATAATATACATCTAAAATATACAAGCCCCGCATGTATACAATGTAAGATGGAAAGTCCTAAGCCTCAACATTGGCTTTATTTCCAGCAAGGATGAGAGAGATTTCAAGACCACGGCTGAAGGCTTGATTGAACAGAAGGCGAGATTGGAAAGTGGAAATGAAAGGAAACCATGATAAAAATGCTATTGGTGCAAAGATGATCACACCCATTCCAGCATCATACATTCTAGCGAACTCACGGACAGAATCCCACAATCCGAGACTCCAAACTATCTTCCTCCACGCAATTGCTACCTGAAAAGTGTAGAAAATTTAACAAACGTTAGAAGCTGTAACTTGCTTCAAATGGATCCGTTGACTTCTCCTCCTAGAAGATTTAATGGTAGTGTGATTCACCAATAAAAAAAAAAAAAACAGATTTTTAGAATGACTGACAATCTGAGTTACCAAATAAGAGTGATCAATGAGTTTTACAGTACTACTTAAGTGAATTGTTGAGACAATAATACCACAACTACAATCATATAATATTGTATTCCTGTTGAGAACTTTTAGGGAAAATCCTTGCAATAATACCAACCATCACACTTTATTATAAAGATTGGGATTTTTATGGAACGCCGTTATTGGTTCTTGAAAACATCAAGAACCGTTTTCATTTGGAAGTATTATAGTATATGGATGCATCTGAGACAAATCTCAATGCAAAATTCAATAATGATGTAGGGGTACAAAAATACGGGCCTTTTCTAGTTACTAATAGCTAATTCCGATAGGCTGCAATTAAGGTAGCTTTCCTACCAGACATCCATTGTCAAAATAAAATTCATATAGAAATAAATCAGAACTTACAGACAATATTCCCCATCCAGTAGGGATAAATGCAAGGATGCTTGCGAAAAGGTCAGCTATTGACAGTCTAGTAAAGGCAACAACAAGACACACAGCTGTAACAAGGCCGATAGATACGACTCCCTGGGAAAATCTCAACACTAGCTGAAAATCGGCTGACTTTTTTGGGCTATAGGTAAAGATCTGCAAAGCAAGAAAATATTACAATACTAAAATAAGGTGTTTAAAAAACATAAAGGAAAAGATAAATATGCTGCCCACAAAAACAGAAATTGTGAAAAAGATCATATTATTAGGATAAGTCCAAACCTTAAATATCAAGACAATTCCAACCAAGACAGCCCACGAAAATCCATATACCTACAAAAAATATCAAGCTCTTATTAACGAAATTCTAGAAGCCATAACCCTTTTCACAAATGAGAAGAACATATATTTAGTACAACGATGAAAGAAGAAATTTATATTATGCTTTATACAAGGACTAAATACATGAAAATATTTATTCCATAGACGAAGATTTTTACCGCAAGCGATGTATCTTTTCCAGTAAGATGGAGCTTATACACAATACCATACTGAAACAAGAAGAACCTTGCACTTAAAATTGTCTCCAAAATCCGACCCCTCAAAGTTTGGATATGCATCTGCATAAAATGTGAGCACCATTAGTTGTTAATTATTAGATCCGGCATCCGCATGAAGGTTATTCTAGCATGTTGTACATGAAAAATATCAGAGATTGTATATACGTGTATATGGTTGAAAATTTAACTAACTCCTTTAAATGATAACTTCTTTAATAGCTCGAGTGAAAAAGTGTTGCTTCATTTAGAATAACTAAACCCGCAATCAACTTGTGTATTGCTCCATTTTGACCCCAAACTTATTACAATCAAGTGAAAGCGTAAATGTTAACCTGTTCTTCGTCCCACCAAGACTCCCAACTATTTTCTCCTTTTACCCCTACGCCTCCTTTGTAAAGAAGCCAACTTGTCCAATCATCAAAATCTTCCACAGTCCTGTTTATCACCAAATCAGAATAGGATGATCAACAATTTTTCCAACAGTAGTATGATTTCAGCACCTTTCTAAAAACATAAGGACCCATTTAAAAATCTAGCTGCAATGAACTAAAAAATCAAGAACACTCATTTGTTAATACTTTCATATCAAATTAGTCATCAAATGCCACTTTTAATTGGTCCACCAGAAGGATTGGTTTGAGATCCAAAATAAATTTGAAAGAACATTTTAATATATTAATAACATTTATACTATTTTGGAGGGCCAAATTAGGTATTTACCATCAAGAAAATATAAGATTAATAACAATGAAGGAATCAAGTTGCAGGTGACTTACTTTTGCCACTCGAAACCAGAGGGATTGAAAATGTAAGGTGCAAAAAGCCAAGAAATGACAAGGAACCAACTGCTAAGAGTTACCAAAACATAGGTAACAGCACCTCCCTCTGCATACCCATATGCTATATAAACTATAAGAAGCAATGCCACTTCAAGCCTGTTGCATTGCAAATAATTAACAATCAATGCAAATACAGTTTCCTTCAACCTCAACCAAAGGAAGAAATTATAAATCAAGAAAAAATTTCTCACGCTTTGACAAAGTGACTCCTAGAATATAATCTGTAATTTTCAGCAAACTTTATGTGACGGACAACAAAGCCTCTACCAGTAGCTCGATACTGTGGTAAAAAATTCCAAGACAAATCTAAGTCACTCATAATAACTATAAATGTGAGCTTTCCAAAAAAGTCAACACGAAAAAAAAACTTACTTTTGCACCTCCATGGAGAATGGTACGTCCAAAATAGTGAGTTCTAGTTCCCAATGAGAACGTGAAGAAGACAGAACACAACTGTAGTTGCATTGTGATGAAACTGAAAATAGCCTGCAAACATTTTCACGAGACAGACCATGTAAGAATAGAGTATATAGAATCATATTTTTATAAAGGCCTCAACCATGTAGAATTATAGCAGCAAGATTAGGGAAAAAGAAAATGAGAAGAACAAGTTCTATAAATAAAACTGAAACATATTTGATAAATGTAATAACAGAAAATATAGTAGTCAAAACCACACCAAAACAATCAATTCTACCAGGAACCCTTCACCAAAACTGGCATTACGAATAAATATTGCAAACCAGTTCAATTACAGCCCTCAAGACAAGTTTTAGAAATAACCAGTTCAAAACTAGGCAATACTAGCCATACTTTTTATTTTGATCAGTTTTGATGTAAGGAATTATTAGGACAAAATTATCCTTAGAATCTACACATTCATTCCAATAGTCATTCCAATAGATTTTGTTTCCTCTTTTTAAGACAACGTGATTGTTAAAAACTGAGGAGTTGAGAATGTAATTGATGAAATATTTCTTTATCGTCTCACTATTCAAGTTGGTATTAGAGCTACCAATCTTGAGGTTTCTAATTCCGCTGCACCATCCACCAGCTACTGCCATTGCCTTTCCTGAATATAATGGTGGGACAGAAAGATGCTCCTCATCCCAGCAATCACAACAGCAGAAGGTAGGTAACCCTCCGAAAATGACATTTTGAGTAGATATAAGTTTTTTTTTTCTTTTTCTTTTAATCGACATATGTTAGTTGTTAGTATTTTACTAGTTGGGAGAGTTGAACCTACAACCTCTCCCACCTTTCCTTCCAAATCTGTTAGTTGTGAAGGACCAGGGTCAAACCAACCTATATTGGGATTTGGGATGGGGATTCACTGATCATGACCTCGATGTGGCTTTCCTCTGCTAGAGAATTTTGGAATTACATAAATAGCACCTTTTCTTAGAAAAAGGATTTTGTTGCTTGTTATGAAATTCAAAGTGGGGTGTTTAATACCAAATTGGATTATCTCTACATCAAAAAATCATGAAATTTTGACTTGATCGTGAACTAGATCAATATCAATATCTGAAGAGATTGGAAAGTCTACCATGCATAATGGAGGAACCTGCAACACAAGCTTTGCAATGACGACATGAAAAGGGGCTTTCATGCAATCAAATATTTGAGGAAAGCCCACGGTAAAAGGCAACCATGGAGAACATTGCTCATACAGTACAATATCTTGCCATACTATGGAAACATGCTTCAAACTCCATTTAGCATATTAGGGAGATTAGAGGGAGCGCACACATCATTATAAACAAGGGAAAAGAGCTCATTGTATTGTTAACAAAGAAAGGTGCACACTTGTGTTTAGCAACCTAACACACCTCACAATTAAACTTATTTTCTGAAAAAGAAAGGTGTCCTAGGTGACAAAGGAAGGATTAAGCTTTTTCCTTGTTTGTCAAGGGAGACTCAAATAGAGGGGGTGACTTCCAATAAGAAAATTGTTATCCTGAATGTAGTAAAGGTCATTCACTCTCAAGCATTACATGAGAGACCCTCTGCAATTTTTTTTATAGAAACTAAATTAGTGGAATCTACAGACACCAAAAAAAATTTTCAGTGTTATGGACAAACTTATTTGCTACCAATAGATACACATGATATGGGAGACTCTAAACCAGTCTATTAACAAGACCAATGTCAGCAAAACCATCTGCGTATTTGTTACCCTAACGAAAGATATGGGAGACTCTAAACTCCATATCTTTGTAAATGTTAAGAACCTTCTGCCAACTAGATTTCAACCTCCACAGGAAACCATTGCAAACTAAAGAGGAGTCACATTCAAGTTAGATGCATTTCTAGATTTTAGCTTTAGAGATCCCTTTTGCAAGGATGACAGCCATCAACGTCACTTGATTTCTAGCTTTCCAAAGAACTAAAGATTTAGCTACCAAATAATCTTCCCAAAGAATCAGAAACTAAACTGGTATTAACAGGCACAAGCAGACTTCATATTAAGTCAGTCATCCAAACAGGTTCATCAACCTTTAGTAATAACTATGAAATTGATGTTACCAATATCCTCAATATTGCTTAAAGAAGTTGCGATGTGCCAACCAATGCCATTCTTGGCATCACAAACCTTAGACCCAAAATGACACAAGATGAGGCAAGATGCTGAGACATAGAACTATTAAAAAGCCAAGCATCATTCTAGAAATTAACAGATTTGATAGAGGGCTACCTTCTCAAGCATATATGAAAAAACCTATTTGTGTTCGCTGGGCGAGCAGGCCTTGTTAGGCAAAAAGTTTGCATATGTAATTTTCATTTTCTGTCATTTTTATGATTTTTGGGCTTTGGGCTTCATTTTAGGGTTTAAAGGTTTTCTTAAACTTATGTGCCTATATATAGAGGTATCAAAAGTTAATGTGAACACTTTTAAGTCATATTATATGCATTTACTTTCTTGAGAGAGGATTCTCTTAGTTCTTGGATTAAAACTCTGACTCTTATCAAAGATTAACATTTTTGTGGCGAATCTTCACTAGACTTATCAATATGCTAGATTGTGGTTCTCAATCTCTGTCTTATTCTGTATTCTTTTGTGATTTATTTTTATTATACCTCCTGAGGATTCAAATTCAGAAAAGATTTCCTTGAGAGAATCGTATCAAGATTGATCATCGCCAATGATCTATTTAGAATTTTGGAGAGAAAAATGATGCCAATCACTAATACTAGGCCAAATAGATGAAGGCTAATACAAAAATACAGAATACAAATACAGCAAGGCTAATATAAAACTTCCTAAATGCATCAGGAACAATCACAGTTTTAACATTCTTAACAAGTAAACTAACCTTCAGCAGTCCTAACTCAAGTATAAAACCCATTATCATTGGTACTGCAGTAAAAACGCCAATCTGAACCAAAAATTGAGCATTCAAAGCTGCATCAAGTGCTGTGTTACCCGCCAATTTTGCCTTGTCTGAGACAGCTTCGTCAAGACCAGAAAATGCCTGAAAGAGGAAGCATCATCAAGGAAGAAAATCAGCTTTTAAGGAAAAGCGAAAAGTACAGATTTACAGCCAAATTGTAGAGTTTAGATAAATTTCAGCAAATTATTTGCATCACAATTGCGGATATAACACGCAAACCAGATGAAAATGAAATCTTTACCTAACTATTAATTTCAAAATGCTATAAGGTGACTAAATAATAAAACTAGCCAATTGTTGCATAGGATTTTGTTACACATGGAAAGATAAAAGAGTAAGCATATCTGCTACTAAATTGCCGATATACAAGTCAGTGCAAGAGTGATTTTAGTACTACAGAATAAAGCGTGAAGCCAAATTTTAGTTCTGAAATCTAATAACTAAAAATAGCTATATTGAATGCCAGCGAATCATTTCACGAACCATTACAGAAAGAGTTTTATTAATTGATCACAAAAAACAAAAAAAATAACATGGTATGCAACTCACTTTATATATAATTATGCATCTAAAAAATACACCCCTTTTGGGGACAATAGTTGATGTTCGAGAAACATTTAGTTAATCCAACTAGTCCTAAATGGGATTTATTGAAGATACCGTGTGCTTTGTGCTGAACCTAGTTCCTAGATGTATCTCTTAGAATTCTCTTATCTTCTCTCTCATACATTGTATCTGATGTATCCAAAATGATTACAAAAATGAGATCCCAAGGGAGGGAAACACACTCTCAAATTTATTTTAATATTCTTGTGTATCTTTCTCAAGTCTAACAAGTTACAAAGAAAGAAAAGATCATGTCAGCAAATTTACATAGAAATAATAGCATCAACTTATTTATGTAAAAAGCAAGCCAATAAATTTATTGGTGTAGAAAAGAAAAATTGATAGAGTGAGATAGATATCAAATAATCATGAGGATATTATTTAAATCCTTCTACAGTACGGTAATACAAGAATGCAAAGCAAAAGGAGTCCAAAAAGTGGTGCAAAACAGAAAGATAACTGAACAAGTCCTGTTGAATTACCAGGTATGCTCTTCCATATAAGAATACATATACGGTAAGAACTGTCATCTGCAAGAATAAAATAAAACTTATTAGACAACCAAGACAAATCAATGTTTCTCATTTTCAACCAAAAATTTCAGAGCCTGAGAACTATACCATGGTGCAGACATAATAACCCACAGTTGTGAAGAAGAAAGAAAGCATTCTGAAGAAATCAAAAAGTTGTCCAAGCCTGTAAATATCCCTGCTAAGAACTTGCTCTCCATTACCACCAGCCACTTTTCCCTCAAAGAGTGCGATCTGATTCAACCCAACATCCCTTCCTTTTCCAACCTACAGAACATATCGGTTAGAATAAGAGAAAGAAGAGTTACACTGAACCAAATGCAGAAAACATCCAATAGCTACGTATATTTTTAACCTGAATGTATTCATGGTGTGTGATATTTCCAAGCCGCAATGTGGAATTGAAACCTGTAGTATACCAAGACTTGAATCCATAAGCTTAATTACACAAAAAGTAGGACAACATAAAACTAAAAAGGCACTAGGAAGGTAAAAGAATTCAAAGTAGAATATCATAACCATTGTGCCTAACAGAAGGTAATAAGAGACAAGCTCCAATCCTATGCATTTTATAATATTACATTTTAAAAGTATATCATGAATTTGATAGCAATTACTCATTGTCTACCTTTGTTCATGCTATTTTTTTATTTTATTTCTTCAAAATTAAAAACTAAAGTGAGAGGTTTAGTGGCAAGGTCTATGTTAGAAGAAATAAAGGAAGCAGGTAGTTATAACCTCCTGCAGTTGTGTTGTATAACAGACTATTATATATGGTCTATATTGGGTTTTTGTATATAGTTTTGGAGTGTTTTGTAAAAGGGAAGAGTTAGGAGAGACTGGTCCTCTCGAAAGACCTTGAGTGTTGTACGTGGTTGTTCCTGTTCTTACCACATTGGTAAGAATCCAATATTTCTAGTAAAACATCCAAGAATCTGTCTTGGAATTCTCTAGAAATTCTGGATACCTATCATAAAGCCTTTAAGTTCAACGAAAGATTAAATTCCATTTTTAAGCCAGTTTTTATATGTAATTGTTTTCCAAGAGTTTTCATGTTCTTCCTGTAGTTTGTGATTACTGGATTGGCATCCTCTTGATCAACTTACTTTTGGGGACTCTATTGGTGTTTTCCTCAAATGACAAAAACATCTTAAGTAGATTCTCTCATGTTTTCCTTAATAGGTACACTTTAAATTTCTCTGTTCCTGATCTTATCTTTTACCTTGATTGCCACTCATTCAAAATAGCATTGATCATTGGGAATTACAGTTTCCTTTTGAAAACATGATCTTCATAGAAAATATGGCAGGTATCATTGTAATAGGTTAGTTCTTAACTAGATATGAACTTAACTGACCCGATAATACCCTGTTATGTATGAAAATTATTATATCCTAATATTCCATCAGATTTAAAAGAACACAGTATGTCTTAAAGATGAAAATTTCATGGTGACCTAAAACGAAAATAGATCACAATATAATTCTTACCAGCATATATATCTTCACTAATATTAATAACACGGGATGCCTTACTAATCCCTCCTCGAGTTATGTGAAATATTCTGTCAAATACATCTGGGTGTCCATAGTGCATACGAACTCTGCAATATTTTTATTCCCAATTAAGAAAAAGGATGAATTTATTCAAAAGATCTACAAAAATGCATTGCTTCATACAATATAAAATTGAAAATGAAGATATTGCCATATCTTCTACTGGTATATCTTCTACTAAATCAATGCATAACACCATTGCTGATATCACGGTGTTAAAATATTTTGGTGATTAATACTTGGTCTAGAAAGCTTCTTTTTTAATAGGTACCAACTTCCTCTGTACAGGGGTGTTTAGCTTCTTTTGAAGCTTGTCGTGTATGATCATATAAATATAGTTTAAAGCAAGATAATATTCAGCCATGTACTTTAGCTAATTGGATTGTAATTTCACCAAATTAATGCATGAATAAATGGCATGGTTACAATGTTATGCTTGTATAAAACGATAGGCATTGTTGGTTATAAATGTCCAGATGTACTATGCTACGAATTGGCCAGTTTTAAATAATGAGAAAATTTTGCTTTTCCACTGACAATCAACCTCAAACTAAACTTACTTGAGAGGATTGGCTAAAACTCGTTGTGCCAAGGTTACAAAACTAGTTTCTTGATTTGACATGAACCAAGCCAACGATGAAACACTGCAGCAGGTATGAAGCAAGCAATATATAAGAAAGATAAAGACAGTAAAACCTCCATAGTGCCACCTTGTTTATCAAATAAATATAAATGTCAATGCCAAACCTTCCTGTAAAAACATGTTCCCTTACTCCAAGAATGCTTGGAGGGCGAAGGCCATGATTCGCATGAAACTCCTCCAGAAGATTTCTCATTTTCATTGCTTCCTCAAGATAATTGTCCTTCAAATTGTCAGATTAAATTACATAAACTTAATTTCCTCAATATGAAGTTCATTTACAACAGTCTGGTTAATGACATTTTGCCAAGTCAAACAAATACAGAGAACATACCCTACTTTATAATATGTTCAAGTCTTTAAGATAAACATATGATTAAGAAAACATTTTTTACATTGAATTAAGTGACAGAAATGCTAATTTAAAATATGAATACAAGTAATTTAAATATTCAATAATTGAACAGTGCAACCAAATAAGAAAACTTTAACCAGATTTTATATAGCTAATTAAGTCTTTTGTCCTTGTAGTGGAAAAACCAAAATATGAAAATTTAGATGAAAAGAAAAGTCTATAATTAAGACATATTTCCAACATGACAAAACATAGAGCTAAAAAGGGCTTTGCCTTATGTCCTTTTCATCTATCCTTGTACAAAAATTTAAAACATCTTGTAATAAAAAAATGTATAAAAGATGGCAAAGAGAACACAAAAATAAATGATCATATGGGAAATGTCTTCACCTGATTCATGTCAATAGTTTGAACAGCTTCACCACGAGTAAAAATTATTGCGTGGTTTTGATTTTCAGGTTTTCCTTCTCCAAGCTTTGGATCTCCAGGAAGTTTAATAGAATATATTTCCTATGTACAAGGTGAAAATAAAGAACATATTACAGAAATGAAAAACAAGACGAGAAGACAGTAAAAAATCAAATATATAAAACAAAACTAGTATTTTCTTCAATTAGAATGGAATAATAACTTCTAATTGACAACGCAAGAATATGATATCTCATACTAGTATATACAGTTTTTCTCCACCTGATCTTTTCCATTTATATCAGCTTTGACAAGCTTTGAATAAAACACTTTTGAACTATTTGCATCAGATGGTTCGTCAGAATGAATAAAAGCAACTCGAAGTGCCTCATTCCTGATAATGAATAAAAAACTTAATGTTACATAATATATAGTACAAAAGGTATAGAAAAAAAATGAAAAAACTGAAATTGTAATAAAGAAACCGTTTATTCTTGAAAAAAAAAATTGACTAGAGTCCCATTCTATTCCTTTAAATATAAGGATAGGTCAATTGTCCTCACTTAAAATCTTTAGTTTAGATCCTAATCTTGCAAAATTCATTTATTAGAAACAAATACTGATAATGCTTTACTTGAGAATAGACTTTTGTAGAACATGCTGAACATGCGAAGTTACAACAGAAAAAAATAAAAATTACAGAAAGCTGAGTTATCTATTGATGGAACATAGTTTTCTTTAAGCCTAACTTAACCTTACAAAATTAGTTTGTAAGATGAAGTTTACAAGTACAAATATGCTATAACTTTCTCTTATCCTTAGCCAACGTGAGATAGATATTAATGGGTTCCTAACAGGTTGTCTAATAGCTGATGACACGATAGACTTAACAGACAACAATCTCACTAGGATAGGTTTTGAATGGCTTGATACCGTTTTAAGAAGTAAACCTTAAACCCAACTCAACCTCATAAAACTTATTTGTAAGGTGAGATTTACACTCACTTCTACACCGTAAATTCACCTTACTTCTAGATGATGTAGGATATCTAATAGAAATAAAGATGGAATGCAGTACAAGGTTACATGCAGAAGGTTCATCTCTTTTCCTCTTGCGTAGCTTGAGCACGGGGCACAAAAGTGTTCCTTTTCAAAAGATATAATAAAACCAAAAAAAACATAAAAGACCAAATGCTCCATAGAACATGATCATGTTGTCACTCAGTAGAAAATAAGACTTATTTTATTATTATCAATGATAAAAAAACACATTATCATACCCTCTATTTGTAATAATCTAGTTCTCCTAAAAAGGAAAATAGGAAAACTAGGAAAACTAAGAAAAATAAAATAAAATAAAAGATCATGTATCTATTTCCTCTAATAAGGAAGATTCTAAAGATATTATCTCAAATTACAACACTCCCCCCTCAAATTGGTAAATGAATATCAATCATTCCCAACTTGCCTACAAGAACTTGAAATCTACCCGAAGGAAACCCTTTTGGAAAAATATCTGCTATTTGAAGTTCTATAGGAACATGAGTTGTAACCACAAAGCCTCTGTCAAGATTATCTTTGATGAAAATGTCTGTCAATTTCAATGTGTTTGGTTCTGTTATGCTGTACTGGATTATGGGATATGCTCATAGCAGACTTATTGTCACATCACAGTGTAGTTACACCGGGTTCTCCACTTTGACTTTAAGATCATCCAAAATTATTTTCATCCAGAGTCCTTCACACATTCCTTGAGCAAAGGCTCAAATTCTGCTTCTGCACTAGAACAGGAAACTCTATCTTGCATTTTGCTTCTACATGTTACCAGACTATCTCCAAGAAATACACAATACCCAGAAGTAGATTTTCTGTCTTGATCAACAATATTAAGGCAAATCTTACCTTTTATGGACAGAGTACATGATCCAGAGAACTTACTCAATGATTCATCCATTGCTTTCAAAGGAATAAATTTTACTTTAGACATCCCGTAGAACGCAACCAAGAGTCTCCAAGACGACGACGGCGTATGGGTCACACCGAGAAAAAAAGAGCATAACTTAAAAGCTCAAATCTACTCAAGAAAAAGGTCAAACGGGTCATCACAAACCCTAGGACCAGACTCAGGAGGCTCCAACGACTCTATCTATGGCGGCGGTGAGTGGGTCACACTGAGAAAAAAAGAACAGCACTTAAAACTCATATCTACTCAAATATAGGCCAAATGGGTCGTCACCGACCCTAGCAACAGACTCAGGAGTCTTCGGCGACCCTTTCTATGGTGGCAGCGACGAGTGGGTCTCGCCGGAGGTGGGCGTGTGGGCTACATGCACCGGTGACGGTAGAGGCGCGTGGCAGCTCCTCTCACGGAGCGACTTCCAGCGTTGTAGTCGTCGGAGTTAGGCTCACCTTTTTGCTGTAGTACTGCTATACAAGATGAAAACACTAAGCTACTGCTGGACAAGATAAAGAAAATGTATAGGATTCATTCTCTATTGTTCTGTGAACAAATTATGTTCTTATTATGCAGATCAAAGACTACAATGGAGTGTTTATAGAGTCAGAGGCTACAACTATCAATGCTAATACCTCAAGGACAAGAACAAATAAAATTTCAGTGATAGTGATTCCACATAAAGTTCATACCACTTAGATACAATATGAACCCTATGAGATGACCTTTCAGTAATATCCTTCCAAATTAGAACAACTTCCACTATAAAATAATAAAATTCTTAAGCAAACAAATTAAGAATTTCAGTGGTCCAATGCTTCCTCAAAACACAGGAAGAGGTACACAGCATGCAATCCCGTAAATAACATACATTCATATTCTCAGAGTATTTACTTGATTAGCACTTGGAAAAACTGAGCACAAAAATTTATACCTCTGTAACAATAAAGCAATATCTGCAGCCTCTGCTGCCTTCCGCTGCTTTTGCAGACCATAAATTTGGCATGATACAACATAAGTAAACTTCAAATCTGCTTGTGCCCGTGATTCACGAGATAATTCAAAATCTTGACTTGTAATGAAGTTGTTTTGAGGATAATTGTCCACTGTTAATACAATAGATTTCCAGAAAAATATCTATGTCAAACTTCATCAGAACCAAAATCAGAATAACATACTGCAGTCCAGAATATCCATATTCAAATACCTCCTAGTGATCTGCTCTCCAGAAAACTCTGCAGCATTAAAGCCCTCCTATAGTACATCATACCACGCACTGGAAATACAGTAATCATGCCTCAACTTATGTCTTACAAAAACAGAAAAGAAAATAAATAAGAGACTCTAGGAATTTCTGACCTGTCCTAGCAAGAGTCTGCCCTCGATAAGAAGCCCAAAAACGAAGTTCCAAGGCATCACTGGAACTTTCTTGAAGTTCTGCATCCCCAGTGGATGCTCCTCGACCAATTCTTTCAAGAAAGTTTTCCCATTCATCTACAATACAATTATTCAAACTCAATCCCATAATAACATGATTCATGATAACTAGGGCCTAACAAGTGTTCTGAACTTTGACATGTGTTCATTCTTTGTGAGGCGAGAGGATACAAGGACAAGACACATTACCTGGAAATATCTTTTGAAGATAGAAAAGAGTAGATATTCCATCTTCGTTCTCCTTTTGCAATTCGGAAGTCCCGTAAAGCACAGTTTCGCTATAGTATGGAGTGAAAACACTATATGAAATAAAAAACAAACGGAAAAGGTGATTAGGAAGGACAAGAAAGAAGTAAAAGAAAATTCACTGCAAACCTTATAGATACACATGCGTTTACCTGAACGGCAACATTTCACTAACAGGCTTTGCTGAAGGCATATCCATAAATAATGAATTTGTGAAAAACTCTAATCTTCTCCTGGCTTCAAGATTTTTTGGAATATTTGCAGCTGAATCCTTTACTGTAAGAAGAAGATGCAACCGCTTCACAAGCTCTTTCTACAACCAGAAAAATTACTTTAATGTATTTAAATTTAAAAAAATGAATTCAATGCAAATTCAAGAAACTTACAATTTCTGGATCATTAGGCCAAATTATCCTAGAAAAAAGTCGTCTCTCATCCCTAGCTCTGGCTAAAAGGTTCCACGTATCAAGATTCTCCCTGGAAAATTAAGAAGTTCACAAGTTCAGAAATAAGGGACAGAATTAGTATTCTCATAATCTAAGTTAAAGCTTGATTTCAATTTCATCGGCTAACTTCTTCATATCATTTCTGTCCCTCTATTGTTGTGTTTCTCACATTAGTTAGCAAGAACCTCTTCGGAAATTGTTTTTGGTAACAGCAAACTGGGATATATTTACACATCTGATCCTCGAACAGTAAGCCATAACTTTAACGAAAAGGTTGTATACTAGACAAGAGGAAGCACCAGCTAATTCGATCAATTATTTTCAGAATGTACGGGTATATTATTCAAAGCAAAATGGCAGAAAAAGCAAGGTTTAAATGAACAATCCAATTCATTTTCTTACTTCCCTAAATGAATCAGTTACAACATGTTGATATATTGATTGCAATCCAGTATCTAGAGCAAAGCACAATCAATCTCGATAATATAGTCAAAATAAGGGACAAAAAATGTAAGCATTAAATATATGGAAAAAGGAATTTTGATGTTCAGACTTTTAGATGATGAAATTACATAAAAAAAAAAAAAAGTGTTTTCAAAATTTGGCTTTTGCCAACTTTAACCTCCATCCTCAGGTTTTGATGAACTAACCTAGTTTTCAGTTAGAGAAAGAAGAGGACATTCGACTTAACAATAAGATCTAACATTGTTACAGTAGAAGGACAAATGCTGTAAGAAAGAATGGTAGAAGACTAGTTGAAAATAAGAATGATTTTATTATTCTCAATCATATCAATTACATTCTCCTTTGCTCTATTTGTAACAATCTAATTTTCTAAAATAGGGAAATAGGAAAACAAAATAATCTAGAAGATTGTACATCTATTTTCTCTAATTAGGAAGATTCTATAGATATCTTCTTTAATTAAGAAGATATTTCCTCTAATTACAAGACTGAATTGAATAAAACAAGGATAGGACAAAATCAAAACAAGTAAAAAATTGCTAATTTCCCCCCAAAATGATACTAGACTAAGCAGAGCATGCATATCATACTTATGCAAGCATATACCTTAAATCAGAGGAAACCAGTTCGTGAGTTACAACTTCGTACAGGTCATGTACAGCTTTTGCAGCACCTTTAGCAAGTTCAGGATCATTTCGAATCTGAAATAAATATATGAAAAATGCATCCTCATCAAATAAATATATATTAAGAATGCATACATATCAAACACAGCTAAATGATAGGATAGTCTATATGGTTCTATAATTTCGTTGATAAAATATTTTACCATAATAAAAGCATACACAATAATTTATTAAAGAGCAAACAAACACCTCAAATAACCCTAAATTTGATTTTTTCAGACTTTTAAAGATTTTCTCTTTTGTTTTTTAATAACAGTTGTAAAAGTTTCTGTAATAGAAAATTACAACTCTTTTTCTGTTTGGAAACATTCAGTTCGCTATAGGTTTTTTCATTCAACTAGTAATCAAACTCACAGGTTACATTTCTTGGACAAGAAACCAGTTAAAATCTTCACAACAAATAATGACAGATTTAGTCAAACTCTCACAAAAAAGCAACGAAAAAAATGGTTGACCAACTTAAATTCAGGGAAACATGAGTTAGAAATTTAATTCAATATGTCCAGAGACAAAAATGTTAAAAATCAAAGTAATAAAAATAGTAGTAAACGGGCAAATTACCAGGAGTCCAGACAGTGCTGTAAGTCTTGATAAAACAACTGGAAGCTTCTTTAAAGACAAGGTTAAAACAAGTGAACCCTCTACAATACTGTTATTGATCTCACGAAAAATTCTTTCCACCCTGTCAAAATATTGGTAATCTTTCATGAAACATACAATGTAGGCAAAGCAAAAAGTAATGCACTGATAAAGAGAGAAGAAAATTTGGAAGTTGACTTTCAGAAATATTACCGAAACAGAAAAACCTAATCATAAAATTTGATGCCTGAATCGCATCTTCTATTGAAATTAAGGTAACCTAAAATAGTGTTAGATCAGATAGATGAATTATATTACTAAGGTAATTAATTAATCCATAATGCCCTGGAATTAAAGTCTAAAAATTTAATGTTTAAAAAGTCATTAAGTCTTAGTAGACTTCGTTACCAACTTCAATTTCAATCTTTTTATAGGTTTCTTTAGTTTTTGTTGATGCGTTTGTTTTTGGCCCTGCGTAATGTATATGTTTTTCTTTCTCTTTTGATAAAATCTAAATATGCTGCAGATAATTAATGCTAATTTAGTTGGGATTGCAGATAGCATAGTGATGCTACTGCATAGTTACTTTAAGAAACAGAACATCCAATAAATTTTATTCTTGTTTGTTTATGGACAGAAAAGGAAAATTCATTAAGACACAAGAAAAAATAACAATTTGGAGGATAAAAAATCCTCCTAATGTTTGCATGGACTCATCTAAACCTTCTCTTTCACAACAGGACAAAGTTCACTAATGTTGTAAGAATAGTCCAAATGGAATAAGGTTCCCCATTTAATGATCAAAAGGTTTAAATATTTCAAACAGAATAGTGAAAATTTCTGAGAATGAGTAATGAAATTCATACCAAAGTCTTCCTTCATTGTCGTTGCCAACTAATGAATATAATATTTTTTCAACACTGTAATAGCATTCCGTCACTGCATAGGCCATGTATTCATCCCTACTTATCCTGTTCCACAAATCTGCCTGAGTATCTTTGCAGTCTAAAGCCAAGTCAATCGCCAACAAGATCTGAAGATGAAGATATTAACTCAGATTAATACATGGAATCCTGGTAAACTATACAAGTCGTCATTATCCATTCCAAGTAATTCATATTCCATAAGAAGTTCTACCTTACTGCTAAGAAGAAACAGAGGCCATTGAACTAATCTCAGACTTCCTGCATTACTAGGCATAGAAAGCAGGTCCATTTCTCTGTAATAGTAAAAAATAAACAAATAAGCCACCTATAACTGGCTAGACAAGATTTTGGAACCCAAAGAGACAGCAAGCCTGCATATCACAATTTTTAACAAACTAAAAAAGGTATTTTATCAGAGATAAAAAAAAATGGAAACAATACGAGCTCATAAAGTCATTGAAAAAACAATGATCACTTGGACTCCATTGAATGTAATTGAACAGAAAAAAGAGCAAAGGATTTTAGTACAAGGGTGCACACTTCTACACACTTATCTAACTAACTGATTCTAATAACTTCAATATGCAGTTTATCTTCATAACAGTGTCAAGCATCAAGTTTCCTTTGACCAACCTATTACTAATAAAATCTTCCTCACGCAGACATTTTATTATCTCATTCCAAAATGGAGCAAACATAGCAGCATATGTTTTGTTCAAATCTTGAGAATCCTGCACCAAATCAACCACATTCATTAGCCATACTGAATGTCAAAAATTCCAAGAGATAGAAATAAATAGAAAATAAAACAAAATTAAGTAAAATTTTCAAACAATATTATTTAGATAGCTCAATATTCCTCTCTTAAGTTCCCATATTTATATTATAGTAGTTGTTCTCACAGATAGAATGAGAGCGAACAGTAAAAACCAATAGTCATACCTAGAGTCCTAGGTACACACAACAAAATTTTAATAAAGCTTATGTAAGGCCTATTCGAACACTCCCTCTCAAGTTAGAGCATACAAATTGTATGCACCTAACTTGAAACAAATAAATTCAATCCAATGTCCTATCAATGATTTTGTTAAGATATCTCCAAGTTCATCATTGAATCCAACAAAGTCAATATAAATTTCTTCGCACAACAATTTTCCTCGAATGAAATGACAATCGATAACTATATGTTTAGTCCTCTCATGGAACATGGGATTGGAAGCAATGTAGAGAACAACTTGGTTATTACAATACATCTTCTTTGCTAAATCTCGTAAGGAATCATACTACCCATACAGGTTCATAAGTTAGAGACACCATTAACCTATAACAAGCTTCAATAGTTAATCGGGCAACTATAGTTTGTTCCTTACTTTCTCAAGAAATAATTTTTTCACCAACAAAAATAGAATATCCTATAGTAGAGCGTCTCTCCATAGGAAAAACTACCCAATGAGCATCAAAATACCAGAAGATTTGAGTACTTTCTTTCGCTTCATATAACAAACCTTTTCTTGGAGCCTTTTTGATTTATCTTAATATGTGGGTGATACCGTTCCAATGATCAATCAGGAACTGAATAACAAAACCAACTGCAAAATAAATTTTCCAACCAGTCTTGTATATCTTTCCTTTTCCAACTATTAATTTCTTGTTTAAGTCAACAAGACTATCCACTACTCTAATATCAATCATACTTATCTCTTTTAGGATACCTATTTGACCTTACTATTTTAATACTAAAGAAATATTTGAGACTTCCAAATTCTTTGGTTTGAAAATGATAACACAAGTGTTCCTTTGGTTGAGATATTACACCAGTATCATTCTCTTTAATGACTATATCAACATACACAGCTAAGTAAACACATTTTCAAGGGGAGATGTGACAGTAAAAACCTCAAGATTTGCCACAGTCAAGGTTGTTAAATTCGACTAGGATGCATATGATAGGTAGAATGAGTTCCTTTTCAAAAGCCAATTGGTCAATTTGATGAAGCAAACCAAATGGAGAGGACTCACCTTGGAGAATTAGACTAGTCATTTGGGTCCTACACCGGTAAGTAATAGGAGAAATTTTGTTTGGGATTTGGGTTGTTAAAAGTAGGAGAAACAAAGGATAATAACTACTAGTATTAGAAGAACTTGTTAAATGGAATGAATTGGACAAACAGAGGGAAGAATGAAGTGTACTAAAAATATGTAACATTGACAGATATGTAGTACTTCTTTGTTTTAAGAGAGTAACAACAATAGCTTAAGAAGACTAATAACTAAGGTGTGTCAAGACTAATAATAAAATGTCGTGTGAATTTAACTACGTGGAGAAATTAAAGAACTATTCTTTTAGCATTGACACTTTTAAAAAAGACTTACAATGGACAAAACTTCAAAATGCTCTTTCATTAGGTAAACCCAAGTACACCTTAAACACTCATCAATGAAAATAACAAAATATCCAAAACCAAAAGATGAGACATGATTTCATCCCCTAAAATCATAATGGATGATAGAATAGACAAAAATACATTTCGATTCAGTGTGTTTAGGAAAGAAGGATGTCAAATGCTTTCCAATATAACGTGAATGGCATTCTAAAAGTTCAAGAATAATTTTCTTAAACAAGTGAGGATGACCCAAGCAATCGTGTAATAGTTTAGGAGACGAGGATGCATAACAACACACCAATGAACTAATGTCAAAATAGTGCAAGCATCTAGGTTCATGTCCTTCTCACCATTTAGTCAACCCATACCACATTCCTATATCATAAAATAATTGGCATCAAAGGTTACCAGATAAATTAAAAAAAAATGTTAATTGACTTAAAGATATATTTTTCAATAACTTGGACAAGCAGGAAGAACAAATTTTGAAACTAAGGAAGGAGAGAGGAAAGCTTTGCCAACCCCTTCAGAGGCAACTTTAGAACAATTGCCTAAGGTTATGGAGATGGGGATTTTTGCAAAAAGAAGGAATGAGAACAAAGTACCTAACTCTCCATGGTCTCTGATTTTTTATAGATTGTGATATACAAGTCATTCACAAGCTAGGATTTTTAGATGATAGTGCCAAATTGATGAAGCCTCCTAGAAGGATTACAAGGAGTATGACACAAGATCCAGGTCTCGCCAACCATCCTAGCTAGCTAGAAAAATCCCCAGCAACATTGCATGGGAGCAACACCAAGAACACTAGATGTTCTCTCTATCTTGCTTTTCAGTAGTGTAGGATTCTTTTGTAATTAAATTGAGCTCACATCAAGCCCAATTAGGAAACCCTAGGCCACCTCATAAAGCCTAAACGCCTCCTTCCCCTTTGTTCGCCATGCCACTCACTTTGACCATTAATCACATGTGCCAATGTGCAAAGTCTGACTTCTCCTAAATCCACATTTGTAGCCCATATCTAGGGCACATGGAGAAGAAATATGAATTTCAAACCGTCCCTCCTCTCTTGAAATTATCAACCTACTCACATATAAATAAGGCCACACCCCTCTTATATTTTAATCTTGAATGGAGTAAAGTTACTATAATAGTTTTGTGAGAGGAAGAGTTCTCTTCTTTATCGGTCTTATCTTGAGTTGTGCATATTCTCCAAGTGGCTTCTTCTATTGCTTTCCACTCAATCTTTTTTCTCTAACTCATTCCATCTCTTCATTATTAAGTTCTTCACCATCTACTTTCAATTCTACCACTAATTCCATTCCTCTTATGTGTTAATTTTCTTCTACATCCCTTCGAGACTGCTTTCACACTTAGTTAACTATTATCCTCAGGTTAATTTCATGTTCATTAAGTTCCACCATGTTAGATTTATTAGATTATTACATATCTTAGATAGATATCTTATCTTTATCTTTTATCTTCAGTTACTTTGTTATTAACCATTACTTGTATTTTGTGTTTATAGCCCATATTTCCTTTATTATAGAGGCTAAGGTTTTGAAAAAAAAAAGAAAAAAAAAATTCTTTGCCTCATGCCAATAAAACCACCATTGTTGTCGCTAGAACTGTCGTCACCATCAACGTCGCCAGAGTTCCAGTTTCAACCTGCAGCCATACAGTTTTTATCGTCTTGGCCAAGCGACCACCGTGTTGTCAACGACACATTCCTTAGAGCTCCCACACGCCTTGAAATTATGGATTTGTGCCCTTTCTCCCCATGTAGTGACACATCCTAGCTCCTATCCAACAACGATTTAGCGCATCGAGGTTGCCTTTTTCACCTCTTTCAGTATCTATAAGTGGTGCCTTCATTAGAGAACCTTGAGGCTTTTAGGGTTTTCCTTTCAATATCTATAAGTGGTGCCTTGATTAGAGAACCTTGAGGCTTTTAGGGTTTTCCTTTCTCTCTCATGTTCATCTATGGCTTCTTTCGCTATTGTCTCTTCTGATCTATCTTCTCCCATCAGTGTGTGTGACCTGTCCATATATACTATGTAAATGTGCAATTGCCTATTCTAAAGTTAGAGGACACTAATTATGCGAGTTGTGCATCAAACATTAAACTTTGACTTAAGAGTCAAGAGTATGTTGATCATATTACTCAAAAAGTGATTGATAGTGCTTTTGTTCAAGTTCCTTGTTTGAAGAAAATTGATACTCAGTTATACATCGTTCTATTTGAAACTCAAGTTAGAGAAGATTTATTTATGAGTGCTTGACGCACCTCTAAATTTCATCTTACATTTATAGGAAGTAGAAAGCAACCAACCACATTTAGACAGCTAAACTTTGTTGGAACACACTCACCGAGAATTAATTATATTTGTAACAAGCTTCGTATCTACAATTTATATGTACCTGTGAGGAATTGTTAGATATATTAGATTATTAAATATTTTAGAAAGATATCTTATTTTTATCTTTTATCTTCAATTATTTTGTTATGATTCTTCATTTGTATTTTGTTCTCAATCCATATTCCCTTTATTTTAAATACAGTACCTTATGTCTATTTTCTACATAAAGAAGATTAACCCCATACAGTTTTTACTATATTCAATACACCTTAACTTGAATTCCAACTAATCTCAAAGTGAAACTATAAAGAAATTGTGTGTTTCATTTGTAGTTGCGTCTGCACCTGTATCACAAGTGGTTAGATTTCAATCAACTATGCTTGGTATTTTTCATTATAGAATTTGGGTTAAGCAAGACATTGGTTCTATTGTCTAGAAAACCATGCAAAGAGAAGCAGTTTTCTTAGGTATGAATCATTATCTTACAATCGTGCATTGAGGATGTCCCTTACCATCAAGTTCTCCTTTAGTATTACATCCTCCTCTTCAACACAAAGATACAGTTATAGAATATTCAACATGCTCTTAAACATTCTAGCTTTGAAAAGTTGCAACTCGAAGGAGTCTTGTTGTCAACCTTTTGCATGGAAGAAACTTGGTGACCTATTAAAGGATGATCTCTAACATGATCAAAATAAAGATTCATGGGACAAAGGATCATAACAATGTAAAATTTGTCAAGCTTCTTCTTAATCTCATCTAATCATAATGGAGAATCCCATATTTTCCCTTCAAGCAAGCTGGAAACGTAAAATCTTAGGACTAAACAAGGAGTAGGAAGTTCAACAATTCCAATGGAGAAAGCACAATGCCACTCTAGTCCTCTGTTTAGAAGAGGCATAACATCGCTCCCATGAGAAGGCAACACATGGATGTCAAGCGTCTAGCAACTTAGACGGAAATTATGTGTGACTGCATGCGACACAGATTTAACCTTCAGGACCACTAGGGTTGGTAGTTGCTCAAAGATACACCCTAGGTCCACAGGTTGTCAGGTAAATTATGACAATGGCCAACCCAAATAGCAACAAACAAAGGTTAGACGATGCATACCAACTTCAGATTAATTAAAAATAGACAACATTATTTAATGAAGTATATTGAGGGCCTATTCTAATAAAACCATAATACCTGGGTTGATTGTCCGCTCAAGGGAATCCTGAAAAAAGAACATACACATGCAAGGAATAAGACATCCTATGTCAGAAATAGTTGTAATAATTAATGTCAGAAATAGTTGTATCATCCAAAAGAATAGAAAGAAAACAGTTTAGTGTTGCGTTTTACTCTTGTACAACTAAAACATATTTATTATTTTATTTATATAATTTTCAGGTGTGCTAAGTGCTCTCCCTCAAACAATTTAAAGTAATGCCACTTTATAGTTTGTACGCTTTCAAATCTCCCCTTGCAGAAGACCAACAAAAGGAGGTGACAAATTGTCCTTGAATTAAAATATATAGCCCCAAACATAGTAAAATATCAAAGAAGCTCTTACTAGAAATACCTACCACCTGAACAGTGTTCAAATACGAAAGACAAATCAGATTCCCTAACAACTAAATTATACAACCCACGAGATCCATATCACCAAGCCAGCAAGTAGATTAAGAATAGATACAGAACTAAGATAATCATAACTACTAGCTTTCATAGAAAACCCACCTTTTTATTTGTGGTGACACCAAATTTTTTACAAAGGCCCCAGGGAAACTTTCAAAACGCTTATGCACCATTTCAATTGAACGAATCTGCAATAAGTCATTAATAATAAATGTTTTCAGTAAGAACAGAAAATCCATGAATAAAAAAAAAAAAAGAAGAAAATAGCTCCCTACAAAAGATGTAGACTATGAGAAATCCTTAAAGGAAAAGCAAAAGGTAACACACGTCATCCAAAATTTTCATCTAGTCAAAGTTTCACCTATTAACTGAGTACATCTCTCAATTCTTCACTATCTGTAACATATAAAAGAACTAACTTTCTGTTTTGGGTTTTCATGAAGCCAAAGTCTGTATTTTATGCCGAAGAAATTTAAGTTCAAGTCCAGTTTAGAATAGAGGTCATCAGAAGCTAACAAGCAGGCAAACCTTTTACTAAGAATTAAAATAGAAGCTATCACCTAAAAAGAAATTTTGATTAAGTCTTAAATCAGATTAAAAGTTTACAAACACGTTCAAAAATATGTTCACCCGAAGTCAGATTTTTTTTAATCGAATATGGATTGCAAGGAAATGCAACAATTACATAGTGTAAATTGAGCTTAACGGAGAAAAAAAAAGGTTTTTCATTGTAATCAAAGACAATAAATTATAATTGATTACACAAAAAGTATTCCAAGATTTTAGAAAAGTGAAATTCTGTGTATAAAAGGACTACATTGTTTAATAATTTGTTACATGGTGATATAATCAATTCATCATAACTAACTTTTTCTATACAAAGGAAATTCTCTCTTTCATTTCATAACTTATACACAAACACAATTATAAATTCAAAATTGCGAACATACTCAAACGAGGGATTGAAACACAAAAATATTCACGAGTCAAGACTTACTAAGCTATCAATCAAAAGGTTTGAAACATTTACAACTTTTCTTCAAGAAAAAGTAAAAAATTAAGTAGTTGCTTCTTGTTTAGATCCTTTTATTTCATCATTTGATCAGGGATGGTTTTTCCATTGCATGTCATTAGAAGGAATATTGACAATAGTGGAAATGTGACTACACATGTTATCAGAAGGAACACATGTATAATATGGACCAAACAAAAAAATGGATACACAAACAGACACAAAGTAATGATTGAGATCAAGATAGAAACACCAATAACCTTTTTAAGGATGATGATATCCCATGAAGACACATTTAAAGAATCGAGGAGAAAGTATATCTGAACCATGTGTGAGGTTATGCACAAAAAAGTTCTAGCAAACTGCATAAAGGGGAATCAGGAAAAAGACCAAAGTAGGGTACTAGTTATGAAACATGGCAACTAATTAATGAGATAACATGTTGAAAGGATAGCATCCCCAAAAAGTGGTGAGGAAGATGATTTGTGACGAAGTGTCTGAGAAGTTTCAAGAAGAGACTTGTTCAACTACATTTTGTTGAGAATTATGAAGACGTGATGTTTGATGACAACCAACATTGGATGTGATAAATTGTTGGTATTGTTTAGATATCAAAGGACATCGTCACTACAAAAAGTGCATAAAGATATACCAAGTACATGTAAAATAATCATCATGAAAAGTGATATATTACTAAAACCAGAAAAAGAGAGTATGAGCAGCACCCCAGAAAGAGTGAACTACAGAAAAATTGAGACTAAACTTGTTTGTTAAGACTATAAATCTTTTCTACAGGCACAAATTTGTGTTTGTGAACCATTAGCAACATTGACCAAGGGGAAATTGGTAGTGGTAGTAAGGAGCGGGAAAGAGAAATATTATCAGTTGCACCAAAATCAAAGACCCAAGTACAAAGGAGATTGAGATACACAAGCCAATAGATGGCTAAATAATAGATGTCTAGGCAATATTGGGTGATCAAAGGAGATTTTCCATGCAGCTTCAAATACCTATTGATGATATGTCCATTGTGTTGACAATGCGTGCAATCTGAAGGGATTGTAAAATTACATGTGTGAAAGAATCCAAAGTTACTACTTCGTGATAGAAAGGCAGACTTATCGTTACACTGTAATTGCACAGGGTTATCCACCTTGCTCTTTAAGGTCATCATCCAAAACGACTTTCATCCAAAATCCTTCACACGTTACTTGAGTAAGAACTCAAAATTCAACTTCTGACCTAGAACAAGATACACTATCTTGCTTTTTACACCTCAACGTTACCAGACTATCTCTAAGAAACACACAGTACCCAGAGGATGAATTTCTGTCAGTAATAGAACCTGCATAATTACCATCAGTATTATTTTCATATCCAGTGTGTCTTCCCTTTTGAATAATAGCCCCTTTCCTAGAGTTGACTTCAAATATTGGAGAATTTTGTCAACTACTTGCATACATTGGCTCACTATAATAACTGCATAAGCAATGCTTGGTCTTGTGTGTGATAGATAAACAAATTTTCCTACTAATCTCTGATATTGGACCTTCTCTACAAGTGCACTTTCCTCATTTCCAATTATGTGGATTTTGTAATATAGGAACTGGTGAGGTTCTACATCCCAGCTTTCCTGTTTCTTTGAGGAGATCAAGTACATATTTACTTTGGGACAAGAAAATTCCGTTCTTGGAGTAAGCAACCTCTATTCAAAGAAAATATTTTAGTTTTCCTAAGTCTTTCATTTAAATTGGGCTGTCAATTTTTCTTTTGATGCCAATTTTTTTGTTTCATCATCTCGTGCAATAATCATATCATCCACATAGACAAGTAATAAAGTGAGTTTACTAGTAGAAGAGTGTTTTTGGATATAGTATGCTCTCCTTGGCTTTGTCTGTATCCCAAGAAAACCATTGCTTTTGTAAATCTTCCAAACCATGCTCTAGGAGATTGCTTAAGACCATACAATGCTTTCTTTAGGAGGCATACCTTGTTTCTTTAATTTTTCACTTCAGAACCTAGGGGAAACTCCAAGTACACTTCCTCTTCTAGATTTCCATGAAGAAAGGCATTATTCACATTTAACTAGTGTAAGTCCCATCCAAAATGAGCAGCCAAAGCGAGAACAACTCGAACTGTATTCATCTTTGCCACTGGGTAAATGTCTCCTCATAGTCAATCTCATAGGTTTAGGTATATCCTTTTGCCACCAATCTATCTTTAAATCTTTTTGTTGTCCCATCTGCCTTGTGCTTCAATGTGAATATCCATCTACACCTTACTACCTTCTAGTCTCTTAGCTTATCAACAATCTCCCAAGTTGATTTTCTTTCTAATGCATTCATCTATTCTTTCATAGCTTGATTCCAATGTTAAGTTTCATGGCCTCCTGGATTGAGGTAGAAATTTTTGTGGTGTCAATGGGGGCAATAAAGCTTGTGCTTATAAGAGAGATTGTTAGTGCAAACAAACTGATAAATACGATATTTAGCATATGATCTTATTTCCTTTTTCAAGGCAATGGGTAAATCCTCAGTAATACTTATCTCCTCAATGATATCTTTACAGATCCTCGCCTTCGGATTAGACAACTTTTCTTGCTCTAGAGTCGAATTGGTTGTTTTCTTCTTTTATATATTTTGCCACAAAAATTGTCTTCTTCCTCCTCTTCATCACTGTGGACTATGGTGGTTTCATTACTCAGATTTTGGTCAACTGTCCTAGCCCTCCTCCATCTATGGTCTAGTCTTGAACGTCCCTTGAGAATCCCTCGAATGTACTGGCTCCATTGTAAGAAATTTCGACCATTCAACTAATAGGCACCCACCATATTTGGAAGGTCACTAGGACCCAAAGAATTATTTTTTACTTCAGACATCACATAGAACGCAATTAGGTGTCTTCGGTGACCTTATCCGAGACGACAACAACGTGTGGGTTACACCAGAGAAAGGTGCAGAACTTAAAACTCAGATCTACTCAAATATAGGCCAAACGGGATATCACCGACCCGTGGGTCTTGCCAGAACTAAGCGTGTGGCCTACACACATTGGCAACGGTGGTGGCTTCTTTCCCGAAGCGATTTCCAGTGTTGTGTTCACCGGAGTTGGGCCACCTTTTTCCCCTATCAACGAACCCAATTGACTACATTGACAGCCACGGTGGTCGTACAGCAGCGACGGTGGCTACTGTTGCAACAGAGATGTTGCTCCCAACTCATCCCCACAAAACTGGTTTGTAATATGAGGTTTTCACCTATTTATATATTATAATTTGATTTTATCTCTAGTCGATGTGAGACTTCTAACCCCATAATCATTGGAACAAACTTCAGTTGACAGGATGATCCCAACCTTATGCAAACCTTACATAATTAGGCCTAAACCAACTTTCTAAGAATATGGCTTGAGTGCATAGTAATACAAAAAAGATAGCTAAAGATCCAAAGCTACATGTTTTAATTTGTTAATCAGCAAGTTTTCACAAACCAAAATCTTATTTTAAGCTTAACCAATTCAATCCCTTTCTTGGTAAGCAACTTTTGTAACACCTATTCTACCTTTACTTATATTTCCCACAAGGCCTAGCGTAGGACTGCGCCTAAGTAAAACATAAAAATGAAATGATCCAAAAGTAAATATTTCTTTTCATTGGAAATTGGATACCTCTTGTAAAAGTTTTCAAGCAAAGGATCATTGGAGTCTATTAAGATCAATGTAATTGAAGATTATGAAAAAAAACATGAGAAAATTTGAAAATTTAAAGTAGGGAGATTTTAAGAGACTTTCAACAAAGAATTCAGATTTCAATACATCAAATGAGTTAAGGGACCTTTTCCAGGCTTGTTCCAAGCACATTGAAAGATTGAAATAAAGCAAGTTAAATCCAGAAAATGATGTCAATTTGGACTCAAATACCTCGCCTAGCCGAGCCCGTGCACCAATCACACCACCAACAATCGCTGACATGACAGTGTAAAAAATCAGAATATCCATGAGATAAATCTGTAAAATGAGAGTGCATTAGCAAGGTCATAGACATATATGCACGAAAACAGAAAGTAAACAATTATAGGAAAATCATAGCTGTTAGCTCCTGAGATCACAATCTCCAGAGGAGATAATTTAGAATACATAGCATCAAGTATTAAGGCTACTGGGAAAAATAAACACTAGAGAAACTTTTACCTCCTAAAAAATTCCAATTTCCAACATGTTATTATGATATAGAGAAAAACTATGTATAGGGTTAATTTCCCTTGTGTCTACAATACACGTATGGTAATATATTGATAATGAAGAATGATACAAGTATATATGGCAACCAAACATAAACATGGTTAAATAGAAGATATTGTTACAAAAAATATCAACAATATCAAATGTCTATGTTTTCCTAAATAACAATAGAGGCCATGTTTCCCTAATTAACATAAACTGCAATATATTTAACACTCCTTCTCAAGCTGGTACATATAAATTATATGTACTAAACTTCTTACAAATAAAATCAATTCACGGTCCTTTTAAAGACTTAGTGAAAATATCTCCTAATTGATCATTTGAGTTGAAACTCAGTTTTAAAGTCTCTAGATACAATCTTCTCTAAAATGAAATGACAGTTAATTTCAATGTATTTGGTCCTCTCATCAAGCACAGGATTAAAATTAACATGAAGAGCTGCCTGATTGTCACATATAAGCATCATTTAAGAGACATCTCCAAATTGTACTCTCTAAACAATTGCTTAAGCCAAACAAGTTCATAAGTGGTTGAGGCCATAGCTCTATATTTTGTTTTTGCACTTGATCTTGCCACAAAACATTGTTTCTTACTCTTCCAAGAAATCAAGTTACCACTAATTGGAGACACAATACCCAAAGGTAGATCTTTTTTAAATTAGATCTTTAAAAATTGGAGACACTAATTGGAGACACAATACCCAAATTGGAATAAAAACAACTTTTGTACGATTATTGGAACCTTATAACAAACTTTTTCCAAGAGATCCTTTAATGTACTTCAATATACGGATGACTACATTCCAATGATCTTCATATGGGGAATTGAGAAATTGACTCACCACACTGACTAGAAAGGATATGTCAGGACGAGTAATTGTAAAGTAATTTATTTCCTAACCATATTCTATATTTCTCGGGATTCAAAATAGACTCCCCCTGATTTGGTAGAAGTTTGGTATTAGGATCCATGGGTGTGTAAACAAATTTTGAATTCATCAACCAGTTTCCTCTAAAATATCTAATATATACTTCCTTTGAGATATAACAATACCATCATTAGATTGTGCTACCAGGAGTATCCAAGAAATATGTAATCTTAAATGATGGAAAAGGTGTTGTTTCATATGGGAGATGTCACGGTGGTCACTACATGTAAGAACAATGTAATCAACCTATATTATCAAATAGACACATCCAACATTTGAGTGACTGTAAAAGACCTGATCTGCCTTACTTCGAGTCATGCCAAATTATCGAACAACGCTGCTAAAAATTCTAAACCAAGCCCTAAGATATTGTTTTAGGCCATATAAAAATTTCTAAACTCCGAGAGGCTGCTCAATAAAAATTTCTTCCAACAAATCTGCATTGAAGAAAGCATTTTCGACACCAATTGACAAAGAGGTCATTGTTGAAAAGCAATCATGGCTAGAAATAAATGAACAGAAATCAACTTTGCCACTAGAGAAAAAGTATCACTATAATCCAATCCATAAATTTGTTTAAAGGAATTTGGAAGATATTCATGGTCATTATCACTTCGCAAAGTTTGAATAAAAACATCAAACTGAGTTTTAATTTAATTATAAGAGGTTTTAAAGATATCAAATAAACCAAAACGATTTTTCATTAAAAATATAATTCAAGTATGATTGGAATAATCATCAATAAAAGTAACAAAATATTAAAAACCTAAATTAGATTTAACACAGTTAGAACTCCAAATGTCTGACAAAACTAAAGCAAAAGGAGATGAAACATGTTGGGAGACACTACTAGGAAAGGTACTATGACTATGTTTCTCAAATTGAAATGACTTACACACCAAACTAGACAACTTGGACAAGCTAGGAACAAGTTGTTGCAATTTGACCAAACAGGGATGACCTAGTTCAGCATGAAGGAGAGATGGAGACTCCATAATTGTGCCAATATGTGTAGAAGAACAAAGATGATATAGACCATGAGACTCACATTCAGAAGTTTTGATTAAAGAAATAACACAATCTAAGAGAACGAGTTAGACGACTAATGGACAATACGTTAAAAAGATATTCAGGGACCTAAAAAACATTATGAATGGATAAAAGAGGAAAAAAAAAAAGGATAATCATCCCAACAAAAATTTTTTACTAGTAATGTGATCTGTGGCTTCTAAGTCAAGAACCTAAGGACCAATAGACGAAGATTGAGTACTACCAAACAATGTACTTGTGCGTGCAACAGATGCAGTGGAACTAGAGCTATTTTACACTTAACAGCTGGACAAGAAAATAAAACAGATACACTACAATAGAACCAACAGCTGTACAATACAGAATAACCATAGTATACTAACATTTATTTCAGTCTTTATATTTGGCTTTGTAATTGGGTTGTGCATGTCTTGTGGAATCCATTCTTTCAGAGTCTTTTAATAGGACTCATATTTATCTACATTCACAAGTGTTGAAAATCCAGATCTTTCATTTATTTTAGTTGTGGTAATATTTCATGACACTAACATAATTAAAGAGGTGATTTTCTTTAGACCAGTGGATATAACTTATGTTGTTTATAGGCTAATAAATGCATCTAAGAGTATATGGCATTAGTGGACACCTCATTAATTAGGTTCACAATAAAATATTGGGATTGTGAAGAAATGGATTTTAAGCCTAACTCAAACTCACAAAATTGGCTTATGAAGTGAAGTTTACACCCACTTATATACTTTAAAGTGGTCTTGTCACTAGTCAATATGCATTTCAGACATGGGACTAGACATTAATGAATGGTCCGAAAACGACTGAATAGCAGGTGGAACAATATGTCCAACAAACAACAAATTTCGCTAGTATAGGCTCTGATATAATGAGAAAAAGTGAACTTTATGTCCCGATCCCACAAAATCGACTTGTAAGATGAGAGTTACGTCCACTTATATACTCTAAATTGATCTTATCACTAGTCGATGTGAGACTTTCAACACGTATAAAGGACAATTAACAACTAAAACATCTCAAAGACGTGCTTATTATAATTAGGACCAAAAATTGGACACATTTTGTCTAATGCAAACATAAACCAATCTCAAAATCAATTATAGCATGATCAAGTACCAGTTTGCTCATATTGACACAAATCAAGAAAAAAGAAAACTCACAGCCACAACAGGAGCCCACAAGCTAACAATAGTCAAGGCATTGTTATTGTCTGCAAATTTAAAATCACAAATCAGTTAAAAAGACATATTTCTGTATATTATATCACTTATAATACGGGCAAAGAAATTAACCGAGATAAAATTAACGATCAAGGACACTAAGAATATTTAATAGTGAGAAATACACCCTCAACATACATTAAGAATGATGTCTTCTTTTAGACAGAAGAGGACCATACATAAAAAAATATCTTCATATTCCAGTTACGTTACCAACTATAATAGTAGAAATTTGCTCTATCACCTAAAAGATTCCAGTTCCACCAACCTTCCATTTCATTTTTTAATCAATTAATAATTTAAAAGAATCAAATCAAATTGTAAAGGTTTATTAGACAAAAAATACATTTAAAAATTTATAACACACTAGGCTGACAAGGTTCATAGTGATCTTTAATATAAAAAAATGCTGTCCAGAAAAGACCAATGCATTAAAATTAACCCACTAAACCAAAATCAAATAATAACATAATATACTTACTCTTTGAGATGAAATCATGCCATGAGTAAGTCAAGGACGGAAGATCAACAATAATATTGGTAGGTTCAACAAGAGGTTTAATCTGTAATATTAGGGATTAGAAATACATGACAATTAGTAATGACATTTTTATTTTCTACACATACAATTTACTATACAAATAAGAGGTTATTTACATACTTATATTCCTGAGATTTTACCCCTATCAAATGAAAAGGGGCATTTCATTATACGGCCATTGCTGTCAAATTGCCCAGTTTTCACTTTTATTCTACTTTTCAATTTTACAATATATGGAAATAAAATAAAACAATAGTAGAAAATTAGATTTTCTTAAGTTATAAAACGAATTAATAGCATATCCAATAAATGAAAAATGTATTTAATTAAAGAATTAGAAAATTAAAATTCAGAAAAAAAAAATTATTTATAGAAAATATTAAATTTAACTTTCACAATATAATAAAGCAGTACAATACATAATAAAAAAATCAATTTTATAAAGTTAAATTAATTAAATTAAGAAAAAAACCACTTTATTATTATTTTAACGGTTCACTAAATAGCATTCATAATAACACACTTCACCAAGTTATGTTTTGAACATGTTTAACCTTCTTGTCAGTTGTACTTTATAATTTATTTATTTTAAATTTTCAAACTCTTAATAATATAAAGAAAGTCAAAATCAAGTAAAGTGAAAAGAAAAAAATGAATTAATTGCCCTCTCCAGTTTTCTCTGCTCCTGATATTGGTATTTTATTACCAAAATTACATCAATAAAAATGTATTTTTCACTATATAGTGAAAAAATAGAATATTTATTTACTAGAAAGGTTATTAAATGTGTCCACTAACAAAATAAGTTTATTGCAATTATCATATCCTTATCTTGTAGTTATGAATAAAATGAGGTCATGTTTGTTTTTCATGTGTACATTCGTACAAAGGAAATAAATTTGAATTATAAAATAGTAGGAACATATGACATGCCTGGAGAAAGTAAGCAAAAGTGAATTTGCAGGCAAGTACCACCAACCAAAAGGCCACATACCTGCGGCACTTAAAACAGATGAGTGAAATAACAGTTGAAAAATCAATATCACAGAAGCAGCACTGCTGAAAACAAAAAAGGTGAAACACGTATTCTGTAAAATTATCTCAGCTTGTACATGTAGCTTCTACACAGTACTTACAGATAAAGAGGTAGAGCAGCTAAGTTCTAAATAGCCCTAACTCAACTAGTGGCAAACAGTGCCTGAAAGGAATAGCTAACTGAACTACTGATATACATAAAATGAAAAGGACACAACGATGTAATTATATCCAATAAAAATCAGTAATAAATGCAAAAAAAAAATGCTAATAACAACCAATATAAGTCATCAACACTCTGCTAATGGTCACAATAACAAAATGCATAATTGACAAGCTTCAAGAGCAGTAGTTCACATGTTCTTTTAGAAAGATTTTTTGAAGGCTCAATGCATTGAAGTTACAAACCCAGAAATAAACAATTAAATAGGTGTCTCATCTTATTAGTAACTGTTTTTCACAAGATTTCATTTTCAGCAAGAAAACCTACCTGCAGTAATCACTTATTCCCTCATAAAGACCACGTCCAACATAATATCGTTCCTGAATTATGTCATCAAAAAGGTGTCAATACCAAGTCATAACATAACAGAAATAAATCAAAAATAAATAAGTCAAAAGTAAATAGTAAAATAACCCACTTGATAAATCCATTTGAAAAACTGAAAGAATGACTGATCAGACATTTCTGAAAGTGCATGACAAGCTGGAAATTTGAGCAACAGTGCAAAGCATAGTCGTACTCCAGCATAAACACCAAGAACAAGAAGGTATATCCGGAAATAGAATGAATTATCAGTGTTACGACTATTTCTCTCTTGCAAAACTTTCCTGCAATTAAGAAAAATTATGACGAAAATTAACATAGCTGAGATGTACCCTGTTAGGGTATAAGGTGAGAGGATATTCAGTATAGGTTAATTAGAATAAATAAATATAGTATAGGTTAATTAGAGTAAATAAATATATATTCCAGGAAAATATTCATTATAAGTTAATTAGAGTAAATAAATATAGTATAAATTAATTAGAGTAAATAAATATATATTCTAGGGAAATATTCAATATACGGATATATGCTAGGATAATATATGGGGATATTTATATATAGGAATATTTATATTAAATGCAAATATATTCTAGGGAAATATTTAGTAAGAGATGGATGGGAAATAACTAGTATAAATAAAGTTAGAGTCTAGGGTTAAGGGTATGCTCTTGATTTATGAGTTTTGTAAGAGAGGTTATGCTCTCAGATAACTGACGGAGATCCTGCTCCCAGTAGTTATTGGAAATAATTGACGGAGGTTATGTTCCCAATTATTGTTTACTTTTATTTATCCACAAATTACCATCAATAAAATATATTCATTCGTTCAATTCCATTCTTTCATTATTCTTTTGCTTGTTTTGAGTGTGTGAGAGGTTGATTTCCTTACGTCTCTTACTCGGTCACGTAACAATTGGTCCGACCTGCCAGATAGTCAAAGAGGAGAAAAAGTTTAAGAACTTGGAACTATCCATGAGGGGATTGGAGACGAAGATGGAGGCAGTACGCAAGGGTTTGCAAGAACTGCTGAGGAAGATGGAAGAGAGAGCCCAACAATCAGAAGAAAATTCTGATGGAAGCCAGGCTTATGTCAACGGGAAGAAGGAGGACCAGCGAAAGGAAGAAGAGGGAGAGAGAGATGGCGGATGCCACGAAGAGCAACCAAATTGGAGAAAAGAGGTAGAATTACCCATTTTTGATGGGGTTGATCCGTTGAATTGGATCAGTAGAGTTGATAATTTTTTTGAACTACAAGGGGTGTCAGAGGAAGAGAAGTTGCGACTGGCCTACATCAGTATGGAGAAAAAGGCTGGATACTGGTTCAGATTTTGGAAGAGGAACGCCAAGAATCATTCTTGGGAAGGTTTAAAGGAGGCGATGGTAATCCAATTCGTAGAAGGGAACATCGGGTCAGTCTTCGAAAGACTGGCAGCCAGTAAGCAGTCGGGGATCGGGGAAGAATACGTTCAAGCTCCGAACGGGAAGGAACTGTTGGAACCGAACGGTAGCGAACTGACAGATTCAAACGTGAGAGAACTGCCAGAACCGAACGGTTGCAGACTGTTGGATCCGAACGTGAGAGAATGGGCGGAACCTAAAGAAAGAGGACCTACCAAGCCGAAGAGGAGAGGACGGCCAGAACCGACAGTGAGGAAACTGTCAGAACCGAACGGGCTAGTACTGGAAGGAAGAATGAAGGTTTTGGTAGGAAGGGCAGATGGAAGAATCAATGCCCTGGAGAGAACAAAGAATTCATCTAAGTGGTGGGCCATCGAAAAGAACAGGGGGCTTGTAGTTTTTGATAAACCGGAAGGAAGAGAACAACGTGAAGTCTTGAAAGACATTGAAGACCATTTCCTCAAGACATATGATTCTGGAAAAAGGGTGAACAGAATACTGAATGAAGAATGGAAGACATTGGAGGAGGTTTTACCACCACCCAAACCTTCATACCTGAATTGGAGGACAACAGTTAGTGAGTACCGGCCATATGATAACACGAGAATGAAGAGAAGCCATGAGATCAAGTTTCACAGTTCCAACCTTGAGAACAAGGTTGTTTTGCAACGTGGTGTAATGTTAGGGTATAAGGTGGAAGGATATTCAAAATTAGAATAAATAAATATAGTATAAGTTAATTAGAGTAAATAAATATATATTCCAGGAAAATATTCAGTATAAGTTAATTAGAGTAAATAAATATAGTATAAATTAATTAGAGTAAATAAATATATATTCTAGGGAAATATTCAATATAAGGATATATGTTAGGATAATATATGGAGAGATATTTATATATAGAAATATTTATATTAAATGCAAATATATTGTAGGGAAATATTTAGTAAGAGATGGACAAGAAATAACTAGTATAAATGAAGTTAGAGTCTAGGGTTAAGGGTATGCTTTTGATTTGTGAGTTTTGTAAGAGAGGTGATGTTCTCAGGTAATTGACGGAGATCCTGCTCCCAGTTATTGGAAATAATTGACGGAGATTATGCTCCCAATTATTGTTTACTTTTATTTATCCACAAATTATCATCAATAAAAGATATTCATTAGTTCAATTCCATTCTTTCATTATTCTTTTACTTGTCTTGCGTGTGTGAGAGGTTGTTCTAGTTATGTTCCATACTCGGATAGGTAACATACTCCAAATTACCAGGTTTGTTAATTGCAGTTGATATAGCCACCTAGGTACGGGAGGCAGGACAGGAAACAGCCTCATTGCTCCAGATAGTCTGAGAGCAAATTTGGTAAGGCAGCCACATCAGGGTATGGTGGTTCATGCAGTTACATCACGCAATTTCAGTACCCGAAGTTAAAATGTTTTGAAGCCAATAGTTAACTATCTAAAGTTGTATTTCAATCAACTACAAAAATAGATAAATACCCCAATATTAGAGCATGATTGTATCTGTCATGCATTACCTGCAGTCCAGAGACTGAAGCTCCCTTTATTCTGTAATACTTCCAATGTGTGTCTAACTCGGCCATTACAGTTGCATTAGGTTGGCACTTATTAATTAGATTGTCAACTCTAATGAACAACTTACAAACATTCTGACTAAATGTCTAAAGAGATCAAGAATTCAATTTATATGTTTCAAGCTTAGTGCATATGATCTATATAGTCCAGCTTGAGGGGAAATGTTGAAATGTAATGTTTTTCTTTTATTATTTTTCATGTATGAGAACCCAACTTTAAGCTTAGGTTTTAGGCAAGCGTCTTGCCCCTTCTTAGTATTCTATAAATACATCAGTAAAAGTGTAACAGTCTAAGGAAAATATAACTTGTTTTGCTTCATCTCATTTATTCAAGTATTATGACAACCAAGTTGTCATTCATAGCCTCTAATCAAGTATTTCAAGTAGTACTAATCCAGTATTTTTCATGATTGAATCCATCAGCTCAAACAATCAACTAACAGACATCTAGACAAAGGCATTGAGAGGACCACGTATTAGCTTATTTGTTCCATTCCAAGTTTTGTTCATTCAAATTGTGTTTTGTGTCTGTGTGTGTCTGTGCATATATGAATTCTGCTGTTGAGTATTATTTAGCTCACTCAAGCATGTAAACAAGATTTTAGTCCTAACAATAGAAGTAGTCTGCTTCGTTTGCATTTATATTATATCTTGGTTTTAGTTTTTCACTAAAAACGCGTATGACCAAGTATAGTAATTCTTTAAATATCAGCATCAACACATTCATGCAATCACTGCCTCATAAACAATGCTGGACAGCTCAACCTGCTCATTCCCACAAGATAGCTCTGTTAATTACATGACAAAATAGTAAAGGGAGAATTATAAACTCACAGGTAAAGATATGTTACAGCAACAGAAGTCAAGCCACCCCAAAAAAACCTTATCACTAGTCTTGATACAGCCATCCCCCTTGCAGTCGTGTATGCCCCAAATGTAAGTAACACATCTAAGAAACCTATTCATCATAACATAACACTAATATTTTAAGAAACACTAGCCATTTTAAAAAGTAATAACTGCAGAAACAGAAACATCTTACTTTTGGAAAAATTCATGATAGCAAATGATGGCCCAATGCTAAGTATTGTTTTAAAAGTATCCACATTGATATGTCCATGATTGAAAGCAATGATAGTCAAAGCCTGCATAAAACAGGAATTAGACACAACCCAACTAAATCTGTTTTGTTTGCTAAATGGAGGCCGGAGTTTTCAAACTAAAACAGTCGTCCAAGCAGCTATTTACAGTATCATTGCTTTTATTTGGCAATGCAGAGATTCCAATCACATTAACAATGAGAAAATAAGGTAAAATAATTCGGACAGCAATTAGCATTGTGATGCAACAGCATTACCACCATTTATTTTAGTCCCAAAAAAAATGAACCTCAAAATATTGTGTTAAGCAATACTCATAAAAAAGTTGATTATTTCATTTCTTTTATTTAATTTCTTTACGATAGCAGTCTTTATTCAATAATAGGTGTTGACTTGGTCTATTAAGTCATGTTCAAGCCATGTCGTGAGATGTGCAAAATGCGTCAAAGCGTCTAAGTAAAGAAAGACAAAAGAAAAAACTTAATTGCAACATGGTTGAGGTGGTGGGCATGTGTCAAAAGTATGTCAAAAGTGTTAAAAACATCCAAAAAGAATTAGACATATACACACATCCAAAAAGGTGATGGTGCTTCCTAAATCCATAATCAGAGTTCAAACTTCAGAGTAACAACTATGGATGACAAAAAAGGAACCTGAAACATTAGTGCCAAGAAGATCCAAAGTCGATGGAAGCTTCGATACAGGTGAAGAAATGTCCTATGCTCAACAAAACTGCTTTTACCAGTCTGGAAACGAAACATTGAGCATACAAGAAAAGAAATAATACAAACATCATATTTACGAAGAAAAATCAATAAAAATAACATTTGAAAAGAAGTTATAACTAACCCTTTTTGACCTTTTTGAAGGTGTAGGTTTCCGCAAGAATGGAGAATCAGGTCTCATTGGCCAATTTAATTCAAAACAAGCAGGCGACCTACATATTATTGCAAATTAGAATAAGTCCGCCTAAAAGGAAAAACATTATGCGGTATCAAAGTGGCTAACCAAAAGTATTCATTGAAGTCATCATAATTCCTCCATGCTGAATGTGCAGCTTTCCCATTGTTGTTTCTACTAGCTTCCTGCATAAGATTTTAGGGGGAGTCGGTGCCAAGTGATGGAATACATGAAAAGAAATAAAAAAAAATGTATATAGCCATAACAATTCCTACAGATTTTACGCCAGTGATAGGGAAGGTTGTTACAAAAATAGAGTTGGCATGAGTAGTGCGGAAATTGTTCGCCAGAAGAGAATATTTTTATTACTTAGTCTCATGAAAGAGAGGGGAAAGGGGTTGAGAGGGTTATGATCTGATTTCCCGATAGAGGAGCTACACTCTAGGCAATTGTAGGTTTCCACCTTTTGTAATTTCCAATTGCAAATAACATACAATTTTCCAGTACCATCGTATTTTTGCATCTTTTTTATCATTATAATAATGGTCCGTAACAAGAAGCATACAACTTCCAACCTAATAAGGTTGCCCACATTTCTCTAATAAAGAATACCAGGAACATCTCAATTTGAAGTCTTGTAGCAAAGCAAAACCAACAAATAAATGAAAAATAAATTTGAACTGTAATGCATAATAAGATTTGGAACATAAAATTGCATTATAATAAGAGAGTGAATAAAGCAACTTACTGCAGCTAGCGTGTCATATATGGGACAAATTATTTTCTCAAGAAATTTTGCAGAACCGTCATCAGTTACGCAGCTGACTGCAGGTGCAGCTTCTGAATGATCCAAAATAGCATCCAACTCTTTGGCCATCTATATAACAAAATCATGGATAAAAAATTTAGCATTAAAAGTGATTTGAAATGTTTATAACCAAACTTCATCTACCTAAAATATTTAATATTATGAAAATGCGAATAACCTCAGTAAAATCAAAGCACAGAGCAACACAATACATATTCATCAGAAAAAAAAGTGATCACTGATCAGGAATACTTCCATAAAAGGAAGATAAGAACAAGAGACTAACAATCTTCTTGTGTCTAACCCTTTCAATTCAAAATATACAATTTAATTTTAACAGGTAGATCACAGTGTCGATTTATTTAAAGATTTTAATAAAAGGTTTCAAAAATAAGGAGGTTTGAAAATAACAACCCTTCTTTTTCAAGAGGGTACAAGTAACACTTACCTATTAGTAGCTTAAATTTTTATAAGTTAGACACTACCACTAAATACAAAACGAAGAAATTTTTTCATCATGTTAAGTGGACTTTAAGTCTAACTTAACCTCACAAAATTTTTTTGTAAGATGAGGTTTTCACCAACATATATACTCTAACTTAACCTTATCTCTAGTCGTTGTGGAACTTCTAACATATTCCCCTCACGTCGAGATATATACAACTTATGCATAGAACTAGACATTAATGGATGGTTCGATACCAGCCCAATAATAGGTGAAATGATATATCCAACAAACACAAATCTTTCTAGGATAGACTCTAAGTCATGGTTCTAACGGGTTATGGTGGAAACAATGCACTCAAAAAAAATATGATATATGCAAAAATATAATGGTAATAGTCTTAGTGGCAGCTAGAGCAGGATGGCCAGTGGTGGCGAGCGATAGTGGTAAGCGGATGTGTGTCACTGATGGCAGGGGTGGCAAACAAGAGTGCCAGCAGTGGCAAGTGGCAACACTGAATAAAAATGTTGTTGTAATGTCGACAGATATTAGGTTAACTTGTTATGTTTTTACTGGGTCGAGTATGGTCAAACTTCTAAGAAAATGATAATTTAGGCTGATAACCCAACAAAAGATCAAGAGAAAAGAGTTGAAATTCCAAAATTTGTGGGGTCTAGGTAGAGATTAATGGGGTGTATGAAGCAAGAGCCCAATAGATTTCTGATAGGTTTCTGATCAAGAAACCCAAATAAACCCATACTAACACAACCAAACTAACACACCAGAATGACTGAATAACCTCTTCTTGTATTATCAACCGCAAGAATACAATGTACAATGAACAATGAGAGCCTACCCTCCCCCCTCACAGGATTAACAATTCATGTTAGAACTATATTTGGTCAAAAGTCCTCTAAACATCTATACAAAGTCTATTTATACAAACCCACTTCCCGCCTGTCCTAACTGCCAAGGCAGTTAGGCTATTTAATGTTTCTTTCTCCTTTCATACACTCTCAGCCTCCTAACAATTTCTCTCATGGGTTGTTGCACTTTAGAGTTTATCTCACGCACAGCTGCACACTAGGGTTTCTCTCATGCTACTGTAGAATAGTTCTTCTCACATGTGCCGCCACACATTTGCCTCCTACATTTTCATGATGCAAAAAGCAGCCACAATGAGAACCCGAATAGCCACTGCCATGTCATGGTAGCAAGCTGGAAATCCAACTCTAATTTCTGCCATGATGCCACCATAATTGACTTTCAACAACACTAAAGACAACTCTAACCGTACAAGTCTATTTTGTAGAGTTGAATTATGCTAAAAGTCACATTATTATAGCACAAGGGGTGTGTGAATTGTTATGGCTAAAGGCTATTCTAAATGATCTTAAAGTGGCATGTGAAGAACTTGCTATCATGTATTGTGATAATAAGTAGTTATCAGCATTGCTCACAATCTAGTTCAGCATGAAAGAACCAAACACAAAGAGATAGATTGGCATTTTAACAAAGAAACTAGATAGTGTCCATATCACTACTTCCTACGTCCCATCTGGGCTTCAGATAGCAGATTTGTTTACAAAAGGCCTTCCCACTAAGTGACTTCATGATCTCACATGCAAGTTGGGAATGATAAATATTCATTCACCGATTTATCCAGGCATATAGAGCAATGTCATTGGACATGAAAGGGTGTGTCAAAAATCCCACATCAAATAGATATATGGTCAAATTATAGTATGTAAGTAGGTACCAACCTTACATTATAAGGTTGGCTTTCTATGTAATGTAAGGCTAGTGAGGCAATGGAAACACACAAAGGAAGGTTAGTAGCGAAAATAATCAAACATACCTTCAAAAGTGATTACATAGAAACCCTAGCCTGTGTCGTGAAGATAAATACAGTCAGGGACATAATCTCTTTTCTTGTCAACTATGGTTGCGAATAACAACAATTTTATGTGAAGATTGTTTTCTTACATTGGAAGATTTAGGAGAAAATTTACAAGGAGGTTCCACTAAGATATGGTAAAAGTGTTTCTGTCAATTTTGTTTGTAGGCTAGAAAAGGAATCACATGTTGATTACATAGAAACCTTAGCCCTTGTTGCAAAGATAAATTGTTGTAAGTAGGATATTAAAAGCATTACTAGAAGTTAGTAGAATATTAAAGGTATTACAAAAAGCTAATACAAGTTGTTAGAAGCTTCTAGAGATCTCTTTGTAATTATTACTTTAAGATTAGAGTTCTCTATATACAGATGCATTGTTTCAAAGCAATTAATTTTGAATAAAAAAATTTCTTTCATTCATAATTCTTTCAAGTTAAATGCAGTCAGGGAAATAATGTCTCTTCCTGTCAACTATGGCTGGGAATAACAGCAGTTTTATGTTAAGAGTGTTTTCTTACATCGAAAGATTAAGGAGATTTATAAGGAGGTTCCACTGAGATATGGAAAGTGTTGCTGCAAATTCTGTTTGTAGGCTAAAGCGTACAACCACCTAAGGGTACCAACAAAGTCAAGAAGACCACAATTTATTCATAAAACACTAGTGACAGGGAAGTGACTGTGTTGCTAGGGTATGTATTCTTTTCTCCTTGAGAAAAAGTTGGGCCAAAAACTTTTTATAATAAGTTCTTAAAAGTATAAGTAGCTTACTTAACATGATCTATTCTAAAGAGGTGTCGGTAACAGCTAACGGGAGCTAAAAAAGGACCTTGTGACATTTTTATGGCTTACTTCCATGAACTTCACAAAGAAACTAACCAAAATATGCCCTTTCTATTAGTGAAAATAAATTAACAATGCTAATGGAGGGATGATCTATAATATAAAGAGCACAATTAGAGACTTACATTGTGGAATATAAAGCATATACACTCAGGAAGAAAACGGACATTTGCAGCTTCACCCCAAATAAGAAAATACAAGGAAACCAAAGAAAGTTTCCTATCCCGGTTAATAGCCTCTAAACTGCACGAAGCATTAAATGGAATGCAATCAAATAAAATATGAAATAAACTGCACGACGCATTAAATGGAATGCAATCAAATAAAATATGAAAGAGGAAAATCATTCAAAGAATGAGTAAGTTGAAGTAATAACCTATTCCAAGCAAGACGAATTCTCAAGTATCTGCACCACCTGATATAGTTATCTAGCACCTTCAAGAATACTTCATTGATTGTTTTCTCATCTATTTTCTGCACATTACAAAATTCAACAAAAACAATGGAATGTCACAAAGCAATGTATTGTACATTTACCAAAGGACCATACTCAGTATACCTACAATGTAGAAGTTGTTAAACACCTATTATGCAAGATTTACATTTTAATGTCAAACTCAAGAATTTAAGTAACCTTATAAAGCTTCAATAATCATGACCAGTAGACTCATCTTACAAGCTTTTAAGAGTTTAGCAAAAAGATATTGAAAGTGCTATTATAATATTCAAGCATAAGGTACAAACCCATCATAAGTCATGATGAAGAAACAATGAATAATGGACCAGGATGTCTCCACGCATGATCAGTAAGGATTAGAATAATAAAGAAAAGATAGAAAGAAGAGTATATAGGAGTTAAGTTCAGAAGTGAATTTGGAAAAAACTTAACCCTGACACCTTAAAGCGCTAAGGCCCACCAACTAGATGTTATTTAGCTTTTGCTTTTTGTTGGACATCCCACTTAGAGAATTAGGGTGAAACTATAATGAGTGCAAACCTTTGTAATATTGAGTTAAACTTAAAATTTAATTTTAAACATGATATCAAATTCTAGCAAGGTTCTATATAGTGAAGGGTTTTGACCAACAAGTGAGTTGACATAATTGTTGCCAAGTGTTGTGGAATGAAAGTCGCCAATAATTAATGCAAAAATTTTGCATGAGTTGACTCATAATTCCAACTATAAAAGAAAAATTTGATCTAGTAATGGTAAGATAAACAAGTTTCCCAACCAGCCTTATATATCTTTCCAAGTCAAAGAAAGCTTCTCCTTGTACTATCATTGATTTTTTATTTCGATTCATTGGACAATCCATTGGTTTAGAATCAATCATGTTCGTCTCTTTTAGGATGTCAAAAGCATATTTCCTTTGACAAATTACAACTCCTTCCTTTGCTTGTGCGACTTCTAGCCAAGAAATATTTTAGACTTCCAAAATCCTTGCTCTAAATATGATTGCATAAGTGTTCCCTCAACTAAGATATCTAGCACCATCATTCCCCATAAATAATATATTGCCAACATACAACATTAAGTACACACATTTTCCAAGGGAGGTGTGACAATAAAAACAAAATGACTTGCCTTATTACATTTCAACCCAAATGTTTGGACATTGTGGTTTAATTTCCCAAACCAAGCACGTGGAGATTGCTTGAGACCATAGAGAGAGCGACGGAATTTGCAAACCAAACCAAACTCTCCCCTAAGAAACAAAACAAGATGGTTGCTCCATGTGGACCTCTTCATGACCATAAGGTAGAAAAGCATTTTTAATACCTAATGCTTGCCATGGCAAGGAAAAGTTTGATAGTATTCATTTTGCCACCTGGGAGAAAGTATCAAGATAGTCAAGCACACAGATACAAATATATCCTTTTGAGAGCAATCGAGCTTTAAGGCGATCAACTTCACAATTAGGTCCTTTTTTATCAAATAGGCCCAACAACAACCAATTGTCTTCTTTCCAAGTGGAACAAGAACCAACTCTCATATATAATTTTGTTCAAGAACTGCATTTCAACAATCATGACTTGTATACAAGACAATCAAGTCCCTTTTTTTAGCATACACATGGCATCCATCTTGCTCAAGGTAGTCATGATGTCCTTGGCAAAGAAACCACATTTTGATGGCAGCATACCAAGATAGATAATTTGTCCCATTTAACTTCTCAAAAGTAATCGAGGGACTTCGAGAGAATGAAATAGCACCTCCAGTTGTCATTTCTGATCAAAAAAACAATGAAAGGAAGCAACAATAAGAAGGAAATTGAAAACCCTAGGGGTTTTCTTCAAGGTTAGGTTCTTAACTTCACTGAAATGAAGTTTTGAGGGTCAAAAAAGAGAAAGGAGGATCCAGCAACAGCTTTGGAGGTGCCGCATTTGGGTGCAACAGACAAAGACAGTGTGTGTGGCGATGCATGGCGGAGAACTAGCCCTCGACACCAACGAGGTTGGTCATCGCTTGGAGAGGCTATCCAAATCCAGTGGTCGTCGGATGAAACTGCAACGACGAACAGCGGCAAACAACCGCGAACTGCAACGAAATGGTAGAGAACAATGGCTGATAGTGTTGGACAGCTAAAGATTATAGTGCACAGTCTCAGATAGGGGCTGGACAACCGTAGACAGTGTCAAAAAACGCCAGACAGATGCGGATAGCGATAACTAACACTGGTGGATAAGAAAAGACGGAAACCTGAGTGTGATCGACCCGCTCCAATACCAACTTAAGATTAAAATGGAGAAAAATATATTCTGAACAGCATAAAGAACCCCTCTTCTAGTTCTGTATTTTTATTAGAAGACGATTTATACGATAGAAAGACTGAACATTAAAAGCATTGTCCTGGGCTACTTGGACAAAGAACTAGGTGCAGAGGTTATCTAACACTCAACTTCCTACGTTAGACCAAATGATTACATGGATTTTTTAATTATTTCAACAAAAAGTAACAAGATAATGAAACCCAAAAAATGAAACTTGACTTCGACCCCTAGTATCATAATGAAATATAGACAAGATAGAGTTGCACCACAGTTCATCTCTTTCTAGAAAAAAAAAATGTTTCCCTCATTGACATGACTCATTCTAAGACTTGGAGTCTGCAAAATAAAGAATCATCCTTTTTAATTTTGATAAATATGGATGAGCCAAACTATCATGTAGAGCCTAGGAGATTGGGATGCTAAACAAGAAATTGACCATCTAGTGCCTAGATAGTAAAGTCCCCTAGATTCATTTCCTTAACCAATCAATTGACCCGTATTGCGCTCTTGAATAACAAGAGAATTTGCATCAAAGGTTATAGAACAATTTAAGGATTTAGCTAATTGACTAACAGAACATAGGTTAAAAGGACAATTAGGGGCAAAAAAAACATGTTTTAGGTTCAAAGACAAAAAAAGGGAGATTTGACCAACTCCTTGAGAAGTAACTAAATCCATAGGCTAAAGTAATAACATAAGGAATTTTAGGATGAGAAACGAAAGAAAATAAGGAAGCATTATCATAAATGTAATTGGAAGCAACTGAGTCAATTATTCAAGAACTTTCACATTCCAAGTTTTGAGATATACATGCTATTCACAAACTAGTGAAAGATTGTTCTTGGTTCTTGGACTTCAAACTGAGATATTATTGATATTCTTCATAAGAAAAATGTGGTTCAACCTTATTAGATTTGAAGATCTTTGTCGTCTTGCTAGGAAAACCATGCCAGAATAAGCATTTATCTTGAGTGTTGCCAATTCTCTTACAAAAAGAACATTGACGACATTTGTATCCAATTTGAGAAAAGGAAGAAATATTTAAAAAAGAATTCACCAACAATCAGAATTACAGCAACAATCTACACTCCCAAGCTAGTGCCAACTACAAAAGATGGAAAATAATAGCAGAAGAAGAGTATGTGTTAGGTTCTTGGATTTGGAACCTAACAAGAACTCACTCAAAAGATAGAAACAGAAAGAAAGAATGGGTTTTCTGTATTATTCACAATAAAAGAAACCTTTTTACACAAAGTACATTCGATGATCTTCTACAATGTTACAGGAGCTATATTTATAGCAGCTCTGACTCACTCCCCTATTAGAACAGAAACCTCTACCCCTAACCATTCGGTTGTCCACTCTCAATCGTTCGGTCATGCACCTGGTTACCACTACCACCCGGCCTCTCCTATTGATACCGTTCAGCCCTCTCCTATTGATACTGTTCGATTGCCCACGTTACCGCTCGACTTCTAGCCTAAACCCCATCTATCCCAACATCCTATATCCTAACAGTATGAGAGAGAGGAGAGAGGAGCCTCTCAATCAAAGATGAAACTACAAAAACAAGGGCAAGGAGGTCCGAAAGGCCTTGTGAAGAAAACATGGAGTTGTTTCAGTGATAATAAGGTTGCTGACAGCTGATAACAATGGTCAATGGACAGCGGACATGGCTGCCAGCCAGCAATGGCTTGCAAACTATGTAAGACTAATGTGATTGGCAACTGCTGATAGTCACTACAAGATCCTGCTTTATACCAACTTGAGACTGAAAATATGAAAAGAACTTAAGAGATTGATTATCTCCCATATGATCTTTATTATTTATAGAAGAAAATTACATCAAGAATATCTAGGTAATTAATGCTAACAGTGCATAGGTACAACTGCTAGCCACCTACATTAAATAAATATTCTAACAACAGATATATTTAATACATATTATAACAGCATCATTCAATGTAAGAGAGGAAGTGATCAATGTCCAATATATGGATGCTTAGAAGAATTTTGGGCAGAGAAACATCCTCTATGCCTTAATAAGATTTTGTTGTATATGATTGACGGCTTATGATTCCTTTGCCCTTAAGACTTAAATTGATCTAAATTGTGATCACTGTTTTGTTGTAAATTATGTTCTTTAGGGCTTTGGAGTTCGAGTGTAGTATTCGTTCATATAAGTTTAATATTTCATGTGGGTTATCGTTACATATCATAAAAAAAATTCGTAAGATTTATTTGATTCAATTTATGTTCAACCAATTAATAAATGACATCCAAAATTATTTATTCATGTAGATTGTTTCTGCCTTAGAACAATTTGAAGCAATTAGTATTTGGCGCTTTGAATTTATCATAGATATACATGTGAGAATTATATTAGAATAAAGTTAAAAACGCATAATTATAAATTTAACTTGCACCACACGTGTGTGGGAGACACACAAAAGGTCCGCCCACAGGGGTGCAGCTCTGCCCACGAGAGTATGGGAGATGCACTTAATCAGAAATTACATGAGAGATCCTTCCACATAGGTGTGGAAAGCGCACTAGAGAGATTATTTCTCTTAAGAGACTGCAACCTCATTTAACCATGTTTTTCGTACTGAATTACAAAAAGTGGGTACAAAAGTTGTACCTTGGAATCACTTATTATAATGTTGAGGAACAAAAGCTATCATTCTTTCAGTGAGCAAAGATCAAGTTTTTAGGACTACAGAAAAAGTTTATATTCTCGTTTGAGGCATAGTAAACAATTGAGATCGACATCAAAGAACAAAATTCTAAATTTCAAAAAGCTGTTACTATATCACTGCCAGACCATAGTAAGTAAGAACTAGTTTGCTTCTATTTGTCAATACCAACCAACTTCAAGCTAAAGTTTTTTCCATCTGTCACTGAAAGTCTGATTACAAACAATTATGTTTCTTTTAAGACAGATAATAAAATAAAAACAGAATGCCTATAAACTGAAAATTAAATAATACTCCGGATAATAAAACTACACCAAAATGGATTCATAAAAGAACTCACTGGATCAGTTTCAGCAGGTATTCCAAGTCTAGACTGCTTATTTGCTATCATCAAGATAACATTTTCACGCTGGTTCCTTACATTGTCTTTCTGCATGTGCAAAAACAAAGTTTATAACCAAGACCATTTAACACTTCCAGGAAAGCAAAACATCTAATCAGAGAAAACTGGTAATAGAAGAAGTAGCTTAATCATAACCATGAGTGACCGTTTTCCCTATTAATTCTAAAAGTTGACATTCAGATACCGGAATAAATTCTTGTGTACAAATTCACTCAGCAGATCACAATTTATATAGAAAAAATCTATCTTGTGTCTTGAATTGATCATAGTGCAGCTGAGAACAAGAATTTCCCCCATTAACACATGAATTCAGATTCAGAAACTTGAATAAATTTCTTCAGTGTACAAATTCACTCAGCAGATGCACTTGGTTATTTTTAATGAAAAATTGTTCTGATTTATTATATATCTTTCGGACCTTTTATAATAAAATTAAAACTCAATTTGATATTTCTATTCAAACTTTACGAAGTGATAATGGTCCTGAATATATTTAAAATTCTTTTAAACAATTTATAGTTTCTCATGGAATTTTCCATTAAACTTCATATGCTTATACACCTCAACAAAATGGGGTGGCTAAGATCAAGAATAGATATATTATTGAAACAACTCGCACCCTTTTAATTTATGGTGAGATTCCTCAACATTTTCATCCAGTTTGACATTAAGTCATTTGTTATGTCTAACTAATTGAGAGGTCAATGGCAAATAGTAGTCCAAGAAAGGAAGAGTGAATTGTACTAATCTTTGCACAAGAGAAAAAGCATAATTGTAAACAAAGCTAAAGATTTTAGCACACCCCTTCAACACAAACCTAGCTTTATAATAATCTATGTTACGTATCCGAGAATGGAACGTGACTAGAGCGCTTCCCTCACACACTCTCACAGAGATATAACATTGGAAAATAGATGAATAAACCTCTTATATTGAATCAAAGAAAACAACCGATAACTGGGAGCATAACCTTCGTCAGTCACCTGAGAGCATAACCTCTCTTTCAAAACTCACAAATCAAAAAAGCCTGCCTTCACCCCTAGGCTCGCCTCTTATTTATACTAATTAATTCCCTCTAAAGATATTCTGAATAATATAAAATAATCCTATTTACTATAGGTATCTTATACGAATATATTATATTTACTTATACCAAATAATATCCTAAGATATGGTAGTGGTTACTCTAATTAACCCTATCTGAATCTCCTCCCAAGATATCCCTCCTATTACTCCAATTAGTTTCCCGCTGTGCCAACTAGGAAACTTCCTTGCCGCTACCCACCGTTCGGTCAGCCAGCAACCTGTCTTCTCCTGCTTGGGCCGTTCGGTCCTCCTCTTCAACTCGCCCCCCTTCTTCTACCGTTCGGTCCTCCTCTTCAACTCGCCCCCCATCTTCTACCGTTCGGCCAGTTCGCCCCTCATCTTCTACCGTTCGATCCCTCTTATACCTTCTCCTCTCATATGTTTTCCAGCCCCTAACATTACCCGCCGCCTGATGATCAACCTTGTCCTCAAGGTTGAAGTCTGGATATTGATCTAATAGTCAGGGCGTCTTCCCAGGTTGCTCCGTCCGTTCCCCCCTCCTGCCACTCTATTAACACTTGGTGCACCACGTCCTCCCCTTGTTGTATCTGTCTTCTATCCAAATATCTGATGGGCCAGAAAGAGGGTCCCTCCATTTGCAGATCTTCTGGTAATTCCTTCTCCACGCTGCTTTCCCCCACTGCCTTCTTCAATTGAGATACATGGAAAACTGGGTGTATCTGTGTGGTCTCTGGTAGTCGAAGCTTAAAGGCCACTTCCCCTATCTTCTGTATGACCTGGTATGGTCCAAAATACCGTGCGGCTAGTTTAGGATGCAATCTGAACGTCATTGATGACTGCCTGTGCGGTCTAATCTTTAAGAACACCCAATCACCCACTTCCACATCTGCCGGTCTCCTTCTTTTATCGGCCTGTTTCACCATCAGTTCCTGGGCCCTTGCTAAATGAAACTTCAATTGTTTTAGCGCTTCGTCCCTTGTCTGCAACTCCTAGCTGACTGCTTCCACTAAGGTCTCCCCCGGTATAAACCTATGCAGAGAAGGGGGGGATCTTCCATACACTGCTTCAAACGGTGTATGATAGAAACTCAACAGTAAGACTAAAATTCACAGTATATTATTCAAGTATTATGCAGAAAAAAAGGTTATGGAGCTGAAAGCTCTACAATCACCAGTAAAAACCAGAGTGCTCACACTCCTAACCAAAGGATGACTCTCCTCCTAACCCACTAACAACCTCCTTTCACGTGATGCCCCCTCACTCTCCCTACTCTCTCTTATAACAGAATTCTCCCAGGATTCTTGACACGTCATTCATCATCCTAACTAACTTTTCCCTATTTCTTTTCCTAACCCCACTTTCTTTCTTCTTATGTAAACATTCCATATTTTGGGCCTTGCTCTCTCTATGATTGTTTCTTGTTGATTAACAGGCCCATCCTTCTTGGGAATCCTATCAGTGTACACCCCGTTGCCTCTTGATAGTTGGTATTGTACCAATATTCTGCCCAGGGTAGCACTACACTCCATCCCTTTGGTTGTACTGAGCAGAAGCACCTCAGGTAACCCTCCAACACCCTGTTCACGACCTCGGTTTGCCTATCCGATTCAGGATGATAGGTTGTGCTCATTTTCAGCTGAGTACCCTGCAGTTTAAAAAGCTCCTTCCAAAAAATGCTCAAAAACAGTGGATCCCTATCACTCACAATAGATATTGGTACCCCATGCAGTCGGACAATCTCCTTCACAAATACTTCAGCTATGGTACGAGCAGAATAGGGGTGTTTCAGTGGTATGAAATGGCTTTATTTACTGAGTCGGTCCACTACCACCAAAACAGCGTCATACCCATGGGATTTAGGCAACTTCACTATAAAATCCATACTTATTTCTTCCCAATGGCGTTCGGTATGGGCAAAGGCTGCAGCAACCCTTGTGGGGAGGATGACAGATACTTATGTTGTTGGCACACCAGGCAGCTTGCTACGAAGTCGGTCACTGCTTTCTTCATTCCTATCCAGCAAAGTGATTGTGCTACCTTGCGATAAGTCCTATAAACCCCTGAATGCCCTCCGATCTGAGTTGTGTGAAACTCTGCTATCAGCTTAGGCACCCAGATTGAGTGAGCTGAAATCACAAGCCTCCCCTTATAGTGTAACCGATCGTTCTCCATAGTAAACGAGGGATGCAAGTTGGGGTCCTTTCTTAGGTCTTCTATCACCTTTTTTAGCGCCTCATCCTTCTCAACTTCCTCTAGAATTTCCCCGAAGTCTTGCCAATACGGTCTGGCCACCAGTCTCAATTCCCTTGCTTCCTCCGTGTCTTCATCCTCCTTTCGAGATAGGGCGTCTGCTACCCTATTGGTGATTCCCGACTTGTAAACAATCTCAAAATCATACCCTAGGAGTTTTGCAATCCAATTCTGCTGATTCTGGGTGGTAATGCGTTGCTCCAAAAGGTATCTCAAGCTTCTTTGATCCGTGTGAACCACAAACTTTTGACCTAACAGATAAGGTCTCCAGTGTTGTATGGCTAGGACCAAAGCCATCAGTTCTTTCTCATAAATCGACTTACTCAACGATCTCTCCGATAATGCCTTGCTGAAAAAAGCGATGGGTCTCTTTCCCTGTGTTAGAACCGCTCTTATTCCTCTCCCTGAAGCATCGCACTCGATATGGAAAGGTTGGTCAAAATCAGGCAGAACCAGTACTAGTGCAGTGGTGACGGCTTTCTTTAAATTAGCCATGGCTTCCTTCGCTCGCTCCGTCCACGTGAAATTCCCCTTTTTTAGAAGGTCGGTCAGTGGTTTGGCAATTTTCCCATAGTCCTTCACAAACCGCCTATAGTAACCTGTCAGACCCAGGAACCCTCTCAAGGCCTTCACCGTCTTGGGCTTCTCCCAATCCACCACAGCTCTTATTTTGTCCGGGTCCATCTAGACTCCTTTCTCTGATATCTGATGACCCAGATATCCTATTTGGACCTTGCCAAACTCACACTTCTTCCTATTGGCCACCCAGTGGTTCTCCTCTAACCTTCTTAGTACCAGACCGACATGCCCCAAGTGTTCCTCCCATGACCGGCTATATATCGGGATATCATCAAAAAATACGAGTACAAATTTCCTCAGGTAAGATTGCATTAGACTGTTCATCGCACTCTAGAACGTGGCTGGTGCGTTGGTGAGACCGAACGGCATCACCATGAACTCATAATGACCCTGGTGTGTCTGAAAGGCCGTTTTCTCTATATCCCCTTCTCCCATCCGAATCTGGTGGTAGCCTGACTTCAAATCCACCTTCGAAAAATACTTGGCCCCTTTTAATTCATCTAACAGTTCTTCTATCAGTGGGATAGGAAACTTACCCAGTACTGTTGCTCGGTTGAGGGCTCTATAATCTACACAAAACCTCCAGCTGCCATCTTTCTTCTTTACTAGTATCACAGGACTAGAATATGGACTAGTGCTCGGCCTTATGACTCCGGTCTTCAGCATCTCGGACACCTGTTTTTCTATCTCGCCTTTCATCATATGGGGATAACGGTATGGCCTTACATTCACGGGATCCATCCCCTCTTTCAATGGTATTTGATGAACCATGCCTCTGTCCGGTGGCAGCCCTCTGACCTCGTGAAATACCTCCTCGTACTGCTTTAGGATTTGTTCCATGGCCTGATTCTGCTTCTCAGTTAGCTTATGACCGAATGGTTTTTCTTCCTCACTCTTCCTTGTCCATCCTAGTTCCCACACTAACATCCATGCTTCCACTTCCTTCATTTTAAACAAAGTTTCTGGTTCAACCATTCTCCGATCTAAAGTGGGGTCTCCTTTTATGATCGTCTTCTTTCCTTCTTAACCAAACACCATTGTTAAATCCCTCCAGTTCAACGTTACTTCTCCCAGCTTGGCGAGCCACTCTACTCCTAGTATCACATCAACCCCTCCTAATTCGAACAAATGGAACCGTTCGGTAATTTGCGTTTCCCCCACCTCTATGGCTACCCCTTCACAGCGTCCTCTAGTCTTCTTCTTCTGGCCATCTCCTAGACTCACCGAATAAGGAGGAGTATCCTCCACGGCTAACCCTAGCTCCTTCACCAGTTCGTTGCTTATGAAATTGTGGCTGGCACCACTATCAATCAAGATCAACACCTGTTTCCCTCCTATCTGTCCATGTAGTTTCATCGTTCTGGGTTGGGTTAGGCCCCCAGCTAAGAAGGCTGACAACTCCATCTGTATATGGTCAAGTTCGGTCTCCACTTCCTCTGTGTTCTCGTCCTCCTCATCTTCGGCTAATATTGTAATCCGCAGACTCCGTTCGGGGCATTGGTGGCCTGGTCCGAACAGTCCCCCACACTTGAAACATCTCCCTTCTTCCCTTCTTTTAAGATATTCCGCATGCGGTAAATTCCGTACGTTTCTTTCCCTGTTGTTGGTGGTTCGGTCTATCCCACTCCTGTGCGCTCCTTCCCTTCCTCTAGTCCCCCCATTCTCCGTGGACCCTGTTCGGTTCCCTGTTGCAATTCCTGTACGGGTTTGGTTGGAACGACTGCTTTCTAATCGTGCTCCCGTTCCGTTTGGTCTGCCCCAGGATTGAGTTCTACTCATACTCCCACTGCCCGTCTTCATGCCGCCTTGGATTTCCTCCACATCCCTCGCCATCCTTATGGCTATCATTAGCTCCTGTGGATCAAGGAGTCGGACTTGATTCTGAATTTCATTCCGCAATCCAGCCATGAAGTACCCCATAAGCGGTTCTTTGGCAACCCCTTTTGTCTGACCCACCAAGATTTCAAAATCTTGGATGTATTCTTCTACAGAGCCTGATTGCTTAATAGTCGTCAGTCTTTCAAAGACTGGTCCCTGATTTCTTCCCCCGAACCGCAACACCATTGCCTCCTTCAATCCTGTCCACGTTCGGTTTCCCGTCTGCTCCCGCCAAAATCTGAACCAAAACCCGGCACTGCCTTCCATACAGATGTAGGCAAGACGTAGCTTTTCTTCCTCCGATACTCCTTGCAACTCAAAGAATTTATCCGCCCTATTGATCGAATTCAACGGATCAAAGCCTTCAAAAACGGGCAACTCCACCCTTTTTCTCCAATTTAATTGTTCCTCCGGTTGTCCTACACCGTCTGGTCCATTGCTTCCCTTCCCGTTCGGACCTCCTCCTTCGACACCGTTCGGTCCTCCTACAACATTACCGTTCGATTCGTTCCTTCCCCCATTGCTCGCTCCCTCACCCTTCTCGCTCCCTTGAACAGAGGCTTGGCTCTGTTCTGCGTACCCCTCTCGTTGTCGGTTTAATCCTTCAATCATCTTCATCAGTTCTTGGAACTCACTCTACATTGTTGCCTCCACGTCTTTTGGTTTCCCTTCGACCACATTCATTCTTCCCTCCATGGTGTCTACTACTTCCATCAATCGGTATTCGGCTGGCCTTTCACTCTTCTCTATCGATCCGGCAGGTCGGACCAATTGTTACGTATCCGAGAATGGACCGTAACTAGAGCGCTTCTCTCACACACTCTCACAAAGAAATAACAATGGAAAATAGATGAATAAACCTCTTATATTGAATGAAAGTACTGAATCAAAGAAAACAACCGATAACTGGGAGCATAACCTCCGTCAGTCACCTGAGAGCATAACCTCTCTTTCAAAACTCACAAATCAAAAAAGCCTGCCTTCACCCCTAGGCTCGCCTCTTATCTATACTAATTAATTCCCTCCTAAGATATACTGAATAATATAAAATAATCCTATTTAATATAGGTATCTGATACGAATATATTATATTTACTTATACCAAATAATATCCTAAGATATGGTAGTGGTTACTCTAATTAACCCCATCTGAATCTCCTCCCAAGATATCCCTCCTATTACTCCAATTAGGTTCCCACTGTGCCAACTAGGAAACTTCCTTGCCACTACCCACCAACTAGGTCAGCCCGCAACCCGTCTTCTCCTGCTTGGGCCGTTCGGTCCTCCTCTTCAACTCGCCCCCCATCTTCTACCGTTCAGCCAGTTCGCCCCTCATCTTCTACCGTTCGGTCCCTCTTATACCTTCTCCTCTCATGTTTTCCAGCCCCTAACAATCTACCTCACCATTTGGTTCAACCTTCATAGCATGCACTCATGTGCAACAACTTGCAGATGAGAACACCAGCCTTTTGACCAGGAGGAAGAGGCACGGGCTCTCATGTACCCTTGTGAGATGAATAGGGAATCATTATCCAATGCACCAAAAGTAGAGCCGTCAAAATGGGTCACAACCCGCGGGTCAACCCGGCCCGTCACAGGTTCGGGCCGGGTTGGGTTTGAAAAATACAACCCACCTATATACGGGTCAGATTTCAACCCGACTCATTTAGACCCGACTCATACGGGTTGAACCCGTAGTGAGCCGGGTTGGCCTACCTACCTAATTTTATTTTTTTAATTTATTATTTTATTTATGAAACCCTAAAAAATAAAATACTCTCTTCACTCATTATATTTACCAAAGTAACCTATGCTCTCACAAATCACTCTCATAGTACTTGCTCTTATTTGCGGTGCTCTCACTCTCACTTCACTAAAATTATTATCATTCAAGGAGCAGGTAAAACACCCTTCCTTTTTTCTTCTCTTTTCTCAACATTTTTGTTTTCTCACTTCTCTTTCTTTTTTTCAAAAACCCTATAATGACCAAAATAGGGGTTTGCAAATTTGTTTTTTGTTGTGGGAGATTTGAAGACATGGAATGATTTTTTTTCCTTTTTTGACATGCTTTGTTCATTTTATTTAAACAATTTGAGTATACATTATTTGAACAAGCTACTTTTGATATCTTTGAATTTGGGAAATTATGTTATAAATTAAATTATTAATTTTTTGTTGATGTTGTTGAGTACTGGTTCTTTTTTTCTATCTTTGAATTTGGATTTATTGTACTTTTTATTATTATTTTGAATTGTCTTTAACATAATTTTTTGGGAGTGGAATTTCTTTAAATTCAAATTACAGAAAGTTTGTATTATTTTTTTATTTTAAAAAAATGTAATTAAATGAGTTAGTGAGCCAACCCGTTTACCCACCAACCTGTGGTGGGTCGGGCCGGGTTCAAGTTTTTCTGGCTCGCTAATAAATGAGCCGGGTTGGATTGGCTCACTAAGTGACCAACCCGTGGTAGGTCGGGCCGGGTTACCCGTTTTGACAGCTCTAACCAAAAGCAATATCCATGGATTTTGAAACTATTGATTAATAAATACATGTTTATACACAAAGAACCAAGGAGTATTGGGCTTGACTATTAACTTCAACCAAAATTATTTTTATCTTATTTAGAAATTTTACGCCCTTTAGAGTCATAGAGACATTCTAGAGAAAGTAATACAAGGAATAAAAAAAATCCTAAGTGTAACCTGTTGTCTTCTAGTAGGAGCACAAAGACAACTATCTCTACAACCATACCCATAACAAAACAAAGGTCATAAGCCAACAAGCAACATCAGAAACAAGGTCAAGTTCCCAAATATGGCTTCATCATAAAAAACTTGGACATCCCTCCTTAACCTAATATAATCCTTGGTTCCCTCATTTGTTCATTAAAGAGTTTGTTAAAATGTGATATTCTAAAGAGTTTTTCCTAATTACTATAGAAATATAGACAATTTTTTAACCTAACAATATACTATTTACAACAAGGATCCTTTATTAGGTGATCATGATACCCCTATCCTAGAAACCAAAGATTCATTAGATGCAGGACATGACAATATTACCCTTTCTCATAATACTATCATAGACACTGACAATGCAAATGTGTGTATTATTTTTCGTTTTACTAAATCTAAAAATTCAGGGTCTGTTTGGGAAGTTATGAGATTAGATTATTTCAATGGTTGATTAAATGCATAACAGATTATTGTTATAATAAACTATAATCAGAATCAGTTTTTGATGTGGGTAAGTTTTGCTAAAAAAGGTTTTCAAATAATTAACTTTGTTTTGGATGCAACGAAAAACCAGCTTTTACATGAAAAAATAGTATGTGTGAAGCTCGTGACGGGAGAAACTGTTGAATAATAATTATAAGCAATAAATTTTCAGATTCAAGAAAACAATTTTCTTTTCAAGAAAAAATAAATCAGGAAAAAAGTAAGCTTTTTACAAAATTTCAAATTTGTGCCTCAAAAAATCTAGCTTACTTTAAAAATGGCTTATTTTCAATCAAACAGCTGATATTGATGGGAAAAAACATGCACCAAGTGTAAAGCAGCCAGTAGACGGGCAAATTAATCTTAGGTAGCATAACAAAGCTTAAGTGCGAGAAGAGACATGTAACTCCCAATACAGTTGAACAATGTCAGTAAGAGGGCTATTTGGAGAAGAGACATGTAACTCCCAATACAGTTGAACAATGTCAGTAAGAGGGCTATTTGGAAATGGAATAGGTAGAAGTCATATGTTTAGTGTAACAAAATCCCCTTCTTTGTTATTAGTAGTAGCAAATATTCATCTTTTGCTAATTGTTGATTTAAAATATTGGGAATGGGAACCACCATTTTGTATCAGTAATAAAACTTTAAAAAAAAAAAAAAAATAGATGACCAATCCAGCAGGAACCTTGAAAGAGATCTGTTAGTTACGATGCAATTAGCCATGATACACAGCAATGATATATAGAATTAAAAATTCCCACCAATCATTACAAACCTGAAAACCAAACACAAATTCTAGAAGATCGAACAAGTCTGCATCCCTTTGTCCAGATATTTTAAATCCAGCAGGAAGTCTAGGTAACTGATCAGTATACCTAATTGCAGATATTGCTGCTTTAACCTGATATTGAGAACCAAACCTCAGCTTTAGAAACTACCACAAAGAGTAAATGAATTCAAGGGTATTACAGAAATCATGCAGTAACCATAAATGGATGTGTCAATGTCAGCAACTCCTAGTTATTGTCAATACAGTGAATGGGTAAAGTACAAGAAACTTGAATGAAAGAGAGAGAGGACACAGAAGTCTTATAAAGCATTCAACTTACTTCAGGGAAAATTCTGATAGGATTGGTTAATGATGGGGCTTCCAGAGGAATAATATTGTATGGTGTAAGCTCTCCAGATAATGTCACACTTGACTTCTTTAATTTTCTCAACTAAGAAAACAAGAGACAAATACGATGAGCTAATTACAAATCATAATCAGTTAGTAAAAGATAAGTTCGTTAAGAAGATTTTCCATGTTCAATTAGAATTTTAAAAGAAACAAACGACAACAGGCAGTCAAAAGATTTTTATATTCCTTTTTTAGATGTCAATTCGCAATACAAAAAGAACAAAAACTAGTGGCTTATAAATTTGAAAGCAACCAAATTAATCATCAAAATAAAATGAATAGTTTAAAATAATTGAAGCATTCAATGCATAATCAGTAAAGTTAATTTGCTTTATGATAGACATCTTAACACAAAAGGAGTACCTCCTCCACTACGAGTCCTCCAACTCCGTTGGGATCAGCATCCTTACTAAGTGCCTCCAGGACCTCCACTAAAGCCCGTAGCGTAGCAATGATCTTTCTCATTTCAGATGATCTAAGCTTCAACCTACAGTATTAAAACAGTTCACACAAATATTATACCACTCAAAAAAAACACAATATAGATAAATATATATATATAGGTTTTTAATCAACAAAATCTAAAAGGTAAATAAGAAAGGATTTCTTCATAGTTTAAGAATTTTAGTTAGGAGAGGAGAGCAGCCAACCAATAACAGTTTCACTACAGCACAAATTATGTATAAGTATAATTACTCACATATAAGACTTAAGGAAAGAAAACTGACAGTCTATTTGCTGTCTTAGATGTTCAACATTACTATTAGTTTATTATTTTGCATATTACACATTATTTTTCACCACCTTCAACACAATGACTTCTTAACCACAGAAACCTTCTATTGCCTTTTAATCACTTATATGGGAAAAGAAAAATAAACCAAGCCTTGAGCCAAAATAAATAAACCAAGCCTTGAATTCTGATTAATATATACAAGTAACTCTACAGAACAAAAACAAGTTGGTAATTTTATCCATTGAGAAAAATAATTTAAGGCCATAATTGCAAATAAGCAACGAGCTTTATCAACACAGCATGAACAGGAAATAACCTCCTTCTATTTTACTGAAGAAATAAACTACATATTTATAAGTTAAATTTTAAAAAAAAATTATGGGCTGGACATACTCTCCCAATGAGGAGCTAAAATTTCCAGATTCTTGCAATCTCTGTTCTTCTCGTTGAATGTCATCCACTCTATGACGTTGCTTGTAGTGAAGATAAAACTTCCAAAGGTTTTCCAAGTCACGATTGCGATCAATCCGAACCCCATCCTTCTTAGCAAGTTTTTGCTAAAGAAGATAGCAAAACGAAAATAATAATTAAGTGAGCTGATAGACCCTTTAAAGTCAGACAAATAAAAAGAAAACATCAATTGAAGAAAAAGGTAATGTATCACTAAAAATACACTGATCATGACCAATACCTTGATTACAGACGTTAAACCAGTCTTGAATTGTAAAACTCCCCTACCATGACTGTTGGGATCCAGATTTTGAGCCATACTATATGCCTGCTCGCACACTGAAGGTCAAAAGTAAGAGGTCATAATGATGCATATCACAAAAGGAACACTATGAGCTGATTCAAGCTGAACCAATATTAATCTGATATGTGTATCATGCAACAAATTATGATATCTTTCTTCGTATTTCACGTGACAGACACATGAACTCGTTGTTAGAATTATTGGTTAGTGTGTGTGAGTTGTGTGTATCTTAATGGTAAAATAATTACTAAGTCTACCTATGTTAGTGTAGTCAATAGGACTAAAGTAGGGAGTAGTGTGTTGGGTTATCTCTAATGATTGTACCTAGCAGTCTAGGACAGTTCCTTGACCTTCCATCTTTCTATTGTATCAATTCTTTATCTATATAAATAATAGAACATGAGGAGGGTCTATTAATCCCTTCAGAAATATATTTTCTCTGTTTTAAATCTCAACACCTGTAAAACCAACATATAAATTGAGGATTATCTCCATTGATATCTCTTTTCAAGCTACATCTCTAACCAATATGGGACTCGAGTTTTCCCAATACACCCTTTCATATCCAGCACTATTGAGTCTGGTACATGGATAATATGGTCAATGACCCTTTTAACGGATCTAATATAGACTTTGATACCATCTTAGAATGTGAAATTAGGCATAATTCAAAACTACAAAACCAACCTTTTAGGTTCTAGCTCTAGCCATATCGTATTTGGCTTTTCCCCAACATGAACATTGAGATAAGCTCAAAAAGTAATATGGTATGCATAAAATTTTAACTAATGCATGAGAAATATCATCAATTTAAGTTGAAACTTGAGAGACAAGAGAAGGTAATAGAACAACTAAGCCACATACACTACACATAAGTTTATATTGTGGAGCGGTTAACTAAATTTATATTTAACGCGAGCAAGTGAAATTATATTTCCTTCCTGGGCTGAAAGAATGCAAATCTTAGGCTTTGAAACCAATCATACTTTCTCTCAGGCTGCTACTACTGTGTCAATTTGGTCTTTGCTCACCATGACTAATACTTAATGATGGTTCTTCATCACCTTGACAAAAAAAATGTATTCTTATGAGGTGATTAACATCAGGCAACTACTCTTGTAATCATGATGGTACTAACTACGTAACAAGTAACTGGCAAAAATAAAATATAGTGTGGTCTGACTACAACACACAATTCAGTATACTCTCTCATTTCAAGTACATAAAACTCAAGGTCTTAATCCTGTAAAACAGACAATTTTGAAAGAAAAGAAAAGCACAAGCTACGACGAGTCCATAATAAAGAGGTACACCATCCAATATAAAAAGAAAAAATGAAGGCAACTCCAAAGAAAATACATAAAAGATGTAAAATATTGCAATGTGGTTATAAATTAGACCAACAAACCCCTACCCCTTGTATTATTCTAGTGAGCTTAGCCTAATCCATGATTGTCAATCTAGCTCGTAATTGACGTTAAATATCCACTAACCGATCAAAAAACCTCAAATGTAGCGAAACTAAGATCCAGTCACCTTACTTTGTCAGCTTCAACTTTCCCACTTCTAGTACAGAAAATTCCCACTAGAGTGACAACATGCGTATCAGGCACTCAGTCCTCCTTCCATTTTCATATCCACTTAATTCATCTCACACACAATGTCATATCATGTTCATCTCCGCACTAAACATGACTATCACGACCTCCATTTACACACCCTCGTCTGAAAATGACCCTACCTTCACCAAATATTTCACTTCAGCCACCACTAAACTCAAATTCCCGCTAGAAACAAGTTTCACTCATTCCTTAATACTACCAGTTCCGCAAATTAAAAATAAATAAATTAAATAAACAAGCTTAACTCCTAGAAGAGACTCCCTCACTCCCCTTACACCTAAAGCTAACTTCAAGATAACACTATAACGCACGAGCAGATCTCATGTTCACAGACAACGTTAACGCACGCAGCATCGAAACTTGAAACACGCAAACAGATTCCAATTGAGCAAGTTGAAACACCTACAGATCCTAGCAACGTTAGGATCCTCCGATTGAATTTCATCGGCGGCCTGCAAGATCAAATCAATGTTTGTGGTTTGCGCGAGGGACGGAGGAACCGCGCCGGCGATTCCGCTGGGGACTCTGGCGTGTCCTTGGCCTGCATTCCTTAGCTGCTCCCTCTTCAGTGTCGCTCGAACCAGCTTCTCCCAGTTCTCACGAGCCCTAACCATGGCGACGGCTTCGCTCGCTCGCGTCGCCTGCTCTCTACGGACTCGAATATCACTGTGTGATGTCTGCTGTCTGCTGTCTGCAAGCGCGTTTCCGAAAACAAACGAGGGTATTGCTCAACGTTTTGTTGCAACGAGAACTTAATTAGTAAGGTTCGCTTGAGAACAGACGCGGATCGAGGGCAATGGCAACGTAACAAGTGCGTAGTTGGCTTTTCCGTTCCTTTTTCTTTTACTTTTTTGCTCTCGCCCTTTCCTTGTCGTTTTCCGTGTTTTGAAATTTTGACGATGGTATATACTCAAACGCGGAATTTTTTTATACTACTGCCCTTTTTCTTTTGGGGGTCTCTTCTGTCCAAAAACGACTGATTCTTTTTCCTCTGCTCACCATAACGGATATCTTAATAAATATAAATATATTAATCCTGCATTTAAACTTCAATAGTTTTTTTCTTTTCAATTAATTTAATAGCATATTTGATAATGGTGAATTTAAGAGAAATAATAATTTGTTCAAAGAATTAAATGAGAATTAGTTATTTTTATAATAAAATAAACTAACTTTTTCCAATTAATTTAATAGCATATTTTTATAATAAAATAAACTAAATTTTTCCAATTAATTTAATAGCATATTTTTATCATAGAATAAACTAACTTTTTCTTTTCAATTAATTTAATAGCATATTTGATAATGGTGAATTTAAGAGAAACAATAATTTGCCAAAAAGGTTTGTTCAAAGAATTAAATGAAAATTAGTTATTTTTATAATAAAATAAACTAATTTTTTCGTCATGAGTTGTTAGTATGTGTCCATATTTAAATCTTTGAATGGAGTCTTCTGATCAACCTTTGAAATTTACTGTTTAGGTCCATTCGGAAAAGAAATGAAACGAGAGAGGAAGAAATAAATAAATAGAAGTGAGTTATAAGTGAGAACAAATATTGTTTTAATCGACGAAAATAAAAATAAAAAATAAAGGGTGGAGATTTTTTTTATCCATTTGTTTGGTTGGATATAAATATTAAAAGAAATAATATATTTAATGAAAATAAATATTTGTTGTTATAATAATAGAAGATATTTACAATAATATTTAATCATACTTTTATGTATTTGAGAATTTGTGTTAGTAAGTTACTAAGCAAAAGTCAATTGAGAATTTCAATCGTTGACATATATTAACATGACAATTATATATTAGTTATTCTCTCTCTCTTTTTCATTTATATATAATATATAATATTTTACATTTACCTATCAAGTTTAAAGGCCTCTTTGAAAAAATCTATATGTAATGAAATATTATTTGGTGAGATAAATATGTTTTTATTCTCTTTAAAAAATTAGAATTTATTTATATTTCAAATTTTAATATTTTAAAAATAATAAATATACTCCTTCTAATTTAACTGTAATAATTTTTTAATGTGTATCATAACATCGTTTAAGTTGTTTATACCGATAGAGTTTATGCTTTGTTTTTTGATTCGCAGGTATGTTGCAGGTGATGACGCATCGGTGATGATGCGAGGGAGGATGTCGCGGCTTCCAAGGATTTTGCGCGTTGGAGGTGACGTTGATGGAGGATGGCATCGCTGCAGGGGCGTTTGCAAGATGAAGGCGCGACAGCGGAGAGGCTTAGGCGATTTAGGGTTCCTCACAATTTGGGATTTCACTTAGCCGTGGTTCTCGATTGGTCGGAGCGAACTCGGTGTGCGTCTTCCGGCACAATGCGATTTACGATTGGGGTTGCTCGCGTTTTCTGGATTTGTCTGAGTTTCAAGTGATTCTGGGAATGCCATGGAGGACTCACGAGGAAGACTGTTTGGATTCTTTGCAGGTGAAGAATGAAGATGCTTGCTTGATATGCGGCTTGGATTGTTGCGTGATTGGGGTGATGGTGCACGAGAAGCGAAATCGTGGTTGCTCTGTTGGAGAAGATGAACGAAGTTCTCAAGCACAAGCAACATGGCAGAGAGTGAAGAGGGAAGCCGCATCAAACAAAAGTTAACGTCGTTCAATTTTAAGGACTAATAGTAATAGTTTCAAAACTATGAGGAATAAAAACAATCAAAGTTTCGAATAGGGACTAAATCCAAAATTGTGTGATACTTAAGGGACGAAAAACATATTTAACCCTAATAAAAAAAAATAACATCATAACAATACAACAATAACTCATTCACTTTACTTTCACCTCAGTGTATATCACCCTGCTTTAGATCACACAAATGTCACTCATGTTAAGACAAATTGTCTGTACAACTAAACGCTCTCATGTTTTGAAGTTCAACCAAATAACATTAAATGAAATAAGAATATGAAAATACATTAGGATGAAACACAAGACTTAGGCTCAAGGATCCACAACATAGAAAAACCTTAAGAAAACCTTTAGGATTGTAGAAAACATAAAAACACCTAAGATCAAATCACCTAGATGCAATGTTAAACGACTGTTAAGTCAAAAGCGTCTGAAAGACTTTACGCTAAACGCATAAGCGTACTATACCCAAAGGGGTATTCAATTGAACTCTCGGGAAAACGAAAAAGTATCAAGACAAAGTTTTTGACAAAAAGAATTTTGAAAGCCTAAACCTAAAAAACCAAAGAAAACATAACATGTTAAACATTATTGCTCTAAAAAGGTAAAATCACGAAAAACGTTTGCATCAGGCTAAACGATACCATGAGCTAAATTGTTACTTTGTCTAACGATGAAGTTTTGATTCAACGCTTGGTATCTTGAAAAGAAAAGCTAAGTTGTTAAATGTTGACTAAACAGTAGGAAATGAAAAGCACTTTGTTGTTTTGAGCAAGCATTAAATGACATTAAATGCTCAACATTCAAAAACAACAAAAGTGATAGGAGATAAGACATATCTGGTGCATACACAATCTACTATATTTTTTGCTGATAACCTACTCTACACGCATCTAGAAATTTCAAATTAAAATATCAAAAGTGGACATTAAAGACAAAAGAGATATTCACATAATGTTTTCACTTGAAACAGTGTCTAAAAGAAAGTACAACCCTATTTTAAGCAAAGTATTAAAAAAGCAAATATGTTCTAACAAGTTGACTTTAACCAACGACTATTGTACCCAAAGAAAGAGAAGACACAAGAATCAAGGCCAAGAGCTTAGTCTAACGAACATTTGTCCGAAAGCCTTTAAATAAAAGATCATTCACATGAAGAATCAAGAGGATAGTATACAACATAAATATTCATCCTTTGAGAATTGTTAAAAAAAGCACATAATGAGCTCAAGAAAAAGAAAATATCTAAGCCGAAAAAGAGAAGAAAAGAAAAGAAGAAAAACATACTCTCGAGCTTCATTATAATATTTGCTTATTGATTGTGAGAAAGAGAGAAAGAGAAAAGGAGAAACACCTGCGAGTATTTAAACTACATTGTATTGTAATCACATCCTCTTTGTGAGAGTAATAGTTTGAACGACTTGTAAATAATCGTTGATTGCAATTCTAAAGAGAATGAAAACACTTGTTGAACTTAGTTAAGTTAAGGAAATCTAAGCAAACTTGTTATTTCTCTCTTGTCTAAACGCTCCTTTTATAAAACCTGCAACTGCGTTTTTATTTCTGAATTCAAGAACCTTTCGCACTAAACATTTAATATGCAAATAAGGAAGTTCTCGTTATCAATAACACATTAAGAGCAACTATCTTTTGCAATCATTTATTATGTCGAGCGTCTAAGCATTTAGAAGGGTTGCAAAAAGAATTTTCTATTAACATTATTCAACCCCCCCTCTCTATCTAGTGTTTTCTGGTACTCCAACTCAATGGTTTAAAGTCGTAGACATATCCTCTCATCAATCTCTTATAACATAGACTAAAGTCACACAGACTCCTCACGGTGGTATACTGTCATATAAACAAAACGTTGTCACACAAACTAAGGTTAATTAGAACCAATACGTGTCACACAGACTTATCGTCATCAGACAGACTTATAGTTGTCACACAAACTAATCGTTGTCACATAAACTAATTGTTGTCACACAGACGAATCATTATCATAGAGATCAATCATTATTCTTCTCTTCGCACAAATATGAAGACCCAAATAATTAAGGTATGGAACTATTAATCTCAATCACTCCTTGAACACGACAAGATTATGCCATGCCTTTTTGTATATCAAGAATACATCGAATCGTATTGCATAATAACAACAAACTCTAACAAAAATAATATTTTAGCTACATCATAATTACAAGCACACCCTTTTCCCTTCACGTAACTTATATAAAATAACCATTTTCCCATAATCCAAGGATTCAATAGGGTAACCAATATTCAAAACCTTTTTAAACAAAACACAAACCATAGAGGAAAAGAAGCTAAAACTGCCTAGGTCTCGCCCAACGAGCACACCCTGGCTACCAACAACCTACCTTAAGTGTAAATCTACATAGAAAATCCTTACTTACAATAGTCATGTATCATTCATGGCATACTTAATTATTTATGTTATATGTTGATTGTACTAATCTATTGAGTTATTTACACCTGTCACATACTCTGAACCTTTTGATCTTTATCAAACAAGGGGGATAAATTTATGATACTTAACTTTGATAAACCATAAGCTATAAGAAAGAATATGAAAGATATACAAAAAAGGAGGAGGATGGTTAAGCGGAGAATACAACAGGATAATATGATAAACAATGATAGGTCAAATAATTCAAGGGGAGCTAGGAGTAAGGGGGAAGCACACCTAAAATGCATATTGTTTACTCATATAGGAAAACCTTTCCATACTCTGATGACAATGTTTAAAATTTTTCAAAATCATCAAAAAAACATATTTTGTTTAGCATGTGTATTTGTTAAACATAAAAAAGGGAGAGATTGTTGAAACAAAATCAAAATGTCTCGCAACCCAAGTTTTGAAGCTTATTAAATAACACTAAACAAAATATTGCTTATAGAGAAAAATGTCTAAGAAAAGTTTTTTTTTTTCAAATAAGTAATCTAATAGACCATTCATGTAATAAACAACGTTTTACAAACAACTTCTTAACGTCTAAAAGGACAACCCGTCACAAAAAACGTCTTACTAAGAGGAGTGTCTCTTTGTGATTCAAACAATGTTTTTATCAAGCAAAAGTCTTATGAAACTTATCATCTAAAGAAGAAATACTTTGTAACGTCTGGAGCCAAGCTTATAAACAACGTTTTCTAGACCAAGTTGTCTAATGAATTATAAAAATCATAAACAACATCTGAAAGAAAGTATCTTTCATTGAAATCATCTAGTAGATTATATTAGCAAAACAACTTAGCGTCTCATGAAAAGAAAAGTTTATCTCTTTTATAACACTAAGGCTAAAAGAAGTTTTTATTTGGTACAATGTTATCTCAAGCAAAGCATTTTAAAGAATATATTGTCTGATGAATGACTGATAAACGCTACAACCTTTGAAAAAACATCTTATGTTCACACCATCTAATGATTATACATGTTGTATGTTTTACCAAATGATACATTTATGAATGACATGACAAATGATAAAATATTTTGAACACTGTAACGTTTATCAACATTCAAAATATTTAATGTATGCACAATAAAGTATCTCGATGGTTGTATATTTTATTTCTTGATATTTGTGCAAATCACTAAAGGAAAAAGATATGATCACAATCAATGCACCGAAGAAAAAAACATTATAAGAGAAACAAAACATCATGAAAATATTTCCCTTTAAGCCTTCTATTATGTCATATTAGTTAATTCCAATTTCGTTTAAGATTATGAAAAAGCTTTAACTTTTATAAGAAAACTAAAATCCAACTTTCCATCTAAAGACTACCTACTCTCTTAAAATTAACTCTTTGTCTAATTGTTATCTTACAAAATAGTATATATATATATATATAAATAAGAAACAAAAAGAAAGATAATATACTCAAGAAACATCATAAAATATCAGTTCTAGTTTATTTTAATTCTTAAATCGTCTTATGGTCTTCAAACCAATAAAATGATAAAAGAAAGCTGAAGTAAGAGAAAATATCATCACATCTAGCATTCTAGTTCATCTCCAAGTCTAATCGGTTTTGACATCAGAGAATTTGGCCTCGAAAATGGGAGCTCCTGATCTCTCACATCACGTGTTCGAAGAAGGTCACGTCACTGCTGATTGGATTGCTGTGCATGCGCTCTCTCACCTTCTCTATCCTTCTAGTACTGTCCAAGTATCGCTTGTGCTTAGTTCCCTCTTGCGAATGAAAGGAAAAATAAAAGTGCTAACTTGGGGTTTCTGTTTTTCTGCGTTGTTAAGGAGAGAAATTTGAACCATTGAGTTGATTGAGAAGAGAGGAAAAATGGGTGGGGAGGAACATGGAGCTTCTGTTTGTGCTGCCTGCAACCAGAACAGTCTATTGTTCCACCAAACCAAACAAACCTCACCAACCTCTTTCTTCAAGTTCATCACTAGACAAGATTACTTAACAACTTTGGTTCGTATCCTTCTGCATTTTACTTTCCTTTTTCAAACATTCAACAACATCTCTTACATGTATAACTTAAGAAAGTGTTGGCTGTGATATATTATTATGCTGTTTGTACCAACTCTTCAAAATGTCCCAAAAATCTGACCCGCAGCATTCTCATTATTAGCCGTGGAAATAAGTTTAGACAAAAAGATTGACCCCTTTTTGACCAAATAAGATTTTGGTTTGAACTCTTCCCCATGTATACCCGATATCGATTTCTGTTTCTGTAACAATGTACAAGTTATCTTCTTTCACGGCGCTTAGTACATTATACTGTCATTCATATTATTTTGTTACCTGAAGCAGATATCTCAACACAGTCTGCATTTTGCTTTGGTCAATCCAATTATTTTCATACTACTCTTTTCTGGTGTATTTATCTTTATATTGACCACGGGTTCTGATCTTGTATGTTATTGCTCAAAATCTTATTAAACTGCAGTGTATTCCTCCTGCTTTTAGTGGTATTGTGGCCAGCATGGTTAATAAGAAAATCAATCTCAATGATTCAACTGGGCAGCAGTGGAAGGTTAAAGTTTCAGAAGTTAATGGTTCATTTGTTTTTGGGGAGGGATGGAGTCTTTTCTCATCAGGTCATGGGCTTAAAGTTGGCTATCTTTTGGTACTCAATTACATTAAGGATTTGCACTTTGATGTCAAGATCTATGATACTTCTGCCTGTGAAAAGCTTGGTCTTCCTAAAAAAAGAAATCAGAAGAAAAGAAGTAGGGGCAAAATTGGCTCACGAGTTAGAGATGGTATCTTGGTCAGACAAGAACTCGATGCGCCAAGGCAGTGCAGCGAGGATGACTTAGTAGTACCACAAAAGGCTAAAGAGAGTGGCCAAGATGTGCTCATACTAGATCACAGTGAAGAAGACCCATGTCATTCAAAAAGCCTAGAATTTGACCAGAGCCATGGGGATGATGGGACCATGAAAAGTCAGAACGGAGATTTAATAGTTTCTAATGTGGATTATGAATCTAATATCGTTGAAAACAATGCAATGATATGCAGTAAGGATACTATGCTTGAAGGGGTGTTGAGTACTGAAGTTGCCTTGGATATATCTGAACTACGAATATATGGAAGAAGTGCTTCTCTAGAGGCAGACACATATACATATGACAAGACTTTTAATTCGAAGATTGAAGAGAACAAAGCCATCTTGTCCAACAGGGAAGCTCAAGAGTGCCAATTTTCCAAGGGCTTAGGTACTAGAGTTGATAGAGTACCTTCATTTTCATTTCTAGAGACTTAAAGCTGGTATAGGATCAGATAAATATCATCCTATTAAAGCTTATTTGTCTTACACACTTGTAGTGCTTCAGGCTTTTAATTTTTCTCTTGTAATGCATGCCATGATTTCCTAAATTCTTGTACTTTGCATTGCATTATTTTCAGATAACTTATCATTCTGCAATATCTATAAAGGTAATATTGGTGATTTTCACGATACCAAACTGAAGTTCAATGGGATCTCAAATTCATTGATGCTCATATTCATAATGGTGCATCTTAGTTTATAAATATTCTCTCAAACAAGCCCTTTAATTTACCAAGCTTATTAATCAGTTATTATGATTACAGGTGAAATGAAGAAATTGTCTGTGGACATGACTCCCAACTTGGACAGCTCCATGGATGAATTTCATTTAACAGGTGTTTTCTTTTCTGTTACCGTTGTTGAAATTTTTTATCACTTCAAATCTCGTTATACATGCATTCGTGTACTTGTCTGCATTGGTGTACATGGACAAGTTCTCAGTTTTTATGTATTTCCTCCTAGGAATCCGCATTTTTATTTGCCTGAAACAATTGATTCTATTATGATTACAGGTGAAGTGTCTAAAAAGTTGAAGAAAGAGCTTGTAACTCTCAATGAAATGGAAGCAAAAGGTGGTGAATCCCCCTAAATCACTTTTTGTGAATCTACTTCTCTGTACTTACTTGCAGTACCAGATTCTGACTCACAGATAATTTTTCTGTGTGATTGTAGGATTGCCCAAGGAAATCAACGGACTGTTGGACTCTGACATATTTAATGAAGATAATGCGAGTCACTTAAAAACTACACACTTCTCCTGTGTGGTTCCTCATGATAACGTTTTCCTTGTACAGTATTAACAGTCCTTGATTGACCTTGTCTCCATTTATTTTGTTAATAGTTTATCTTGTAAATTGATTTTTGGTCACAAATTGGGATTATGTTTATTTAGGATCAAAATTAACTATAGTTTCTTGAATCAAAATTAGTGTTTCATCTTGATACCCTATGCTATCCTTTAATGCCAACTTTTGCTGTCTGGACTAATGAGATGAAATTCCAATTTTGATTGGAGATCAACACCGAAAGCCTGTTATACTAAATCTACGTTCCTTAATTATATGATAGCTACACTACACACTTGGCAAGAGCCATTTCATTTTGTATTTTGAATGCCAAATTGACTATTTTCATTTAGCTTCACGCAGTTTTTTTATGTGTGCTTGTTCATTCTTTCATCTTTGTTTGAGCACTTATTCTTGTCATTGCTGCAGGAATTGCCCTCATGCCTGCCTTTGATTCGCAAGGTAAAGGTAGATCAGCAAAGGAAGATGTTAGTATTTCTTCGGGACCCACTGAGGAGATTGTGGCCGGTCTATTATCATGAAAAACCACATTTGAAATTACTGGCACATGGATGGTTAGATTTTAGCAGAGCTAATAACATTCAGCCAAAAGATGAGTGTATTTTTGAGGCTGAGGTTGACCCTGAGTGCAAGTCTAAACGTATCTTATCTGTTCAGATAGTCCACAACAAGTGATGTTTGTTGGTATATTATTACAGAGAAGCATATGCAGTGTTTGTGTCTGTTTTTTTTGGGTACATGCTATAGACTCCTGTACCACAATGGTTTCTTTTCAACGAAGGACTTGTCATCTATTTTGCAATGTTTTGTTTTTTATGTAATGGAATCAATCAGTAACGTTTCTGGTTTCTGATCCAACTAGTATCAGTTACTCTAAAACCATGGATGCTGCCAAATTTGTTTGCTTAAATCATTTTCAATCTGTCTCCTGATCTACTGGACTTATAATTAACGTAAAGATGGATTATTAGGAATTTGTAAATGTAAATTTTGTCTTGCAAGTGCAGTTTGTAAAATTAAATTAGACTAACTTCATTTTCTTTATATTTTAAATAATTTTTAAATTCTAGAAAATCAGCGTCTCTTGTTTTGGCTATTGTTAATACAATGTTTTCCATTTTCTAAAATTGAATTTTTTATGCCCAATATTTAAAATGAATATTAAAAGTTGTTTTGATAATAATAAAAGTCTCATTTAGTCTAGGAATTAAATACTCAATTCACCATTTGAGATGTTTTTTAAAAATAAAATCGCACGTAGTTCTACTTTTTAAAATAGATTATATTTTAAAAATATCGTGATTGTCCTTAATGATGACTTAAAAATTGGAACAAAAATAAAACAAATAAATTAAAAGTTTTGAAGAATTAAAAATAAAATAATTTTTTTTATAAAGCAAAACATAAGTTTATTCTAAGTGATTTTGAATAATAAAAAATCAGGAGAATAGGATAAAAATTAAATTTACGTGTTTTTAGAACCCAAAAAATGATTAAGTATTTTTTTATAAATTAAGTTGCTTTATGGAATGAACATGAAACATTATTTTACATTTTTCAGAATAATAAATGCATTTAGTTTTATTTAATATACTTTTAATAAAGTGTTAGATAAAAGATTTATAGGCATGATGTAACAATTAAATAGTTTTTTGCTTTCTCCATCCATTATTTTCAAAAGTATCCAATTTACTTTTCTACTATTTTATTACAAATAGTAATGGAAGTGTTTCATGTCCGACCGATAAAATACACCGGTGCTGCTTCTAACTTTTGCGTCCCGGTATCTCGACACATATTTTTGACACTGTCACGTGGTGGTTTGGCATTGACTATTAAATTTTGTTTTAAAAAAAAACTGGAAATCAGATGTTACAATGGATGAGGAATTTTGAATTCTAGGTTTTCATTTCTACTCTTGGCCTGTTTCATCATAGTTCCACATTCCCTTTGTTCTCATTTCTCCATCTTCGTTGTGACCATCGTCGCCCTTTCTTACCTGTCGGTCTTCAATCTCGTTCTCACCATCTTGGGTTCGCGGTCTCTGACGCTTCTCTTGCATCTCTTTGTTGTTGGTTGTCTTTGTCCTCGGTGTGCAAAATGGACGCTTCCACTCACCAGGGTCCTTCGACGAGCAAGGTAAGTTAGTTCTTCCGTTCGTCCATTTTGCTTTTGGCAATTTCGTTCCTTCTTTTGTCCATTTTGTTATTTGCGATTTCGTTGTTCGTTTTTCGTTTCGTTCCTTGAACGACTAAGGTAGATTTGTTCTTCATTGTCCATTTGTCGAAGGTAAATAAGCTTTCCCTTTTGCCTTACTTATGTGTTAAGTTTGTAATTGTTTTTGTTTTAGGGTTTTTAATTTTGTTGTTGTTTTGTTTGTGGTTGACGCAGTTGACAGTTCGACACTCCTTTTCCACAAAGTATATTTCAACTTTGAACAACCAATTGACACAGGAGCACCGATCAGTGATTTTTGGGACTCCTTTTCATTGGTTCTTAGATTTGAGTCCTAAAGTTAGAATAGGGTGGAATATATTGAGTGAGTTAGTGGTTAAGTGGGTGGACTCGAGTGGTTCTTTTTTAATCGGAGATAAACTTATCCCTATGACTGAGAAGGACTTTTGTTTAGGTCTGGAGTTGAGTTCAGATGGTAAAGATTTGAACTTGAAGGAAAATTTTAAAAGAAGTTCATGTGTGAAGTTTGTAGGCAAAGAAACAAATGATTTGGATTTGGTATGCAAATGTTTGATGAGAAAATATAAGAAGAAAATTCCTTGTTCTGATTTTTTTAGCTTGTATATATTAGTTGGGATATCTGAGTTATTATTTTCCAATCGTAGCGGAAGAGTATTTCCATTTTTGTTTGAAATTGTTGATGATTTAAGTGGTTTGGGTAATTTTTGTTGGAGTAGTTTAGTCTACCATTATTTGGTACGTAGTTTGTGCAAAGCTTCAAATGGTTTGAAGAAAGGAAAAGGCACAAGCAACGTTTATGTCGATGGTTGCACTTACATGTTGCAGGTAATTTGAGTTAATTCATTTCTTATTATGGGTTGTGACTTGAATTGTATTTTTGTGTACCAGTTATGATGATGAATTTTGTGTAGGTTTGGTTTTGTGAGAATTTTATACCTCCCAGAGGTAAAATAGATAAATTTCCTAGAATATTGCATTGGATGAATGTACATTTGGGAGACAATGTCATGAAAGGAGCTTTGGAGAGTGATGTGGTATGATATTTATTGTTTGAGTGATTTATGTTATGATATATGTCTTCGTAGTATCATATGATTTGTTGAATTTTAGGTTCATCATGATGTTGATGATGGTATAATGAAGGATAACAAGGATGACCAACCAAGACCAAAAATGAAAGATGACAAACCTTCAACAAATAAGTTATTGAAAAGAAAACTGAAAGAGAGTGTAATGCGTACCATAAAGCATCAACAAAATCTAGTTGCAGAACTTAAAAGTAAGGTTGTTGCGTTGGAGCAAGATGTTGCTTATGAGAAAGCTAGACGAAGAAGACCACATGATGGTGGACAGAGTGTTCCACGTGAAGAATCGTTCATCTCCCCGAGAGGCATCTCTCCGGGAGGCATCTCCCAGGGAGACATGTCCACTGATGCAGCTTCAATGAAGACTTTGTGAGGATGGGGTCACGAAAGCGTTACAAGAGCAGAGCTCTTAAGACTCCTTACACTGTATCTCTTAGAATAAAAAACCAGTGATATTATAATATGTTTGTTGAGAGGATGTAATATGTAATTAGTCTTACATTCAATTCGAGAGATGTTTTGTAATTTGGATTTTAATTACCGTTACATTCAACTTTCCTTAAATGAATTACAAATGTTATTGTCATTGGGAAATGATATTATAATTGAATTGTTAAATTTTTAAGTTGGCTAATTGTTTTAGTGTTGATGGATATAATGGACAAAAAAACGATGCATGTGGACATAGGAAACATTTTGTGTTGAATAGAATAACCTGGTTCACTAAAAAATGCACTGGTAAACGTTTACAGAAGGTGTGTAAACGTTTACGCGAACAAAAATGGAGAATTGTATAGAAAGTTGTACTGTAGGAGCCAGTTTTTTGTACACAGGGGACCACTATGTGAATTTTCCAATTTTTTTCAAAGATTAAAGTGTTTTGTCTTGTTTTTGTTGTTTAGGTGTGTCTTGGGTGTGATGAATCACGTTTGGGCACCCCAACTTGCATATAGAAAGGAATTATGTTGACTACAAGTAGTTGATTGAAGTCCTGAAACAAGTACACTAAAAAATGCACTGGTAAACGTTTACAGGAGGTGAGTAAACGTTTACGCGCACAAAAATGAAGATCTTTAGAAAAAGTTGTACTATAGGAGCTAATTTTTTGTACACAGGGGACCATGTAATTGTCCATTTTTTTTTCCAAAGATTGAAGTGTTTTGTCTTGTTTTTGTTGATTAGGTGTGTCTTGGGTGTGATGAATCACATTTGGGCACCCCAACTTGCATATAGGAAGGAGTTATGTTGACTACAAGTAGTTGGTTGAAGTCCTGAAACAAGTGCACTAAAAAATGCACTGGTAAACGTTTACAGGAGGTGTGTAAACGTTTATGCGCACAAAAATGGAGATTTGTACAGAAAGTTGTACTGCAGGAGCCAATTTTTTGTACACAGGGGACCACTATGTGAATTGTCCAATTTTTTCCAACGATTGAAGTGTTTTGTCTTGTTTTTGTTGTTTAGGTGTGTCTTGGGTGTGATGAATCACGTTTGGGCACCCCAACTTGCATATAGGAAGAAGTTATGTTGACTACAAGTAGTTGGTTGAAGTCCTGAAACAAGTGCACTAAAAATTGCACTATTAAACGTTTACAGGAGGTGTGTAAACGTTTACGGGCACAAAAAAGGATTGTAAACGTTTACAGGAGTTGTGTAAACGTTCACTGTAAACAATTACCAGTGACTTTTATGATGCAGAATTTTAAGTGATTAACTTCAATTAGACAACGATTGTGTTTATTAAAAGGAATTATTAATATCACGCTTTAGTTTATAATTAATACACAAACAACATATTACAATGTAACAATTTGTATACATATATCGTTGTTCTTAAAAATCTTTACATATTATAATATAATATGTATACATATATCATTGTTGCTCTAAATACATATAAAAGTTTTACATATCTATTCAATCCTACAACAACCCATATACAGCTAGCGCTTCCAATATTCTAATGTTCTCGACGTCTAGGATCCAATCCTTTACATAGTTCTTTCTAATTTCACGCAGCTCCTCTTGAAACAAAGTATATTTTACTTTAGATAAAATTAACAACATCATGAAATATTGCTAACAATGAAATTGATACTTACATTCGTATACTTTGGCATGCTCTTGCCGTTGTATTTGTCCTTTCCATCCCAAATTTTCATAACTTTTAACATGATGACTCCACAATCATATCTTAAATAATACAACCAAAACATATATCAATTAAAACAACAAACAATAATAAAATAACCAAATATTTAAATCAAATGATTAAAACAACTTACAAGTTCGGTTGGAATGAGATATTTGATTGTTGAACATACAAAGGACCAATACTCCCTTCGGGTCTATCGTACAACATGCAAACGAATATGGCCATATTTTCACCCTACCAAACAAGTTCATTAACCAGTTCAAAAAAACATCATCACATGAAATAAACAAAATTATTCAAAAACATACAATATGTTATCATACAACAAATTTATCAATCCTTTTCCTATCTCTAACACCTTTGCCCAATGAGTCAATGACATATATTTCTAATGTTCTAATTTTCACTGCATAGCACCACTAGTGCTCATCATGGACAAATGGCATAATCAACAACAGTAAAAGGAACAACTTGTTGATTAATCCTAAAACTAACATCATTCCCACCCCACCGTTTCACCATATACTTCAACAATTTCAAATTCACCTCAACAGGGTTTAAAATTTGTACACACCAATGAAAAACGATCATCCTAATACTCTTTAAGTGAGCGTCTCGCAGTAAAGTATTCATTTCAAGAAGGGTTGCCGATTCCATGGACACACGCATGCACCAATACAAAACATTAACAAAAATATAATAAATACTATAACTCAAAACACAACCATACGAAATGTGCACAAAATTTTCATTCAATCTTACACTTGGTTTTCGGGATGCCATTGGACCTGCACTCAGAACATGCACAAAACAAGATTGTCCACAACATTGTAAGGGTTCGCGTATGAACAAAAAGTAAATGGAGAAGATGCTGAGATATGGTCACTTCCACTTACCAAAATGCACAGAACATGGCTTCAATGTCAGAGGGGTTCAACGTTCCACAACCCTTAACCCTAAACAGAGCACGAAGGCCAAAAAAAGGGCACTAAAAAAAACAACACAAAAACCTGATACGAAAGCGAAAGGCAATGGCTTGAACGGCGAGAGAAAGGGCTCCAACGCCGATAGAAAGCGCACACCAATGGTTGACGACAACGAAACTGATGACCCAAAGACAATGGTAGATGAAAGCAAGAGGAGCGAGTGATGATACGAAAGTGATGATACGAGAGCGAAAGACAATGGCTTCAGAGAGACATGAGAGAACGAGACTGAACGAAAGAGAAGAAAGCGCGAAACTAAAATTTCATTTTTCCCCTTCCAAATATGCCCTTGCATCAAAACTAAACATTTTTTTTTTAAAAATTGAAAATGTCCAATGACATACTAACATTCTAACACGTGGACAATGTCAAATTGGTGTCAAAAAAAGATGTTCACAGAACGTTTTCGTTTTTCAAATGACCAAAATCCTCCTTCACCAACTCAACAATGTCAAAACACACCAAGAACATTTTCTACCAACGCGACACCAATCTTTGTTTTTCACGTTTCTCCTTTGTTGAGACAGATTTCAAATAAAAAGGACACAATTGGAATTAATTAAAATGATGGGGCCAGGAAAAAAAATAATAGGGTGCAGAAAATAATTGCCAAAAAGTGAAATGAAAGTGTAATAAGACGTAGGCCCAAAGTCTTTGTAATGAACTGAGCCGAACATTGTGTCCAGAACTTAAAGTTAGTCAAATTCTTCTTACACTTCCAAATCTTCTTCCTGTAACTTCATAAATATAAAAATTCGTTCTAAAGTCATTTTAAAAAAAATATATTTTAGATGAACAATTTAGAAGTTAAAAGTAACTTTTGAATTACGTAAAAGTTGAAATTAACTTTCGAATTATATAATTCAACAATTATTTTTCTAAAAAATAAAAACATTTAACTTGCATAATCAAAAAATAAAAAATAAAGTTAAGATCGTACAATCTAAAATTAAAAATAACTTTCAAAATTAGAGATAAGAAAAAATATTTTCTAGATCATACATTCTAAAGTCATTTTTTTATTTTTGGATTTTATAATTTTAGAAGTTTTATTTTTTCCAAATATAAAATCCAAAAATTTTCTTTAAGAAAAAAATGTTTCCCAGATTATGTAATTCTGAAGTTTATTTTAGTTTTTAATCATACGATCTAAAAGTCATTCTTAACTTTTGAATTATCCAATTAAAAATATGAAATTAAACCTTTTATAGTAATCAAAGGATGAAAAATATGGAGATGAATTCCTAGAGCCTATTCCACTCTGCTATTCTGGGAGAAATCCAATCAATTAGGATCCTAATTCTAACAAAACGAAAACAAAGTTGCTTGTTTTGAATTAAAAAATCACCTTCTAGGAACACTGGACATTAATAATAAGGTCGAGTAAGAACCAAATGATCATAAATCTCCAACTTCATCATTGACTTGATTCTCACATAATGCTTCTTCAACAACCAACACATGCTCAAGGGATTGATCATGAAAACAAAGAATAGGTAATATTGAAGATGAGAAATCTCATATCAGTAATTCACAACAATCTCATAAACAACATCATGGAAGTCTATGTCAATGAGCAAAGTACAACCAACATGCGCCTTAATCCCAATTGTTGAAAGCGATCCAGACTTTCCTACGAAACGACAATATGAGAATATGTTCCAACTCCTAAAGAGGAACATATCTAGTCTATCTGTCAATCCTCGTCCGTCCTCGAACCATACTCCAATCATCTTCTACCTTGCCATATCACGAGTGGTAAGTAAGGTATGAGATGTGTTTTTTGTTTTTTGAGTCGGTTGAACTAATATGGTGAATATAGCTTACCACAAATTTTCTTAGTTAACTTCTTTCTGCATTTTACCTCAAAATTTTCATAATGGCCAAAATAGCTAACTTTGACTACATTAAAAACCTTATATCTTTTAATTTTTTCTCTTGTTATCACCACAACTCCTTCTGAGTCCATACACATCCTTCACTCCTTTCACCTTTCTTTTTTATTGGTTTCGTCCATTCCAAACCCTTAGTGTGCGACTTGAGACATGTTGGGATAAACTTCAATTTTAGAAATTTATTATTTTATTAGTTTTGAGTATAGTAATATTTGGTTTGATTTGATAGAAATAAAATAAGGATGAGTAGTTATGATTTTCTGTTTATCTAGGTAGAATATTATTTTATGATAGGTTAAGGAGATTTTATTTTTAAGTTAGTTGATATTTTATTTTCAGATTTTATTTTTATTTCCATAATATTGTAAGTATCATGGCTATTTAAAGTCCTTCAATTATCAATGAATAATAAGACTCATTTTTAGAAAAATATCTGAGTGTGTATCTTGAGATTTTCCCAACAAGACCTTTATTGTTGTTCTCGCACCTCCATCACCTCTAGTTCCCGTTCCTGCAATTGATCTTAGTTTTTATGGTAATATTATTTTGCTTTTGCATTGATGGAGGATTTGTACTTGTTTGTGTTTTTGGCTGTCAGATTGTGTAGGAGGGCTGTAGATTTTTGTGGTTAAGGGTTCCAGATCTGATGATAAAATACAAGATTATTTGTTCTAGTTAAGGGAGGGAGAGAATAGGTTGTGTGGTTCATGAGCATTGCACCATATTAAGGAGTATGGTTACATTTTAATGGAATGAGGAATTTGGTAGATGCTACCAATATGATTAATCTAGTTAAGGCCATCAGATTGAGGAATTCAGTGATACGAAACCAGATTAAGGACTCTGGGAAAATGTATTTGGATTGAAGAACTACCAATTAAAAACTGAAGAATCCAATTATATGTTACCAAATATGGTGATTTGTACTATATTTTCTGTTCTGGTTAAATGTTAGCAGAGTTTGTTTTTTTTTCTTGAGGTGTTATGTTTATGATATTATAGTTTTTTTATTGAATTAATCAATATGAATGCTCTTGTTTTATTGTAGAGTGTCATGAAATAATGCACGAACCTGTGGTGGAGGGAGGAGTACAATGACAACAAGGTAAAATGTTGAAATAAAGAGTGTATTATTTAATGCCCGTGGTTCACACTACTAGTTTAAGACCAACTCCAACTTCTTACATTCTGCAAAATAATTTACAAGAATTACAAACTTCTACTGAAGGAGAACTTACACATTCGAGAACAAAACTCTATTTATGATTGCGGTTATCCTCTCAATCTCACACTGAAAAGACTGAAAAGGCATCCTCCTAGGATTGCAACACAATATGCTTCCTCCAAGCCTAGGCCCAAATGAACGTAGGGGTGCAACGGTGAAGTTTGCGTATTTGGGGGTGTCATTGGGTATTTTCTTCCTCTTAACTCTTGTTTCCTTTGCATGAGCTCCTTCTCTTCTCCTTCCTTCATGAGTGTCGGCCCTAGCCGGTTTGCCCACACCTACGCCATTCTCTGCTGTCGGGGTTGTCATCACAGTTGCATCAAACGAGGCCGTGGACAAAAATGAGACCATCCGCCACAACGCCTGCCTCCATGGTTGTACCCCTTCCTTATATCCCAAATATTAGGGTTTTCGTCCTCCCTTTCAACTCCATAACACTCACCAGGGTTGATAGGGACGCCGCCGCGATCCACTCCTGTCCAGTTCATCGCCGGTGGCACGTGGAGATGTTGGGGATGTCACCAACGTCAACGCGACACTTTTTTCTTCGATCCACGTTGACCATCACAAATCTAGGGACCTGGGTCATGCTGTTACGCCTTTCACCTGGAGCTAGTCACTGACGATTACATCAACAACTATAGTGCTCTCATCGGCTGCCATTCATCATAGTGGCAATGTGCCGCCAATGTCCCTGCCGAGCGCATCGCCGGAGCTACCACTATCACACCCTTCTCCCCACCTTTAAGCTTTTATTCCCTTCCTATTGGCTTATTTTAGTTCCTTGGTGGTTGAAGGGTACAGTGAAACAAGATGTTGAACTGAGTCGTGTTCGTGAATGGTAATGGAGGTTTGAAAAAGAGAATTGGAGTTGCCACTATAGTTTATTCTGAAAAACTACGGAAAAACCATAAAGGAAAGACATACTCTGCGAAAACCGGATTCTAGGTTCGGAAGGATGTGAAGGAACGGGAACAAAAGTCGTAAGTGAAGGAATGGAAGAAGCGCCAGAAGACGAGGGCATGGTGGAGGAAGGAGGAGTTTATCTATGGCAAGGGTTTAATGAATCGACACCAAAATACTGAGGGAGTTGAAAAAAAAAAGGTAAAATGTTGAAATGAAGAGTGTATTATTTAATGTCCATGGTTCAAAGTACTGGTTTGATAGCAACTCCAACTTTTTACATTCTGCAATATCATTTACAAGAACTACAAACTTCCACCAAAGGAGAGCTTACACTTTGAAGAACAAAACTCTATTTATGATTACGACTCTCCTCTCAATCTCGTCCTGAAAACACTGAAAAGGAATCCTCCCAGGATTGCAACACAATCTGTTTCCTCTAGGCCTAGGCCTAAATGAACGTAGGGGTGCAACGGTAAAGTTTAAGGGTGCCATTGGGTATTTACTGGTCAGGACCAAGGCCTCTTTTCGTTCCCACTTCAGAAACCACTAGGTTTCTTCTTTTCAATTATTGTTTCCTCTGTAGGAGCTCCTTCTCTTCTCCTTCCTTCATGAGTGTCAGCTCTAGCCAGTTTCCCGCGCCTCCACCATTCTCCGCTGTCGGGGTTGTCGTCACAGTTGTATCAAACGAGGTCGTCGACAAAAACGAGGCCAGTCACCACAACGCCTCCCTCCATGGTTGTACCTCTTTCTTTTCTTCCAAACGTTAGGGATTCTTCCCTTCCTTTTAACTTCGTAACGCTCATTAGGGTTGATAGAGACGTCGCCGCGGTCCGCTCCTGTTGAGTTTATCGCCAGCGGAGCATGGAGATCTTGGGGATGTCACCAATGTCAACACAACGCTTTCTTCTTCGATCCATGTTGATCATCACAACTCTAGGCACCTGGGTCCGTTGTTATGCCTTTCACCTCGAGCTAGTCGCTGACGACTACATCAACAACTACAGTGGTCTCAACGACTCTGATTCATCGTAGTGGCAACGTGCCGCCGCCGTCCCTGCCGAGGGCATCGCTTGAGCTACCACTGCCACACCTATCTCCCCAAGTTTCAACTTTTATTCCCTTCCTATTGGTTTCTTGGTGCTAAGAGGGTATAGGGGAACAAGATGTTGAACTCAGTCGTGTTTGTGAATGGGTTATGGTTTTTGAATGGTAATGGAGGTTTGGGAAAGAGATTTGGAGTCGCCTCCATAGTTTGTTATGGAAAACTACGGAATAACCATGAAGGAAAAACACGGTCTGCGAAAACTGGATTCTAGGTTCGGGAGGATGAGAAGAATCGATAACAGGAGTCGTAAGTGAAGGAACAGAAGAAGCGCCAGAAGACGAGGGCATGGTAGAGGAAGAGGGAGTTTATCTGTGGCAAAGGTTTAATGAATCTGCACCAGAATAATGAGGGAGATGAAAAAGAAAGGTAAAATGTTGAAATGAAGAATGTATTATTTAATGTTCGTGGTTCACAGTACTATTTTGAGAGCAACTCCAAATTTTTACATTCTGCAATATCATTTATAAGAATTACAAACTTCCACTGAAGGAGAACTTACAATTTGAAGAAAAAAACTTTATTTATGATTGGGGCTATCCTCTTAATCGCACGCTGAAAAGATTGAAAAGGCATCCTCCCATGATTGTAACACAATCTGCTTCCTCCAGGTCTAGGAACGTATGGGTGCAGCGGTGAAGTTTAGGGGTGCCATTGGGTTTTTGCTGGTCAGGACCAAGGCCTCTTTTCGTTCCCACTTCAGAAACCACTAGGTCTCTTCCTCTCCACTATTTTTTCCTCCGTAGGAGCTCCTTCTCTTCTCCTTCCTTCACGAGTGTCTGCCCTAGCGGGTTTGTTCGCGCCTCCACTATTCTCCGCTGTTGGGGTCATCGTCACAACTGCATCAAACGAGGCCATTCGCCATAACGCCTCCCTCCATGGTTGTACCCCTTTCTTTTCTTCCAAACGTTAGGGAATCTTGCCTCCCTTTCAACTATGTAACGCTCACTATGGATGATAGAGATGCCGCCACGGTCCGCTCCTGTCGAGTTTATCGCCGGTAGCGCGTGGAGATGTCGGGGATGTCACTAATTTCAACGTGACGTTTTCTTCTTCGATCCACGTTGACCATCACAACTCTAGGCACCTGGGTCCGCTGTTACGCCTTTCACCTCGAGCTAGTCGCTAACGACTACATCAACATCTATAGTGGTCTCATCGACTGCCATTCATCGTAGTGGCAACGTGCCGCCGCTGTTTCTGCCGAGGATATCGCTGAAGCTACCACTGTCACACCATTCTCCCTACGTTTCAACTTTTATTCCCTTCCTATTAGCTTCTTTTGGTTTCTTGAAGGTTGGAGGTTATAGTGGAACAAGATGTTGAACTGAGTCGTGTTCGTGAATGGGTTATGATTTGTCAATGGTAATGGAGGTTTGAAAAAGAGATTTGGAGTCACTACCATAGTTTATTCTGGAAAATTACAAAATTAAAATAAAGGAAAGACATGGTTTGCGAAAACCAGATTCTAAGTTCGGGAGGATGAGAAGGAACGAGAACAAGAGTCATAAGTGAAGGAACGGAAGAAGCACTAGAAGACGAGGGCATGGTGGAGGAAGGAGGATTTTATCTGTGGCTAGGGTTTAATTAATCGGCACCAGAATACTGAGGGAGAAGAAGAAGAAAGGTAAAATGTTGAAATGAAGAGTGTTTTATTTAATGTTCGTGGTTCACAGAACTGGTTTGAGAGCAACTCCAACTTTTTACATTCTGCAATATCATTTACAAGAATTACAAACTTCCACTGAAGGAGAGCTTACACTTTGGAGAAAAAAACTCTATTTATGATTGTGGCTATCATCTCAATCTCTAGCTGAAAGCCTGAAAAGGAATCCTCCCAGACTGCAACACAATATGCTTACTCCAAGCCTAGGACCAATTGAATGTAGGGTGTAGCGATGAAGTTCGGGGGTGCCATTGGGTATTTGGTGGTCAGGCCCAAGGCCTTTTTTCGTTCCCACATCAGAAACCACTAGGGTTTCTTCCTCTCCATTCTTGTTTCCTCCGAAGGAGCTCCTTCTCTTCTCCTTCCTTCATAAGTGTCAGCCTTGGCCGATTTGCCCACACCTCTGCCATTCTCCGCTGTCAGAGTTGTCATCACAACTGCATCAAACGAGGCCAGCCGCCACAACGCCTCCCTCCATGGTTGTACCCCTTCCTTTTCTTCCAAACATTAGGGTTTCCTCCCTCCCTTTCAACTCCGTAACACTCACCATGGTTGATAGAGACGCCGTTGCGGTCGGCTCTTGTCCAGTTCATCGCAGGTGGCACGTGGAGATGTGACCAACGTCAACACAACACTTTCTTCTTCGATCCACGCTGACCATCACAACTCTAGGCACCTGGGTCACACTGTTACACCTTTCACCTCGAGCTAATCGTTGACGATTACATCAACAACTACAGTGCTCTCATCGGCTGCCATTCATCGTAGTGGCGACGTGCCGCTAATTTCCCTGCCGAGCGCATCGCCGGAGCTACCACTGTCACACCCTTCTCCTCACGTGTCAACTTTTATTCCCTTCCTATTGGCTTCTTTTAGTTTCTTGGTGGTTGAAGGGTATAGTGGAACAAGATGTTGAACTGAGTCGTGTTCGTGAATGGGTTATGGTTTGTTAATGGTAATGGAGGTTTGAAAAAGAAATTTGGAGTCAGCACCATAGTTTATTATGGAAAAGTACGGAAAAACAATAAAGGAAAGACACGGTCTACGAACACCAAATTCTAGGTTCGGGAGGATGAGAAGGAACGGGAATAAGAGTCGTAAGTGAAGGAACGAAAGAAGCGCTAGAAGACGAGGGCGTTGTGGAGGAAGGAGGAGTTTATCTGTGGCCAGGGTTTAATTAATCGGCACCAGAATACTGAGGGAGATGAAGAAGAAAGGTAAAATGTTGAAATGAAGAGTGTTTTATTTAATGTCTGTGGTTCACAATACTGGTTTGAGAGCAACTCCAACTTTTTACATTCTACAATCATTTACAAGTATTACAAACTTCCACTGAAGGAGAGCTTACACTTTGGAGAACAAGACTCTATTTATGATTGTGGTTATCCTCTCAATCTCACGCTGAAAAGACTGAAAAGGCATCCTCCCAGGATTGTAACACAATTTGCTTCCTCCAGTTCTAGTCCCAAATGAACGTATAGTTGCAACTGTGAAGTTTGGGGTTGCCATTGGGTATTTGTTGGTCAGGCCCAAGGCCTCTTTTTGTTCCCAGATCAGAAACCACCAGGGTTTCTTCCTCTTCACTCTTTTTCCTCCACAGGAACTCCTTCTCTTCTCCTTCCTTCATGAGTGTCGACCCTAGCCGATTTGCCTGCGCCTCTACCATTCTCCGTTGTTGGCGTCATCGTCATAGGTGCATTAAATGAGGCCATTGACAAAAACGAGGCCAACCGCCATAACGCCTCCTTCCATGGTTGTACCCTTTTCTTTTCTTCCAAACGTTAAGGTTTCTTCCCTCCATTTCAACTCCCTAATGCTCACCAGGGTTGATAGAGATGTCGCCGCAGTCCGCTCCTGTCTAGTTCATCGCGGGTGGCACGTGGAGATGTCAGGGATGTCACAAACATCAACACGACGCTTTCTTCTTCGATCCACGTTGACAATCACAACTCTAGGCACCTAGGTCACACTGTTACGCCATTCACCTCGAGCTAGTCATTGACGACTTCATCAACAACTACAGTGTTCTTATCAACTGCCATTCATCGTAGTGGCAACGTGTCGCCATTGTCCCTGCCGAGGGTATCGTCGGAGCTACCAATGTCACACCTTCTCCCCACGTTTCAGCTTTTATTCCCTTCTTATTGGCTTTTTTTTTTGTTTTCTTGGTGGTTGGAGGGTGTAGTGGAATAAGATGTTGAACTGAGTGGTGTTCGTGAATGGGTTATGGTTTGTGAATGGTAATGGAGTATCTGTGTTTGAACTGTCTTTTTATGTTTTGGGTGTTGAGATGGGTTGGTGTGATGATGATAGGAAACGCGGTAGAGGTTAGGAAGTGAGGGAGTTCTTCTTTGTTTTTCCGGTGTTGAAGAAGATGAAGGGGAAAATGAAAGATGAATTGATGATGAGGAAGGTCTTTCTCTGTGCGAGTGAAAAAATGAATGTTGTGAGGATAAAGAAGAATCAATTTTATCGTGTTAAAGATGATTATCCAATGTTTTTTTGTCTCTCTGAAAAGAAAATGGCTTTGGGGTTTTTTATAGTGGGAAGATGAAGTGGAAGTTGGGTGGGATAATGGGTTTTTGTGATGCGCGTGATGGAGGAATTGGTTTCGGAGGGTTTGATTCTCTTGAGTGAATTGTGGAATCAAAAGTTTGTGGTGATCTGATTGAATTTTTTTCCCTGATCAGTGTATCTGTGGTGAATGCTCCTCTATTCTCACTTTTTCACATGCAAGAGACACGACACCTGCAATTTTACTCTGCAATCTAGCGACCTTGTTTCCTGCTCTCATCTACTCTCATGGCCAGAGACGATATTTCTACTTTTGGTAATCATCCAAAGATAGTATAGGTCTGTGTGGATGGCTGAGCAAAATAATCTCATCCAAAAATGGGAGATAGAGTAAATAATAAAAAAAAGGAAGGGGGAAGCTTATTGTGATTAAGAGATTTTGACTATGCTAGAATGGTGTGGCCTAAATTGGTTGTGTTCCATTTTTGTTTTTTGGTTTTCTAAAATGTTTAACAAATGAAATAAAGTAAAAGAAGATAAAATAAAGTTAAGTAACAAAAAAAAACTAACGTAACAGTATAATAAAATAAAAATAGGCTAAAATAAAATAACTCTAAATAACAAAAAATTAAAATAATTAAATAAAAGTAAAACAACATAAAATAAAATAAAATTAAATAAAATTAAATAAAATATGAAAATAGTATAAAATACAATAACTCAAAATAACAAAATAAAATAACATAAAATAAAATTAGAATAAAAATAACATAAAATACAATAACATAAAATAGAATAGAAAATAAAGTAAATAAGATAAAATAAATTCAATCATTATTTACTTATTTAGTTTTCCAGACGAAATTAAGTGTTGACAATTCATCAATAGTGCATTTACATATCAAGTACAAACATGATCAATATAAAACATTTGTTATGTCATTTGTTGTGCAAGAAACCATAAAACCATTTTATTGTTCACCATAGAAAACAAAGATATAAAGAGGTAGGTTTAGCTCCCCCTATCAAAAGTTTTTTCTCCAATGTCAAAGATGACTTTTGTTTGTTTATTTATAACCATGGCTACTCTTCAACAATGATCTTTTTATCAACTGGATATCAAAAATACATTCCTTAATGGAGATTTGTAAGAAGAGAATTATCTGGAGAAACCTCCAAGATTTATTGCTTAGGGGAGTCTTCTATTTTGGTATGTCATCTTGACAAATCATTATATGGCCTAAAAGTCACCCAAAGCTTGGTTTTGAAAATTTAGTAGCATTGTTCAACAATTTGGTATGACTTAATGTGATGGATGTTTCTACTTGATAGTATATGTTGATGACATCGTTCTTATAACTAATGCAACCATGTCCTAGATGAAATAACAACTTTGTCACCATTTTCAAATCAAATATCTCGGCAAATTCAGATATTTATTGGGTATTAAGGTGACATAATCCAATGGTGGTATTATTATATCTCAAAGGAAGTATACATTGGATATTTTGAAAGAAACTAGTTGATGAATTCAACATTTGTTGACAAACCTATGGATCCTAATACTAAACTTATACCAAATTAAGGGGAGCCTATATCAGATCGTGAACGATATAGAATATTAGTTGGAAAATTGAATTACCTTACAGTTACTCGTCTTGACATTTCCTTTGTAGTTAGTGTAGTAAGCCAATTTCTTAATTCCACATGTGAAGATCACTGGAATGCAGTCATCCGTATATTAAAGCATATACTAATATAAACTACAATCTCCAAAAGAAATTATAGTCTAAAATATGATTGTCTCACTTTAGGCTATTATTCTTCTAGAAAACCATAACGGTTATTGATATATGCTACGATTTTATCTTAATAGTAATTCATACCTTGACAATATTTAAAAAATGTTATTGTATCAGCATAGGCTATGTTTTGATTAGAAGTGTAATTTATGTCATAGTTAATTCATATATTTGCATTGGTAGTGTATAATTATCTAGTAATAAATAATTTTTATTGTATTTGAAAAGTTATTAAATTTTGTATATTAGAGAAATGATAATTATTTAAATGATAATATAAATTAGTTATAATGTAAGTATTGAACTGGGCTCTAAAATTTAACATTTAAATTGATTGTACACTAATCTATTTGTATAATAAATGGGTCAAACTTGTAAATAAAAAAAATATTTTTCAATATCAGTTCCTCACCTATAAGGTATAAAGCGTTTCTCGTAATCAATATTTATTTATTTCTGTAAAACATTTAATATTAATAATTATTTATTTATGTAAAATACTTATTGAATATTTTAATTTTATTAAGTTCATGTTTAATTTATAGTGTTTAGTTAAATCTATGCATTGAAATAAATTCTAAAAACATTTTAAAATTATGTATAAATTATATACAAATAATATCCATGTAAATAATTTAATTATATATTAATTTTATAGTTTATTAATGTAAATTAAAAGTTATTGTATAGTTAATTTTTTTTATTAACGATGGTATAAGGTTCTAAAATATTTTGAGTCTTCTTATTATATACATACATACATATATATATATATATATATATATATATATATATATATATATATATATATATATATATATATATATATATATTTTTTTTTTTTTATTTATTTATTTATTTATTTATTTATTTCATTGCAAAAATGGAAAGAATAAAGTTGCAAATATTGCTTACTTTTTAACTATAATTGTTAAAGTTTTCTCTACTTCCTATATTTTATAAAAAAAAATACTCATTACAAATATTTATTTTTTGTCATTTTATTTTAAGAAATATAAACAGTATAGAAAGCTCTGATAAATTTCAATAATGTATGTTTTAGAAGAATTTATGCTCGTTCATTAATTGAATCTTGTTACAGTTTGACCGAAAAATACCACATTTTTTTAAGGTAAATTGTAACTTATTCTATCTTATCTAAGTTTATTGGAAGAAATTAAAACTACAAAATCTATTGATTAATTATTAGTATATGAAGAATTTAAAATCTCACTCGCAAAATTTACTAATAGGAAGGGTGGTTCACTTATTCAGTACTGTCATGTAACGCAGAGAATGAGAAAAAAAATAAAAAATAAAAAATAACCCTCCAACAAAAATCTATGGTTTTACATTACTTAAATCTCAAAAAAATAAATAAAATATTAGGTCGAAATCTACCTTAAAATATATAAAAAAAGTGTATATATATATATATATGAAAAAATGAAAGAGAGAAATGGTGAATTGAATATACTAATTAAGGCATATTATATATGAACCGAGAAATTTTAGTCTTGAACTTAAATAAATACAAAATAGAACATAAGTTCCCACTCAAGAGGCTACTTGTGCGCTAAAATATACGTAACATGACATTGTTGTGACTCTAATATGTATGTTATCCAAAATCTATAATAAACAAGAAGCTCTAATAATAATAAGAATATCATATTATTTCCACTGGTGCAGTAGCAGAAACTTGGTTTTGTTCCTTGGCCACCATTCTCTTCATCTTCCTCAACCAATGTACAATGCTTGCAGCATAATCATAGAGGCTGAGAGCAATGTAGAGTCCAATCCCAGCAATGATTCCATTTGCTATGGAATATGTGAGAGGCATGAGGAGCATTGTGGCAAAAGCAGGCACAGCATCCTTGGTGTTGTTCCAATCTATGTCCTTCACCACCTTCATCATCATCACTCCAACCATCACAAGTGAAGGTCCTATAGCCCAAGGAGGAACACTAGACAAGAGAGGAGTAAAAAACAATGACAAGAAGAAGAAGAAGCCAACAAAAACTGCTGTTAGTCCAGTTCGACCTCCTTCTCTCAAACCAGCTGATGATTCCACAAATGTTGCTGTGCTTGACACACCCAATGCAGAACCCACAATCGTGCTTCCTGCATCAACCATGTAAGCCACGTACTCACCTTCAAAATGCCCCTTTTCATCCAAAAACCCACCAATCTCTGCCATCGTGTACATAGTCCCAGTGATCGCAAGCACATCAACATAGAACAAAGTACCCAAAGCCACCCAAACTCCCTTTTCGTTAAAATCACTAAAACTCATCATTCCAGCAGTTGATTCAATCTTGTGAAAACCAACCACTTGCTTGAAATACTCATAACTTTCATCACCAACTGGGGTGTCAGGAAAATAAGTAACTTCTGTGTGCCTAAACCAAGACACAAAAGTCACAAAAACAATGCCATAGATCATGCTTCCCTTTATATTCTTCATCAGCCCATAGCTCGTAATCAGGAGCCCCACAATGCCCAGCCAGAACTTTGGGCTTTGCAGTTTCCCACCCAAGCACGCCCCGGTTTCTGGGTCCACCATCTTGCAGGCCGTGATGGTAACCAGGTTCGAAGGGTCGGGCCCAATAAGCCCAACGCCGAGGCTCGACTGCAGGCCCGTAAAGGCGATGAAAAGCCCAATCCCAGCTGCGCAGCCGAGCCTCACTGAATGAGGGATGAGCTTGGCAAGCTTCCCCCTCAACCCAACAGCAGATATAAACAGAAAAGCACAACCCTCAACCAAAAACACAGCCAATGCAGTTTGATACGAGATTGACCCGGTTCCATGAAAACCAACCAAATTAAAAGTCAAGTAAGCATTGGGCCCCATGGCCGGAGCCAGACCCAAAGGAAGGTTAGCCAACAGGCCCATGGCAACAGAACCAACAAGAGCAGAAACGGCAGTGGCCACAACCAAGTCACTCTTGGTCTTGGCAAGACAAGTCTCGTACCCAACGTTGGGCTTCACCCTGCAGTCTGGGCCCGCCGGAGAGGAGCAGTCGGCGACGGAGCATGTTCCGCCGGAGGCAGCGATGATGGTGGCGTTGACGGTGATGATGTAAGCCATGGTGAGAAAAGTTGCGATGGCAGCACGAAGCTCCCTTGTGAAGCAACTTTTCCTCTGTTCCAACTTGAAGTAGGAGCCCACAAAGCTCTTGGAAACGGCCTCGTTTAGGGCTTTCTCCATCTCCGAGAAGGAGTTTGTGAAGGCTCTGAGTTTTGAAGTTTGAGAGAGATCTCTTCCCATGTTTAGGATGTGAGTGAAAACGAGTGATGTTAACGTGTGGAAATAAGCAGATGAAATGGAGAAGAAGAAGAAAATGTGAAACTTTGATTGAGAGGATGGTTGGTTTCATCATGGCTACTTCTTTATATTATGCTAACTTTTTTATTAATTTTAATTTTTCTTTGTATTTAAATAAAATGTATATTATTATGTTATATATTTAATGTGCAGAGAAGAAAAAGAATATAAGTTATATATTTATTAAAAAAATAAAAGGAACGTGATTTCGCTCCTAAAATACCAGTGTATATATTCTTATTTTTAGTATAGAGTGGTAGAATTATTTTTATTATTTTTCCTTTTCTTTCGTTCTTGTATAAGTAATATAATAATACAAGGGATTAATTAATGCATATTGATGTGATAATTTGTTATTAATGTTTAGTTTAATTATATAATAAATTTCAGTATTTTTATTTGTCAATTGAATTTTTCTCATTCAATCTTATTTTATGTTTATGTGTCTCCACCAAAAAAAACATTAATTAAGTTTTAATCACTCATAAATTTAATTGTTTTAAATTAAATTTTCATTAAAATTTGTTTTATTAATGGTTTTAAATCTTTATATATATTTTTTTAATTAAATCAGTATCATCAAGTAGGGTGATATTATAGTTTGATTTTACAAAACTAAATATCATGAAGTAGAAGAACAAAATTCAAATGTTTATGTTATAATGGGACGAGGATGACAATTGTGATGTTGTTATTTTAGTTGAATATTCTCTCTGCTTCTTATTCTGTGTAACCGATCTGCAAAATATATTCTGATGTCCAAGTCAGAATATTTCTTTGTATGTCTAAAGTAATTCAATTATGAAATGGTGAGTTGACCTCAAAATTAATCTTCTATTTATAAAGTTTATAAAAATTTGACCAATTAATTTACTTAATGAACATTAATGCAAACCTTAGTCACTCATCAGTATTTATTTAATATTAATTGCGCTTTAACTTTGCTCAAGTGTTGTCGGGACTGCGGCTGCGAAACTCTCTTCCTCACTCTATCCGATCGATCGATCAGTTATAAGTCCATAGTAACAATAAAATTTTTGAATCTTAATTATTTTTATAAAAAATAGCATCGTTTATTTTATAAATTAAGTACTAAATTAAAAATCAAACCATCCACGTAAATACATATGAAAATAATATTTGATAAATTAAGATTTCATAACTTCATTTTTTCTATTATTTAAATGTTCAAGACTAATAAATCAAACAATCCTTTTAATAAAAATATAGAATCAATTGAAAAATATTTAAATTTATTGAAAATTTAAACATACTTAATTACGAAACATTTTTTTTCTCAAGACTGACCGTCTCACCAATACATGAGAATATTAATTAAATAAACATAAAAAATTATTTAGAAAAGTAATTACATTATAAATATGAAGCCAATATTCATTTTAAAGTGGTAAAAAATATTTAGTAAATAAATCAACTAAATTTAAGGCTCTCGGTAATTAATAATTTGGCTTTTTTAACGTGAAGTAGGTTGTAACTACAACGGAATCTTTGTTTTCAAATTGTATTCTTACAATTCATAATATTCCAACGTGAAGTTCAATCAATACTTTAATTAATTAGAATTATCTCTTATAAATGTTCGTCTTTGCTTATTTATGATTATCGGACCATTGTAATGTTGTGGCAAAATATTTAAATATTATAAAGAAGTGAAGTTTAAGTCTAACTCAGTTCACAAAAACAGTTAATAAAGTGAGATTTGCATCCACTTATATATTATAAATTGATCTTATCTCTAGTTTGATGAAGGATTTTCAATATAACCCTTTCACGTTGAGATATAAACATATTTATAAGAATAGAATTAATGGATAGTCTGATAATAATCTGACAACGAATGAAACAGAATGTCAAAATAAATCTCACTACTACATATTCCAACCTAGCTTTGAGATATGCCATTAATTCAACTTACGAGTCATGGAAAAAAAAAACTATGGATTTTGACTCTAGATGATGAAGTAATGATTCAGTAGGTGGTTTAAGTTGAAAACTTTATAATATAAAATAGTGTGCACTTTAAAATCACGAAGTTCGACGAAATTAGAAAAAGGAAATATAATAGGGTAATCTGATTCTGGTTTGATTTTGTTTGCAATTATTAAGATGCGAGACAAGAAGATAGATTTAAAAATCCAAAATAAAAATGTTTCAGAAATGAGTACTATTTTGGCAACACTCATGTGGGAGAATCTCATCAACCTCAAATATATCTAACGTTTTCTCTCTATGAAATTCTTAGAATCAATCAACATTATATAAAAGACACGTCAAAATCATCAAGCCTAACCAATTGCATAACTTTAAAATATTTAGAAGGTTTACAAAAATAAAAACATAAAATACAGTATATTTAAACAAAAGTTTTTTTTTAAGTATTTAATAAAACAATTTTTTTAATACAACTATGTCTATAATTTGAAAGAGTATGGGTGTGGTCTGGGTTATGAAATTTTAATTATTTTATTCTATTTCCATTTCTTGCATGATTCAATGCGATTCATACATTATCATGGTCACGTGATAAGATACTACGCCTGCTTAAAAATTTAATATAAGAGCGTTAAACATAAAGTAATTCTTTTTTATAATTTTATTATTCAAGTTTTATAGTCTCTTTAAAGTTAAAATCTGATATCTATAAAATCGTGTTTAAGAGTGGAAATAGTTTTATACATTATACTGAAATATTTTATTATTAAAAAGTTAAAATATAAATAAAAATATTAGTAAAAGAATTTTGTAACAATTTATTATTTTTTAAAACATTTTCTCTAAATTTTTTTGTCATTTATTAGAGATTATGATTTCATCTATTCTTTTGAAAACCTGACTCATTTTAGAACTTTTATTGTAGAGGATAACACAACAATTGAAAAGTTTTGCTAGAGTAAGTTTATTTTCTATTTTTTTTTAAGTTAATTTTGTTTTAGTTGCATGAAATCTTTAAGAAGTTTGTATGTTTATATGTAATTTTTTTTTATGGTGAAGAGGGTGTGTTTCTAATAAGGTCATATTAAACATTACTATAACTATGAACTTTGACATCTGAGTTTTGCTAACACCTTAAGCCTATCCATTATTTATCATCACGTGAAAATTTATTAAAAAGAAAAAATAAAATAAAAAAATACAAAGCATAGGAGACTACACCAAATCATGATAAAATTCATACTTTACGAAACATAGACAAAATATACTTATTATGAAAAAAATATAAATAAGTATATGGAGATAAAACATTACACCACTTATATTATTCTCTATGAATTAAAATTAAATTAGTTAGCTTATCAGCACAATGGTTTTCTTCTTAAAAAACATGAGAAATTGAACTAAATAATGTATACAAAAATGAAAGCACTGAGGCCATCTCTCTCTAAGACTCAAAAGAACCACTCAATAATAAAAAAAAAAAAGCAAAAGCAAAGAAAGTTGAAGCTCGTAAACACAACATAAGGCGAACTCTCACCTAATTGGAACGAGCCATATCGCATAGTGGATTCCCTCGAGAACAATGCCTACAAGCTGAAGGAGCTCGGAAGAAAGCTCATCCTAGGGACGTGGAATGTCGCACACCTAAAGATATATTACAATTAAAGGTATGAGGATGTGTGTACTTTTTTTCCTTTGGCCGAAATTTGTTCCTAAGTTAGCTTTTAACAGCCAAGGTTTTAACAAGATACACTTTACTTTTACAATAAAAATATCTTTTCTTTTACATATCTTTATTTGTTAGAAAAAACATCAAAAGTGAATGTTAAGAGGTACAAACACCCAAGTTATTTAGATGATAACATAAGTTAAAGCTCACAAAGACGATAACCGAATTACTTAGACAGTAACAAAAGTCTGTAAATGCAACATTCGAGTTATTTAGATGGTAACATAAAGCCAAGCACGCAAACATGGAATCCCAGTTAACCACGACGATAACATAAAGTCAGGCCCACAAATGTGGCACCCGAGTTACCTAAACGGTAACATAGGCGCATAAACGTGGCACCCAAGTTACTTAGACGATAATATAAGTCCACAAACATGACACCCGAGATACTTAGACAATAACAAAAGCTTTCAAACATGACACCTGAGTTACTTAGACGGTAACATAAGCTCACAAATGTGACACCCTAGTTACCTAAACTATAACACAAGTTAAGCCAACAAAGGTGGCACCCAAGTTACTTAGACAGTAACAAAAACTCCTAAACTCTAGATGGTAGCATAAAGTCAAGCCTACAAACACAACATTCTAGTAACATAAAGTCAAGCCTACAAACGTGGCACCCAAGTTACCTAAACGAAACATAAGCCCAAAAATAAGGCACCTAAGTTACTTAGACAGTAGAAAAAGCGCACTAATGCAACACTCGAGTTACTTGGATGGTAACATAAGCTCACAAACGTGGCACTCGAGTTACCTAGATGGTAACAGAAGTTAAGCCCGCAAGCACGACATCCAAGCCTACCTAGACAGTAGCATAAGTTAAGCCCACAAACATAATGTTGGAAAACAGGTAAGCTTCGTTTTTACACCAAGAGGGGGGGAGGAGGGGGGGGGGGGGGGGGGGGGGGGGGGGGGGGGGGGCTGAATTGGTGTTATATCAAAAACAAAATCTTTTCGCAATCTTGAAATCAAAGTATGAAACTTTTTGAACTTTCTTGAAATGCAAGTAATGGAAATTTGTGTGCAGCGGAAAAACGTAGTTGACTGCGCTAAAGATAAAGTCGACTGTAAAATAAAAGTGTAGGGATAAAGAAAATCAAACACTGGTTTTTATATTGGTTCGGCCAACAATGCCTACATCCAGTGTCATTCCAACCCAGGAAGCAAATGCACTATAATGGTTGCGGTTTTTACAACAAGGAATTTATAGAAGACCTCCACGTCAAAAATATAAATATCTTCTCTAACCCTTAACCAAAATATAGGCAACAACAATAACAAGACTTGCAGCAAGATATTCCCTCTTCTGTAATCTGCCAACACCACTTTGAACAATCCTTAAAGTGAATAACAACACCTTTACGCAATCATGCTTTCAAGCTTGGAGGGAGGGTTTACATAGGTGGATCTTATCTTATTCCTACCATAAAGAACATTCACCAAAAATCATTAAACTACTCACTTCAAATCCTAATAACAAACATCTTTATTTAAAATTACAAATATTAAAAATCTTTGTGAAGTTTTAAAAATAAAAATTTAAATAATTTAATACATATTTTTTATTAACTTTTAATTTGCTTTTTTTTTTCTGGTTTAATAAAATTGACAATTTAAAAGTAATAATCATCTCTTAACACCTCGTCATACTAGGAGATAAACATATTGAGTCTCACATTACATATTTGTGAGGAGTCTAATAGAAGTTTAATAAATTTGTCTAAGATAACTTTTAAACAATTTTAACACCTAAATTTATGCTTAACTCAACTTTATGATGTCAAATTGTCTGGTTAAAAATATTTTATTTATATTTTATAATTCAACTATATTTCTATTAAAGATATATAAAATCTCTAACAAAATTATTTTTTTCTTAATATTATTTTGATTTACAAAATTCCGTAACTTAAAACTTTGAGTTTACTTTCACTTACGTATTTTGACCTGAATAATATTATTTTGATGTAAACATATTCCTAGTTATTTAGTAATTAATTATATAATATTTAAAAGTCGAATGTTTTTGTAACATAAAAGTTATTGGTATTATTTTCCACTAACATGTAAATATATTATTTATCGTTTGAATATACTAATGTGAAAGGTTTAAAAAATGAATCAATTTTATCTAATAGATAAAGTTCAGTATTCGTTTTTTTAAAGTTTATTACCTGGGAATTTATTTAATTTTATATTTTTTATGTTCTGCATATCATAATTATTATATATTCTTTTATGAACAAGTTTTTAAAAATTCCTTTTCGATAAGAGTTATAAGTTGACAGGAATATAGAATTTAATAATAAGATGTAATTTTAAGAATCGTTTGTAAAAGTGATTTATGTGATTAACATTGATTCATTTATATTTTTTAAATCTCTAAAACTAAAACTAAATTATTTTACATTCGAATCAACCTTTTCTTTTTTTAAAAAACAAACACGCCCTTAATCGTATTCACAAAACACATAATAAAATCTTAAATAGCCAATCGATCACCTTTATTTCGAGTGAAATTGCAAAATTTAGCGTTATTGAAGTATTTTATTGTTGTTCAGATTTTCTTCAACGTGACAAGCTCAATAAAATTTAAACAATTGCATATTAAGAGACATATATCCCAAGGAAATTAAATAAAAATCCAGAAAGAATGAGAATTTTAGATTAATTTATTAAAGTTTTTTTTAAAGAATAACTTATCAAATAGTTTAACCATCATAATAATATTTCATAAAATATCTTAAAATAATTTATTTTAAAAACTTCTAACTCTAAATAGATTATAATATATAATTTATTTAATTTTATGTCAATAATAACTTTTATATTTTAATAAACTTGTTTTTACTTACAATTGTCTATTTTAATTAAAATTACTTTTCTCCCTTTTCTCTCAAAATTATCTCTTAGGAGATATTGCATCATTATCATCTTCATCGTCTTATTATTATTAGATAAATATAAATATTTTCTCAGTAATTAATTTTTAATTATCTTTTTAATTACAATTTATAATTAATTACTGCTTTGAACACCACGTATCACTCAGTTTCCCTGTCACGTTTCAACTGATACTTAATCATTCACCACGTCATCTACCCACCTCACCTCTGTATCATTTTAACACAGTCAACAATTTTTAACGGCAGGAGCTAATTTGTTTGAAACTAGTACTTATAAGGACTCAATTGGGAAGATTTAAAATAAGGGGACCAAATTGGAAAGAACTAACGAAAATAGGGATGCCTAAATAGTTTAAACCATTTTTTTCACATTTTTTTATTAACAATGAGAACTACCATGAATACGTTCTAAAGAGCATACATTAAACAAAATTATGGTATAATTGGGAACTAAAATAATAAAGTCATACATATAACACTAAATTAACTAAAGATCTATTCATGAAAAGTATATATATAATTGATAATGATGAGAAGAGAGAGATGAAGAAAACAAGAGCAAACGGCTATCATGCGTAAAGCATGAAATAATTTAGCAAAACGCGTAAATCATAATAAGAAATGGAAAAAAACAAAACTTGCTAAATGCAATAACTTTTAAAGAACCTTGGGTATTTTCAAAATATAAAACACTTAGCCGTTTAAATTGTTTTATTTTTCATTAAATAAGTTTAATGTGAGTGTAAAAGTAATATTCTCTCCCTTAGCCTCATCAATCAGTTTATATAAATACAAATAGTTTTTAGTCCAATGATAATCTATCACAAAAGAAATGAAATATAAATAAAAGAGTTAAAATTCCAAAATTTGAATGGAACTTTAAGAGAAACCAAACCTAATAAAAGCAAGTATTGAAGTAAATAAATAGATTACACAAATTGTATTTAAAATTTTATGATCTTCCATGTTACTTTGATCATGTTATAATATGGTGAGGTGAATGGTTACACCAAATGTACTTTGTAGAGAATAAGCATGAGTATAATTTATTGAATACATTATTTTAGAATAATAACTAATTAATAATATGGTTGTAAAATATGTTTTACAAAATTGAGTATATATTGTGAAATTTTTTTAATTTTACTAACTCTTTTCATTTTTTTATCGTTCTTTTCCTTCTTCTTCTCAATACTCGTCCTTTTACAAGATGGATGAGTGGTGTCCCTATATGGACCTAGGTGGATTTGGTGACATATACCGAGTAATACGTCATTGGCTTTGGTAGTCTGTAAGGTAGTCAAACGGGTTCACTTATGGTTGGATAGTGGTGGTTAGACTGGGTAGCCTTTGGTCGAGAAGAAACTGCATGTAAAACTAGTCAGTTTGTGGCTAGGTAGAAGTAGTTAGGTAGGCCGGCTTGTGGCAGGATAGAAGCAATAAAACAAGTCAGCTTATGGCCAAGTAGAAACAATAAGATAGACTGACTTGTGACCAGGTAGAAACAATTAGACATGCAAGCTTGTGACCAAGTAGAATCAGTAAGATAGACTAGTTTGTGGTCGAGTAGTTCACCATTAGCTCTAGTAGGAGGCACAAAGAGCTCGACAAGCGGAAAATATAATGTATTTTAGTAGTCAACACTTGGTTCTAAGGTAACTGACTCTGGTAGTTGGTATCTAGTACGCAACACCTAACTCTTGGTAGATGACATGCAACCTTTGACAAGCACTAAATAACTTTCAACAAGTAGTTGTCAATCTTCATTATGTGACACATAACTTTCGAAAGGGAGTACTCAGCCTTCAGCATGTAGCATTCGGTCTTCAATAAACGATACACAATTGTTAGAAGGTACATATTCTTCAACATATAACTTTCGATCCTCCATAAGCGACATCCATTATGTGTTATGTATTAACTAGAAAGATATAAGGTTGTAGACACTCTGCCGTATTGTACAAAATCAATAGAAATTGGGTTGATAATTTGTAGTTATACAATCTCGTTTAATATATTTAAGCAAATAGTATATTAAAAAAGTTAATAATAAAATTATTTTAATACTTGTTACTATCATTCTCACTGAATTACAATTAATCCTGTAATACGATAACATATTTTATTTTAACTCTTATATGTATTTGAAATATTACAAATTTTATAATATTTAGTAGGATAAAATTATCTTATTGGTTAATTATTACAACAAGTTTACTAATACTGGTTGGATCGAATTTCATGATTGAATCAGGTCTTAACTGGTTCAACGAGGGTCCCGTTGTAAAATATTTATTAGGATTTTGCATAACATTTGAAACGTGATTAATGATTTTTTATTATTAACCTGTTAATTAATCTTTGAAACACTGATTTTAATAAGTTGTTTTAATAATTAATGTGAAAAGGTTAGGAGTATCGTTCTTTCTCGTTACTTGTGAGATTCGAGTTGTGCAGCAGCTAAAGTTTGAGCTTTAAAGAGAGTGTAGGCTAATTTATGGGTTTAACTTTGTTCCAACTTGGGGTGTGGCTTATGGGTACTAACTGAGAGGCAGAACAAAGTCATGCGTGGAACCCATACCAAAAATACCCTTTTTGGAATTTCATCTTAAGCAGCTTTGAAGTTCAAAAAGGCGTGATATAAAATTATAATCCTTGCATGCGCAAAGAGATTGTATTTATACTTTATACTTTTACATATATATATGGGTTCTTAATATAATGTGTATGGTTCTTGACCCTTGGAGACTGTAGAGACTGCGGTGGGTTCTTCTTTTAAGATACGGTACCCAGGGAATTTTTTAAACACCTTTTAGTTTTGGCAGTACTTGAAACAAAGATCAAGAATAAGAAACAATACAGTTATGTAGCAGAAAGCAATGTCTTGTTAGGCTCTTCTTTTTACGTACTTAGTTTCTTACCCTCTTCATATTGCACATGCTATTACTATTCACATAAACAGAAACAAGTGGCAAGGTTATGCAATTTGAATCACCATTTTAATGAATCTCTATTTCAAATTATCAGTAGCTTCAAATTTTATATAATTTTTTTTCTTTCTATTTATCATAATATTAAGAATGAATTTATAACAAAATATTTTAAAATATTAAATACCATTTTATTATTATAAAACATAATTGCATTCAATTGAGCTATAAAAAGAAATTAGACTTTCTTAACTTTCATCAAATAGGGCGTATATTTTGTCTACTAAAGCAACTATTACTTTGACGTATTTAATGACCCCTGATAACTTACTTTGTACTCTAACGCACATTCGTATCTTCAATATACATCTTATAGCGAAGATAAAGGCACCGAATCAACTTTTTATCACTAGATTAATTCTTAATCAAGGTTAAGTATAATCGATTAGATGATGGACACAAACGATAAACAGTTAGAAGTGGATCTCAATTTCAAGCCTGGAAAAATAAGATATTAGATTCACTGTTATATTTTCCATTACGAATTCCGAACTCCATTTCGGGGAGGAAATTCGTAGTGTAGCTGAATTTAGGGTGATTGTTACAGATAGATTACATGTAACGTGACCATGCTACACATTATGTGCACAATCATTTGAGATAACGACATCAAACTAAATCAAAATTGCATATTACATTCTTGTCGAGACCCACATCTCGCGTGCTGAATCAATTATCAATTTCTAGTTTTCTTCTTTCCTCTTTTCTTTGCACTAGTTTCTGGCCCTTCAGCCTCCTCAGCTTTCTGCTCAGCTTCTAATAGAGCCAGCTGCAGTGTCCAAAGAAAATGATATTTAGGGACAAGTTTGAAGAAATACTCTACAAAAACGAGGGTAGATGTTTGTGAAACAAGATTACCTCGTCAAGAATAGGTTTTAGCTCTCTGTACCGTGCTTCAGCGAGATCAAAACCATCCTTGCGGAGTTCCTATTACAGCAGAATTGTATCACAAAGACATGAGGCATTCATCAGTATACATATGTATTTGTTTGTATATATGAGAAAGCATATGGGTAGGGGAGAAACTTAAATTAGAGCTAGATGAATATCAAAATAATTATATTCCCGTTCATTTCAAACTGGAAATACAATATTAGGGTGTACTTGTTCAAGAACTAAAAATGAAGCAGGGCAGATTTCGAACACAATTAGCACTGGAGTTTCATGGTACAACTCATTTACATTCCGTCTCGCAAAATCTGGACCCATAGAATGAATTTGATGTTACCCTTCTCATTCATATTGTGTTTTAACAATTCTCCGAATTTTTCCTCTACTAAAACCTGCACGGCCTTGGTCCTTCTGGTATCTAGTTTAACTCTTTCCAGGAGTTTACATTCATTCCCAGAATTGACCAAATTTTATGATTTTTTAAGGAGTCGGGCACTTTGAGCCAAGTCAAACAGAAAAATCAATAGGAGTTTCTTTTGTTCCCCTTGAACTACTAGTTAGTAATTTAGTGAGCGGATAATAACCAAGACAAGGTGAATTAATTTTTTTTGTTAAAATTAACTTCTTTTTTTAAAAAAAATGTTCCTTTTTTATAAAGTAAGTTCACATAACAGAAAATCACTTCAAATAAAAGCAAGTAAATAAAAGAGTATAAGAAAAGATAAGTTTGTGCAAGTAATTTTTATACTAATTCAACATGGTTTAGATCGTCTCGGCCGGCCACCCTAAGAATTTTGTCTTTCAACACCTATGTCTAAGTATCTCAGTCTTGCACTCCTAATTTCAGTTCTCTACTAGTGTCTTTCTCACTGTTGTACAATGTTTGCTTCCTTTATCCACCAACATTGCCTGTTGCTAACAATTGGAGGGCATTCCGAGAATTTTAGATATGTCTTAGGTACCCAAAAATGCCAAAATTTGCATTTTTTGGAAATTAACTCTCAATAATCGATTATCCAAGGTGATAATCGATTAGCTCAAGTTATTAGAAGATTTGATGATTCGGCAATAATCGATTATCATGATTGATAATGGATTATCTTATGTTTTCCTAAAAGCATGTACATTCGCAAAGAATCGATTTTCAAGTCTGATAATTGATTATCTTAAGTGTCTGCAAGATACAACACTCTCTCGTTGCGGCAATAATTGATTATCTTGGATGGATAATCGATTATCTTCAATTTCTGGGAGAAACTCATGAAATGACAATCAATTATCGTAAATAATAATCGATTATCACGCGTTATTGTGCCACTTCAACTCGAAAACTAGTCGTTACAACAGTCATAAACGGCTGGCAATGACTAGATTCTCCTTAAATGAGTCGTTAGGATCATGTTTCTATATATATGCTTCAGAAATCAATTATCCTTCCCTACAGACTAATTTTTGTGCATCTTCGATCCTTTGCACTCATTCTCCTTGCCTTAAGCTTCTGCATTTCATTTCTTTCCTACCCTAATGGTCGAATCGTCCAGACGCAAAATCCCTACTCGTAAAAGAAGTCGCATCCCTGACCCTGCCCCTGCTGTAAGACAAGCAAATCTTGAAGGGTGGGTCTCCGATCCAGAAAAGAGAAGGGAATTCATTTCCTTTTGGAAGGAAAGGAAGTTGGTAGCCCCAAAATTCATAAGCATAAATTGGCTTGCAAATACTGGTTTCTAGTTACCTAATCTTCTTGAAAATCAGGGGTTGCAGTTACCTAATCTTCTTGAAAATCAGGGGTTGCAACATCTCATAGAACTCAAAGCCGCCTACTACCCAGATTTGGTTTGTATTTTTTACTTCAACTTCAAGGTTCGGGATGATGTTGCTTACACAAAGGTGAAGGGAGTCAATATTATCCTTGATAATGACATCTAGGAAAATGTGGCTCATCTCCCCATCCGTGAAGAAGTGGTGAAAGTGCATATTGGGGTTGAGGGTTTTAACCGCATTCTTGCCTACCGCTCCTTTCTCAAGAACCCTCAACAGCACATTGAGCAGAAGCAATTATTGGTAGGTGGTCTCAAAATGGATGAACGTCTCATCCATTACCTAATTGTCCGGATCCTATCTCCACAAGCCACCAACCATGCCCAATGTTCTGAATAGGACTTACTGAACATCTATGGGTTGTTGAATCATATCACCATTGACTGACATAATCTCATTATTGACACCATGTTGAAGGCTAAGAAGAGGTATCTTGTCTACTACACCCCTAAGCGCTGTTAATTTCTAGAATTTGTGATTACAAAGGTGTCAACATTGAAAGAGAAAAGGTCTCCCACACTCTACCCTCAAATGAGATTGGACAAGGGGCATTAAAGCAAATGGGATTTATTCCCCATGGTAACAACTTCATCCATAAAGGCGATGTGCCTGTTGAAGAAGGGGAGGAAGATGCTCCTATACCTGATGGTACAGATGTTGCTGGACCATCAAGAGCTTAAGAAGGCTCATCCTCATATATGGAGGAAAATTGCAACTCTCACTAGGAGGATGGAGGAAACGTATAACCTCCAAGCCATAAGGCATCAAGAATTGCTCTCACTTCATGCTACTCAACATGAACAAATGTGTGGCCTCATTAGTGACATAGATAATAGGCTGACCAATGTTGAGCTTCATTTAGAAGAAGAGTATGATGATGGGTCTAGCGAAGAATTTTAGAGTTGTACTTCTATTTAAGTATTAATGAAACTTTCTTCTTATTCAGAGTTACTACTTGTTAATTTTACTCTTATTAAGGGGGATCCCTTTGATGATTGGATTGATAAATTGAGGGGGAGCTTCTACTTAGTTGTATGCATGTGTTTAGGGGGAGTTATTCTGTTTTTGATTTTAATCAAAAAGGGGGAGAAGAAAGGTTAAGTGTTAAAGCATTATAATTCTCCTCTAATGAAGTTTTCTTGTCTAAGTTATAAATGTGCAGGTATTGATAAAAGCTTTAAAACAAGATTTTGATCATAAAAAAGGAGAAGATTGTTAGCGATAGGCTAATGTCAAGCCAAAAGGATTTTCATGATGAAGGGCTTAAAGACTGAAATAATTGATTATCACTTGGGATAATCGATTATCCCAATAAAAACCAGAAATGATTTATTTGTAGATAATTGATTATCTTTAGGGGTAAATGATTATCCTCAAAAAATATGTTTTGCCAAGGATCGTAGATAATCGATTATCACTTAGGATAATACATTATCTCAGGAAAATTATCTTTCGAAATGATTCATAGATAACCTATTATCACTTGGAATAATCGATTATCCGCGGCAATTGCAAGAAGACTCTTGATCTTTTGACCTAATTTCGAACCTTGCCTATAAATACTTCATTTTTGAGCTCTTTTAAAAGTCACTTAAATGGTTTCAGAACGAAGTGCAGTGCTTGAACTCTCTGTGTTCTAAGTAAGCTTGTGAACATGGTGCTAAGTGGAAGGAAGTGCTTTTCTTAGTGTGTCTAAGTGTAAAAGAATATCTACGAAGCAAAGTTAAGTTGGTTCATCCTTTTGTGTCAAAAGGAAGTCTCTTGTTTGTCAAGAGAGGTGTTTTCTAAACCTCTACTCTAATCCATATTGTAAGTTGTTGGTTTATTATTAGTTATTGGTTAATTCCTCTTTTAGAGAGATTAACAATTGGACGTAGGATCTTTTGATATGAACCAATAGAAAAATCATTTGTGCAAGCTTTTCTTTCCTTATACTCTTTTACTTACTTGCTTTTATTTGAAGTGATTTTCTGTTTATGAAGTTACTTTATAAAACCAATTTACTCCCTCTTGGTTATTTTGCGATCACTAAACATTCTATTGTGTATTACTAACACGACTTACATCCAGACATAAGATAATTAAAAACAAAATAAGTATGGAAAGGGCAAAACAAGTGAGACATAAGATAATTAAAAACAAAATAAGTATGGAAAGGGCAAAACAAGTGAGACATAAGATAATTAAAAACAAAATAAGTATGGAAAGGGCAAAACAAGTTGTTCAGAGCGAAGAGAAGGAAAAAGTAGTATTCATAAAGGGGACCAGACAGATAAATAGGGGGGATAAGAGTGAAAATAGTCCATTATATAATCAGAAAGTTCAAATTAAAGGGAAAACTCAATAAAATTGTTCATTTCCTTTGCTTGTTTCGTATAATTATACAAGTTATAAAGGAATAATAGAACCTTAAAGAAAAGAGAAAACTTACTTTTCCAGTGTGTTGGGTATGTTCATGGGCTGCCATTTGCCAATACATATTTGTACGCCTGTAGAAATCCCTCAGGGATTCTCCTGGCTGTATATGCAAAAAGAAATCAATTCAGAAAGATGGGCGAAGAAGAAAAATACTAATTGAAAGCCCGAAGATGCTTTCAAAGACACAAACAAAACCACATATATAATACAATCAAAGCCCAGTTTATTGAGTATACACTAATTTCAATGTTTAACCAACAGTCTCAAAGGTCTCTAAAAACTAACAATGCATTACCATTGGTGTTCTCTGTGAATCGGACAAGCCAAGACTGGCTCTAATCTGCTCTATCCGTGACCTCCTTTCTTTCCTCCGCAGATTCTTTCCAACACCTTTGATTAGAGCAACAGCATCTCCCACCTCAACTGATGCATTCTGAGCCTGGTAGTGATCAAAAGGTAAAGCCAACTTAATAATGTAGGAAACCTTGTTTTGGAGAAAAATAAACTCTGGTCATGAAAAGTCTATCTCACGTGTTTGAATATTATCAGTATTGAATAGCAATTCATGTTTTAAGGAAAATACCTTAGAAATGATTAATATCTATCACGAATTACATTATTTTGGCAAAAGCAAATCTGGTTTCACAAGTTACTGGTTCGACGAGTTTATTTTTTTGTCCATGAAAATATCATTCACTTCAAGCTGTTAAAGATACAGAACCACGTAGCAAAAAACATTATCTAAGAGAGAACCCCTTTTGTTACCATTCAAATCTTAACAAGAAAAAATAGGAGTAAATGCTTCAAAATATGCAGCAAAAGAGAGAAAGAAATCAAGAGCTCACTAGCCAATTGAAATAATGAAATCAAAGTATAGAGGCAGAATTCCAAAACAATAGTTCGGTTGTTTTCTTCCCTTTTTCTGCTGTTAGATTTAATAAATTAGTTCCCCTCATTGTGTTCACAGATGTCCCCTTTAATGGAAAACCTAAATTCCTTTTTAATTTATAAAATTATTACAACTAACTCAAAAGGCTATCACCCTTACATATTCATCAACAAATGATGTTCGCTCGTGGATGGTGTGGTCAAAAGCCAGTTATATCCTTTTTCAACCTTATGTATTTAGAAAAAGGGGAAAACCCTTCATTTGGTGAAGTTGCAAGGAAGATTCAATTTGGTGCCTAGCCATTCAAACCTCAAATTCAGCTTCACACCAAATAAATGATTTCCACCCTTTTATGTAATCTAAACATAATGAACAAATAAGGGAATGCCGTTTAACCATAACATACCCGAGGCAACAAGGCCTAGCACTGTTTTGGGGCTGATCGTAGCCTTGTTTATTTTTCTAAAAAAAAGGGTTTTGACTAGGTTTCCAGTATGTGAATAAAACAAAGGAGAGGCAGAAAAACTCATTCATTTTTTTTCTTGCTTGAATTAAAAAGTTAGAATGTGCACCTCTTCCTCCTCTTCTTCCTCATCATCGTCCTCATTAGTTGAACTCTCATCAGACTCATCTTCATCACCATCTTCATCTTCTTCATCATCTTCTGAAGCTTCCACCCATTCAGATTCTGAAGCCTGGGTTAATGAAACTTCAAGTGAGATTAAAGCAAATAAAACAAATATGTGTGTATTTAATCAGGAAATTATAATCACAATATATACTTAGATTAAATAAGCTGAATCAACAAAAACTATATTAACAGCATCAGCGATTCACCATAACTCATTGACATCAGAAGATAAGTCACCCAGTTCACCACATTATAATTTGTAATTAAATTCTGAGGTATATTCCCAAATTATTTTAGGAGAAAAACAAGAAAGGCATCTCTTCCTTCAGTGGTTAAATCTAATTTTTGGGACGAGACAAAGTATCAAAAAATTAAGATCATAAGATATAACTTTGTCAAAAATCGTTGTAATTTGATAGATGTAATGAGGAGTCCGGCACCTTTGGAACTGGGTAAAATACAGACATTCACCAATTTTACACTAGCAGACTTGTTGTATCAAGCAGAAACTCAGATTATTTCTTGCTTAACCATTTATTATCAGAGAAAAAGACAGACAGAGCTCCTAAAACAGAAGAATATGATATTTAGTTGTAAGAACAGAAAATGTATAATTATGTAAGAGAATTGGGTACATTTGATTTCCTACAGGTATAATATAATATAATTACTTTGAATCTATAGTATGACATGCTATAGCGGCCCATGGCCACTATTTGCACTGCCATAGTGTTGCACTTTTCTGTAGCAGCGTCAGTGGCCACAATAAGGGCATTCGCTGTGCTACTGCACCACTATACTGAAGGTGTCCAAAATCCTGAGAATGAACTCCAAGATTAATGTTAGAGGGGCATCTTATTAAAGGTCAATTTATAAAAAATAAAAAGGTTTCCGCTAGATGAAAACCCTTTCAAAGTTCATGACTATCATGCCACACTTGTCTCCTCTCCAACCCTGCCACCACTTCATGACCCTTGTCATTATGTGACCCTCTCTCCAGCAACTAGTCTGACAGTTTTTGTACTTTTCCTTTTCTCTCTTCCTTTAGATTTTTCTTGCAATATTGTCCTCATTCTCAATCATCTGTTTTATGTAAAACCAGTTTTGTGTATTTGTGTCTAATGGGATTGTTTTTCTATTTTCATCTCTTTGCTCTATCTGTCTATGTTCTCTGTTAATTGTCACTCTGGTCTAAGTCTCTGATGTATTTAAGTCATCTAACTCCCAAAAATCCAAACACATTAATTCCATATGTCTCTATCTCTTTAGTAAGACATGGTATCCTTCGTTACTATTTATTCAAAGGTTTGGCTACGAGCTAAGACCTATAGTTTTTTTATTATAAATTATGAACATGTAAAGTATTTTTAACTTTTTTTAGTATTTACATGCATTTAGTATAATTATGTAAACTGTATAGCACATTTGAAAATAGTGGTATCCAAAATTTATAACTATGGTATAGAACATATGCATGTACTGGAAAAAGGTACGTAAGAAAAAACTAACAGACCGGTATGATGCACTTCCATTCATCAAGTTTGCTAAGGTTCAAAGAATACAGATCGTCAAGAGTGATTTCTTGATCTTTAATCTCCATCATTCCACCATATATATATAACGTGTCTCTTCCAACGGCCATGCAAGCATTAATACGTCCACAGGGCTTCACTACCTAAAGAATTTGGAAAAAAAAAAGCTAATTAATCAATAACCAGGTAAAATTGGTACTTATAAGATTGCTCGTCCAAAATATTAACCTCAGGCAAAGAACTTTGAATGTCCAATTTAGCACCAGATTCCTTGGACTTTCCGTCAGAGTTGGTATGATTTTCACTATCAACAATAGACATGTTTGATGTTATATTTTTGGATATATCATCAATGCTGCTTTCTTCATCCTCTGAGTCCACAGTTTCTTCTCTTGTTGTACATGCTGAATTTATCTTCTTGTTGACATCATCAGGACAACTTTGTTCAGCTTTTTTTAACTGCAAAAAGAATTTAATTTAATTGAGAAACAAAGTAACATGCAAAGCAGTCCACAGGATGAGTTTTAAAATGTGGAGCAATTGTCTTGAGAACAGATGTATATATGCATGACATCCAATCTACCTTATCTTTTGTGGACTTCTCCTTTCTTAACTCCAGAGGATACCTAATTACCCAAACAAGATTAAATAAGCTAATCAGGAAACATTAGATAAGATAGCAGTAGCACACCTATGCTCTAACCAGAAAATCATCAATATACAGAGTAAAATGCAAACTTACAATGACTTAGACTCAAGACCCAATGAAAGAAATCAGTTCACAAATGGCAACTTTAGACTATAACATGCTAGGCACCAACAGAATATGGGAGAACTCACCAGCGATTGGTGTCTAACTGAAACCCGTAAAGTTCATTCAAAAACAAGCTCATCATTACATCACCTGCACAGTGTTAATGCAATTAGGATACTAAGCTTACAGCAAGCGTAAACAACAAAATATATATCCTCTAAATGGACTTTGAGCAGACTGTCTGATCTAATGAATTGTTTACAAACATTAGGCCAAAGAGATGACTTCTAAATCACTTGCTTGAAAAATATAAGCTGTCAGAAAAGATAACCTTCAACTTCTATATCCACAACGCCACCAAATAGCAGAGCCCTCCTCTTATGAACACACATTGAAAACCCAGCACGGGGACCAGGAGGCATTCCACTTTTCTTCACCTGTCAAGAAGGGAGAAAAGATGAAAAAAAAAAGTTATAAAAAAACAGATAATAAAAGCTTTGTCCTAAGCGTCAGGGGTGTATGAGCCTATGGAGGGAGGAGGGAGAAGCAAATAAGAGACAAATATTACAAAATCAAATTGAAGCATAAAATAAGAAGTCTTTGCTTCCATCGAAGCTGACTAAAGTATTTTTTAATTAGTGGGCATGGGAAACAAAAATACAAGAAAGCTCAAACTTGGCTAAGAAAAGGAATATACAAATTTACTCAATATTAAAGTTAACCCCAAAGGACTACCTTGTTCCATTCCCAAGTCTTAGGATCGAGTGACCACATATCTGAATGAACAATTCCTTTCTCAGAGTTGTTCTTATCAGATGAAACTTCTTTTGAATAGCCACCATACAAAAATATCTGCAACATGAAAAAGAACTCTGAACAGAAGAAAACATTCTAAAGTTCAAAACTACTTTCTAGAGCCACACGAATCAATCACAATTATGAAACAGCACATAAGGGAAAACTGTAATATAGTGATAGGCATAATGATAGATACCCATTAGTTAGTTCTTTACAATATATAGTTAGATAGCCAGTTAAAGAAACAAGGCAAGCTGCCTATAAATAAGAGAGGTGGAGAGAGAGATCTCTTGCCAACATTAAGAGAATTGAAGCCTTTGGGCAATGGGAGGTGCAGACCCTTGAAGATCTTCAGAGTAGGGATTTCTGGTGAACGTAGAGTTGCATAAGGAGCGAATCCAGGTCTCTCAAATTAAAATTTATGGAGCAGTGCATTGTTTTCTAGGGAGATTTTCCATATTTTTCACAAACTAGCTTTTTTATGGCAGTTCTAACACATAAGTAGAAGTACTACAAAATGAAAATTATTAGCTTCATGTAAGGGAGATCAGTATTTTACTCACATCATCTTGGTAAACAAATAATTGAAAACCACTACGTGCAGTTGGCCACATTGCTCCAGGCTTAGGCTTTATTTCTTGCCACTATAGCACAAAATCACATTGTCATTAATAAAAATTCCCAAACAAAAAATCAACACTTCTACATAAAATGAAACAGCCTGATGTTTTGGTGCTGAAATTGAACAGGAAACAGCATTTTAATAGGACAAGCCAGGTATTTAGACATATTTACCTTGAATTGATCAAGGTCAAATACAAATAGATCATTGTAGTACCTGCATAATGAATTAAAACGTCTTAAAATCTGGCAAAAAGTGCTATTTAGTGAATCAATACCAATGACAGGTCTCTCTTGGTAAATAATCTAAAAAAATTTAAACATAGAACATCAGACACAACATCTAAAATTTATAGGATCAATAACATACAATTGCAATATTTAGAAAGTCAGAAAACAGAAATTAGTTAATAAGTTTCTAAACACTGAATCATCCCCACATGTATATTGTAATTAAAACAAGGCACCAATTTCATTTTCTCAAAATTCCATAATATAAACTATTATGGATAAACTTAAGAGTAATACATGCAATTTCATAAAAACACCTTCATGTGATTATTCAATTACATTGTGTATGGTGAAACTCTTTATTATTTTATTCACAATGTTTTAGTCAGGAGCAATTGCATTGCAAATAATACTCAGTGGGTTAGTGTTAGGAATAAAAAAGAGTAAGTTAGACACGTGTGAGACACGTGTAAGGAGAGTAATATGTTATAGTTTGTTAGAAGAGAGAGAGGGTATAAATAATAAACCAAATAGGGGAGAGGGGTATCGGATATTTTTGTGCCTTTTGGGGTAGAGACTGGATCGTTGTTCCAGTGGAGGAAGGAAGGCTTCCTTGGGTGGGGATTATTTCTGTTCATTTATACTGTACAGGATAATACAGTTTATATTCATACAATTGCTTCTTTCTATTGAGAGTGTGTGAGTGGATTTCCATCTGTTACGGTCCTTGAGAAAAGGAACCTAACAAATTTGGTCCGACCTGCCGGATTCGATATCGGGGGAGAGAAGAGCTAGCGAGAGGAGAAACGGTAGCGAAGAAAAATGGAGAAAATATTGAACGCGCGAGTAGGAAGAATGGAGGAAAGAATGATGGCAATAGAGTCGACAATGGAAGAAGTGACGGCAGAGGTGCGAGCGATAACTCGCGAGTTCCGACAACGTTCCAGGAACCGAGATCGGAGCTCCAAAGGAAGACGTAATTTCGTCAATGCTGGACGCGGGCCACGACTGCCGGAAAACTCGAGGGAGGAATCGGAAGAAGACAGAGGAGAAGTTCGACGCAGTCGGAGGAAGCGTGTTGAACTACCTACGTTTGAAGGTGTGGATCTCATGGGCTGGATTGCACAGGCAGAGAAAATCTTCGAACGCCAGAGCGCGACGGAGAAGGAGAAGATGAAGTTCGTCTATAGATGCATGGAGAGAGGTTTAGCGAGCTTCTGGTTCCGCTTCTGGCGGAAGAAAACCACGCATCCGACGTGGAAGAGGTTCACCGATGATCTAACGCGGAGGTTTGGCGGACAACATCAGGACACCGTTGTTGAGAAGCTGCTAGCGGTGCGACAAAAGGGGAGCCTCGACGAGGACATCCAGGAGTTGGAAAGTCTGGTGCCGCGAACATCGGGAAAACCATATCACTCCTCACTTAATGTCTCTGTCAATCTTGGAGCTAGCATTATAAATGGTGGTGGAGCTGCGGGGAAAGGAGGTACGACATGGGGAAGATGTAACTCAAGCTCGGGGACAGTCGCGAGGACGGAAACGTATCGGGGATCATCAGAGGTAATTGTCAACTCCGGCGGAGGGCAGGAAGACGAAGAAGATGAGGTTGAGGAGGGTCCCGAAATCGAACAAAAAACCATGGAATTATCTGTATTATCTGCAGGTGGTTTAACACAGTCTAAAACAATGAAACGGCAAGGTTGGGTGCAAGGGAAAAAGGGATTGGTGTTGATTGACAGTGGAGCGAGTTATAGCCTTATATCCACCAGATTGGTGAAGGAATTGGGGCTGAAAAGTACATCCCCAACTGAAGCACGAGTAAAAGACATTGCAGAATGGCTACTTAGTAATCCTAGGGATTCAACAGGTTTGACAACAAATAGTTTAGCTGATGCTAGTTATCCAAGTGTTGCTTCACTGGGTGAGGCAGTCTGTGGCATGGCCACGACAAGAATCAATCCAAAACATTTCCTGTTCTGGTTCAGGTCTCACACTGCTAAGGAAGTCAAATGGGGAGGAGCCAAGCACCATTCAGAGGATAGGGATGATGGAGGAAAAATGAACCCAAGACCATCATTCAAAGTTTTTCTTGAAGTAGTCAAAAGCAAAAGATTGCCTTGGGAAGTGTCAGAAATCAATGCTATTCACTCATTACAAATAATGATAAGAGATTCTTTCCAAGGCACTGAGATCACCGGTCCAAAGACTTCAAATTATGTGCAGAAAACTGACACTTCAACTGGAGTGATGGATGAACTTAGTTCAGTAGCACTTGAAATGGTGAGATTAATCGAGACTGCAACAGTTCTGATTTTTGGGGTTGATTCAGGTGGGGTAATCAATTGGTGGAATTCAAAGATTGCGAAACTGACAGGTCTACGAGGCAGTGAAGCTATGGGGAAATCCATGGTAAATGAAATTATACATGCGGATTCATGTGACACTTTTAAAAATACTCTAAGCAGAGCCTTGCAAGGAGAGGAGAAAAAAAATGTAGAGTTTAAAATAAAGCACTTTGGGTTTCAACAGCAACAGAAAGTTGTATATCTCATGGTCAATACTTGCACTAGTAAGGACTACACAGATTCTGTTGTCGGGGTATGCTTTGTAGGTCAAGACATCACTTATGAGAAAATGGTTCAAGATAAATTCATCAAGTTGGGTGGTGATTACAAAGCAATCGTGCAGAGTCTCAGTCTACTGATTCCATCCATATTTTCTTCTGTTGAGAGTGCTTCCTGTTCTGAATGGAATGCAGCCATGGAAAGGCTAAGTGGTTGGAAAAGAAATGAAGTCATAGGAAAATTGCTTCCTGGTGAAATATTTGGAAGTTTTTTGTCGACTAAAAGAAATAGAGAATTTGTTGAGAGTTGTATAACAGCAAACAAGAGAATTGATGTTGGTGAGAATATACTTGGCTATTTTTGCTTCTTGCAGGTTGTAACGCCAGATCTGAATCAGTCATCTGAAAAACACGAGCCCATAGACAGAGAAAACATTTCTGAATCCAAAGAGTTAGCTTATATACTACAAGTGATTGAAACCATGCCTCTGGCTTGGAGCTTGAGCCCAGTAGAATTTGTGGAAGGGGAGATAGAAGAGAGTGACTTAACTCCCAATAAAGAGGGACTTGCAGAAGGGAGAGAGCTGCTGGAAGCATTGAAAGACATCAAAGATCATCTTCTCCAAGCTTATAGTTTTGAAAAAGAGATGACCAAAGTGTGGGAAGTTAATAGAACCAAAGAAGAAGGGAAGACATTGGAGGAGGATTTGCCACCACCCAAGCCTCCAGACTAGAATATGGAGGGCACCACCTGGAAAGAGGAACATTACCTCAAATAACAGCTCCAGACTTCAACCTTGAGGACAAGGTTGATTTTGAGGGGTGGAGTAATGTTAGGAATAAAAAAGAGTAAGTTAGACACGTGTGAGACACGTGTAAGGAGAGTAATATGTTATAGTTTGTTAGAAGAGAGAGAGGGTATAAATAATAAACCAAATAGGGGAGAGGGGTATCGGATATTTTTGTGCCTTTTGGGGTAGAGACTGGATCGTTGTTCCAGCAGGATAATACAGTTTATATTCATACAATTGCTTCTTTCTATTGAGAGTGTGTGAGTGGATTTCCATCTGTTACGGTCCTTGAGAAAAGGAACCTAACAGTTAGCTAGGAGTAGTCCAAATAATACTTGAGATTTTTAGTTAGGAGTTGTTGTTGTCCAAATAATACTTGGAATTTTAACCAAGAGTGGCACAGGTTCAAATAATATGTTACGTATCCGAGAATGGAACGTAACTAGAGTGCTTCCCTCACACACCCTCACAGAGAAATAATGGCAAAACAAATGAATAAAGACCTCTTTTATTGAATGGAAAATACTGAATCAAAGAAAACAACCAATAACTGGGAGCATAACCTCCGTCAGTTACCCTGAGAGCATAACCTCTCTACAAAACTCACAATCTGAAGCGTGCCTTTAACCCTAGGCCTCCCCCTTTATTTATACTAATTAATCCCCTCCCAAAATGTACTGAATAATAGAAAATAATCCTATTTACTATATTTAACTTATACTGAATAATATATTACGATCTACCGAATAATATATTACAATACGATCTAGTTACTCTAATTATGCCCTGCGGAATATCTTCTCTCTGAATATCTCCTTTGTTACTTTAATTAGATTCCCGCCTCTACCGTCCGGTTTCCGCTTGTACTGTTAGGCTCCAGCTTCTACCGTTCGGTTCCCGCTTGACCCGTTTGGTCCTTCTACCGTTCGGTCCCTCTTATATCTTTTCCTCTCATATACTTTCCAGCCCCTAACATTACCCACCGCCTGATGATCAACCTTGTCCTCAAGGTTGAAGTCTGGATATTGATCTCTAATAGTCAGGGCGTCTTCCCAGGTCGCACCGTCCGTCCCTCCCTCTTGCCACTCTATTAACACTTGGTGTACCACGTCCTCCCCTTGTTGTATCTGTCTCCTATCCAAAATTCTGATCGGCCAAAAGGAGGGTCCCTCCATTTGCAAATCTCCCGGTAGCTCCTTCTCCACACTTCTTTCCCCCACCGCCTTCTTCAATTGAGACACATGGAAAACTGGATGTATCCGTGCGGTCTCTGGTAGTTGGAGCTTAAAGGCCACTTCCCCAATCTTCTGTATGACCGGGTACGGTCCAAAATACCGTGCGGCTAGTTTAGGATGCAATCTGGTCGGCATTGACGACTGCTTGTGCGGTCTGATCTTCAGGTACACCCAATCACCCACTTCCAAGTCTGCCGGTCTCCTTCTTTTATCGGCCTGTTTCACCATTAGTTCCTGGGCCCTTGCCAGATGAAACTTCAGCTGTTTTAGTGCTTCATCCCTGGTCTGCAACTCCTGGCCGACCGCTTCCACTAAGGTCTCCCCCGGTATAAACCTATGCAGAGAAGGGGGGGACCGTCCGTACACTGCTTCAAACGGTGTACACCTTGCTGCCTCTTGGTAGCTAGTATTGTACCAATATTCTGCCCAGGGTAGGACGACACTCCATCCCTTTGGTTGTTCTGAGCAGAAACACCTCAGATAACCCTCCTATACTCTGTTTACGACCTCGGTCTGCCCATCTGATTCAGGATGATAGGCCGTGCTCATTTTCAGCTGAGTACCCTGCAGTTTAAAAAGCTCCTTCCAAAAAAATACTCAGAAACAGTGGATCCCGGTCACTGACAATAGATATTGGTACCCCGTGCAGTCGGACAACCTCTTTCACAAATACTTCCGCTATGGTACGAGCAGAATAGGGGTGTTTCAGTGGTATGAAATGGCCATATTTACTAAGTCGGTCCACGACTACCAAAACAACGTCATACCCGTGGGACTTAGGCAACTTTACTATAAAGTCCATACTTATTTCTTCCCAAATGGCGTTCGGTATGGGCAACGGCTGCAACAACCCTTGTGGAGATGATGCCAGATATTTATGTTGTTGGCATACCAGGCAGCTTGCTACGAAGTCGGTCACTGCTTTCTTCATCCCGATCCAATAAAGTGATTGTGCTACCTTGCGATACGTCCTATAAACCCCTGAGTGTCCTCCGGTCTGAGTTGTGTGAAACTCTGCTATCAGCTTGGGCACCCAGGTTGAGTGCGCTGAAATCACAAGCCTCCCCTTATAGTGTAGACGATCGTTCTCCATAGTAAACGAGGGATGTGAGTTGGGGTCCTTTCTCAGGTCTTCTATCACCTTTATTAGTGCCTCATCCTTCTCAACTTCCTCTAGGATCTCCCCAAAATCTTGCCAGAACGGTCGGGCCACCATTCCCAATTCCCTTGTCTCCTCCGTGTCTTCTTCCTCCTTTCGGGATAGGGCGTCTGCTACCCTATTGGTGATTCCCGACTTATAAACAATCTCAAAATCATACCCTAGGAGTTTCGCAATCCAATTCTGCTGGTTCTGGGTCGTGATGCGCTGCTCCAAGAGGTATCTCAGGCTCCTCTGATCCGTGTGAACCACAAACTTTTGTCCTAACAGATAATGTCGCCAGTGTTGTATGGCGAGGACCAAAGCCATTAGTTCTTTCTCATAAACCGACTTACTCAGTGATCTCTCCGACAAAGCCTTGCTGAAAAAAGCAATGGGTCTCCTTCCTTGTGTGAGAACCGCCCCTATTCCTCTCCCGGACGCATCGCACTCGATATGGAAGGGTTGGTTAAAGTCAGGCAGAACCAGTACTGGGGCAGTGGTGACGACCTTCTTTAAACGAGCCATAGCTTCCTCCGCTTGTTTCGTCCACGTGAATTGCCCTTTCTTTAGAAGGTCGGTCAGTGGTTTGACAATTTTCCCATAGTCTTTTACAAACCGCCTATAGTAACCTGTCAGACCCAGGAACCCTCTCAAAGCCTTCACCGTCTTGGGCTTCTCCCAATCCATCACCGCCCTTACTTTGTCTGGGTCCATCTCAACTCCCTTCTTCGATATCTGATGACCCAAGTATCCTATTTGGACCTTGCCAAACTCACACTTCTTCCTATTGGCCACCTAGTGGTTCTCCTTGAGTCTTCTCAGTACCAGCGCGACATGCCCCAAGTGTTCCTCCCATGTCCTGCTATAAACCAGAATATCATCAAAAAATACGAGTACAAATTTCCTTAGGTAAGACTGCATCAGATTGTTCATCGCACTATGGAATGTGGCTGGTGCGTTGGTGAGTCCGAACGGCATCACCACGAACTCATAATGACCCTGGTGTGTCCGAAAGGCCGTCTTTTCTATGTCTCTTTCTCCCATCCGAATCTGGTGGTAGCCTGACTTCAAATCCACCTTTGAAAAATACGTGGCCCCCTTTAATTCATCCAACAACTCTTCTATCAGTGGGATAGGAAACTTATCAGGTACTGTTGCTCGGTTAAGTGCTCTATAATCTACACAGAATCTCCAGCTGCCATCTTTCTTCTTTACTAGTATCACAGGACTAGAGTAGGGACTCGTGCTCGGCCTTATGACTCCGGTCTTCAACATCTCAGAAACCTGTTTTTCTATCTTGCCTTTCATCATATGAGGATAACGGTATGGCCTTACATTCACGGGATCCGTCCCCTCCTTCAATGGTATTTGATGAACCATGCCTCTGTCCGGTGGCAACCCTCTGACTTCTTGAAAAACCCCTTCGTACTGTTTAAGGATCTGATCCATGGGCTGTTTCTGCTTCTCGGTCGGCTTATGACCGAACGGTTTTTCTTCCTCACTCTTCTTTGTCCACCCGAGCTCCCATACTATCATCCATGCTTCCACTTCCTTCATTTTGAACAACGTTTCTGGTTCAACCACTCTCCGATCTAAAGTGGGGTCTCCTTTTATGGTCGTCTTCTTTCCTTCTTGCCCAAACACCATTGTCAAATCCCTCCAGTTAACGTTACTTCTCCCAGCTTGGCAAGCCATTCCACTCCTAATATCACATCAACCCCTCCCAGTTCGAACAAATGGAACCGTTCGGTAATTTTCGTTTTCCCCACCTCTATGGTCACCCCTTCACAACGTCCTCGAGTCTTCTTCTTCTGCCCGTCTCCTAAACTCACCGAATAAGGAGGAGTGTCTTCTACGGCTAGGCCGAGCGTCCTCACCAATTCGTTGCTTATGAAATTGTGGCTGGCACCACTATCAATTAAGATCCGCACCTGTTTTCCTCCTATCTGGCCATGTAACTTCATCGTTCGGGGTTGGGTTAGGCCCCCAGCTGAGAAGGCTGACAACTCCATTTGTATATGGTCGAGTTCAGTCGCCCCTTCTTCTTCGTCCTCGTCTTCCTCATCCTCGGCTAATATGGTCATCCGCAGACTGCGTTCGGGGCATTGATGGCCTGGTCCGAACAGTCCCCCACACTTGAAGCATCTTCCCTCTTCCCTTCTTTTCAAATATTCCGCGTGCGGTAAATTCCGTACGTTTCTTTCCCTGTTGCTGGCGGTTCGGTCGTTCCTGGGCGCTCCTTCTTTTCCTCCAGTCCCCCCATTCTCCGTGGGCCCCGTTCGGTTCCCTGTGGCAATTCCCGTACGGGTTTGGCTGGAACGGCTGCTTTCTATACGCGCTCCTGTGCCGTTCGGTCTGCTCCAGGATTGTGTTCTGCTCGTACTCCCACTGCCCGTCTTCATACCGCCTTGGATTTCCTCCACATCCCTTGCCATCCTTATGGCTATCATTAGCTCCTGTGGATCAAGGAGTCAGACTTGATTCCGAATTTCATTCCTCAACCCGGCCATGAAATACCCCATTAGAGGTTCCTTGGCAATCCCTTTGGTCTGTCCCACCAAGATTTCGAATTCTTGAACGTAGTCTTCCACTGATCCGGATTGTTTAATAGCTGCCAATCTTTCGTAGATTGGGCCCTGGCTCCTTCCTCCGAATCGCAATACCATCGCCTCCTTTAGCCCTGTCCACGTTCGGTTTCCCATCTGCTCCCTCCAAAACCTGAACCAAAACCCCGCACTGCCTTCCATACAGATGTAGGCAAGTCGTAACTTTTCTTCCTCCGTTACCCCTTGCAGCTCAAAGAATTTTTCCGCCCTATTGATCCAATTTAGTGGATCAAAGCCTTCAAACACGGGTAATTCTACCCGCTTCCTCCAGTTTGATTGTTCCTCCGGTCGTCCTACACCGTCCGGGTTCGGACCTCCTCCTTCGACACCGTTCGGTCCGCCTACGACGTTACCGTTCGGTTCGTTCCTCTCCCCCTCGTTCGCTCCATCACCCTTCTCGCTCACGTTATCCTTCAATGCGCCTTGAACCGAGGATTGGCTCTGTTTTGCGTGTCCCTCCCGCTGTCGGTTTAATCCTTCAATCATCTTCATCAATTCCTGGAACCCACTTTGCACTGTTGCCTCCACTTCTTTTAATTTCCCTTCGACTATAGTCATTCTTCCCTCCATGGCCTCTACTATTTCCATCAATCAGTACCCGCTGGCCGTTCGCTCCTCCTTTCGATCCGGCAGGTCGGACCAATTGTTACGTATCCGAGAATGGAACGTAACTAGAGTGCTTCCCTCACACACCCTCACAGAGAAATAATGGCAAAACAAATGAATAAAGACCTCTTTTATTGAATGGAAAATACTGAATCAAAGAAAACAACCAATAACTGGGAGCATAACCTCCGTCAGTTACCCTGAGAGCATAACCTCTCTACAAAACTCACAATCTGAAGCGTGCCTTTAACCCTAGGCCTCCCCCTTTATTTATACTAATTAATCCCCTCCCAAAATGTACTGAATAATAGAAAATAATCCTATTTACTATATTTAACTTATATTGAATAATATATTACGATCTACCGAATAATATATTACGATACGATCTAGTTACTCTAATTATGCCCTGCGGAATATCTTCTCTCTGAATATCTCCTTTGTTACTTTAATTAGATTCCCGCCTCTACCATCCGGTTTCCGCTTGTACTGTTAGGCTCCAACTTCTACCGTTCGGTTCCCGCTTGACCCGTTCGGTCCCTCTACCGTTCGGTCCCTCTTATATCTTTTCCTCTCATATACTTTCCAGCCCCTAACATAATACTTGGTTGTCTCTTCACAACATTAGTTTGTCTAGTGGAACTTGATCTTTTAATTGAGAACTGGACATAGTCTTTATTTATGGGCGATCCAATATAAAAGCATAATGTAAATCCTTCTTTCTCTAATCTTTTCAGATTGTATGTAATTGTAACTAATCTCAAAAGGGGAAGTTTGTAAAAAAAAAAAAATTGAAGTGTTTTTAAACGGTCCATCTGTCAAACAAGTTGTGTCTGACATTCCTCATCAAATGCAATCTCTTAAGAAAACCATTTGACAGCGCATTTGTCAAGTAAAACTATCATCTGACTCTATATCATCATACAATACTTTGAGAAAACTTCAAAAAGCCTTAAAACACAATTCAACTCTCCCTTCTTTTAAAAGCTAAGTAAACAAGGGAAGAATAGTAAGTTAACACTCCAGTTTGACAACCAAGAGTGAGAAAAAGACTGAACCAGAAATTAAGCCCCCAACTTAAGGAGAGAGGCCTACACAACCCAGCAACCTATTCTCAATGAATGACGTTCTTCCCTTGTTTACTTAGCTTTTAAACATTTCCTCTAACAAAGTCTCTAGAAAAATTATGACTTTCACCTTCCTTGTTTGAACTTGCTTCATGTGTACAAGGGGGTTACAGGTTGAATTACCATCTTCAACCTCATTCACATCATGCTTAATGTATTGAATTTTGTTACAAATATAGAAATAAAGAGTAGTTATTATATAATCAAGAATATCTGGATTATATATAGATTATTAGAAACATTTTTGTTTATTCTTGTGTCCCATCTTTATTATTAGATGATATCAAACTCTCCTCTATTTATTGTATTGGCTCCATCTCAATATATATAAAACATTTATATATTGTCTCATAAATACATTTTTTCAGCTCCATGTATCTCTCTTTCGTATAGTTTAACAACCTTAAAGTTCAATCACCATCTACCATACATAACCACTTCAAAAAATACTCATGATAAGGTATGGAAAGAAAAAAACTCACGAGTCCCCAAGTGTTGTACATCAATAGTCACACACATGCAAACAAACTGGCAGGAGCAATTCTTTCCCTTAAAAAGAATAATGTAACAAAGAGATTGATGTTGCCATGTGTTGTAATATGGGATAATATCTGTAGAATCTTCCTAATTAGAGGAAATAGATACATAATATTTTATTTTATTTTATTTTTTCCTAGGTTTCCTAGTTTCCCTATTTCCCTTTTTAGGAGAACTAGATTATTACAAATAGAAGGTTTGAGAATGTATTTTTTATGATTTGAATAATAAATCAGTATTATTTTCCACATGGTATCAGAGTTTGTCTGATCCGCTTCCGCTGTCTTTGCTGTCTGCCGGCGGCCGACCGCTATGACCGCCGACAGGCCCCCTAAAATTCTCTTCTTTGCCTTTGTGCTTTATTGGGCTGTAATTGCCCAGCTAAGGTTTTAGACTTCTGTCTTTCTTATAACAGCCGCATAGAGTTGTGCTTCCATAATCTGGAATGGGATTCGAACCCATTCACTTTCAGACCAGTAGCTGAAACTGGTATTTTAAACAATGCCCTCGTTCTCATTGGCTCCCGTGTGTAATGTGTTTCAACCAACAACAAGCTTGTTCTGACCACCGCCATCACCGCTACTCTCCACTGTCAACCATCACCGACCACCGTCCGCAGTTTCGACCGGTGACCAGCGGATCTGGATCGTCTCTTCGAACGACGGCCAACCGCGCCGGTTTCGACTGCTACTTCTCCACCATGCAACGCCACGAGCACCAAAATAGTCCGAGTTGCATCGCCGCCACTGTCCGACCACCGCCATCGCCAGTTGGGGTCGTCGATAGGGCAGAAAGGTGCGCCCAGAACCGGCGACCACAGAGCCGGAAGTCGCTCCGTCAACGGAGCCTCCACGCGCCGCCACGCACCGCCATCGTCGCCGGCGCTTGTAGCCCACGCGCCTACCTCCGGCGAGACCCACTCGCCGCCGACGCCGCAGACAGGGTCGCCGGAGCCTCCTGAGCCCATTCCTAGGGTCGGTGACAAGTCATTTTGGCTATATTTTAGTAGATCTGAGTTTTTGTCTCTGCTCCTAGTACTACTTCTCCCGCTTCCGTCATCTTCTGCTCCTTTTGAAAAGGGCTCTCTGCCTTCACGGGTTTTTCACCACCACTTTCCTCCTCTCTGGGGTTACGGTTCTATTTGTGATCAACCCCGATCTTTTTTCCCTTTGCGATTTGGATTCGGATACCCAGTTGTGCTTCTTTTTCTGGGTGTCTTCTTATTTGGCCAATGTTTCGGTTTTACATGGTGAAAAAGTTTTAAAGGGGATTAATTCTATGTGGGTTTCCTTCATATTGGCCAATCAATGTTGACTGTATCATCAGTGTGGTTATGAAGTAATATGGAAGTGCTCTTTGCCAGGATAACCCATCAACGACAACATCAAGGACAAAAGCATCGCCGCACACTTCTGCGTCACCGGACTGCGTTCCGCCTCAACTGCATTCCGGTTTCTGTCACCACCAATGGGTTCTTCTCCCCTCTCTTGAGCAGCACTGATTGGTCCATCTTGCTATCGTCTCCACCGCTTGTGCCGCCAATGCACCGGCGCCTAGATTTGTACTCATCTCACTATATCCGCACCATGCTTCCGCCATGGGTCGACGATGATCCAGCTCTGCCGCAGGGAGGAGAGTAACCAACTCTTGTGGGTTTCGCCTTTCAGTTCCACTTTGCCATATTCTCTCTATAGCAAGGGAACTCGTGTTGCAAACTCTCGCATGTACCACTCTTGATCTCGCAAGAGCCTTCTACCTTCACCATCAATTTGTTCAGAATTTTGAAGACCAAAAACGACCACTTTAGACGCAAATGCGTCAGTTCTTTCTTGGATCGTTGGTAACTTTCTTCTTGGGCTCAAGTTTAGCCCGTATTTTTTGTGATTCAGTGTTAAGTATCACCATTTGGGAGTAGTCCAGCAAAGAACTTTGGACCTCCAACATGTCTTTGGTATTTGGTGTTTTTTGGTTTCTACCAATGCTTTATTATAACAACTCGTGAGTTGTTTTTTGAAACTGACCGCTGAATTGACTCTTTCAAAGTTATGGGATTTAGGTTTGTCCCTCGTACGGATCGGTTCTCACCAGTTCTTCCACCTTCACGTTCTGTTGTTCAGTCGTGGGGAGGAGAAAGTTCCAGCCCCTACAGGATATTGTAGTCCTTGCAGGTTTGTTGCTGTTTGCCTCTATCAGGACAGATGTTTCCTGAAGGCCTCCCATATGTTTAGGGCAGTTAAGTCCCTTGAAGGTTTGTTGTTGTTTAGGGTGGTTAAGTCCCTACAGGTTTATGACTGTTAGCCTTTTAATTCCAGCCGCTGCAGGGTAGTGTAGTACCTGCAGGTCTGTTGCTGTTTGCCTTTGTCAGGACAGATGTTTCCTGAAGGCTTGTCATTGTTTAGGGCAGTTAAGTCCCTTGAAGTTTTTTGTTGCTATTTGCCACTATTGATGACAATCCAATCCCTGCAGTTTGTTGCTATTTGCCACTGCAGGCCCTTCATTTGTTCTTGCAGTTTGTTGTTGTTTGCTACTGCAAGTCATCATCCATTTTTTATGGAAATCTTTCTCGTTCATTGCTGTCCAAGATGAAGTTTCATGGTGCAAGTTCGCCCTCATCCATTGTTGTCCAAGTTGAAGTTTGCCCTCGTCCATTGTTGTCCAAGTTGAAGTTTCATTGTGCTAGTTCGCCTTCGTTCGTTGCAATCCAAGTTGGTTTATTGATGCTCTCCACAAATTGAGTTTGTCTATTCCAAGCTTGGTTCATACAATCTTGTATGATCCAGCTTGAGGGGGAGTGTTGTAATATGGGATAATATCTGTAGAATCTTCCTAATTAGAGGAAATAGATACATAATATTTTATTTTATTTTATTTTTTCCTAGGTTTCCTAGTTTCCCTATTTCCCTTTTTAGGAGAACTAGATTATTACAAATAGAAGGTTTGAGAATGTATTTTTTATGATTTGAATAATAAATCAGTATTATTTTCCACACCATGTTATGTACATTTACAAGCAGAGAAAACATCAAAAGAAATCCTGTAGCCTGAATTCATTAGAAGCTCAAATTCGGCTTCTCGGTACTTCAAGGATAATTTATATTAGAACTCACTTTTCAAAAACCAAAGCATTTTAATTCAACTATTACCCACAACAAGCTTTTCATTTGCTGCCAAGGTCTTTTATTTTTTCAATGAGAAAGAAAATCACATACACATAATTAACACAGTTCTGTACAATAGAAAAAGTAAGAAGCAATAGCAACCTCACTTCTCGGAGAGTGTCATAGAAGCCACCAAAAAGAATAATCTTGTGCTTGTACAATATCTGTAAATTAACCAGATTAATTTGACACAAGGCATTGCAATAAACAAATACATGATGAAACTGGATTAATATGGATCCACATATGATATTGGGGGAGGGGGGATGCAGTAATTAACTACTAAAATAAAGATTTATAACTATGATATCAAAAACAAGGTTCATAAACGTAGCAATAACAAGATAATTCCAAATGAGCACAAATAAGTAGGAGTGACATGTAATGCACTTGCTATAAGGCTTTTAGCTATTACAATGAACAAAGCAACCACCCTTAATGTATGCAAAAGAGGATGTTGGCAAAAGAAGATGATGGAGATCATTCTTCAATGATGATGATAAAAGCAAGTCCAAGAACTTAAAGTGATGACAAAAAGACATTGGAAGACGTGTATTTTGTTTTTGTATTTCATTGAGCCTTTGTAATTAGTCAGATATTAGCGAATAAATCGTTTGTAGGACTTAACTTAGAGAGTCATAAAGCAACATGCACAAAGATCACTTAAGAAAGATTTTATTTATCCAAAAAACTCTGATAATCGATTATCAACAATGATAATCGATCATCTAATTAAAATCAAGTTTTTCAGAAGAGTTCCTTTGATAATAGATTAGCATTGCTGGTAATAGATTATCATAGCGAAAAAAAAATATTTTCGGAAAAGTTTCTGTGATAATTGATTATCTCTTTAAATAATCGATTATCAATGATAGTTGTGACTTGACTCGTCAAATTCTTGACCTAGTTTTCATATAAGAAATCTATATATTTTTGGGGAAACCTATTTTGAAAACAACTTTTCATTCGAAGGTTTAGGACTGTGACTACTAAAGAAACTCTCTGCATTTGTCAAAAGGGGCTTTGAAAAACCTGGTGTGGGTAAAGCAATAACTTTCACCAAGTGGGTTCTTGTGTGATTGAATGTTGTTGTTGCTAGGAGAAGCTATTTATCCTTTGTGTGACTCAAAGGAAGTGTTTCATTCCTTGTGTGATTGAAGGAAGGTGTCATTTATCTTTTTTGTAGTCTTCAAAAGAGGTGTTTTCTAAACCTTAAACTTTTTCTTCTATGATTGTAAGTTTGGTTTATTTTTAGTGTTTGAGCTCATCCCTCTTTAGAGAGATTATCGTGGGGTCTTTTTGATCCAAACTAATATTAAATATCTATATACGAATTTTCTATTCCCTACTCTCTTTATTTTAATGAAGTTATTATAACAAGATAAAAGGTTTTAATTGAACTATAAATTTTGAAGAAAATTTCAAAGTATCAATTTTAATTAAACAAACCAATTCATCCTCTCTTGGTTATTGTCCATAGTAAATATTTCATGGTACGATTATAGTGGAGGATACAAATAGATCAACAATAACAATCAATAACAAAGATGTTTAATGGGCTCTTAGCTACTACAGTTAGCCTCTGCAAGAATGAATGTTCTTAGCTCGGAAAATGCAATCTAGTAACAAGTGAAAACAATATGATGATTCAAAAAGGTCAATTCACTGAAAATACAAAATAAACATTCAATACGTATTTTGTCATCATTAAATGAGATCAGTCTAACAAGAATTGAGATGTGCAAGTAATCCAACCTTGCAATTGTTTAAAGAGAAAACCGCACAAAAGAAACTTATGTATTCTCAATCGCATAATCTTGCACAATTTATTGGGTTATTATTGTTACTTCAACAAGGATAGTGATAACGATTGAAATTACTGTTATCTGTGACTTAATTTTGATACTAAAAACACCATTCTTAACTTAGAAATTTGCTTGAAATCATGATTTTGTTTAAGTTGTGTGAATAAGAGAGTTGGGGTGAATTTAATGATTTTATGGCTAGATTCCCTTGTTTTAGCAGGAATTGAGATGATTTGGAAGAAGAGTTGAAGTACCAAGGAGTCGGAACTCAAGGAGCGAGCAGAGATGCAAAAAAAGAGAAAAAAAAAAACGCAGTGCTGAAAAATCTGCCCAAGCTAAGCACCCCTTTTAGGGGGGCTGAGCGCCAGCCAATCAAGCTTGGGCGCCCTTTCAAGGGCGTTGAGCGCCAGTATCCGTTGTTTCACGCTGGGCGCCTTAAGTTGGGGCACTGAGCGCCGGCGACGTGCGCTTGAACTTGTTTTCTGTTATTTTTATGATCTATTTAAGACCTAGACACCCTAAAGAGTGTATCTTTTGACAAAAGAGGCGTAGAAACACACTCTTTCACTCTCTGAAGGCGGATTTGGATGCGGGAACTCCCATCTTCAACTTTTAGGATTTTTCTATCTCATTCTTTTCCATTATTCATATAGTTTCTCCATGTTAATGGGGAACTAAATTCCATTTGTTGTTAGGGAAAGATGTAATCCTTTGAAACTCATGTACTTGAATTGATTTATATTTACAAATGCTTCTTTCATTAATTGTTAGGGTTTTTCCTCTATACTCTATGTATTGCTTTGTTTAACTCATTCATAGCATGATTATTGATTTCGTTGACATGGACACGTACGGCGGAATCTAGATTTGGAGAATCTCTCCCAAGGGAACTATTGCTTAGACATAGGGATAGAACGTTTGGTTGCCTTAAGCTTTTGTGCGTATGCAATGCAGAATTAATTGCTAGGGAGACAAGACATTGTAAACTAGTAATTAAGGATAGACTTTCTTCACCGAGACATTGGGTTTCAAGTAAATTAGAAAGTGACATTAACATTAATGAAGAAGAAGAATTCTTATATACATGAGAGTGAATAGGAGAAATCGAAACCCCAACAACATATTCATTCCGTAATTTACAAACCATTCACCTTTGAGTTTTCTTGTCAATTGATCAAAATTGCATTCATGTTTACTTTTATTTGCATTTTAAACCAAATGAGTTTGTTATCAAGTCTTATTTAATCAAGAAATCACATAACTGTTTAGGCTATGAGTCTCTAGGAAAACGATATTTGGTCTTACCATGTTTATTACTTGATACGATTCGGTACTGTTGCCGGAGTCTTAACAGATAGTAGTTAAGTCAGCTTGAGCAACATGATAAAAAAATTGTTCCTTAATTAATTTCTGCCATGGCTGTACTGCACTCTAAAAATGGGAATACTATACTAAAATGAACCAAATCAAGCAATAATGCCGATCATTTAATTTTGATGTTCTAACAGAACTGTAAATGTGTTAAGTTCACATAACTTGTAATTCTATTTTCGCATTTGCAATGCAATCCAGACAGTAGTATGATGTAATTCAAGTTAAGCAGAATATCATGCATTGTCAGAAACAAACATACTAATCTGACACCGTTAAAACTAAATGAGTGCATTATTTCACATCAGCCAGAGCATACCATTCGATGTCCTGAACGAGGACTAGGGCACCCTTTCAAATTAAGCTGCTCCCACTGATTTGTTTTCAGGTCCAACATCCAAAAATCCTAAACAAATCAAAATCCAAAAACATCACCATATAGTAAAAAATCCAATACACCAAAGCCAAATTCACGCCACATAACAGAAGCAATGTAATGCAAGCTTAACCTTGTAGTGATGAAACCGCTCTTGGTTTGGAGACGTAAACTCACCACCTAAAGCACAAACAAAAATGAAACATCCATAACCACACAAATTTTTGAGAGCAGCCAGCAAAGACAGGTAAATTCAATGACAAAGAACAACAAAATCTTATATTTTGTTTGGATAAACTATTCCAAAGGTACTTCTAGGAAAAGGAAAATAAATAATTATTTTCATAAGCTGAAATTACCTAACGGACAAAACTATCTAAAGCTAAAACTAGCTTCTCTAAAAGACCTCTTTTTAATTTAACTTGTAAAAGAGTTATTTTATTTTTCCTTCTTAATTTATATTTCTTATGAAAAAATTATCCAATCAAACTATAATTCCACTGAATGAGTCAGCTAAGTGAATCACATGAAACTATTCAACTCAATTAAAAACTAAAGTAAAGTGAATTACCAAAAATATAAATATAATTCTTCCACGCAACCGCTTGGTGAGCACTGCGCGGAGGAGGACTATTAGGACTCGAAACCAATTTCCATTCCAGCTTCTCCACGTCATACCGGAAGAGATCGCCGTACACGAAGGTCTGCACGAATTCACATTGCAGCAACAAGTCACTCATAAATCATATCAATCACTCAACAAACAAGCACAACAGCATTTGAATTCAAACTCGTAACCTTGTTGCCATTATAGAATTCGCCGCCGTAGAGAATCAACTCGGTCTCTTTCAACGGATTGACGGTGAGCTACAAGAGAAGGCGTCAAAACGGAAATCGCAACGGTGAGAGGTGAAAGAGTGAGAAGTGGAGTTAGCGGCTTTACCGAGCAGTTGGAGCGAGGAGAAGGCGCGGGAACGTTGTCGTCGACGTGAACCTCCTTCTTCTTCGCTTCCTCTTTTTGAATGCTCAACTGTGTCAATTGAAAAGACTCAAATATACACAAATTTGTTTGAGGATTTGGTTTGAGAATGGAAAAGTGACGTGAATGGAAATAGAGAGAGTACCAAAATGGCGTCGATATCGTCCTCGGGAGAAAGCTTCTTGGTTTCCCTGCGAGCTTTCTTCTCTTCCGCTTTTACGGTTTTTCTTTCAGTTTTCTCTTTGCCTTTACCGGGTTTCTTCGTCTTCTTCCCCATCTTACTCAGAACGCACAGTGAAGTCTAAACCCCGCGGCGCAACAATGTGCCCTTCCTTAGACCCTGCGTAGCAAATAGTAATTCATATTTTGCACATATGTTTATAGATTAAGGCATTAAATTTTGGACTCGTGTTTCTAATAGTTCGATTATAAATTATAAAACAATACTACAATTAAATAAAGTTACACTATAACATTACAGTCACATCGTTAAGAGAAAAATTAGACGATAAACTCAATTTAAAAATATAAAATATTTAAATATTCTATCGTGAAAATTTAATAAATACCCAATTAAAACTTTTTAAATTTATCGTATACCTAAAACATAATTAAACATATTTCTTTTATAAGAGCATGTTATTCATAATATTTGATCTTTGAATTTTATTTTATTTACTTGTTTGGTCCTCTGTCTCTATCTTATTTTATTCTTTTGAACTTACAAATAATAAGTTTATTTGGTTTATATTTTAGTGAATATTTATTATATTTTAAAAATATAAATTAATTATTTCAATAATTAAATGATTAATATTATAGTGATAATGAAATAATATATTCTACTGAGGCATCTTGAGACTGGGCACCAAATTCAGGGTCAAGTTTAATTTACTTTCAGATTCATCAAAATTCTCTACAACTCCTTCGAGACCATCATTCAAAGAGAAATGTTTGAAGGAAAGGCCAGTATCAAAATATGTTGTAGCACATCTTCCAAACTTTAACAATCCACTGATAATTAGGACTGGGCAAAAATAGATTTGTCTGTACTATATGATAATAAAAAAAACTGATTCATTTCTTCTAACTGTTTTTATGATTCAGTTTTTAAAAACTGAACTTATAACAGTTTCAGTTCAGTTAATTGTGAGAACTGTTTTTTTTTTTTTTCTTGTTCTCGTATAACTGTTTCGTCTTGCCAAAAAAATTTATTTAATAATAAAATATTAATAAAAGAAATTATTCACATAAAAAAAATTAATAATTAATTTTTTAAGACAATTTTTTTATCACAAATTTTTATATTTTTTATCAATAAATATATAACATATATAAATAAAAATAATAATTTATATTTTCATATTTTTTAAGTTACATAAAATATATATATATATATATATATATATATATTTATATATTTTGTTACTTTATTTTTTATATTTTTTTATTAATAAAATAAATAAATAAAAAATAAAATAATTTTTATACACAAATATAAATGAAATAGAAAATTATAATATCAAATAATTAAAAAATTAATTTGTAATATATTTATGAATAAAATAAAATAAATATTAAAATAAATTTTTTACCGTTTATAGTTTTATATATATATATATATATATATATATATATATATATATATATATATATATTAATAGTTCAGTACAATTTATAGTTTAGTTAATAAGTCAGCAGTAAAGTTTAGTTAATAGTTCAGTGCAGTTTACAATTCAGTTAATAGTTCAGTTCAGTTCGTACTGTAGTTTAGTACAATTTAGTACAGTTCAGTTCAGTTTGATAAAACAAAAAACAGTTCATTTTTTCTGAACTGTTTTATAGTTTAGTTTGTCTAAACTGTTTTACAGTGCAGTTCAGTTTTTAGCAGTGCAGTACAATTCAGTTCGATTTATCTACCCCTACTGATGATGATTATAACTGTTCAAGTTTGAAAAAATATAGAGCTAAACTCCACTTATAACTTAGGCTCTGCTTGCTGATAAAAAAATGTTTGAGAATAATGAGTTTAACATAATGAAAATAAATACAAAGCAAATTGCGAAGACATTAGTGTCGGCATTGTGCTCACAAGTTTGAGAAAAAAAGAGTGCCAAGGGAATAATGTTATAATACGTAAACAAGACCATATATTATATTAAAACAAGATCCTTTAGAAAGACCGAACTATTTAACAAATCAGTATTTTGAAATTTAACACAAGTGAAACATCGTTTAGTAAATGTAGCGTCCAAAAAAAGTATTTACTAAAACACCGTTCATAAATGTAAGATGAGGTGTTTGAAGTTATAAATTTAAAAATTATATTTTGATAAAATGTGCGTCTGAGACAAGTGTTATACGATGTATATATAAGTCAACAATTTTATCTAACATCATGTTATCTAAAAGTAAGAACATTAAATGCATAGAACATAGTTGTTGTCTACTTTTTCTCTTTTATCTCTTTAAATGATGACAATACCAAACTTTATTTAACTTTTTATTTAAAAGTTATGCAGAATGATTAGAAAGATGATAAGAAATAGAAAGACATTAGTATCATTACAAAAACGATGTTACTCTTCTCAAGACATAGAATAGTACATATAAAATTACTTCCTCTCAAGGACATCAACTTTTTAAGTAATAGATCTTTTTCGAAGATTGATATATAAAGAAAACTCGTTAAAAAAAGATAACAACACAATAACAATAATTCTTTAAATCATTATGCTGATAATACTTGGTAAACCAAAAATGATTAATAATACTTGTATACTATAAGTAGTTAATACTTGTTGTAATTAGTGAAATCTCATAATAGATCTTAAAAAGAATTGGACATAACTCAAATTGAAAGAAAACAATATAAAAATACTTACTTTGTTTAGTAAACATTATCTTAAATGCTCATTTCGAAACACAAGCATTTAACAATTATTGTAGATTATCTAACAACCCCTATAATAATTATTAAACACTATCTTGCGAAAATATTTTAAAATACTATTTAAACCTCTCTTTCTAGGATTTTCCTCTATTTCCATATACATACAAAGCAATGTGAAAAAAACAAGAAAACATTACCAATATAGAGGGACAACCACTAAACAGTAAAACAGTTGCCAGTTGCCCCATATGAAGAAACAGGTGATTGGTTCACCTAAAGGTGATCTCAATCTCCTTTACTTCCAAAAATTACTAGCTTGAGGCACCAATTATGTACCTCTCTATTTCCATCCATCCTCTGCAAAATTCATATATCAATCTGTGTTTGGATGTCGTAGTACACTTTGAAATTATGTTTTTTCACCATCAGGAGATGATTCTCAACCTCAAGAGGCAGGTTTAGACAATTTGTTTATTTATTCGAATGTCAATCATAATTGATTTCATTTCATGAACTATTATTAGTTATGAAGATCAACGGAATGTATGGATGTCCATCATTGGTGTTTGAACCTTCATAGTCATCCCCTCCTTACAAGAAATATTTCCTCTGTATAAATAGGTATCTGGTACAAGTAATCGTTAGATAACATCAGCTATAATTCGTGTGTTGCTTTGAAATATGCACCCATGCTTTCAAGTGGCTTTTGCTTCTTGGTACTGAGGGCAAGCCTTCCAAGAGTCAATAACCCCAAAAGCAAGGGCTATCAACTCATTTGATAAGAGGAAACCTTCTGGATCACTTAGCCTTATGTATGCCACCCTCTTTTCTGTGTTAGTTTTATACAAAAAGGAATAGTTAAGGTCATCCATAATGGTTCTCCTATGCTCATCCATGCAAACCACAAGTCCACTCTCAACATAAGGTTTATAAGCCTCTAGCAATGACAAAACAACAGAGCTGCCAAATGATTCTTGGAAACTCTTTAAGTCTAGGCCTTGTGCAGTTCTTAGGGACAGCATCACCACATCCATGGCCATGTCCTTGGCATTAATGTTACCATCGCCAGAGCTATCTACTAATCCATTTTCCAGATTCTGCACAAAATTAATGTAATCATTGACCTTCCTTGGTCTTGAATACCTCAACCCACCAACAAAACTGGCAGAGCCAAGGCCAAAGGCATAGAAAGGCTCGTTCTTCCAGTAGATAAAGTTGTGTTTGCACTCGTATCCACTTTTGCAGTAGCTGCTGATTTCATAATGGTTGTAATTCGCATCAGTAAGCATTCTTGAAGCCATCTTATAGAACTCAGCCGATTGTGTTTCAGAAGGCATTGGAAATTCCCCTGGTGAGTACCTGAAAACATCTCCAGATCATTATAATGATTCATAAAAGCCATCAATGCTACTCAAGGTTTTAAGAGATACTCAGCCAAATCAGATATCAAGGTTTCAAATTGTAGTGACAGTTTCATCGCGATTCTTGACACTGTAAGAAAGGGCAGCTGCAAGAATAGCCTAAAAACATTGATACCACATCTGAAAATGCAGAAACAGACCGTTTTCGAAAACCTTGTAAAGCGTATCAGTTCGTAATTTCTCACAATATAAAAGATCATTACAAAGCGGCAATTGCAACTGCAATTTAAAACCTTGTTGCCGGCAGTGCAACAGAAAATAACTGTCACTTCCCAGCAAGTATATTAGTTCTTGGCTACAGTTTTAAGAAAAAACAAGGAATCGTATTACTGGAAAAAGAAAAAAAAGTGCCACTTACAATCGTCCAAATTTTGTTCCTTGTTCAATTTGCAAGTCATAAACGGACACATGAGAAGGTTGTGACTCAATGGTGAGCCTTAAACTTTCCTCCCACATCTCACAACTCTGATGAGGCAACGAAGCTATAAGATCAATACTCCAATTCTCAACCCCACATGACTTCACAACACTAATAGCCTCATGAACCTCTTGCACCCCATGTGCCCTCCCACACGCTCTCAACAGCTCCTCCTGAAACGCCTGAACTCCCAAAGACACTCTATTCACTCCCAACGCTATCATCTTCCTCATCTTCTCAGCACCAAACGTGCCGGGGTCCATCTCCATCGATATTTCCGCGTCCTTACAAAGCCCAAACTTCACCCTCAGACTCTCCAAAACGGATGAAACCATAGCAGGAGGCACCAGAGAGGGCGTCCCACCGCCAAAATAGACAGTTTGGAGGGGCGTGGTGGAAGCGGGTTGATCCACTTTGGTGGCGGTGATTTCCCGGCAGAGCCAGTCGATGTAGTTGGAGACGCGCGGGTCGTGGTGGGTTTGGGTGGAGGCGGAACCGAGAGCTACGATGGGAAAGTCGCAATAGTGGCAGCGTTTCCGGCAGAAAGGGAGGTGGATGTAGGCGGAGGAAGCGGGTGGTGGGGTGGCGACGTTGAGAGAGGCATTATGTCGAACGGGTGGCGTGCTGTTAGTGAAAAAGGTTTTGGTGAATGCGTGGTGAAGTTTTTGAGCTTTGGATTTAGGGGTTTGCACCAAGAAAATGGGAGTGAAAGATGATTTCAGCAGCATTAGGGAAGTGAGCATCAAACCGTCGAGAAAGGATGCAGACGAAAGAGACGAGGCACCTCTGCACTAGTAAGGGATATTGCTACAATGACAAAATATAATAAATATCGTTGTGATCTCTTTTTTTCTTCGGCTTTTCATGTGACATAAGTTGTAACGTGCCCAATTTTTCCTTCCCCTATCTCTGTAAAAGTAAAAGTTAAAGGAATCAATTTGGTTGAGTAGTATATTATATTAATAAAAGAATTAAGGGTTAAACATCTTCTGATTTCGGAAATTTAGAGGATGATATTTATTTTTATTTTAAATTTTAATATATTTTTATTTCAAATTTTAAAATTAAAAAGATATATTTATCTTAATTTATTTATATTTTTTTTACGTGTTAAATTATACTAAATTAACATTTCAACGGAAAAGTATCAAATTATGTGAATAATTTAAATACTAATCTTGAAATTATTAAAGTAATTGAATTAGTAGAACTATAAATATTTATTTCTTAAAATTATTTAAAGTAATTGAATTAACAGAATTATATATATATATATATATATATATATATATATATATATATATATATATATAATCTATCCAAAAATAGGAGGAAATTATTCATTTTCATTCTTATTTTTATATTTTATTTATTATACCTGTAATTAGACATAAATAACTAACATGTGATATGTTATGGCAAGCTAAGACCATCCTTAAAGTTTAGAGGATGGTTTTAATGCAAAAGAATTGCATATTTGAGATATTTAGGTGGGACTTTTTATTAATATAAATACCTTAGTTATTAGCATTTTATGTTATAGAATCATTTTAGATGTTTGACAATGCAAGAAGTTTGAAAATGGAGAAATAATTTACTGTTTGAAATATATTAAATTATCTCAAAATTCTATTATTATTATTACATCAAAAATCAACTTCTAAATAATATTTCAACTTTTATATCAAATTGAATATTTAATAAAATTTGATTAAGTTGTGATATAATAGAAAAAAAAGGAAGGGTTAGTAGAAATAGTCAAGGTTTTGGATTTTTAGATATTATAAACTCTATATAGAATTAGGAATATTACAAATTACTCTGAAGCTCGTATTAATGTTTTGTAGGTATGAGATGACTTACTTGATTTACACCTTTAAAAAGAAAATATTCAGAATATTTATAATATATTAGTCTGTTATTACTAGGTAGTTAACATCCAGTTTATTCACAAAGGTGTTAACATCGTGATTATAAACTTTAAGGTTAACTAGGAAACTCAATTAAGTTTATTCATTGGTTATAAGTTTATTCTTTTGCAAACTTATTTTTTGGTGGACTCATAGCATACTCACCAGTTTGAGTTTGAGTTTATGGTATATCACTTGACAAAATAACATGTTTCACAATTCATATTTTAAAAAAGTAAGGGTTTAGCTATTATTAAAGTGTCAACTTGACTCGTGGTCTCTGAGTCAGTCCCAACTTACTCTCGAACAAGTACCATTTTAGGAAATCCTTCAAATGGGAAAAGAAAAGTTCCATTTTCAGAATCATCTCTCAAGTAAGTTAAGGTCAGAGTTAATGTGAGTTTAGTTTTATTACAAAACTTTAATTAACTTTTAGAAATCATATCATTTATATAAACATATCAAATTACATATTTTATTAGATAGTTTAATATGTTATGATTTTATTATATTTAAATTAATATTTTTTATATCATACTTATTATTATGTTATTAAATAAAATATATAATAACATTTCATATTTTTTGAATTTTCATATATTAAGTAAAATATATATTTTATATTTTTATATCATATTTATGTATAAAAATCTTTATGTATAAAATAACACTTCATATATATTTTTTATATATCACCAACCAAGTCAAATATTTAATGATTTTATTAATTGTTAATTTTTGTAAGAAAAACAAGGAACTGAAGTTATCACTTCTAACATATTCTCTAATCAAATGTACTCTTTGAAAAAAATGTTCATGTTAAATAATAAATTGACTTTTCTTTGTCTTAAGTTTTAATTTCTTTAAAATAAGATAAACATTTTATAAGATATAAATGACTTGCTTAATAAATATAAGAAGTGATTTTTTTTATATTGTGATAAATAAATGTTTTTTATATATTATGTATTTTTTATAACATTTTAATAGTTTTTTAATTTATTTTAATTCTATAAAGAAGAAAATCAACATGATTAGAAATTTAAGCATAAAGATAGAAGTTTCATATTAAAACATAATATAAAAAAAACAGTAAAATTATATTTTAAAATTTTGAGTTAAAGATAACATTTTATATTATTTTTTTATTCACTTTTTTCTATGTATGATGGTAAGACATGTATTTTGAAAGTGAATCAATCAACTTAAAGAATAATTGAAATTGAAATATATATGTATGATTAAAAAACTTATAAAAGTAGAAAAATGAGAAACTAATAAACTACATGCATGTTGAACCATTGAATTAATAACAACAAGCATAGAAAATGCATATAATATTCATTCTAATAGTAATAAATTCAGTGAGTATTAAGAAATGATACATCATAAATCACTTAATATTCTAAATAATTTATTGTTAATTTTGATAAAAATTCATTAAAAAGTAAGAAATTACTTACTTAAATATGTTTATATGAAAAATTATATATATATATATATATATATATATATGAGAAATATACATGAATTTTTTTCATAACAAAATTAAATGATTATCTTATATACTTTAAAAATATATTTAGTTAGTCAAGTAAAATTAAATATTTTTAGTTAGTCAAAGATTTTGCTGCCTAATTTTTTTATATAAGCAACCAATCAAGTTTATTGAAATCTCTTATAAAATCTATTTAGTTTGATTAAAATGTTTGTAAATAGTTATCTGACAAGTTAAAAGCACTTATATTTGCAATAAATTAGGAGTTAACATTTTTTCTTGTAATCAAAATGAACATTTTTTCTAAAAAAAAGTCTATGGGTTGGCCCTAATTCATAAAACTTTTGTAGATATTTTGGTTATGTGAACTTTTTCTATGGAGGGTTTTTTCGGCCCTGTGGGTTTTTTTTTTCTCAACTCATGTGGATCAGAGTCAAACTATGTTAGAGGGAGCAAATTGACGGGTCTGGGTCTGATTCATTATGTCCAGTTAATGCTTTAAAAAATAATAACTCTCGTAAGGTTGACAATATCACTCTCTGGTTGACAATTACCTCATGTCTTATTCAATCGCACATTGTTTTCTTCTTTGATTATCACTACCTTGTGTCTTTTTCAGTTGCCATTCTTGCTCTTATAAAGATATTAACTTCCGTTCATTTCATTTCATTTTTATGAGTCCAATATTTCATTTCAACAAGAATCAAATTTGAAACTTCCTAAAATATGTTGGCACTCCCTGTCAAAAGGGTGAATATGTGTTCTTCATTCCTAACTTAGATATAACTCTCTCAAAGTTTACTGTTATTCAATTAGATATTATTTTTGTTGAATGGAGAAACATACATGCGTTACTAATTTTTGGAACCATTGGATTCTATAACCATGCAACGATTATGGAGTCTTCTTCATCCGTAACTTGAATTTAGGATCATCTTCCACAAGGACATCATTAATTAAATGGCTAGCATTTTCTTTCCCTTTCAAAAATGGTCTCAGTGTGTTGTGGCTAATTAAGATAACTTTTCTTATTCAACAATAGACTGAATGAGCATGATGTAATTTCTCTCTTACTTTTCTCATTATACATATTGAATATATATATATATATATAATAAATAAATCCTTTTAGACAATTTTTGGAATCCTAAAGAATAATTTTATAAATAAAATAATGTTAAGGAGTGAACTTTAAACCTAACTTAACTCTACAAAACTGATTTATAAGATGAGATTTACACTTACTTATATACTCTAAATTAACTTTATCTCTAGTCGATGTGAAATTTTCAATACATCACCTTCATGTATAAGTCTATACATCTCGTGTAGAAGACTAGATATTAACACGTTGACAAAGCTCACAAAAGAAGAAGGAATGATGGCTCGCTCTAAAAGACTTGGATAGCCATTCTTCACGGCGTAGTGATGTAGGGGAAGGAATCTTGGCATCAGGTGTAAGACCCTGGTGATCAATGTCATTGGATATGTGATTAATATACGAATCTTGATTATTTTTAAATAAAATAATAAAAATATCATATTGCTTATTTGTTAAGAACTTAGTACGGTAGAATAAAGGTCTCGTGAATATGCTTAAGGATGGAGAAAAATAAAATAAAATAATAACTTGTCGTAAGCTAAAAATGGGAATGTGTGAAATAAGATGACTTAAATAATTTTAAATTATTATAATATTAGTGGATTAAGATTGGTCTACTGGTATATATGGTGTGACGATTGTATGTGGCTTGTAAGTCTCGACTTTGAACTCTAATGAGAACAAAATTGTTTTTATTTGCTGAGTTTTATTTTTTGGCATCTGATGTATTTTTTTGGGCCTAGGATACAAAGTTTGTAAGAAAAAGTAAGAGACAAGGTCATGAGGGAAAAGATAATTTGTTCTTCTCTTTTATTGCTCCAATACTGCTTCTCTCTTCTCTTTCTTCTATTTTCTTTTTCGTTTTGAAAAACCTACAAATGGGAAAATTTTCTTACAGATTTATTTATTCTATGCAAAAGATTAAGAAGTTGTATTAAATTATTTATTTTCGTGTTGAATTTGGATAAAGATTATTTCAAGTTATAATAATTTCGTCTCTTTATAAAATTTTCTTTTATGTTGCGAAATTCTTTAGTACTTGATACACTAAATGACTTCCAAACTTAGAACATTACAAGTTTTACGTATTGACAATGAAATTTAAATATTTGAATGGTAACAATGAAATGGATTGAATTTAATTTGAGAAATCATTCTTGATTTGCGAAAATTTTAATTCTTCCTTGTTTTCGTGACATCCAAATCAGGGATGTACATCAAATGCAGAGGTGCAACGAATATATGGAATAGTTTGGTAAAAATGGAAAAATAATGGTGTGTGCACGAGGAGGCTAGCCTAGCAGTCATTCCCAACCAAGGAAGGCGACTAGAGGAGAGGGGGAAGAGCTTAGAGGAAGGAGACTCTCGATGATAGCAAGATTGGAGTGATCTCAACAGCATGACAATAATATGCATCCAAAAGTGAAAATATAAAGGATGAGGTGCTAAATTTACAGGTGATTCAATACCTTTGCACGAGAATGAAGGCTCAATTGATCATCAGCCGCAGTTCATGGATCACATGCTAGGTATCAATCACGAAATACAGGTGTTAGCCACGTATATTATAAAAATTGCGTACAACATCGAATATTTTGGGCTTTTAACAGTGAATTCGCGAATGGTGTCATATCAGGAAACGTTAAATTGACGTCGAATTTTTTAAAATTCGACATTAAATTGACGTCGATTTTTTTAAAATTCGACATTAAATTAACGTCGAATTTTGTCAATATACGACGTTAATCAATTTTTATTTATTTTTTTAATTAATTGTGATCCATTTTTACAACTCTACGAGATCTGAAAAGCAGAAAAATAACAAATTTCAGTTTTTGGTATTTTATAAAACATGAACTTTGATTAGCAACAAACAACAATAACTAACAACAATCAAGTTCAATCAAACAACAACAAACAAGTTCAACCAAACAACAACAACAAACAAGTTCAACCAAACAACAACCATAAACAAGTTCAACAAAAAAAACAACAAACAAGTTCAACAAATAAGTTCTTCAAAACGAAAACGAAAATGAAAACTAACCTTCAAAAGGTGGGTTCATCAGAATAAAGTGTCGTCATCCATGAGAGAAAGCAGAATGCGTCTATGAAGGACAAGAGCACGAAAATTATCGGTCAAAACAAACGAAAATCATACATAAAGTAGTTAATGAACATGCATTTGTATCAAATGAAAAAACAAGTATCTATGATGGTCATCAAACTTCATTCGAAAATCATACATAAAGTGAGGGTTCTTCATATTCAAGTGATTATAGCACCTCTATTTCTGATGAGGAAGCTTTGCCTTGTGATTATGGTTTATTAATAGTGAGAAGGCTTCTTAAAAGGCAACATGTTGAGCCGGAACAATCACGAAGCGAAAACCTATTCCACACTAGATGTAAGGTTTTTGAAAAGACAAGTTCAATGATCGTGGATAGTGGTTCTTGTTGTAATTTTTTTAGCACAAGAATGGTAGAAAAATTAGGCCTCACTACTATCTCGCATCCTAAGCCTTACAAACTTCAGTAGATCAAAGAGGATGAAGGAATAATAGTCAAAGAACAAGTAAGTGTACCTATCTCCATTAGGAATTATGAAGATAAAGTTTTGTGTGATGTAGTACCAATGAAGGCTGAGCACATTTTGCTTGGGAGGCTGTGGTAATTTGATAAAAGAACTATCCATGATGGTCTCAACAATAAGATAAATTCCACCACAAGGGAAAAAGAATAGTAATGTGTCCTTTCACACCTCATTGTAATGTTGCAGGTCCCTAAGAAAGATGGATCTTGGAGGATGTGTACCGATTGTAGGGTCATCAACAACATTACCATTAAATATAGACACCTTATTCCTAGGTTAGATGACATGTTAGATGTCTATGGGTTCATTGACACCAACTCACTTACGAAGGCAATTAATTTGATGACATCCAAACATACGTCACCAACTACTTTGAAAGGGGGAAGGAGATATATTTTGTCCCTTATGTAACTGGGTAAGTGAAGTTTGTTGAGTTCAAAGTTCCGTTTGTGATTTTAATATATAGCAATTAAGTTATTATCAATTTCAAGCACCATTTTCAGCTACTTATGGTTTCCATACCAGAGAACATTGTTGTGTGGTCTTACTTATTGCACAAGTCTCCTCCCAAACATCTCAGACAAGTAGTAGATTGGTAAGAACCTCAATTTTTGAACTTTCTTTGATATATAAATGTATCCTAAAGCCACTTTCATAGTTCAATTGGAACACATATGATGTTGTCAGGAAAATCAACTACTAAGACTAAAAAACTTGCATGGTTGACCCTTAAGGTTTGATATTTTGGTTCATACTTTCTTATAGTTGTTTTATTCTAACAATCTCCCTTAACTAGTTGTAACTATGAGGATATACTGTAGTATAATGGATAAACTAGCTTATATAAGTGTGGTTACTATGTAATGTATAGGATTACAAGCACTATTCGTGCCCATATTACAGTGGCTAGAAAACAATAATATTTGGATTTAATGAATTTTATTTTTCTCCATCGTTTGGAATTCATATACATTAATTAAAATCATGTGTCTTGTGCAAAGATTCAAGACTCCTCTTCCAATACCTAAGAAGCACCTTCTTTACCTACAGAAAGCTCTTGCAAAAGATGTAATAAAACTATACAATAGTGTGTAGTTATTAGGATTTAAGAAGATCTACATTAGAATATTTTAGTTGATTTGATTTATAGTTATTAGACTTTTTACATTAAAATATCATATGGTTATAATTATGTATTTCATTGAAAAGAATTATCTCAGTTGTATTTATGTACTGTGAATATATTGTGCTTTTATATACAGGTTTGTTTTTGTGATAAGGGATGTAACAGAAACAAACCTATTATTAAAAAAAAACCCCAGACTTTAGGCAGTTGTTATGGTAAAAACCGAGGTAGAAAAGGGTCTATGGCCTTAGCTTAGACCACAACCGCTGCCATAGAGTGTGTCATATTTAAAAAAAAAGGAATTAGTTTTAAGGGGCTATGGTAGCGGTTCAAGCAAGAACTGCTATCGTAGACCCTTAAATTTTTTTTTTTTAAAATCTGGCGCATTCTATGGCAACAGTTCCTTGTACTACTGCTGCCAACCCCTCCCCCCTTATTTTTCTTTTCTGGTTTACTACTTCGATCATTGAGGAACTGAAGTAGAAACCTTTACTTTATTTCCTTAGTTGTGAACCGAGGCCAAAAGTCATCTATTTTCTACCTCGCCAATATATATCTCAGTTCTTAAATCACATATTGTAAAAAATAACCATTGTCGTTTTTCTTCGTTGCACTAGTGGCAAACAATTTCAATTACTCATAGAAGTCAAACAGAATATGATGAAGGGCAATTTGAGCCCTGTGTGATGCTATAAACTACTACTACATATAACCAATTCTTGCCATTAGTGTGTTAATCATCTCCCGTTGTTGGTGAAATAATACTTTTATTGTTGGTGGGATAAAATTTGGTTGTGGTTGTTGTTGCTAGTTTTGTTGTGGCTGAGGTTGCAGCTCGGGTGTGGCTTGAGCGACATCTTAAGTTGTGCCTTCTGCTTCCTCTATTACTATTGTTGTTTGGCATGACCTTCTACGAGAAGCCCTCTTTAGTTTTATGTTAAGCAGTTTGTGACAATGGACCTTAATATAAGCACTTATAATAGGCATTCTCAACCTCCTTCTCAATTGCTCTCGAATCCAAGCTCCTTGCATTCTGCAAAGTCTTGTGATAAGGCTTGGGAAGCTTAGGGGTTTTGTAGTACCCCTTGTAGATTTCTTAGATATTGTCACCCTAAAGATTTCTTCAACAATAATATCTGCTACATCTAGCATGTAGCCCTTTTAAGATACAATAAAGCGATTGTCCCTTGTCAAAAGTGATTCCTCAAACATGGAAATTTGGCACAATATTAGCAAAGAGAAATGTAATCCAAATTTGGGCAAAAGTCTTCATATTCTCCTGGTCAAGTATTATGGTTGGCCTCCCTTGGTAACCACAAATTTCCTCTCTAGAATGCATAGAAGCTATTCTAGTTGATCCACACTTACATCCTCGTCATGTTGTGAAACTTGTTCCTCTCCTCTTCTGACATCAACATCGAAATCTCTAGATACCTCATAATGGTCTCTCATTCATACGAGACCTTCTTTCCTCTAATCCATGAACATTTGTCTTTTTCAAAGTGTTGTTTAGGATATGCATTAATATAAAACTCCCTAACCTATAGCTCAATGTAGTAATCTTCAGGCCTGGCTAACTTGTTCCAGCTCTGGTATCCAATGCTCTCTGGAATTCATCATATTCTCCTTCTAGGAGTTCAATCCTCCTTTCTGTCAAGATTGACTGGTGTTGAATGTCATTAAACCTTCTTACTTGGCCTCTGTTTGGAACCTTATTCGGTCCCATTGCAATGGAGGTTGGGCCAATTCTTGCCTTTCCTTTTCTTCTTCCATTTGAACTGGTGGAGTTGCAGAGGATGGTTCTTCTAGTGTGGCTTTAGAACTTGATTTGGACGAAGATGTAAGGGTTTCTGTAGTATTACTTATGGATGTTGCTGCATGGCTCAGTTTGAGAATCCTTCTCCCTTTGATTGGTGTCAACTGTTTTACTCTTCTCTTTATCTGTTTTATTGGAGGTGAAGGTGCAAGGTTGCTTGTAGAAGATCTATTAGACAACTCTTGAACTTCTTCAACTTCTTTTTGTCTAGATGAAGCAATTACTGCCTTCCCTTTCTTTGTAATAGGCATATCATGGATTGCTCTTCTTTTAGGTGCCATTCTACATCAAAGTTCATTCAACTCCTAGATTAATTTCCTCCATTTAGCATTTACTCAGAAATACCAATTTAGATTTTCACATGCAACTGTAGTTTCATCATCAATTTGCAATTCCCAACAACCAACTTTTTTTTTCTTTCAAGCATTTTGTTACATGACAATCAATCTTAGTGATATGACATTAGAACATTCAATTGATTGTGTTTTCTCATAATCAAATATAAAAAACCTTGAAAAAATAATTTGATTTGAACATGCAAGCATAAAATTGAGGTTTTTATGTGAAGATGACCTAATCAACATTTTCTCACACTCAAAACTTTATAAAAACAATATTATATTCATATATTAAATCATAATCTTACAAATAAAACAAAGAATCATCAAAAGAGATGATCAAGCCGTGAATGTGGCTTCAACGAACCTTAATGAGGGAATAAAGAATAAGAAAAAGAATGAGCAATTTGTTGTACTTACTTTGTGAGTGCAGAGAATGGGAATGCAAAATGTTGTTGAGATTGAGAATGAAGTGTTTGGAAGTTTTGAGAAGGAAGGATCAAAGCTTCTGGGAGTTTGTAGAAGGTGTTTAGAGTGAGTGGGGTGACATAGGTGTGAGTGGGTTTTAAATGAGTGAGATATATAAGGGTGGTAGGTATAAGTTTCCTTGATTTCGAGGATCAAGGAGACTCCTAGAATTAACAGAGAAAGAGAGTGAAAATTCTTCTTCTTCATTCATTTCAAGCCCTGGTATTTAACAACGTTCACGTTGCCAATGATAGGCTACCCGTGAATTGTAGAAACAGAAAGCATCTATAACAGAAATTACAACTCAACAAATATAGTGAATACTGACAAAATAGAAAATACTAGAAATCTTAGAAACATTTCTACTTGGTGATGTAGTCACAGAGATAATTTGGCATCTTGGACTTCCTACTAGGCCTATCTATCATATTCCCTTTGTTAGCATTGTTAGGCCCATTCAACATATCAATATTTGGGCCAGAGCTTATAGGGCTATTGCTATCAATACCCACCGCTGCAAAAGGCACCTTGTCCTTAAGGTGATAATCAGAATTGAGATCAGTCTAAGGCTCCTAAGTCGTATCCTCAGGTGCAAGTCCCTTCCATTGGACTAAAACAAGCTTAGTAGGTGAAGAGGTAGAACAATCCATTTTGGTGTCTAGAATTGCAAGTGGCTCGATAATGGGCTTGTTATCTAATGCTAGAGGAGGTAAACCAGTAGGACTAGTAGGAAGTGGGCCCTTGTGCAGCTTTAAAAGAGAGTAGTGAAACACATGGTGAATTTTTGAACTCGGAGGAAGATCGAGTTGATAGGCGACAGGGCCAATGCGAGCAGTAATACGGAAGGGACCATAGTAACGCTTGGTTAACTTCGGGGTTGTAGAGGAATGGAGAGATTGTTGACGATATGGTCGTAAACGAACATAAACCCAATCATCCACTTGGAAAGAGACATCTCTACGATGACGATCTGCTATATTTTTCATGGTCAATTGTGCTTTCTCAAGCTTCACGCGCAATTGATCAAGAAGAACTTGGCGAGATGTAAGCAACGAATCAACTGCCTTCACCGAAGATGATCCTGTTAAATAAAAAGGAATAGAGGGAAGAGGTTTGCCAAAGGTAATCTGGAAGGAGAGGTCCCAGTAGCAGAGTGGATTGAAGTATTATAAGACCATTCAGCAAGGGAAATGTATTTTCCCCAGTGGGAAGGATGGGCGTGCACAAAAGAGCGGAGATATTGTTCCAATATGTGATTGAGAACTTCAGTCTGCCCATCAGTTTTGGGATGGTACGATGTACTCATACATAACTTTGTACCACATAAATGAAACAATTCGCGCTAGAATCTACTAATAAAAATCGGATCACGGCCCGAAACCAAACTGTGTGGGATGCCATGATGTTTGCAAACCATGTCCATGAAAAGTTAGGCAACTTTAAATGCAGTGAAATGAGTGGGGAGAGTACCAAAATCAGCAACCTTAGAGAAACGATCAACAACCACGAGGATTACAGAATGGCCCAAGGAAGTAGGTAATCCAATGATGAAAGCTAAGGAAAGATCCTCCCAAGTGTCATGTGGAAGTGGTAGGGGCTGTAATAAGCCAGCTGGTTTCTGAGTTTCATATTTAGTTTGCTGACAGGTTGAACACTGAGACGAAAGTATGAACAATTGAACGCATATCTTTCCAAAAGAAGTTTCCCTGAATACGTGCCATAGTTTTGGATAGTCCCATATGACCACCCAAGGGTGTAGTGTTGTATTCTTCCAAAAGAAGAGGGATAAAGGGATTGTCGTGATTTAAACATATCTTGCCATCATACAAGAGAAGATCATTGTGGATACTTTAAAGAGGAAAAGAAGGAGGGTCACGTCGCACATTAGCCAATAGTGAAACAAAGTCAGGGTTGTCTTGAAGAGATTGGCGTAATTTATCCAAGAAAAGGAAGCGAGGCATAAAAAGGATGAAAAAGTGACTATGGACAGTATCAGTAGGGCGAGAAAGGGCGTCAGCAACCACATTATGTTTTCCTGCTCTATACTGTATGGTATAGTCATAACTCAACAACTTGGAAAGATAAACTTGTTGCTCTAGAGTCTGAATCAATTGGGACATTAGCTCTTTAAGACTACGATGGTCCGTGAGAATAACAAAGGGATAACCCAATAAGTATTGGCGCCATTTCTTCACAGTGGAAGTGATAGCATGTAACTCACGGACATAAGTGGAAGAACGAAGTAGTCTAGGGCAGAAGGGTTTGCGGAAGAATGCAATAGGATGATCTTGTTGCATCAGGACAACACCTATAACAGAGCCTGATGCATCGGTCTCAAGTTGAAAAGGAAGCGTGAAATTTGGAAGAGCCAGAACCGGGGCTTCAGTCATTGCCTTCTTGAGCTGATCAAAAGCGGATTGGGCAGCAGGGCACCAATTGAAGCTATCCTTTTTTAATAGGATTGTTAATGGAGCAACGATAGAAGCATACCCCTTTATGAAGCGACGATAAAACCCTGTCAAACCAATAAAACCATGTAGAGCCTTTAAGGACGTTGGGGAGGGCCACTGCACCATGGCTTGAATTTTAGAAGGATCAGCTGCCACTCCTTGTGCAGATACAATGTGACCCAAATATTCAAGTTGCTGTTGAGCCAAAAGGCACTTGGAACCTTTGAGAAAAAAATTGGCCGTGAAGCAAGGTCTGAAACGTGCGCTCCAGATGGTTCAAGTGAGCGTCCCAGGTGGTGCTATAAACAAAGATATCATCGAAGAAAATGATAACGAATTTGTGAAGAAATGACTTCAACAAGTTGCTCATGGTTGCTTGGAAGATGGAGGGGGCATTGCAAAGGCCGAAAGGCATGACCTTAAACTCATAATGGCCTATGTGAGTGCGGAAATCAGTTTTATGAACATCAGCCTCGTTCATTCAGATTTGATGGAATTCGTGACGAAGATCCAGCTTGGAGAACCACTTCACACCACCTAATTCTTCCAAAAGTTCATCAATAGTAGGTAAAGGAAATCTGTCCTTCACATAGATGGAATTTAGGGCTCGAAAGTCCACACAAAATCTTCAAGTACCATCCTTTTTTTTTACAAGTAAGACCAGAGAGCAAAATAGGTTGTTAGTTGGCTGTATTAGCCCTGTGTGTAGAAGTTCCTCAATCTCGCACTTTTGAAAATGAGGGTAGCGGTAAGGGCGCATCGTGACAGGAGAGCAGTTGGGCAAAAGATGTACATGATGGTCAGTTGGGCGTGTTGGGGGTAAAGAGGTGGGAAAAAGAAAGATTGATTGATATTTGTGGAGTAGGGAGGAGAGTTGGGGATGGGAGTGAGTAGGAAGGTAGCTGTAGTTGGTTGAGATGGAAAAGACGTTTGAGTTGATGGGCCGAAATGTCTTGAGGGCTAGAGGGTGAGGTTGCACTTAATTCAACTTACGACCCTCCGTGACGAAAAGCATGGTCATCTGAGAGTAGTCAGTCACAATTGGGCCCAAGGTTTTAAGCCATTGGATGCCCAATACTACATCCGCACCACTGATGGGTAAAACATGAAGATCAACAGTGAAAATATGACCCTGTATGGAAATTGGAACAACTGGGCAAATTTGGTGGCATTCGATAACACTACCATTGCCAACCATCACCTTTAGTGTAGGGGTGGGTTGCAGTGGTAAATTAAGGAACTTAGCTACACGGTCTTGGATAAAATTGTGAGTGCTACCGCCATCCACAAGGATGGTAACTTGCTTCTTTGAGAAGAGGCCCAAAACACTAAGGGCTTCTAGTGCTGGTAAGCCTGCAAATGCATTGAAGGTAATTTGGGCTGAAGAGAGCTCATTGTGTACATCATGGGCAAGGAGATGATCTGGGTTAGGAGCTGCCAACGAATCAGAAAGGGTAGTGCTATCAACCTCTGTTTCCTCTGAACCAAAAGAAAGAAACGTGCCTTGCATTTGTGGCCAGGATGGAACTTTTCGTCGCAGTTGTAACACAAACCTTTCTCACGACGAGCTAACATTTCCTCGTGAAAGAGTTTCTTATTGTTGGTCTTGGAAGGTGTGGGTAGCAGAGGGGAAGAAGAGCGCCCTCGAGGCGATGACAGAGAAGCGGAAATCGGGGATGGCTGAAATGGAAAGCGATGCCAAGGACCTTTGCGCATGTCATGAAATTTATCTTCTTGCAACTTAGCCAATGCAGCAGCCTGGGTAAAGGTTAGTGGTTGCAAAGCCAAAACCTCCCGTTTGATCTCAGGAGAAACACCCAAAACAAAACAGCTTAATAGAAATGAAGGGGGAAGACCCACAACTCTACTAGCCAATCGTTCAAATTCATTAAGGTAGTTGTTAACCGTACCACTTTATGTGAGCTTGAACAGAAGGCCACGGGGATCCTCATAGTAGGATGGAGGGAAACGGGTTTCAAGGGCCTAAAAGAAACTGGACCAAGACGGATTCATGCCATTTTTGTGAACCCACTGGAACCAGCTGAGGGCGGCGCCGTCCATGTAGAAGGAAGCCACCTTGAGTCCATCCTCTTCAGGTGTAGAGTGATACTCGAAAAATTGGGTGATCTTGAAGATCCAACTGGTAGCATCGTGACCATTAAACCGAGGAACCTCGAGCTTCATGTGGGGTTTGAAGAACGTGGAAGATGGTGAGGGTGGGGATTGGGTTTTAGGGCTGGTGAGGTTAACCTGGGAGAGGTGAGCAATGATGGAGTAAAGCTTGGAGTTAAGTTCATTTTGGGAGGTGGTAAGGACTGATTGATTTTGGGTGAGGCGGAGAATTGCGTCGTCGATGGTTTTAGAGCGTGTGTTGTGTTCGACCATGGGAAGAGGATCAATGAAAGCACCAAATTGGTAGGTATAAGTTACCTTGATTTTGAGGAGCAAGGAGCCTCCTGGAAGAGAGTGAAAATTCTTCTTGCTTCATTCGTTTCAAGCCTTGGTATTTAACAACGTTCACGTTGCCAATTATTGGCTACCCGTGAATTGTAGAAACATAAAGCATCTATAACAGAAATTACAACTCAGCAAATATAGTGAATAGTGACAAAATAGAAAATACTAGAAATCTTAGAAACATTTCTACTTGGTGATGTAGTCACAGAGATAATTTGGCATCTTGGACTTCCTACTAGGCCTATCTCTCATATTCTCTCGGTTAGCATTGTTAGGCCCATTCAACATATCAGTATTTGTGCCATAGCTTATAGGGCTATTGCTATCAAAGGATTTGCCTTTTAAAGTTTCAAATTTTTAAAACCCACTATAGGTTACCTTCAAATGGTGGCCTGAGCGCTAAATTTGTCGTTTGAGTAGTGGGCTGTTTGACAAATTTTAAGAACTCACTCTGATTCAGTTTTCAATGAAACTTCCCAGAATTCCATCCTTTTAATATTCTCTAGACTCTTCTCATAATGTAATTATGCAATACAAACAATAAACAAACACCTAATAATGTAATCCTAACTAATTAATTTAAACATTCACACAATTAAAATTCACGGCTACAAAATTATCAATTGAGAGCTTTTTTTTTTATTTATATAAAAACTATGTATGACGCTTATTTAAAAAAAACACTATTTATTGAGATATGAATATACAATGATTTTTCCTTTAAAAAAAAATACTATCTATGTTTGATTTATATATTTTTTAGTTAATAATTTAGAATAGACTAATAAAAAGCACTAATTTAAAAAAAAAAGTATCTATTGATATAATTAGATAACACATTTTTTTAAAATAAAGTGCTATTTATAATTTATTCTTATTATTATTTTATCACCTCCATATATTATAATAGATTTTTGTTTGGCTTAATACCAATTTTGGTCTCTAGTTTTGTTAGTTGTATTCAAAGTGGTCTTCTTATTTTTGAGTTATTCAGGGTAGTCCCGTGTTTTGTAAAATGGTTCAAGTTGGTCGTTTTTTGCTTTAAAAATGCTAATGGCATAATATCTATCTTAGCCAATATTGAATGACTTGTCCAATTATTCATTATGTGACAAACTCAGGTGAATTACCCTTTACCTTAATCAAAGTTTTAGAAACTCTTGGCTTCCATTTTCAGGACTTCCTTTTTCTCGAACAAACCCAACAATGTGGGTTCCTCGTCACGCAAGGAGACATCCTCCTCCTTCCTCTCCTTTATTTTTGGGTTGGCATTGTAGGGAACCTTTCTTCTTTCCTTCTTCTTGTTTTGGTTTTGTTTGTATTAGGGCTCTGAATTGGGGTTCTATTTTTGGAATTTTGATATCGCGACATTAAGTTTCCTTCCTTGGATTGAGTTTTTGTTTTGTTTTCTGTGGAGGTTGGTAGCGCAATGGTTGAGGTTCTTCGTGATATTGTGATTTGAGGATTTTAGGATTTTCGTTTGGGATTGACGGTTCTGATTTGAGAATTTCTTGTTTTATTTCTCTTCTGCAAATTGTTAATGTAATTTGGGGGTTAGAGTTTTTGAATTGGAGTTTTGTTCTTTGATTTCATGTTTTGATATTATCCGCAATTGTATTATAATCTTGCATTTTTGGGGTTTTTGAAATTTGTGATTTTGTATTTTTAGGTTCGGTTTATGAAATAAAACTTTGATAATTAATTGCTTTTAACCTAATTATAATTTCCTTTAACCTTAACTTTAACTTTTCCACAACAATAATTTTAACTTTTAATATTTACACATCAATTGACCTGAGCTTGTCACTATTGACTAGGTAGACATTACACTGTTTTTAATACCATAAAAAAAACTAACTTAGAATCATTTTTACAAAACATAAAACTATTATCGAAGGAGAATCATTTAAACACAATTAACAAAATTAGATTGGTATTAAGCTTTTTTTTTCCTTGCTTGTTAAAAAAATTTCATTTCCGCTCATAAAACCCTGCTTACAGTGCAGAAAATTCTATCATTTCTCTCAAAATATCAAAATTTATCAATATCCTTAAGACTCTGATGTCTCTCACTCTAACCTCTCACAAAATATAAATCCTCACTCTCACTCTCACCAACATGTCATGGTCGAGGAATTGCGTTGAAGAGATCACCGCCGTCAAGCCCTTATGCCAATGCATGGCCACACTTCCGTGTTCTCTTCAATCGGTAGAAGCACTCTGAATCTCTCACTCCCCTTAACTCCAATTTTACTCAAATTTCTTCCTTCCGTTCATTCTTTACAAATCTCATCTTGGCCATCTTGGCTAACGAATCTAATCTCAGTCGAACTCCAGCTTTTGTGAACCATAGTATCTTGTTGTCGTGCCCAGGGACGCTTGCCTGGCAAAGCTCCTCTGTCGCGCTCCCCTACAAATGCAAGATGTCGTCGTTGTCAATTACCGATCTTTCATTGCTACTACCGACGCCTTAATCGCCATTCACCACGAAGTCACCTCCATTGACAACCATCTCGAATCTCTTGTACCTTCTCTATACTCCCACTTTTCATTTCATCTTTTTCGTATATTTCAATTTTCTAGCTTTGCTTATATTAAATTCAAGCTTTAACGAAGTGGATTTACTTATTGTTCAAATGTGATTGTGCTTCGTAGACATACTTAGGAGCATTTCGTTGGGTTGGGATAAAATTAGGTGATTGGGTTCAACTGAGTGTAAAACGTGTTACTAATTGAATTGGATTAGAAAACTTAAGGACATGCGTAGAAGCGCTATTTGTGATGGTGATAATACTTAATTTAGGAAGTTTTAGATCAAATGAAGAGCTTGCATTGTTATTCTCACTTCTACAAAGAACGCGAATAATGTTTATTGATGTAATAATGGTTCCATGGTCACTACATGAACCTATACAAAACAAATATTAAAAACCATACACATATTCTGTTTTTTGCTTTCATGGTACTGCTATCTTCTTATTTCTTAAAATTATACAGAATGGTTGTTTTCATGTGTTATCATGGATAAGGAATCTGGACTTGATTTGAAAATATTTATTTTGAATCTCACTGCCTGTTCTCCAATCATCTCCTTTATTCTTATGTATGTAACTTGTGACTTTTATCGGAGTAGGTTTAACTTTCTCCAAACATATTAAATGTTCTCATGCTTCATTTTTGCCTTCTCAACTTACTACATTTTTACTTTGTCCTTGTGATCGATTCTTTAACTAATTGACTTAATTGAATAGCTTCAAAATCTGAGCGAGATATATGTAGGTTGTAATTGGATTTTGCTGGCTTAATTTTTCTTTTCTATGACTTTTATTAGATTGTAAATGGCCCTGAAGTTTTGATCATGGCCCTGAAGTTTTGAGCAAAGATCATGGCAGATTGTAAATTAGCTTCTGACTAACGTCAGTAAAGTTTTTGAATACTTTTATTGATAGAAGAGATACTGTTTCTATAGTAGTCATATCAGAAATTCTAAGACAATATGCTTGGTTTACAGATAGATGGTGTGGAGTCACTCAATAGTGTTTTGCTTATTGGAATGACTAAAAGAAATATGCTTAATGAAGCTCTCTTAAGGTCTTCATATCTTCTTCCCATATTATGATATTTGAATTTACTTCCATAGAAAAATATAAATGTTGACAGTCAAAATTATATAAAATAGTTGTGATCCAATCTACTGCCACTCTGATTGCTTGTTATAGAATTTGAAGAGTTTACACACGTATATATTTATATTATTTATTGTTGTAATCTGGGATAACATCTATAGAATCTTCCTAGTTAGAGGAAACAAATACATAATATTTTATTTTATTTTATTTTTTCCTAGGTTTCCTAGTTTCCCTATTTCCCTTTTTAGGAGAACTTGATTATTACAAATAGAAGGTTTGAGAATGTATTTTTTATGATTTTGAGAATAATAATAAGTCTCATTTTCAACTTGGTGTCAGAGCTCCTGATCTTAGGGCTAGATTCCGCTGCAACAAGCCGCACCGCCGCCACTGTCCGACCACCGCCGCTGCTACTGTCGCCTGTTGGGGTCGTCGACAGGGCAGAAAGGTGCGCCCAACACGGCGATCACAAAGCCGGAAGTCGCTTCGTGAACGGAGCCTCCACGCGCCGCCACCGTCGCCGGCACATGTAGCCCACGCGCCCACCTTCGGCGAGACCCACTCGCCGCCGCCGCCACAGACAGGGTCATCGGAGCCCCCTGAGTCCATTCCTAGGGTCGATGACGACTCGTTTGGACTGTATTTGAGTAGATCTGACTTTTACGTTTGCTCCTTCTTTCTCGGTGGAACCCACCCGCCGTCGCCGCCACAGAAGAGTCGCCGGAGCCTCCTGATTCTGTTCCTAGGGTTGGTAACGACCAGTTTGGCCTTTATTTGAGTAGATCTGAGTTTGAAGTTTTTGACCTTTTTTTTTCTTGGGTACGGGATGTCTGAAGAAAAAAGTATTGCTTTGGGGTACCCAATGACCTGCCAAATATAGGAAATACCTCGTGGTTGGATGGTCAGAATTACTTACAATGGAGCCAATTTATTTTAAGGATTCTCAAGAGTCGTTCTAAACTTGATCATATACATGGAGGAGGACCAGCACCATACGACAAAAATTTTTCAATTTGGGACAAAGAAGATTCACTAATTATGACTTGGATGTGGCAATCTATGGCTCCTGAGATAAGGAAAAATTATATGTTTCATTCTTTTGCTAAAGAAATATGGGATGATTTACAGGTTACTTTTTCTTTAAAAAAGAATCTTGTTGCTACCCGTGATCTCAAGAACAGGATATTTACTACAACACAGGGCTCCCTTTCCGTATCAGAATATTACGGGATCCTGAATGGCCTTTGGATGGAACTCGATCAGATCCAAACAATGAAGATGTGTAAAACAGATGCTGCCGTTCTTGCTGAATTCATTGAAGGGGAAAAAATCTTTAAATTTCTCCAGGGCGTTAATCATGAGTACGACCCAAACCGGGTTCAAATTTTTGGAAAAGAAAAATTACCACCCTTGTCAGAAGTTTTTTTTATGGTAAGAGGAGAAGAAACTCGGAGATCTGTCATGCTTCATGGAGGGATCTCCAACACAGGCTCTGCCATGACAATTAGAAAGGGAGTCCACAAGGGAACAAATGCTGAGGGAAAAACGTTTGAAAGAGGTACTCATGGGGACTATAGTTCATACTGTAAAAAATATTGGACATACCAAGGAAATGTACTTCAAACTCCATGGAAGAAAGAATGTTCTCGAGCGCATGGGAAACAACAAAGGGCCTACTCAAAAATGGGTAAATCATACTACCTCAGAATGGGAAGTCACCAACCAATCTAGTTCGTCCCAGTCTAATCCACCACCACCACCACCACCAGATCTTGATATGAAAGCTTATAAGGAGAAACTCGAGCGCTTGGAAGCAATGATTGCATCAATGAGTAAGCCCTCTGGATCATGTACTATGTCCATAAAAGGTAAGATTTGTCTCAATACTGTTGGTCATGTGTCTCAAGGTATTTGGATCCTTGATTCGGGTGTAACTGATCATATGACACCTTTTAGTGGGTATTTTGACTCATATGGCAAGAGCAATAAAGAACAACTTATTACAGTTGCAAATGGTCAGGGTATACCTGTATACGGCTCTGGGAATATATTTTTGGACTCCTCTATTATATTGAAGGATGTTTTACATGTTCCTCAATTAGCTCATAGTCTTATCTTTGTGCAAAAACTCACAAAGGATTTAATTTGTTCAATAATATTTTTTCCAACTTATTGTGTTTTTCAGGACCTTGCCACGGGGAAGACGATTTTAACTGCTAAGGAGCAAAGTGGGTTGTATTTTTTAGAGTTTGATGACCAAAGCAACACATAAATCATGAGTCAACAAGCTACATCTGAGACGTGAGCAAAGTCTCAAATATGGTTACATCATCAGAGGCTTGGGCATCCGTCATTTAGTCTTATCAAGTCCTTGTTTCCCCATTTGTTTACAAAGGAGTCTGTTGAGTCTCTTAATTGTGATATTTGTCAATTGTCAAAACACCATCGTGCTTCTTATCCTATTAGTAATAAAAACAGTATTTCTCCATTTGATTTAATTCACTCTGATGTTTGGGGTCCTGTTATAGATTCTATTTCCGGAGCCAAATGGTTCGTTACCTTTATTGACGATTGTACTCGTGTCACGTGGACTTACCTTATGGAAAATAAATCTGAAGTTTTTCAAATTTTTGTTAATTTTTTCCGTCTTGTCCAAACTCAATTTGGAAAAAATATCAAAAGAATTAGGTCTAATAATGGTACTGAATATGTGAATCATGAATTTCTCAATTTTTTGTCTCATAATGGTATTGTTCACGAACTAACCTGTGTTAACACTCCTCAACAAAATGGGTTGCTGAAAGAAAGAATCGTCATCTTCTTGAGGTAACTAGAGCTCTTCCTTTTCAAATGTCTGTTCCAAAAAATTACTAGGGAGAAGCTGTGTTAACTGCCACATATCTCATCAACAGGTTACCCACTCGTATCTTAAATGACATTAGTCCTATAGAGTCTCTATTGTCTTTTGTTCCTTCTTCTTCCCTAATGACGAGTCTACCAAGTCGAGTCTTTGGGTGTGTTGTTTTTGTTCACTCTCATCCTCCTAACCGTGGTAAATTAGATCTCAGAGCTCTTAAATGTGTCTTTATTGGGTATCCTTCTAATAAAAAAGGGTACAAATGTTATCATCCTCAGAGTCGTCGCGTCTTTATCACCATGGATGTCACCTTTCATGAAACAAAATCCTTTTATGTCAGTCCATCAGTTCAGGGGGAGAAAGCACTTGAAGTGGATGAACTTTCCTTCTTGTCATTACCATGTTTGTCTTTGCAGGATGCCCAAGACCTGAGCAATGAAGCTACCATAGTCCACAGTGAGGAAGAAGAGGAAGACAAATTTTTTGGCAAAAAATATGAAAGAAGAGAACAACCCACTTCGACTCTAGAGCAAGAAAAATTGTCTGATCTGGAGGTGAGGATCCCTGAAGATATCAATGAGGAGGAGGTAAGTATTACTGAGGATTTACCCATTGCATTGAGAAAAGGAAGAAGATCATGTGCTAAATATCCTATTTCTCAGTATGTTTGCACTAACAATCTCTCTGATAAGCACAAAAGTTTTATTGCTGCCATTGATGCCACAGAAATTCCTACCTCAATTGAGGAGGCCATGAAACTTGAACATTGGAATCAAGCCATGAAAGAAGAGATGGATGCATTAGAAAGAAATTCAACTTGGGAGATTGTTGATAAGCCAAGAGACAAGAAGGCAGTAGGGTGTAGATGGATATTCACAGTGAAACATAAGGCAGATGGGACAATAGAAAGATATAAAGCTAGATTGGTGGCAAAAGGATATACCCAAACATATGGGATTGATTATGAGGAGATATTTGCCCCAGTGGCAAAGATGAATACAGTTCGAGTTATTCTCGCTTTGGCTGCCCATTTTGGATGGGACTTACACCAGCTAGATGTGAAGAATGCCTTTCTTCATGGAGATCTAGATGAGGAAGTGTACATGGAGATTCCCCCAGGTTTTGAAGTGAAAAATGAAAGAAACAAGGTATGTCTCCTGAAGAAAGCATTGTATGGTCTTAAGCAATCCCCTAGAGCATGGTTTGGAAGATTTACAAAAGCAATGGTTTCCCTGGGATACAGACAAAGCCAAGGAGATCATACTCTGTTCATAAAGCACTCCTCTACAGGTAAACTCACTCTATTGCTTGTCTATGTGGATGATATGATTATTGCAGGAGATGATGAAACAGAAAAATTGGCATTAAAAGAAAAATTGGCAACTCAATTTGAAATGAAAGACATAGGAAAACTCAAATATTTTCTTGGGGTAGAGGTTGCCTACTCCAAGAATGGAATTTTCATTTCCCAAAGGTAATATGTACTTGATCTCCTCAAAGAAACAAGAAAGTTGAGATGTAGAACCTCAATTGTTCCTATAGAACATAATCACAAAATTGGAAGTGAAGAAAGTGCTCCTGTAGAGAAGGCCCAATATCAGAGATTGGTGGGGAAATTGATTTATCTATCACACACAAGACCAGACATTGCTTATGCAGTTAGTGTAGTGAGCCAATTTATGCATGATCCAAGAGAGAGACATATGCAAGCAGTTGACAAAATTCTCCAATACTTGAAATCGAGTCCAGAAAGGGGCTATTATTCAAAAGGGAAGACACATTGAATATGAAGATATATACTGATGCTGACTATGCAGGTTCTGTTATTGACAGAAAATCTACTTCTGGGTATTGTGTATTTCTTGGAGATAGTTTGGTAACATGGAGAAGCAAAAAGCAAGATAGAGTATCCCGTTCTAGTGCAGAAGCTGAATTTTGAGCCCTTGCTCAAGGAATGTGTGAAGGACTCTGGATGAAAATCATCTTGGATGATCTTAAAGTCAAAGTGGAGCACCCGGTGCAACTACACTGTGACAATAAGTCTGCTTTGAGCATAGCCCATAATCCAGTACAACATGACAGAACCAAACACATTGAAATTGGCAGAGGCTTTGTGATTACAACTCATGTTCCTACAGAACTTCAAATAGCAAATATTTTCACAAAAGAACTTCCTCCGAGTAGATTTCAAGATCTTGTAGGCAAGTTGGGAATGATTGATATTCATTTACCAACTTGAGGGGGAGTGTTGTAATATGGGATAATATCTATAGAATCTTCCTAATTAGAGGAAATAGATACATAATATTTTATTTTTCCCTAGGTTTCCTAGTTTCCCTATTTCCCTTTTTAGGAGAACTTGATTATTACAAATAGAAGGTTTGAGAATGTATTTTTTATGATTTTGAGAATAATAATAAGTCTCATTTTCAACTTTTATGATATTAATTAGAAGAGGAATAATGTCCTAAATTAAGGATAATCAACAGCAGTAAACTTTAGGCGAGTATTAGCTAATATTGCTTTCTATACTCATGATTAATACAATCACTCAATGCTAAGCTAACATTCTCCCTCAAGTTGAAGGATGTATGTCATATGTACTAAAGTCAAACTAATACCTTGTAAGACATTCAATAAGTATAACAGCTAACTAGTTGTTGGAGTTTACAAATTTACTAATTAACTTGCCTTTTAGAAAAATTACTTTGACAAAATATAGTGAATCTCTTTGTGATTTGTCCTTTCATGAAAGATTGGATTAGAAGCAAGAAGTAAATGCTGTTGAGTTGTCACACATCATTTTCATTAACTTAATGTCTCAACTTGAGCTGTTAAAGCTATTACTTTAACCCCATGTTCATTGGTTGCTACTTCCTTGGCGTGATACTTTGCATTTGTATTGACCTAAAAGTTCTGTTCTATTTCTAGATATTGTGTCATTAATTACAAATACTACTACTTGCCTATTCATGTGCTCAATTCTAATGCTTAATCTTGACTCCTATAATTGTTTTGTATGGTAGCTATCTGCATAAGTGGCTCTTATCTTTTAGTCATTTACCATTTACGTGTGTCATGTAAACCAGGGAGATTGGAAGTCCAGGTTGAGATAAGCTTCCCGATGAAAATGGTTGACTACAAATTCTTCAAATTCACACCAACAAAATGAAAAAGAATTCTTTTCTAGCTCCAGATGTGAACCTAAGAGCTTGGTATGTGTTCTTTGATGCCTAGTCTTGTCTTACATATATATGAGTTTGCTTTTTGGATGAAATGAAAGTAAGCTTGCTTATTGTGCTTCTTTGCATTATAACACATATTCTATTAATTAAAGGATATTATTCATGCTTCACCATAAAACCTTTTATTTGGTAGTTTTATCATATGAAACGTGAAGGGAAGTCTGGCAAATTAAAAATTATTTCACGTCTGTTTTAGTTTCAAGAAGTTTGTAAAGTTATTTGTTTGAATTGGTTTTGAAATCACCTAAGCATGGACAAGCTGAATGCAGCACTAACACTGACCTATACATTATATTTAAAAATTGTGACAACAATGTGCGGTATACAATTACTTTTTGCATATTTAGTCGTTTGTCTAACATGGAGATGATCACTGGTTCAGTGTCTGTTCACAAAATCAAAACTAGCTTGTCTAAAATTTGATTTTATACTAATTTGTACCAAATATAAAACTTAGTTTGAGATTTTTTTTTTAAATTAAAAAAATTAAGGAAGACAGATTATTTTTTCAAGCATAAAGTGAAAGAGTGTGAACTGACTAAACAGTTTTTTTGTTAAAATAAGTTTTTTTTAGTTAAATGATAAGGAGACAAGAATTGATTTTATAATGTTGAATCATTATTAATCTGAAAAATACTCTTGAAACAGCCTTTCTTGTTTCCTTTGTTATATTTGCTTTATTCTGTACACTTTCTGTTCCTACACTTTCGATTTTCTTCACAATTATCCCTTGTTACTAACATTCATGGAATCTATTTCAGGCACTCAATAATTGGGGACTTGCTCTTCAGGTATATATATTTAAATTTCCTGTGTACCAGCATTTCACTACTTCATACAAACGGCAATTAAAAATAAGTGTATTTGCATTGTTTCATGCTTCTAGCTGCATGTTTGTGTCTCTCCCATTCATACATATGTATATTGCAAGAAATGAAAATAAAATTTTAGGAGAAGCTACATTAAATGCTTTTTAAAAGCACATTTTCATTTCTCCCTGAGACTTGGATCTTTTCACTCCATCTGAAACTTTCTTTATGCCAAATGAACTTTGAGCCCTGTTGATAAATCTCGTGAATTGTGCAGTCATAAATATCTTTTCCAATATTATAATTAATCACCTAAACTTAAAAGTGGTATAATAGCTCTTCTGGCTCATTCAATGTTGTTATTAAGCATCCATGGGCACAGTTCAATAGTTAATCCATGTCAGAAAAATTCAACTTAGTTTTAGTTTGGCTGTGGATGGACAATATAATCTCAAAAGCTTCTATGAATGAAAAAGAAAAGAATGGGATAAAATCTTCAAACCACTGCACCACATATGTACCTGTTTTTTTTTTTTTAATCATAGCCAACTCCCTTCTCTTTTTCAGAATATATTTCCCTATGCTGAGAGTTATTTTTGCAAAAATTGTACTTAATATTATTATAAAATTCATACTTTTCTTTATTGGAAAATCTAAGTTAATTTGTTTGTATTGTCCTTGCTTAAAACATTGGTTTCCAATTTAGGAACTTAGTGCCATTGTTCCAACCCGAGAAAAGCAAAAGATTGTGAGAAATGCAATCAGCAAGGTAACAATTTTTTGGAGGGAATTAGATGGAAGTGACAAAAAATTGTTTTACATCAGCCATGTCCTCTGAATATAGCACATTTCCTCTATCACTTTTGACTTTTGCATATTCTTTGATGCAGTTTCGTGCGGCCATATTATACTTTGGTGTCTTGTATTGACATGTATGTAATAGTATTACGAGTTAATTTTTGACTAGCTTAATGCCTTCACAATATGGATTAGCAGAGGACACTTTAAGAACTGGGGGATCAGTGAGTGCTCAAGAAGTTTCGCGAAGTGAATTGTACAGCCAGTCTACAATATGTATTATTTCTGCTAATGCACTGAAACCAAATTCTTCAGTAAGAAGCCAATATTTATCCTTGGATCCTGTTAATTTTTTTCTCCTATTTTAATCATGCAATCTGCTTATGTATTGTTTTTACTCATTATTTTGGTGTATCTTACCGGTTTTAATTTAATTGCCTTTTCTCATTATAATTAGAAAAGTACTTGATATGATGTATTGACCAATCTTTTGACCACTCTTGTTGGCAAAATCTTTCTTTGTATAAAATGAGTTCTTTAGATATTCAACAAACTGTCCAGCATTATGTTCAAGTGTTAAAAGCAATTGATAAACTAAAATCTATTCCTAGCATCACAGGATATCAAGTATTCTTGCTGAGATCAGGGTTTTAGAAATACTTTCCAGTCAAGTCTAAAATCCATATTCATGAAACTATTGATCAGGTAGAATCAAGCATTAGGAGTAGAACAAAAATACCAATGTTGAATAAAAACATAAATGCTATATATAAATATCATTAGATTACATCCGAGTTCGAATCGATTACATTCAATCCCAAGAGAAGATATCAGTCACTCATGGTGGTCATTAGCATTCTAAGAGATGAAGAAGAATATCCTACAACTAAAGTGGAAGAAAAACTCTTTGGGTCGCTCTAGGTTTTCTGTTCTCCGCAGCTCTGTCCTCGTCATTTCTTTCTGCCCTGTGAATATATTTACTGCCCGAATTCTCGCTTAAGTTAAATTATTCTCGCTTAAGCGAGAAGAAACTTCTTGGAGAAGATAGTCATTCTCGCTTAAGCTAAAATATTCTTGCTTAAGCGAAAATGACTTTTAAATCAATGGTTTCCTAGATGAATCTAGCTTAAGCGAGATCATTCTAGCTTGGGCGAAATGTTGCATGATTTACTCTTCTCTCTTGATTTACCTAAAATACATACAAAATAGGGATCAAATGATTTTCTTTTCAATCAACAACTCAGAAACATGTGATTACATTTCATCTTTCTTAGATTGGGGAAAATTGATACAAATGTACCCAATTCAAAAACAGAAGTGCCAAAATTTCACATGACAATTTACTACTTTTTTGCACTTATCACATACGCACAGAAGCTTAAGGCAACCAAGCATTTTATCCCTATGTCTAGGCAATAGTTCCCTTGGGAGAGATTCCCCAGATCTACATTCCCCCGTATGTGTCCATATCAACAAAATTAATAATCATGCTATGAATGAGTTAAACAAAGCAATGCATAGAGTATAGAGGAAAAATCCTAACAATTAATGAAAGAAGCATTTGTAAATATAAATCAATTAAAATACATGAGAGTTTTAAAGGATTACATCTTCCCCCAACAACAAATGGAATTTAGTTCCCCATTAACATGGAGAAACTAGATGAATAGTGGAAAATAATGAGAAAGAAAAACCCTAAAAGTTGACGATGGAAGCTCCCACATCCAAATCCACCTTCAGAGTGTGAAAGAGTGTGTTTATGCGCCTCCTCTGTCAAAAGATATAATGTCTAGGACGTCCAAGTTCTTAAATAGATCAAAATAAAAAACAGAAACACAACACAAGCCCATATCGCCAGTGCTCAACACCCCACTTATGGTGCTCAAGCGTGAAACAACAAGTATTGGCGTTCAATGCCCCTGAAAGGGCGCCCAGGCGTGGTGTGACTCAAGGAAGTGGCTCTCAGTGTCCCAAAAAGGGCGCCCAGGCGCAAACCCAAAGCTTTCTGTGTTGAGGGCCTCAGAAAAGGGCAGCCAGGCATGAGACAGTGAATTCTGGCGTCGAGGGCCCCTGAAAAGGGTGCTCAAGCGTCCTGCGATCCTCTTTTTTTATGCTTTTCCCGTCCTTCCTGATAACAGTTTAAAACACCGTTATTTGTGATGTGATTTTGATACTAAAAGCACCACTTTTCACTTAGAAACTTGCTTGGACTCATGATTTTGCATTAAGTTGTGTGAATAAGAGAGTTGAGGTCGATTTCAATGATTTTATGACTAATTCCCCTTGCTTTGACAGAGACTGAAGTAATACTTGAAGTAGAGATGAAGACCCAATAAGATAGAGCTCAAAAGGGTCTGAAAAAGCACCAGAAGGAGGGACAACACGAAGCCCGGGCTCCATGAAGGGAAGCTTAAGCGAGGGAAATCGACATCCACCACCCGGGCGCCCTCCCTGGCCACTTGGGCGGCAGGGTCTCGAAGCTTGGGCACCCTATCTAGAGGCCCAAGCCTTACATGAGGTGTTTTCACTGCCTGACGCCCTAAGTGGGGCGCCTAAGCGTTGGGTTTCGTGGATCAGGCCCAGTTTCTTCTCTATTTCGACTCTATTGGACCGGGCCCTGTTTTTGCGCGTTTCTGACCCTATTTAAAGGACCCTAGGGCTCTTATTTTTGTATCTCTGGCAGAGAAGAGCATAAAAATACACTCTTTTTCCAATTCTTAGGCTTTCCCTTTCTCATTCTCTTCCATTGTTCATAGAGTTCCCCTATGTCTATGGGGAATTAATTTCTATTTGTTGTTGGGGGATGATGTAACCTTGTAAACTCTCATGTATTTGAATTGATTCTTAATTCCATATGTTTTTCCATTAATCATTAGAGTAATTCATCTGTTTCAATGCTTGCTATGTTTAACTCATTCATTAGCATGATTTATGAATTGCATGAGTGTCGGGAGGTTCCTTACAATTCAGGTTCTTGTTGAATTACTCCCAAGGGTTATATTGCTCAAGGATGAGGGTATGAGTCTTGGTCGTCTTAATCTCTTGATCTTCACATCTTATTACTAGGGATGCTAGGAATTGCACATGAACTGGTAATGTGGGACAAGTTTATTCGCCGAGGGATCGGGTTTAGGTAATTTAGTGAGTGATGTTGGCATCAATGCATAAAGAAGAATTATTATATACATGAGAGGGAAGTTGGTGAAATCTAACCCCAAGAACATACACATCTCATATTAATCAACATTCGTTCATCTCTGTGCTCCTTTGCTATTGATCAATTGCATTCATATTTAATTTTATGTCTTTGCATTCAAACTCAATGATCTCTTTTTATTTAAGTCTTAATTAATCTTGTTATCACATGACTATTTAGCGCCGAGAGTCCTCTGGGATACGATACTTGGTCTTACCATTTTATATTACTTGTGCGACTCGATACACTTGCTGATTTGCCTCAACACTTCGTGAGCTCCAACTCCTTGGTACTTTAACTCTTCTTCCAAATCATCTCAATTCATGCTAAAACAAGGGAATCTAGCCATAAAATCATTAAATTCACCCTCAACTCTCTTATTCACACAACTTAAACAAAATCATGATTTCAAGCAAGTTTCTAAGTTAAAAAGGTTGTTTTTAGTATCAAAATTAAGTATCAGATAACAATAAATTCAACAGTTATCAACATGCATTAAATGTTTTGAACGTTGATATGCATTAGACTGTATTGTACGTTTAAGTTTTCTTATCATTTGTGATGTTATTCATAAATGCGTCGTTTGATGAAACATACAACATGTATAATCCTTAAATGATATAAAAATTAAATGTTTAGCATTTAATGGTCATTCATTAGACGATATATTCTTGAAATGCTTTGTTCAATATAACACTAGTGTATAAATTTCTTTTAGCCTAATTAGTGTTATAAAAGAGACAAACTTTCTTGTTCATAAGACGCTAGCTCGTTACTCATGCAGTCTATTAGGTAATTCTAAAGAGAGACAATTATCTTTTCTTAGACGTTGTCTATAAGTTTGGTTTATTAAATAGTTTGGTCTCGAAAACATTATTCAGACAATACAAAATATGATTTTTTAGATGCTATTTCTTTAACAGACATCTTTTAATGCATATCATTATTTTGTTTAATGCTTTTTGTTGAACTTCAAAACTTGGATTGCATAAACAGTCTATTCTCTAAATGATATTGTCTTAAAAGATAATTCAAAATAAACCAAATTCTTTTTCTCTCTTCATAAATTTTATTAGCATCAAGTCAACCTAAAAATCATTGTATTAAGATTTTGATGATTGTTTATCAATTTTATCATCGACCTTAAGGAAAAACTTATTGTTTACATAATAGAATGCTAATATTTAATTATCATGTTATCTACGGTGGATTATAAAACTAGAAGTTCTTCAAAATAGATCTTTTATTTATTTCATCAACTATAAGTGCTATGATACATTTTGTAGAATTACTACTCATTTTAATTTAAGCTCTATCCAAACCTTCATTCACATAATTAATAAACTATTTGTTAAATTTGACTTTTTTATAATATTTTATATTAAAGTTAGATTGAGATCTCGTTAAAAGTTCTTTTATTTAATTGTGTTATTACGACAAAATATCAGAACTATAGTCACTTCTTAAACTAGTCTTTTAGTGATGCTATAGTTGTATTCTTCTCGACACATTTAAAAAACAAATTTAATATGTTAGAAACATAACAATATTTAATAGTAAAAGTTTAAAATAAGTGTTAATTTGGATATTCGTTGCAACTTTCCTTCTTTGATTAGTAATTGAACTCTAGAAGATTATGATGTGTTTTATCAAAAAGTTACAAAAATGTTTTATTTTTTTAGTATGGAATGTGTGGGTTGAGAGAACTTTATTTGGTCGGATGGGTGTTACTAACTAAAAGTTGGTTCTTTAAAAATTGTTTATGGTCATTTACCAATTGATTTGGAGGTTAAAAAAAGTAGTGGTTTTATGTGTGGTAATAATGTCAAATCTTTCTCTCATTATTCTATTGTTATATGGTTGTGGAAATAGTTAAAGGAAGTTTTTCGAAATTTGCAGTTTTCTTCTTTGGATTTGGTTGTTTAGTTTATGAAGTCTCATTATAGTCTTTTGCTTAAAGTAATTAAAATGGTTGTCATTATTGTAGTTATTTGAATAATTTGGAGGGTAAGAAATCATAGTAAATTTCATGATCCTGTTGCATTTCCTTCTACTATCTTTTAAGGTAACCTTATTTGAGATGTCAAAATTTATAGTAATATTTAATGTGACCTTATTTTGGAAACATTTCATTTCAAAAAATATATTACAAGAGGATTTATATTTTTTTCTTTTCTATTTGAAGCTACTTAAAAGATATTTTTAAAATAAATTTTAATTTTTTTACTCCAATAATACAAATAAGGGCACTCTTTTGTTTTTTCCAATGAATATATCTATTAAATTCAAACAAAAGATTTTATTTAACGAAGATTATATTCTAAAAAATTAGCAATAAGTATTTTTAATGCACATTTAATCATAATAATTATATTTAATGGAATTATATATATATATATATATATATATATATATATATATATATATATATATATATATATATATATATATATATATATATATATATATATATATATATATATATATATATGAGCCGTCAAAATGGGTCACAACCCGCGGGTTAACCCAGCCCGTCACGGGTTCGGGTCGAGTTGGGTTTGAAAAATACAACCCACCTATATGCGGGTCAGATTTCAACCCGGCTCATTTAGACCCGGCTCATGCGGGTTGAACCCGTGGTGAGCCGGGTTGGCCCACCAACCCACATACCTAATTTTATTTTTTTAATTTATTATTTTATTTATGAAACCCTTAAAAAGAAAATACTCTCTTCACTCACTGTGTATACCAAACAAGTAACCTCTGTTCTCACAAATCATTCTCACAGTACTTGCTCTCATTTGACGGTACTCTCACTCTCACTTCACTAAAATTATTCAACGAGCAGGTAAAATACCCTTCCTTTTTTCTTCTCTTTTCTCCACATTTTTGTTTTCTCACTTCTCTTTCTTTTCTTTTTTTTTTCAAAAACCCTATAATGACAAAAATAGGGGTTTGCAAATTTGTTTTTTGTTGTGAGAGATTTGAAGACATGGAATGATTTTATTTTCATTTAAACAATTTGAGTATACATTATTTGAAGAAGCTGCTTTTGATATCTTTGAATTTGGGAAATTATGTTACAAATTAAACTATTAATTTTTGGTTGATGTTGTTGAGTACTGATTCTTCTTTGATATCTTTGAATTTGGATTATATTTTACTTTTTATTATTATTTTGAATTGTCTTTAACATAATTTTTTGGGAGTGAAATTTGTTTAAATTTAAATTACAGAAAGTTTGTATTTTTTTATTTTAAATAAAATGTAATTAAATGAGCTAGTGAGCCAACCCGTTTACCCACCAACCCATGGTGGGTCGGGTCAGGTTCAAGTTTTTCTGACTCGCTAATAAATGAGCCGGGTTGGGTTGGCTCACTAAGTGACCAACCCGTGCTGGGCCGGGCCAGGTCAGGCCGGGTTGCCCGTTTTCACAGCTCAATATATATATATATATATATATGTGTGTGTGTGTGTGTGTGTGTGTGTGTGTGTGTGTGTGTGTGTGTGTGTGTGTGTGTGTGTGTGTGTGTGTGTGTGTGTGTGTGTGTAATCAATGGTGTTATATTATATTTTCATTTTTTATTATAATATGATAAATAATTAAAATAAAAATATTATAATAATAAATAGAATAAAAATACTTAATTTATATTTATATTGCATAAAGTAATTTGTTTTGATAGATATCATTTTGAAATATAAAGAACTTAGGAAATATGGAGTATTAGAGTAGAAATGCATTTTAAAATAATGAGAGCGAATTTTATATTTTAAAATAAGTTTATAATATAAATAAAATTTCTTAAATTCATCTTATTATTTAAAGTACTCATCTCTTCAAAACTTTTTCTCTTTAATTCTTCTCATTTCTCTCTAAGAGTTCTGACTCCTAAGTCATCTATTTGACCATTAGGAGGTATTTAGACGTTCGCTCCGACAAGGTTTACTTATCCATCCAATCAATTTCTAGTTTAGAGCAAGTAAGTTTCAATTATTTTTCCTTTTTCGTTCTTAGTTTGAGATCATGTGTTGTAATCCCTTGTCGCATGTGATTCATGATCTCTTTTCCTAATTCTTAGTTGATCTAAAGTCCTAAGGACTTTGTCTGCTTCCAATTTGGCGATTTGTAAGTGTTTTTGGTGTTCCTTATGCGGGAAGCAAAAAGGGGTGCGTTCTTAAAACTTGTTAGTGTCTGTGTAAGGTAAGGGAAACTAGATTAATTGTTGTTCCTTTAATAAATTGTTCAAAATCTGTTATTGAATGGGATTGATGTGTTGAATTGGATGAGTAAACTGATATGATTAACTTGGTGTGTTAAATTGCTTGAAAATGCCATGTATTGATGTGAAAATCTATGAAAGTAGTGTGAAATTGTTATGCTGAGATTTAAAGTTGTTTGGGTAAGTTAAAATGGTGGTCTGAATGTATTTTGGAGTCACTAAATTGTTATAAATCCTTGAGTGAAAATAATTGAAAGAAAAAAGTAGATTTTTGGAGTTACTAAATTGTTATAAGAAGTGATTTACTGAAATATTAATTTAAAAGGGAGAATTATGGTTTAGGACAATGTAATGGGTCCTTAGTAACTGGTTTATGATGAGAATCAACTGATATCTAGTTTAGAATAAAATGTTAGTCTTAATAGTGTCATTTTAGGGTTGTATTAAGGTAGTTTTTTTATGGTTTGATAGGAAAAACCTAGAGGAAGTAAATATGATATAAATCAGAGTTTTTAAATTTGTTTTGGGGTAATTTAGAATTGGTCTGAACCTGTAAAAAGGATAGAAAACTAATGTTAAGCCATTTGGTAGTTGTCATGTTGAATTGGAGTTGTTTTGGCTAGATTTAGGGGGGTTTTGACAAGTGATATTTTGAATTAAGTATTCTGGGTTAGCTGTGATGATTGGAAGTATGTTGTTAAGTCCATTAGGACCTGTTCAAGCCATTAGTTGAAGTATTTGAATGTTGCAAGTAATAAAATTGAGTTTGGTATGGTTTAAGGTAAAAATTGGGTTTTTGATAGTCATTTGGAGTTAGGAATCATATTTTAGATGTTTAAGAGTGTTTAAAGGGTCTTAGGAACCATTCAAATTTGTGGGACAAGGATGTAAAGTGATCTAAAAAGAGTAGAATTTTGCTCATAGCGTCTAGGCGCCCGTACAGGACGCTAAACGCCACATTCCAATGGCCAGCGTAAAAAAATAGAAGCTAGGACGCTGAGCGCCAATTTTTGGGCGTCTGAACACCAATTTCCTCTACTTCCTTAAGCGATTTTTATATGTTTTTGTGATGTGGAATGGATGTTTAAGGTTCTCTGATGAATGTTTACTGATTTATGGTTTCTCTAGCATTGTTATATGGTGGTTTAAATATAAAATGTAACATGGTTGAGAGAGTTCCAAGGAGGAAAAATATCAGAAATGGTTTGAAATCACTTTATATAAATTTATTTTTAAATTCTATTCTGAAAATTAATTTTCAAAATATACATAGAAAAAATTATGTTATTATACCAATCTCATTTCTGTTGAGAATGCAAGTGCGAGTCCAAGTCCCACATTGGATAGAAATGAGAAAGTAGACCACTATATAAAGATGAAAGACTCGTTAACCCATTGCCTTAAGATTTTAGGTAGAGAGTGGTGTCAATCCTTTATATGGTTGGGCTCATATCTCATTGGTGTTTGTATCTCCCGGTGAACCTCCTCCATGATAGATCCAACAATTTCCATCCAGTTTTTATCAATTCTCTTCCTTTTGAAGCTATTTCTTTTTCTTTTTCATTTTTCATTCCCTCCTTACTCTAAAGAAAAGGAGGGTATTGACTTTTCATCACAACTTCTAAAGAATGAAAGTATCGGTGAATGTTTGATTTAAAGTTTGAAATAGTGTATTAATTCATTAATATAAAATTAAAAAGTGTGAAAGATTGTATCCATTAATATAAAAATAAAAAACTATTCACTAAGTTGGTTTAGTGAATCATACACTAAATTCGATGTGAATAGTAACATGGAATTGAATGGTTAGCATTCCAATATCCAACAAGATGAGAAGTATATTTGGAAAATCATAATGTGTTTGCATCCGTCACTTCAAAGAAGCACAGAGACATGTTTCATAACGAAATTTATAAAAGTGATGACTTTTCTTCAATAATTTATTCAAATAGATAATTTTGTTTTTAAAATAATTCATATAGATAAGTAACATTTGAAATAACTATTTCACCAATAAACCTTTTCTGGGTATTCTTGTTTTCCAAGACAATTTCCAATTAAAATTGTTCTTGTAAAATTTTAATTTTCCTACATAGATCTACGTATATATTTGATGAGACGTTTTCAAAGAAGCAGTATGTTATAAAGGATGTTCGAGAGTAGTCGGCTGTATTTCTTTTAACCATTAGTAAATGATTAAATATTTCAATATTATATTTTGAATTTAGGAACTATTTTATGTTTAATTATGTTACGTAAATATATTTAAGAACTTTGATAGGTAAATATTACATTTTGATGTGTTAATAGAAACAATATTGATTATTTTACTCATTATTGATTATTTAAACTGAACTGAATTTTATGCAGGTCTGGATATGGATAATAGGATATACAAATCAAATATTAAAAAAAACGTAACTTCTTACACTGGTTAAATCCATATTAGATATAAAAAGTCTTGTTTTTCCACACCTGTTATAGTAGCAGGTATAAAAGTGAGTTTGTTTATACATATTCTAGCACAAGCAGGTAAAAAAAAGAGTTTTTTCTCTACCATTAGGGGCTTTTTATATCTGTTTCCAGAGTACCCGGTGTAAATATCAGACTTTTATATATCTATTATAAATAAAACATGTATAAAAGTAAAACTTTCTACACCGATTTTACAACAGGTATAAAAAATCGAAAACTTTCTATATCCTATACTTCTGTATCTACTCAAAAATAGGTATAAAAAGTCTTTTTTAAGAGGTATAAAAAATTTTTTTTTACTAGTGAGAGGAAATTCGTGCTTCTTATCATGATTTTTTTTTTTCAAGTTGTGTTTATAAATGATTAATTTTTTTTATTCAAATTGTGTTTGTAAGTACAAACTTAAACCAAAAAAAAAATGAAATTATGTTTGTACAGATGATTTTAACAAAAACAAAAATAGTTTTAAAAAGTACGACTTCAGTTGACAAGAAAACTAAAATCATATAAGTTCCTTCAATGTTAATTTGGACTACCAATATATTATTGGTCCTTGAAAGTTTAGAATAGCAAAAATACTCTTCTTTCTTGAGTTTGGTTTCGATGAAACAGTCTTTTAAGAGAGTAAAAAGGGACAAAAATGAAGATAAATAGTATAGAAAGAATTTAGATAGAGGAAAGTGAGTAGAATGGAAAGTTTGTAAAAGTATACATTAAAATTAATTTTTTTTAAAATTAAATAGAAAATTATTATAAATTTATAATAAATAAAATAATTATATGTTAAAATAATATGTAAAATAATTTTTTTATTTGAATAATGTAAGTCTTTCCTACATATTTTTTTTCAAGGTTTGAAGGAAAGTAAATATGTTAATTATATTTTGATTTTCATATGATTTTTTTTCTTTATTTGCTTTTTTTTTTCTTGTAAAGTGAATTAAGCTTTTAACAAATAAATGCTTAATTTATGAATGTGAAGATAAGTTAACTTGGTGAGTGTTGCTCCCTCTACCCTCCACCTTCCCAACCATCAAAAAAAAATTTAATTAAAAAGTAGTCTTTTTTTACTTTTAACCTTATTTATTTACTTTATTCTGAAATCCTAAATTTTTATTTATTTTTACTCATTTATTTTCATTTACCCATTTTCACTCCCACAGTCCCACCCCCACTCTCCCAAGACTCACTTTCTCTCTTTCCAGATTCTTACCCCCTCCAACTTTCACAAGATCCGTTTCCTAAGATATATAAAATTAGTGATAATAATGACTATTAATATTCTTAAGTTTACTTTACATCTAATAATGGCTAAATACCACACATATACCAAATTACCTTAATTATTAATGAAAATCAAATAAAATTAATAAAATTGGAAATTTTATATTAAGTTTATAATTTGTTTTCCTATACTAAAAACAAAAGATATCAATAGTTTTGTCACCTACTCTAAATATAAATTTTGAATATATAAAAAATTAATTGTAAAATTAAACCACGATGAAAGGGGTGAGGAGTGGGTGGCCAGAGCTTCTTCCAACTCCAGCATGGATGAACAATGCCACTAAGGATGATCAAAATACAATCTTGCTATATCTCAAAACCATTACCCACCATTTAATTTGGTTGGTATCATCTTAAATTTTTCATACGAAAAACAGAGTTGGCAATAAACTTTCAGTCTTATCCCCATAAATTGCAGTCCACATCACTCATGTTAATTTCCTCTATTATGAGTTTGCAAACCAAAACATGCAAATTCTCATTTATTGCCAAAGGACAACACATATCCATCCACCACAAACACTAATCCACAACCCAATTTTCATGACAAATAACACTTTGATTTTTTGATAATGATATTTTGATGATATTTTAATAATATTTTAACATCATTTACGTGTTATTTTATGATTAGTCTATGTTAGTAATTTTGAAGTAATTTTAGACCAATCACAAAATGACACATAGATTATGTTAAAATGTTGTGAAAGTATCATTATCCTGATTTTTCATTCCCTAACCCCTTAACTTTTTTTTTTCCCACAAGTTTAGACATTATGTTCAACTCTCTTATAATATCTCACCATTTCATGTGCCCTTTTGTCCAACCACATTTTCTTAGTGGGCTTGCATCACTTGCTGAGATAATTCAGCAAAATTTTCTCTTCTGTTCTTGAAGGCACTGCTTCTGTTTCAATTAGACTCTTTGAATAAATTGTTTTAACTTTTTTATCCTTCTGTTTATTCATTATGAAGCAGTTGAATCGTAATCCAGAATGAATTTTCGTATCCTTTTAATCATACAACACCCATTTCAATTTGACCCTGTTTGTAGAAGCTTCTATCAGAAAATAAACACAATTAGAAAATAAAAAAAATCCATGATTGGATTAGTGAGCCCCTCAATTATTAAAGAGACAACTTGTTTCTACAATATTATTTCCTTTTATTACGCTAACTATATAAAATAAAATAAAAATAGGCTCTCTTATTTTCTTATTTCTTACTTTATTGAATGACTTTCTGTTCAAAGTTTGTACTAGTATAATCTTTCTACATCAAATCGTGGGTCAGGATTTTGGTTTTGATAGATTGATCAAAAGATATGTTACGCAAACACAACTCCCTCGTAAGTTTCCAACCATCACCCTTTCTTGTCTTATTGGAAATGTTGTTCGTACGTAAATCTTATGGGTAGTAACGTCTAAGAAGAAAAGTGATATCTATGAAGGATTGAAGAATAGGTGAGAAAAAAAGAAAGAAACTGAAGAAAATCGATCTTTTGATGAATAGTTTATGGTTATGTATAGAGGGGAAATGTGGATTAGAATGGAACATGACTCCTCCCATTTCCTTTTTAGTCATAATCTTTGTCATTTCCTTTTCAGTCATGATCTTTGTTTTCCTTCCAATTTAGGGTGTTACTTGATGTAACAAAACATTCTAAATAATAAGTGTTTTCTAGGACCTTAATAAAATTTTATTTTAAAAAAATATTTTTTTAATAATTTTTTTACAATACATATATTATAGTTTGTAATTGGTTTATTTTAAATAAATAGACTAATAAAATAATGATATATAATTTATTGTTAAAAATTGTTAATATCTCACTATCCTTTATTTTATGATGGGCTGGCTCTTTGTGTTTTAGAATACTATTCTTTTATTCATGACTTGAAATATAGGGTATCTTCTAATTAATACATAGGTGATTTGATGATCTTTTGGAACAAAGAAAAAAGATAGACAAAGGGGATAAGAAAGGAAGAAGATGTGGTAAAATAATGAGTGAAAAAATATGTTGTTTGGTAGAAAAGAAATGAAAGAAAAAGTACATAATTTTATTGATAATAGATAATTTTATTTACTATTTTTAATATTAATTTTGTAAGTGGACCACCTAATCCGTTCTCTACATGGTACATGGTCTTAAAATTTTTGACTCTCTTTGGATTGTGGGTTTTTTAGTTGGGTTCATTTAACATGTGTGGGGTATGGTTTTATCTTTAGATCACATGGGTACTTTTACAATTAAATATAAAAGATGTGATACTAATATAAGATGTGTGTCTCAAGTAATTTTTTTTAAAATAATATAAAATTTAAATACTTTCAATGGTTCAATGAATGTTGAATGATGATATATATATATATATATATATATATATATATATATATATATATATATATATATATATATATATATATATATATATATATGTAGTGTATAATTATATATTAGGTAAACACGAAGCAAAAACAATATTATTTAGGTGACTTACGATACAAATTGTTTTTCATTTTGAACAATTAATTTCTTTTATTCCACATATTATAGTTAGATTTTTAAATTAGGGGAAAATTTACATTTTAAAACGATTTTTTCATTTTATTTTTTATTATATGAAGTTGAATTATTAAGCTTACATATTATAAAAAGATAAATCTTGACTTACCACAACCAAACTTACAACAATAAAAATGAAGTTTATTAAATAAAATTGTTCTTTTGTAGCATGGTTGGAAGAGGCATAAAAAAATAAATTTTCTTTCAAGGTCATGTAAACTAGAATACTAAAAACTAAATGAAAATTAAGTTATAGTAAACTGGAATTTTATATTAAAATGTAAGTTTGGTAGTTAATACTAAATTTATATAGCCTTTTATATAAATGTATTAAAAATTAAAAGCTAGTTTGGTTGCATTATAAAAATTCCGCTACTATAATGTATTAAAAACTAAATATGTCCAATTTAAATTTTATATTTCTTTCAATGTCATGTAAACTAGAATACTAAAAACTAAATGAAAATTAAGTTATAGTAGACTTTTCGATATTCAGTAAGAGCTTTAAATTTATAATATTAATAAAAAAAAATTAAATAAACACTTTCTTTTGGGTTGGTGTGTATTTATAGACTTTTGAACTTACGTTAATGAAGCTAAATAATAACGGAAATACATTTGGTTGCATTTGTTTTTACTATATAGAATTGATAAATAATTGATTACCAAATGTCAATTTAAGTCTAACACCCAAGTGATAAGATTATTTAATTATTGGATATATCTTCATTATTTGTAATTATTGGAATATACTTCGAATCTAAGTACCTCAAATATAGGTAGGTACGTAAGCTATCAAACTTGAAAACCAAAGTAGTTTATTTAAAATAACTAGTATGATGAGGTTGACTAAACTTATGCATGTTCTTATGTGTTGACTATACAAATAAAAAGTAGGCACTTATGAACAATTGTTGTGTGTTTATGTGTTTAAAGTTAATTTTTATGAATAATCATATAAAAGAATGCACTTTTAGTTTAGTTTTATGAGAGGTTTTAAAAATTTTGAAATTTTCTAACATTTTGAGTAAATGTTTTGTTAAGATCTTCAGGTAGAGCAATTAATAAACAAAAAATTGAATATAAAGCAAAAAGTAATAGGATTAACTCTAAAAAGTTTATTGATATGAGTAAACATGTCTCAAATGCTTGTTTCTATTGCAATACTATTAATCATAATTTTAAAAATTGCTATTACACAATGGTTGAGTTCCTAAAAGAAAATATAAGTAGATTCCTAAGAAACAGCCGTGCAACTAACAAAAAAGACCTAAATTTGTATATTCTATTTTTTGGATTTCCTGACTTTGCTTAAATGTCCAAGGAGTCTCGATATTTTGTCTTATATTTACCAAATAGTTTATCACTTAATTTATAAAACACTTATAATCTAATAAAGTTATTGATCAATTCATAAATTACACACTAAGAATTTATCAACTACTAAGTGGCTTAGTAGTCACTTATAATATACTTTTTCCAAATACACCTTCATAAAGTATTTTTGGTCAATAAACTAGCTAACAGAGTATTTAAGTTAATAGCTTATCTGTGGTCATTTGTTAACTTATAAATTAATTTTAAAATTTGTATATAGTTAAAAAAAATTAAAATCACGAACTAAAGTAATGAATATTTTATTATAGCGACATTATGTGAAAATTAAAAGAAAAAATGAATGTAAAAATATTCAACTAAAAATATTTCAATTAAAAAAAATAAATTTAATTAATAGTAAGTGTGAAACCCTCCTCTTAAATGCCCTTTTTACTTCTCTCTTTATCATCTCATTTCATCCTCACCAAATGTTTGATATGGAATCACCATTACATTTGTGGCAGGAAGCTTTACAAATTCAATAGAAAAAAAATCTTGTTAGGGTAAGTTTTCTTTTTTCATCAAGTTAAAATCTATGGATGTTTTGCATGTGGATAAAAATTAAATGTATGAGACTCAATTTCTCTCTTCTTGACTCTGGATGTTTTTATTAGGATGATAGGTCCGGATTATTAATCTGATTTTGTTGGTGTTAATAAAAGAAGTAACTCGAAAATAGGAAAAAGATTAGTGGAGAACTCTAAATGGAAATTAGTTTTTAGTTTTTTTTTAAATAATATGCATTTTGAGAATTTTAATCTAATTTGAATCATAAATCAGTTTGTATGATGTTATATAAACTCATTTAAATAAAATGGCTTGTCAAAAAAACTATATAATTTTAAAAATATTAAAATACTACAAATTTAATTATTTTAAAAATATAAAATTATGATTATATAATAATATCTTTTTATTATTTTAAAACACAATTTTCTTTACACAATAAAATTTATCTAATCATATCCTTTTATTGTTTTTTAGATTTATTAATTAGTTCACTATTGCAATAACTATCTTATGAGTTTGAAATTTATAATAAAAACTAATAATCAATTTAGTCAAAACTTTTGTTTCTTGTGGTCTTCAAGTTATGTCAATTTTATGATTTTTTTTTATATAACATAATTTTATTTTTAATTTACAGAGACAACATACTGTAGTTAATATTTATATTGATAACACGGTTTTGTAAATGTTTAAAATTCGGTTTATGGAAAACCAAATTCTAACTTCTTATCTAAAAAAATTTCAAAAAAAAATGTTAGAATTCGGAGAAATCGAATCCTAATTTTCTTTTTTGATGATATGAAAATATATTCAATGGTTTCCAAAAACCATTTAAGATTTTAACGATTTTTTAAAATCGGTAAAAGCTTAAAAGATTTTCGAAAATGATTTAAATGGTTTTTGAAAACCGTTAAATGATATATTAACTTTTTAATATATTTTTCAAATTTTGTTTTTAATTTAAAATTAATAAATAATTAATTTATTTTAATATTATTTAATATATTATACTATATTAAATCAAATTTTACATTATCATTATTAATATTATTATGTTTAATTTTGTTTTTAGTTTTATTATTACATAATAATTATTAAAGCAATAACATATATTAAATTATATTAAAATAAATTAAATATTTTCTAAATTTTATAATAAAATTAGTTTAAGAAATTTGTTAAATTAAAAAGATTATATTAAAAATATTAAAATAAGTAATTATATTAAAATAATAATTATAAAGTAATAAAATATATTAAATTTGTTAAGTAATAAAAGTAAGGTTTAATAGCCAATTTAGTCTTCACTTTGGTTGAAAAATCTCAATTTAGTCCCTTGTTATAAAAGTGTTTTAAATTAGTCCTAACTTTTAAAATAGTGGATCAGATTAGTCACTTCTGTTTAAATATAAGTTATGTGTCACATCATCATCCATTAACTTATATTTAACAAAAGGGACCAATCTGACCCACTATTTTAAAAGTTAGGACTAATGTAAAATACTTTTATAACGAGGGACTAAATTGAGATTTTTCAACAAATGGGAACTAAATTGGCTATTAAATCTAAAAGTAATTTCAAAAGTTTGTTAAATTAAAAAAAAATTATAATAAATTAATTATTTATTAAATTTTAAGTTAAAAAACATAATTCAAAAAATATGTTAAACAGTTAATTTTAAAAAATATATTAAAAAATATAATAAAATATTAAAATAAATTAATTATTTATTAATTTTAAATTAAAAAAAAAATTTTAAAAATATGTTAAAAGTTAATATATCCTTCAACGGTTTTTAAAACCGTTTAAATAAAACCTTTTAACCTTTTAAATGGTTTTTGGAAATCATTGAATATATTTTCTCAAAAACTATCAAAGAAGAAAATCAGGATTCGATTTCCAGAGAACCAAATTTTAACATTTTTTTGTGAATTTTTTTAAATAAGAAGTCAGAATTCGATTTTCCATAAACTGAATTCTGAACATTTACAAAACCGTGTTATTCATATAAATATTAACTATAGTGTTCTATATCTGTAAATTAAAAATAAAACTATGATGTATAAGAAAAGAAATCCAACTTTATTCCAAATATTTAACCTTAAAATATTTTTTTTTAAGATTTAAACACATAAGAAAAATATGATGAGATAAGGAGTTTTGAAAATAAGAAAAAATATTAATTCGTGATTTATTTTATTTATACACTTTATATACATAATATATATATATATATATATATATATATATATATATATATATATATATATATATATATATATATTACCTTTAAATTAATTTTTGAACTTAATCTGAAAAGTTTGTCAAAAAAGAAAATTTTGCAGGCCATGAGGGTCTTCATTTCCCAAATTTTCTAATGAAATGGGTGTAAAACTAAAGTAATGCATAGCATGTAAAAGCAAGAAGGTCTTCGTTTGTTTGTTACAATCATCCCATATTCAATTTAATATTGATAATATTATTTATTTTTATAGGGTGTTTACTTGCACCTTTTCTAGACTTGACCAGGAATAGGCAATCAAATTTGTTCACTTCGCAAACTTGTACTTTTGCGTGCAAAGGAAGGCAATAAGCAACAGAATAGAAAGAAACCTGAGAGACTGAGACATTCAGTGAAGACAAAAATATCGAATATGGTAACAGATTTTGTTAGGTTTCCCATTGGCAGGAAGCACTTTTGCAGGTGCCTCAGGATGAGAAACATGACTTGGCACTCACACACTCTTTTATAGATGGTAGATCACTACAAAGGGTGATGGTGTGTATGCATATACTAGTTAGTACTAATGGAATCTACCAGTTTAAAGTGGCCCATGCGTGAATGGTTAATTTCCACACACCAAAAAGACCTAAGTTTCCTTGCCTCGTTTGTTTCACGACCATGAACAACCTAAAAAGTTGATTGTCTCAAACTGGAAATCCTTAGGCAAGGGGCATTCTCTAAAATCAAAATTTGAATGTCACACCGTTTGTGAGTTGCTTTTTCTTCTTTTTAGGCTCAGATATCGAAGCATGCATGTGGAAGCAATTAGTGCTGTAATTATGCCTTTCTGTGTTTATCTCACTTACACACATTGTGATAACATCATTTGGAAGGTCGCAAGTTCCCTTCTTCTCACTCTCCTTGTCTCAAGCGTGCTTCCATCAAACACCGATGTGGGGTTTCATTAATCACTACACACCTTTTCCACTTAGTAAATTTAATTAATAGAATAACAATTTAAGTATATCTGATAAACAACCCATAACAATATATGGGTATGATCTATGAGTATTCTGCTACTAGTTGTGAACAATTAACTATATATATCTTTTACTTGTCTAAGTATTTATTTAAAAGTTTAAAATATTTATATAATGTATCACTCGAGTATTACTCCTGTACATTTAATATTTTTAATAGTTATTATTGATTTGAATATAGAAAATTATTCTCCAAATAGATGTCTCATCAAATTCATCAGATTCAGATTTGGAAAGAGCTCACTTATATTAAATGCTATAAAGTATTAAATCAGTTGCACATACACAATATTAATTGTAAATTGGTGTATGTGCGGACAATTATTATTTTTTACTCCTTCCTTTAGATTTGTTCTCTTTGAATTTGTTTCTATTGTCGTCTTCCACATCAATTTTGATAATAATAAACTTATGTAAACATCTCTTGGGCTTGTTATATATATATATATATATATATATATATATATATATATATATATATATACACACACACACGGTAGTATCTCCGACGGTCGGTTACACTGAACAGTTGCACTTGCTAAATAGTTTGGGCTCGTTATCGAACTAGATCAAATCTTATTGGGCTCAAGGCCCATCATGTCACAGACGTGAATAATATCCAAACAGAGATATGTCAAACGTATCAAATAATAGCCAAACAGAGATATATCAAAACATATCCAAACAGAGATATGTCAAGTAAGTTTGTTTATATTTTATTTTGTTTATATTCTATTAATCTTATATCAATCCAAAGCCTATAAATAAAGGGCCAAGGGCTCCAAACAAGGTACACAAACATTCAGCATACTCTATGCTCTTAATATAATCACATTACAAGTTCTACCACCAACTCTCCCAGTCTATGCATCACTTTGCCTAGAATTGGGAACACTTTACTACTGACGCCTAACTTGAGCGTCGAAGTGCCTTTACAGGTACCTCCCCCCTCGGCCAAAGTTTGAAGACCACTGGACGGTCAAGTGAAGCAAGCGGTCAAGATCTAGGAGAAGCGAGCGATCCGATCAGTCAAAGCATCAGAAAGCGGGAAAGTCACGTCATCAAGGTCAGTCCTTTCGGTCCCCAAAATTATCACCGAAACATTTTGGCGCCCACCGTGGGGCCGAAAGTGAAGAATCCCTATGGTGACCACCAGAAGCATGGACGACATGACCCCAGAGCACAGATAAGAGAACTCCAGGCTCAACTAGAGGAGCATACCCGAATCATTCGCCAACAACATGAAGCACACCAGAAGCTAGCTGAAGAAATTGCCCAACTCAAATAAAAACGCCCGGAGATGACAGAAGATAATAGTTGTAACGACGATGGCCATAATGACGACCACAACGATGGCCACAATGACAACCACAACGGTCCTCCTCCCCCTCCTCGCTCACCTGAGCTGTTACCTTTCACGGAAGCCGTTATGCAGGCTCCGATGCCTGATTGGCCTCCCCCACATATAGAAAGATTCGACGGAACAACTGACCTGGAACACTATCTCCGGAATTTCATTGATTCCATGGCCTTCTACTCCAAGAGCGACCCAGTCAAATGCAGAGCTTTCTCCCTATCCCTGAAGGGCGAAGCTCTAGAATGGTATTACACCCTTCCTCCCAACTCCGTTGACAGTTTTCGCATTGTCACCACTCTATTTAAGAAGCACTATGCAGCCAACCGGAAGGAGATGATAACCGCCACCAAACTCGTTAATCTCAGGCAGGGGAGAGACGAACCCCTGAGAGCATTCATGCGCAGGTATACTGAAGCGGCAAGGAGGGTAAAAGGCGTCAAGCACGAATTCATCATCAGCAACTTGCCCAACTGCATAAAACCGGGATACGTCTCGGAAAACTTGTATGCTAAGTTACCAAACACGATGGAAGAATTGCAAGAAAAGATGACCAAGTTCATTAAGATGGAGGATCAAAGACACTTCCGCAAAAAGGCGGATGCCCCTGTAACTGAAGCCAAGCGAGAAGACCAACAACCACGAGACATAGGTCGTAATCGAAAACTTCCACGAAGGGAACCTCCAGCACCTCTCGGACCCCGGTACGACCGCTATACGCACCTCACTGCCCCAAGGGAGAAAGTATTCAAAAAAGCCCTGCAAACTAACCTGATCACCATCCGCAAACGATACACACCCAGGGACGCGGACGAAACTAAAGCCTGTCGGTTTCATGACAACCGAGGGCATACCACAGAAGGCTGTCAGGTCCTTAAAGACGAGATTGAAAGATTAATCCATGCCAGACACCTGTGAGAATTTGTCAAAGCGGAAACGAGTCAACGAGGGCGTTCGCCCAAAAAGACACGAAGAAGTCTGAAACCCTCACGCCAAAAGACCGAACGCTCTCGCGAACGCTCTCGAAGTCGACCTTGAGAACAAGATACGACCCCGAGGGGCCGAATTGATACAATCTCAAGTGGTTTTGCCGGGGGCGGAGCCTCATCCTCGGCCCGCAAAAGACACTTGAGGAGCTTACGAAGCGTCAATTCAGTGACCTGCAATCCCTTATCGATGTCGGACATCACCTTTACCGATAAGGATTTTCATGCCCCAGACCCTGAACAGGATGATGCTATGGTCATCACCGCCCGAATAGCGCAGTACGACGTGAGCAAGGTTTTGGTAGACCAAGGGAGCTCGGTCAACATTCTGTACTGGACAACTTTCCAGAAGATGGAGCTGGCAGAAGACGCGATAATGCCCTTTCACGAGCAAATCGTCGGATTTGTTGGAGAACGAGTAGATACCCGGGGATACCTCGACCTGAGGACCCGATTGGGCACAGGCAGCGAGGCCAAAGAGCTTCGCGTGCGCTTCCTGCTGGTGGAAGCAAACACCTCATATAACGCCCTTCTGGGCCTCCATGCCTAAACGCCTTCGGAGCAATTGTATCGACTCCCCACTTGGCGATGAAATTCCCTTCGGAGAGCGGAGCTATATGCACCGTTCGCGTAGACCAGAAGACAGCCCGACAGTGTTACACCGCCGCTTTAAAAGCTACACCTTACAAATAATAGAAACGATTCGAAGCTATACTAGTCAACCTGGACCTCAGGACTAACACGGACGACCGAATCCAACCCCAGGGGGAGATTAAGCCGTTCGTCCTGGGCAAAAATGCTGAACAAACCACTACCATTGGGGCCGATCTGACTCCAGAACAGGAGAGCGACCTAACCTCACTGTTGAAGTCCAACAACGAACTTTTTGCGTGGAATGCCTCCGATATCCCTGAGATTCATCCCAGTGTTATCACCCACAAGCTATCAATATTTCGGGAAGCCCGACCAGTAGCTCAGAAAAAACGAAGATTCGGCACCGAAAAGAGGGAAGTCGTACGGAACAAAGTTGACAAACTCGTCAAAGCCGGATTCGTACGGGAAATGACCTACACCACTTGGTTGGTGAATGTTGTAATGGTGAAGAAAGCAAACAGTCAATGGCGAATGTGTGTCGATTCACTGATCTAAACAAAGCCTGTCCCAAGGACAACTACCCCCTCCCCAGCATTGACCGACTCGTGGATGGCGCTTCTGGGCACACGGTTTTAAGCTTTTTCGACGCATACTCCGGATACAACCAAATCCTGATGTATGCTCCAGACCGTGAAAAGACGACCTTCATAATTGAACACGCCAACTATTGCTATGAGGTAATGTCGTTCGACTTGAAAAACGCAGGCGCAACCTATCAACGCCTTATGGATAAAGTCTTCCGCGAACAAATCGGACGATGCATGGAAGTCTATGTTGACGACATGGTGGTAAGAAGTTGTTCCCACCAACAACACTTGAAAGACCTAGCTGAGGTCTTCCAACAACTCAAACGATACGATCTGCGCTTGAACCCATCAAAGTGCACCTTCGGAGTATCAATCGACAAATTCTTAGGCTTTATGTTAACAAGCCGAGGAATTGAGGCCAATCCAGATAAATGTCGGGCGATCCTGGAGATGAGAATCCCAACCAAGTTGAAAGAAGTCTAATGTCTGGTCGGACGCCTCATCGTCTTATCACGGTTTATACCAAAGCTCTCGGACCATATCAAACCGATACTAAAAAATATGAAGAAAAACGTACCCTGGCAGTGGGATGATCCTTGTGAGGCGGCCTTCTTCACGGTCAACAGCATACTAACCAGCCCACCCATCATGGCTCGTCCAACCGAGGGGTTCGACTTGCAACTGTACCTGGCCACGTCCAGCCATTCAATAAGTGCGACTCTCATCCAGGAAGCACCGACATTCAAGCTAATATATTTCATTTGCAGAACCTTGCAAGGAGCAGAGGAACGATATTCTCAGATGGAGAAGGTGACATTGGCCCTACTCAGAACGGCACGACGACTTCGACCATACTTCCAAAGTCACCAAATTGTCATCCGAACGAATCATCCGATCGCCAAAATCCTTAGGAAACCAGACCGAGCGGGAAGAATGGTCGCCTGGTCCATCGAGCTATCTGAGTTCGGTTTATGCTTTGAACCACAAGGCTCCATCAAAGGCTAGCATCTGGCCGACTTCGTGGCAGAACTACCCCTGACGGTAGAATCCTCCACATGGAATTTGAACGTGGACGGATCCTCAGACAGAAGAGGAGGAGGAGGAGCATACATAGTATTGGAAGGACCGAACGGTCTCCTTGTTGAACAAGCAATCTCCTTCACCTTTCAACTCAGTAATAACCAGGCAGAATACGAAGCCCTAATTAGCGGATTACTCTTAGCCGCAGAACTGGAAATTGAACACCTAGAATGCCGAATGGATTCCCAATTAGTCGTCGGGCACATTAACGGGACCTTCCAGGTCAAGGATAATCACTTACTATGCTATTATCATAAGGTCAGTGATCTAATCAAATCATTTTCCAGTTTCAAGATTACTCATGTACCGAGGGCACAAAATTCCCGAGCGGATTTACTCTCCAAATTAACGCACGCCTGAGAAAAGTCTCAACTTGCTTCAGTGATCAAAACCACGCTGGAGAAGCCTCTGTTAGAAACATGCTCCACCAGCGTCACTCCTTCAAAAGTCGACTGGCGGCAGGACATAATCCAGTTGATGATTCAACAAGAACAAGGTGGACAAGTAAACGCGACCGATTCCAAACGAATCGCCCGTTTTACATTCATAGGGATGACCTGTACCGACGCGAATACACCACTCCCCTGTTGAAGTGTTTATCCGGCGAAGAAGCCAGATACGTTATGCAAGAACTACACCACAGTATCTGTGGCTCTTACTCGGGCGAAAGGATGCTTAGAGCCAAGATACTACGAGTGGGTTTCTACTGGCCCACAATTGAACAAGATTGTGCAGAGTTCGTATAAAAGTGCATCTCCTGCCAATTCCACGGACATGATACTCGGATTCCTCCATCAGAACTACTAGGAATTATCTCTCCATGGCCTTTTACTCAATGGGGAATGGATATAGTTGGACCCTTGACGGTCGGAAAAGGGCAATGTAAATACCTCATTGTGGCGATCGACTACTTCCCCAAGTGGATCGAAGCGGAAGCCCTCGCGACAATAAGCGCCCGAAAAGTATAAAGCTTTATCTGGCACTTGATATGCAAATTTGGCATACCAGAAAAAATCATTACTGACAACGGTCAACAATTCATAGACCGAGCACTCGAGGATTTCCTCAAGGGATTGGGTATCAAACACGTTACAAGCTCGGTGGAACATCCCCAAACGAACGGACAGGCCGAAGCGGCAAACAAAGCCATAATCTCCGAGTTAAAAAAGCGCCTAGGACAAGCCAAAGGCTTGTGGGTTGAAGAGTTGCTCGAGGTACTTTGGGCCTAAGAATGTACACCACACGGATCTACTGGTGAGACCCCTTTTAATGTCACTTATGGTACTGATTCTATGTTACCGGTCGAAGTATGTGAATCATCCATTCGACGAAGCATACAAGACATGAACCTCAACGACGAACAATTGAGGATCAACCTGGACACCTTACCCAAACGGCGCGAAATAGCCCTGATAAAAAACGAAGATCAAAAAGACTGATTACCAGACACTATAACACCAAAGTTAAGCCTCGCAATTTCACCGAAGGAGATCTAGTTTGGCGCAAACGGGGAGACGCTCACAGAAACAAAGCTCACGGCAAACTGGCCGACAATTGGGAAGGACCCTTTCGCATTAGAAAAGATTTGAAGAATGGAGCATATAGGCTGGAGCACCTCGATGGGAAAGTTGTTCTGAACACATGGTACGGTACTCACCTCAAATTCTACTATAGTTAGAATTTAATTAATATTTCGTTATTTCATTCATTATCCTTTCACAAACAAATAACGAAATTTTATTATTTCGTTATTTCGTTATTTCGTATGGAACATTTACAACATCATCTGCTCACGTATAATACATTATACGATCATCGTTGATAATTTCATTCACAAACACAAACACAAATATGTATGTGGTAAGCTACAAATAAAAGAACCCATAATAATATAGTATATGAATGAAAAATAACAATCTATAACAACAATAAGCACCCCCGTCTTATTTACTATCAACACAATGAATTGGTGATTCCATTGTCAATGCAAATCAACACCTATGCTAACTACGTCACTATCATAACCCAATTACTAACAACATAGCATTTCCTTGAAGCATCATCACCATCACGATAATCACTGCTTGTACCTTCATCATGAATTTCAACTGCCTCCTTACCTTCCAATCCTTTCTAGGTCATCCTGAACAACAGACAAATCGTCGTCAATTACTGGTGGGCGGTTTCAAAGTTGAAGAACGTTTAATTCATTATTTGATTATGTGGCTTTTGTGTCCCTGTGCCACAAATCATGCTCAATGTTCTGAGCAGGATCTTCTTCTTCTGTATGGGATTTTAAATCACATACATATTGATTGACCTACACTCATCTCAGACATTATGTTGAAGGCTAAAAAGTATCATGCCTATCATCTTCCGTATGCACTCCTCATTTCTAGATTTCTTGAATACAAAGTAGTACATGTAGAAGGAGAGCTCACTCAATCCATCAATGCAATTGGTACTGAAATTGGAGAAACCACTTTTCGACGAATGGGATTTGTTGCTCATGGACGCATGATCATTCACAAGGATGTCGATCACCAAGATGATGAAGATGATGATATGGACGCTCACATGGCTGAACCAGTAAGAACTGATGCTCCTTCTGATGCTGGTCCTTCCCAAATGCCTTCATCTTCCACCCTATCCATGGAAGAATATTTTGCCAATTTTTCCAAACAATTGGAGGACATGAGTCTTGCTCAACAAGCCCATTTTGATCAAATATTTGAGTGGCAGCAAACTCATGAAGAATATGTGATTGACAAGTTTCACGACTTTGAGATTCGTCTTGGGAACATTGAAAATCATCTCAATCTTCATCCTCCAGAAAAACCATCCAGTCCAGAATTTTAGATTCTAGGCCCTGTGCTTGTTTATTTGCTTGTATTTGTTTGATTATTAATTTGTGAGATGCTTCTTAATATTTCAGTATTTCCTTATACTGAGAATGTCATTTTTCTCGGAACAATTGGTACCGATAGACTCGCGCAACGGAATAAAAATAAGAGCGGAAGGCGTGTCCGGTCACAAATCAAGTTACGATGGTCTGTTTTAGAAAATTAGTTTCCTTAGAGAAAATTTATCGAACAGTTGATGTGCGGAAATGTAAAGAGTGTAGGGAGTAGAAAAATTAACACACGGAATTTTTATACTGGTACGACTCAAAAGAATCTACGTCCAGTTGTTAATCACTATAAAAAGTGATTAACGTTTTCATTAAAAATCATTTCACAGATTTACAATAAGATGAGTAAAGAGAATGATAACCTTCCTTCGACGAACGAACCAGAAGGGTGCTTCCTTCGACCAACGAACCAGAAGCGAGCAATCTGCACTTTTCTTCGACAAACGAATCGGAACAGTCTAGAAACAATCTTCCTTCGACCAACAAACCAGAAGATAGCAGCTTTTTCAACTCGAAGAGAACCGCTCCGACCCTTGACCCACAAAGCGCAAGCTTCTCCTATTCATGAGACCAGGCAATCTAATGAACTAGCTTTTGGAACTTCCTCAGATTACACTGTATTCTTAAAAAGCCAGAGTTAACCCTCTAAGGGTTTAGAACATCTATATATAGCCTACAGGTTTGAATTTGAAAATACACATTACAACTGCCAGTGATAATCAATTGTTGTAAGTCATAATCGATTATTCAAGTCCATTACAGGGTTTTTCAAAAAGTGATAATCGATTACCCTGAGGAATAATTGATTATTCCAGGGACTTGAGCAGATCTCATCAGGAACTATGATAATCGATTATTTGGAGTAATAATCGACTATTCCAGAGCGAAATGGTTTTTCAAGAAAGCTTGGGATAATCGATTATAACTTCACATAATCGATTATATGCGTAACTTTAACTAAAGATACGAGATTTCTAAGTATTACATATTCAAAGTCTTTCCTAATACATTTGTAATCTATAAAAGTGATTTTAAAAATATTATAACAGATTCTTTAAGTTTATCTTCTTGCAGCATCATCAAAATCATTTATCTTCAAATTTACCAATACTCCTCATTGGTAACAATTTTCTACAAATAATAAAATGCTCTCTTGTTCAAATATAGTGCATACATTATTTTATTGAGGGGGAGAACATTTTGAGGGGGAGCATGATTAATCTTTTTTACTTCTGATCAAAAAGGGGGAGAAGAATCAACTCATAGTGCAGTTACTGCTAACCTATTTCTTTGTTTGTGAATATGTATTTTATGCAGATAACACAAAGTTGCTTTTAAACAAATGATTTATGATCATCATCAAAAAGGGGAAGATTGTTACCAATGAGGTGCATTGGTATTTTGAAGATAAATTATTTTGATGATGCTACCAGAGATGAACTCTTTGTAATTTATTTATAAGAACTTTTGTAGACTGTAAATGTATTAGGAATAACTTTGAACATGTAAAATCTTGTAAATTTCCTGTCTTTAGGATATTTGCGCATATAATCTATTATTTCATGTAATAATTGATTATCACGATCCTTTTAAAAAACTATTGCTCTCGCAGATAATCGATTATTGCTTGAAATAATCGATTATCCTAGTCCTGATGAGAACTGCCCAAGTCTCGCAGATAATTGATTATTCCTCAAGATAATCGATTATCACTCTTTTGAAAATTCTATAACAGACTTGAATAATTGATAATTACTTACAATAATCGATTATCTCTGACAGTTGTAATGTGTCTTTTTAATTTCAAACCAGTGGGCTATATATGGTTGTCTCAAACCCTTAAAGGGTTTATCTAAGTCATTTGAGAATATAGTGTGATCTAAGAAAGTTCTCAAGTGTTAGTTCATAGCTCTTGTCAAGTCTTGTGAATAGGAGAAGCTCGCGCTTTGCATGTCAAAGGTCGGAGGAGTTCTCTTCAAGTTGCCTGAGTTGATTCCTTCTGGTTCGTTGGTCGAAGGAAGAATTTTGCTGCACTCTTCTGGTTCATTTGTCGAAGGAAAGTGCTTACTATCTGCTTCTGGTCCCTTTGTCGAAGGAAGCCCCCTTCCGCTTCGTTCGTCGAAGGAAGGTTTTAGTTTTCTATTTTACTCATTATGTTTTAATATATGAAACTGATTTTAGTGAAAACGTTAATCACTTTTTATAGTGATTAACAACTGGACGTATAATCTGTTGATTCGAACCAGTATAAAAATTCTCTGTGTAGATTTTTCTACTCCCTACACTCTTTACATTTTCTGCACATTAATTGTTTGATTAAACGTTTGTAAGAAAATTAAAGGAACCATTTTAAAAATTGACCAAACAAGCTCTTTGCTTTTAACAATTTGTATCATATTCTGATTTAACATTTCCGCGGCGCAAAATCGGTATAAGTTGTTCCAACAAACCTAATTTTCATCACAGAGCAACAACACTTCTTCCTTCACTTTCTCTTTCTCCACTTTCTCCCCTCCCATGCCTCCTCCACACCAACTCACGCCCAACACCTTCATCTTCGTGCCATATCTCTCTGCCTGTGCGTCCTAGGGCACACATGTCATAGTCGACGCCTCGCAGATCTTGTCTCCCCTCCCACGCCGTTATCGTTGTCATTGTTCTTGTTGCCTTTGTCACCTTTGTTGCTTTCATTTTCACTGTCGTCGCAGTCTCTCGCGTTACCGCTGCCACCACTGTCGCAGATGCATCGTGCTGTGTTGTTGTCGCTGTATAAATGAAAAAAATTGGTCTTGGTTTGTAAGGATCAAGAATTATGATAGTTGTTTTGTTTTTAGGGTTTTAGATTTTAATCTTGATGTTATAGTTATTTTTAGGATTAAGAATTTTTAGGTTTTTTTTTTTTGGAGCAATTACTAATCACTCCAATTTCTTTACCTTGTTTATGATTTGTATTATATTATGTAAAGAATGTGATTGGATTAATGGATTCTTGGTGTATTTCTTTGGTTATGAAGAAGAATTTAATTGAGGGGATGATTGCTTATATTATGTTCTAATTTCATCTTTATTGTGTATGAGAACTTATATAAGAAAGATAAATTTTTTTGTTGATTGATTGAGGTGCCAATGGAATAAATGATTGAATTTGAAATTTTGGATGAAAATTTTAAGTTTGATGGATAATAACGGACTTCAATTTTAAGTTTTTCGGTCAATAAGAGACTTAAAATTTAAGTCTACTGAATCTAAGTCTATCATAAAAAAGACTTAAAAAGCCCAAAATAACATACTTAAAAAAAAGTTATGTTGTACTGGTGAAAGGAAACAAGACCTTAGTAAAACACTCTTGAATAATATAGCAAACTACTACAAAAAAATTGCAAATGTCCATTATTCTTAGAGTTATCATTTAATATCTAATACATTAAAAATAATATTTGTTCACACAATTATTAGTTTTTGATATTTAAAATTTTCAAATCATAATTTAAAACGTCAATTATGTCTTGTATTTTTTTTATATTTTTCGAATTATTTAGTTATTAATAAAATTAAATTTAGAAACATATATTTTACTTTTATTTTTAAATGATATTATTTAAAAAATTATATATATATATATATATATATATATATATATATATATATATATATATGATACAATATAAAAATAATTATTATGTAATAATTTTATCTTAAAAAAATTTCAATAAAAATTATATTTATCATTTTTATAATAAATTTATATATAAATATTTTTATTATTGAATATTATCTAATGATATAATTAACATTAATCTTATGTATGTAGAATTTTGTATAGGGTTAAATATGTTTGAGAAATGCATTTGAAACTTCAAATAAACTTAATAAAATTTGGTTAAAGGGACTAAATTCATGCAGATTTAAAGATAAGGGACTAAAATAGTTTAAAGTTTCAAAGAAGACTAATTTCAATTTTCACTAAAAGTTAAAGAACAAAAACATACTTAACCCTTTTGTATAAGGTTTTAGATATTTATGTTTTATGGAATAAATTAAAAGAATGTGTTTAATAGTTTAATTCAAAGGTTTAAAGGATATATTTGTAATAAAATATCATAATTTTTAGTATAATAAGATATATATTTTTACTTTATTTGAAATGATTTTTTACTATTTTTAACTTTAAAATGTAAGAGTTTTTCACTTTAGTAAAATCAAAACAAAAGGTAAAAGTTAACAAATTAATTGTTTTAAAATATACCACTATATTTTTATATTATTATTAAATGAGTTTATAAATATAAATTATACGTACATTGATTATACGAGTCTAACAACACACACTAGACGAGTATAAAAAAATTAAACGAGTCTAGCAATACACTTTAGACGAGTTTGTTAATACATTGATTAGATGAGTATAACAAAAAAAATAATAAATGAATCTAGCAACACACATTAGATGAGTCTATACATATACTAATTAAAATAATATAGTAAAACAATATTAGACGAGTCATTTCATAAATTGATTACACGAGTATAGCAAAACATATGGTTTCAATTGAATTGGTCCGAGGGTTGGTTGTCCTTCCTTACTCTGCTATCTTTCGATCGTCTAATGCACCCCGAGAACGTCGTCCACTCAATGGGTTGTTGACCTGCAAAAGACACTCTGATGCTTAAGTCGGATATGTTTCATAAAGACGTCTCTATTTTATTAAAATAGATCAAGGTGACTTTACCTTGACATCAATCGTATATTTATAGGGCTTGTGGCAATCAAGCTCATTGGTTAACCATTAATGCAGTACATTTTTAGGCAATCAAACCCAATAATCAATTATTAATACCGTATATTTGTAAAGCGTAAGACAATCTGGCCCATTAATATTTGTTAATATACCTACTAACTGTCCATAAATGACCATTAACCCCGATTAGTATATTTCATATAGTACACATTATATGAGTTTATCAATATAATGATTAGACAAGTCCAGCGATACACATTAGACAAGTTTGTCCATACAATTATTAAAAGAGTATAACAAAAGGCATTAGGTGATTCATTCCATATAATGATTAAAGGAGTATATAGGAATACTTATTAGACAAGTATGTCGGTACACTAACTAGATGAGTTTGTCCACACACTAAATTGACAAGTCTAACAATATACATTAGATAACTTTATTTATACATAGATTAAATGAGCCTATTAATACACATTAAACCAATTTGTCCATTCATTGATTAAACGAGTCTTACAATAAACATTAGATGAGTTTGAACAAAGAGTGATTAGATAACTCTATTCATGCACTAGTTAAATGAATTTAGTAACAAACATTAGAAAAGTTTGTATATAAACTAATTAAACAAATCTAACAATATACATTAATCAAGTTTGTTCATACACAGATTAAATGAGTCTATTAATGCACATTAGACGAGTTTGTTCAGTCATTGATTAGACAAGTCTTGCAATACATAATAGACAAGTTTAAACATATAAAGATTATATTAGTCTTGCAATACAAATTATATGAATGTGTCCATATACTTATTAAACAAGTCTAGCAATACATATTAGTTGAATATGCCGATGTATTTATTAGACAAGTTTAGGAATACACACCAGACAAGTCTTTCCATACACTTATGTTAGAATTGATGGACTTTGTTTCTCAACACCAAGATGAGGGGGTGAATTGGTGTTTTATAAAACTTACACTTTTTAAATCTTTTTCGCAAATGATAATGTTCTTGAAATCTTTCTTGTACAACAATCAACCGTGTGTAGTAAAACAATATGCACAAATGTGAATGTAAATGCAAATGTAAAGAGATAGGGAGAAGAAAAACAAACTTAGTTTTTTTACTGGTTCAACCTCAATGCCTACATCTAGTCACTCTCCCAATCAACCTTAGATTGGAGAGTAATTCACTATAATGATCAGAGCATTACAACTAAGGCTTTACAGAGCAACTATCAAATATAAATACCTCACAAATTCTCAATCAAATATAGAATAACAAAACCTGCCAACACAAAACAACCTGTCCTTGTCGTAGCAAACCCCTTTGAGTTATACCCTCTCAAAGTCAAGAGTACACCACTCTTCTTCCTGATGCCACACATACAGGGAAATAGCAAATCCAAGATTGCAAGTCTTCTCTCCTGATCAAACAAGATGCACCTTCAGTTGTGCAGAAATGATTAGTCAATGTAGTCCAATCAAATTGCTTCTCAAGAATGCTTCAAAATCTGTCAAACTCTTCTCGTTCTTGATTCTTGGAGCTTTTGATTAATTTGTAAATCCTCTCAGATGAAATCAATCAGATATGAAAATGTAAGTATGTTCAATCTTTCTACAGAAAATAATCATTGTGTCAATATATAGTTTATATCAGTCCTGACGCAAATAAATTGATTAGCTAATTAATGTAATCAGTTAAATTAAACAGATGTAACATAATTACAGCAGTCAAAGCACTTAATTGAATGTTCAATTAATGTAACCGATTCTCATTAAATGTTAGTCAAAAACATTTAGAAATATGTCCGTTATAACAGTTATGACAAGCATAAGTCAATTTTCAAATCATAACAGACTTAATTGAATACACAAAGCAAGTAATTGATTAAACTTTAACACTTAGAAGAATTTTGAAAACTTTTCTTTCTAAAAACTCATCACAGCACATTTGAAAAACATATGCGCAAACACATGATTTTAATCGATTCACCAACTAATGCAATTGATTCAAAACTAGTTGTTTTGCCACAGTTCAAAACTCAAGTTCTCTGATGACCTTAATTGATTATCACAACACTGTAATCGATTAAGCCATGCAGATATGCTTTTGTGCATGTGGTTTTCATATCACCAAAACATACATTGTGCATACACAAATATAATCACTTCACAAACATAATAATATGCAACAATCAACATAGTATGTCTAACAAATGTGACAAACACAGTAAACATTTTACAGAGTAAGCATGTACACATTCAACATATAACACAATACAAAAACATTTTGTTGTGACATGACAACATTCATGTGTTTTTATTATCAATGTGTTGTCATCATCAAAAACCAACATCATAGGGATTAGGTTCAGCTAACAAGTGCTCCCTCTATCAACAACTTATTAGACAAATGTAGGAAAAAAAATTACATGATTCTAGCAATACACGTTAAATGAGACGGTCAATATACTAATTAGACAAGTATAAAAAAAGATATTAGATGAGTCTTTTCATTTGTTGATTAGACACGAATCTAGGAATACATTGATCAGACTAGCATATTAGACAAGTTTGTTGATACATTGATTAGACTGGTCTAGCAATACACATTAGACAAGTTAGTCATATATTAATTAGACACGTTTGGCAATATACATTAAAAAAGTTTGTGCAGACACATATTAGACAAGTTTATCAATACATATTAGATGAGTTTGTCCATCCACTAATTAGATGAATCTTGCGATACACATCAGGTAAGTTTATTCATAGACTAAGTATATAACTATAACAAAAAATATTAAACAAGTTTCACAATACAAATTAGATGAGTTTATCCATACATTGATTAGACGAATATAGCAACAAACTTGGATGAGTCATTTTATACATTGATTAGATGAGAATATACATTAGACAAGTCTCTCTATACATATATTAGACGAGTCTCCTAATACATTAAATGAGTTTATCCATACATCAATTAGACGATTCTAATAATATACATTAGACAAGTCTATTCATACACATATTATATAAGTATAGTAATACACACTAGAAGACTCTATCCGTTCTTTGATTAGGCGGTGAGTCTTGCAGTACATATTAGATGAGTTTGTCTTTACACTGATTAGACGTGTCTAACAATACACATTAAAAAAGTGTGTACATATATTTATTAGATGATTCTATCAATACATATTTGATGGATGACCATCTAGGGCTAGCGTAGGACCTATAATTAGAATCATGGCAAGAATAATACAAGAGGAAGAAGGATTGCAAAGGACGTTGTTTCTATGGAAGATTGATTATTAATTATTCCTTCTTTTCTCTTAAACCTTGTATATTTTTGTTTTACAGGATCCAATAAGCTAGGACAAGTCCCTAGGCCCATGGACCATCCAACCAAGTCTTCTTTTGGACCAAGAATCAAGTTAAGAGCTTTGGACGGACTTGGAAGAGCTTCCAGAATTGATGCAGCCCATGGATGAAATTGGAAGAGCTTTCAGAATTGAAGCCTCTCAATGAGAACCCTTGGGCGCCTAGTGTTGGCGAGTGAGTTGCCACATGAGGCTACATTTTTTTGTGATTTGGCAAGGAAAGTGTGATTTTCTAGGTGGCTTTTCCAGCTAACATCTGCTTCGAAATTAGGAGAGAAAATTAGACCGAATTAAAGGCTCTCCCTTACCTATAAATAGGAGAGTCTAGTTCTTGTAAAATCACTTTTGAATTCAAGTAAAGAAATGCTAAACATTGGTTTCCAACTTTGGTTGTCTGAAAGTCACTCAATTTTGAGTTCGTCTTCTCCTATAGCTTCCTTCCTTAGTAGGAAGGCCTTCTCAGCATGAGGCACCATACACTTACCACAATCTCACCAAAATTCACATTCAACCACATCAATTCATGCTCATCCGCTACACTTTGGATTTTTGCTTCTGGAATTGAAGTTCCAGACCTAAGGAGGCTTCCATCAATATTAGATAAGTTTTGTCGCTGCAATAACTAGATGACTTTATCAATGAACATTAGACCAATATGTCTAGACATCGATTTGTATTTTAGCAAGTCTACTCTACATATTTTTCATAGTCTATCTTTCATAATTTTATTGAATCTACTGTAAATTTTTCCACATACTTTATTCTTTGTATTCTTAAGAAATCTACTATTTACATTTTTGCATACATATTAACTTTCTAAACCAAAAAGTCACTTTTCACATTGATTATATTCAAAACTTAATAACAAATTTAAAAATATTATTATTTATTTCTTAATCTCTAAATCTTTTTTCATATAATATATATTTTCATAACATAAAAACATACAAACAAATATCATTCTAAGTTAGCAAGAGTTTAAAACTAATTAAATACTAAAACCACTGTAAACACATAATTTCTTTATAATAATTAATTAATAAAGTAATAAATTAACATCAAATAAATCAATACTTTAATACATTTTATATAAAAAATAATAATAAAATAAGAATTTTGTATGATTTTAACTTATATAAATTTTTCTATTTTAATCTTTTCAAGCATTAACAAATGATATTAGTGTACTGTACATGGTTGAGTACCCTTTGGCCTTATTAATATTCATCTCTTTCTAGGATAATTTAGTACAAAGCACACCCTGTATGCCAAATGTCAAGGGTCAAGTTTTACATGTTGAAGATTAAATGTTGTTTGTTGAGGGCGACATGTCGCATGTTAAGTGTCAAGTGTTACATGCTGAAGGTTAAGCGCTGCAAGTTGTTGAGGGTCATATACCACATGTCGAAGGTTGAGTGCTATTTGTTGAGGATTGCAAGCCCCATACTAGTACCATGTGATACCTACTAGGGACTACGTGTCTCCTATCAGTACCATGTGTCGCTTGTCGAGGACTACATGCCTTCTACTAGTACCATGTGCCACCTATCGAAGCTAATAGTGATCTACCCGACCACAAGCCTACCTTTCAGAGTAACAAAGTTAATGACGTATTAGTCTATAACTTAGCAAAATTTGGATCAAATGATTGGTTCATGAGGTAAATGGGCTATTGGGCCCACCCAAGCCCATATAGGTAAGAACTCATAAATGTCATAATTACATTATAAATAGTACAACCATCGAGGTAAATAATTTACATTCATTATTATGGCATTAAATACTATTTGACCATCCGACTAGCGTGGTTTTCAAAGTGTCTTTTGCAAGCATACCTTCTCTCGATCTTGAAGAGACGTGGAACTAGAACATCTCCATTTAAAGAGTAGGGACTCTTTTCTAGAAGGAGATTGGATAGTCTTCATAGGGCGTACTTGGCCTTGTAAGAATAATGCCACCCATAGTGGGGTCGAGGTATAAACTATGAAGAAAGAGTTACATGATGCCTAGGAGAAGTAAGATGGCAAACACAACATGAGTTGGAAATCTCTATAGTGAGATGGCCATGTTAATGGCAACGTAAAAGAACTTTCTTGACAACCCTCGACCTTGTTTGGAATCTACAATTGTCGGCCTTGTTTGACCTCTACAACTCTCGCATTTGTTTGGCCTCAACAACTCCCGTCCTTGTTTAGCCTCTATAACTCTTCGCCTTGATCAACCTCGACGACACTTGGCCTTGTTCGGTTTCTATATCTCTCAGCCTTTTTCAACCTCAACACCTCTTGCCATTATTTGATATCTACAACTCTTGACCTTGTTCGGTCTCGATGACTCTTAGTCTTGTTCGGCCTCTACAGCTCTCGACCTTGTTTAGCCTCTACAACTCTCGACCTTGTTCGACCTTAATGGATCTCAACCTTTTATGAGCTTTATAGCTCTCGGTCTTGTTTAGCCTCGATGGCTCTTGGCCTTGTTCGGCCTCTCCAACCTTTGGCCTTGTTTGGCCTCCACAGCTCTCAGCCTGTTTTCCCTCTACATCTTTTAGCCTTGTTCGACCTCGATAGCTGTGGGGCTTTTTCCACCTTTACATCTCTTGGTCTTGTTCGCCCTCCACAATCTTTGGCTTGTCCGACCTCAACCTTCTCTCTACCTTTTTCCACCTCAGCATATCTCAGTGTCATTTGACCTTAATATGTCGGTCTCAATCTCTTTGTCGCAAAATATGTAGACTCTTCAATCTTGAAAATCACCTTGTTCGGCCTTTATATGTTAGCCTCGACTTCTTAGTCTCAACATTTTGACCTTTACCTATCTACCTCAACTTTTCAACATTAACATGTCAGCCTCCACATGTAGGCCTATGTTGATTTTGAAAATCTCAACCCTGATGGCTTGGAACATCTCTATCTATGATAACCTGAAATATCATGGCTTAAGGAGGCATGGAACATCCCAACCTATGATTGACTTCTTTTAACGAGACACTTCATCTAGGTTCACACTATCAAACTTCTATTTGACTATTTTGCAAGCAAGAAAGTTCTCTATCCCCTACAAGAAGATCCTTATGGAACCTTCCATGCAGTTCTCTGTCATCTACCTAGGTTGTCCTAGTTGAACCTTCCATCCAATTCCCTGTCGCTTACCGAGGCGATCCTGGTTGAACCTTCCATACAGTTCTTTACCGCTTACCCAAGTGGTCTTGTTCGAACCTTCCATACAGTTCCCTACTGCCTACCTAGGCAATTCTGGTTAAACCTTCATGCATTTCCTTGTCGCCTACCTAGGTAGTCCTAATCGAACCTTCCATGCAGTTTAGGTGGTCTAGGTTGAACCTCCATGTAGTTTCCTGTCATCTACTTAGGTGGTCCTAGTTTAACCTTTCAGGCAGTTCCACGCTAGCTACCTTACCAATCTTGCATTAAACAACTTTGAGATTCATGTGTCACTTACCTTGCCAATCTCAATTAAATAAATATCAAGTGTTGCCTACCTTGTCGACCTTAGTTGAACAAATCTCATGTGCCACCTTCCTTGCCAGCCTCAATTGAACAAATCTTGTGTGTCGTTTACCTTGCTGGCATAAGTTGAACAAATCTCATATGCCACCTACTTTATCGACCTGAGTTGAACAACTTTTGTGTGTTACGTGCCTTGTCGGCATTAGTTAAACAACTCCCATGTGTTACTTACCTTGTCGATCTCGATTGAATAACTCTTATTAGGCCCCTGAATGAGTAAAAGTGATTTTATTCCAGTAGTTATTGATGGAATAGTACGAAAGCAAGGTTATGCTCGACTACATATACGTCAGTCAAAAAGTACAAGTTATAAAAGGTAGAAGGAAAAAGATAACTACTAAACAAAAGAAAGTTTCTTGGAAACTATATTCACCACTTAAATATAGTCAGACCTTACATCCTATCATTCAAACCTCTTCGTCGCTACTCTCCTACCAGTATCATGTGCTGCTTACCGTGGATTGTGTGCCTCCTACCAGTACCATGTGTCACTTGCCAAAGCTAATGGTGATCTATCTACCCACAATATGGCTTGTCTGACAACTTCTACCGAGCCACAAGTCAGCTTGTTTGACTATTTCTACTTATCCGTAAGCTAACCTATATGACCACCACTACCCGACCATAAGTCAATCCGTCCAACTACCTTTCGAACTAACAAAGCTAATGACTATTACTTTATAACTTAGCATAATCTGGATCAAACAACTAGTTCATGAGGTAAATGGCCAACCCAAGGCCGTATAGGTGAGATCGCACAAACGTTATAATTTGTTCATAAATAGTACAATTATTGAGGTAAATAATTTATGTTTATTATTATAGTATTAATTGTCATCTGATGTACCTGACTAACTTAAGTATTAGAGTGTCTTCTGTAAACATATTCTTTCTCGATTTTGAAGAAACACGAACTTAGAACATCTTTGACTGAAATATAAGGAATCTTTACTAAATAAAATGTACTTTGTATTGTAAAACATTTAAAGATAAGGTTAAAATGACCCACTTTGAATATCTTAAGTTCAAACTATAAATTCTATTTTCTTTATGTGTAAACTTTTGCTTTTTCTAATTTGATTTTTTAAGCAATAACTTCAAAATTAAGAAATAAAGGTAAAGCTTAACTAAACTTTTATGTATGAATTTATAATCTGATCTCGTTGTGTGTCTAAATAAGCAAAACCATTCCTTCTATTTTGGTTTTAAGTGTTTCGTCACATTCCACAAACGAGAACCAGAAGAAGTTAATAATTTTACAAGAAATCAGGGGAAAAGACGCACACAAACACGTTAAGATAGAAAAATCAGAAAGCACAACACAAATTCGCAAGCATCCACTGGATGACGTGACATCCTAATTCAACTTCAATGATCTTTCTAGATGTTGGAAAAATTTACAAGTTAGTAAATAATAACACTAAAAATAATAGTATTAATTAAAATATTAAAAACTAGCAAGAATTGTTATGTATGAAATCCATCTCTGTCTAGAAATTGACTAGAATCATTAACCTATTCAATCATGTTATGGATTTATATGTCATTAACCAAATATAAACTAGTGACTTGGTAATTATAAGGTCAATTTTTTACGCAGTCTTTCCACTATTGTGTTATTAGGTTGACCAAGAAAACTATCTGGTACCTTAATTATTGTATTTATGTGTCTCTAAGTGCTGGAAATTTCAGTTGTAACCAAAAGTCAGAGTTCACAAGGACATCAAAATTAATGACAAATGACCATTTCCTTTTACTATCAAACTTGTGGGCACCAATAAGTTAGGATCACTCATCCATCATATAAATATCTAACCCTAACCCTAAATATTATGTATTAAACCATCAATCACGCTGAATGGTAGATGGTTTTCTCTTTGGTTTGGTGGCTTTTGCTTATTCATCTAACTTTCTTCATCACATACTATTCACTATTTTCCTTAAGATTTTATATATGTTGATTTAAGATAAAGTTAAATTATTATAATATATAAATTTCATTTTACAAGTTTTTTTTTAATTTAGTTATTCCAAATCTATTTATTTGAAATTTACTAATTATTAAATCTATAGTATTAGATTATTATTGAATCACTTATTAATTTCATATTCAAGATTTATATATGTAAAATGCGTTGATTATCTCGTAACAAATTTACACCATAAACCAATTTTATTTTATAAATTGATTTTTGTAAAATTAAATTAGTTTAAAGCTTATTTAATTTTTATATTATATATATAAATATATCTACATATGTAATACAATGCAAAAAAAAATAAAACACACACACAGAGAGAATGTTTTCTACCACAGGTTCATATCCATTTAGTGGGAAAGGATTTGTGTTTCACCAACTCCACAGCTTTGAGCCTTATCCAAATGAACATTAATTTTCTATGTGATGTAACTCGTTCCAAATCACAGATAAAAGACGAATCATTAATTTACTTTACTCTTCTTTTTCTTGGAGTTGGCTATGTCCCCACCCATGCATATAATAAGTATCTATCTATGTATCTAATTGCTTTAACTTCATCTTGAAAATTCTTTCACTCATCCCAACTTGTTTTTTATTCCAACACCAACTTGTGTTATGCGTAGAGATATGAAAGTGTAACAAAAGATAAAAAAGAAGAAGATTATACTTGGAGGCTGCGTTCGTTAATTCGTTTAATGTATATCTTCATGTCATGCTTCACCTACCATGTTAATTAATCAAGCCCTTTGCTTGTTCTCTACTTACCCGTGAAAGTTAGATCATGTATCCAATGCTCTCTGTTAGGTTTATCGAGAAAAAGGTTTATCAGAGAGAGACAAACATTAATAAAATATGAACCAAATCATATATTAACAGCGTTTTCTATCCAAAATCTTAAAATAATAGATTTATAAGTCTTTCAACTTTATACAGTACTTTACTTTTTTATTTTTATCGAATGTGAGACTTATATTTACTTGAATTCCCAATATTTTTTAACCAGTCCCATCATTTTACTTGGTTCCTTCTTAAACCTAATTAAACAATCACATTATGAGGAAAATATCAATATAATAAAAACATTCGTAATATCTTCGAGTAATTAATCATTAATAAATCTAAAAAATGATATGATTTTGTAGTATAGCCAAATACGTCTTTTAAAAAATGCCGCCTAATTTGAGTGATCAATTGAGGGTTGTTAAAGCTTCTTCTTCCAACACATGACATGACGTATATGATAATTGATTAAACAACTAGATTTATTTTTCTTCATGCCACAGCTTCTTCTTGTGGGACAGTTTTATCGTTTTTATATTTATTTTCTATTATTCTATTAGTCTTATTTCATTGTTTATAAGTATTGTTTCTGAATAATATTAAACATGTATAAATTTCTAACCTGAATACTTTTTCCTCTTTTTATGATTTTCATAGAGATAAAATTTGAAGAAAAAAAACAATAAAGTCAATCCAAACTTAGTTTATTCGAGTTCTTTTTTTATGGTAAAACTCAATTGATGATAACTTGTGTGGTCCTCCTATTTTTCAAGAATATTTATTTGGACCAACTCTAGTTTACGAAAAAACATTAATAATAAAATAAATTAAAACAAACAGATGTTTTTATCATCTTTTTTTAAATTAACTATTTAATTGAGTGTGAATGAAGCTGGTGCTTTGGTTATACGAAAGACAACAGATTCAAATCCAATGGTATTAGAATGATAGAATATGATAAGATTATAATATGATTATATCATATTCTTCAGAGTTAATCAACCTATATTATTATTCAGAAGCTAGGATAAAAAAAGTCAACTGAAATATTGTTATTTTGAAAAGCATTTTTAAATTGTAAAATTTCATCAAAAATTCTTATTTTCTTTATAAGCACAAAAAAATCTTGCAGTGACAAGCTAATTATTGGTCATTATAAATTTCAAAAAAGTATTTATTTCTTTATATATATATATATATATATATATATATATATATATATATATATATATATATATATATATATATATTAAAATTATTTTTTGGCAAATATCCATGAGAGGGAATAATCATGAAACACCTACGTTGATGGTTGGGTTAAACAAATTATTATCTAATGTAATAAAGGAATTTAAAATGAGGTTGAATGAATTGTGTGTTACATCCAATTGAATCCAACACATTCTTCATTGAATTGGGTTAAGCCAATTAACTTTTGGATTACATTTTTGTTTTAAATTTTCGAATGCTTTTGTTTGTTAGAATTTTAGAGCAATTTTTCTAAAATAAAAGGTAAATATTATAACTAAAAGGTAAATTTCTAAATAAAAAAACTAATAATTTTTCAACCAATAAACACTTTTTAATAATAGTTTTGGTCAAGTTACTCAACTAGTAAGAGATTACGTATGCTAAAATTTAATCCAATTATAAGGAAAAACTAATTTCATTAGTTTGTACTATATCAAATTATTGATTATGTATAAATATTTCCACGATCAATTCAAGAGATAAAAAATATAATATTAGAAGACAAGTGAAAAAAAAACATACCTTTATAATAAAAGAAAAATATCAAATGAAAGAGATAAATGTTAACAATATTTCTTTTTCTTTTTTATAAGGTTGATATTATTGAAAAAAAAATACTTCATTAAAAAATTCCTAGTTTTACCCTTTTAAAAAAAAATAATAGATTTTTAACTCTAGAGCAGTAGGTTATCAAAATTGTAAAAGTAACACTCTAAATTGATTTAATTTAAGCAGCCACTAAAACTACATAATCAAGAATTACCAAACTAACTAAAAGTGCATCATAATTGATGAGTCTATTCCAATATGAAAAAGCGCACTAAAAAGACAAGGCGATTTGGCACAAACCTAAACGCATAGATGTTAAGAGAAGGAAAAGCCACCTATTGCATCTCCACTTGCTTCACAGATCTCTTATTATGTTTTCTATAGGTGTATTTTTTTGCCTTTTCCAATTGAAAGGGTTAACATTATATATTTTAATATTAAGTTAGAATTTTTAAGTTGACTAAAAATAAAATTAATTAATAATATATAAATTGAAGAAAAATTTGACATAAAAGTTGATTTTATAGATTTGAATTTACACTTCCTAATATTAAAAACTATACTATCGATATTTTTTATTTCTTAAAATTTTTTAAATCAATTAATAATATATAAATTGGGTCTAAACCTAGGTTTAAACCCACTTTGTAACAGCATTTGCAATGGTTGGAAGAAAGAAAAACGGAAACGTTTAAAACTAATTGATGGTAAAAAACATGGTTTCTTGAAGAACTTATGATGGTGGTCCCTTTGACCAGACGAAAACTATTCTTATTCATATTCTTTCCTGCAACTTCGCCACTCGCAATGCCACTTCATACCCATTATTACCCTTGCTTACGTGCCATCACAATTTCACGTCTTGCCAAACACAAACCAATAATAATTGTAATAACCAGTAAAATATTATCATTAATTACAGAATATTAATAAAGAAAAATAGAAAACCGACGCTTGTGATACGTGGTGGGTCCACTAGCTTTTCCTCTTCTCCAAACTCGAATATAAAACCCCTTCACCCTCTCTTCCCATTTGTTTGAATGCGAACAACAGCAAGCCCAGAACATGAGAGCTCCATTCAAGCACACCAAGAAGAAACTCGATCTCTTTGAATGTCTTCCCGATGATCTTCTGGTTTTCATTCTCTCTAAACTTAGCTCCACCGCTTCTTCGCCTTCGGAATTCATAAACATCGTCTTAACGTGAGTCTTCCTTCATCTAAAGCTTTACCCTTTTCTTTTAAAATGCTATCATAAGCCCCATCTTAATGTTTCTCTCAAATTCCAAAACAACAGATGCAAGAGATTAAACCGGTTAGGCCTGCACCGTCTTGTGTTATCCAAAGCCGGGCCTAAAGTCTTCGCCTTAAAGCCCAGAAATTGGTCGGAAAAGACTCACACTTTTTTTAAACACTGCGTTAACGCCGGCAACGTCGACGCCTGTTACACTCTCGGAATGGTTAGTCCTTGAACGTCAAAGAAATTTTAAAAGTTCAATATTTTTATGCTTGTTAATTGTTTGATTTGTTTATTTTTGTTTCTTAATTTATTCTCAGATCCGATTTTACTGTCTGGGAAACCGAGGGAGCGGACTTTCGTTGATGGCGAAGGCGGCTATGAAGCTGCACGCGCCGGCTCTATACTCGCTAGCGGTTATACAGTTCAATGGCAGCGGCGGCTCCAAACACGACAAGGATCTACGCGCGGGCGTGGCTTTGTCTGCGCGTGCGTCGCTGCTCGGGCACATCGACGCGCTTCGGGAGTTGGGTCATTGTCTCCAGGATGGCTACGGCGTGCGGCAGAACGTCGCGGAGGGGAGGAGGATGCTGGTGCAGGCCAACGTGCGGGAGCTCGCGTACTTGTTACGCGAGGTGACTCCTTCTGCTTCTAACTCTCTGATGCTGACGTGGCGGACAGCAGTGACGTGTCAGAGAGATGTGACAGCGTTGTTGAGTGACTACGGTTACAGAATTCCGGTACCGGAAGTGCAACCGGTGAATCGTTTTTTAAGAGAGTGGTTTGAATCCGGTAAAGGAAAATTAGAGGAAGGATTGAGGTTATGCTCTCACATTGGATGTGGCCGACCGGAAACTCGACCGCACGAATTTCGACGCTGTTCTGTTTGTGGGAAAGTTAATTATTGCTCACGTGGATGCCAAGCCATGGATTGGAAGTTAAAGCATAAAATGGAGTGTTCGCCCACTGAACACTATGCGGAAGGAGGTGGTGGTGTAGACCTAAATAACGAGTTTGCCATACCAAACGATGCCGTTTGAGGATGAATTTCAACCGACAAATGAGAAAAAAAAGAAAAAGAAAAAGGGGGCTATTAGATTTACGTACTGTGTACATATGGGGTAATTTTTTTATTTTGTATTTAGACATCAAGTTATATATATATATATATATATATAAATCAGTGGCCAGCGATGTCATGAGTATTAAAAGAGGTTTTTTTCGTGTTAACTTTACTAACCCGGTGAATGTTTCATAATTATTAAATAGATAGAAGGAGGAGGGTGTTTTTATTAGAAAATGAATATATAAAATATAGTTTTGTTTTGTGTTATTTATTTCCGTTTTGAGAATGGGTAGATAAGTTGAGATTAGGGTTTCTTAATGGGAAGGTTTTGTTGAAAAGTGGGAAGTGGTGTGAAATGAGGAATATTCATTAGGTTACTAGTTATGAGGATGCAAGGAAGATTTGGGTGGGAATTTAGTGTGGTTAATTGGAAATGGAGAAAGGGATGGGGAATAGAAAATGAGAAAGAAGATGAGGTGTGGGGAAGGAAAAGGATTGAAAAGGAATGGCATAAAGTAGAAAATCCAAAAGCACATTGGCGCTTGTGACTCCTCTATTGAGTGGAGAGTGAGTACATCCATTAACTATTTTTGGTTGAAGTTCCGCTTTCAAAAGATTATCTACGCTTCCCCACGAATTAAGCTACAAGTTATTCATTTCTCCTCTTCAACTCTTTTTAAACCATTTTTCTTTACCAAAACAACTCGGTCATACGCAATTCTTATTGACTTTTAAAAAAATTGTATTGTAAAACTCAAACTCAAACAGTGTTTTGATTTGTATCCATCTTTGATATAGTATTTTATGATAGATAGTGAAAAAGTGTAGGTGTTTGTGTAGGTTTAAAATACAAGTGTTGGATGTATATCATGTCATGCACGTGGATGAGGAGCGTCGTATACGGTACCAACTACTCCTCTACCAGCACAGTACCAGGTACCATGATGTACATGAATGTCGAAAAGGCGAAGGTAGAGTGAGATTTTCCAGCATAAAGAAGCAGCAGACAGCAGAAGTTCCATGTTGTTTACGTTATCGTTGTTGTCGCCACACCCCAGAGGACCCTTTCCTATTCAAACCCATGATTCATCACGATTTTGACGGTTATACTAATGCCCAAGTTCCACATCGCTCCTCTTTTCTTCAGTTTTCTGTTCCAATTATTTTACCAATTTTATTTATTTATTTTTCTTCTATTTTATTAATAAAAGCTTCCTTAATTCTATAAATTTAAGACATTAACAATATGACCTTTTTAAATTAGATCAAGTTATTCTCTTTTTCAAAGATTGTAACAAATATAACCTTCACGTATATATGTTATAAATTCTTATAGACTTGGTGTAATTTGAGACCCATTTTTACATTTTTATTATATATAAATTGTTTTTTTAATAGTGAAAATCTGGTATTCGAGGTACCAGGCCTCCAGAAAGAACGAAAGAAATTTAGTGATACTGTTATCTTCTCTCTCTCCAAGCTTTCTTACAATATTTATATCTTTGTATATACTAACAGTTTTCCGTATATCACGGTAAACACGTAAATAAAATAAGAAAAGATGCTAACAGAAAAGATTCATGCCAAACAAAATAATACTCTCTCTGAGTGCACGTATTCATCCCAATATATGGGTCTCCTACTATTTATTTTGGGCCTAACACTAACACGTTCAGCTGACCCAATATTCTCTTGAATGTTTATTGTATCATTCCTCGCGCCTTGCAGAAGAACCTTGTCCTCAAGGTTGAAAGTACGTTGAATATCCATCCAAGATTCCCAAGTAGCTTCCTCGGGAGAGATTCCTTGCCATTGCACCAGAACTTCCAGATGTGGAGACTCACTGGAATTATTCTCACGGGTTCCCAATATGACTAGGGGATTAACCAAAGGACCATTCTTATAATGATTTGACGGAAGCGTGCCAACAACTGAAGGTGGAGGTCCATGATGTGGTTTCAAAACAAAATAATGAAATACAGGATGGATTTTTGAAGTCTCAGGAAGAGCCAAATGATAGGCCACCAGGCCAATCCGACTAAGAATTTGAAATGGACCAAAATAACGTTTTACCAATTTCTGTGGAGTCTTTCCTGCAAGTGACGTTTGACGATATGGTCTGAGTTTGACATAAACCCACGCTCCCACCTCATACTCAACATCACGGCGATGAGCATCAGCCATAACTTTCATACGATCTTGAGCCTTTTGTAAATTTCGAGGTAAATTGGATAAAATGTTATCCCGTGAACTAAGTAAATGATCAACAACCTCCACTTGTGACTGACCCAATATATAACCCGGCAAAGAAGGAGGTGATCGCCCATAGACAATTTCGAATGGGGTGTATCCAGTTGCTGAGTGAATGGTAGTGTTATAACACCATTCTGCCCAGGGAATGAAGTGACTCCATTTGACAGGTTGTGCATTACAAAAAGCACGCAGATATTGCTCAAGGGTTCGATTTAAAACCTCCGATTGTCCATCACTCTCTGGGTGATAAGCAGAAGACATCCTTAATTGAGTCCCACTAGCTTTGAATAATTCTTGCCAAAACTTACTGAGGAATAAAGGGTCATGATCAGAAACAATACTCTTTGGCATGCCATGTAGTTTGCCCACAACCTCAAAGAAAATTGTAGCCACTTGATATGCTGAAAATTGTGGAGGAAGAGTAGCGAAATGGGCTGCTTTGGAGAAACGATCAACAACCACCAAAATAGAAGTGTGCCCATGTGAAGATGGAAGGCCAGTAATAAAATCCATGGCCAAGTCTTCCTAAACACGATATGGCAAAGGAAGAGGTTGAAGTAACCTTGCTGGTTTTTGAGGTAAATATTTAATTTGTTGGCACACCACACAGTTGCGAATGAAAGTCTTTACATCCTTAGTCATCGAGGGCCAAAAGAAATTCTCTTGCAAACGATGAAGTGTCTTAACAAGACCCACGTGCCCACCTAAAAGGGTGGCATGAAATTCTCTCATAAGGGTCTCACGAAAGGTAGCCAAATTTTATTTTTATAAAAAATCAACCCATCTTTCAATTTATAATCAGAAAATGCAGCAAGGTCCTGATTTATATCATGTAAAAGTCGAGCAAAACGGTCATCATCCTTTAAATTATCCCGTAATTCTTCCAAAAATTGAAAGTGAGGGATAATGATCACATAAGATTGTCCCGGATTCTCCTCTGCAATGATTCGAGAAAGAGCATCGACCGCCACATTAGAACTTCCCGCACGATATTGAATTGTATAATCATATCCAATAAGTTTACTCACGTAGAATTGTTACTCTGGAGTTTGCACAGCGTGAGTCAATAAATCTTTTAGGGGTTTGTGATCAGTCTGAATGATGAAAAAATGCCCAACAAATAATGTCGCCACTTTTTAATGGCTGCAGTGATGGCATGCAGCTCCCGTAAATATGTAGATGCCTGTATCATCCGAGAACAAAATCTTTTACTCAAAAAAGCAATTGGTCGTTGATCTTGAGAGAGAACCGCGCCCATAGCTATACCAGAAGCATTGGATTGAATAACAAAAGGCTTCGAGAAATCCGGTAGAGCCAAAACTGGGGCTGTAGACATCGCCTGCTTCAACTTATCAAAGGTTGTCTGAGCTTTAGGAGACCAATGAAAAGCATCCTTACGAAGTAAATCTGTGAGAGGAGAGGCCAAAGAAGCATAACCTTTAATAAATTTGCAGTAAAACCCCGTTAGACCTAAGAATCCTTTCAATGCTTTCACAGATGTCGGTGGTGGCCACTGCAACATTGCCTCAATTTTGGAAGAATCCGGTCTTACCGATCCAGCACTAACCACATGTCCCAACTATTCTACCTGTTGTAAAGCAAAGGAACATTTGGATTGTTTCAAGTAAAAATGGGTAGCATACAACAATTCAAAAGTGATTTGCAAGTGTAATAAATGATCCTCCCATGTAGTACTGTAGATCAGTATGTCATAAAAAAAACGATGATAAATTTGCACAGATATGGTCGAAATAGGGCGTTCATGGTGACCTGAAAAGTTTCAGGCGCATTCGAAAGACCAAATGGTAGAACCCGGAACTCAAAATGCCCATCGTGGGTACGAAAGGCGGTCTTATGAATTTCTTCCGTCTTCATGCGAATCTGGTGATAGCCTTGTAGTAAATCCAATTTGGAAAATCAAATGGCAGTCCCCAATTCATCCAGCAGTTCGTCAATGGTAGGTATAGGAAAACTATATGGAACGGTGATGGCATTCAAAGCCCTGTAATCAACACAAAATCTCCAAGTGTTATCTTTCTTCTTAACCAAGAGACTGGAGAAGAAAAAGCACTGGTTCTAGGTCGAATCTCCCCTGAAATAAGCATTTGGGCCACTTGAGCTTCAATTTCTTGTTTTTGAGAATAAGGATAGTGGTATGGGCTAACTTTAACGGGAGCATAGTTGGGCACTAAAGTAATAGCATGGTCAGTGGGTTGTTCAGGGGGTAAGGAAGAAGGCTCCTCAAATAAAGATTGGAAGCGATTCAATAGAATGGACAGTTCTGGATTATCAATGAGGACCACACCAAAATACGCAGTAGAGACTGGCACAGTCGATAGTACGGTAAGATGAAAATATCCAGCAATATGGCCCCACTTGGACAATTTACGCAATTGATGAACCGAAATGGGCAAAGAGTCATTATGAACGTCACCGATCAATTTGGCCATCTGGCCTGACCAAGTAAATTGCATGGTAAGTTGTTCATAGTCGGTTAAAACATGGCCCAAACTCTGAAGCCATTGCACTCCCAACACGGCCTCAGGCCCGCAAAGACCAATTAAATGAAAGTTCACCAAAAATCTTGATTCTGGATTAAGAGAGGACTTGAGTGCAAACCTAAGAGCAAGTCAAGGCGTGGCCATTGCCAACCATCACCGATAGTGGTTTCGTAGATTTAAAAGGTAGACCCAATTCATGGGCTCGCTTAGATTGAAGGAAGTTATGAAAACTGCCGCTATCAATGAGAATGCGAACGGAATGCTCCAATATATGTCTTATGACGCAAAACATCTTTGAATTAAAATGCCCTGATAACACATTTAAACTCAACTGAGCGGAGTCTGGTATAGTGGAATCAATAGAGTCATCTGGAGGATGATCGGAAGGTATAGTCTCCTCATCGTCATGCACAAGAAGAAAGAAGCAAGACTTGCAACGGTGTCTGGGGTTATATTTTTCATCACAGTTGTAACATAATCCACGGTCACGACGATTTTGCATTTTTGAAGCGGACAAACGCTTAAATGGAACAGTTGGAGTAGCTGGTGGAGGAATGAGAGCTTGACATTGTATCGATGGTGGAGCTCGTGAAACGGGTATAGTGGAACTCCGTTGATGCTGGACGTTCGAGTTAAATTTATCCTCTTGAAGTTTGGCCAACTCCGCTGCTTCCGAAAACGACACTGGTTGGAAGGCAAGCACCTCACGCTAAATGTCGGGGCGAAGACCTGAAATGAAACACTCAAGCAAAAAAGAAGGAGGAACGTCGGTGACCTTGTCAAGGATTTCAAAGTCATTAAGATATTGTAAAACAGACCCAGTCTGATAAAGCTTACAGAGACGTCCCTTAACGTTCTGAAAACGAGATGGAGCAAAGCGGGTTTCCAAGGAGTGTAAGAAATCCTTCCAAGAACGAAGAAAATGGTTTCTCTCCATCCACTGAAACCAACTAAGTGCGGGACCATCCATGTAGAAAGAAATGATCTGAAGACGATCGGCTTCTGGGGTTTGGTGATAGTCGAAAAAACGAGTAACGACAAAAATCCAATCTAACGCGTTGGACCCATCAAAACGAGGACAGTCCAACCGAATCTTGGGAGCTTGTTTCGGAAACGATGATTGAAATAAGGGTTTTTGCTTGATGGAAGAAACCTCTGAAGAAAGCTCATCAATGCGAGCGGTGAGATGTGACACTTGCTCAATCAGAAGATCTATGGCAGAAGGCTGATAGGTCATCATTGAAAGCACCAAATGATAGGTATGACAGTGAAAATCTAGTATTCGAGGTACCAGGCCTCCAGAAAGAACGAAAGAAATTTAGTGAATACTGTTATCTTCCCTCTCTCCAAGTTTTCTTACAATATTTATATCTCTGCATATACTAACAATTTTTTGTATATCACGGTAAACACGTAAACAAAATAAGAAAAGATGCTAACAGAAAAGATTCTTGCCAAACAAAATAATACTCTCTCTCAGTGCACGTATTCATCCCAATATGTGGGTCTTCTACTATTTCTTTTGGACCTAACACTAACACGTTCAGCTGACCCAATATCCTCTTGAATGTTTATTGTATCATTCCTCGCGCCTTGCAGAAGAACCTTGTCTTCAAGATTGAAAATACGTTGAATATCCATCCAAGATTCCCCAGTAGTTTCCTCAGGAGAGAGTCTTTACCATTGCACCAGAACTTCCAGATGTGGAGACTCACTGGAATTATTCTCACGGATTCCCAATATGTAATTTGAGACCATTTTTACATTTTTATTATATATAAATTGTGTTTTTTTAATAGTTTAAATTGATATAAACTAGGATTTATTAATTTATTTAAAATCTTGAACTAATTTTTTAATAATTTTATTGTTTTTTACTCTATTAACTCAACTTAATTTACTCCATTCACAAAAATATATTGGGTTTAGCATATAAAACCATAAAGCTAACCTACTCCGATATTCTTTTGATAGATTAATTTGTCCAAACTCTATCCAATGTATAAATAATCTAGTTTTCTATCTAAATTGAAGGAGAATAAATCATAGGGTTATATTCTGAAAGTTATTTTTTATTGAACTTTTATAATGATAATAATAATAGTAATAATAATAATATAAATGAAATGAATAAAATAAATAAATAATAGTTAGGCGATACCGCTGTTATTATTATGTTTTTACGTAAAAGGTTGTAAATTTTTAAGTCATAAAATTTAGGGTCTGGTACCAAATTATTGTTAAACCATTGCTAATAATTTGTTGATTTGTCGGCATAACTCTATATTTATAATTGATAGGGTCTACGTCGATATCTCGATCCAATTAATTAAATGGAAACAAAGGAAAAAAAACAAAATTCAGATCGATTTAGTCCATAGGTTGGATTTGGATGTTAAAAGAAAACCTGATTATAATGATGATTCTAGTGATGGATTTTTTTAGATTCTGTTTCGGTATCTAGATCAATCAATTACTTTTTAAGGGTTAGTCAGTGCCTTGCTCTAAGTGCGATTCGTGCTAGTCTATGTTGCTTGGAAGTACATGGTAATAGTTTTCCGATATTAAAATTAATTCGTAATTTATTATTTTATTTTAGAATTTTATTTATAGTTTTTATAATGACTTTTTTATTTATAACTTATCTAATTATGGTCTAAATTTTACTAATCTTAATTAGAGATTTAATTAGTATGATTTTATATCGTTTTACCTTGTTTTTTTTTTCTCTTTTGGTAAAAATATTGTATTGGTTGTTCGATTAATATGATAAAAATATCATTAGAGTTTGGTTGATTTAAAGACCAGATGGTCCATACCATACACAGGCTCTCAAGCCTGACATTATCGAAAAATTGTGAAAGGATTTGTGTTTTGGTCGCTCAATGCTCTATACTAGTTATTTTCACTATCCACCATTAGTGTTGGATTATGATCATTGAGGACAATAGTTACGACTTTTCAAACTTTACACTTGTCAGAGCATGTAAAACGTTATATCATTTTGGACCATTAGATGCAAGGTGATCTAATGATGGAGACTTTGCAACGATTGAGCAACTCATTTCTATAAATAAGGGTGGGCTTAGACTGTCATTTTCACCCACCCACTTATATAAATAGGGGTGAGGTTAGGCTCTCACTTTTACTTTTTCCTCTTGTTGCTTCTCCTTTGTTGTTTGCCTAAGAAGTCTTATGGTCAGATGGTCGGGGATATGTTGATGATGTGTCATCGGTGGCGACAACATCATTTGGGTCTTCGCACAATAGTCATGGATTAATCAACTAAAGTCTAGATTTGGTGCAATACAACCACATATGTACATATTGAGGAAAAGAATAAGAAAAAATCTTCTAATGTGGCTACTGACAAGGATTCAATCACAAAAATCAAAGTCAATTTTTTTAACAAATGGGATGAACTAAACCTTCTAGTCATACCAGGTTACAGTTGGGTACCCTATGAGGTTTGCCATTATGTGACTCATTTTTGTTGGGGGTAGGGAACTATGTGATTGGGTTAAGCGATCGTGTGTGCTCGGCGACGATGTTGATAGTAAAGTCCTCAACCTGCGAGTTTGCAAGGGAAATGAACGGGTGTGTCCTGGTAAAGAAAGCTCCTCATAGGACCTTTTTTTATATGTATGCACGTTTGTTCAATGATCTGCTCGTGAGAGTGTAGTTTGATGAGTTTGAGATGGGTGTGCTGCTAGAAATCAACCTTACGCCTACTCAACTACATCTAAACAATTGGGCATGCATATAGGTGTTCCAAATTTTATGCTCAACGTTGGATTTGATCCTTAGGCCGACATTGTTCCTTCATTTTCATACCCATCCAAACATGAAGAAGGGGTGAATGTCTCTTATTGCTAAAACGGAGAAATGGCTTTTCAACCTCTGTGTTGTTAAGAAGAGATCATCTAGAGAGAATAAACTGTCTAACATATCAAAATTTTAAAGTTTAACAAACAACACTTAACGAAATATCATTTAGAGATGAATAACGTCTGGACAGTGTGCACATCAGAACATTCTCGTTAAACAATTATAAAACAAATCATGATGTGACAAGTTTAAAAGAATAAACAACAATTGTAAAAAAACGTGTCTAGTAAGAGAAGTCTTAAACATTATATCTTATCAATGTTCATTACTTGAAAAAACTCAGACTTGCACTAAACACTTATTAGACGAAACATGTCTCAACACTATATTAACATATAGATAATTAAATTTATGTTTGTACTATGCCTTGTTTGCTATGCTTTTTCCCTTTTTATCTGTGAAGATATTGACAACACCAAGTTATACTCAAAACAACTTCATGAGGATTAGAAAGACGTCATGAGATAGGAAGACATTCCTGAAATGTTTCCTAAAACTTTATGTCCTACCTTAGTTGTACAAGCTCTAATTGTGAAAGCAATGCTACTCTTCGCAAGGCGCAAAAAAGTACATATCTTTGAACAATAAGCTACCTAATCTCAACAAAGTCAATTATCTTTGTGTAACAATTATCTCTCGAAGAAAGCTATAAAATGAGTATTCGCACAAGAGAATACAAGAACTTTTGCTATCATTGTAGCATTATGTTGTTATTTTCTACAAGCTTACATTGTCTAAATTTGTTAACAAAAGAAAGAACTCCACAAGTTCTCATATTTCTTTGTATTATACTTATCCTCTCACTAAGAGTTATCAGAATCTATGCTTGTAAACCAACACTAATTGTGTTTGGGAATTATGAAGAGAATTAAAATACTTGTATTGTTTAGCTCATGAGAGTTAGACTTACTAGATAATTGTCTAAGGTTGATACCAAAAGTGATTAGAATACTTGGATACCAAGAGTGGTTAAACTCGGACTAGTTAAGAGTGATTAGGAGACTAGGAGTGGTGAGAATGAAATACTTGTAAAACACTAGAAGGGGGAGGAGGGGTGTTGAATAGTGTTATAGGAAAACTTTTCGCCAAAAAAGATACTTTAACAAGCTTGTTAAAGATTAAATGGTTTATATAACTTGTTAAACACTTGAGTTAGGGAGTTCTGTTCAAATTGCAAGTTCTGAAATAAATATTTTTCAATCGTCTAATTAAATTTACTACAATGTTTTGAAAATGATAGCTATTAATAAGAATAGTGTTCGGTTACAAGATCTCTTTTAGTAATAAGCAACTGCAAAGTTTGTAAGAAAAACATTTAGCAAGAATGAAGTGATAAACACAGTTATTTTATACAGGTTTACCCACCGAGCTACGTCTAGTTTTCCTTTAATACGTGTTAGAGGGTTCCACTATAATCTTCAACAAGATTATAATTGAGTATTCACACCACTCCTAATATCACCTAGTCAATCCTAATTATTTCTATTACACTAACTAGAACCGAGTTTCACCACTCATGGTTGTACAATATTCTTCACCACTCTTGGTATCCTTAGACAATCTCGGTATCTTCTCAATACGTTGTCTAGTTGAGTTTCACTCACTCCTGGTTTCCACTTGACAGTTATGGTATCAACTTGATACACTGCCTAGCTAAAGTTTAACTCGATCGAGTTAACCAACAAGTGTTTGAATTCTCTTTAGAATGTGCAATCAATTAGATTGCACGAATTTTGATGGTGAGAACATTTTGTGAATTTCTTGTTTGTCTCTAACGTCCACTTCTGACTTGTATATGATAGAGCGGGCGAATACTTGACATAGGCATTCAAGCAGATATGCATTTAATATGCATTTAATACTTGTATATGCAAAGAGTAGAGTAGATATGCATTCAAGCATATATGTCCTTTTTCTTATCACTGTTGTTGTTTTGAGACTTTGTGCATTTAATACTCTTTCATACGTGCTTAGAACAATTATGTTCTTTTCAAGTTTAAATAAGATTGATCATTTATGCATTTTTTATAAGATAGCAAGTAGTTCATAAAGGTTTAATCATTCGATGAAGATATCATTTTGTAACAAGGTATCGTTTAGCCTATACAAGGCGTTTATTTAGTGATCTCTGTTTGGTTCAAGAGTGTGTTTGGCAAGATGTCATTCAACACAAGTTTTTGAAGCGTTGTTTATACCTTTTAGCACATTTACCAAAAACATCATTTTGCACATTATTTTGCAAGTTATAGTGAGAGGTCGTTTTAGCGTTGTTTAACAATGTATAGTAAGAACGCGTTTAGCAAGACTCTCAATAATATATTGACGTGCTTACATGGATATGGTTTGATAGGATGTCTGGTTTCATAATAGCGCATTTACTAAAGCTTTCCTATAACCATTCAAATTTCATAAAGTTTTTTTGCAAGAAGCTTCTCTTTCAACAATATATTTTTTCACAAAGATAATACTTTGTTAAATGCTTATTTTGTTTATTGTTGTTTGTTAAACTTCAAAACATGAAGACGTTAGACGATCTAGTTTCACAGACAATCTTGATTTCACATGTCTTCATTTTAGGCATTGAGTGGAGGACCAAATATGTAGTAATAGATTCGGAATGAGTCTGTAAGGCTCGAGAGTGATGTTTTCATGAGAAATCTTATGTTTAGATAATGTTTGCATTGCATTGCAATATTCTATAAGTAGTTGAACTCTTTCATGTTGAGGTTGGATGTAATAAATTTAACTCTTTGTAGTTTACTTCTTGGATATTTATTTATGCTTTCATTTAATTTGTTTGTAAATTGGTTTATACTTGTTGTTGAATGAATAAATTACTCGTCTTATCTAATTGGCTTGAGATTTAGTGAAAACTAGTTTCAAGTTGTGGTCTAATAAGTTTTCTTATGGGCTTTCAGATGCTAGTAATAGATCTAGGGTGTGCAACTAGAGATAAAGTCTTGATCTTAATGTTGGAGAATCGTTTAAGCAGTCATTGAGAAATCATACTGAAGGGTGGAGATTCTAGGCTCTAGGTGTCAGGAATGAACCTAGAGTGACATTCAAAGAGAACTTCTAGGGCATTAAATGATTTGCAAAAGTTCATAGACAAGATCAGTAGTGGTGTAATGGAAAAGGTGAGATGAAATTCACTCATAACCTCTACTTCACTCAATCTATATAATATATACTACTATCAATATTTTCCAAATACATACTTTCTATCAAAATACAAGAAAAGAAAAAAATACATACCAATATGCTTGTTAAATCCATTGGATACGACAACCCTCATTTGGATGTACTACAAGACTTGGTGCACTTTCCAATAAGTCTTGCAGTAGGATAAATCTTTGAAATTTTAATACTGTGTGATGTTAGGGAGTTTGGGGCTTACACCTAATGAACATAAAAAATCACAACCCAAGTCTAATTTAACACCATACTTTTTGAGATGTCATGGGTTATTACAAAACTGGTAAAATTCAAAATTTATCATAGGGTGGAAACGTACTTTTCAAAACCCTTAACTTTCAAACGTTCATAATTTATTCAAAACGTAATTGTTCCAAAAACCTTATCCAATTACATTATTCAAAATTATGAAAATAACAAAGTAAATAAAATAACTTCAATTATATTGTCTTAACTTTTAAAACAAAATGACTTTAATTGTAATCCCAAGTTTGTTCCCCGTCCTCTCTCGAGTCTATCACGCCTCTGGCACATCTGTAGCATCATATACTCACGTATAATGCATTATACGATCTTTGCCAATAAATTTATTCACAAACACACAAACACAAACACGTATGAGGTAAGCTACCGATAAAACAATCATAACAACAATATGCATCTATACTAATTAGATCAACCATAATAAAATACACAACAAGATACATATCTGCTGATTATATCAACCATAATCAAACACCCTATATAAATAATAACAACAAGATTCCTAATCCTCTAAACACAACAAATCAATCATATTTGATTACTCAATTTATGAGCCTCGATACTCGATAATCGATCCTCAATCCTTATAGTAGCACTTATGCTAACTATACCACCTGATACAATTATTACCAATGTAGTATTCCCTTTATATTCCATCATCATGATAATCATCAACATGTGTACCTCTATCATGATTAACCCCATCATGATCACCATCACGAGCCTCCTCAAATACCATAACATCATAGTGGAAATAATCAGTCATACTCTTGTACCCTACCTCATCGACGGTAGACGCTCTTACAACCTAATTTGTAGCCTCCCCTATAGATATGTTCGAGTAGTCCCGTAATCCAGCCAAGGAACATACCTTCCTACCGCACAAGGGCAAGGAAACCACCATCACCTCCACACAATGAAGGTTCAATACCCGAACAACCAATACTTATCCACAAATAAAAACCAAGATTTAGTAGGTACAACAAGTAGACCTATCCCCCACTCTCATGCTCATCCACCACACACTCAGGTACACCCCAACACTCACCCATGCTCCAATCTCAACCACAAGTCAAACCTGACCCTAAACATAACCCTTAAACACATTATCTGATTATCATCATGTTCTACAACTTCTCCAATTTCATCCATGTCCAATTGTCATAAAAAACGAACTGTTTCCGGTAAAAATACCTTAGGATAATCGATTATCGTAAGTGATAATCGATTATTCTCGAAACATACATATGTACACAAGTTATCCTATGATAATCGATTATCACTTAAGATAATCAATTATCTTAGTGATTCCACACAACAAATCACCATAATTCATCATGCATGAAGGGATAATCGATTATCATCCCAAATAATCGATTATTCCCACGAATAATCACGTTCCTAGACCAAAACCTAAGGTCTAACCCCCATGTATCAATCCCAAATCATGTGAAACATGCTTAGGACATCATACATGTATTCCATCATCACAGACCATTGTAAACATACTCAAACACATACTTTACATCCTTTGATTCATCTAATCCCATCACTACACTCTCCAACAAACCAAAAACACTACACATGTTTATCATCCTATCTTTACATCATGAGTTGGCATGGTAAAACCCTAATACCATAACTTTGTCCCCCCTTAACAATAAACCCTATTATGGGATAACCCAACAAAACCGTACATACATTCATAGGGAAAACCCATAAAAATATTACATAAAACTTATCCCCATGCATACACAAACCCTTTCCCAACAATAACCATAAATGATCATATTCATAATTATGCACACATGCATTAAAAGTAGAATTAACCCATTAAAATCATCAAAAGTACATGACATACAATAAACAAACAAACATAGGTAAGTTTCCCTATACCTTGGCCAATCCTAAGGCTTTATCTACAACTCCCAAAACACCACCAATCTTCCTTTGCATTAAGGGTTTCTGTTGACCTTTCTCTTCTCTCCCAAACGTCTCTGTCTTATGCTTCTCTCTTTGATTTAGAGTTTCTAGAGTTTTTAAACACAATTACACCCCTATCTCTATATCTTGATATTTATAAATCAACCCAACTCTATCTCTAATATCTCCTCACTTATAATAATATATTTTAAAATCCAAATCTATCTAAATCTTTAATTCTCTCTATCTCACATTCCCTTCTCTTGCCTTTTATTTTATTTTATTCAAACTCTTTTACTCCCTACACCAATTAAATAAAGGTAAAAATTGTTTTGCCCTTTTGAAATAAAAAGAATAATTAAAAAAAATGTTTCCCTTAACTTTCTTTCTCCCTAGAATAGAACCCACGCTCATTCAATCCTAAATCACCCTTACATTAACAAGCCAACAAATCACACTGATAATATCACACACACATAAACCACCTAATTATCAACATACTAAATCATGTTTTGCACTTTAATAATAACATGAAATAATTAACCAAATAACTATAATTCTAAGGCACACCTAAGCTTCACACCAATTTCCAAACAATAACATTTAAATTCTCACTTAGAAGCACCTAGAACCGCCCAACTAGCTGTTTGTAGAAGCCTCGTGAGAGGCACATTCTAGCAGCTTAATTGAAGCATAATTGACCCTTATGCTCAGCGAGGGAGGGCTTACGCCCAACGACCAACAAGCTGCCTTCTTCCATGAGCATTCAACAACTTCAAACGTGCTTCCAACAACTTCAAGATTGAAAGTAAGGTACGTGTGTATGGTGCTAACTAGTCTAGCCAACTAACCTAACCAAGGAAGGAGGTTAGAGAAGACTTAGATGGACTAAGGAAAGGTGACTCTCGAAGCAAGAAAGAAGTTGAGGTGATCTCAATAGCATGTCTTTACTAAAGCTCAAAAGTGAAGAAATATAAAGGGTAGGGTGCTAAATTTATAGTGAATTCATCGCCCTTACACGAGCATCAACCCTTGTTGATCATCAGCCATATCTTATGGATCAGCTGGCACGTGGTGTCACGTTTTTTAAGAATTTTGTACACGCTTACACAAAGGATGAAAAACATGTCTCTTCTAGAATGTCGCCAGCATTAGGCGCCACTTCACTGGGCGGGTGCCTAATCCGTAGGGTAAAATGTGAAGATAATGTGGCTTGACACAGGTTTAACCCACAAGGTAAGATGTGAAGCATCATGTGGTTTGCGTTAGACGACTTCAGGTTGCGCTGAGCGATCCTTTGCTTTCCAAATTAGCTTGGTATGTCATGACTATTTAGCATTTGGTGCCTCCTCTTCTAATCCTCCTGCATTCTTTGGATTATTCCTCTAGGCACGGGCATCATATCTGCGTTAAGGTCTTCCTTTAATATCTTTTCACGATGGGCATTTAAAGGGGTATACTGATGGAAACAGGGACCCTGAGTTAGCTCTTTAGGTATTGAATCATGGGCCTTCCTATGCTATTTTTTATCAGCCCCTTTCTTGTCACTAGATGCAGCTTATGCTTGCATATACTTCTTAAAGTCCCTCATTTCTTTCACCTGCATGAACTTGGTCGTTCTCTATCTAAGCTCATCGTTTTCTGCAAGTTTCATGCATAAGCTATCTGCTAAGGGCCTTGGCTGTAAAGTTGTGATCATACAGTGAATAGCCACCTATGGGCTAAGGTCCCATATCTGTCCCACAAATTTTCCAAATCGCTCCATGAACGCTCAAAGATATTTGTCATTCTTATTCCTTACATTGACCAGAGCAATCTAAGTCAAGTGATGTGATCTACTTGTAACAAATTGTGCTCTGAACTATGATCGAATGATGGCAAAGTAGTTAATGAAGTTTGGAGGTAGTTGGGAAAACTAAGCCAATGCCTCCCCTTTAAATAAGGTATAGAAAACCCTGCACCAAATGACATGATTCATCATATACAACGCCATTTGGTTAATGAATATTCTAATATGCATGTCTAGGTCAGTGGAGTCATCATACTTGTAAAAAACATACATCCTCAAGATATCTGGCAAAGATGTCTCCATAATACCTACGATGAACGAGATCATCCTGATTATATCCGTTGTTGCAATGAACAGATTATGGTCTTTACTAACTCTAAAACTGACTTTCTTGAACTATACGGTCGGGTTCGTCATACTGTTTGGTTCGACCTAACAGGTCTTCCCATACCAAAGTTAGTTTTGTTAAATGTAAAGATAATAAATATGTAATTAATACAAAACTTACTACCTTATCTCATATTTCTATTTATAATTTTTGTAATGAATTTTTTATTATAACGAGCTTAATTGCTATCCAAAATTCATTAATCTTGATTAAAGATTTAATCAACATGATTTTCTACTTTAAATTATTCCACCTCGCCACTTAAGTTTTTACTTTGACGACTCAATTAATATAATAAAAGTATCATCCAAGTTTGGTCACTTAAAAGTTCACTAATGAACTTGTTAACCGGACATGCCATACCATTCAGATTCTATAAATTATTTTAGATCTGTGAGTATAACTTTGTAATATCATAATTTAATATTCGTGAAATTATGTAATTTAAATTTTTATATATATTTTAAGGTTATAAAAAGAACTTTTGTTTTCTATTATTAGAACTTTTGTAGGGCTTTTAAAATTACTATTTTTTATTTATAAATCTGATGACGCAAACAATCCAATCGAACTATTTCAAGTATAATAATTGTTTTAACTGAGGTAACAATAAAAAAAAAGTAAAGTATTCCAAAGTAATTCATATTGATCGATTTAAATATCTATTAAATTCACCACTCCAATATTTTGACTCATAGTAATAGAATTAAACTCTAAATATTTCTTAAGCTCCTAAAATATTTAGACCCTCAAGAACATCTTAAGTGTTCTACAAAAAATGAAAGAAGGTTCCGAGTTTAATAATAATATTAGATTATTAGATACATAGGTCTAAAGTGGTGGTGTGTGGGCAAGGATAACCCATAGTTAGGTGGAAGCTAGTTAAGTGAGAAAATAATAGACTAACCATGATTAATTATATAATTAAATATACTTTATTTTATGAGAATCGGGTGGAGCATCAGTCTCTTACAAAATTGGAATGAACATGATCTGCTTAGGTTTGTAGTTATCCAAATTTGTAAAATTATTATTTTTAGACTCTGATCATGTGAAGATAATTTACGAGTTTAAATTATATTTGATTTTCATTCATAATATATATATATATATATATATATATATATATATATATATATTTTTTTTTCCCATGGATAGTTTGCATATTGTTGTGACGAGTCAAGTTGATTTGACCTGAAATGATATCTTATGAACAGTAAATGAATAGTGACAACCAACGTTTTTCATCCTCTAATTCTATCTTTAAGGATAATTAATAAATGGAATATGAAATTTTTGTAAATAAAGTTGATTTTTCTATAATTTAAAATTAATTTATGTACGAATTGACTTGTAAGAATTATTTCATATAATTTTCAAAAATATTAAAAATTTTGTTTTTAACTTTTGTAAACTAATTTAAATGGTTGAAGAAATTATACGCAATCGTCGTCCCCACAAAGAAAATCATTATAAGGATAAAAGAAAATGAGTATAATTCAATATATTTAAAAAAAATACTAATATGAGTTTAGATATTTGATTTATACTTTTTTTTTTTAATTTTAATCATTTAAAATTATGGTACTATGAGTTTTTAAATAAATTGTACCAAAATAATAGTATACAAATTTGGATTTATCTATGCATACAAATTGTGGCCGACACCCCCACAAAAGATCAAAGTAGATAAGAAGATAATTGATCAAATTATGCACGAACTCAACAAAATATTTATATAAAAAAACTAAATATATTATTTTTCCATGTAAATTTGATTTTTCTTTGGTTCCTTAATTAAGAAATGATTTTTTTTTAATTATTTTAGTCCTTTTATCCTTTTGTCTTTTCTAAACCGCAAAAGAAAAAAAAATAAATTTATTAATTGCAGTATACAAGATATATTCATAGTAGTAAGCATAAACTCTAGCACCAAAACTCAATTCATCATATCAATTGTTTAGGTAAATTTTGACTTTTGTTAATTATTATTAGGCTTAAATCCTTAATTAGTCTCCATGTTAAGTGGAAATTTTCAGTTTAGTACCCACTTTTAAAAGTGTATACATTGGGTCCCCAATTTGTGTCAATTTAGTCAATTATGACACTTCAAACAAATTTGTAACAACAATTGGAAGGTGTGCAAAGGTTCAAACAGTTAAGAAACATGCTGCAACTCAAAATGACTTGTCCACTTGCAATTTTTAAGTCAAATTGATGGTTAAAAGAGACTAAGTTGACACAAATTGCAAAACATGGGGACCCAATGTATACACTTTTAAAAACGGATATTAAACTGAAAATTCCCTCTTAACATGGGGACCAATTAAGGATTTAAGCCTTATTTATATAAGAACTATTAGAGAAACTCATTTAAACCAAATTTAAAAGAATACTTATAATGATCTAAGCACCTAATCAGAAATAAAACCACAATCATCACAACAATAGATTATATATATATATATATATATATATATATATATATATATATATATATATATATATATATATATATATATATATATATATAGGGTTTGTCTGTTTTTCAGTTGGTACATTTTAGTAATGTGTACCGGATTTTTAGTAGACAAAAATACCCTTATATATTATGGATTCTAAGTTTTGAAGTCAAGGATATTTGAATAATTTTCATTCTCAAAACTAAAAAAGGAAGAAACCCCCAAACTCTTACTCACCTCTGTCATTCCTCTCAACCCTTTCTCTTTTATCTCTTTCACTCCAACCTTTTTCTCTGTCATCTCTACTGTAGTCCCAATTGAAAACATCAGAAACACTAGCGGTTAAACAATTTCTTACAAAAAATAATTTTATAATGAGTTTTCATTTTATAATTTTTGTCTTATCTAATTTTCACGAGCATAATGACATATGAAAGAATTGGTAATTCCCCTTGAAAAAATCATAAACACTTGTTGTTAAACATTTTCTTACAAAAAATGATTTTATAATGAGTTTTCATTTTATAATTTTTGTCTTATCTAATTTTATCTAATTTTTCACAAGCATAATGACATAAAAGGAATTGGTAATTGGCTTGGAAAAAAATCAGAAACACTCATTATTAAACAATTTCTTACAAAAGTGATTTTATAATGAGTTTTCATTTTATAATTTTTGTCTTATCTAATTTTATCTAATTTTCACAAGCATAATAACATCAGAAGGAATTGGTAATTGGCCTGGAGGTTTTTTAAGAGATGATGATTCAACATCTGCAGATGATGAAATTAGAGAGGTTGGTGAAGATGATGAAATTGAAGAGATCTTGAATGAACCTTTACCTGAAAGCGAATATGTCAATGACGCAACTCTTTACAAATGTAAATTGTTTAACGACGGGTATTTATGATTTTTTTTTTCAGTTGGATCTACCATATAATGATAGAGAAAACGTTGGAGTGAGAGAGATGAAAGAGAAAGGGTTGAGAGGAATGAGGAGGTGAGTAAGAGTTTGAGGGTTTCTTGTTTTTTTTTTAGTTTTGATAATGAAAATTATTCAAATACCCTTGACTTGAAAACTTATAATCCATAATATAAGAGGGTATTTTTGTCTACTAAAACCCGATACACATTGCTAAAATGTACCAACTGAAAAACAGGCGTACGCGTGTTAGCAAACCCCTATATATAATTTATATAAAAACTATAACCAATACAAAATTTATATATTATTTTAAACCTTTTTACGTCCTATAAAAGTCAAACATAAATAAGAGAGACATACAATTTATTAGAATGTTAATAACTTTTATATAAATTTACATTAACATTTTTAATCCAAACACAAATTTCAACTAGAACATATCAAAATTTACGTCTAGTGTGTTATATTAAACATAAATGTATGTACGTTGGTATTATGTTAGACATAAATTTACGTTTGTTAATGTTATTTTAGACTTAAATTTACATTTGTTGATATATAGACGTAAGTTTATTAATGTCATTTTAGACTTAAATTTACATTTGTTGACATATAGACATAAATTAATGTGTGTGTTTTTTTAACTCAATTGGTTTTAACATGAAGTCAAAACTTGGAAATGAGATATTATCTAGAATAAAATACACATTTTAGGTAGAGCATTTCCTATACATAATAAACATTTCCAAAGTCAAAGTAATAGAAGTTCTTTTATTGAATAAAATGGATAATCTAACTTAAAACAAAAACTAATTAAAACCTAATCTACATGGTAGAGGAGATAACGTGTCCATTGTTGTATTATTTGGGTCATGTCCTTCTTTGATATAGATAATGAATCATTGAACACCTAAAACAATGATACAATATTATTTAGTAGAGTTAAAAAGTAGCATTTGTTAGCAAAATAATGAAGATGAAGTTTTGATGATGCCCAAATCATGTCAAGATATATCAAGATTCATGAAGATCCTTTGAAGACTTATTTTTGTTATGAAAAGCTTTTGTAATAATTGTAGTTTAATTGTTTAGGACCTAGATTTGTAGTAGGTTTTGATTCTTGTACCTTTATATTTTGTATTTGTTGTTTAGAATCAAAACTTCCCCGTTTTAATCGGTTAATCCCTGATATAATCGATTAAAATCGCTGTAGAAGCCAAAACCCAATCAGCTTTGGAATAATCGATTAAAGCAAGTTTTAATCAATTAGTTAATCGATTAATACTAGCCGTTGGAGGTTTCTGATTTGAAAAACTAGCCGTTGTACTTATTTTAATCGATTAACACTGATATTAATCGATTAAAAGCGTTAAATGGCCAGTTTCAAAAAATGGAAGAGTTTTTGGCTGAGTCTATAAATAGACTCTCTTTATCCATCATCAACAACTCTTCCCTTGTGCTAAAACACTTAGAACTCTTTGAGAAGTGTGTGCTCTTGCTCAGCTAAGGAAACTCTTGTCTGTGGTGCCGGTACATTGCTACGGTGACGGAGGAATAGCTGGTTCATCCTTGGTGCGTCTAAGGAGGTGTGTGGAAGAGGATCATCCTTCGTGAAGTATTCGGAGGAGGTGTTTCATCCTTCGTGAAGTATTCGGAGGAGGTGTCTCATCCTCTGTGAAGATTCAAAGGAGGTGCAAGTTCATCTCTTGTGGTATCAAGAGAGGTGACTTCTAAACTCTTACAAATTGTTTCTTTGTGATTGTAATTTGTAATTGTTTTGTGCTTAGTGAACTGTTTATCTCGGTTTGAGATAAGCGACTAGACGTAGGATTGGTAAGATCCAAACCAGTATAAAAATCATCTGTGCAAATTTCTCTCAACCTTACTCTTTTATTTATATTTATTATCTGTGTAGTAAGATAAATTGAGTAGAAATTACAAGGCACACGTTTGAATTAAAAACCCTCTTGGTTTGTTATTCCACGCTAATAATTCCGCTGCAGCGATTCTAACAGCATTGAATTCATGCACAAGTTATACATGTTTACCTATATCTAATTTTCAAGAATTCCTACCTCAATGGTAGTTTTCATCCAATACATTATAAGTACACATGTTCAAATGAATTAATATGCTTGTTATACTAAAATAAATAAAGAATAATTTAATATCATACATTTTTTACATAAAAATAATTAATTTAAGGATTAAATGAAATCTAACCTTAAGGATATAAAATTTGAACTTGCTTTTGTTTATTCCTTCCACATAAAATGTTTGTGTCAGTCACAATTTTGGTGAAATTGAAGACATATTAGACATAATTTTTATATACTACTAGGATGATATGATAGTTGTAACATTACTCTTTTAGTAATTTCTCTAGTTCGTTATTGGGTTTGTTATGAAGAGAATAAAACCAAACAACTTAACAATGTCCAAGAATGATTATAATGAGACTTACAATGAACGAGAAATGGTTAGTTGAATAATTACCATAACTTTCACAAAAAAGAAATTACACTTAGTAAGACTAACGCTTCAACATATTGAGCCAAGTAAACATGTCATTGTGAGTTTCTCATCCATGTTTGTATATATTGTTATATTTGAACCTTTGTATTGCAAGATTTTTGAATGACCAATATTGCAACTAGGATCGCGACGAGACGATGAACCATAAAAGAACGGGTTTAAAAACAGGTTTTGAAGTCACTACCATAGTTTATTCTAGAAAAACCATGGAAAATCATAAAATAAGCATGTTCTACGAAACTGGATTTTGAGTTCGGCAACCAGTTACTCGTAGAAAAGGTATTAGAATCCTACTACGCCTGCCTAAAGGCAATACCTTTAATTTAGTGTATAAAGTTTATGTGGTTTTCAAAATATTTAATTTTCTTCAAAAACAATACTATAAATAAATAAAAATATTTTTTATGGACCCAACAAAAATTTCTCTTACTTCTATGTATTCTCATTCGAGATGAGAAATCAGGATTATGTAATTCTTTATAAAAGATTGTTTACATGAAAATGTTGATATTTTTAGTTTTTTAAGATTTTGGAGTTTTTTTTTTTTTTTGTCGTGATTGAGGAAAAAAAAATTAAAATAATAAGTACTAGGCCGACACGGATAGTTAGATACACACCAAAATAAAAAAAGAAAGGTTTAATATCTCGGTTGGTCCCTATTTGCGCCCTGAATCTCAATTACGTCCCTTTCTTTTTCGAAATCTCAATTGGATCCTTATTTTTGTAAAATTGAAGCAATTAAAGGCCTATCATTAAATTAGACAAACAACCGTTTCATTAATCTGACATGGCATTAAAATTGAATTTTGTATTGCAGAGGTGTAAATCAGATTTAAAAAAGGACAAAATGGGCAAAATCTAAAATTTTAAGTGCAGCCCCTGTATTGAATTCAATCTTCCATTGGTTCCATATTTTCCACCAAGCGAAATTCCAACTCAAAATTATAACAAATTGTATTCAGTTCATACTTGCTTTACTGCTAAAAAACAACCAGAATTCCCATCATCAAATTTTCAAAAAAAGAAAATGAAAGATAAAGATTCAAAAGAAAACCAAGAAGAGCCAATATATAGGGGTTTAACTGAAAGACATTCACAGGATGTCATTCTCTGGAAGTGATTTTGCAATAACCTCATCCTCTAAAATCCCTTCAAAATGCAGAACGTCATTCTCTGGAAAGCTCAAAGTTGCAATCACAACCCTTTTATTACTTGCACATGAAAATAAAATTTCGGCCATACTTCTTACGAGGGCCCTTACTTTTACACCTTCAGTGAGTGAAGAAAAATTATAAGATGGAACAGACAAACTTTTAAATGATGCACCCAGACCCTTCTATGGCAAGCGTTGTACATCTTTCAACTCATTACTGAAGAAAATGATGTGTTTAAGTACAAATTCTTGTATAGCTGCCAAAACGCCACATGGACCACCTTCATGCTGTATTAGGCCCATTGATGTTACAGGATCAGAGCTAAACCGTATTCCTGGTTGCTCCACTGTGCAAGAAATCCCTTAGAGACTTCATTTCCAAACACCATAGAAAACAATTGATTTGCTTCTTCCACTGAAAGTTCCTTACTCAAATTCACACTCTTCAAACACAACTCCTCTCTCCTCCCCAATTCACCACTTTTCTTCCCCGGTAGCAATGATGATGGCAAAACCCTCACCGCCGCCGCCATGAGCTCCCTCCGCTGGGTCTTAGACTCTGGCGAATCTTCCGGCGGCGGCATCCTGCGGCTTGCTGCGCTTCGTCTCCAGCGTCGCGCGCTGCATGCTCATTCGAATCGCCATTTGCAAATTTTCAAAAAAAGTAAATGACAAGAGAAAGATTCAAAAGGAAACCAAGAAGAGCCGCAAAACCTTGATGCAGATGATGTTGGATTCATCATTGAGAAGGGGTTTTAGGGTTCTGAAGAAGAAAATGGGTTTCTTCCTCTTCGCGCTTCCAATGGAAGAAGAAAAGGGATTTGTCCTTTTTGTCCTTGAATACGTCTGAATTCAACTTTGCTTAATTCATTTTTTAATATAAAAATCAATAAAAAATTCATTTTTAATGCCACATCAGATTAATGAATATACTGACCATACCACGTAAGTTAAAATGAAACGGCTGTTTGTCTAATTTAACGGTAGGCCTTTAATTGCTTCAATTTTACAAAAATAAGGATCCAATTGTGATGGCAAATGCTCTAGCTAGGACAAGCCAAATCTAGAAGCAAATCTAGCCATAAGTTCATGGATGAAGATTGCGGAATTTGGTGGTGGTGAAAGGTGTTGATAGTTCATGGTTTTGATTAGTTGTATGGTGATGGAAGGTGTGTTTGGTAGTTCTCTAAGAGAGGTTGGGCCAAATCTTGGAGGAAGGTGGCTAGAGGAGGCCACTTGGGTTGCTCTAGCCTAGGGTGACCTTAAAAGAGTAGTATGGCACAAAAATGGCAGCATAACTTTACTCTAAAACAAAGGTGATTACATGATGGAGAGCACCTCTATTTATTGGCTAAGGTCTCTCAAAATGGGCTGAAACTTTAACCTAAAAGAGTCACCATGGTTGTCTTGGAGAGCAAGGAGAAATCCTCTCCAATAAGAGGGAGACAAGTGGCAAAAATCCCCTCAAATGAGAGAGTGACATGTGGCCACTACCTATGGAAAAACTCTCCATTCCTAGAGTGACACATGACCACTAATTAGGAGGAAAACTCTCCAGTGGGAAGCTTCCACATGTCTAGGACGAAATTCCTCTCCCTTGTTCTCCAAGTTTAGCCAAAATGTTGACCCCTTGGTCAACCCACCCATTTTGGAGGTCCAAGCATAGTCAACTTTGGGCCTTGACCCTTTGTTGACTTGTTTGGTCAAAATCCTATTGTACTTGGCCCAAAATACAAGGCCCAATTGAAATCCTACACTACTAGGCCAATAATCCCAAGCCCAAATAAAATCTACACTACTTGGCCCATAATACAAAGCCCAAATAAAATCTAGACTACTTGGCCCAAAATACAAGGCCCAAAATTATTCTTACTCTACTAAATCTTCTTGATGACTTAAGATGGCCCAAGAGAAAGAGTCTAGGCTCATTTTCCATAGATGCCTCAAACACTTCATTAATGTGCTAGGTTATGGTAAGGGGTATGCCATCAAATTGAGATTTCGAAAAAGAAAGGGACGTAATTGAGATTCAAGGCGAAAATAGGGACCTATCGAGATATTAAACCAAAAAGAAAATATTTATATTTTTTGAAATTTTTCATTTAAGTTTTTACATTTTTTTTACAAAAACAAATTTGAAAATGGGTGTCTTACGATGCGAAGGATCAAACCAACACTAAAAGAAAGAAGGAAAGACATTCTTTTTAGGCTCAATACCCCTTATGGTCCCTATTTTCGTCAAGTGCGTTCGATTTGGTCCCAGTTTTTTTTTCTGTTCAATGTTGTCCTAAAGAATCTAATTTTTGTTCAATTTAGTCTTTTTTGCAAATGGTGCTTAAATCGGTAACGACAGCCAGTCCAGCTCTTCATATCAGTGTTGACCTACCCTGACTGAAACATGACGCAGCCAATGAAAGACTGTCACGTGGCAGTCCCTTCCTTACCCAAAAAAATTAGGGTTTCTTAATGTAAGGGGGAAGACTTCCTTACGCCTACGCCACCGCGAGAGGAAAATTGGATGGGTTTCGAAATGCAGGAGCATGGCGATGCGAATCTGGCTCGTTGTTGCTTGTCTGCGATTTGGTTTCTTTCTACTTGCGGGTTTGAAGAGTAGCTTCGCGATGGTTGGAGAAGATGAAGATTGATGGAGAATGGTGCTTTTGCGGCAGCGATTTTGCTCAAATTAGCTTTTTCGTTCTCGGTATTTTCCTTTGCAGGTTGAAGACTTGACGAAGAAGATGAGCTTGGGCATGGCTCGCTATCTCATTGAGGCGGTCATGATTGTCGCGACAAAATGTTGATGGTGATTCACAGTGGAGGAAGGGGAAGATGGTCATGGTGGTGTTTCTGGGTGGTTGCTTGATGAAGAAGATGAACAGCGGTGGTGGCGGCGTGACCATCTGGTTAGGGTTTCAAAATATTTGATGATAGAGGTGCGAAGATGGTGGCTGGCCGTGAGCGTGGCGGTGGCGGTTAGGGTTAAGGGGAAATTAGGGTTTCTGAAGGTAGGAGATGATGATGACGTGTCAAGGGTGATGTGTCACTTATTGCACAGTTGGACTGTCTGCCGTTAACTATTTAATCGTCGTTTGCAAAAAGGACCAAATTGAACAAAAGTTACATTCTTTAGGACAACATTGAATAGAAAAAAAAACTGGGACCAAATCGAATGCACTTGACGAAAATAGGGACCATCAGGGGTATCAAGCCTTCTTTTTATGATTTTTAAAATAGGATATTTGTAAATAGTAAAAGTAATGGCCCTAGAAGAAAAAATCAAAGTTAAGTATAAAAGAAAAGTGTGCATAATATTAAGACATAATATAATGCTTAAATCAAAAGAAAAAAATGCAAGTGACATATCTTCCAAACTTTTAGTGCTCCAAGGATTTCTTCCTTGGCAATTGTTGTTAGCAGTGCCCCCTTTATGCAAAAACTTATTTCCCTCTATACTTTTCTCCTAACTTTCCCTATGCATCTTTTTTTTTCGTCCTTCCTTTTTACGATGGGATGGGTATTGATCCACACATGGTAATAACTTTGTAATCTACTCTTATTTGTGATTTAATTAGCAATGAACAATATAGGAAAGAATTGGTCTTGATAGCAATGTATTTCAAAAGTTAATCAAATCAAATAATATATGAGATATTGATCTTAGTTTTGCAAATCATTAGAATCATATTCTTTTTTAAAAAGATTATGTAACAAATCATAGCATAATATCAAATATTGATTCTAATTAAAATCACCTTTCTTTTTAGAGACTAAGATGAAATGTGATGCATGTGAAGAAGAAAGAGGGGGTAAGGATATTGGTGAAACCCTTGAGCTGTTGCGCTCACGAAATGGATTAAAAACAATTTGGGCTATTTTATTTTATTATTATTATTATTATTATATTTTTTATTCTTTTTGTGCTAAAATTAATGATAAGTGTGAAAAATACTTGATTTTACACTTATAAATGAGCTCAAAGTTGTAATTATTCATGTAATTTCTCATTGAAAAGTTGTAATTAGAAGTAGGAAAGTGTGTAGTAAATTGTACAGGAATTTATACATCAATGTGGAGTGCTGTCAGATGTTTCTCGCTAAGCGCAAGCTAAAATTCGCAAAGCCAGCAAAAAGAAATTTGCACAGCGCACCATCACTTGTACGCTGAGCGAATTAGTTAAATCAAAATTGGCTTTTAAGTTCGAGACAGACAGAAAGAGGAACTCCTGACAGAAGTTTCGGAAAAAGGAAAGAAACGAAAACATCTCAGGAACTTCAGGAAACTACTTCAAGGCATCAAGACACCATTTTTGCAAGGGATTGCTTCAAATGTGTATGTTTAGATGACTATGAGTAGTTTTTCTTTCATTGGGATTGGATGTAATGAACTCACTGCGATGTAATTTTCCTGTTCAATATATCGTTGTTCGTTCATATGCTCTTTCTTGAATTTACTATCATTGTATGGAAATAGAATGTTATTTGAATGTCTCTGGTTATTGGAAAGTAATTTTGAACATGGACATAGATAGAGCACCTAAGTGATTTGGGATCTAGGGATAGACTCAATAACTTGATCATTCTTAACATCAGACTTAATGCAAATTGTATGTTAAATTGACTAAGGGATTAACAATTTGATATATGAATTTAGAACTAGTTGCTAAGGGATTAGGACTAGTATACCTTGATGTGAATGTTTGAATAAAATAATGAAATATTGAATAAAGTTTTATATTCATATGATTCATGAAACCCAATTCCAACAAAGTTTCTTTTAAATATAAATTTCTGGCACACTAATTGTTTGATAAAATACCGAAAAGAGTTTTTTGTGTTGTTTTGTGCATTTTGATGTCTAATTGAGTTATAAAGGAAGAATTGTGATGTGTTGCACAAGTCCCTTGGGAGAATGATACTTTACTTATCCATTGTATTACTTGTAACGATTTGGTATACTTGCCAAAAAGTTATCAATTAAAGTTTGAAAATTTAAAGAAAAATTATCTTATTTTTTGTCTTTTTTTCCTACCATTAATTGAAAACAATTTTTTTTATATTTTTTATCTTTTTATTTTTTTTAAATGAATTTATTTACCCAAACGAAATTGGGTATTGATAACCAATTAAAAAAAGCCACACATTTGTGACCGACGTTGCTCCATACTCATTGCATCCATATACCTTAGACAATAAATTATAAGTTAAATGTGTTTTAATATGTAAATATAGAAGACACATTGATAGTTATATGCGCCATAGTTGGACAACAAAAATGTTTAATGTTTGTTCCCCACATCACCTAAAATGTACCAGGAAAGAAAATGTAAAAGGGTACAACAACTTTGAGTCTAAATACTCAGAAGTCTCATTGTATCTTTAGTGGTCTTCTCCTCAATTCATGCAATATGGTTAGAAGCTTTGAAAGAGGATCGTCCTATACTTTTGTGATGTCACCTTCATCAATGGTTAGGTCTTCCAAGATCTGCTTTTGATTACAGGGAACTGAAATAAATACATGCCAAACTTTAGTTCATCTATCTATATATTATAAATTATAAAAAAGCTTACTAAAGAAGAAAACATACTACCTATTGTGCTATGCCAAGATTAGATTTTTGGCCAAGCCACAAATGTGCATAAGGTAAATTCTATATATTGAAATTTGTACTTGATAGACACACTCAAGAATTAGGATCTCTAACTTCATCAACCACTATAGGTGCGTGGTCCAAATATAGAGGAACACAACTGATGGTTAACCCTCATTCCGTTTATTATCCTATTAAAACCACACGTAAAGGATCTTCATTAACATATAACTCACACTAACTTGTTTGTTTAGTATTATCTATGGTAGAACAAAAACCTTTTATACTGACTCAAACTCGATCAGGAACTTCATCGCCTGCTCCTTAAGTCAACTGTTTATCCCTAAACAAGGACAAAATCTTTTCTTCAAGCTTTTGCTCTAAAAATGCCTTCATTTCATTAAGTTTTTGTCAAAAAAGATGTGTCAAATTGTATTCCTATTTTCCATAAAGCATTTTGACTTAAGGATTCAACACTTTTCATTATGGTGGATTGCAGTAATCTCAAAGTCCTCATAAACTAGTAGTGTCGCAAACACAACTTATGTGCTCAGGCATTCCAATGGCTATAGTAAGTATATCATTACGGTCATGTGGAACAAATGAACCCTTAGTGATTTACTCAACTAATGGATCCTGCAAACAAATATTCAACTTTAATCATAAACATATTCATAATGATATTTGATTTTGGGTTTATGGTTTGTACTTACAATTTTTTTCGATAAAAATATGAGCGCCTTAAATTGAAGATAAAAGATAGATGAACTCTCTTGACTTAAATTGAAGATATGGGTGCTCTAGTGCATTTTTATGGCTAGATTCCCTCGTTTTAGCTGGAATTGAGATGATTTGGAAGAAGAGTTAAAGTACCAAGGAGTTGAAACTCAGGAAGGACTGGAAAAGCATCAGAAAAGAGGCTCGCAATCTCATGCCTGACTGCCCTTTTTTTAGGCCCTTAATGTAGAAAGCTTCGCGCTCGCGTCTGGCCACCCTTTTTGGGGCGTTGAGTGCCACTTCCTCGAGTCGCACCATGCCTGCTTGCCCTTCTGAATGAAGCTGAGCGCCATATGTTTCTGGATGACGCCTGGGCACCCGAAGTGGGGCGCTGAGCGCTGAGCGCTGACGACACGGGCTTGGGCTATGTTTCTATTTTTATTTCGATATATTTAAGGACTTGGATGTCCTAAGCATTGTATCTTTTGATAGAAAAGGCGTAGAAACACACCCTTTCACTCTCTGGAGGCATATTTGGATGGGGGAGCTTCCATCTTCAACTTTTAGGGTTTTTCTATCTCATTCTTTTCCATTGTTCATCTAGTTTCTCCATGTTAATGGGGAACTAAATTCTATTTGTTGTTGGGGAAGATGTAAACCTTTGAAACTCTCATGTATTTGAATTTATTCTTATATATAAATGCTTCTTTCATTAATTGTTAAGGTTTTTCCTTTATACTCTATGCATTGTCGTGTTTAACTCATTCATGGCATGATCATTGATTTCGTTAATATGGACACATACGGGGGAATCTAGATCTGGGGAACGCTTGTTGCCTTAAGCTTATGTGCGTAATGCATATTCAATTGTTATGAAGACAAGACATTGTAAACTGATAATTGAGGATACGCTTTCTTCGTCGAGACATCGGGTTTTAAGTAAATTATAAAATGACATTAACATTAATGAAATAAGTAGAATTCGTATATGCATGAGAGTAGATAGGTGAAATCTAAATCCCAACAACATATTCATTCCATAATTTACAAATCATTCACCTTTGCGTTTTCTTGTCAATTGATGAAAATTGCATACATTTTTACTTTTATTTGCATTTTAAACCAAATGAGTTTGTTCTCAAGTCTTATTTAATCAAGAAATCACATAACTGTTTAGGCCCCGAGTCTCTTGGGAAACGATACTCGGTCTTACCATGTTTATTACTTGATACGATTCGGTACACTTGCCGATTCATTAACAGGATGCTAGGAGGATTCAGAGGACAACATCTATTGATGGATGCTGCTATGATGAAGATTTAAATGATAACATGTACTGATGGATGCTGCTATGGAAGAGGACGATTACTAGACAAATGGATATTAGGCATTTATTGATGGATGCCGATGAAGTTGAGAAAGATTGGCGTCTACTGATGGATGCCGATGAAGATAAGAAAGATTAGCATCTACTGATGGATGTTATGCTACTAGACATCTACTGATGGATGTTACTGACAACATTTATTGATGGATGCTACTAAATGGTAACATCTAATGATGGATGATATGATGATGAAGATTCAAATGACAGTATCTACTGATGGATGCTATGAGATCAGGATTTGTTTTTTTTATGCTTTGTGTGGTTTTATTTTTATGCTTTGTTTGAATTTTGTTTTTGTTTTAGTAATCTATGTACTTGGTTGAAAGAATAGCTATGCAATGGTTCATATTATGTGATTAACTGTTTTGTGATGAGTAATATTGTCTTGTGTTGCTTTATTGCTTGAAATGCATGGTTGAGTTAATGATTGAATTAGCTATTAAGTAGAGATAGTGGTTGCTTATAATTGTTTAAAAAAGATGCATGGTTTTAATTGTGATTGATATGTTGGGCAGGATGTATATTAAATTGTGGAACTTGAGTTAACCTGTGATAGGTTGTGCTCCAGAGTTTTATTGTTGAATATTATTGCTTTGGAATCATAGTTGATTTTGCCTAAGTTTTTCTGTTGAACTATTTGCTTGCATGTGTCATATGATCAAAGGCCATTTGTTCTTCTCCTATATAAGCCAATGTAATATTTGAACCCAACAAAAGAAAAATGTTTGTTCTATCCTTTGAACCTTAAGCCTAAATTTGTGAAAACAATCCCTTTTGAAATCTTTACCTTGAGTTGAGTTGAGTATATTTGTATGGTATGGAGAAAGGTTTAAGTTTGGGGTTGTTGGGAAATTTGAAAGAATTGTGAAAATAAAAAGAAAAAGCATTGAGCTAAGTATTAAGCAAAAAGAGAAAAAAGAAAAAAAGAAGAAAAGAAAAGACAAGAAAAGAAAGAAAAAGAAGGAAGAGGTCATGAATGAAAAGTTGGGATTAAGTTGAGAATGGTTTCTCAAATGAAAAAAAGAAAGAAAGAGAGATTGATGTTAAATGATGAAATTATGAATTGTTCACTCTTTTAACTCAAGGATTTTATTGTCTAGAAAAACCAGTTTTCTTCTTAGCTCTGCAACGTTACAACCCTTGGAAAGTCCTTGTGATGATAACTTGCTTGTGAATGTGTTTTGATGAGTTTAAATGAACGACAAAGTTGATTTATGTGACATTGTGATAGTAGAGTGAAAGAGACACCAATACCTCACTATACATCTTTGAGTTTGAGTGAAACACTTTTGAGTGCTTGAGTGAAATACTTTTGAGTGCTTGAGTGAAATATTGTCTTTGGTGAGGAATGGTTCAATGTATTACAAGTTAACAGTCTGCTTGGTTGTTGATCACTTATCAGATTTTGCATCTGTTGTATGTTCTTTGATTGTGTGAGCATCATAATTGAAGCTTGAGTGGCTAAGACATCATTATTTCTTGACTGATCTTTCTATGATGAGCATACATGACTGATTTACTTGTCTTAGAGAAAAATGCTTTTTTAATGTGCTAGATTGTTGTAGTATATCTATTTTATGTAAGCCAAGTACAGTTTTGCTTGAGGACAAGCCAAGTTTTGCTTGAGGACAAACAAATTTTCAAGTTTGGGGTTGTGATAACAGTTAAATATACTGTTATCTGTGATGTAATTTTGATACTAAATGCACCCTTTTTGACTTAGAAACTTGCTTTAACTCATGTTTTACCTTTAGTTTTATGAATAAGAGAATTGAGGTTATACTTAATGGTTTTCCACTAAATTCCCTTCATTTTGTAGGTTATTGGTATGCTTTGGAAGAGGAGCAAAACAATCAAGGAGTCGAAGCTCAAGAACCAAGCAAAACAGCAAAAAAAAAAAGAGTTCTGGAATGTTGCCATTGGGCTACCGCTGAGCTGTTGGTTGAGCAGTGGAACCCAGAAAAAGTAGTGTTGATCGCCATTCCAGGGGTGTTGAGCGCCAGAAGTTGCACCGCTTCACGCTTGGACGCCCTTCTAGGGGCGCTGAGCGCCAATATCCACTATTCCACGCCTAGGCACCCTAAGTAGGGGCATTGAGTGCCAGCGTGTTGGGCTTGGACCCGTTTTCTACTATTTTTTTTTATCTATTTAAGGACTTGGACGTCCTAGGAATTGTATCTCATAATGACTTGAGCATAAAAACACGTTTTTCACCCCTTGGTGGTAGGTTTGTGGATGTGAGCTCTCCTCTTCAGTTTCTAGGGTTTTTCTATCTCTTCCATTCCATTATACACCTAATCTCTCCATCACAATGGGGAATTAGACTCTATTTGTTGGGAAATCTGTAACCTCTAAACTCTCATGTATTTGAAGTGATTCTTGTTATTGATATATCCTTCTTTCATTAATTGTTAGGGTTTTCCTCCTTCGCTCATTGCTTGCTTTGTTTAACTCATTCATGGCATGATGTATGAATTGCATGAGTATTGAGAGATATCTTACAATTCAGGTTCTCGAGAATCTCTCCCAAAAGCAATATTGCCCAGGGATCAAGATATGAGTTTTGGTTGTCTTAAGCTTTCGTTCGTAAGAATTAATTATTAGGGATGCAAGGGATTGTGGTATAATAATTAAGGATAGGCTTTCTTCGCCGAGAGATCGGGTTTTAAGTAAGTTAGAAAGTGACATTGACATTAATGAAGAAGATGAATTCTTATATGCATGAGAGTAATTAGGTGAAATCTAAACCCTAACAACATATTCATCCCATATTATACCATTCATTCTAGTGTTTAGCCTCAATTGATCAAATTGCATTCATGTTTATTTTTCTGCACTTTGCATTCAAAACCCCCCAAAATATTGTTCTTAAAGTCTTAATTAGTTAAGCAATTACCTAACTGTTTAGTGTCGTGAGTCTCTTAGGAAACTATACTTGGTCTTACCACTTTATATTACTTGATATGATTCGGTACACTTGCCGATATCTTAACAATATGCACTGCAATAATGCATTGGCTGTTGCTCCTATTGGGCCGCTTGCATGGATGTGTGCTTAAGTTAAATAGTGAGTTTCATTGGAGGCAGTCTTTGGGAGTCATTGTTGGGGCAACTCTTTTGAGAAAAAGAACATTTTCTCAAGCATTTCATTTTGAAAAAAACTCCTTCGAAGCTAGGGTTTGCAAGAAAGGAGAGATGATGAAGCCAAGCTTAAGTGACCGGACTTGACTGGTGGAGATGGAAGATGATCGAAGGGTTTTGATGTGTGGAGCACAGGGAACAACTGCTGATCGTCCGATTTCGAGGAGCATCGAGGAGAAGCTTGAAGCGTCTTCAAGGTTGCTATTTTTTTCCTTTTCCCTCTTCCATTTTATTAAACCCAATATAAAGGGGTCCTTCTGCCATGTAAAAGTAGTTTCTGAGTAGTGTAGAAGTAGTGGGTGACAGACATTGCGCATAACTCTAGGTTTATTGCTTTCATAGATTAATGTTTACATTTGCTTATGGATTTTGCCGAGACAATTGTGAGGGTGACATGCCACGAGAATTCCTGGTGATTTCTGGTATTGTAAGGTCTTAACTTCATTTCAATTAATTATGCATTTATTGTTGAATATTGATGTTACCTTTGGGTTTTCTTACTTTTCTTTTATGTTTCTTGCATTGATTGTATAAATTTGGTTTCTATTCTGAGTATGGTGATAAATTGTAGTTTAGGATTGATTTTTTTTTGTCCTTGATGATTGAATTTAACGTAGGTAATTGTTGTTACTTGTTCTTAGAATAGGTTTTCATGATTAGTTATGGTTCAAGGTAAAATTCCAAGTTTAGTGTGCATTGGTTAGATAATTGAGTGAGAGTTGTCATTGCAAGTTCTGGGATATGAAGAAGAAGACCCCAAAGTGGGCTTTATCTTTTACAGAATGTCATTCTAAAGAGTAATTAAGACTCTTTCTTCCAATCCATTGCATATTTGCCTTTGATTTTTATGTTTGCCTAATATATTTAGTCTACTTCTTTCATTTGTGAATTTACATTTCTTTCCATTTGGTTCTGTACACAATAATATAGTTTTTGCATTGACATTTACATTTCCAGAATATCCATATAACTAAGAGATTCAGTTGTTCATTGATTTCATAGGTTAATATCTAGGTTCATTTTAGTTTCTTTACTTATCCAGAGTCATTAAATTAGGTCTTTGCAATTTCATTAGTGCATTATACTAGTGTAGGATAGTTTTAGCATAGTTCAATTTATTTCAAATTCATAGTGTAGTGTAGTATATGCATATTGTTCATTTGTAGGTTTAGTTGCATCATTTAGATATCGCATTGATAGACTTTAGGTTCTATTAATAGGTTGTATAACAATGTTCATTAGTTTAGGATCATTTTGGTTGCATTAATTCATCATTTTAGTTTAAGTTTCTTTAGCTTAGTACACATTATTTGATTATGTTTCCTTTTAAATTTCTTTTATTTTCCCCACCTACATTAGTATATAATTAATAAATAATACAATACTTTAACTCTACACTTTAAGCTTAATTTCACTGAGTCCTAGGATTGATATTCTGGTCAACCCTATATTACGATAATGGAGATCAAGTTTTGTTATGCTTTAGGTGACAAAAGTAGTTTAACAATTGCATAAGGAGAAAACCTATGAATATAGGGTTTTCAAGGGGTGTTTTTCTTTCAGGTTTATTGCTCTTGTAGAGTAAGTTCATTCAGTTCAGAGAGGTAGGCACTAGAGGGACGTTCACGTGAAGCTAATAATATAGGATGTATGGTTTTGATCAATAATGTGTGTGAGTGAATTAGTTTGGGTGCTAGCTTGAAGCTACCATATTATAAACCACGTTTGTTGATATGTGAGAACAATACTGGGTGTTTTACAAAATGCTAGGATTTACATTTGGTTGTTGTGTTATTTTGCAAAAGGTACATATGGATATGCGTCATTGTTGGTGTGTTGCAAGATTCTAGATTATTGTATGGTCTTTTGTGATGTCCCCAGGTAGTGAAAAAGGCTTTAACCAAATGATGTGATGGTAATGGTATGTTGTTTTCTCTCATGCACTTTATGTTGTAAATAATTGTAATTGGTTAGTTTCTTTGCTACATATTAGTAATGACTACGAGGTATTTGAATAGTGTGTTCTTTGTGAAATTAGAATACTTTGGAGGAAGGATTGTGTTAGTGTGGTCATGTATGATCAAATGATATTGATTGTTGTACTGGATTCATTATGCATTTTACGTTATTCATACTTGTATGAGTTATGGTAGTTGAGAATGATGTATTTTTGTTGTTAAATATGATTACAACAGATTCAAGTGCATGAGTGTAGGCTTTGATTGTACAATGTTTAAGTCAAAGATTGTTTTAAAAAAGTTGGATCATGATAGTGTGCCTTGGGTTACAAATGGTTGTTTGAAATATTGTTTGGATGAATAATGTAAGCATGATCAATTTGTAATTAGGTGCTAAAACTTGCACATGATGCCATGTCGATGATTTTTTTTTATGAATTATAGGTGGCTGTTAAGTGGGCATATTTATGGTTTAGGTATCTATATGTAAATTGTTCTAGAATTGATTTAGTTTTATGGTGAATCTTTGTAGCTTATTGTTTGCATGATGAGAGTATATGTAGAGTTTTCTTGCTATTTATAGTTGTGCATACGTACAATTTGTTGTAATGTTCTTTTGATCTGTTCGAGAATTAATGTTGTTATTGTATTATGAAAATTATGTGCTTAAAAGTTTATGTAGTTTTGGAGGAGTTTTTGAAGTTTAGCTTTATCCATGTTTTCAAATGACTGCAATTTTTGAGGACGAAAATTCTTTTGGGGAGGGTGAATGTAAGATCCAGGAAAATAGGGGTTTTAAAAATAAAGTAGATTTGAGACTTTGGGTTTTTGTTTGGAAATTAATGTTATTGAGTGTATATTTGTGTTAGAACATAATTATTATGTTATTTCTTTATTTTTTTATATTTTTGCCTAGGGTAAAAAAAGTCTTTTACCTTTGTTTAATTGGTGTAGAAAAGAAAAATATGCAAATTAAATAATCTAGATATTTAATAAAATGATATTATGTAAACCTTTTAGAAGATTTAGTTGTTTTATTTTAAAAAATTAGTTAAATGAAAATAGGAGATATAATCTTTGTGAGTTTAAAAATTAAAAAAGATATTATTATTAGGGAAAATCATTTTTAGATATTGTTAGATATTTTAAAAGATTATGTGGACTTTAAAAAGGTTTAGTGGTTGGTGATATTTTAAAAAGTAGTTAAGAGAGAAGAAGAGAGGGAATTTTAGTGGTTTTAGAGATAATATGAGAGATTTTATTAAAACTAAAAAGATAGAGATATAATAGAAGAAGATAAAAAGGAGAAGAGTAAAAAGGGGTCTTCATTTTGTTACCCAAAAATAAAAAAAAATGAAAATTAGAAAGATAAAAGAGAGAAAAGACGTTTTCTAGGATAAAAGAGGAAAAGCTGCAAGAAAACCTTAGTGCAAGGGAGGATTTGTGGTGTTTTTTAAGTTAGATAAAACTCTAGTATTGACCAAGGTATGGGAAAGCTTTCCATTGTTTGTTGTATGCTATGCATTTTCGATTTACTTGCATGAAAATACTTCTTTGATATGTGTTATATGACTATGATTATGATTATCTACTACTATTGTTGCGCAAGGGTTTGTGTGTGCATGAGAATATGTTTTTAGTAATAGTTGCGATGGATTTTTCCTATGAATGTATTATGTATGTTTTGTTGGGTTATCCCAACAAAGGGTTTTATGCTAAGAGAGAACAAAGTTATGATGTTTGGGGGTTTCCATGCAAATATATGTTGTAAGTGTTGGGTTATTGGGCTCTCTTCCTATGTGGAAAATAGACCAAATAATGTGGACCATTATGTCTCACTTTATTTCAATGGAGATGGGTCAAATTAGTAGGGCACATTAGAGTCATTTAAAGAGAGGGGAAAAACCATGTGAGAGAAAGGAAGAGAAGAAGTCATTCCCGCATAACATAAAACCTGCACTGGTGTTTTTGTCATTCTGAAGTCGTTCACCGTTGGATCAGGCTGATTTTTGGACAGTGGTTTCCAAACGTATGGTTCTTCATTCTGGCCGTTCGGATCGTCCATCAGAGGTCTAGTTTGGGAGCAAATAGCCTCTTTCCAAATGTATGAAAATACTTCTTTGATATGTGATATATGACTATGATTATGATTATTTATTGCTATTGTTGGGCAAGGGTTTGTATGTGCATTAGAATAGGTTTTTGGTAATATTTGTGATGGATTTTTCCTATGAATGTATTATGTATGTTTTGTTGGGTTATCCCAACAAAGGGTTTTACGCTAAGAGAGAACAAAGTTATGATGTTTGGAGGTTTCCATGCAAATATATGTTGTAAGTGTTGGGTTATTGGGCTCTCTTCCTATGTGGAAAATAGACCAAATAATATGGACCATTATGTCTCACTTTGTTTCAGTGGAGATGGGTCAAATTAGTAGGGCACATTAGAGTCATTTGAAGAGAGGGGAAAAACCAAGTGAGAGAAAGGAAGAGAAGAAGTCATTCCCACATAACATAAAACCTGCACTGGTGTTTTCATCATTCTAAAGTCGTTCACTATTGGATCGGGCTGATTTTTGGACAGTGGTTTCCAAACGTATGGTTCTTCATTATGACAGTTTGGATTGTCCATCAGAGTTCTAGTTTGGGAGAAAACAGCCTCGCATCAACATCTCTATTTTGGAGAATTTTCATCTTCTTGGTTTTCATTTGTAAGCATTATGCTTAGTTAGTTTGGTTGATTGAAAACTCCATTTGGTGTTTTTTTCAAAGAATCTTTTGTACCCTATTTTTTTATCATAGGGGATTATTCTTTGGTTTAGACGACTTGTGGTTTTTACCCTTACATTGAAGGGTTTTTCACATTAAAATGTTGGTGTCTCTTTGTGCTTTGGATTTTGTTTTTGCTTTATTTGTTTGGTGCTCCTTCCAGATTCTCACAAGAAGGGGGATTGAATTTTCTTTGTTATTACTCTTTGTTAAGTTACTATTGTTTTTGGCCATTTTTCCCATCAGTAAGGGTGTGGTAATAATCATATGCAGTATAATTGGGTTCATTAGGGGTATAACATGTCAATCTCTGGATTTGGATGATTAAAGTGATGTATTATATGTGGTTGAGTATGTTTACATGGGTATGTGATGCTTGAATGCATGTATGATGTGTTAAGTCTTTCCACATGATCTAAGGTTGATGTATGTATGTATGTTTGAATGCTTGAATCAAGTTCAAGATGTGTTTCGATTTGGCAATAATCGATTATCATTAGTTATAATCGATTATCTGCACATTGGTTTTGAGTGTGGTTTCGGGAATAATTGACTATCTAGGATGATAATCGATTATCCCTTCCTGCGTGATGTTTCTGGACAAATTTTACTGAGATAATTGGTTATCTTAAGTGATAATCGATTATCACTTGCATTTTGGTGAAAAATGGAGACTTTGATGAAAAATGAATGTGGACCAAGCTTGAGGAGTTGTTTAATATAATGATAATTGGAGATTGAGGTTAGTGGTTATGTTTAGGATCAATTTGACTTATGGTTGAGAGTGAAGAGTGAGTGAGTGTTAGGATGTACCTGAGTATGCGATTGATGAGCATGAGAGTGGACGATAAGCCTACTTGCTGTACCTCGTAAATCCTGGTTCTATCTGCAGATAAGTGCTTCCATTTTGCCTTGTGTGCATTGGAAGGGATGTTCAAGTATTGAGCCTTCTTTGTGTGAGCAAATTTGTAGGGGAGGCTATAGATGATCTGTAGGGGAGGCTACAGATGTCCTGTAGGGGGGGCTATAGGTGGGCTGTAAGAGTGACTATAATCGGTGAGGTAGGGTACAAGAGTGAGATAGACTCTTTCCACTATTGTGTTATAGTATGATGATTCTCATGGTGTTGTTCATGACTGTGATAATCATGATGGTGGTGTATCTATGATGATGACCATGATACTTGAGATGATCCAGGTGTTGCTATATTGATAGCAGTGTTTCTATAATGGTTATAGTAGGTAGTTATCATAAGTGCTAATGGGTAGATAGACCAAGGGTCTAAGAGTGAGATGTTGGAGATGACATCAATGGTTAAAGATCTAGGATCGAGGATCGAGTAATTCATTATGTTTGAATTGTTTACATTAAAAGATTATGAATCATATTGTTACTACTTCCATGTATAGGGTGTTTGATTATGGTTGATATAATCAGAAAATATATATCTTGTGTGTTTGATTATTGTTGATATAATCAAAGATATGTATATTGTTGTGTATTTGATTATAATTGATATAATCAGTATGTATATATTTTGTTATTATGGGTAACTTAGCTCATATATGTTTGGAGCTCATATATGTTTGTGTCTTTGAATAAAATAATAGTATAATGTGTTATATGTGTGCAGATAAATTAAGTATTTTTAATAAAATGAATCATATTTTTTTAATATTATAAATTTTATTTTATATTTCTTGAATTCTGATATTAGATCATAGATAAAATTGTACAACTATAAAAGTAAACAAGCAACTATACAGTGAGAGTAAAAAAAAATAAAAGAAGAAAACAAAAAACAGTGAGACTGTGTGACTCCAGAAGCCTACATTGTGTGACAGTGGGAAAGAAGAGGAGCGTTGTGGTTTTAGTTTTAGTTTTATTGTAAAACTCTAAACCCTTTCATGTCGACCTCCGAGGACCCAAATGTAACAATGGCACAAGAGCAAGAGCAAGAAGAACAGGAGCAACAATCGGAAGAATGGGAAACTATGGCTCGAGCGTGGCTCTGTTCCTTTCCGGAGGCGAAGGAAGTGAGCATGGCAGAAGTGGAAGCGTGGATCGACTCCAACCTCGCCTCTCTTCCCGAAGGCCTCCGATCCATGCCTCGCCCCGATCTCTCCAACCGACTCATCTCCTTCCAGAATTGCATCAGACTCCCCAACCAGGTTCTGACCAATTCCACCTTTTCTTCAGATCTCATTTCCTTTAATCACACGCGCCGCTCTTTCTGTTCTTGCTCTGCATTTCTTACGGAGTTTGGTTTTTTCAGGAACAGGAAGCGAGTCAGCTTGATCTTCCGCAAGCGCGGTTTCAGCGCACTGATCAGTGGATTCCGGTGTATTCGTGGCTGGAGACTTTGGATAAGGATGAGGTGGTTAAGTCCAAGGAGATTTCTGACTGGTTAACGGAGAACCCTAAGGTTCAAGAACAGTTGTGCTCCCGCCATTCGCGATACCATTTGATGCATTACATAAAAAAATGTCATCTCAAGATATTAAAAAGAAGGGATAAGAAGAAGGTATTCAATTCCATCCATGTTCATTTTATCACATTGTGGTTATCTGGTGCTCTTTTGATCCATTAAGTACTAATACCTAATTATCTGTAGTCATGGAATTGAATATGGTTTTTAATATTTATCGTGTGTGAAATTTTTGTTCGGTGTTGACTATTTGTTTGCTGGACAGGGTTTAGAACAGCCTGACAAAGACTCGCCGTTGAAGATTCAGAAAGATGTGGTGATGAAACACTCAGCTCCCCTTCCAAGTATGCTTTATTCTTCTTACCTCTAAATTGTCTATGCTTTATGCGGTGGAATCTTTGTTTCATCTTCATTCGGCCAAAATTGCATTTATTATCTATTATGATTATCCTATATAAGTGCATTATTGGAAACTTGTTTGTGGGAGAAATTGTCAGAAATGCTTTCAAACAAATGCAAGTGTAAATCCTCATGTGCAATCAATTTAATTTTGTGCTTGTTTAATATAATAGTCAACAGTCTGCTATACTAAGGCAATTGTGGGATAGTGAAGCAAAGCAGCCCACCGCTGCTACTGGACTCAAATAGCGGAGCAGTTTTCAATAGTTCAATAACTATTTTTTATCTGGGTATTTTTTGGTAAAAAATTCACAAAAAAGTTACCTCGGTTTGAACCTCTATTCCTTCTTAGTTCATACTCCATAGAACTATATGTTTTATCCGTTGTTCTGTTTTTTCTTATTCCTTTTGACTTTCATAGTTCACATTTTACTATTTGTTTTTTCCTAATTTGTTATGTTTTTCTTCTATTAATTTCACTAATTTCTCCTAGATTGGTGGGGATTGTGTTTAGATTGTTCATCATAAATTCCTTTAAATTAAGGATTATTGCTTCCTTTTTTATTATGTGTAGTATAAATTTTTTAGTTTGCATTATTATAATATTTAAAATATTGCTCATCCTGCTTCCAGCAATCCTGCTAGCGTTTTCAGAGTTAGCCGTAATGCACTGCTATGAGATCGATAACTTCGACGCATAAATTTATTCTGTTTTCAATATATTGTGGTTTGAGTTACTCTGTAGGGTACAATTTCTAAGTTTTTCTCATTTTCCAGTGGCCCTTTTTACAGGCTTCTGTTGAGTCAGTGCATGTCTGTGTAGTGTTGTGAGAAACCACTCTAGCTTTAGTTGTCCTGAGGAGAGAAATTTGGGTGGGTTAGTATACATGTTGTTTGATCTTGTTTATACTCTTATATTTGGTCTATCTCCATATTCTTGTTTGCTGACTGGACTGGTGAAAATATATACTTTTTTACAAGGTATGTGATTATATTCCCCCGAAAATGACATTTTGTAGAATTAAAAGGTATGCTTGGTTAACATTTAACATTTTTTTGAAATGTTTTTTAAAATTCTGTTGGTGATTGAAAGTATGTGATAGAAACTAGTGAGTGAATGTTAATAGTTGGGTTGTAAGCTTATTTCCATCCTTCTTTCCCTTGCCATGAGAAAGCGGCACGTCTTATCATATAATTAACAATAATTAAGCAAGACACGATAAAGTCATTTCCCTGGAAATGTAAATGCCCAAGAATATTTTTCAAAATATCATTTCAAAATTCATTTTCTCCAAGTATAACTTCATGATTATTTATGAGAAACACCCTAACTTTTTCATTGGAACCTGGAGTTTAGTTTGCTTTACTATCTCATGCCCCCTCCCCATATATTTGTTATTTCTACTATGGTACTTTTATAACTGCACAATTTGTATACAAATGGCAGACTCTAGAAAATTCCTATCTGATTTTAAGATGCTCAAATCTCAGACATTTTCTGTGTTCTTTTTTAAGTTTCTTACTTCCTATTCAGTATGGGTCATTTTTCTTATTTTGATTATATATGTCTAATTCTGCAAAAATGCCAGACCATAAAACAATTGTGTATTTTGGATCATGCATGTGTTCTAGGATTTATGCTTGTACTTTTCATTTCTGTATATTTGTAGGTATAGGTGTTGATCTTTCCTCTAAACTTTCCAGGTAGTTCTGTAAGTAATCTGCCCAAAGATAGTGATTTGTTCCTGGCCAAAAAAAATGAAGCTTATCGTAAATATGAGATGTAAGTGAATGAGCACATTTTGTTTGTATGGCTACGTAGATATTACACTTAATCATAGTCCAGTTCTCCTCACATTAATTTTGTTTCAGTTTAGTGGAGTTGGAGAAGCTGCTTACCCCCGCATTCTCAAAGCAACCTAGCATATAAATCAGTTAGTGTTGGAAACGTCAACTGTGGTGTCTGCATAGTAAGTGTTTGACTTAATAGGTGCCCATTCTCATTTACATGGAATGGTAGATCATATATGTAAAAAGTAGTGTAGCGGAAATACTTTTACCATCATCTGACCATTACAGCAACTTCAGAAATGACGAATCTGAGCTGGTTTGAAGTTTCCTAACGTGAGTAATTAAACATTTTTGTGAACTTCTGTGGGATGATAAATAATTGACACTAGTTAGGACTATACTTAACCAATAAAAAGGATTACCAATTATTTAAGCGCTATTTGTTCAATAGCATTCAGTTAAAAATATAAAATTACTATTGCACACACATCTATGATGTTAATCAACCCAGACCTCCGCATCATGCTCCCCAATACTTATAGCTGTGAATAATCAACGGTCCAATTGAACTAAGATATTTGACCATAGGCAATTACTTCCTCCACGCAATCATTTTCTTCCTACATCCCATTACTTCCGGAATTTATTTTCCGGAACACAATAAATAATTCTGGAATTTTTTTTCCCAAAATCATTCACCCTCTCCTTTAATGGAAAACATTTCCCGGAATGTTTCGATGGGATGGGGGGTGAAATTTGAAGTGGTAAATTTTCACGGCCTGGTATTGTTTATTTTAAATTCCTTAGAACCTGTCTTGAAAAAATTCTGAGGATAATTCTGCGGATGTAATGTTAACTTGGCTTTGCCGGTCTGTGCGTGTTTTTACTGCCCAAAGGTTAGTAAGTGGTGTTCAATATTTTTTAATAACTTTGAAATCAATCATTGGAACTATGTCTTTCATAGTTTCTGCAATGGGTCCTTTTGCAGAAATGAATTAAACGGGCAAATCATGAAGAACGTGATGTAGGAGAGAAGCTTAACACAATGGGATTCTTTTCATTTAAAAAATTTGTATATTGAACTCCCGGAAGCCATCAATCATGGAACTAGTCATTAGGAAATGTTGATTCTGGAACACGAAGCCTGGAAAAAAGGTGCAGTTGAATTTTCGTTGTCTATATATTATGCATTATGGAGAGGAAAAAATCTATAAGAAAATTGCCATGCAAAGGCATCTGTTATGCAGGCGAGGCTCCAAGGGAGGTTTACACAACCAGCAAGGAGTGGATATAGTAGGCATCATTTAGAACTCATTTCTCTGGAACTGAGCATGATTGTTGGCCAAAGCATGCAGAGCATAAGATGGTAACAAGGGAGGTACCAAGTGACTTTTGGGGTTCCTGTACTTCCAAGTTTTCTTTCTGCAATTTCAAACTTTTCTAAATCCCTTAACTAATCTTTTGACTAGGATAAAAAAAAATCTTTTATTTATTTCATTCATTTCCTTTCACTCACTTTTCCATCTAATCTAGTGTCGCACGACCCACACAGAATTTTTCTTCCTCTCCTTCACCACCACAACACATCACTTGTCACTACAACTTTTCTCACATATAATCTTTAATCTTCTAGCACATCATTTCACTCGAACAAGATATACATTCTTTACAATTTATCTTTACAACATTTAATTTGAAGACATTTAGTTTAGTTAGTTTAGTTAAAATCTGTAGTTGTTAAACGTAGGAAAAATAGGAATTAGAGATTTAGAATTACAAATTTGAAACGTAAAGTTAAAAACTGGATTTCGAAATCTTGTTAACAAGTTCAAATAAATAAATAAATAAATAAATAAATATATATATATATATATATATATATATATATATATATATATATATATATATATATATATATATATATATTAGTTTTTTTTAATTTTATTTTTAGTGACTTTTATTTATTTTGTGTTCTTCTTTAGGATTTATGCCTATTAATTCTTTTTAGAATTTTTTATTTAATTGTTATTTTAATTTTGTTGTTCTTGTTTTTTTTTTAATTGGCTTAAATACTTTTTTAGTTTTTATTTTTGTCAACTTTGTTCAATGTAGTTTCAATGTTAGTAATTTTTTATTATGTTGTCTAAATTGTTAATGACTACTCATTGAGAGTATTTGAATGAAGGGTTGAATTTTTGCTTATGTGGGTTGTCAAACACAGTATGAGTTGGAATTAATTTAATTAATTAACCTTAATTACAGTTACCATGGTCTTGACTTCTCTTCTAAAGCCAACACATGCTTCTCCTTCACTTATTTTCTTCATTCCTTCCATTTCAATCACCTTCATCAACACACATAACGCATCGCTCAACCTTAATTTCTTCTTTCCCAATCACATATTCTTCATTGAAGGTGTATACTCTTAGTAGTATTTATGCTCTACAAAGTCATAAACACAGGGGTTATCACCCAACTTTCTCCCAAGGTTAATTTATATATATATATATATATATATATTCACATAACATTATACTCATTAGCAACATTAAGAATGATACAGATCAATACGAAACAACCAAAGGAATAAACCAAATCATGTAATATAAATTGGTGCTCAATGTCATTCTTCTCGCAAAATGGCCCACTTAACGATACCATGCTATTGCTTATCAACCTGGACTTGAAATGGTTTCAGAGCTATAATGGAATGTAGTGTTCAGCAGTGCCCTACCACCACCCACTGCTTAGCATCAAACCATTGCCCACAATGGTTGCATAGCGAGAAAAGTGGGCACTCAACGATCTGAAGCAAAATTGCTTCCAGACTTGCAATACCAAACTAGTGTTTAGCGCCTCATTAGTCTCGCTTAATGCCATATTTGGAAACAACCACTTCAAATATGTGATTTGGGAAACTAGGGACATGTTCAAATGATCAAATTGTTATTCCTGACTTAGTGCTTACCTTTCCTTGAATTTTTTTCATTATATTTTTCATTATATTCTATCTATTCATTGAAGAAGTGATGATCCAAAAATTCTTACTCAGAGAATTTTTGGACTTTGATTAAAAGTTGTCTTGAATCTGAATCATCGTGGTTTTAGTATGAATCTGAGGTTTTTTCTATTCATTCATATGGTCCTAACAAGAAAACCCTTATCAATAATAAAAATTCAAGAAGAAAGAAGACAACAGTAAATTCACATTATACAAATAAAAAAATGAAGTAAAGAATATTCAAGAGGCCTTAAAAGATCACCATAAAGACGAGTGTGCCGACTTGATATTTTGGCATTATAACAATAACGAAAAAGAATAGCTTTCATATTTTTCTTTTTTTATCGTAAGAGAAAATTATAATCATAGGATTAAATAAAGGAGTTTCAAACTTTCTATTATAGATATATGTTTTTGTTACAATTAATATTCTGGTATCCTATTCCTAATCCTAAATAGAATGGACGCAGAGATCTATATATAAACATAGTATCTATTTAGATACGCTTGAATGAACCCTTCTCATAATGAGAATGTATATAACCCCATTTATGTTGGGTCCGGTATAGAATGAACTTAGAATCATGGAATCGACTCGATCATCAGATTTTCGATTCTAAGTTCATAACCCTAGCCTATTCCCATTTTAGGTAGAGCATATCTACTAATTTTTTGATTCAGTTTAGTAAGGCAAGAGTTGAACTAAGAAATAGATTCTAGAAGCTAAAAAAGGGTATCCTGAGCAATTTCAATAAAAGGGTTCATTGATATTCCTGGTATAATAGATGCTATCACACATACAATCATGCTTAATTGGATGGAATTGTTTGATCTTAAAGGGGACCTTCTATAATTTTGCACGTGAGGAGTTATTTCTTGGTTTCGTCCAGTCATTAATAACTTGATTATTTTTAGATAATAGTAGATAGAAACAATGCTTGTAAGGAGTCATATTGAAACTAAGAAATATAAGCATGTCTGCCATCCACACCAGAATAAATGAAGTTTTCCGAAAAAACCTGCTAGTGGAGGAAGACCTCCTAAGGATAAGAGACATAGGGCTAAAGAGAGAGCCAAATAAGGATCTTTCGTGTATAATCCTGCATAATCTCGAATGTTATCAGTTTCGGTACGTAGATCAAATGATACAATGCAAGCAAAAGTTCCTATATTCATTGAGATATAGAACATCATATAAGTTATCATGCTTGCATATCCACCATTGGAATCTCCAACAATTATTCCAATAATTACATATCCGATTTGAGTTATGGAGGAATACGCAAGCATACATTCTTAACGTCAAAATGGACATTAACTTGCTCAAAAAGTCAGATCATTAGTTTCCTTAATCACCACAGTCCAAACACATCCAACACTTAGTTCAAGTAATCAAACATACCATATAATTCAACGCAAAAGGCAATCATGTTCAACATACCAAATTTAATCAAATATCAAACTCACGCGCACTAAAGCATCTAGCTTTCCTTACCTAACATATGACCAAAAAGCTATAGTGAGGTCTTAAGACAACTCCACAAGCACAAAAATCTTTATATGCTCCTTCAAACAACAAAAACATGATCAGGACACACCGTTAAGACTACTGATAAGTAGAAAGTCTAATACAAGACTAAGATATCACATGGACAAAATTGCCACATGCATAGAAAACACAAAAATAAAAGAAAAAAGTAGAAACCAACTTACTATTTTGTAGAAACTGATCGGCTAGAGTTGAAGACCTTGCCTCTAGGATTACTCAAGCAGTGTCTATTCTTCAAACAGAGAAACATGGGATTAGAATCTTTAGAGAGAGGGTAGAGAGCTCTAAAGATTAAAAGTTTAAAGAGATGGTATGATTTTAGATAATGAAACTCATTTATATAAATTCTATTTATATTTTAAATTTTTAATATTAAAATAATCGAGTCTCATTATTTAAAATGTGTTATCACATCTAAGACACAATTTTCTAGGATCTTATATCAGGAGATTGTAGGAATAAGCTAGATTGTATCTATGATAATAGCCCATTGGGGTTTGAAAAGTTACTCTCTTGTAGGAATAAGAAAGAAAAGTTCATTCACAAGATATGCTTGAAGAAATTAATCTAAGGGGAGAAATAAGTAAAAGACTACCTTTTATCAACAAGTTGCTAATCAAGGAAATAAGGGAAAGCTTGACAAAATTGTTGCATGAGTATAAAGTTTACTTTGTTTTGCAATATGAAGAGATGTCTGGATTGGATGGATGCCTGGTTGACCTCAATTACTAATCACTAAAGGTAAGAGGTCAATCAAACAAGCTCCTCAAAGATTCGAACCTAAAGTGTTGGACAAAATCAAAGAGGAAATTGAAAGGTTGTTGAAAGAAAAATTCTTCTAAACAACTTGGTATGTTAATTGGATTTCAAATATATTTCCAATAAATAAGAAAATTGGTAAAATGGGAATTTGCATTGATTTTCAAGATCTTAATAAGGCTACTCTAAAATATGAGTATCATATGCCAATTGCTCGGATGTTAATCAATGTTGTGGTAGGAAATGAAATGTTGAGTTTATCACATGGACATTTTGAGTACAACCAAATATTTATAACTAAGAATAATATTTCAAAATTAATTTTCCTATGCTGAGGGGCATTAAGAACGTATGGATGATTAATAATGACTTTTGGATTGAAAAATATTAGAGCCACTTATTGAAAAACTATGAACTTGATTTTCCATGATTTGATTAGTGATTACATGCAAGTTTATATTGATGATGCTGCAATTAAATTAAAATTTGAAAAGTTTCGATTTAAATTATTTGAGAAAATATTTTGGGAGAATTAGAAAGCATTGTTTGAAAATGAATCCATTAAAATGTGCCTTTGGAATAAGTGCACGTGAATTCTTAGTATTTATTATTCATGTAAAAGGCGTTAAAATTGATAAAAATAAGGCCAAAACCATAATTTATACAAAAGGCCCTAATGAACAAAAATATTCCTAATCTTTGTTGGGAAAGATAAATTATTTGAGGAGCTTTATCTCTAATTTGGCAAGAAAGACTCATTTTTTTTTTCATTCCTAAGATTGAAGAAAGAACTACATTTAAAATGGGAGAAAAAACATTATGAAGCTTTGAGGAAGTGAAGAAAACACTAATTAATCCTCCAATATTAATGCTAGTTACTCAAGGAAAGCCTTTAATGTTATATATATAGTCATCAACATAAACAATATGAAGCATGTTAACACAAGAAGACCCAAATGAAGTAGAATGCACAATTTATTATTTGAGTAGAATATTACTTGATGCTCAAACTCAATATTGTGACATTGAAAATTTGTGCTTTTGTTTTATTCTTATTGTAAGTTGAAACATTATTTAAGACCTTATCAAATGATTGTATTTTCAACAAACAATGTATTAAAGTTCTTTTTCTCGAAGCTCATTATGAATAATGGCATTAGCAAATAAATGCTAGTGTTAACTAAGTTTTTGCTCCAACTCAAAAGTTTAAAAGCAATAAAGGCCAAGTAGTGGCTGACTTTATGACTGATGATACCAAAGATTATGTTGCACAATTGCTTTATGTCGAAAATCACAAATGGGTATTATATTTTGATGGATTGAGCACGATTAATAGAATTGGGGTAGGAATATTGATAATTTTCCATAATTACATTTTTATTAAGGTGTTATCTGAGATTCGACCAAATAGTTCAAATAATGAAACTGAATATGAAACATTAATTTAGGGTCTCAAGATATTATTTAAATTATGTTAGAAAAACATGTGAATACAAGGAGATTCTCAATTGATTATAAAGCAAGTGACTCAAGAATAAAAGTATTTAAATTCTCATTTGTATGAATATCTCATAGGAATTTTTCAATTGTTATATAAATTTAAGTAAGTTAACATTGAACATTTGTCTCAAGAATTTAATGGTGAAGCTAATGATTTAGCACAAATAGCCTTAAAATATAAACTTTCAAAAAGTTTTGATTGGTTGATTCAAATTAAAGAAAACTTGCTTAAAGAGTTCAACATTTTACAAATTGATAATTTAGATGATGATAGCTAGAGAAGTCCTATAGTTAAATATTTGAATAAAAGTGGGTCAATTGAATGATAAAATATCAAGAAAATAACTATTGATTTTGAATAATGAATTGTATACAAAGGGGGTTGAACATATTTTTCTACAATGACTCGACAACTATTAAGTATATACTAAATGTCATATATGATGGATGAAAAAGTGAAACGAATGTCATATAAACAAGGGTAATATTGGCCAACCATTTTAAGGGATTGTATTGAGTATGCTAAGTGTTGTAAAGAATGACAAAATTTCGTTTTTAGAGCTTAGCTAATTTTGGCCCAACCTAGCTTAGAGATTTGTTATCACTTGGTAATCATAGTTTAGGTTATTTTCATTTTCCCTTGTATTTTCCTAACCTTGTCTTGTTGTAGCTATCTTGGAATGTCCAAATAAATTTCCTTTACTTTGCAATTAACGTTGACGATTTTCAAAATTAAACTGTATTTAGTTGAGAAGTCCAATAAATACGTGTCTATAGTCAAACGAAAGTCCTTTGAGTATACTTATATTCTCCTAAATGTTTTGGATAAATGTTTACATGTTCCTAGATTTTTTTAAGTCTTTTTTTTAGCTCATCTTCAAAACTTCACCTTATTTGTCCCTTTCAGTGCTTTTGTTTTGCATCTTTGAGTTAATACTTTTTATTAGTTCATTACCAAGATCATAGAGTTAGGTTTCCATTATGTTTGTTTGAGTTTCATATTTCATCTTTTGATTCTAGTAGGTTTCTTTCTATTTTGTGTTTCTTGATCTTTTAAGATTTCATATCAATATATAAACTCTATTTTGGTGTGTAGTGGTTATACTTTACACTTAAAAAGAAGTGAAAAAGAAGTGGTAAAAGATTATAAGCAAGGGCTATAAAAGAAGTATCAAAAGAGCCTAGAAAAACTGCTAAAAATTATATGCATTTGACCATTAGCACTAGTTTGTTTGGTAAATTTGTTTTGGTGCACTTTTGCAATTTGTTTTGTGCATTTTACTACACTTTCCAATAGCTCAAAGTCTTGGCTAATGATGTTAAAAGAGTGGCCTTAGTGCCCCATATGCCTTGCCAAAGACAAGAAGCACCACTTTTCTATTCTAGTAAATTTTGTTTTTGTGCGCCTATTCTAGTGTTTTTCCTTAGGTCATCTCTTTTGTGTGCTTAAGTTTCTTTTCTTACAATTTAATTTCTTGCTTTTATTCTTTGGTTTCTTGGTTTTGTTGTACACAAATTCCTTTTGGAAAGTCTTTATTGTTTTAAGACCTTTTCTTGTTTTTTTCTTGGTTTCTCTACTTTTAGTTTTGGTATCTTTATGGTGTAGATTCTCTTTTTTTGTGGTAAGCCAACACTTTGAGGTATCATCCTAGGTGGTGGAGACCTAGTGGGAGCTTAAGGTCTTGCAAAGAGACAAGAAGAAAAGTGAGAGAAACACTTGGGAGGAAGGCCTACAATTTGGGTGTATTTTCTTTGAGTTGTAATTGCTTTCTTTTTCCTATATAGATGGCCTTGTTAGGTTGTCTTAGGGGAGTCTTTGGTGCTCAATCCCATCTCCTAACAAAAACCTTTAAACCTTATTAAATTTCGTTTTAGTTGTTAAGTTTGAAGGATCCAATGTTCCTTCTAACTTTACCATCAGGTTACATAGTTTAGTTCAATTACTTTCCTCAATTGTTTGTAGTTTAATGTGTGTCTACTTGTATTGCAAGTTTGATTCCCTTTGAGGAAATTGGTATAAGAAAACTTAAGGAAAACTTTGGCTAGAAAAAGGCTTGGTTTTTAAGCAATTCATTGTGATTCACCTTCCTTTCCTATAAGTGAACTTAAGACTTTTTTGTCTCCTAAAGCTTGATGAGTGCACATTTATGCCTTCATTTGGCCTTTAATATTGAATGCTTAATTTATTTTTGTACTTTAATAGAATATTTTAATTAAGATTTTTTATATTTGGGATAAGATACAAAAACATGTTCAAAATAGCTTTTTAGTTACATAAATGTTCTTTGGATATTTTGAGGTCTGTTAGTGCAGTTGCAGTTAAGTTGAACTCATTGAGGTATAGAAATAAATCGGTTAAGGTTTCGTGACACCATAAAGATAAATCCAAGAATAGAAAATAATCAAGACCACAAGAATTTAATCTAAGCATAACATGAAAAAGTGAAAAAACTTTAACTAAACCAAGAAGAGGGAACATGCAACAAAAATTAGATCTTGCGGTTTTCTCTGTTTTAGATACTAAAAGGGCCTGGATAATTGATAATGTTTATGATTAAAGACAATTTGGGAAAATAAATCTTAAGATATTTTATTTGATATTTTTAAATAATTACCTTATTTAACTATATCAACAAATATCAAAAGATAATATTTTCCAAATCTTTTTTTAATCTAGTAAATATCTATTCAAATATTTTTATATATCCACAATAATCAAATATATTTTGAAGATATTGGATTATTCAGAAGATAATTGGAGAATATTACATTATCATAAAGAAGATTACAACAACAGAAAAACCTAAAACAAAGCCCAATCCAATTTCTATATAAAGAGACTTAGCAAAACACATTAGGGGAGCTTAGGAACCTTTTGAGGAGTTCAAATTTTGTCCTATCTCTCTTATCTCATGATCTTAACCCTCTCTTCTTCTATTTTCATATTATTTCTACATTCCATGGAGTGTTAAGCCTATGAAGTTGATTCTGCTATAATTTCTTAATTGGATTATGAGGTTAGATGAATAAATTTGTTTGTTCTATTTTTATTCTTGTTGTGATTTTATTTTTATCTATGTCTTTTGGTTCTTAATCAAGTAAAAGTAATGATTTTTACATTATAGCAAGTTAACATGGTGTTAAATCAACATAACATATCAATCATATGAGTCCAAGGGTTTTTATTTTTGATTGAAAATTTACTTTGATTAAAGTTAGAAACTTATATGATTAAATGGGTTTTTTCAAATAATTGAGAATGTATTTTGATCAGTGGTAAAAACTTTAACAAGAATTAATCAAGAATGTACTTTGGTTAATTAGTTTTTACTATATTTAAGAGGTAAAAGAATAGACATGATTAGACATAATAATATTTAATTGAGAATGTACTTTGGTTAAATTTACTATGATTAATCTACGAAGTTCTTGCTTTTAATTGAGAATGTACTTTGGTTAAGAGTGAGAACGCAAACAAATTAATTAAGAATATAAATTGATTAATTTGAAAACCTAAGACAATAATTAATTGAGTAATAATCGTTATATAACCAATGATGAATCTTATTTTAAAAAAGTAGTGATATCAACCTATTTTATTTATCATTGTTTTCATCTTTTTAAATCTTTTTATAAAGATTTAAAATAAAGAAGAATAAATAAGTCTCTTTTTCTTCTAGTTGCTACTATTACAACTTATCTTATGTATAGTTTTATTTTTTATCTTTAGGTAGCTTATATACCCTAAAGAAGTTGTAGAATTAAGAGATGTGAGTCTTAAAACATCCTTGAGAGCTATTGTCCAGACTTGTAGGCCTTCAAGTCCCACATTCTTTAGTTTTCTCCACCTACTTCATCTCCATTATGAGGAGGGTGTGTGGCCACTACCTATGGGAAATCCTCTCCAATGTGAGAGTGACACATGACCACTAACACATAGGTGGGACTCCCACTCCCTTGCACTACAAGTTAGCTTTAAAACGTTAACACCCTTGGTCAAACAAGCTTGGACATCCATTTGGGTCAACATTGGGCCTTGGCCTTTTGTTGACTTAAATGGTCAAAAACCCTATTCTACTTGGCCCAAAATATAAGGCCTAAAAATAAATCCTACACTACTAGGCCTAGGATACAAAGTCCAAAATTATAGTACTCTGTGATGGCCTAAGAGAATAAGAGCCTGATTTCACCTTCCATGGATGACTCTTCTTAGATTTGCTTGGCCATGTTTCTTGAGATTGGACCCTTGGCTAGGGGTTTGCGATCAATGATTATGACATATGCTTATCTTATATTTTGGTTAGCTCACCCTTACTTGTTTGTGTTTATGAGATTATTTTATAACTCATATTGTTATACGATAAAAGATCTTGTTACAAATGATGTTGGAGCTTTTTAGAGCAAGGAGTCACATTAATTTTGGAATGTATTATGAAATAATAAGAATTTCCAAGTTGTATTTTGAAATAAGTTACTTAAACATACAACATAATTTGCATAGCATAAGTTAATTAAGCATTAGTTGATACATTGTTTGTTACATTCAATAGATAGAACATATCTCTTAAGCACATCAGGTAAAGTCTAAGGGTAGTCATCCAAAACAATGTGTCTAGTCATCCCTTATAGCCTAGGAAATGTTGAATAAGTAGACTCAACTTAATGCATCAATCACAATTCATATAGAATCTAGAGACAAACGTCGAAGACTTATCATCTAAACGATGTCATACCTCACATCGTCGAAGACGAATAATCTACAGACAATTATATATAGATGCAAAAGCCTCGTTTAGTAGTAAATCCAACTAGACCTATGACACATCAACTATGTTAATTTTTTCTTAAAAATTCACCTTTCCATGTCCTCCACTATCGTACAAGACTCATTAAATGAGCAATGATGATTTATTTCAAAATTCCTAACGAATACAATTCCAAACCTCCACCTTTATCCCTCACATCATAACCGTCAAACCAAAAATTCATCGTGCTCTCTAAATCATCAAAGCCTTCTCTCGACATCTCTCTCCCAAAACCTAAAATCATTGGAAACCACTCTATAATCATGGCCACTCACCCTGAGGAAATTCTCACTATTGATGAAGTGTTTGCTGCTGCCAGAAAATCATCCTTCATTAATCAAAATAAAGACAAAGCAATCGGAATTTACCTAGAACACTAGGTAGACCTTAAAGACCTAAGAACTCATGGTTATGACATTCTACTGGATGCATATCATTGCGACATTCATCGCTTCTTTGAATGGGATTCTCCAATTCTTCTCAAAACGATTCGTCAGTTTTGGACCAGTATGGAACTCAAAGAATAAGATATTATCTCAAAGGTACTAGGTCACGAAATGCTTGTTAACACTACAACCATTGCGGATGCGATTAACTATCCCAGAGTTGACAACTGTTACTATGACGGCTCACATAACATGTATGAAGATCACAGTAGGAACAAAAGGACCATTTATGATAGTTTCCTAAATCTCACTATCAACAAATTTCGTGGAAATTTTCATTCTCACTTTCCAAAAAACATATTTGTCTCTAGTAAATGGAGGTTTGTTTATAGAGGCACCCTCAACAAAGGTTTGATGTTGTCCCGTCATTTTGAATTACTATCAAAGCAAGCTTTGATACCAATTGTCAGACCGGTGCAACAGAATGGTTAGCGTGAACAACAAACCAAGAGGGGGCTGAATTGGTTTTTTATCGCAAATCGTGCCTTTAATAATTTTCTCTTATAATTAAATTCCTCAACGATTTAAAAAAATAAGAAAGTAAAGGAGAGATAAAATTACACAGTTGATTTTCATAGTGGTTCAGATCACAAAGATCCTACATCTAGTTATTAATCTCAAAAGAAAATTAACGCTTCACTATCACAAACCAACAAATTGCTATAATCACAAAGAAAATAACCAAGTTTAAGGTTATTTTAGAATGACAGTCCCAATCCAATATATAGAGATCTCACTCAAGGATACCTCCAAAAAATTGTTGTAAGCTATCTAACGAGTTTAATGTATGCACAACGGTCAAAAATAGGCTTGAAAACTCTTATAATTGCACATGATAATCGATTATGGTAAGTCATAATCGATTATGGATAATTGATTATCATTAGTTGTTAATCGATTATTCTAGAGACAAAATGAGTTTTTAGAAAACTTTCAAAACCTCTTTGTGATAACCGATTATCTTAAGTGTTAATCGATTATTGTAGAGTTTTTCTTACTCCAAAAAGAATTTTAAGGCACAAAATACATGGAATCAAGGATAAATAACACCTTATACATGAAACTACTAAATTACAAAAGCTTTAACACAAAACAAGTCTTCATGAAGGTTTTCTTGCAACTTGAGCACTCGAGACTTGACTTTGAGACATCATCAAAACTTCTTAAGCTTTATCTTTATGCTAATAGATACAAGTGTTTAATTCTCTTTTGATTTTCCAAACATAATCAGCATAGATTTACAAGTATAGATTCTAATAACTCTTAGTTTAACGATTAAATAAGACAAGGAAATTTGAGAACTTGTGAAGTTCTTTCTTTTGTTCTATGAATAGAGTTAGACAATGTAAGCTTGTGAGAGAATAATAGTGTAACATTACAATGATAGCAAAAGATTTTGTATTCTTGTGCAAGTCCTCCTTTTATATCTTTCTTCAAGAGATTACTGTTAGTTAGAGATAGTTATTAGGTGGCTTTTCGTAGGAAGATATGTACTTTTCAATGCCTTGGGAAGAGCAACATTGTTTTTTGCAGTTAAAGCTTGTATGATTATGGTACATAAAAGCTTTAGGACACATTCCAAGAATGTCTTCCTCTCTCTGAATGTCTTTCTGATCCTTGTGCAGTGTTTTTGAGTATATCTTGATAGTGATAATATCTGCACAGATAAAGAGGGAAAAAGCAGACAAGGTACAGTACGTACATGCATCATTTAATGATCTATACATTGATATAGTGTTGAAGCATGTTTTGTATAATAAGCATTTAGTGAAAGTCTGAGCTTTTTCAAGTAATGATAATTGACAAGATATAGCATTTATTTCTTCTTTCACTAAATATGCGTTTGAAAAAATGTTGTTTATTCTTTTATACATGTCACGTCATGATTTGTTTTATAAACGTTTAGCAAGAATGCTCTCATGTGAACATTATCCAGTTGTTATACATCTCTAAACGATATTTTGTTAAACTTTAAAACTTTGAGATGTTAGATAGTTTATTCTTTTTAAGCAATCTTATCTTAACATTTTGCCGTGAACAAGTCGTACACATCACATCTTTGCTAAAAGCATTATTGTTCTTCCAAGACGCAACCTAGCACCTGACTTCATTGATAAAAAGCTTCCTACCTTCACCGAAGTTAACTCCCAGGGTAATGAATCTTTCTCAAAGAAGGCTATTTAAGGAAGACTAGATGAAGAGAAGACAACACGAATATATCTTTGAATCTTGTGTTGTTACTTTCTATCTAAGCTTTCATCGTCTAACGCTTTCTTTATAAAAAAATGTTTTACAAGTCTTCAGATTTCTTTGTATTGAAATTATCCTCTCTTTAAGAGCTTTGAATCTATATTTGTTTTTCAAAAGGCACCTTTGTTGTGTTTGTATATTGAATCAAAACACTTAGTTATTTAGTTTAGTTGAGTTAAATGATCTAGTCAAGAAGATTAATATTGAACCACGAGTGGATAAACTCGTCTATCCAAGCTAGATAGTTTGTAAACCATGAGTGGTAAAACTCGTTATAATCTTTTAAAGATATATGGAATCCCTTAAGTGTGTTAAGGGAGAACTAGGCGTAATTCTTTTAGAGTAAACTAGTATAGAAAATAAGTTTGTCTTGATTATTCTCTTTTCTAAAATCTTTCTTAAAGTGTTTTTAAAAACTTAAATGTTTAATATTTATTAGAGACCATTTAACTTATGTAAAAAAAAATTAAACATTTATTTGTGAACAAGTTTTAAAAACTCTATTTAATCCCTCTTTTAGAGTTTATTCTATTTTTCAATTTTTACAAACTAAAAAAAAAACTAATAAATTATTCTCTGTAATAGAGTTTCTTTTTTAAGTTTTCTCTTTTTCTTTCATTCTCCTAACCATGTAGTAACTCAGTTTCAATGAATAACAATAATGAATATCAATAGAAAAATTCATCAAATTCCATGACATTATGTCCGAAAACTCTAGAAACTATTGGTTTGGTGGTTTCTAATGTTAGGTTAACAAAGAACATGAAATAAATTTCACTGTGATCGTCGTCGCACAAGTAACCGACGCTAGTATTGCTGAACCTAAAATTAAATTAATACTAAAATAATACCACAGTAGTAAAAAATGTCAATAGCATAGCCAACATAATAAATAAATACTATACTTTTGGCTATTATAATTAGTATTATTACTTCTATTTAAATTATTAGTTATGTTAGTATTGTGGCACCATAAAAATATGTTTATCTAATAATAACACAATCAAACAAATTAAAAACTATTTCTGATACAAAATCATAAAAACCAAACATTTATTATATTCATAAACACGTAAAAAATAGTACAAACACTTTTTCTTACGGGACATGCGAATTTATTTTACGAAAAAAAAAATAGATTCTTAAGAAGAAAATAGCTAACAATAAAATTTTGTTATGAACCGTCATTGTTTGAAAGTGAAAGGGTTAAAATATGAAAGAGAAAGGATAAGAAAGAAGGAAGAAGAATATAAGTAGAATGTAACACGTGCAGATGAATGGAGAGTGATAAGCTAACAGAGGAACAAGTGTCATGCATGCTGCATTCGCGTGGCATGTTTCTTTATCTCTCTTTGCACCAAATTAGGATCATAAACTCATCCTTTCCTTCGTCTCTTTCATCGCCTACGCCAACGCTTCATCATTTTCCACCAAAACTTCCTTTCTTCTTACACCATTTTCTCTTCAACTAGATCTTTCTCTCCTTCACCACCCTTCTTGTAAGTGCCTATCTAATATATTTCTCTTTTTCTTTCTTATCTAAACACCCAGCAATCACTTTAAATTTTATATAACTTTATTGAATGAATACAAGCATTGCACAGAGCATATATACATATATAGATACAGTTTTATGTGATAGTTTCACTTCTTTAATAAATCTTTTCATTCTTATGGTTAAATCTACAGCAAATATACGAGGTTAACTGTTCTTCTTATGGTTAATTATGATCATTGTCGGGGATGATGTCGTGTTGTGACACATGTTTATGTAACGTCTTTGTGTAATTTTGTTTCTATAGGAAGTGAATAAAGAAGAAGAAAATGTCTGGTGTGTCTCTAGCAATGTCTCGTCCACCAGCAGCAACGGGAGAAGAAAGGGTGTCTTCAGCAGGCATGAAGTCTTCACATGGTGGCATGATGGGTTCGCTACGCATGATAGAGCTTCAGCTTGTGGCCTTCATTTTGGTGTTCTCGGCAAGTGGCCTTATCCCACTCCTTGACCTAGTTTTCCCAGTACTTGCCTCTGCTTACATCTTGGCACTCTCATATTTTGCCTTTCCATCAAAGTCGTCATCATCAGGTTCATCTGGGTCGGAGAATGAGCTCTTCAAAGGGAGCAGAATGTTCCGAATGTATGTGGTTGTTGGAACCACTGTGGGGTTGTTCTTACCACTGGCTTATGTGCTTGGAGGGTTTGCGAGAGGGGATGAGCATGCTGTGCGTTCAGCCACCCCTCACTTGTTCTTGTTGTCCTTTCAGATATTGAGTGAGAACATCATCGGAGGCTTGTCTTTGTTTTCACCACCTGTGAGGGCCATGGTTCCCATGCTCTACACAATCAGGAGGATCTTTGTGGATATTGATTGGATTCATGATGTGTGGCTCAACAAGACTTTGCCTGTCAATGCCAGCTTTCAGGTATTTTCTTTTGAGTGTTGATTTGGTTTCTATGATTCATTTTTTAATAATGTTATATCATTGCTACTAGAACTTATGTCTGGTGTGCATGTATATGCAGGACATGGCGTGGCATATCTTCGGGAAGTTTCTGGCAGTGGCCAATCTGGTTTATTTCTCAATCAATCTATTGGTGTTCTTGGTTCCTTGCTTCCTTCCAAGAGCTTTTGAGAGGTATTTTGAAGACAAGGGAGAGATCTTTGCTAAGTCAGCAGAGGATAAGCGATCTGTGGTTCAGAACAAATCCCAATTTCCAGAAAAGAAGACAGATTAAGAGCCAATTTCACTTCACTTGCAATTTTCAATACTTGAGTATTTTCTTTTTCTCTTAAAAAACGTTTATGACTGTATGATGATATGTGAGCCTGGACTTCAAATCTGGCTCCTTCTTTAGATTAAGAAACTATGTGGTTTTTTTATAGATTTTATGTATCATACATGTTAATCCTAATCTGGAGATTTTCTACACTCTTTTCCCCTTTCTTCAATAATATCAATAGCCATCTTAAAATCTCAACACTTTGGATGATATCTATCTTTATCTGACATACATTGGAGTTATAGAAAGACCCTTTTAACACTTGTTTTTTGTAGGCGGAATTGCAATAAATTATAATGTATATATTGTGAAAATATCTACTAATCATTCCTCTAATCATATTGTGAAAATTGTTAGAACAATACCGATTTTGCCTAGCTCAATAAAATAGTTTCTTTAGTAATTGTAAGTTTCTTATAAAACTTTTATCAAATAGTGTCTTAAAAGTTTAAAAAGTGTAGAAAAAAAAATCAACACAGTTAATTTCGTTCTTTTCACTTATGACCTTAGTACTTGGATGGTGATGGGGTAATCTTTGATGATTTTTTGCTATATTACTCGTGACAAAATGTTAGAGCATCCCGTGTGATTTATTTTAACTACCTCTTTTTAGAATTGGTCTAACCTTATTCAAATTCTTACTCAAATTCAAAGTTGAATTTAAATAAGAAAGACACATTTAATTATAGCCTTAAGGTGTCTTCAAAGTAAAATCATAAAAGTTATAGAAGTAAAATCATAAAAATAATAACTTAGGCAAAAATATTTTTCAATTCCAATAGGAGAAAGACAACTTAACTTAGAAACAAAGGCAAAAATATTTTCCAATTCCAATAGGAGAAAGACATTTGGTCATTACCTATGAAAAATCATCTACCTAGAGTGAGATGTGATTGAGCATGACATGTAGTCACTCTCACATGAGAAGTCTCTCACACTCTTGTTCACCAAACTAAGTTAAAACTTTGACCACATGGTCAACTTAACCTAAGTTCATGGGCAATAAGTCGTACACTACTTGATTCAAAATACAAGATCCAAAATCATTCCTACTCTACAAACTCTAAGATGACCCAAAAGAGAGTCTAAACCTATTTTCCATAAATAACTTCAATAGTTCTTGATAGTGTTTGACTACGACAAAAGACCAACAACTAATAATGTGTTTTCCTTTCGTTTTTTACGAAAGATCTTGGAATACTAGTTACTTAGTGGAGTGTGACGTGTGCATTTTTTGTTATAAGGAATGATGTTGCAGCCTATATTAACGACCAAGTTATTGCATTAATCACAAACTTTTTCCAAAACAAACGGACCATTCCAGATTACAAATTTATCGTTATCAAAATAACTCTTGTAGACAATGATATGGCAACTTCCAAAGATTAATCTTTTGAGTTATCAAGTCCTGCGTTAAATAAGCCGCTCAAACTGAGTGGGTGCACATACATTCGCCAACTAGTGCTTTTCTGTCTCCTTGCCCCAACATCTATGCTCTTGAACTTCATATCAACTCAACTACAGACAAAATCTCGTTTTGCAGTATCCGTAGCATGGAACATTAAATGCTTCCCTCAACCAGAATTGTTAAATAACTGTTATAGTCCAGTCTTCTTCAACACGGACATTAGGTTTGCGTACAGTCACAACAGCTGGTGCGCGTGCCCTTAGAAACCAGAGGGGGCCAAGTTCAATATCGATCTTTTGGTTTGATGGCTCAATGAGTGCACTTTTTGAGCCAGAAGCTTGTCCCAGCAGGATAATCCTCTCAATGAAAGCATCTGATGAATAATGCCTATTGCTACCGGAAGCAGGTGCCAGGTCTATAGAAATGAGTTTCCCATTCGAGAAAATAAAACGTCTATGGATATAGGCCCCTTGTAGAAATTTAAAGCTGCTGCCATCATCAATGTAGAGTTCACCTTCAGCTGCTTGGGAACTATTCAGAGCTATAACCTGTCCATAAAAAGTTCATAAAAATTATCAAGTAAATAGTTGTCTACTTTCGATTATTGTCCATAGTTATCCGGACAGCATAGCATTTACCGACTTGCTGTCTCAACCTCATGTACGCCATTTCTTCGTTGAAATGCAAACAAATAAGCAATCAAGTTACTCAAATAGTCAAGTATCCACATGGTTTTTACACACATGTCAGCGGACAAATGAGATTCAGATCTTTTCTTGGATGTTATTCAGACTCTTGCAAGGCATAAAGTCATTCAGTTTTTTGGTGTTATACACATCGTCATAATAGAATAAATTAGACAAAAACACAAGTGCACACGTACGCATTCAACACTTTTGTTCAAATCATAGACAAGTGAGAAAAATGAATATTAAAATGCATTAAATTTGCTTAAGATGTGCTTCAATGTTCAAAGATGGCCTGATTCCAAGTACCATGAGGGGCTGACTAGCAATGGAATGTAAAAGTGAGCCAACCTGGCTCAATTTTGGTGAACTAGAAATTTTGAAATTTGACTCAGCCCACCACAAGTCAGTAGGATAATTAGGTTGACTCATTTAAGTATATTTTGCTCTCCCAAATTGTTTTATATATTTTATTGTGTAATACAATCAAAGTGAATTGACTCGACCCAACTATGTATAGTAGTATACTTGGGGTATTCACTTCTTTCACTAAACATTACTTACAATTAAGAAGTCATATTACAAAGATACTAAATAAAAATCAAAGTATTAACTTATATAATTGGACAATCAAATAATTCAATACTAAAGAACAACATTTTAGCTTTTAAAAAAACAAAAGTGTCAACCTGCATAATCAAAAGTAATAAATAATTTTAATGAAAAATTTATAAAGGGTTGTTGAAGATGAGTTACAAGTCAATTCACCTCCAACACAACTTAAACTTGTTTAACCTGTAAGTAAAATGAGTTGAATCCAATTTAGCCCACATTAAAAAGAAAAAACTATTTTTTCCAAGTTCTAGTCCATTTTGACACCCTAACTAACATAAACTTTATTGTGATATATGTATATGTACGACAGCAAAGGGTTTTGAATGGAAAGACAATAAACCACAACCGAGTAAATAACAGAAAAGGCAAGAATGATGTCCCATGAATATTCACAAAAGAATTTCAGTACATCAACATGAATGAATATATACCAGAGTGTAGGGATCATTTGCCATCTGAGTGGAACTTCGCCGAAACCGGTCTTTCCTTGCAACAATGGTCCCAGCTCTTTGAAAAGCTGGAATGCTCTCCTCTGTAACCTCCAACTTGTATGTCACTCCTCCCTTATACACAGTTCCAGTTCTTAGGTCATACCAGGATTCTTTTCCAGGCAAATAGACCGAAGCATGCTTAGCTCGCTGCCATCAACAAGCCATTCTCAATCTTAAGTCAAAGATCACAAAAGTAGAAGGAAATAACTTGCAAAGAAAAACATAAATATATACATATACATACATACACACATACATACCTACATATATATATATATGTGTGTGTGTGTGTGTATGTATATATGTATGTATGGAAATTGATTAAATCACCTCAGTATAAATCCCTTGCACTAAAAGGCTACTCCCAACCATGAAAGCTTCGTCATTGCTAAAAGTAGCTTCATCAGATGGGAATTCCATCCACAGTGGACGAACCACAGGAACACCAGTAGTGTTAGCTTCCCTGAATAATGTGTAGAAGTATGGGAGAAGGGCATAACGAACATGTATAGCATCTTTAATCAATTCTGTATTTCGTTCTCTGCAATATCATAAAGATAATCAATTTACAATGTTGACAAACAAATACCTACACAATTCCAGCCACATATGATAGTCAAGGCACACAATAGATACCTATAGTGCATATAGGTCAAATTCAATTTTTAAAAATTCAATTAACCATGTGCATGTGGGGGAGAGATGTAGACACATGGAAGTTATTTGTCGATTTCAGAGATCACGTGCCCCTGTGATACGAATTAGCAATTACAATATTACAATATAGACATACAGTTCAGCTCCACTTCATGTACATCTAAGATTTGCATGGTATTTTTGTGGAAAGGTATATATCCCTTGATAGATATTAGCCTGGTTTTTAATACATCTGATAGGATATGGAAGGTTTATGGTAGAAGGAAACATAAAAGGAAGCAGTGGAAAAGGTTATCAGAAATATAAGTATAAAGGAAGCAATGAATAAAGGAAGGGAGGGAAAAATAAGTGGAGGCAGTGCTGTCAGTTGGGAGTTCGTCTATATAATTAGAACAATCAGTTCCTTGAGGGGAGGATGATAATTTTGTAAATTGAGCTTTAGCTCTTTGCGAAGGGGAAACCCTTTGAGGAGAAAGTGCTCTCCTTTGTGTTCTTTTCAGTTTTTTCAATAAAAAATATTACTCTTCTTTCTCTTTTCAATTCTGGGTACCTAACAATTGGTCCAACCTATCAGATCAAGAAGGTTACGAAGCATGGAAGGAAGGGTCAGTGCCTTGGAAAGATTGGCCAGCAAACAGGGAAGAGCTATAACTGAAATAAGGGAAACTTTGCAAGAATTCAGGGAAAGCTTCCAAGAAATCAAAGATACTGCAGAAGTCAAGAATCCATGAAACGGGATCCGAAGGGAGGATCCTGAAGTGGAAATTAAGGTAGAAAGGGAGGAAATCCAGAAGTGCTGGATAAAAAGAGGGGAGTTGTCCATTTGAAGGGAATGGCATCCGAGGTCACACAACAAGGGTAGCAGATCTTTTTGAAGTTCAGAACATCAAAGGATCAGCAAAGGTACACCCAACAGTCAATAACACGGAAGAAAATGAAGTCCAAGGGTTCAAGACCTGACAACAAAAATCCAAGAACCTTTCTAGGGAAGACCTTTCTAAAGGCCACTATAGGAGTTGCGGGGGCAGAGAATGCAGCACCATTTTTGAAAAGTATGGGGTAGGAAACAGAGCGCCATTGTTGGAAAATGGGCAACAATTAAACAAGGGTGGAAGATTACATTCAATAATTTGAAGTGGGAAACAACAATACGAGTGAATTTTCAGTCTTTTCAATAAAAAAGTTAACTTTTCTTTCTCTTTTCAGTTCTGCGTTCCTAACAACATCCTTCTCTTGAAAGAATGTTTCACTGGTTTTTAGAGGCATCAGCTCTTGAAACAAATAAACGAACAGTAAAAGAATTACTTTTTAATTGTTAGGCTGAAAGGAGTACCCAAAAAACCTGTAATATCTTAAATTTGGGACAAAGAAATATTGAAGTAAAGCAATCGTACCCAAACAACCACGGTTCTCGTCTTTTTGTGTCATGATGGGCATGGCCCCTAAAGAAAGGATAGTAAGCTCCTAGCTGATACCAACGAACCAATAACTCAGGTTCAGGATTCCCAAAAAATCCACCAACATCAGCACCTGTGTATGTACAAGTTATAAGAATAAGATATATGAACAAAAGGGAGATATTTTTCTAGCTCATACAAATAAATATATTGACTGGCTATGAATATGCAAAGAAAAGAATAATGAAATAAAAATACATTGTGAGAAGGACAATACCCACCAGAGAATGACATCCCAGTAAGACCAAGGGTCAAAATCATAGGAATAGAAACTCTTAAGTGATCCCATTCGGCAGTGTTATCCCCAGTCCAAACTGCTCCATACCTTTGACTTCCAGCAAATAATGCTCTTGATAAAACAAATGGCCTGTCGTTCCCATCACCACGCTTCACTAGACCATCAGCTGTTGCCATGTGGAAGTAATATCCATAGGCATTATGCACCTCTCGATGTTCCACGCCTCCGTAGTGTAAAGCATCTCTAGGCATTGTCACCTATATACAATGTGTAATCATATCTTCATTTTCACTATCTCTATGTGAGAAAATTTTTTGAAAACAAAAAATCCTTAAGGGGCTTATTAGCACAATGAACATTTGTTCACTTGGAACCCATAAATCCTGACTCTGCTTCACATGTCAAAAGAACCTTAAATGCATATAAATAGACATCATGAGAAACGACGACTTATAAGTACAGACATAGGATAAAAGCAACGAGAGAAACGATTACTATACAATTGCAGCACACTCTCAGGATCTCCAACATGTTTGGACAGCTCTTCCCTCATTTTTTTCAGAACTATTAACAATATTTGTTTCGTTTCACTCGGACTCAGTAAATTTTGGAATCTCCCTTATATCATGAGATTATACAGTGATAGAATCTTATCTTAGTTGGGGATTTTTATTTGTATTCATCATACTCTCCTTCTCCTCTTTCTCCCGAAGTGAACTTTTATACAACAGCCAATCTATCATTTAGCACCACAACACACTAATGGACATTAACCATGACGGCGTGACTGATAAGTTGGCTGATCATGATATTAACCTCTACTAATCTACTATATATACGTTTTTTCTTGTGTTAAAGATAATATTTATTTTATAGTAACTAATCCTAAATTGTGAGGCCTGATTATTAGAAGTCAATTTTGTGCTAAATTATTACAGACCTTGTATCATTTTAGAAGCTCATGAGATCATAATGCTGCTCATTCAAAATTATAATCCAAACTGATGGTGAAAGGGAATTCCTTCAAGCACACAATTTTTATTCAACCTCAAAAAACTTTGAAAATGCATACTCTAACTTCCTTATCTTAACTCTAAACAAGTGAAAAAAGAGAAATGAATGTTGGAATAAATTAGCGTACCTCTGGACCATTGAAAACAGAAGGTTCATTCATGTCGTTCCATATGTAGAGCGAAGGCGTAGAACCAACATAATTCTGGTATGAGAACTTATCCGCCCACCAGGACCTAATTTCCGGGTTCAAAGTATCAGGATACGACGAGGAGCCCGGCCAGCACCAACCATCAAAATCTTTGCCACTGGAATCCTTAACATAATATCCCTTCTTCAACGCCTCTTTATGCAAATAAAAATCATCATCCCGCTTAATGTGAGGATCAACAATGGTAACCATGTGCCTCCCTTTATCAGCCAACTTCTTCTGCATCTCCTCAGGGTGCGGGAAAAGAGTCCTATCCCAAGTGAAATACCTCTTCCCATTAGTGTGCTCAATGTCAAGCCACAAAACATCATAAGGAATATCCAACTCATCAAACTTAGAATCCACATGATCAACATCCTCCTCATCACGGTAATTCCACCGGCACTGATGATAGGCAATTGAAAACATCTGGGGCATCGCCGGAGTACCGGTGACCGCCGTGTACTGTTGCAAAACATCCTTAGGGCTTGGACCAATGAAAAAGAAGGTGTCCACAACACCAGCTTCACTCATCCAAAACGTGTCAATTCTATGAGAAGGAAGCGCGATATGAGACTCAGCAGACTCAGCTTCCCAGCCAGGGGCAAGAACGTCGATTTGCATCTCCGCAGCATTGAGCCAGAAAAACCCTGAACTACCCCTGGTTTTGCCGTGAGAAACCATGAAGGGGATTGAACCGTAGAGGCCGAAAGGGGAATCGTGGATGTACTCGAAGACATCGAGGTTGAAGAGACGGTAGGGTTCCGATTCTTCGACGTTTGGGCCTCTGGTGGGCCTTAGGGCGAGACTAGTGGCGCGTTCAGGGATGCCATATACAAAATCGGCGCCGTAGAAAGATACGTCGAAGGAGATTGATTGGGGACCGTAGGGTCTACGGTCAGTGTGGGAGCGGAAAGTTTCTTCCCAGTTGTCGTCTTCGGATTTTTCTTTCAGCTGCTCGAAGTCGAAGAGGCCGTGGGAGTTGAGGGAGATGACGCGTTGGCCGGAGTTATCGTCGCGGACGAAGAGTTCGAAGGGGTCGTGGCGGATGACAGCGGTGTGGCCATCGGAGAGGTAGACGGAGGAGGCGAGGCCGTTATCTTCCTCCGAAAGGCGCGGAAGCCAGAGCTTGGAGGAGGTGAATTCCGGAACGACGACGTCGGGGACCTCAAAGCGTTTCTTGGGAGGGGAGAGGGAGGGGTCTTCATCGATCTTGAGACGGAGGATGCCGTGTTGGTGGACGGAGAGAGTGAGGATCAAGGGTTTGGCTTGGGGTTCGGATTTTGGGGTGAGTTTGGCGGTGAGATCACCGTCGGAGATGGTGACGTCGGTGACGATGAGGGAGGAGGAGCCGGGGATACGGGATCGGGCTCGCTTGCAGAATGGGGTTTGGTGGCAGGTTCGGAATTCCTCTTTCTTCCATGAGAGAACGAAGGTTAGGTGGGAGCAGAGAAAGAGAAAGAAGAGAAAAAGGAAACGCAGCGTTTTGATCCTCATCTTCTCTCACTGAGTGAGAAATGGTTATGGTTGTGGCAGTTTTCTTTAGCAGAGGCTCGGCATCGTCCCTCAAGCTTTCTCAGTATGATCACTTGACTTCTTCAGCTTTTACTTACTGCATCCCTATAATTTCTTCCCGCACCCCCTCTTCACTAAATTTTTAAAATAACTATTTTACTATTGGTAAAAGTGACTTCTCATTACATATTTTGTAATAAATTTTTCATAATTTTTGGAATAAGATTTTCATAATGAAATTTATAAAATACATTTTCTTAAACATATAAAAGACACTTTGGAATAAGAAGAATAGACTTTTCAAAAAATATATATATTCTTTTTAGAATAGACTTTTTGGACATGGATTAGATGCTTTTACTACTCAACTGGCTGAAATCATCATATGCAAATGCTTTTAATGGTTTGAAGGATGTGCAAATGGGAGTTGAAATCGAGATTATGTGAGAAAATTACAATAAGCCACAAACATTACAATAAACCATTTCTTGATGGAATAAGAGGAGTTGATAAGTTTCTTGCAAATTGAAAATTACAATAAGCCATTTCTTCATGGAAGAAAAAAGGTTACATTCATCTTTCCAAAATATATTTGTTTAAATACACTTTCAAATGCATATTTCTTCGGAAGATATTTATGAATCCAAAATTATTTTTCAAAATATACATGTATTTTTTTAAATACATTCTGGATTATATAATTTGAAAATATTTTTTTAAAATATGTTTTTGAATGCATCTAAGATCTAAAAAGTAATTGTAATGACAAGATTTATTTTGAAAGTTAAAATTCAAAGTTTACCTCAAACATCAACATAATTTTGTGGGTTTTAATCTTGGCCAAATAAACTTGTTATCTTTCATAGACCCCATATCATCTATTGGTGTAATCAGAGTGTTATAGTTCTTTCACAATTTAGTTTTTCCTGTTATAACAAAATATATGAACATTGATTCTTTTTTCTTTGACCGAGAAAAAAAGTTATGTTTAAATATCTCCATGGTAAACATATTTCAACTCAAGTTTAGTGAGATGATATTCTTATCAAACCTCTATCTCTTCCTCAATTTTACTTTTTGAGAAACAAACTCAATGTAAATAACGTTTTTACATTTAAAGAACATTCACCTTGGCATTGAGAGGTTACTAGTGATGATTGAAGTAGTTATATAGTTTTGAGGACAGATTCAGGTTGATTTATTTTGACTTGTCTCACCATTAGTTTGTTGAAATCAGATTGAGTTGATGTTGTTAGCAGTTTGGATCATATATATATATATAAAAGTAATTATTAAATGTGTTAGGATCATTATATTTTATTCATTAACTTTATAAAGTGATCTAATTAAGATAAATATGGTTAAGAGTATATTTGTCATGAAAGAATATTTTGTAAAGACCAGCAATAATTTTAATTTGTTAAAGGGACCAAATTATAATTATTGAAACTAAAGAATCGTGAGAGGTTATTTAAAGGCTCAAGGTCCTCATCTTTGAGCATATTGTATCATTCATGTTTCTTTCCCTTTATTCCCATCAGAAGAGAAAATCCAGAAGGAACCTAAGGTGTTCTATAGAGGGAAGATCAAATACCAACTTAGGTTACTTATTCCTTGTTTCCTAATGTCTAATCCTTCAGGTACGCTTCCGCTTTTATGTTCTAAGAATATCGGGAACTATTTTGATTAAAAGGGTTTATTGTTCATTATTTGTTAATCTGTCAATCATAAAATTTCTAACAATTAATATGAGAGTATGTTAGTGATTAATTGACAAAAACTTTTGATTTTTGATCTTTTCAATTTTATGAGAAATTATGATTATAATTTTAAGGGGTTTTTATTTAAGGGTTTATAGCATGCGTTAAATTCTTGATGCAATAATGAATGCTTTTTTTTAATGTTTTGGATTATGATCGTGGAATTGTTTGTTAGAAAACCAAATTAATTAGTATTAGTTAAAAATACATTTAAGGATCCTGATTATGTTTCTAGAATCCTAAATTGAAAATTATGAACCTAGGTTCTTAAATGCTAAATTTACAAATTGGGAACCCTAATTAAAATTAGAATCAAGAAGAGAAAAATCCCAAATTGAAACCTTAATTTGGAAAACCCCCAAATTGAAACCCTATTGTTTGCTTTCTTTCTTCTTTGTGCCATGAGCTAGTTTTAGGATAGGTTCATTGGCCCGTGCGGTTTTTCCTAGTTTGGGTGAGGACCCATTACTTGTGAAGAAAATAAAAAATTAAAATAATTTAAGATAAAATAAAATTTTGAAATAAAGTAATTCAAAGTTTAAATATTTTGAAATAAAGTAAAAGTAAAATTAATAATTAATTAGGAATAAATAAAATTCAATTTTGGTCTTATTTATAATTTTTTTAAATGAGCCATTGATAATTAAAAAATCACCAAAGTGAGTCTTTTTTATCTGGAGTAGTTCATAGAGAAATCATGAATGTTCGTGTTTATACATATCCATGCGAGTATTGGTCGGTCTAAAGGAAGATTAATATTTGGCCGGATTGTAGATGCACCTGGGATGGTAACGTATGATAATTATAAGGTTTTTACATGTCAATAATAAAATCTATCCAAAGATAGGTTTGTTATTGGACAAGTTTTTATTATTAGTGTTGATCATTACACCAAGATACCTCTTGCAATTAATATTACTGTCCAAAAACTTGATATTGATGGGGCATTGGGTGTCTTGAGATGGGATAGATCATTATTTGAATTATATTTATATAATTATTAATTTTATGGCATGAGCTTAATTTCTTTGTTTCTCTTATTCAAAATACAGCTATGATTGCTTCAATATCTTCTAATTTCTTTAAAGACTGGAACAAGAACATGAAGATAATCCTTGATCATATAAGCTTTAGGCGCAATCTTGCTTTGGTCTGTTCTTAGGTCAATTTAGCTTCAGTACCGATGAACACTTGGTGGTTAGATTATGGTGCAACTGATCAGTGTTTCAATGAAGGGATGTATAAGCTACAGAAAACCAATTGATTATGAAAGATGGATATATGTGGGAGATGGCAAATCGATAGAGGTGGAAGCTATAAGGAATTTTCTATTGTTATTGTGCACTGGTTTCTACTTGAATTTGAAAGACACTTTTGTTGTGTCGTCATTTAGACGAAATCTGATCTAAGTTTCTTATTTAGACAAATTAGGTTGCCTCCCAGTAAGCGCTTCTTTAACGGACCTGACCACTTGGACTTCAACTTTCCTGGGAAAAGTTTAAGTCTAGAGTTGAACAACAACACATGTTGTCCTGGCATGAAGGCTCTTTTGATCAACTTTTTATCATGGTAGTATTTCACCTTTTCCTTGTAATTTTTAGAGGACTCATAGGCGTGCAGCCTCATCTCCTCTAGTTCAATAATTTGCCTTCTTCTCTTTTTTGTAGTGTCTCCAGGGTCCAGGTTCAGGAATTTTAATGCCCATAATGCTCTGTGTTCCATCTCTACAGGCAAGTGACAAGCTTTTCCATGGACCATTTGAAAAGGAGACAGTCCAATGACTGTTTTCATTGCAGTTCTGTATGCTCAAAGAGCATAATCTAATCTTTGAGACCAATCTTTCCTTAAAGTAGTGACAGTCTTTTCAAGAATTCTTTTAATCTCCCTGTTGGAAACTTCAACTTGTCCATTTTTTTGAGGATGGTAAGGTGTGGCCACCTTGTGTTTTACACCATAATGCTTTAGTACTTTAGCGAGCTGGTGGTTGCAAAAGTAAGATCCTCCATCACTGATGAGCACTCTGGGTGTTCCAAATCTGGAGAAAATTTGCCTCTTCAAGAATTTTATGACAGTGTTGGTGTCATTTTTGGGACATGCTAGTGCTTCCACCCATTTGCTTACATAATCAACTGCCACTAATATATATTCATTGTTAAAGGATGGTGGAAAGGGTCCCATAAAATCTATACCCCAACAGTCGAAAACTTCTACTTCCAAGATGCCTTGCAGTGGCATCTCATGACGCCTGGAGATGGTTCCTTCCTTTGACATTTATCACAGTTCATGGCATGGTTATGAGCATCTTTAAAGAGTGTTGGCCAATAATCCTGATTGCAGCACCTTTGCGGCTGTCCTTTCTCCACTAAAATGTCCCCCATAAGGTGAATCATGACAGTGCCATAAGATTTCTTCAACTTCTTCTTTAGTCACACAGCGTCTCAGAAGATTATTTGCTCCAATTTTGAAGAGGTAAGGATCATCCCACACAAATTGTTTAGCATCATGCAAAAAAAATTTCTTTGTTGCCAAGTGAGATCTTCTGGGATGACTCCTACAGCTTTGAAATTGGCCATGTCAGCAAACCATGGCCTTTGTTGAATATGCATGAGTGTTTCATCTGAGAAGGACTCCCAAATCTATGTCTCTTAACAAGTAACTTCATCATTCACTAGTCAGGATAAATGGTCAGCAATTGCATTTTCACTTCCCTTTTTGTCACGGATTTCTACATCAAATTCTTGCAGTAAGAGCACCCATCTGATCAGTCTTGGTTTGGAGTCTGGTTTAGCCAACAAGTATTTTATGGCTGCATGGTCAGTGTAGACAATGACCTTAGACCCAATGAGATAGGATCTAAATTTTTCCAAAGCATACACAATTGCCAGAAACTCCTTTTCTGTAGTGGCATAAATCAACTGGGCTTCATTCAAAACTTTGCTTGCATAGTAAATGGTGTGGAAGACTTTCTCTTTTCTTTGACCAAGAACTGCTCATATGGCATAATTACTGGCGTCACACATGAGTTCAAAGTTTTGATTCCAATCAGGAGGTACAATTACAGGAGCAGAAATTAATCTTTCTTTCAGGATTTAAAAGGCTTTCAGGCATTCCTCATTCATCACAAAAGGGACGTCCTTCACGAGGAGGTTGCTCAGCGGCGTTGCAATTTTTGAGAAGTCTTTGATGAACCTCCTATAAAAACCTGCGTGTCCCAAGAAGCTTTTAATTCCTTTCACATTAGTGGGTGGCGGAAGTTTTTCAATTACTTCCACTTTGGCTCTGTCCATTTCAATTCCTTTGGAAGAGATTTTGTCCCAAAATAATGCCCTCTGTGACCATAAAATGACATTTTTCCCAGTTGAGAACAAGGTTGGATTGGGTGCATCTTTTGAGAACAACATCCAGATTAGATAAACATTGTTAAAAGGAATTTCCAAAAACTGAGAAATCATCCATGAAGACCTCAATGCATTTTTCTATTAAATTTGCGAAGATTGCTTGCATGCATCTCTGAAAAGTGGCTAGGGCATTACATAATCCAAATGGAATTTTTCTGTAGGCAAAAATTCCAAAAGGACAAGTAAAAGCTGTTTTTTCCTGGTCTTTAGGATCTACCACAATTTGATTATATCCTGAATATCCATCCAGAAAGCAATAGAAAGCCTGACCTGCCAATCTTTCCAACATTTGATCCATGAAAGGAAGAGGGAAGTGATCCTTTCTTGTAGCATTGTTAAGCTTCCTGCAATCAATACACATCCTCCATCCTGTAACAGTTCTTGTGGGAATAAGCTCATTTTTTTCAGGCTTAATAGCACTAATGGTCCCTATTTTGGTTGGCAACATTCGTTTTGGTCCCTATTTTTTTTTTCTATTCAATGTGGTCCTAAAGATTGTAAATTTCGTTCAATCTGGTCCTTTTTGGAGACGCCGTTTAAATAGTTAACGGCAGAAACTCCAGCTGTGCAGAAAAGTGTTGATGTGGCATTTAACTGCGCACGTGGAGTCCGTACAGGCATAGTGAGGTAAAATCTGAAATAAAACTAGGACCATTTCGAACACACTTAACGAAAATAGGGACCATCAGGGATATTAAGCCTTTCTTTAATGAAACCCAATTTTTAATGAGGGTGGATAGCCAAATTAGGGTTTTTAGGCATAATGAGGTAGATTTATTCATTTTGAAATTGAAATTGCAGATATTAGGGTTTGCTTTTTGAAAATGCCACAACCTGGGAACACAACCTGGCATTTTTGAAATTCATTAGGGTTCTTAGAATTTGGGAACCCAACCTGTTTCACCTTTGCCTTCGTCAATGGCTACCACCCGCTCTCCCTCCAAAATCGCCGACAAACTCAAGAAGAGGAATAAGTTAATCACCTCCGAATAATGGGTTCTTCACCAACGGGGTTTTCATTTGACAAGCAATTGAGCATTTTTTTTTTGGGTTTAGGGCTTTACTCATACTGTTGTGGAAAAAATGGGGTTCTTGCCTTATAATTTTGGAAGCTTTAGGAAGTGGTACTTGTTCGGGTCTAGTTTGTTGCAGATTGTGGTATTGAGGCCTAACCTGCAAATTATTGCAAATAGGGATTATCTCTACCCCCATTGAACCACCACCAAGTGAGGAATGACAATTTTGGTGGCCCAAGCTAGTGCAACAACAAGAAGAAGAAGATTAGGAAGTAAACATGGCTAATTAACCACCAAGATTGGGAAGAAGATTGGTTAAAAACCCTTATTTGGCTATCCACCCTCATTAAAAATTGGGTTTCATTTAAGAAATGCTTAATATCCTTGATAGTCCCTATTTTCGTTAAGTGTGTTCGAAATGGTCCTAGTTTTATTTCAGATTTTACCTCACTATGCCTGTACGGACTCCACGTGGGCAGTTAAATGCCACATCAACACTTTTCTGCATAGCTGGAGTTTCTGCTGTTAACTATTTAAACGGCGTCTCCAAAATGGACTAAATTGAACTAAATTTACAATCTTTAGGACCACATTGAACAGAAAAAAAAATAGGGACCAAAACGAATTTTGCCAACCAAAATAGGGACCATTAGTGCTATTAAGCCTTTTTTTCATTGTAAATAATTGTCATTCCTCCTTTCTTTGGTACCACCTGCACCGGGCTTACCCATGAACTGTTAGAGATAGGATAAATGATTCCAGCTTCAAGTAGCTTTAGTACCTCCTTTCTCACTTCCTCTTTCATTGTTAGATTTAAACTCCTTGGGGTTGAGCCACTGGTTAGTAGTTATCTTCCATGAATATTCTATGCATGCAATAAGTTGGACTTATGCCTTTGAGATCTGAGATTGACCATGCACTAGCTCCTTTGTTGGCCCTGAGCACTTCTATTAATTTTTCTTCTTCACTGGGGGAGAGAGAATTGTTGATAATGACTGGCTTGTTTGCCTCTTCTTCTAAAAACACATATTTCAAGTGAGGAGGTAACATTTTAAGCTCTGCCTTTCTTTCTTTGATTTTTTTCTTCTGAGTTCAATAAAGGGGTTTCTTTTAATTCTTCAACATTATCTTCCCTAGTCACTTCTTCATAATTGTCATCAAAAGTTTCTTCCAGAGAGGGAATATCACATACCTCCTTTTCTTCAATCATGCATAATTTGTCAAAAGTATCAAGATGGAAATAATCTTTATTATCTTTTGGATGAGACATGGCTTGGAAGACATCAAAATATACTTCTTCGTCTTGTACTCTCACTTTTAGCTTGTGGAGGACTAGTGAATAGTCCTCCAACTTGCTCATATTGATTCTGATTTATGCTTGAATGAGATCCCCACCAGTGTTTGAGATTTTCTTCCATTGTCTGCATCCTGCACAAAAATTCTAGAGAGAGATTGTTAGAATAAAACAAAAATGGAAATTAAAGGTCTGAAAATTAAAAATGAGAAAAATAAAATAAAATAAAATATTATAAAGCCAAAATTAATCAAGATTCACACAAATAGAATAGCTTAAACCGTGAGTCCCCGACAACGACGGCAAAAACTTGTTGGGGCAAATCGGCAAGTGTACCGAGTCGCACAAGTAATATAAAATGGTAAGACCAAGTATCGTATCCCAGAGGACTCTCGACGCTGAACAGTTGTGTGCAAACATGATTAATTAAGACTAAAAATAAACGAGATCATGGATTTATGTTGCAAAAAATAATAAAGAAAATAAATTGTAGTTGATCAGTGGCAAAAGAGCACAGAGATGAACGGAGGTTGATTTATATGAGATGGTTATGCTGTTGGGGTTAGACTTCACCAAGTTCCCTCTCATGTATATAAGAATTCCTCTTTCTTCATTAATGTTAACGTCCCTCACGAAAACACTTAAACCCGATCCCTCGGTCAATAAGCCTGTCCCTAATTACCAATTCATGTAATCCCTAGCATTCCAAGTAAAAAGATATGAAAATCAAGAGGTTAAGAGGACTAAGACTCATACCCTCATCCCTAAGCAATATAACCCTGAGGAATAATTCAACAAGGACCTGAATTGAAAGGAACCTCCTGGCACTCATGCAATTCACAGATAATGCTATTGTATAAGCAAGAATAAAGCAGATGAATACTCTAACAAATAATGAAATAAAGCATATTGAATTAAGAACAAATTCAAATACATGAGAGTTCACAAGGTTACATCATTCCCCAACAACAAATAGAAATTAGTTCCCCATAGACATGGGGAAACCTATGAACAATGGAAGAAAAAAGTGAGAATCGAAGATTAAGAATTGGCTAGGAGTGTATTGTATGCTCTCTTCTGCCAGGGATGCAAAACCTAGAGCTCCAGGATCCTTTAAATAGTGCTAGAAGTGTCCCAAATTGTGGCCCGGTGCAAAAGAATCAAATCAAATCAAATCAGAGCAGAAACAGGGCCCGATCCAAGTCAAATCACGCTCAAGCGTTGCAGGGAGCTCGACCAGGCGTGAATTGAGGCTTCTGTAATGCTTAGGCGCCAGTTTTAGGCTCCTAAGCTACGACCGGTCGTCGCCCGAGTACCAGGTCCGTCGCCCGGGCGACGAGTGGTGATTCTGCTCGCAAATTTTCCGCTTCTATCGCCTGGTGCTCGCCTGGGCTTCGGGTTTTCTCCCTTCTTGGTGTCTTTTTGATCCCTTTTGAGCTCCATCTTCATGACTTTTCACCTCTTCTTCCTTTATTACCTCAATCTCTGTTAAAACAATGGGAATTTGTTAGAAAACAGTCAAAATCAACCTCAAGTCTCTTATTCACACAAGTTATTAAAAACCTGAGTTCCAGCAAGTTTCTAAGTCAAAAAGAGTGCTTTTGGTGTCAAAATCATATGGTAAATAACGGTATTTTAATCCGTTATCATCAATCATTAGACGTGTTCAAATCTTTCAAGGCTGCAGTTGAGAATCAACTCAACAAACGCATTAAGAATATCATATTTGATCGTGGTGGTGAATACTATGGTAGATATGACGAATCAGGTGAACAACGTCTAGGACCTTTTGCCAAGTACCTAAAGGAATGTGGAATCATCCTACAATACACCATGTCGAGTTCACTTAACATGAATGGGGTGGCTGAAAGACGAAACCGAACTCTTCAGGATATTGTAAGGAGTATGATATGTCATTCCACCTTGCTAGAGTCACTCTAGGGAGAGGCATTGAAGACTGCAACTTATATTTTAAACAGAGTGCCAACAGAGGCAGCTGCTACAACACCTCATGAGCTTTGGGTTGAACGAAAGCCTAATCTAAAACACTTACGTGTATGGGGATGTCCAACTATAGCAAGGCCTTACAGGCCAAATGAAAAGAAATTAGACTCTCGAGCAGTGAGCAACTACTTTATTGGTTACTCTGAAAGATCAAGAGGCTATAAATTTTATGATCCCAAATCTAAGAATATTTTTAAGACGGGAACTACCATATTCTTTGAGGATATTGAGTTTGGGGAAAGAATAAAGTTTAGAAGAAGAATCGTTGAAAGAAATCTGATTTGTCAAGTTCAAAACCTCTAGTAAGTTTAGAACCTCTATAAGAACAAACTCAAGATCCTCATAAGCATATGCTTCACGAGGAATATAAATTTATGCTAGACAATAAGGTTTTTGTGCCGTTACCAGAAGGTATGAACCCAATTTTGAAATAAATGAATACTTAAGACCAAAAGGGTTCTAATGGTAATATGGAGAGGTATAAAGTTTGTCTTGTGACGAAGGACTATACTATACTCAAAAGGAGAGGGTTTGTATGTTGATGACATTCATAAAGCTTTTATCGTGAATGATAATAAATTAGGGGATTCTCTAGTTGCAAAGGGAGACGAGTTTAGTCTCAATCAATGCACAAAAGAAAATGTAGAAATTCAAGATATGCAAAAGATTCCCTATGTTTCAACGAGGGAGTTTGATGTGTGTCCAAGTATGTATGTATCCAGATATAACATACATAGTTGGGGTTTTAGGCAGACATTTAAATAATCCAGGAATGGATCTTTGGAAAGCAGCCAATAAAGTTATGAGTTTTTTTCAAGAGAACAAAGGTTTATAAGCTCACGTATAGAAGGTCAGACCAGTAAGAGATCATCAAGTATTCTGACAATTTTGTAGGATGCCAAGATAGTTTAAGATCCACTTCAGGTTACATTTTCATTCTAGCTGGTGGTGTAGTTTCTTGGCACATTACCAAGCAAACTCTTATGACTTTATCCACTATGATTGTAGAATTTGTAGAAACTTATTAGGCATCAAAAACCAAGGTATATGACTGATTTTTATCATAGGGTTGCGTATTATGAAAGGAATTGAAAGACCAATAAGGTTATACTGTGACATCAAATCAGTCATTAAAGAAAGAGCACAAAGTGGATGGATTTCCATAGAACACTTAAGGACAAACTCCTTGATGATATTTCCTCTTGATAAGTCAATTACATCCAAGGTCTTTCATGAGCATATTGCTTATATGGGTGTTTTATAGTTTAAGGAATCTTTGGTTCAGTGGGAGTTAGTCATCTTGTGTGTTTGTGTTGTATGTTTGGTTTTCATGTATGCATACATTTTGGTTTATTATTCATAAATTACACTTTGTACATTAAGGTTATTGTATTGATCTCATTGAGACAAAGTAAGGCGTAATTGAAAATAAATGTGTACAAATCACCTTCACGTAACTTTTCATGCTACACATTCATGATGTATCCATGTCATTTAGTTCTGTCAGCATTAGTGATCACTGTTGGTTTGGTTGTGATTGTTGCAATTAAAACTGTTTTGGTTCTACATGCGGATATAATCAATGGACGACACTTTGGGATATGCTCAAGGTATATAATGACAATTTTGAAATCATCAAGTCTAACACATTTGTAAGGATTTACATAGATATATATATATATATATATATATATATATATATATATATATATATATATATTATTAAATGTGTTATGGCTATTATATTTTATTAGTCAACTTTATAAAGTGATCGAATTAAGATAAATATGGCTAAGAGTATATTTGTTATGAAAGAATATTGTGTAGAGACCATCAATAATTTTAACTTGTTGAAGGGGTCAAATTATAATTATTGAAACTAAAGAATATTATCCGTGAGAGGTTATTTAAAGGGTCATGGTCCCCATCTGTGAGCACATCGTATCACTCATGTTTCTTTCTTTAGTCCCATCAGAACAGAACATTCAGAGGAAACATAAGGTGCTCTACAGAGGGAAGATCAAAGACCAACTCATGTTACTTATTCCTTGTTTCCCAATGTCTAATCCTTCAGGTACGCTTCCGCTTTAGTGTTCTAAGGATATTCTGAATTGTTATGATTAAAGAGTTTATTGTTCATTATTTATTAATCTATCAATCATAAAATTTCTAAAAAAGTTCGCTTTTCATAATAAAATAGATTAAAATTTGGGACTCATCCCATATTTTTTGTTGTTGAAATTTTGGACTTATTTCACTAAAAATATATTGAACTATATAAATACTTTATAAGTTTTTAATGGATTGATATTTTTAATTAGATAAAATAAAGTAAGTATTATATTTACATGTTAAATTATTTTATTATAATTAATAATTAAAACTTAATCTATAAATATTGATTATTTAAGTTACAATATTATTGTATATTTACATCATAAAAAATAATAGGCTTAATACCTTTTTTGGTTCCTCGAAAAGAGGGGAATGTTCAAGTTAGTCCTATGTTTTTTAAAAAGTTAAAAAGGGTCCCAACTTGTGAAAAAAGTGTTCAATTAAATCTTTTTTGGTCACGGCATTAATTCTTTAACGGTGCAGTTGCCACCCTGGATAAAACAAAATGACATGTCTATTTTATGTGACTGCATGGTTGTACGAGGTTCAAATTGTGAAAAAAAAATGTAAATGATGTGGTAGAGGTTAAAAAAGAGGGGTTAGGGTTTCGGTTCCTCCAACTTGGTCCGTCAATCATCGGAAGATGAGAAGCCCCCGACACAAACCTTATAGGAAGTCGCAGACGTCATCGTTTGTGGCAACCAAAGAGAGTTGTCCGAGCACATTGGAACTCCACTTCCCACAAAAAAGAGAACCGGTGAAAATTTCGAATTTTCTCCTGCCAAGACAACTGAGCCACAAATGTTCTAGGAAATTAGCTACCATTGTGTTTTTACAACATATGATGTTTCCTCCTAGAAACGTGACTACATTATCTAACCTTAGTATTACTTCTGTCTCTTTGCAGTTTTCATCGGCATGTGGTTATGTACAACTTTGTTCTATAAGTAGTATATATTTGTCTCCCATTCTTTGTGTTATTACTCTGTTTGATTTGTAAAGTCAATTTATAAGCATTTACCTTAGAAGCATTTATATGATCTTCCAATGGTTTTTAGGTTTAAAATCAATCGAATTTGATCGCATTCTAAATCAATTCTTATTATTCCTACCACGATCCATGAACACTGAAGCTAAATTTGCACAAAATACTTTAGTAAATAAGGTGCCCTTTAGAATTATTCCTACCACGATCCAATTCCCCCAAATTCAAGTTCAATTGTTTTTTATTACTCTTGGACCTCAACAAATTCATCCCATAAGCATACCTACATTCCTTCGAAAGTCTTCGTCCTCGTGGCGCCCTCCTTGACGAACCTTCTTTGTCCTCGGACGACGACGTCTTCTCATCTTCCAATGATTGACGAACCAAGTTGGAGGAACCGAAACCCTAATCCCTCTTTCTTTAACCTCTCTCACATCATTTATATTTTTTTTTTCACAATTTTAACTTCGTACAGCCGAGCAGTCACATAAAATGGACACGTTATTTTGTTTTATCTAGGGTGACAACTACATTGTTAAAATATTATCGTCGTGATAAAAAAGGATTTAAGTATTAGGATCCTTTTTAACTTTTTAAAAAAGTAGTTCGCACTTGAACATTCACCTCCTTTCAAAGGACAAAAAAGATATTAAGCCTAAAATTATTTATAATTTTAAAAAGTAAAAAAATATTAATTTACTAAACATCAAAATAGATTTGATTAAACTATTTATAATTGGAAATGAATAATTAAACCTCATAAATAGATTTTCTTTTGAAATTCTAGAATTTAGAATGACAAATAGAAGTAAAAGAAAAATAGATAAAAGGATGAGGGAAATTTAAAAAAGGAAAAAACATAATATTTAAGAAACATGATTTAAAGGAAAAGCTCGGCGCGCGGGGAGAGTGGTGTGTTTAAATACCTGAATTCTGGTCACTGACATCTAGATTTCTTACTGCTTTGCATTCTTCAGAATCTGAAAAGAAAAAAATGATGAATCAAGAAACAGTGGGAGTGCAAGAATCGTTCGGAAAGGTTAACATTTCGCCGACTCAAGTTGCATTCATAGTAGATCAGTATCTCTCTGCCAACAATTTATCGCATACGCGTGCCACCTTTCGCATGGAAGCATCCTCACTCTTCGCCGGTTCCTCATTCAATCAGGTTTTCTTTTTCTCCTTTTAACAATGCACAGTTCTTTTTCTCATTCTCTCTTAACCAAATTCATCTAATTCTTCAATTTTTGTTTCTTGATATACAAGCCTTCGTTAAATTTAGAGCATGTACTCGATGATTATATATTTTTGAAGAGAAAAAACTTAATCTTGAATCAAGAAAGGGTTGCGATCATGCAAGAAAAGTACAGAGTTCAGAAATTGGTCCAGGAAGTGCAAAATGTCCTCGATGCTTATCGTTCCTTTCAGAGGCTAATCCCGATAGATAATAAAACCCCTTCAGGTACATGAATTTAAAGATTGGTGTTTTTTTTTCATTCCTGAAATCACAATCCTCTAAGTTTTATAGTTTTGGATTTATTTTTTTTGTTAGGCTTGTGTACTGCTACCACTTCCTCCTCTGTTCAGAACACAAACACATACAACAAAATACACTTGCAGCAGTCTAACAAGAGAAAAAATAGTGCAGCAATAGATGCACCCACAATTGCAAAAAAACCTCGTGGTAGACCACCTGGGAAGAAAAATCAAGTTAAAGGTATACTGGTTTCTGTCTATGTTAAGTATACAATATTTTTTTAATTTAATTTTAACACTTTTACTTCATGTTCACTCTCTCAGGTCTAAACGTGCTCCCACCATTAGGGACTCAATCTTTAATTGTGAATTCCGCAGCAGGATCACAAGTTCCCACCACCTCATCAATTATAGAAACACAACTTGGAACAGCAACTAATAAAGATGTTACAACATGTAATAAGGATGTTATTACTTATTGTGAGGCTGTTATGGTCGGTCCTGAAGAAGAAATAACTAAGAAACTCAGCCTTCGTCCTTCTCTAATAAGTTCAGATTCTGATACAGAAGATAAGAGGGAATTAAATTGCAATGCCTCTCATGTATTTTTGGAAAATTCAATACCAAATGGGTTTTCCATCCCGGAAACAGAGAGGGATCATTCACAGTTGGATCTATCAGACATTAAGTTTTCAGATTTAGATATGGAGTACTGGTCAAACTTCTCTTTTAAAGACACAGGCATCTTTGCTGAAGATTATTTTGATCGTCCAGCTTTAACTCAGGTTGATGCATGAAGGTATTTTGTTTAGATTTATGTGAATCTATGCAATAACATCTGACACAAAAGAGGACTTGCAGTACTAGTTTATTATTAACTTTAGGTTATTAGACAAGGCCAAAATGATTTATCTTTCAGTGATTTTAGATTACTTTCTAGTAGGAATATATTGTATTCATCTGCACAACATGTAAAGAAAATTTCTTCTAATGAATAAAGTTTTCAAATTCGTTTTAACAATGATTGATCTGTCCTTGGCTTTGATTGCTCTGATGAATTTTTTTTTTATTTACCCTCGTTAGTAATACATTTTAATTTACGAATTTGAACTAACAAGAGAAACATTTTTAGAATAAAATATTGGAAGAGATCTTAAAAAAAAAGTGAACAAAACAATGTTGTAGTTTGATTAGTTTGATTGTAAGGTCTGTCCTGTAAACTATATTAGAGAGATTAGTTGGTTTACTAAAGCTCTCTGTAGGAGGTGCAGGGGCAGTGAATGCAGCACCATTTTTGAAAAGTGTGGAGGTAGAAAACAGAGTGCCATTTTTGGAAAATGGGCAACAATTAAACAACAAGAAAGGGTGGAAGATTACATTCAAGAATTTGAAGTGAGAAACAACAATAGGGTTGAATTTTGTTATGCTATTGATCTGCTGCCTAGAAATAATAGACAACATGATGGTTTATGGGGCATGGATATTCTTTATATCCATAAAGATATTGACATTCTTGAGAAGGGTGGGTTTTATTTCTTGGCGTCAACGGCGGGGGAAATGCATAAAGAGTTTTACTTGAGAGTTTTACAGCACTAACGTGGACTGAGAGTAGGTAAAAATTCATCCAAGAGTTTAAGATATTGGTGTCACAAACAAATAAAACACCAGAAGATCAATTGTAGGGATTTTTCTTTGTAGGGCTGCAATCTGACATTCATGATCGGTTGCTTCAACATGATCTAAAGGACTTGATTAGAGATTTGCAAAGTGCTCTAATTGTGGGAGAAAAACTAGCAATGAAGAGATAGAAAAAGAAGTCAATGACAAGCTAGTCTGTCAATTTAGTGAATCAGGCCAAAACAAACTCAAAGTTAAAAATTTGATCTTTGGCAGATTAGTAGATCATGTTCACTTTGCCACCCCTATATATAATAGTTATATCTTTTTAACAAGAACTAATCATGGAATCAGACTTTCACTAAGCTTAAGCTTTATTTTGGACAATTACATTAAATGGATTTTTTTTCCATGCTGCAATTGACCGCAATCCAAATGAAGACAAATAATCCATTTTTCCACCAAGAAAATCAAAAGTCAACTGTAAAAAAATGGGAAGTCAAGAATATTTCAATCATGTTTACGTTTGACATGCAAACAGACCAAGCCGGGACAATTCAGATGAAAAATACTAACCGCATGTTTGTTTCATGTTGGATAACATTTTAGATCCGGTTAAGTTACGAATAGCAGCTTCTTTCTTCAACACGCAAACGAACCCGCTAAAAGCAAAAACATTGGTGGGAGTGTGGGACAGCTCTATTGCAGAAAGTAAATATGGGGTTATCTTTCGCCCAAAATTCCATCGAGGAGCGCAGCTTCTTCCTCCTGCGTGTAAGACAAGGCAAACCACGTAAATGAAGAGTCAAACTTAACCAAAAGAAGAATATCACTTTGAAAGAATAAAACCACACACCACCAAGGCATTAAATTCAGTCTCTTCATCTATAGCGCTGGTGATAGCAGGATCCTCAAGCAGTTCCTGTTCACAGAAGTTAAGATTAGCAATTTCTCCTGATCTTGAAATCAGAAATTTTATTTCTCTTCCCCTAAACTTGGGCACTGAAATCAAAAAAGTTGTTGGTGACTTTACCACTACATTCGCCGCTGCTGACGGTGGCACCATCTACCGTTGCCACCGGCCCTGTCGTTTACCGCTGTTGTCTACCGTTGTCATTACCGGAGTTTCAATTTCGACCGGTGATTGCACGGTTTTCATTGTCTCGGCCATGTGACCACCATGGATGGTATTGGGGAACGGTGGAGGAATTTGTTAGACGTTTCGAAATATTACTGGGGCAGACCCAGGGCCTGTCGTTGGAGCTGGTATTGGGGTTTTTCCTGGCTGGGCTACGGGAAGATATTAAGTTCGCATTCAAGATCCTCAAGAATGGATGGTTGCGATAAGGATCACAAGAGATGTATAGAAGACGCAGCGACCAGAGCGAGACGGGAAAGTTGGAACGGGTTCAAGGTTAAACCGTCAGGGTCACGCGCAATGGGAACGGTGGTACAAGGCGAGACCGGACGACCGTCTATGCACCGATCAGGCGGAACAGAGAGTAATGGGCCCGTGAGAAGAGACGGAGTGATGACGGCGAGTAGCGCGAGGGGGGTACGACAGGAGGGATCGACAATAGGGGAAGGATGGTGCGAAACTTACCGTACCCCAAATTCCTTAAAATGAAGGAAGAGGGACGATGTGTCCGTTGTGGTGGACCGTCCGCACCCGAACATCACTGTTCGGAGAAGAGTTTACGAGTCCTACGTTTGGCGGAAGATGAGGGGGACGACGCAGACGAAGGAATAAACCAGGATCCAAAACATATGGAACTATCTGCGTGTTCCGCAGAGGGGTTGACTCAACCCTGAACTATGAAGCTAACGGGAATGATAGGTGATGGGAAGGTGTTGGTACATATTAACACCGGGGCCAGACACAACTTTAGCTACCGGAATTGGCGGAAGAGCTGAAGTTACCCATAGATGACACACCTCCTTATCAGGCGAGTTTGGGAGATGGGCAGAGAAGGGAGACGTGTAGGTGCTGTGAGAAAGTGTCCATGACTTTGGCAGAGGCACACGTCGAGGACAGCCTCCATTTATTTTAGCTAGGCGGGGAGGATGTCATCTTGAGCGTAGAGTGGTTAGGTAAGTTGGGAGAAGTGATGAGAAAGAAATGTTCATGGGGGTATAACCTGGCGGGTAGAAGGGTGAGAGTAAAATAGACATTGGTTTGGGAACTGGGTCGAGTGAAGAATGAGGTGGACGGAGAGAGGCAAAGTGATTTGACTGTTGTGCAGGACGCAGAGTTGAGTGTGGGTCTGCACCAGCACTACAAGGTGTTTCAGGAGAATAAAGGGCTACCTCCACCTCGGGATAAGGAGCACCGCATTGCGGGTCTGCACCAGCACTACAGAGTGTTTCAGGAAAACAAAGGGCTGCCTCCACCTCTAGACAAGGAGCACCACATCACTCTTAAAGCTGTTGTTTCTGGGAAGGAAAAAGAAAGAGATATCAGTGTAGAAGACAAAACCTGTGATGGCAATATTGTTGGTCTCAACAACCATCAAGGGAACGGAAGACGAATTTTCTCTAGGACTGTCCATGGTAGTACTCATTGCATCAACAAGCAAGCCACCAGATACAGTAGCTCGCCTAAGAATGTCACAGTGCGCTACAAAACAATTCGGGTTGACCAATTCAGGCGGTCCGAAACAGAACGATACCGAACGGGGTTGACCATCAGTTTACGAAACCGAACAATATTGGGTGCAATAGGAAGGAAAGAGGAAGAATGGGAGATGGTGGAGGAGGAGTTGCCACCCCCTGAGCCGCCAGACCTGAAGTGGCAGCGGGTTCTCTCCCTGTGATACGGCCACAACACAAGACAATGGGCTCAAGTTTTATTGTTCCAACCTTGAGGACAAGGTCGTTTTGCAACGGTGAGTAATGATAGGATACAAGGGAGAGGAATTAAGGGGTTAGAATGGAAGGTGGAGGAATTCTATAAATAAGACCCGGTTATGGGTTAGGGGGGATAGAGAGTATATTTTGTGTAAAGTCAGGCTTAGTGCTTGTAGAGAGGGGTTATGCCCTCAACCCAAGGAGGTTATGCTCCCAACCCATTCATTGTACAGAGCCATTTCTTGAGTAATAATACGGTTCTTTCATTCTTTCTCTAGTTGTTCCGTGTGATTGTGAGTGAGTTTAGTTAGGTTCAATACTTAGGAACCTAACACTCTCCTTCTCCTCTTTCTCCCGAGGTGAACTTTTATACAACAGCCAACCTATCATTTAGCACCACAACACACTAATGGACATTGGACATTAACCATGATGGCGTGACTGATAAGTTGGCTGATCATGATATTAACCTCAACTAATCTACTATATATACGTTTTTTCTTGTGTTAAAGATAATATTTATTTTATAATAACTAATCCTAAATTGTGAGGCCTGATTATTAGAAGTCAATATTGTGCTAAATTATTAAAAACCTTGTATCATTTTAGAAGCTCGTGAGATCATAATGCTGCTCATTCAAAATTATAATGTAAACTGATGGTGAAAGGGAATTCCTTCAAGCACGCAATTTTTATTCAACCTCAAAAAACATTGAAAATGCATACTCTAACTTCCTTGTCTTAACTCTAAACAAGTGAAAAAAGAGAAATTAATGTTGGAATGAATTAGCGTACCTCTGGACCATTGAAAACAGAAGGTTCATTCATGTCGTTCCATATGTAGAGCGAAGGCGTAGAACCAACATAATTCTGGTATGAGAACTTATCCGCCCACCAGGACCTAATTTCCGGGTTCAAAGTATCAGGATACGACGAGGAGCCCGGCCAGCACCAACCATCAAAATCTTTGCCACTGGAATCCTTAACATAATATCCCTTCTTCAACGCCTCTTTATGCAAATAAAAATCATCGTCCCGCTTAATGTGAGTTTTGCTTGGGGTTCGGATTTGGGGGTGAGTTTGGCGGTGAGGTCACCGTCGGAGATGGTGACGTCGGTGACGATGAGGGAGGAGGAGCCGGGGATACGGGATCGGGCTCGCTTGCAGAATGGGGTTTGGTGGCAGGTTCGGAATTCCTCTTTCTTCCATGAGAGAACGAAGGTTAGGTGGGAGCAGAGAAAGAGAAAGAAGAGAAAAAGGAAACGCAGCGTTTTGATCCTCATCTTCTCTCACTGAGTGAGAAATGGTTATGGTTGTGGCAGTTTTCTTTAGCAGAGGCTCGGCATCGTCCCTCAAGCTTCTTCAGTATGATCACTTTCTTCAGCTTTTACTTAGTGCATCCCTATAATTTCTTCCCGCACCCACTCTTGTCTAAATTTTCAAAATAACTATTTTACCACTTATCATTACATATTTCGGAATAAATTTTTCATAATTTTTGGAATAAGATTTTAATAATGATATTTATAAAATAGATTTTCTTATACATATAAAATAAATTTTGAAATAAGAAGAATAGACTTTTCAAAAAAAAAAAAAAAATATATATATATATATATATATATATTCTTTTTAGAATAGACTTTACGGACATAGATTAGATGTTTGTACTACTCAACTCGCTGAAATCACATATGTAAATGTACAAATGGGAGTTGAAATCGAGATGATGTGAGAAAATTAGAATAAGCCAAAAACATTACAATAAACCATTTCTTGACGGAATAAGAGGAGTTGATTAGTTTCTTGAAAATTGAAAATTGAAAATTGAAAATTACAATAAGTCATCATCATTACAATAAGTCATTTTTTAATGAAAGAAAAAAGGTTGATGCATTTCAAATTCATCTTTCCAAAATATATACTTTTAAATACACTTTCAAATGCACATTTCTTCGGAAGATATTTATGAATCCAAAATTATTTTTCAAAATATACATGTATTTTTTTAAATACATTCTGGATTATATAATTTGAAAATATTTTTTTAAAATATGTTTTTGAATGCATCTAAGATCTAAAAAGTAATTGTAATGACAAGATTTATTTTGAAAGTTAAATTCAAAATTTACCTCAAACATCAACATAATTTTGTGGGTTTTAATCTTGGCCAAAGAAACTTGCTTTCTTTCATAGACCCCATATCATTTATTGGTGTAATCAGACTGTTATAGTTCTTTCACAATTTAGTTTTTTCTGTTATAACAAAATATATGAACATTGATTCTTTTTTCTTTGACCGAGAAAAAAAGTTATGTTTAAATATCTCCATGGTAAACATATTTCAACTCAAGTTTAGTGAGATGATATTCTTATCAAACCTCTGTCTCTTACTCAATTTTACTTTTTGAGAACATTCACCTTGACATTGAGAGGTTACTAGTGATGATTGAAATAGTTATATAGTTTTGAGGATAGATTCAGGTTGATTTATTTTCACTTGTCTCACCGTTAGTTTGTTGAAAACAGATTGTGTTGAATATATATATATATATATATATATATATATATATATATATATATATATATATATATATATATATATATATATATATATAAAAGTAATTATTAAATATGTTACGATCATTATATTTTATTTATTAACTTTATAAAGTGATCTAATTAAGATAAATATGGTTAAGAGTATATTTGTCATGAAAGAATATTTTGTAGAGACCAACAATAATTTTAATTTGTTAAAGGGACCAACAATAATTTTAATTTGTTAAAGGGACCAAATTATAATTATTGAAACTAAAGAATCGTCAGAGGTTATTTAAAGGATATAGGTCCCCATCTTTGAGCATATCGTATCATTCATGTTTCTTTCCCTTTATTCCCATCAGAAGAGAAAATCCAGAGGGAACCTAAGGCTATAGAGGGAAGATCAAATACCAACTCAGGTGGTTACTTATTCCTTGTTTCCCAATGTCTAATTCTTCAGGTACGCTTCCGCTTTTATGTTCTAAGAATATCGGGAACTGTTTTGATTCAAAGGGTTTATTGTTCATTATTTGTTAATCTGTCAATCATAAAATTTCTAAAAATTGGTATGAGAGCATGTTAGTGATTAATTGACAGAAACTTTTGATTTTTTATCTTTTCAATTTTATGAGAAATTATGATTATAATTTTTGGGGGTTTTCATTTAAGGGTTTATAGCCTGCGTTAAAATTCTTGATGCAATAATGAATGCTTTTTTTTTTAATGTTTTGGATTATGATCGTGGAATTCTGTGTCAATTAATTAGTATTAATTAAAAATACATTTAAGGATCCTAATTATGTGTCTAGAACCCTAAATTGAAAATTAAGAACCTAGGGTCTTAAATCCTAAATTTGCAAATTGAGAACCCTAATTAAAATTAGAATCAAGAAGGGAAAAATCTCAAATTGAAACCTTAATTTGGGAAACCCCCAAATTGAAACCCTACTATTTGCTCTCTTTCTTCTCTGTGCCATGGGCTAGTTTTAGGATGGGCCCATTGGCCCATGCAATTGTTCCTAGTTTGGGTGAGGATCCATTACTTGTGAAGAAGATAAAGAATTAAAATAATTTAAGATAAAATAAAATTTTGAAATAAAGTAATTCAAAGTTTAAATATTTTGAAATAAAGTAAAAGTAAAATTAATAATTAATTAGGAATAAATAAAATTCAATTTTGGTCTTATTTATAATTTTTTAAATGAGCTATTGATAATTAAAAAAATCACCAAAGTGAGTCTTTTTTATCTGGAGTAGTTCATAGAGAAATTATGAATGTTCGTGTTTATAAATATCCATACGAGTATTAGTCGGTCCAAAGGAAGATTAATATTTGGCCGGATTGTATATGCACCTTTGATGGTAACATATGATAATTATAATGTTTTTACATGTCAATAATAAAATCTATCCAAAGATAGGTTTGTTATTGGACATGTTCTTATTATCAATGTTGATCATTATACCAAGATACCTCTCGCAATTAATATTACTGTCCAAAGACTTGATATTGATGGGGCATTGGGTGTCTTGAGATGGGATAGACCATTATTTGAATTATATTTATATAATTATTAATTTTACGGCATGAGCTTAATTCCTTTGTTTCTCTTATTCTAAATACAGCTACGATTGCTTCAATATCTGCTAATTTCTTTAAAGACTTGAACGAGAACATGAAGATAATCCTTGATCGTATAAGCTTTAGGCGCAATCTTGCTTTGGTCTGTTCTGAGGTCAATTTAGCTTCAGTACCGATGAACACTTGGTGATTAGATTCTGGCGCAACTGCTAACATCAGTGTTTTCAATGAAGGGATGTATAAACTACAGAAAACCAATTGATTATGAAAGATGGATCTATGTGGGAGATGGCAAATCGACAGAGGTGGAAACTATAAGGAATTTTTTATTGTTATTGTGCATTGGTTTCTACTTGGATTTGAAAGACACTTTTGTTCTGTCGTCATTTAGACGAAATCTGGTCTTAGTTTCTTATTTGGACAAATTAGGATATTTGTGTTCATTTAGAAACCGTGAAATCAAATTGTCTTTAAATTCAAATATTATTGGGACTAGTTCAGTTTTAGACAATGATAACCTCTATATGCTTGATACGACGGCTTCCAACAGTGAATCAATCAATACAAAATCATCTGGTACTAAGCGAAAAATTGACAATAATGATTCAGGAGCACTATGGCACAAACATCTAGGTCACAGCTCCAAAAATAGATTTGAGCGGCTTGTGTCAAATGGGATTTTGAATTCCATTGACTTCACAAATTTTGATATTTGTGAAGAATGCGTTAAAGGAAAACAGACCAAGATATCGAGATTGGGTACATATAGAGCTACAGACGTCTTAGAATTGATACATACAGACATTTCTAGTCTATTCCCTACAACTTCATGGAATGGTTTACAATATTTTATATCATTCATAGACGATTACCCTAGATATGCATACCTATATCTTATCCATGAAAATTTTCAATTGTTGGGACAAATCGGCAAGTGTACCGAGTCGCACAAGTAATATAAAATGGTAAGACCAAGTATCGTATCCCAGAGGACTCTCAGTGCTGAACAGTTGTGTGCAAACATGATTAATTAAGACTGAAAATAAACGAGATCATGGATTTATGTTGCAAAAAATAATAAAGAAAATAAATTGCAATTGATCAGTGGCAAAAGAGCACATAGATGAACGAAGGTTGATTTATATGAGATGGTTATGCTGTTGGGGTTAGACTTCACCAAGTTCCCTCTCATGTATATAAGAATTCCTCTTTATTCATTAATGTTAACGTCCCTTACGAAAACACTTAAACCCGATCCCTCGGTCAATAAGCCTGTCCCTAATTATCAATTCATGCAATCCCTAGCATTCCCAGTAAAAAGATATGAAGATAAGAGGTTAAGACGACTAAGACTCATACCCTCATCCCTAAGCAATATAACCCTGAGGAATAATTCAACAAGGACCTGAATTGAAAGGAACCTCTTGGCACTCATGCAATTCACAGATAATGCTATTGTATAAGCAAGAATAAAGTAGATGAATTACTCTAACAAATAATGAAATAAAGCATATTGAATTAAGAACAAATTCAAATACATGAGAGTTCACAAGGTTACATAATTCCCCAACAACAAATAGAAATTAGTTCCCCATAGACACGGGGGAACCTATGAACAATGGAAGAAAGAAACTGAGAATGGAAGATTAAGAATTGGCTAGAAGTGTATTGTATGCTCTCTTCTGCCAGGGATACAAAACCTAGAGCCCCAGGGTCCTTTAATTAGTGTCAGAAGTGTCCCAAATTGCGGCCCGGTCCAAAAGAATCAAATCAAATCAAATCAGAGCAGAAACAAGGCCCAGTCCAGGTCATATCACGCTCAAGCGTCGCAGGGAGCTCGCCCAGGCGTGAATTGAGGCTTCTGTAACGCTTGGGCGCCTGTTTTGGGCTCCTGACCTACGAGCGGTCGTCGCCCGGGCGCCAGGTCCGTCGCCCGGGCGACGAGCGGTGATTCTGCTCGCAAATTTTCCGCTTCTATCGCCTGGTGCTCGCCTGGGCTTCGGGTTTTCTCCATTCTTGGTGTCTTTTTGATCCCTTTTGAGCTCCATATTCACGACTTTTCACCTCTTCTTCCTTTATTACCTCAATCTCTGTTAAAACTAGGGGAATTTGTTAGAAAACAGTCAAAATCAACCTCAAGTCTCTTATTCACACAAGTTATTAAAAACCTATGAGTTCAAGCAAGTTTCTAAGTCAAAAAGGGTGCTTTTGGTGTCAAAATCATATGGTAAATAACGGTATTTTAATCCGTTATCATCAATCATTAGACGTGTTCAAATCTTTCAAGGCTGAAGTTGAGAATCAACTCAACAAACGCATTAAGAATATCATATTTGATCGTGGTGGTGAATACTATGGTAGATATGACGAATCAGGTGAACAACGTCTAGGACCTTTTGTCAAGTACCTAAAGGAATGTGGAATCGTCCTACAATACACCATGTCGAGTTCACTTAACATGAATGGGGTGGCTGAAAGACGAAACCGAACTCTTCAGGATATTGTAAGGAGTATGATATGTCATTCCACCTTGCTAGAGTCACTCTAGGGAGAGGCATTGAAGACTGCAACTTATATTTTAAACAGAGTGCCAACAGAGGCAGCTGCTACAACACCTCATGAGCTTTGGGTTGAACGAAAGCCTAATCTAAAACACTTACATGTATGGGGATGTCCAACTATAGCAAGGCCTTACAGGCCAAATGAAAAGAAATTAGACTCTCGAGCAGTGAGCAACTACTTTATTGGTTACTCTGAAAGATCAAGAGGCTATAAATTTTATGATCCCAAATCTAAGAATATTTTTAAGACGGGAACTACCATATTCTTTGAGGATATTGAGTTTGGGGAAAGAATAAAGTTTAGAAGAAGAATCGTTGAAAGAAATCTGATTTGTCAAGTTCAAAACCTCTAGTAAGTTTAGAACCTCTATAAGAACAAACTCAAGATCCTCATAAGCATATGCTTCACGAGGAATATAAATTTATGCTAGACAATAAGGTTTTTGTGCCGTTACCAGAAGGTATGAACCCAATTTTGAAATAAATGAATACTTAAGACCAAAAGGGTTCTAATGGTAATATGGAGAGGTATAAAGTTTGTCTTGTGACGAAGGACTATACTATACTCAAAAGGAGAGGGTTTGTATGTTGATGACATTCATAAAGCTTTTATCGTGAATGATAATAAATTAGGGGATTCTCTAGTTGCAAAGGGAGACGAGTTTAGTCTCAATCAATGCACAAAAGAAAATGTAGAAATTCAAGAAATGCAAAAGATTCTCTATGTTTCAACGAGGGAGTTTGATGTGTGTCCAAGTATGTATGTATCCAGATATAACATACATAGTTGGGGTTTTAGGCAGACATTTAAATAATCCAGGAATGGATCTTTGGAAAGCAGCCAATAAAGTTATGAGTTTTTTTCAAGAGAACAAAGGTTTATAAGCTCACGTATAGAAGGTCAGACCAGTAAGAGATCATCAAGTATTCTGACAATTTTGTAGGATGCCAAGATAGTTTAAGATCCACTTCAGGTTACATTTTCATTCTAGCTGGTGGTGTAGTTTCTTGGCACATTACCAAGCAAACTCTTATGACTTTATCCACTATGATTGTAGAATTTGTAGAAACTTATTAGGCATCAAAAACCAAGGTATATGACTGATTTTTATCATAGGGTTGCGTATTATGAAAGGAATTGAAAGACCAATAAGGTTATACTGTGACATCAAATCAGTCATTAAAGAAAGAGCACAAAGTGGATGGATTTCCATAGAACACTTAAGGACAAACTCCTTGATGATATTTCCTCTTGATAAGTCAATTACATCCAAGGTCTTTCATGAGCATATTGCTTATATGGGTGTTTTATAGTTTAAGGAATCTTTGGTTCAGTGGGAGTTAGTCATCTTGTGTGTTTGTGTTGTATGTTTGGTTTTCATGTATGCATACATTTTGGTTTATTATTCATAAATTACACTTTGTACATTAAGGTTATTGTATTGATCTCATTGAGATAAAGTAAGGCGTAATTGAAAATAAATGTGTACAAATCACCTTCACGTAACTTTTCATGCTACACATTCATGATGTATCCATGTCATTTAGTTCTGTCAGCATTAGTGATCACTGTTGGTTTGGTTGTGATTGTTGCAATTAAAACTGTTTTGGTTCTACATGCGGATATAATCAATGGACGACACTTTGGGATATGCTCAAGGTATATAATGACAATTTTGAAATCATCAAGTCTAACACATTTGTAAGGATTTACATAGATATATATATATATATATATATATATATATATATATATATATATATATATATATTATTAAATGTGTTATGGCTATTATATTTTATTAGTCAACTTTATAAAGTGATCGAATTAAGATAAATATGGCTAAGAGTATATTTGTTATGAAAGAATATTGTGTAGAGACCATCAATAATTTTAACTTGTTGAAGGGGTCAAATTATAATTATTGAAACTAAAGAATATTATCCGTGAGAGGTTATTTAAAGGGTCATGGTCCCCATCTGTGAGCACATCGTATCACTCATGTTTCTTTCTTTAGTCCCATCAGAACAGAACATTCAGAGGAAACATAAGGTGCTCTACAGAGGGAAGATCAAAGACCAACTCATGTTACTTATTCCTTGTTTCCCAATGTCTAATCCTTCAGGTACGCTTCCGCTTTAGTGTTCTAAGGATATTCTGAATTGTTATGATTAAAGAGTTTATTGTTCATTATTTATTAATCTATCAATCATAAAATTTCTAAAAAAGTTCGCTTTTCATAATAAAATAGATTAAAATTTGGGACTCATCCCATATTTTTTGTTGTTGAAATTTTGGACTTATTTCACTAAAAATATATTGAACTATATAAATACTTTATAAGTTTTTAATGGATTGATATTTTTAATTAGATAAAATAAAGTAAGTATTATATTTACATGTTAAATTATTTTATTATAATTAATAATTAAAACTTAATCTATAAATATTGATTATTTAAGTTACAATATTATTGTATATTTACATCATAAAAAATAATAGGCTTAATACCTTTTTTGGTTCCTCGAAAAGAGGGGAATGTTCAAGTTAGTCCTATGTTTTTTAAAAAGTTAAAAAGGGTCCCAACTTGTGAAAAAAGTGTTCAATTAAATCTTTTTTGGTCACGGCATTAATTCTTTAACGGTGCAGTTGCCACCCTGGATAAAACAAAATGACATGTCTATTTTATGTGACTGCATGGTTGTACGAGGTTAAAATTGTGAAAAAAAAATGTAAATGATGTGGTAGAGGTTAAAAAAGAGGGGTTAGGGTTTCGGTTCCTCCAACTTGGTCCGTCAATCATCGGAAGATGAGAAGCCCCCGACACAAACCTTATAGGAAGTCGCAGACGTCATCGTTTGTGGCAACCAAAGAGAGTTGTCCGAGCACATTGGAACTCCACTTCCCACAAAAAAGAGAACCGGTGAAAATTTCGAATTTTCTCCTGCCAAGACAACTGAGCCACAAATGTTCTAGGAAATTAGCTACCATTGTGTTTTTACAACATATGATGTTTCCTCCTAGAAACGTGACTACATTATCTAACCTTAGTATTACTTCTGTCTCTTTGCAGTTTTCATCGGCATGTGGTTATGTACAACTTTGTTCTATAAGTAGTATATATTTGTCTCCCATTCTTTGTGTTATTACTCTGTTTGATTTGTAAAGTCAATTTATAAGCATTTACCTTAGAAGCATTTATATGATCTTCCAATGGTTTTTAGGTTTAAAATCAATCGAATTTGATCGCATTCTAAATCAATTCTTATTATTCCTACCACGATCCATGAACACTGAAGCTAAATTTGCACAAAATACTTTAGTAAATAAGGTGCCCTTTAGAATTATTCCTACCACGATCCAATTCCCCCAAATTCAAGTTCAATTGTTTTTTATTACTCTTGGACCTCAACAAATTCATCCCATAAGCATACCTACATTCCTTCGAAAGTCTTCGTCCTCGTGGCGCCCTCCTTGACGAACCTTCTTTGTCCTCGGACGACGACGTCTTCTCATCTTCCAATGATTGACGAACCAAGTTGGAGGAACCGAAACCCTAATCCCTCTTTCTTTAACCTCTCTCACATCATTTATATTTTTTTTTTCACAATTTTAACTTCGTACAGCCGAGCAGTCACATAAAATAGACACGTTATTTTGTTTTATCTAGGGTGACAACTACATTGTTAAAATATTATCGTCGTGATAAAAAAGGATTTAAGTATTAGGATCCTTTTTAACTTTTTAAAAAAGTAGTTCGCACTTGAACATTCACCTCCTTTCAAAGGACAAAAAAGATATTAAGCCTAAAATTATTTATAATTTTAAAAAGTAAAAAAATATTAATTTACTAAACATCAAAATAGATTTGATTAAACTATTTATAATTGGAAATGAATAATTAAACCTCATAAATAGATTTTCTTTTGAAATTCTAGAATTTAGAATGACAAATAGAAGTAAAAGAAAAATAGATAAAAGGATGAGGGAAATTTAAAAAAGGAAAAAACATAATATTTAAGAAACATGATTTAAAGGAAAAGCTCGGCGCGCGGGGAGAGTGGTGTGTTTAAATACCTGAATTCTGGTCACTGACATCTAGATTTCTTACTGCTTTGCATTCTTCAGAATCTGAAAAGAAAAAAATGATGAATCAAGAAACAGTGGGAGTGCAAGAATCGTTCGGAAAGGTTAACATTTCGCCGACTCAAGTTGCATTCATAGTAGATCAGTATCTCTCTGCCAACAATTTATCGCATACGCGTGCCACCTTTCGCATGGAAGCATCCTCACTCTTCGCCGGTTCCTCATTCAATCAGGTTTTCTTTTTCTCCTTTTAACAATGCACAGTTCTTTTTCTCATTCTCTCTTAACCAAATTCATCTAATTCTTCAATTTTTGTTTCTTGATATACAAGCCTTCGTTAAATTTAGAGCATGTACTCGATGATTATATATTTTTGAAGAGAAAAAACTTAATCTTGAATCAAGAAAGGGTTGCGATCATGCAAGAAAAGTACAGAGTTCAGAAATTGGTCCAGGAAGTGCAAAATGTCCTCGATGCTTATCGTTCCTTTCAGAGGCTAATCCCGATAGATAATAAAACCCCTTCAGGTACATGAATTTAAAGATTGGTGTTTTTTTTTCATTCCTGAAATCACAATCCTCTAAGTTTTATAGTTTTGGATTTATTTTTTTTGTTAGGCTTGTGTACTGCTACCACTTCCTCCTCTGTTCAGAACACAAACACATACAACAAAATACACTTGCAGCAGTCTAACAAGAGAAAAAATAGTGCAGCAATAGATGCACCCACAATTGCAAAAAAACCTCGTGGTAGACCACCTGGGAAGAAAAATCAAGTTAAAGGTATACTGGTTTCTGTCTATGTTAAGTATACAATATTTTTTTAATTTAATTTTAACACTTTTACTTCATGTTCACTCTCTCAGGTCTAAACGTGCTCCCACCATTAGGGACTCAATCTTTAATTGTGAATTCCGCAGCAGGATCACAAGTTCCCACCACCTCATCAATTATAGAAACACAACTTGGAACAGCAACTAATAAAGATGTTACAACATGTAATAAGGATGTTATTACTTATTGTGAGGCTGTTATGGTCGGTCCTGAAGAAGAAATAACTAAGAAACTCAGCCTTCGTCCTTCTCTAATAAGTTCAGATTCTGATACAGAAGATAAGAGGGAATTAAATTGCAATGCCTCTCATGTATTTTTGGAAAATTCAATACCAAATGGGTTTTCCATCCCGGAAACAGAGAGGGATCATTCACAGTTGGATCTATCAGACATTAAGTTTTCAGATTTAGATATGGAGTACTGGTCAAACTTCTCTTTTAAAGACACAGGCATCTTTGCTGAAGATTATTTTGATCGTCCAGCTTTAACTCAGGTTGATGCATGAAGGTATTTTGTTTAGATTTATGTGAATCTATGCAATAACATCTGACACAAAAGAGGACTTGCAGTACTAGTTTATTATTAACTTTAGGTTATTAGACAAGGCCAAAATGATTTATCTTTCAGTGATTTTAGATTACTTTCTAGTAGGAATATATTGTATTCATCTGCACAACATGTAAAGAAAATTTCTTCTAATGAATAAAGTTTTCAAATTCGTTTTAACAATGATTGATCTGTCCTTGGCTTTGATTGCTCTGATGAATTTTTTTTTTATTTACCCTCGTTAGTAATACATTTTAATTTACGAATTTGAACTAACAAGAGAAACATTTTTAGAATAAAATATTGGAAGAGATCTTAAAAAAAAAGTGAACAAAACAATGTTGTAGTTTGATTAGTTTGATTGTAAGGTCTGTCCTGTAAACTATATTAGAGAGATTAGTTGGTTTTCTAAAGCCCTCTGTAGGAGGTGCAGGGGCAGTGAATGCAGCACCATTTTTGAAAAGTGTGGAGGTAGAAAACAGAGTGCCATTGTTGGAAAATGGGCAACAATTAAACAACAAGAAAGGGTGGAAGATTACATTCAAGAATTTGAAGTGAGAAACAACAATAGGGGTGAATTTTGTTATGCTATTGATCTGCTGCCTAGAAATAATAGGCAACATGATGGTTTATGGGGCATGGATATTCTTTATATCCATAAAGATATTGACATTCTTGAGGAGGGTGGGTTTTATTTCTTGGCGTCAACGGCGGGGGAAATGCATAAAGAGTTTTACTTGATAGTTTTACAGCAGTAACGTGGACTGGGAGTAGGTAAAAATTCATCCAAGAGTTTAAGATATTGGTGCACAAACAAATAAAACACCAGAAGATCAATTGTAGGGATTTTTCTTTGTAGGGCTGCAATCTGACATTCATGATCGGTTGCCCCAACATGATCTAAAGGACTTGATTAGAGATTTGCAAAGTGCTCTAATTGTGGGAGAAAAACTAGCAATGAAGAGATAGAAAAAGAAGTCAATGACAAGCTAGTCTGTCAATTTAGTGAATCAGGCCAAAACAAACTCAAAGTTAAAAATTTGATCTTTGGCAGATTAGTAGATCATGTTCACTTTGCCACCCCTATATATAATAGTTATATCTTTTTAACAAGAACTAATCATGGAATCAGACTTTCACTAAGCTCTAGCTTTATTTTGGACAATTACATTAAATGGATTTTTTTTCCATGCTGCAATAGACCGCAATCCAAATGAAGACAAATAATCCATTTTTCGACCAAGAAAATCAAAAGTCAACTGTAAAAAAATGAGAAGTCAAGAATATTTCAATCATGTTTACGTGGTTTGAAAATAAAAGAAAATGCGAACAACTCCACACTACTACTTGCACTTAACTTTTTATGCATTATCATTCCATAACTATTAGAATCACTAGATACTGTAAACTTATAAATTGTTGTTCAATCATATAATTGTCATGATAAAAAAATTACATTTACAAATTAATGTATCAAAATTAAACTCCAAATAATAAGGAGGAACCATACATACAAAATTGATCAAGCAGAGAAAGGAGCCGTTCTATCCCCAGATATTTGTTGACATGCAAACAGACCAAGCCGTGACAATTCAGATGAAAAATACTAACCGCATGTTTGTTTCATGTTGGATAACATTTTAGATCCGGTTAAGTTACGAATAGCAGCTTCTTTCTTCAACACGCAAACGAACCCGCTAAAAGCAAAAACATTGGTGGGAGTGTGGGACAGCTCTATTGCAGAAAGTAAATATGGGGTTATCTTTCGCCCAAAATTCCATCGAGGAGCGCAGCTTCTTCCTCCTGCGTGTAAGACAAGGCAAACCACGTAAATGAAGAGTCAAACTTAACCAAAAGAAGAATATCACTTTGAAAGAATAAAACCACACACCACCAAGGCATTAAATTCAGTCTCTTCATCTATAGCGCTGGTGATAGCAGGATCCTCAAGCAGTTCCTGTTCACAGAAGTTAAGATTAGCAATTTCTCCTAATCCTGAAATCCGAAATTTTATTTCCCTCCCCCTAAACTTGGGCACTGATATCGATAGATATAACGTGAGCGTATTAGGCAACCCTTCATATAGGATACAACAGTGCAAAGCAAATAAGGACCGTCATACTAAACGGACAGTCTGAAGTTGTTAGTAAGTTTTAATTGTTTGCGAAAAACCATATTGCCAAATTAACTGCGACACATGGGATCTGACAAAGGAAATAGCGACCAAATTCTGTAGCGAGCGTCAAGTGCCAACTTACATCGTCAGCAATTTGCAAAATTCCATTCTGATCCTGCAGTGAAAGGTTAAATTAATTATGTCTGGCTTTTGAATACTGGTTTCACAAACTAATCAGATATACTGGGGGAACTAAGAGTACTTTGATACTAAGTTCAAATTGGTATTTTGGAACAGTTTCCGCTCAAATCAACTATAGAATTAGTTTGATCAAAGAAAAAACGTGACTGGAAAATGAAATGTGGCAATCGTTCAACAGAGGAAATAGTTGGTTTTAAGAAACTTGACAGGGAAGCTTACCTTCACCGCAACAAAAAGAAGTGGATCAGATGGTGTATATATCATGTAATATGCTTCTTCCTGCAGCACATTGACATAAATAAGCATGATTGGTGTATACATCACGTTAGCTTTTTGGTACCCATACTTTCTACATTAGGCAGTGCCAGAACCTAGAGGTTACTTTAGTAGAATATAAAGAAGCACCTTAACTATAGATGTATAATAAAAATAAAAGTATAAACAATATGGATTAATAGCAGAAAGAAAAGCTAAGGTGACTAGACCGCACAACAATCCACTGGCTGTAAGATGATTTATAATTTCTTACGGCTGTCAAGTGCGAACTATATATTAAGGCATGAATTTGAGGGTACCACAGAAATAGTTGAAAACAATATTATTGGGTGCGGCAGAGATACCAGGAAACAAGTTTACTCACCAACATTATCTTCAAGACAACAATCAAATATAAATAGTAGTGCTATTGGAAAGTATCCCCTATTTGGCGGCTATATGTTGCTATTAAAAATTAGAAATTCATGTGAAAGTTTTCTGATTTATTTTCATCATTTTCCTGAAATTAGAGATGTTAATTCATGTTGGCTGCATACTGCTAACCAAACAAGGTATGGATAGTGGAGAAGCAATCCATTGTGTTGGGTGGCAGAGTTTGAACCACGCTAATGTCTCTCCCTTTCAGGACAAGAGAAATCTCTACACCAAACTGGATCACTCATTGAGTAGAATGCCATGGTGTTAACGAACGATCGCAGATGCTCGTCGGGGTCAGTCGACCCATGATACTTCTCGAACACTAGAGGAGTCGACCGCTCAGGCATCAGTGCCTCCATGACAGTAGCTATAAAAGGTAGTAGGCCCTCCGCCAGTACCATTTGCACTATGAGAGCTCCCCTACTCACCCTTGTGCTTGCCTCCTGGACTGTCTTGGTCGGTCCATCAACCTGTTTGTTCACATTCGATGGTCCAACAACAACCGATGCAAAATGTTGAGCAATCTTCTCCTGATGCATGCACGACTGCGTTCTCATCTCTCAATGTCGTTATTTCGACCTCATGTCTTCTTTGCACCTTTTGCATTTGCCTCTACAATTTCCCAGATCAACTATAGGGGGTCTTGTTCGCCTGTCTCTCCTATCAGGCCCATATTCCTTGTGGTCACCATTAAGTTTTCTTCAGCTTCCTTGGGGTCCCGCAGTGGGCACTAAAATGTTTTGGTTTGTAGGGTCGAGGTTAATAGTTCTCCAAACTCGTTCATCCAACTCCTTACACAGGCCATCGTTTGTCCTTCTCTTCATTCGGTTGTATTGGGAGGTTAGCAAAGATTTAGTAGTCTAGTAATAAATGTGTATTAAATGTAACCAACCTACTACAATACCTCAAACCTATATTTATAGATTTTGGAATGGGCTTCGGATTAGCGTCGGTCTAATTACAGTCCAACTAGTAATGATCATGCTTTGGTTTAAGGTAATCATTGTCAATCTTAATTCTTGTCTAAGGTTGACCATTCGGTTCATGTTACCCAACCAACCAGCACTAGGTGTTCTTGACTGATGAGATCTTCTGGTCCTAAACTAACTAGATGATCACATACAATTAATATTCTTCTCTTTTCTACTATATTCATTCCATTCTATGACAACTGAGGTTTTGACACAGGTATTAAGGAATTCATTTAATATAATGAATTTGATAAAAACGTCGCATGACTTCCATATATACCCTTTACCCTAAAACTACTTACTCGTTTAGGCTTAATAGGTTTTTTGCGCCCAATATTTGAGGGGTTTATTCAATGTGGTTCCTCAATTGAGTCCTCATTTTATTTAAAAAGAATCAATGTTGTCTTTTTCGTTAAATTAGTGTTGACATTGCTTGAAAGGTGATAGGGTGTTAGTAGTACCTTCGGGTTTCTCGAACCCTTCATTCTCTCCTTTACTCATCATACCTCCACGGCCACCTTTGGAGAGAGTGGAAACAAGTGCAGTGAGTAAAAACCGAGAGAATGAAGGATTGGAGAAGTCCAAACTCACTGACACATGGTCACCTTATCGATGGTGTCAATGTCAATTTAACAGAAGAGACCACCTTGACTCATTTTAAATAAATTAGGGCTTGAACTTTGGAAAAATAATTGAGGGATCCCATTAAATAAATCTCTCAAATATTAGAACTTAAAAAATCTATCTTCTCATTTATAAGGGGATTAATTTGATAGAAAACATTATGTCACTTACCGGTATACCTTTTATACTATAATTACTTACTGATTTACTCTTATTGCACAATAATCCTATTACGTTAGTTCTCGTTTACAAGGGGATTAAACTAACTTCACATAGATCAAGGAAATCAGTTATCTACATCAAATTTTACTAATATCTTATTAATTTTCGTAAAATATTCTTCTCATAAAACAAAGAATAGATATTATGATGGTGTAACCAAAGGTAAAACATTAATAAAAAATATTTTAGAGAAAGTAATACTAAATGAAATAAAGATAGTTAACATTTTCTTATATTTGAAGACCAAAAAAGTGTGATTTTTATGCTTATTAATGACAATTGAGACAGTACTGTAGATATTGATTAAAGACAGTCCTGAAAAATAAAACTTAATGTCTCATTGATTTAGTAAAACAACAAATAATGTGAAACACGATATTTCTCTCTAAAATGTCATAAAGGGTGGAAGGAGGAAGCAATTATTTGTGAGTACCGACAATAAGACAAGGTACAAACATACTTTAATGACAGGCATATTTCTTTTCAACAAAGAAGCATTATGGTGTGGCCTTTTAACAAACTAACACGTTTGTTTGTTCATCTTCATAACTATGTTATATTTATTATTTTCAAGTGTAAGTTAGCAAGACTCTGATTAAAAAATGGAATATTTTAAGTAGACAAAATTCATTCAGAAAGTTAGTCATTATTATATGTGTACTAGAGAATAATAAAAGTCTCAACATTTCAAATAGCTTAAAATTGTCAAAACGTCCTAATTCCAGAAAAAGAAAACAGGGAAGTTTTGCTTCTGTTAAAGATAAACATTGTGCAATTAAAGGTATATAAAATTACCACACTGAAGTTTACAATTTCTACACCTTCAGTTGGCAAGTTGTCTCCTTTATCATCTGCAAAATAGGAAACATCTTCCATTAATTTTAGACATGCAATTCAAATGTTTTGCAGCATGTTATCACTTTATCATTCTCGGATTATCATAAGCTGATCTTCATTCCAGCATACTAAAGTGAAGATACAAAGTTGGGCAATAAATTGATAGCATCTGCCTAGATATTACCCTTTTATTTAATCTATTTGATAAGATCAAAGATCGCAATTGGGGGAAATGGTATATGGGAGTGGTGCATGTAAAGCATGTTTCTTCTCCATATAAATATCAGAAACACAATAATAGACAAAGTGAAAAAATGAGTGTACAAGACATGCCATAATTCTTACGGATAAAAAGGTGCGTAAGAAAGACATAATTTTACCAAACAAAAATTCTTGACCCAACTTACACATGAAGACTGAAAACGAGACAAACAATTAATCTTCAAAAGCTTAAAATTGTAAGTTTTGCAATTTAATACGAATTTGGTGTTTATAAAACTAGTCAGACAACTGCGGAAGTAAATGGGTAGATAGAATTACTAACTGACAACATCTAAAAGTAATGGTTGTAAGAAAATCCAAATGTCACAAAAACAGACAGGAAAACATATGTGATTCATAAAGGCTGAGCAACTCCATTTATTATTTATGCTTTTATGCTAGCAAATTCACTTTTATATAAAGGGAAGATTAACTTCCCTGAAAACAGTTAACCAAAAATTATGAAAGGAATGGGATAAAGAGAAAGGTGGCTTTTAAACCAAAGAGAAATGTACAAACAGCAAGACCAAACTTCAACATGGACTTATCACCATAAATTCGAAAGTTTTAACACCAGAGAACACATCCTTCTGAGGAATCCTATAAATTCAGAGAGAGACACTAAAGAGATCTTAGCAAGCACTATTATGCACAATCAGTGCATGAAAATGCTCTCTAACAGCTGCAGTAACCGCTCCTATGTGTTACAGATGTCAGTGCTTATTATGCACCTCCACAAGTGTGAATTCATCACTGTGATTATTGCACCTTATTCATCTGTTAGAAGACTCTAGAACACCATCAGTTAGGCTAGGGTCCCTTGGGTTTGTGGGCCTAATTTCATGACTTCAATGTACCATGGCATGATAGTTAATTTTCCTCAACCATTCTAATGCTTTTAGCCATACACTAAAGATAGTCTAAACTTCATGATGTAATAGTACCCTATAAGCTATATAGAATTTTTGTGACATTAACAGCCATGTTGTGCTGGAATATTTTCTCGATTATCCAAATATAAGAAATTATCGTAAAAACAAAAAAAAAAAGAATTTCTTGCCTGTATGAAAGTCAAATATGTCCTCTTCCGAATAACAAAATCCACCACGGGCTGTATAACAGTATCTAATATGGGCAGACAAAATATTTAGTGATTAAACACAAATCTATGACATTTTGAATCATAATAAAAGACAGACATACCCACTATTAACAAGATACAAATGTATCTTGGCAAGTGCATAAGTAGCAGCGGGCAGAATAGATTCAAGCTCCTCATCACTGACCTAAAGCTCAGATAAAGTAAGAATTGGAATGAAGAATTCATATACAAAGAAAACCTTTTCTCATCAAGAAGGGTCAGTTACATGGATGGACCAACTAAAGGGATGACGTGGTGTTTTCTCAAAAAAAGTTCAAAACACAATTAAATGAACTACCAATTTCATAAAGATTGATAAAGCTTTAGGTTAGATATCAATTGCCTAATTTAGCCCTCCCCATTTATCTAGGTGCGAGACTATATATAATGTAATGATTGGATATAACACATAGGCCGAGTTAGAATGCTTCATCAAGAAATAAAAACAAAATATATTTGTTCCCTCGATAATAAGTAATAAGGTTTTATTATTGAAGATGGGTGAATATTTTAAATTAGTTCCAGAGTTCGACAATGAGACCATATCACCATCAAAACTGATTGTTAACCTCATTTTTAAGTTACTGTGAACAGATCAAGAATATATAAACAAAGTGGGACATGGAATGCATAATTGAAACTTACATCCGACCATCCATCAGGTGTATGCCTCACTATCTGGACAGGCCTGCAGTTAAAATTCAACAATCTATAGTCAATAAATAATTAAAAGACTGGTCAACAAAATTCCAGATTGCCGGCATAGTGATTACAGGGCATGGATTCACTATTTAAAGACCTTTAACTTACATGTCAGCAGGGCAGAGCAACAAACAGTCGTCTCCTTGAGAACTCGTGAACTCTCTCCTTACAACGCATTCTAAGGAAAGGTTATTAGCCGGGTCAACCTGTCACCATGTCATTCACAATTTGTCACACTCCCAAAACCTAAGAACGTTCGATTGCATATTCTATTAATAAGTTATGTTATTCCATATTGTTTTGAGAAATGTGAATATTTAGAATGTATAATATATATCCCTAAGCACACATTTCTCATATTTTTGTTTGACATATAATTAGACCATAATTGTCGTTCTAGTTATAATAATTTTTTTTTTAAATTTCAACGATAATTAAATAGCATATCAACTTAATATTAACATATTATTAAAACCTTACCATTTGATGAAATAACAAAGAATTAACCCTAACATTCCAATTTATAACAATGTCAACAGCCTTCCTATCAAATCTCAGCGACCAAAATTGCACAATGACAGGAAATAATTGTCCATAACGACAACAACAGATATTTTGAATGCAAAACCACATGTTCTATGCAAATTACATTTTAATTGAATACAAAAGAAACTCACTAGAGTGGCAAGTCGTTCCATGGAAGCGCTTAGAACTTTGCCTCGTTCGTCGACGACGAATCCCGCCGGCGGTTTGGGAAGTGACGTTGGAAGTGGAGGCAGTGGAGCAAGATTGTAAACGGAGTTGGAATCAGTAGTTATAGCTTTGCTCTTACTATTCTTTTTCTTTTTGTTGTTGTTTTTTGAGTTTCTGTTGTTAGAAGAACGCTTCTTCGGTGGAACGGTGGAAGACTCCGAGGCTCTGCAGATAACAGGACGGAGCGTAGGGTTGGGAAGCGAAAACGAGGGAAAACCAACTTTGTTGAGCTTCGATGGAAGAAGAAAGGGCAATTCAAGCCTCAGGGAGGAAGGAAGAGCGTTGAAGGTTGTTGTCGCCATTTCTTCTGTAAATATCTGCAAGCGAAGGTGTTGGGAGGCAAAACAAGAGATAAAGGAAAAACCGTAACAAAGAAAAAGATGAGTAAATTAATAATATATAATATAGTAAGCTATTTCTTATAAATAAAATAGATATATGATTTTAGGAACTAATTTTTAGACATGAAAAAGTCCAAACGAAAGTGATTCATGACTAGAATTTTTAATTAAATTGAAGGTTTAGAATAATATGCTTTCAAGGTTAAGCAAAAACTTTATATTGAATGGTTAGTTTTCATATTGATGAACCTATCTAATAATATATATATATATATATATATATATATATATATATGGGTTTGCTAACGCGCGTACTATTTTTCACTTAATACATGTTAGCAATGTGTACCGAATTTTAGTAGACAAAAATACTCTTATATCTCATGGATTTTAAGTTTTAAGATCAAGGTATTTTAATAATTTTCATTCTCAAAACTAAAAAAAAAAAAAAACCATTTCACTCCAACCCTTTCTCTGTCATCTTTACTATAGTTCCAAATTGAAAAAATCATAAACACGGGTTGTTAAACAATTTCTTATAAAAAAAATAACACGGTTTGTTAAACAATTTCTTACAAAAAAATGATTTTATAATGAGTTTTCATTTTAGAATTTTTGTTTTATCTAATTTTCACAAACATAATTACATATGAATGAATCAGTAATTCGCCTGGAAAAAATTAGAAAGACTCGCTGTTAAACAATTTCTTACAAAAAAAATGATTTTATAATGAGTTTTCTGTAACAATACTGAATATAACAGTACTGAGATTTCCTGGAACAGTAAAAAAAAGAACACCTGTACTCAACCGAAAGATAAAGGCAATGAAATAATGCTCTGAATAGTAGTATTATTAAGATTCCAGTAAGGAACGAAGAGAATTTTAGGAAGGGATTCCATTAAAAAGGTAAGAGCAAAATACACGTAAACCAAAACAGAGAATTTGCACAGAAAGGATGCAGCAAAGGACAATTGAATTCACACCCCTTTCTCCCCTTCACTAACGAATTATATGGATTAGGTCCTAGACCAATAAAAGTCATCCAGCCTAGAGTTAGTTAGTCTGTTTCTTGTGCCCCTCCTTATTCCTTGCTGAGTTGTATTTTCATTAGACCCTTCTACCCCTGCTGCATGTGTTACATTTTCATTTTATAATTTTTGTCTTATCTAATTTTATCTAATTTTCACAAGCATAATGACATCAAAGGAATTGGTAATTGGCTTGGAAAAAATCAGAAACACTCGTTGTTAAACAATTTCTTACAAAAAATGATTTTATAATGAGTTTTCATTTTATAATTTTTGTCTTATCTAATTTTATCTAATTTTCACAAGCATAATGACATAAAAGGAATTGGTAAGTGGCCTGGAGGATTTTTAAGAGATGATGATTCAACATATGCAGATCATGGAATTAGAGAGGTTAGTGAAGATGGTGAAATTGAAGAGATTTTGAATGAACCTTTGCCTGAAGGCGAGTATGTCAATCACTCAATTCTTTACAAAGGTAAATTGTTTAACGACGAGTATTTCTAATTTTTTTTTCCAGTTGGATCTACCATACGATGATAGAGAAAATGTTGGAGTGAGAGAGATGAAAGAGGAAAGATTGAGAGGAATGAGGGAGGTGAGTAAGGGTTTGGGGTTTCTTGTTTTTTTTAGTTTTGAGAATGAAAATTATTCAAATACCCTTGACTTTAAAACTTAGAATCCATAATATATGAGGGTATTTTTGTCTACAAAAATCCGGTACACATTGCTAAAATGTACCAACGGAAAAAACAAGCGTACTCGCGTTAGCAAATATATATATATATATGGTTAAAAGCTCTTTTTTGTCCCAGTTTTGGTTGGGAAAATTCGAAATGGTCCCCATGTTTTTTTTTGTTCAATTTGGTCCTAAAGAACGTAATCGGTGTTCAATTAAGTCTTTTTCACTAACTCCGTTTAAATTGTTAACGGCGAGCTGTCCAACTATGCAGTCAGAGAATGAAATGTCATTTATTGACTGATGTAGATCTAATGAGGTGGATTTATTATTTTTTAAATTCTTTTTCTGATATTAGGCTTATTATTTTCAAAATTAAATTAAGGGTATTGATGTCTAAAGGGTTGATCGTGGTTTGGAAGGGAGATCTGCAAGATTTGGAAGAACATCAGTGAATGGCCCTAACACCACCCCCATAGTCCAACGTTGTCGGAGATATCGTCGTTGGCCTCCATTGTCACAAACTTGTGCCACCACCATCAATTAAAATCCAAAAACGCAAGAACTAAGACCCCTAACTCCAAATTTAAAAAAAAAAAAGAACACAAGTATAGGAAATCCCCAAAATCCAATTTGAAAACAAAGATTCCAACTCCTCCAATCACAACATCAGAAAAACTAAGAACAAAAACCCCCAAAAATTCCCAAATTTAGAAACCCTAAAACCAAACCCCCAAATTACAATATCAAAACCCTCAACCTATAATTGTCAATCTGTAGAGAAGAAATAGAAACACAAGAACAACCCTAAATCACAAGCCAAGAATGAGCATAGAAAGCCTCAAAATTGTGACGTATCCTCCCCGTGAGCCTTGGCGCTGCGAAAAAGGAGTTCACTCCTTGTGACAAAAACCCTCAATCATAACCAAAAAAGATAAGAGAAAGGAAGCATTCACTCCTTGTGACACGAACCAGAACTAGAACAAAAAGGAAAAGAGATCAGCGTCTCCCTCTTACGAAACGAAGCAGAAATCGAGTGAAGAGAAGATGAAGGTGGGTGCTTGTGCTTCCTTAATCTTCTCAGCAAGTTTCACAAGTTTCCCTCCCAAACCACGATAAAAAATTCACAAATACTTTAATTTATTCCCAAAATAATAACCCTAATCAGAAATACAATTTAAAAAATCCTAATTCCAACTGACAATGCCATAAAGGACTCCAAGTCAGCAAATAAATGACACCTCACAATGCAGTTGAACAGCTCGCCGTTAACAATTTAAACGGAGTTAGTGAAAAAGACTTAATTGAACACCGATTACGTTCTTTAGGATCAAATTGAACACAAAAAAAAACACGGAGACCATTTCGAATTTTCTTAACCAAAACTGGAACCAAAACGAGCTTTTAACACACACACACACATATATATATATATATATATATATATATATATATATATATATATATATATATATATATATATATATATATATATATATATATATATTATATTAAGTTTAGACGTTGTGTTTTATTAGTGGTAATTCAAGGAGAGTAGATTGAAAAATGTATGCTGTAGTTATTATATTTCATTATATTTTTTTTAATGAAGAAGTTAAGATAAAGAAAAGGTTACTCTTAAAGAAAAAAATAAATCAATATATAGTGTTAAAAATATCATGTTTTATATGAAATATGGTGTTTTAAATAAATAAATAATCATATAAAATATAAACTTTTCATTTGTCAAATGATATATAGTGTAGTTTTAATTTTATGTCCGATAGGACATAGACGAAAAATGAATATAAGTGTGTGAGCCCATAATTAAAGTGACAAAGAGTTAAAATAGTTATTTTTTGACAAATTCTTTGAACTAAGTATTATCTTAGAGAACTAGAACTATATACTATAGGACACTTCAATTATACAAATAAAGGAAATGCATATGTTTAAAAAAATAAGTACATTTAAATACATTCATCAATATCAAACTCTTATGATGAAAAGAAGACGTCAAAAGGAGTTGAAGCTGCTCAATAGCTACAGATAGTATCATAATGACTACTTTCAGAAATCTCTGGACCAACAAAAGTATAAAGAACATTACTTGTGTTCGTTTTAGCAAGCTAGAAGAGAGAGTATCAATCATTCATACATCAATCGACGATCAACTTCTTTAGTCAGCAAGACTCATGATCTTTGATCACTCTATTTACAAACTATTTATCTTATCTAGGAGTGTTGTTCAATAAATAGTACTCGATTTTTTTGTCAAAAGTAGTTGTTGTTCAAAGAATATTCTTTTTTAAGACAGAAATTGTAACGCCCCGACAGCAACTTATAGGGACTGTTGACTGCCTCACACATCACCACGAGGCTTTCCAGTGTGATATGAGTAGCCAAATCAATTCCTTTAAGCTATCCTTCAACTGTATAGTCTCATACCTATACAGTCTCCAGATTTCTCTCATTCCGGTGTATGTTCGATTCATCCATGTGCCATTTCCACTCGAAGCCTGCCAGGAGCCGCTCCTTGTCCATGCCTTTTGCACCGGCGATCACTCCCCGTCCTCGTCAGTGCCCGGGCTTGGTTCGTCCTCAAACCACACCGTACTGGGAGAGGCTAGGCTCTGATACCATCTGTAACGCCCCGGCAACTTACACCACGAGGCTTTCCAGTGTGATATGAGTAGCCAAATCAATTCCTTTAAGCTATCCTTCAACTGTATAGTCTCATACCTATACAGTCTCCAGATTTCTCTCATTCCGGTGTATGTTCGATTCATCCATGTGCCATTTCCACTCGAAGCCTGCCAGGAGCCGCTCCTTGTCCATGCCTTTTGCACCGGCGATCACTCCCCGTCCTCGTCAGTGCCCGGGCTTGGTTCGTCCTCAAACCACACCGTACTGGGAGAGGCTAGGCTCTGATACCATCTGTAACGCCCCGGCAACTTACAGGGACTGTTGACTGCCCCCACACATCACCACGAGGCTTTCCAGTGTGCTTTGTCCTCACTCACACACTTTCCGGGAAAACTTCCCGGAAGGTCACCCATCCCAGAATTACTCCAGGCTAAGCACGCTTAACCATGGAGTTCTTATGGGCTAGGCTACCGAAAAGCAAATGCATTTGGTGATATGAGTAGCCAAATCAATTCCTTTAAGCTATCCTTCAACTGTATAGTCTCATACCTATACAGTCTCCAGATCCCTCTCATTCCGGTGTATGTTCGATTCATCCATGTGCCCCTTCCACTCGAAGCCTGCCAGGAGTCGCTCCTTGTCCATGCCTTTTGCACCGGCGATCACTCCCTGCCCTCGTCAGTGCCCGAGCGTCACAAAAATGACTTGTTGAAAGAATACATGTCTAAGTCAAAAGCCAGTTCTGAAAGAATATTGTTTAACCAAATGGCCTATGAAAGAATACTTGTTTAAGCCAGAAGTAATTGATAGAAAGAATACTTAAATATTGTTAGGAAGGAGTGGTTACGAGTCCAAAGAATACTTAAAGTGTTTAATCAGAAGTGATTAAAAGCTCAAACAATACTCAAGTGGTTTGCTAGGAATGACTACAAGCCCATAGAATACTTACATTGTACTTCCTAGCATCAATTACATTAGTGAACTCAATTAGTTGGTTGAGAACTGGAAGTAGTCTCCATGGTAAGATGAATTAGAATAAAAATATAAGAGTTAAATATGTTTCATCCTTAAACAACAAATTAAAATTGTATTTCGTACGTGCTTCAAAGTATGCAATTAAAAGATAGAAATCACTAATTGAAATGGTAAACAACTATAGAACATTGAATTAAAGTAAACACTAGAAATTGATGAACTAAGATGTTCAGCTCACTTTGTAGTCTAAACACCTTGAACTCTATCCAAAACTACTTTAAGAAAGCAATAAAATATGAAGCACAAAGTTACCTAGCTCACTTTGTAGTCAAGGCAACTTTATGACTTTAGAGAGAAATAAAAAACTCGGAACTCGAAATCTGGAAATGATACGTAACTTTTTGTATAGCTAGAATTCTAGCCTTATTTATACTTAGCTATCTAAGAAACCAACAAACTAGCATTACAGATTATTTTAGGTCACTTTGATTGTCTAAAACTAGTCAACCTATGTATATTTTAACAACTTAAACTACCCTAGGATATCACCTAGGCAACAAGCCAACAATTTAACCCCATCTCAAAGCAACTAGTCAGCATAAGTCATCACAACACTTGAATTCTTCCATTAGAGCTCCTAACTAGCTGATCCACATTAATATGCCAGCTTGCTTAAGTTCGAAGTCAACTTCTCACTTTTGTAATAGGTCATGTTGAAGCTAAATACAAGTTGTTAACTTCTCATGTAAGTATTCTATGCAAAGAAATGTACAAGTCAAAGCTGGTTAAAGTCATCCAACAGGTCACAAGGTGCAATCACATTACTTCATTCGTGCTAGATTCTCTCAGGTTCACTGTATTAATGTTGGGCATGGATTACAACCTGAAATAGACTAGCAAGTATAATCGGTTGTTGTAGTACAATAAGTGTCGTATCAACAAGGATTTGGCAAAATATACAATGTTTTAATTATCTTAATCTCTTATGAAATAGTAGCTAGGTTGGAAGTATGTTGGAAACAAATTTGTGTTGGTGAAAATGTTGTAAAGTAAGTCAGAAATCAATTTAAGTTAGTAAATGAGTGACTTTTATATAATTGAACCGTGTTGAAGCTCAACTTCACAACTTTTCCCTCTCTTACACCAAATCTACCTTCAAATATGAAACTACAAATGATCAAGTCCTAGGAGTTTGCTTAGGTGTAAATTTAGGTCCATTCTTGACACTTAGAGCCTATGATTGTCATATCATACACACCATATTCCGTGAGTACCTTCATATTTCCATTCATTCTACTATCCATAGTCTCCAATATGTTCTTCATCATCCATACATTGGCTTAAGTCTTTTGCTGTGTTTAAGCTTTATTGTTAACATTTAGATAAATGCTTCTTTTCATAAAGCGCGAGCTTGTAAGATGCTCTTCATTTAGGCGTTTATATTTTGTTTGTAAAACGCTATTTGTTACTTATATTGTCTATTAGATGATTCATTAAGAAAGACACTTCCTTTTATTAGATGTTGTTCATAAAGCTTTGTCCACCAAACAATTTAGTTTAGAAAATGTTGTTATAAGCTTGTTTTCATCTATAAAAGATGTTTCAAAATATTTTTCTCCAAAATGTTATTTCTTTAAAGCAAAATTTCATATAGAGTGATATTTCACAATAACTTTTGTTAAATTTCAAAATTTGAGTTGTTAGAAATTCTAATTTCTAAACGATCTTATCTTAATAAATTGGAACTAAAAGAGTAATTTAAGTATGATAAAATTATTAGATGTGTTTGAAAGTGATTATAAATGTAGTAAATAAAAGATATAGAACTACTCTTTAATAGTAAAAAAAGATATTTATAACCATTATTAAAAAAATATTTCATAAATTACATTTATTTTCAAAATTATGAAATAGGTTTTCTAACTTTTATAAGATTTTATATATTTGATCTGAATTTCACTTGATACATACCTATCCCAATAAATATTGCGTTAGTAAATTAATTAATAAATCTATTATTTAATATATTTATAAAGGTTTTATCTTACTCCAACAAATAAGTCAAATAATTAATATTAATAATTAAGTTTAACTCATTTGTTATATTTTGACTTGAATAATACCTTTAATATATGACATGTTAAAAAAAATTAATCTTTAATAAAATATATAAAACTTGAATAAATATATATTTAATTATGACTTAAACAAGTATATATATATATATATATATATATATATATATATATATATATAACATGTAAAAAACTTACATTATTAATAATCAATAATCCCTAATAGATATATATTTTTGGTTAATTTAAAAGTAAATATATTCATAAACTTTACAGTATTTATCTAACATTTAATTAATACTAGTGTATTCTTATATAATTTAATTTGGTTTTTATTTATTTTATTTAAACTTATGAAATATATATAAAAACTAGAATGTATCAACTATGAAAAAAAAAAGTTAAATTTGTAATGTTATTATTAGCTTAAAGAATTTATATACAGTATAACACATGGAGGTATCCCAAAGAACTTTTTTAAGAAAAGAAATGTCATAACCGATACATCTTTTAAATTTACTACATTAGTTTTTAATTATTATCATTAACGGTATAATTAATAATTATATATTTTATTATATTATTGTTAAAATTTAAAATAATTAATTTCAATAATTAAAATAATATAAATTCATATAACAATTTTTTTAAAGGAAAAAGTCTTTTATGTTTACAATAGCTTTTAAACACAAAACAACCCTTTTAAAATTTTTAAAGTTTCTTAAGTAGTAAGCAAATTACAGTGAAAACTTGAAAAAAATATTTCATTATTTAAAAAATATATATTTATTATTTTATTAAAAAAATTATTTTTTCTTACATTTAATTATATTTTATTTTTTAGTAACAATAAAATGAAAGACAATTAAAAAAGAAAAAAAAGTAATACAATAACATTAAGATTATTTTATTATTTAATTATTTTTTAATTTTTGTGTGTGTGGATCAAATAAATTATGAATTAAGTTGTATTTTATGAATATTTATTGACAGTTATATTCTCTAAATAAAATAAAATTACATTAACGATTATTTGAGATCAGAACTAATTTAATATTACAGTTAATTATAATTTTTATAAAATTCAATATTTATTAATTATTCTTTAAGTATGCCATTAAAACTCTTATTAGCATCACCCTTACTATTATAAGTTATTTTTATGTATTTTTAACAGTTAATATTCGCTAATAGCTAGTTAAAATTTTCATCAATACTTATATTTATGTTAATGATAATAATAAATAAAACTTATCATCTAATTACATTTAAACTATAGTTTATAAATTCTGCATTATATATACTTTAAAAAAATTGGTTTAAATCTTTTTTGTCTCTAAATTAAAAGCTGATGTTTAGTTTAGTCCCTTTTTAAAAATGTAAATCTTTGCTTCTTATAATGTGCAAAATATATCAAATTCTAAAGAAAAAATTTGCTGACATAAATCTAAGGCAATTATTATGGAAGACTGCATTATTTAGTAATGACACAAATAAAAAAAATTAATAAAAAATCGTTAACACTAATTTAATACATTTTACATGAAAACTAAAAATTTATATTTTTAAAAGGAAAACTATATTCAACACCACCTTTTAACTTGAGAAAAAAAATTTAAACCAACAAAAATTGGAGGCAAAATAAAAAAGTTGTAAATGAAATTGGTTTATTTATTTAAAGACAAAATGCCAAAGACTGTGATAAAGTTGGCACATCAATTATTCAGATTTTGTCGTAGTGTTTGAAAATCGTGTATGAGAGTCTGACCACTCATCTAGCACAGAAAGATGGGGTTATTGAATTTGAATTTGCATGTGGGAGAATTACAACTCATAAGGTGCATAGTTACTTGCACCCATTTTTTTATTTTTTATTTTAAACATGTAAAGAGGGGCTGAATGAACATAAAATTTAATTCTGTATTATGTTTTGTCTTGTTTATATTTATATATACTTTGGTTGATATACTTATATATTTTGAATAAAATTATGAAAAAATTAATTAAATTATAAAGATATCGTTTACTTTAGTTATACAGTAACAATTTCTAAACTGACTATAGTAATTTAATAATCATGCTATGAGAATCTATACCATAGATGCATCAATCAATATAAGTGACAGCCTGATCGTAGAATAAGGTTTCCTTTTTATAAGAACCTTAATCAAATACTAAAGATATGTTCAATGTTATATTAGAATTAATGTCACACTTTTCATGACAGTAAATTCTGTTCTGTTTTTTATTTTTATTTTATTATTGTTAATATTAATATTACAGTGAAAGTAAAAAGTTAAATAAAAAATGTTGAGATAATAAGGAGAGTGATGTTGATAAGCAGAGAGGAGGAAGTGTGCCTCATTGGACAGACTTCACGGCAGAGAGAAAGGGGAAGAGAGGAACTGCAAATCTGCATTTCTCTCTGCTTTCCCCATTACACTACAGAGTCTTTCCAAGTAAACTATTTTTAATCTCTTTTCTCTTCGTTTCTCTTTTTTCTTATTTCTTCTCAACTTCATGATCATGCCTTGTGTGTTGTGTTCTTCTGTTACCGATTCCGTTGCATGATATGAATACTTTTAGGGATAATTTATACTATTTCGTTTTCATGGTTTTGATTCAACTTCTTCGATTGGATTGACCTTAATCATGTGTTTGTACTCTCCATCATTGGAATATAAGCAATTTTTATATCCACAGTCGCCCTCTGTAAAATCCAATCCAACCGAAGCCCTTTTCCCTCCGCCGTGAACTGCTGGAAAGCAAAGAGATACGACCGACGTTCTAGGTCAGTCCCTCTTCGTTGTTTTTTCAGGTTTTTTTTTTGGGTTTATATTTTAAATAGCCTGAAGATTCACCGTGATAAAGTAAAATAATAGTAAATTAATTAATTATGATCTTAATGGTTAATTTATATTTAATAGTTATTATCATTTTCTTTTAGTAGTAGATTCAGAGAAACCTATATTTTTTTATCATTTATTTGGGGCATTTCAAATTTATTATTTTCAATTTGTTAGCATTGGTTTCAAAAGCTGCGTGATGAGCACTTTCTCTACCTTGTTCTTGAACTTACTTTCAAAAGGTTGATTGCAGCGTTTAAAAAGCTTTCTTTGAATGATTTTGTATTTTTAGTACCAACAAATTTTAAAGTGAAAGACAGTTATTTTCTCTTTTTGTAAGTGATTATGCTCAAGTTTATTTAAACCTGGTCTTAATCACACTTGGACATGCTACTAGTGAGGTTAAGCTTAGGATTTTTTGAGCTAGATTTCTCTTTATCCTTGGGCTGAAACTGTGAAGGACTTTTGACTTGTTATTTTAGGTAGTGGGTTGAAATTACAAGAATATTTAGTGGTGAGGTTGTTTTTTCTCCCACTAGTATTTTCTGTTAGTGGGTTGTCTTTTTAATGGAGACTTAGTGAAGTGGGTTGGTCAATACATATATAAGGAGTAAGGAAAATAAAGCTGTTTTTATTAAGAAAATAAAAACAATAATTATTGGTTTAGTATTTGGATTAAGTAGAAAGAATGTAAAGGCTAAAAATATGCTGACTCTATTAGATGGAGTTGGGTTATTTATTTGCTATTCATTGGGTTGGTTGGTTCTTGAATTGAAGGATTGGTTTTTTTTTGAAGTAAAACTAAAATTTTATAACTCTTTATTTTAAACAAATTAAAATAAATATTTATGGTTATTTTACAAAATTTTTGAATTAATGATTGCTTTTTGAAAAAAAAAAGTCAATCTGTTATGATATTATATTCTTCACTTATAATTATATTCTTAAATTTAACCTCCTCTATAATATTTACTTTTTGATATACATTTTCTATTATGACATTATTTCACTTATAATTACATTCTTAAATTTAACCTCATTTATATATTTTCTTAAATCTAAGTTTGTGATGCTTTTTTTTTAAAATTTTTCATTATTCTTTCATGATCCTGAGACAATTATATATTGATCAACTACTTTTCAAATATGATTTACCGCTGAATTAGTTGTTGTATTAAATTTATTCCGTCATTTAATCCTAACTTAAAACTAGTCTATATATTTTTGCAAATGATATTATTTTTTATTTTAGTTTTGGCATTTCAATCACTTTCATTTTCATTTACTTATTTTTTTTATTTATTTTGCATGGCATGTTAATATTATTTTTCACTGAATAATTTTGTTAAATGGTTTTTGTAATATTTTGAATTAATTCTGAAATATTAAATTAGTGGAGGTCAATGAAGCTCAATTAGCTAATTATTATTAATAATATCTATTTATAAATAATTTTTATATACATATTCACCTAATTTTATAAATGTTCATAGCGACTCATTAAGTATCTGAAAAAATAATAAAGATAAAGTATTTAGAATAATTAAACGAAATATAGAATTTGCATTGTTTTTTCATTCTCACATGTAGTAGTATTTTGAATAAAATGATAAAAAAAATTGAAATCTAATATTTCCAATTATAAACAATTACTAAGTATTAGTTTTGTACTTTCAAAAATATTTTATAATATTCTAATTTTGAAATCCATATATGCTAAGAAAATAATTTTTATTTGTAAAAGAAATTAAGTAGTGCTCCGATGATAAATTTGTATGAAGGGCAATAAAAATTGTTAAGTAATACTCAATATTTTCAAAATATAATTGGTGTATGGTATTCATCCTACCAATCACGGCAATATTTACTTAATAGAATTGTGTGTGTTATTTTTCTTACCTGATCATACCATATTACTTACAACAACAAAGGATCTGAAATATTGTTGTGACTACTCTAACTCAGACAGAACAATTGACAACCTCCCTGTTCCTAACAGAATAGGAGGATATAACAGGCCCAATAGAAAATGCAAGGGTTAAATAGAATATATAATAGAAACATATAAGAGGGTAGCATGTCTAACTACTGCATAAAAGGTTAAGTAGAGTTAAATAACTTGGCAGTATTGCAACTTAGGTGTGGATGTGACTCATAACAAGGTTACTTGTGTGGCGCATATTCTCTGTGAGTAACTCTATAACTTGGATGCTTTAAGATGTAGTGTAGGATTTATATTCATAAATTAGAGAATCCAGCATGTGCTTTTAATTGTTTGGTTCACATTCTTGAATATTTTTGCTGTAAGACAGACTTGGGGATTCCTTCATACATGGAGTGCTAAAGTTAGGTTATTTTCTATAAATGATGTGTTTTAGCTTCAAACATTTTCCGTCTTTTGAGAGTAATGTTGACTAATGTGGTTTTTTGGTAAGAACTTCTAATCCTCTGTCATAGTAGTAGCAAACTTTTGACTCAGATTTTTACATTTCCTTCTAAATTTTGCATAGTAATTCCATTCCTTAATTATGCTCCTACAAATACCTCTATTTTCATCCCACAGCCTATCTATGCCATTATTACTTAAGTTACCTGATAACCTGATGCATATAGTTGTATTATAGCAGCCTCTCTTAATAGTCTGATGTGATTCGGGAATGCAGCTATCTATCAAGTATTGGAAAAACAAAATAAGATTGATAAATTAGTTTCTCAATTATATTTGTTTTGCTTTAGATCTAGTCAAAGATGGTAGAAAATGATTCAGTAACAAAGGTTAGTTGCCGTCGAGGTCGAGGTTATGATATCGAGGAAGACTCCACAGATGGGGCGCCTTTAAAAAATGATCCTGAATACTACGATGATGATGGTCGTCTTAAACGAACAGGTAGACACATTAATTTACCATTTTTGTGTATACTATGATTGTTTCTTTGATTTAAAGAATGATTATATTTGATGCCTTTCCATGAGCCAGGGAATGTTTGGACTACAAGCTCCCACATTATTACGGCTGTGGTAGGATCTGGGGTGCTCTCCTTAGCTTGGGCAATAGCTCAGATGGGTTGGATTGCTGGTCCTTCAGTGATGGTCTTATTCAGCATTGTCACTTTGTATACTTCATCCTTTCTAGCTGATTGTTATCGTACTGGTGACCCAATGTTTGGGAAGAGAAATTATACTTTCATGGATGCAGTTAGCACCATTCTAGGTACGATATGCTTTGGAATTCGAGCATATATGATGTGGTTTTCTACTTTGCTAACAAAAGTACTTCCTTTTGACAAAATTAGCATGCATTGTTCGTTCTAATTTTCTAATTTGCAAGTTTGTAACTTTCCTGTGAATTAACATTTCTGTGTATATCTACATCGACAATCACTATCATTTTGAAATGGAACTATGATGTTTCATTACATGCGTTATCATTGATTTTGCAGGTGGGCAGAGCGTTACGCTTTGCGGGATTGTTCAATACTTGAATCTTTTCGGAAGTGCAGTAGGATACACAATTGCGGCTTCACTTAGCATGATGTGAGTATGCATTTGAAATCATCAGATTTAGAAATTGATCTTTTTAATAATTAATGTAGAGAAGTAATAAAAATAAAATAAAATATTTAAAATAATCTTTAATTTAATTGTGTGTATCAGATTGGGATGGTTTTTAATCAACTTCATTGTAATTATTTAAATTTAAAACATTTTTCTGCTTGGTTTAGCCATTTTTAAAATTAAGTAAAGATGCCAAAATAATTTAAAAAATAAAATAAAATGAATTTTTACATATGTATACGTTGTTCCAAATATGGACATCCATCTTGAAATAAATTTTGTTAGCAATGCTTAAGTAAATTTCAATCCATCAAGTTAAGTTACATTAGTTCTGTTGATGACACTTACATATTATTAGGGTGTATTAAAATGGTTTCACACAGCTGAATCGTGCAGCATGATAGTTCGTTCACTTCATTGCCACTTCGCAGTATTTCTTTCTACTGATAGGATTATATATAGTTTGATCGATTTATTTCAAGTTTACTTGTTTTGATTGACAGGGCACTTAAAAGGTCTCACTGTGTTCATTCCTCTGGTGAAGAAAACTCGTGTCATATTTCAAGTAACCCATACATGATCGGTTTTGGGGCAATGCAAATTATCTTTTCTCAGATTCCTGATTTTCATAACATGTGGTGGCTCTCAATAGTGGCTGCAATCATGTCTTTCACCTACTCCATAATTGGTCTCGTTCTTGGAGTTGTCAAAATAACGGGTTGGTTATATATATATATATATATATATATATATATATATATATATATATATATATATATATAAATATATATATATATATATATACACTTCACTTTGATATAGTATTTTTTTTTTTCAATTCTTGGATGACATTTTTGGCACATAACCTCTCCAATTATAGATTGATTGCAGAAAACATTTTATGGTTCCAACACGGGTCTCTCTTGAACTTATCAAAACTTATAGTTGTGTAATTTAAGCTCATGTAGATATGCCAAAGAAACTATGTAGGGAGTAAATGTGCCGAGTTTATCAATTCTAGGAGCTATAGTTGAGGAATAATTTAGAATATTGAATTATTTTTGTATAATTGACCTATAAGTAAAATGGATTCTTACATTTAGCATCTTTTGTTATAGAAACGGGAACTATCAAGGGAAGCCTCACTGGAATAAGCATTGAAACTGTGACTGAGGCCCAAAAAGTATGGGGTGTTTTTCAAGCTCTTGGTAACATAGCCTTCGCCTATTCATATTCTTTCGTTCTCCTTGAAATTCAGGTACATAATTTTTTCTGTGCTTGTAAGAAAAACAAAATAGAATGTTGTCATGTAAAATAATTCATTAACGTGATATATATATAACACATGTACACCCATATAAAATCACAATTAGGCAATTTTTGCTTTTAGCTGATTGACTTCATTTTCTGCTTTCCTATTTCACCTCTTGCTCCAAAGTGTGGAGATATGTGAATATAAATGATGTGCAAGGAGCTTTATCCAACTATTTGACGCATTATGTTTTGGCTACACAGGATACCATCAAATCTCTGCCATCCGAAGTAAAAACAATGAAAAAGGCTGCAAAGTTAAGCATTGCAGTGACCACAACATTTTATTTGCTTTGTGGCTGCATGGGATATGCTGCTTTTGGAGATTTAGCACCTGGGAACCTGCTTGCTGGATTTGGTTACCATAAACTATTTTGGCTTATAGATATGGCTAATGCTGCTATCGTAATTCACCTTGTGGGGGCATATCAAGTGTATGCCCAACCCCTCTTTGCCTTTGTCGAGAAGGAGACAGCAAAAAGATGGCCCAAAATTGACAAGGAATTCAAAATTTCAGTTCCTGGTTTGCCACCCTACAATCAGAACATATTTAGCCTAGTCTGGAGGACAGTGTTTGTGATCATAACAACTGTTATATCAATGCTGCTTCCATTCTTCAACGACGTTTTGGGAGTGATTGGTGCATTGGGATTTTGGCCTTTGACTGTCTACTTTCCTGTGGAGATGTATATATTGCAAAAGAGGATTCCAAAATGGAGTATGACATGGATTTCGCTGCAGTTGATGAGTGCTGTCTGCCTCATCGTATCAATTCTGGCTGGTCTTGGCTCGGTGGTAGGTGTCTTACTTGACCTCAAGAGATACAAGCCATTCAGTTCAGATTATTAAACCCCTTGGGGATTTCAGAAACTGAAGGTGGTGATAGTTGTAATATCTATTCTAATAAGAAAGGCCACTTCAAATAATTTGTATTTTAGTATCTTTTAGTGCGCATTTTTCATTATTTGGTACCAATAAAAGTGGTACGTCATAATCTTTAAAAAAAGTGTTCTGACTTAATGTGTTGTCCTACTTATGAAACATTTACTTTTATTTCAGATTTGTGATGTAATGTAAATATTAAATTTATTACTTGCTTGATTAAATCTTAAGTCTATGGTAAATTTGAGTAAATATTTACATTTTATTGAGTATTTTAAATTTTTATATTTTCTGTCATTTGATTTTATTAAGTTTAAACTATTTAGGCGTCTTTATTTTCCTTAGGTATTTTCAATTTGGTCTTTATTTTTTTAATTTTTCCAATTGAGTCCTTATAAGTGCTAATTTTAAACAATTTAACTCTTAATGTTAAAAATAGTTAACTGTGTTAAAATTGTGCACAGGTGGTTCTCTGACGTGTTAAACGTTGTATTGATTTGCGAAACGTGGCAACAGTGTTGACTGAAACGTTGCATTTTATGCTTTCATTAAAAAGAATTATGACCATTAATTTATAAAATGAAATTAAATCAAATTAGGGTTCAATGAAATCAAAAAGGGAATTAGGGTTGGGTACAATTAAATCGAAAAGAAATTGTGATTCAATTACATTAGAAGTGTGAGACGAATCTGAGACGAGTGCATCGCGACTTCGTTAGTGAAGAGGAATCTGATTAGGACTGTCGAGGTTAGGCATTGGAGTGTGGATCAGTAGGCTGATCTTTTAATCTGATTATGAAGGTTGAGACGAACATGCTTCTGATGAGTCCAATGGGTGGCGAAAAGCTTCACTCCATGGGGCTTCATCAGCTTGATATTGAGACCGGGAAAGTGGTTAGTGAATGGATGTTTGGGAAGGACGGTACAAAGATTACAATGAGGTATATTACTAATGACTGTAAAGGAGCACAGTTGGATCCCTCTGGGTCAACATTTCTGGGGTTGGATGATAACAGACTTTGTAGGTGGGACAAAAGGGATCACAATGGGATGGTTCAGAACTTGGCTGATTCGAATGCCCCTGTGTTGAACTGGGCGCAGGGACATCAGTTTTTGAGGGGGACTAATTTTCAGTGCTTTGCCACTACCGGTGATGGGTCCATTGTTGTAAGGTCTTTGGATGGAAAGATAAGACTATATTCGGTGAACACAATGAGGCAAGCGAAGACTGCGTTTCCTGGCCTTGGATTTCCTGTCACTCATGTGGACGTTACCTTTGATGGCAAGTGGATCGTGGGTACTATTGATACATACTTGATTCTTATTTGTACCCTCTTTATTGACAAATATGGAAGGACAAAGACTGGTTTTTCTGGGAGGATGGGGAACAAGAAGATTGTTGCTCCTAGCCTCGACAACCCTAATCAAAATCCTCTCCACTAACGAAGTCTCACACTTCTGATGAATCCCAATTTCTTTTCGATTTAATTGTACCCAACCCTAATCCCCTTTTTGATTTAACTGAACCCTAATTTGATTTAATTTCATTTTATAAATTAATGGTCATAATCCTTTTTAATGAAAGCATAAAACGCAACGTTTCAGTCAACCCTACCACGTTTTGCAAATCAGTAAAACGATTAACACGTCAGACAATCACATGTGCACAATTTTAACATCGTTAACGATTTTTAACGGCAGGGGCTAAATTGTTTAAAATTAGCACTTATAAGGACTCAATTGGGAAAGTTTAAAAGAAGGAGACCAAATTGGGAATACCTAACGAAAATAGGGATGCCTAAATGGTTTAAACCATTTTATTACTATGGTGATATCGTTCTTATTTTGCATGGTAATTGATCGTTTACCTGTTTTTACATGAAAAATAAAAAATAATAATAATTTACTTAAATTTTAAGTTTTTCATAAAATTGAGCATTTTTAATTGAAATATTTTAGTTCTTTTGATTATCTAAAATTTATATTTTTTAATTAAGTTTTTATTGTCAATTAACATGATATGACCGTTTGATTTTGTAATATCAATTATCTTTATAAAAAGAGTTTTCATTGTCAATTCAACCATGTAGAGTGTAACATCCCAATAAATATAACCTTAAAACTATACTTATTTTAAGGAGTTAACAAAAACCATAATAAAGAACAGTGGAATACAAGCATTAAGGTGAATGAGGAATATGAAATAATCATATAGAATTTAAAATTTTAACAAGGTAATAAAAGTTTGATACAATCTAGACCAAACGGTTTTACAAAACATTTCAACCGAACGGTCTTAAATACTATACGTAAAAGTAAACCTAAACTAAGGACCGGACGGTCCTGCACAGCTTTCCGGCATCACGTCCAAAGGTTGCTCTGTCTGCAGGGCATCTTCCAAAGTATCTTCAAGAGCACCCTCTTCTCACACCCAACATGGATGATCATTGCAGTGAAGAGAACAAACCGAACGGTTGAGACCGAACGACAACATAGACAAGACAAAACAGATAAGGGTAAGCTTATGTAAATTTAATTAGTCATTTTCAATATATTATCCAAACATACACATGAATCATTTACACCAATATCTAAATCATAAATTATAAGTTAAATCTTTCTATTTAAATCAGAACGGTAACATCATCATGATCAATTTCTCTAAACACTGACCGGACGGTATGACCATGTATGCTCGTCGCTCTCTGCACCCGGGTGGACCTGGCTGGGGTACACTCAACAAACCGCCACCCGAGGTTAGTCCAGTGGAACCACCTCGGTATAGAAATACCCTGAGGCTAAAGGACCTCCTGCCATTCCAACGCATGAGTTACCCTTCTCTACCTGAGAAGGCGTAATCACGGAATATCAGGATAGAGTCAGAACCTGAGCCTTAGCCACAGTCATACTTTACCAATACAATTCCACTCATGAGCTATTCCTCCCTGGAATACTCTTAAATCAAAATAAACTCATTCATCCTTTACATCTTTTCTTAGAGACGGTACATATACAAAATGATTCAACAGTGATGAGGAAATTGAGTATCAAAGGAATTCAACAAGTGACCGAACGGTCAAAGACAGAATCAGAGACTGAATAAACAAGGAGTTCTAATAGGTGACCGAACGGTCTGGCAGAGAAGAAAAGAATCGATGAACAACTCAACAATTAAACTAAGCCAGACTAGCTAATGGGAACTGGACGGTTAAAAGGAAACCAAACAGAAAATCAATGAAAACTCTTCAATGAAGTTTGAACAAGTTAAACCATGAAAATCGGACGGAAGAATCCAATAAGAAACTCCTCAATGGAGCTGAAGAAGTTAAACACAGAAAACCGGACGTTTTAAAATAAAAGAGTTCTCTTCAATAAAGCGAGTGTCAGTACAAGACCGAACACTCTGTGAGGAATCAAGTGTCCGTGTAAGACCGAACACTTTTCAAATAAATAATATTATAAACCGGACGTTTTTCCCAAGAAGTATAATTAACATCAAACCGAGTACTTAGTCTATGACCAAATACTCAACCATAATATAATATGTGTAAAACCGAACGCTTGGTTTATGACCGAACGTTCTTAAAATGAATAATAATAATAATAAGAATATGAAATTGAATGCTTCAGGAATTAAGTGTCAGTCTAATACCAAACACTTGTATGACCGAACGTACAGTTTATGACCGGACGTTCTTAAAATTCAAGTACTGGTATAAGACTTAGCACTTGTAATAAACATCATCAATATAAATCGAACGCTCAGTGTATGACTGCACGTTCTAAATAGTTAATATGAGACTAAATACTTAGTGTATGACCAAGCACTTCAAGACCGAACGTTCAGTATAAGACCGGACGTTCAGTATAATAAAGACAATTAATTTGAAACCGAGTACTCAGTTTATGACCGAGTACCTTCTCAGGCCGAGCACTCGATTTATGACTAAGTACTTTCAATAAACATTATCAATATAAAACTGAACGTTCAGTGTATGACCGAACGTTCTTTAATGGGTAATTCAATCAAATCAAAGTATTTGAGTTCAACACAATTTGTACAAGACTGATCGTTTTAGGGGAAATCGAACGGTCCTAATGACCCTTTGATTACAGATTCAAAATTTTAATAAGTTATATACATATAGATAACTTCATACCAAAACCAGACATGCAGTACATCAAACAACATACCATACTTTCATATTTAATCCAAATCATACAACATCAATCATATGCTCAAACCATCATGCATTAATTCATAAAACATAATCATAATTAAATTTATTATAAGCTTCCCTTACCTTATGATCCAAGCTAAGCTTCTAAGCACTACTTCTATGGTTGCTTCCAAAATCCAAAGTCGTCCAAACGATATTCTGATCGGTGCAAATGAAAGCACTTGACGCCGGGAAGAAATATTCTGAAAGGAGCAAGGTGATCGGAGACGGAGAGGTGGTCGGAATCTTAGAGAGAAGGTGGAGGGTTTTAGAGAGAAGGAGGAGAAAATGGTGGATTTTTTGGAGATGGAAGATGAAGAGTTTGCATACAGAAGAACAATGGCGCCAGCTTCCAAAATCCTTCTTTAAATACTGCCTCCAACAAAAACCGAACGGCCCAATCCCTGCCGGCCACCTGTCTTCCACTTTCCGAGCTCTGTAATCCCTGAGCTGCCACTTGGATTCCATTTTCTACAAACTCCCTCCTTCACTGCTGCCGCACGGTTCTCAATGGAGGGAATTTAATGCAGCTGACGGTTTTGTCTCCCACTACTATGGAGAAACTGGGAAGATACTGACACGTGTCTTCCACTACAGTGGAGAATTAATGGGATGTGACATAAAGACATAAAAATAATGATATTTAATAAGATAATTAATGTTTTAGAATTTTAATTTTTATTATTGTTCAAGTTTTGCAAAAGTAAAATGTTCTATCATCCTATTTTGACAATAAAGCTGATCTAAAAATTATATAGATTTTAGATATTTAATATGAAATTTTTTAATAAAAATTTAATTGAAAATATCTTCAAAATTAATTAAGTCATGTTTTTTTTTTTAATTTTCAATATAAAAACATTTAAGTAGTGATATGCAAAGTAATAATCACGCCATCCCATATACCAGCAAAAATTCAATTGAAAAGTATACGAATTTTACATCTGCTTCCAATGCTACAACTTCCTCTCATTAATTTTGATTAATAATCGCTTGTCCAAATTCAAGAGGAACAATTTGGGAAATTTCACGCATTTTCGAGTTATAGAATGTGATAAAAGTGTATTAGATATAAGGCTTAATATCATTATTGGTCCTAATTTTGGTTGGGAATGTTCGAAATGATTTTTTTTTGCTGTTTAATGTAGATCTAAAAATCGTAATTTGTGTTCAATTAAATCCTTTTTGCCAAAGCTATTTAAATCGTTAATGACCAAATGTCCAATTGCGCAATCAGTGAATGACATATCATTTAACTGCTGACCTGCCATGACTAAAACATGACGCAGCCAATGAGAGATTGCCATGTGGCAACCCCTTCCCCACCTAAAAAATTAGGGTTTTTGAATGCAAGGAGGAAAGACTTCCTTACGCCTGCGCTGCAAGAGGAAAACTGAATGTGTTTCGAAATGCAAGAGTGTCGCGATGCGAATCTAGCTCATGGTTGCTTGTCTACGATTTGGTTTCTTTGGTTTCTTTCTACTTGCAGGTTCGAAGAGCAGTTTCGCGATGGCTATAGAAGATGAAGATTGATGGAGAATGACGCTTTTGCGGTGACGATTCTGCTCCAATTGGCTTTTTGGTTCTCTGTATTTCTCTTTGCAGATTGAAGACTTGACAGGAAAGATGAGCTCGCTCATGGCTCGCTATCTCGTTGTGGCAGTCATGGTTGTAGCGACAAGATGTTAATGGCGATTCACTGTGGAGGAAGGGAAATATGGTCATGGTGGTGTTTCTGGGTGGTTGCTAGACAGAGAAGATGAACAACGGTGGTGGTGGTCTCGAAATATCTGATGATAGAGGTGCAAAGATGGTGAATGGCCGTGAGCGTGGAGACGATGGTGACTAAGGTTTCTATGTAGGGGGAAATTAGGGTTTCTAGAGGTAGGAGATGATGATGTGTCAAGGGTGATGTGTCACTGATTGCACAACTAGACATTTGGCCGTTAACGATTTAAACAACGTTTGCAAAACGACTAAATTGAACACAAATTACGATATTTAGGACTACATTGAACAACAAAAATAAAAATTGGGGCCATTTCGAACATTCCCAACCAAAATTGAGACCAATAATGGTATTAAGCCTAGATATAAAGTATCAACCTCCAATTTCACTCCGGTAAATAAAAATCATTTTCAGAATACTAAAAAATATTTTTAATAAAAAAATAAAATAAAAGTTTCTTTAAATTTTCATTTTCTTTTAAAAGAATAATAAAAAGAAAAGAAAAAGAAAAAATAAAAAGAGAAGATTTTTTTTATTGTTTACTTTATTAGACCTAATCTACTTTTGACGTTTTGGAATATCTCATTTGTGTTTTTTTTAATAGTTTGTGTTGATAGGGGAGCAATATGAAAGCTAAACCCAACTCCTTGTATGGTTTTTGTTTTTGATGACGATAACACATGTAATAGCTTTTGATGATGACAATACATATGTTTTCCATGACTGCAACATATTTTGTATGAATTGGTTGATTTACATACTTACTGTGATTATACGTGCGTTTATATCTATTGTATGCATACTTATACTTTGATATGTGAAAATCACTTGCACAATGTATTATCTATATGAAGTAATCGATTACAGAAGTTATGTAATCAATTAAGTTCATCAGATAGCAATTTGCTTAAACTGGTGCAAGCTACAAGTTTTAATCGATTACATTTTATGTATATCGACTAAAACTCGTGCCTTTGCAATACACCTTTCTGAATTGTGTTGTGATGAATTTTGTGTTGGAAATGTTTTCAAATTGCCTAAGTATTGTACTTAAACGACTACACAGTTTATGTAATCAATTAAGTTTGTTAAACATTGAAAACTGTTTGGTGATAAGTCTTAACTGTCTCAACGGTCATATTTTCATATGTTCCTTAACCGTTTGGCCGACTGGTGCGGCAGGGTTCATTAAATGAACTCTTCCTTAACCGGCTGATGTTAACTGCTTTATTTGGGAAAAAAGTTTGAGACAAGTATTTACACTGGAATTCCTGATAATTAAACGCCGCACTGATAATTAAACGCCGCACTACCATCCACTTGCATGCTTGCTATCTTGGTTACACTGTCAATCTTTGTTCTTAGCTAACTGATGTTTACGTCTATGTCCTGGATTTTCCTCTTTAATGAGGGTTCTCCTACTTCCATTGGGAGTATATCATCTGTGTTGTAAGTCGAGTTGAGGGCAATTTCCCTTGTCGATCTATGCGACATGCACTTGTACGCATATACCACTTGTAGAAGCTTGTCCACCCTTGCTCCTTTGGCCTGCCCTAACCTTCCTTTTAACTCGCCACTATGATTTTATTAATGGCTTTTGCCTAAACGTTTGCCTGCAGATGCCCTATGGAACTTGGTACATGTTTTATCCCCCAACCTCTAATCTATTAATTGTCAGCCTATACTAGTGATGATTGTTCGAGGTAGTTCGAATTTATAGAGTATGTTTTCCCATATGAAATACTACACCTATCGTGTAGTTATGGTGGCTAAGGCTTTTTCTTCCATCCACTTGGTAAAGTAATTTACTACTAACTATATGAACTTCTTCTGAGCTCTACCGAGAGAAAACGGGTCGACTATATCGATCCCTCATTGTGCGAACGGCCAAGGGGAGACAATATTGTGGAGTTTTGAGGAGGTTGTCTACGTCACTATCGTGCTCTTGTCACCTGCTGCATTTTTCAACAAACTTCTTGCAATCGACTTATTGTTGGCCAAAAGTATCCTACTCACAAGACTCGTGCCTTTATTATTGTTCGATCGGTGTACATGCTGCAGATACCATTGTGTAGTTCATCCATCACATACTGGACTTCCTTGGACAAGCATTTGAGAAGGGGTGTTGAGAATCTTCTCTTATAAAGGTCATTTACCTATCGTGGCAAACTGAGAGATTCACCTAGCATTCGTCAGTATGATTGATAGACCATCTTTCTATTGCTTCATGAGGGCTCAAACTTTTGTTCTCCAATCATACACTCATGACTGTGGGCTTTGTTATCACTTGCCTTATAACCATTTTTAGCTACCCATTTTCTTTATCTCTTCCCAGTTTGGACAATAAATTCGCTTAGGCTTTATCTGCTTGAGGGATGTGCTCGATGGTGACTCTTCAGATTCTGTCATTAGCAGCATCACTTTATGATAATATTGAAGAAGTAAGTTGCCTTTGACTTGATAGCTTCCTTGTTCTTGACCGATCACTGGCTATGAATCAGTTTTGAATTTCAGCCTATGTACTTCCATTTCTTTGGCAAAGGTCAGCCCGATCGCTGGAGCTTTGTTGTTCGAAACTTTGGATTTGAAAATCAAGGAGTGCTTCAGACATACCCCATTTAACCATTCCAATACTATGCCTGCTCTATGTCCCATTTTGTTTGATGACTCATCTACATATTGGATCCAATGCTAGTTGATAGGTTTACCTCGTGCTCCCTAAAGCTTGACTTTGAAGTTGATGATCTATTGACCTTTGATTGAGCCTTTTGGTTCAAATTTGAGACTGAATTCTAATAACTCTACTCCTCAAACGATTATTCCCCATTAAATCGGGTTTTTTTGAGAACTTTTGTGATGTGATGATTAATAAGTACAACCACCTGGTGGCTTTGAAAATATGGCTTGGGAAGCAAGGCGGCTGTTAGTAATGCCAAAACAACCTTTTGTATAAGTTGGTACCATATCTCAACATCTTATAACACCTGACTGATGAAGTATATGAACCTTTGTTTGGGACACAAGGCTTGGTATAATTGCAGTTCTTCACCATCTATCGATTTGGACATTATAGGTGGGCTATTGAGGATTGCTTTGACTTCATCAAGCAAAATTGCACATCGTTCGTCCTACTTCAACGTCATTTTCATGATGTTCATGATCAACTTTATCTTTTCAAGTAGCCGATGCAAAATTTGGAGAGTGAGGTTAGCTGATCGACTAACCTCTAGACTTCCTTGAGATTCTTAGGACTTCTCATGTTGGGGATTGTCGTGAAATCACAGGGAAACACTAGAAAAGAGAGGGGGTGGGTTGAATAGTGTTTCTAAAACTTTTCACAAACTCACGCTTAATATCTTCGTATTTCATAACGTCTTTCAGATCCTTGTGCAATGCTTTTGAGTATATCTTGGTATTGTCAATATCAATATCTGCACAGATAAAGAGAGAAAAAGTAGAGCAGAAAAGGTACAATACGTATGTTCATTTAATGATTTATAGTTGATAGAGTGTCAAAGCATGCTTCGTAAAATAAGTTATTAGTGCAAGTTGAAGCTTTTTCAAATAGTGATAATTAATAAGATATATAGTGTTTATTACTTCTTTCATTAGACGTGCTGGTGTCAAATTTTGTTTAGTCTTTTATACTTGACACATCATGGTTTCTTATAAGCGTTTAATACTTTCCCACTCGGTGATGAACCCGATCTTCTCCTTGTCCGGATGGTATACGAGTATATGATCATGCCTTTAGTAAACATGTAGAAAGCTTAAGACTTGGTGACTCGAGGCTTTTTCCACTGGCTGATGAATATTATGGAGAGGGTATGCATCTTTAGGGCATGCTTTATTTAGATTAATGAAGTCGGTGCACATTTCACCACTAACAATTTTCCTTCTTCACTAGGACCACATTGGAGAGTCAGGTGGTGTACTTGACCTCTCAAATGAATCCCGCTTTGTGCAACTTTCTTGCTTCAACCTTGGACATTTTTTCCCTCTCTTCTCTTAGTTTACCCTTCTTGTGCACTATTGGTCGGACCTCCTTAAAGATGGTCAGCTTGTGAGACATCACCCTCGAATATATTTCGGGCATGTTAATTGACATCCAAGCGAAGAAGTCTTTGTTTTTTAGGAGCACGACCACTGACATCTGCTCTTGTTCTTGGTTCAAATCAATGCTCAACTTAGTGACTTGATCTTTGGATAGACCTATCTTTAAGTTTGTGGTCTTTCGTTGAGGCTCTATCTTGTGAGTGATGTTTGTTCTTGGATTCATATATGTCACTGTCACCTTCAATTGAAGAACCTTCTAAGGGGCTAATATAGTGTAGCCTTTAGGCCAACGCAGTCACATTCCCAGGCTATTTTTTTATGTACGTGCATCGTACATATTTAACCATTGTCAGATGAAAACTTCATGGTCAGGTGAAACATCACCACTGTGCTCCGAATGCATTGAAACATGATTGACCTAGTAGCACATTATATGAAGTGTGGCCCCTATCAACAGGTATTGCTCTTGTACCTCTCGGGTATCTCTCCTTGAACCAATCCACATCCTCAATGTAACGTCTCGGTTTGAGGTGTCACAAGTAATTTATAAAACTTTAATTTAAAATTAATCTCTAATACAAACCAATGAAATTTTATTTCAAATTAACATAAGTATTTATTAAAATTACACATCTTAAAAAACATTATTCCAGATACAAATCTTTCAAGAAAAAGCCCCTAAATATTTTTCCCCACCTGTCTCTCAACTTTATGCATGTCTAAAGGCATCTGCATCAACACCTACTCCCGTATAACAACACGAGTTATACGATCATCGCACAAACACAAATAAATAGGGGTGGGCCAACCAAAATGAAATCCCAAGATGAACACAACCTAACAATACTCACCCACACTTCTCAATAGTCTACATTAACCAATCAGTCTCTCAATAACTCATACTCAAATATCAATTACTATCACATCACTCAAAAGGACCAATAAATAATTTCAAGGATTAAATATGTTTTAGTCCCTCAACTATCAAGCGATTTTGGGTTTAGTCTATCTTCCAAAGTTTGCTTCATTTTCATCCTTCTCCTTAATGAAACTATAATTTTTGGTCCTCCATGACTAACGGTGTTAATTTTTTTTCTGATGTGGCTAACGGTGTGCCACGTGTAAGACCAATTCTAATTTTGTTTCTAACTATAATTAAAATTAAAAGAAAAATCATTAAATTATAGGGTCAAAATTGGAATCCCTTTTCTTATTCATTCATGGATTCATCTTCTGGATGCACTCTTTTCTTCTCCATCTTCAACCAGCCATGACCAATTAATGTTCCAGACCAATTTCAAGTTACCACCCAAAACCCAAACTGTTATAACATTTTCCATTACTATGCATCAGAAAACAATCATACCAAAACATTCCAAACCAAACACCTCACAGTGCACAAAATTTCCAGTTTTAAATGTATAAATCCAATACAGAAACATGTATCATATCATTCTCATCTTTTCCCTAACCTCAATACTGTTATCGAAGGTCTCACTATTTCCATTTTATAAAAACCCATTTAACAAACCATTAATTTGTTCATAGTTAGAACAAAGGACACAGACCAAACTATTATCCAATCAATTAACCCATCAAGATAAAATAACCCCCAAACCTGGACACTTTGCTCTTCCTCACCGCTCTACCCTTTTCACTAGGTTTTGCAGCTTCACACGTTTCGCATTCCATTAGAATAATTTTGGAACCCTAGAATTAATTCCCAACCTTGGATTCTTCTTCTCCTTTACTCCTTTACTCCTTTAATTCCCCTTTCCGTTACTCTTTAGAACAATAATGGTTTTCGATCTCCCACGCACAAGTGATTCCCTTACTCTAGGTTTTTCTAGTCTTCTTCAGAGGCATCGCCTTCAACGATGTCATCGAAGAGCTCAAGAATTTCATTAACCACGTTGCTCATGTTCTTCCTGTTTTCGACGATGGTGAAAGTACTGTAGAGATTGTTCGTGTTCTCGATACAACGTTTTCTTAATTAATAATTATAACTAGAGAAGGGGGAAGAAATGTTGAATGCCCTCCACCCCAAATTTTGGGGGAATAGGTTTAGGGAAGGGAGGAAGGAAAGAAAAAGTAAGAGACAATGGAAAGTATATGATAAATGTTGTGATTTGAGTTGAAGATAGATGAAAGGAAAAAATGAGGTCAAAAGGAGATGGAATCATGCTCAGAAGAAAGTGATTGCAATAGTTGGAGATGGACCTGGTGTTGGCCATGGCTGGTTGAAGATGAAGAAGAAAAGAGAGTCCGCAGAAGATGAACCTTGAAGGAAGAAGAAAAGGGATTCCAATTTTGACCCTATAATTTAATGATTTTTCTTTTAATTTTAATTATAGTCAGGAATAAAATTAGAATTGGTTTTACACGTGGGACACCGTTAGCCAGGTCAGAAAAAAATTAACGCTGTTAGTCATGGAAGACCAAAAATTATAGTTTCATTAAGGAGAAGGATGAAAATGAAGCAAACTTTGGAAGAGGGACTAAACCCAAAAACGCTTGATAGTTGGGGGACTAAAAACATATTTAACCAATAATTTCAATCTATGAGTTTAATCAATAACAAAATCCTCTCACGTAAAAATAATGTTAAGTGTCACTTGCCATAACTCTCTTAGAGAGATTCCTCAAGCAAGTACACATTACCACACCATTAGTGCAAAAAGGGCTTTAAACGTCAATTATTTTCGGCTTTTAACGTCACCTCCAGAACTGACGTCTTTACGGGTGACGTTAATGGGACACTGGTTTTTTGCCGGTGCGACGTCGATATAGACATTGGTTCAGTTCAAAGACCGACATCTAGAAAGACATTAGACATTGCAATAACCGACGTCTAAGGTCGCCTTAGACGTCTGTCCGTAACACTTTGGACATATATAAAGCGGTCAAACATTGCATTAACCGATGTCTATGGGCATTATAGACGTCGGTTAGTACATTAATCGACGTCTATGAAGTGATCGTTATGTTTTGGTGCAGTTTTTGTCGTGTCTTGGGGTAGCGTAGTAGCACCTCCTTCCTTTGTTAGTTTCTTCGTAAGAAAAAATTGTCTCTTTGTGATTTCTGTGTTACTTGGTACCGGCCAGAGAATAACGCAGCAGAATAAAAATTAAGTTTAGCGGAAAGCGTGTTCGGTCACAAAATTAGTTCCTTTATCAGTTTTAAATTTCTTGTAAAACTTTTATCGAACAGTTGGAGTGATAAAAGATTAAAAAGTATAGGGAAGAGAAAAATCACACAAATGATTTTTATACTGGTTCGAATAAAAAGATTCTATGTCCAGTTGTTAATCACTATAAAGAGTGATTAACGTTTTTCACTAAAAATATAGTTGTACATATTACAAGATAATGAAATGAGTAAAGGATAGAAAACACCTTCCTTCGAAAAACGAACCAGAAGAGTGCAGTGAGTAACTTCCTTTGACAAACGAACTAGAAGTGCTTCCTTCGACACACGAACTGGAAGCAACTGCTCTGCCAACTTGAAGAGAACCGCTCCGACCTTTGACACATAAAGCGCAAGCTTCTCCTATTCACAAGACCAGGCAAGAGTACTCTATCACTTTGAGAACTTCCTCAGACAAACTGTATTCTCAAAATGGCATAAATCCTTTTCACTTACAGAGAGCTTCCCTTAGGCACACAACTCTAATACTCTCAAATGAAAAGTTAAATTATAAGAGATGTGTAAAAACCTATTTATAAGCCCAGGGTCAGAAACTGAAAAGTCATCTCCCAATTGCCACAAATAATCTATTATCATAAGTGATAATCGATTATTTGTGTCCGTTATGGGGTTTTAAAAAATGTGATAATTGATTATTCTAAGTAATAATCGATTATTCCAAAGCAGAGAGGTTTTTCAAGAAAGCTCAGGATAATCGATTATAGCTTTACATAATCGATTACATGTGTTACTTAACTAAAGTTATGAGATTTTCTAAGAATTACATATTCAAAGATTTTCCTAATACATTTATATTCTACAAAGTGCTTTTAAAATAATTATAACAACTTCTTCAAGTCTATCTTCTTGCAGCAACATCAAAATCATTTATCTTCAAATTTACCAATGCTCCTCATTTGTAACAATCTCTCCCTTTTTGATGGTGATAAAAAATACTTGTTTAAAAGCAACTTTGGTTTATCTGCAAAACATACAAGCTACCATACAACAAAAAAATTAGCAGTACCTACACTACTTCTCCCCCTTTTTTATCATAAGCAAAAAGTAAAAAGTTGAAAGACTCCCCTCAAAATAGGAATAAAATTGAAATTTCATGAAAGAACAAAATATTTCATGGAATATAAGAAAAACATAAATTCAACTCTAATTAAGAAATACAAACAGATTTTAAAAAGGAGGGGTTGAAGGATAATCAAGGAGTTGAAGGTTTTGTGATATGTCATGTTCTTAAACTGACAACTAAGAGGAAAAGAGTAATTAATCCATAATAGAGATAAAAACAAGATATCTAACGAACTCATATATCTCCTCCTCAAATAAATTCCATTTATCACAAAATTATCACAAAAGATCTCAATCAAAAAATTTCACCACCTCTTTATAAAAAAATCATCTAAACTTTATGCTCCCCCTAAATTAGGTAATTTAAAAAGAATTTAAGTCCTTTTAATTCATTAAAATTATTCCCCCTAAATGTAATAATCCCCTTTTAAAAACAAAATCCTAAAAATTTTAAAAAAGTTTTTTTTTTTTTACTCTGGGACTTAAGATAATCGATTATTACTTTAAATAATCGATTATTTATGAGCCAAATTGTCGAAATCCAAATTTTGAGGCCGAGATAATCGATTATCATCTCTTGCTAATCGATTATTTACGTTAATTTCCAAAAAACACAAATTTGGGTCAAATTTCAACCTAAGACACATCTAGCATTCATAAATCATTTTTAAAGCTCTTAAAATTACCAGGATATCATAGAAGTTTCTTTTCCTTTGAAAATTTAACCTGCAAAACAAAACAATAGAGTTTTGGTACCCATAATCTCATTTGGGTCCTTTCAAGTTAGAGGCCAATTACTAATAACAGGAATCCAAGCATATTTTCCATTAGGAACATCAAAATGTTTGATTCTACATTTGTTAGAACTATGTCCCTTTTTCATACAGTAAAAACATGTGACAACATTTAAATTTCTATAACTAACAGTTCCTTTTTCAACCCATACCCTTCGAGTTCTTTTAATTTGATTCTTATTTTTAAGAACACTTTTATTTTTAAAATCCTTTTTAACAAGTATTAGCATTTCAACATTATTATTTCTAGTTGCAACTTCAAGCAGATTTTCCAGAATATTAATATCAAGCATATGACTCTTACATGAAAGCCATTCAACAGGATATTCAATATTTGAAGACTCTTTCATTTCTAAGTTGCATATTTTATTTCTCAAAATCACTTCCTCATCTAATGCCTTCTCATATTTAATTTTCAATTTCTTAAATTCCTTTTTCAAATTTTTATGAGCAACATTCAATATCTCAGATTTATCAAGTAGTTCAAGAAAAGCCTTTTGTACATCAAATTCATTAGTGTCGAGGCTAGAACAACTTACTTGGCTTGCAGTGTCATCAACAATAGTTGTCAAACATAAGTTTGCTTCTTCAACATAATCACTTGAACAAGAAGTGCTTGAAGCATTATCATTCAAAGCAATATAAACATTCTTTTTCTTGAATGACTTCTTTTCTTCACCCTTTTTAAGGTTTGGACAATCCGCATTAACATGTCCTTTTTCTTCGCAACCATAACATTTGTAATTTGAAGAAGATCGTTGTTTCTTCTTTCGGTCTTTTTTAATTTGTTCCTTGCCTTTCAATTTCATGAACTTGTTGAATTTTCTGAACATGTGAATCATTTCTTTGTCATTTGAGTCTTCATCTTCAGATTCCTCATCATTTTCTGAACTTGTGCCTTTAGAATTTTCAGTTTTGAAGGCCAATATTTTCTTCTTTCCTTGGGCTTCCTCAACACTTAGTCTATTCAACTCGAGCTCGTGCTCTCTCAACTTTCCAAAAAGCACAGCCATAAGCATGGACGTCAAGTCTTGAGACTCAGTTATCACAGTAACCTTTGGCTGCCACATCCTGTTCAAAGATTTCAAAATTTTAACATTAAATTCGTCAGTGTCAAATTTCTTACCTAAACCAAAAAGATGGTTGACGATATGTGCGAATCATTTTTGCACATCAGCGATGGTTTCACCCTGTTGCATCCTGAACATCTCATACTCCTGTATCAGGGTGTTCTTCCTAGCACGTTTCACATCATCAGTTCCTTCGTGGCTTACTTGAAGAACTTCCCACATCTCCTGAGCCATTTTGCACACTGAGATCCTGTAAAATTCATCTAATACCAAAGCAGAGGATATTATATTGCGAGCCTTTATATCAAATTGGGCTCGCCTATTCTCTTCAGCAGTCCATTGCAAATATGATTTTTCTTCCTCTACACCATTTAAATTTACAGTAGGAAAAAAGGACCATTTAAAACAACTTCCCAAATACCCGTATCAATTGACTCTAAAAATTTGCATTCTTATTTTCCAAAACGCATAATTTTCCCCGTAAAACAAATGAGGTCTATCAATTGAAGCACCCTTTAAATACATTTGGTTATGACCGTCCATTTTCGAAAAATTTGAAAAACTATCAAAGCAAGCTCTGATACCAATTGTTGGTTGGTACCAGCCAGAGAATAACGCAACGGAATAAAAATTAAGTTTAACGGAAAGCGTGTTCGGTCATAAAAATAGTTCCTTTATCGGTTTTAAATTTCTTGTAAAACTTTTATCGAACAATTGGAGTGCTAAAAGATTAAAGAGTGTAGGGAAGAGAAAAATTACACAAATGATTTTTATACTGGTTCGAATAAAAAGATTCTATGTCCAGTTGTTAATCACTATAAAGAGTGATTAACGTTTTTCACTAAAAATATAGTTGTACATATTACAAGATAATGAAATGAGTAAAAGATAGAAAACACCTTCCTTCGACAAACGAACCGAAAGAGTGCAGTGAGTAACTTCCTTCGACAAACGAACTGGAAGTGCTTCCTTCGACACACGAACCGGAAGCAACTGCTCTACCAACTTGAAGAGAACCGCTCCGACCTTTGACACATAAAGCGCGAGCTTCTCCTATTCACAAGACCAGACAAGAACACTCTATCACTTTGAGAACTTCCTCAGACAAACTGTATTCTCAAAATGACATAGATCCTTTTCACTCACAGAGAGCTTCCCTTAGGCACACAACTCTAATACTCTCAAATGAAAAGTTAAATTATAAGAGATGTGTAAAAACCTATTTATAAGCCCAGGGTCAGAAACTGAAAAGTCATCTCCCAACTACCACAAATAATCTATTATCATAAGTGATAATCGATTATTTGTGTCCGTTATGGGGTTTTCAAAAATGTGATAATCGATTATTGTAAGTAATAATCGATTATTCCAAAGGAGAAAGAGGTTTTTCAAGAAAGCTCAGGATAATCGATTATAGCTTTACATAATCGATTAAATGCGTTACTTAATAAAGTTACGAGATTTTCTAAGTATTACATATTCAAAGATTTTCCTAATATATTTATATTGTACAAAGTGCTTTTAAAACAATTATAACAACTTCTTCAAGTCTATCTTCTTGCAACAACATCAAAATCATTTATCTTCAAATTTACCAATGCTCCTCATTTGTAACAATCTCTCCCTTTTTGATGATGATAAAAAATACTTGTTTAAAAGTAACTTTGGTTTATCTGCAAAACATACAAGCTACCATACAACAAAAAAATTAGCAGTACCTACACTACTTCTCCCCCTTTTTTATCATAAGCAAAAAGTAAAAAGTTGAAAGACTCCCCTCAAAATAGGAATAAAATTGAAATTTCATGAAAGAACAAAATACTTCATGGAATATAAGAAAAACATAAATTCAACTCTAATTAAGAAATACAAACAGATTTTAAAAAGGAGGGGTTGAAGGATAATCAAGGAGTTGAAGGTTTTGGATATGTCATGTTCTTAAACTGACAACTAAGAGGAAAAGAGTAATTAATCCATAATAGAGATAAAACAAGATATCTAACGAACTCATATATCTCCTCCTCAAATAAATTCCATTTATCACAAAATTATCACAAAAGATCTGAATCAAAAAATTTCACCAGCTCTTTATAAAAAAATCATCTAAACTTTATGCTCCTCCTAAATTAGGTAATTTAAAAAGAATTTAAGTCCTTTTAATTCATTAAAATTATTCCCCCTAAATGTAATAATCCCCTTTTAAAAACAAAATCCTAAAAATTTTAAAAAAGTTTTTTTTTTTACTCTGGGACTTAAGATAATCGATTATTACTTTAAATAATCGATTATTTATGAGCCAAATTGTCGAAATCCAAATTTTGAGGCCGAGATAATCGATTATCATCTCTTGCTAATCGATTATTTACGTTAATTTCCGAAAAACACAAATTTGGGTCAAATTTCAACCTAAGACACATCTAGCATTCATAAATCATTTTTAAAGCTCTTAAAATTACCAGGATATCATAGAAGTTTCTTTTCCTTTGAAAATTTAACCTGCAAAACAAAACAATAGAGTTTTGGTACCCATAATCTCATTTGGGTCCTTTCAAGTTAGAGCCCAATTACTTTATAACAGGAATCCGAGCATACTTTCCATTAGGAACATCAAAATATTTGATTCTACATTTTGTTAGAAGTATGTCCCTTTTTCATACAGTAAAAACATGTGACAACATTTAAATTTCTATAACTAACAGTTCCTTTTTCAACCCATACCCTTCGAGTTCTTTTACTTTGATTCTTATTTTTAAGAACACTTTTATTTTTAAAATCCTTTTTAACAAGTATTAGCATTTCAACATTATTATTTCTAGTTGTAACTTCAAGCAGATTTTCTAGAATATTAATATCAAGCATATGACTCTTACATGAAAGCCATTCAACAGGATATTCAATATTTGAAGACTCTTTCATTTCTAAGTTGCATATTTTATTTCTCAAAATCACTTCCTCATCTAATGCCTTCTCATATTTAATTTGCAATTTCTTAAATTCCTTTTTCAAATTTTTATGAGCAACATTCAATATCTCAGATTTATCAAGTAGTTCAAGAAAAGCCTTTTGTACATCAAATTCACTAGTGTCGAGGCTAGAACAACTTACTTGGCTTGCAGTGTCATCAACAATAGTTGTCAAACATAAGTTTGCTTCTTCAACATAATCACTTGAACAAGAAGTGCTTGAAGCATTATCATTCAAAGCAATATAAACATTATTTTTCTTGAATGACATCTTTTCTTAACCCTTTTTAAGGTTTGGACAATCCGCATTAACATGTCCTTTTTCTTCGCAACCATAACACCTGTAATTTGAAGAAGATCGTTGTTTCTTCTTTCGGTCTTTTTTAATTTGTTCCTTGCCTTTCAATTTCATGAACTTGTTGAATTTTCTGAACATGTGAATCATTTCTTTGTCATTTGAGTCTTCATCTTCAGATTCCTCATCATTTTCTGAACTTGTGCCTTTAGAATTTTCAGTTTTGAAGGCCAATATTTTCTTCTTTCCTCGGGCTTCCTCAACACTTAGTCTATTCAACTCGAGCTCGTGCTCTCTCAACTTTCCAAAAAGCACAGCCATAAGCATGAACGTCAAGTCTTGAGACTCAGTTATCACAGTAACCTTTGGCTGCCACATCCTGTTCAAAGATTTCAAAATTTTAACATTTAATTCGTCAGTGTCAAATTTCTTACCTAAACCAAAAAGATGGTTGACGATATGTGCGAATCATTTTTGCACATCAGCGATGGTTTCACCCTGTTGCATCCTGAACATCTCATACTCCTGTATCAGGGTGTTCTTCCTAGCACGTTTCACATCATCAGTTCCTTCGTGGCTTACTTGAAGAACTTCCCACATCTCCTGAGCCATTTTGCACACTGAGATCCTGTAAAATTAATCTAATACCAAAGCAAAGGATATTATATTGCGAGCCTTTATATCAAATTGGGCTCGCCTATTTTCTTCAGCAGTCCATTGCAAATATGATTTTTCTTCCTCTACACCATTTAAATTTACAGTAGGAAAAAAGGGACCATTTAAAACAACTTCCCAAATACCCGTATCAATTGACTCTAAAAAATTTGCATTCTTATTTTCCAAAACGCATAATTTTCCCCGTAAAACAAATGAGGTCTATCAATTGAAGCACCCTTTAAATACATTTGGTTATGACCGTCCATTTTCGAAAAATTTGAAAAACTATCAAAGCAAGCTCTGATACCAATTGTTGGTTGGTACCAGCCAGAGAATAACGCAACGGAATAAAAATTAAGTTTAACGGAAAGTGTGGTCGGTCATAAAAATAGTTCCTTTATCGGTTTTAAATTTCTTGTAAAACTTTTATCGAACAATTGGAGTGCTAAAAGATTAAAGAGTGTAGGGAAGAGAAAAATTACACAAATGATTTTTATACTGGTTCGAATAAAAAGATTCTATGTCCAGTTGTTAATCACTATAAAGAGTGATTAACGTTTTTCACTAAAAATATAGTTGTACATATTACAAGATAATGAAATGAGTAAAAGATAGAAAACACCTTCCTTCGACAAACGAACCGAAAGAGTGCAGTGAGTAACTTCCTTCGACAAACGAACTGGAAGTGCTTCCTTCGACACACGAACCGGAAGCAACTCCTCTGCCAACTTGAAGAGAACCGCTCTGACCTTTGACACATAAAGCGCGAGCTTCTCCTATTCACAAGACCAGGCAAGAGCACTCTATCACTTTGAGAACTTCCTCAGACAAATTGTATTCTCAAAATGACATAGATCCTTTTCACTCACAGAGAGCTTCCCTTAGGCACACAACTCTAATACTCTCAAATGAAAAGTTAAATTATAAGAGATGTGTAAAAACCTATTTATAAGCCCAGGGTCAGAAACTGAAAAGTCATCTCCCAACTACCACAAATAATCTATTATCATAAGTGATAATCGATTATTTGTGTCCGTTATGGGGTTTTCAAAAATGTGATAATCGATTATTGTAAGTAATAATCGATTATTCCAAAGGAGAAAGAGGTTTTTCAAGAAAGCTCAGGATAATCGGTTATAGCTTTACATAATCGATTAAATGCGTTACTTAATAAAGTTACGAGATTTTCTAAGTATTACATATTCAAAGATTTTCCTAATACATTTATATTGTACAAAGTGCTTTTAAAACAATTATAACAGCTTCTTCAAGTCTATCTTCTTGCAGCATCATCAAAATAATTTATCTTCAAATTTACCAATGCTCCTTATTGGTAACATTCTTATGGCATTTCAACCCAAAGACGAACTTGGGTCTTTGCCTAGGTCCATTCCAACCGCCAATGAAAAAGAATACAGTGTATTCTCACCTTATTCTTTTTCGTTGGCAGTCGGAATAGACATAGGCAACAACCCAAGTTCGTGTTTGGGTTGAAATGCCATAAGAAATCCAAAAAACGCAAGTTTTCCTTACGAGGAAACTGGCAAAGGGAGAAAGTGCACTACGCTACACAAAGACACAACAAAAAACCGCACCAAAATAGAATGAAAATTTATTTTAATCGGTTCAAATGAGAGATAATACATCAAAGAAACTTTAATCGGAGTAAAAACAACTTTAAATGGTTAAAAGGTGACCAAACTTACCTGTAAATGCAATGCAGGAGAGAGAAAAGGCAAAGACGATGAAACTGTTGGTTCACAAACCGCTGGTTCGAAGGATTATTTAACAAGAAATTCGACATCTGTTGAACACAAACCGACGTCTATAACGACATATACGTCGGTCGCCTAACTAATGAGACGTTCATTCAATTTAAAAATTAATATTTGTGTTATATATAGACATTTGCTTGGCGGGATGAGACGTCTCGTTGGCGGAAACAAATGACTTTTCACATACCTAGTAAGATTATAGACGTCGATTACTGAGGCAACTAACGTCTAGAATTGTTTATAGTCGTCAATGTGGCGGGATCTGACGTCTATAACGCTGAAAAGAGTGACTATTCACCTTTCTGGCAGACATATAGGCGTCAGTTAGCAGGAGCCGGACGTTTATATGTCTGACAGGTAAGTGAGTAGCATTAATTTCCGCCATATGGACGTCGGGCCCCTGCCAAACTGATGTCTATAAGGTTGAAAGAAATGACTTTTCACCTAACTGTCAGAAATATAGATGTCAGATTGGAAATCCCGACGTCTAAAATACTATAGACGTCGGGGATCCATCTAATTGACGCCTATATTACCAACTTATTTACAGAAATGCCACCGATCATCAATATACGATGTGCTTACCTTTAACTGACGTTTAACGTGAGACGTTAAACAACGTTTTTGCGCTAATGCACTAATACACGATATCACTTCCCACCACTCTTACAAGAGTTTCAATAGACAAGTCCACACTATCACTCTCCACCATTGATAAGTGCTAGATATTAGTAATTTTGAGTTAATTTAACACTTATCTTGTTTTAATTATATATTAAATCTTTGATAACTACTCCAATTTCACTTGATTTGTAGGATCACATGAGGTTGATGTGTTATGTGAATATTGTAACAACAGCGATTTGAAGTGCTCCTACAAAGCAAACCCAAGTGGCCAACGACACCACTGTTGGGTATTTTCTCAATGTTAGACCTACATATCACCAAACCACCAATCATGAATTTCTATAAGGATATCTATAGATATTTCATATTATATGTGAGACTTAATGTAGGAAAAATGCTTACAAAATCTCATACCGTAATTTCCTGAGGCGTGTAAATCACTGTCCTTAAGGACTTATCCGCGGTGTATTGCGCAAGTCCCCCAGGATACAACAGGAACTTCTCGAAAATATTCGAGGATCACATAACTAGCAAGAAACTCTCATATCCAGGATAATTTGTAGAAGAGAAATAAAAATGAAGCTAGGAAGAGAACAGAATGAGAAAGACTCAGGTCATTTGGAATGGGAAAGTGCTCTCTATTTATAGAGTTCGGAAAGAATAAAATAAATTAAAATAAATTAAAACAGATAAGTTGACTGTTTCAACCCATAAAATTTGATCGTTTCAGCACTTAAAGATTTGACTGTTGTTAATTAATAAAATATTAACTTTGCACAACTTTCAATTGCAATAAAATAATAATATTTTACAACAATCCCCCACTTATTGCAAGAGAAAGTTGAAAGAAAAGAAAAAGAAACTTTTTATCCTGGGTCTCATAGGATGTAATGCATCAGAGCTGGTATAGCAAGCTACATGAACCAGTCTTAGATCAAGAAACTTAACACACAGTGTAGTTGGTGTAGCAAGCTATATGAACCAAATACACTTGACGTGTGTTAGAGGTTTATCAATCACAATACACCCCCACAATTCTTGCTGTTATCGCTGAGTTGCGCTAAATAGGCCATGCGCGTGCCCGGTATTCATAAGTGCTCTAGAGATCATGCCAAGATCTCATGCAAGCGGCCCCACTCGACACTCATATAGGTGATTTCATCAAATGTATGCTGCAAATCATACACCACCCATAAGGGATATGAAAATCATTAAAAACTTTGTTTAAATAAAATTCTCACAGAATTTTAATGACAAAGTTTACCCTCTCAATAATGCAGTCTATAACACTTTCACACACACCATAGGAAGGGACATAATTGATTAAAATCAATTTAGTGCTATCAAAACTAACTAGTGACTTGTTTTTACCCATATGAACCTTATTCATGGGATCTCCAATCACAAAGGTTGGGTTACCATCACTTGTTTGTTTGCAAGTGGCTTAAGTCTCATTCCCCTCGTTGTTTCTAAAATCATATTTCTTCCCAAGGGTTTTGTCAGAGGATCTGCTAGATTCCGTTCTGACTTCACATAGTCAATGGAATTAATTTCACTCTTTAGCAGCTGCTTCACCAAATTATGTCTCAATTGAGTATGTCTATTCTTCTCTTTTAGCTATAGCTATTGCCAATTGGCAATCACATTATATTGACACTGATGGGGTTGGAAAAACTCAGATCCACTGATCTTGCAATAATAGTTTGTCTGGCTGATCTCCATGTAATCGCACTACCCCCAAGTGTGAATACATAACCACTAGTGGATTTTGTCTCATCTGAATCAGAGATCCAGTTAGCATCACTGTACCCTTCTAGGACAGCGGGAAATCCACTATATTCAATGGCATAATCCATTGAACCTCTTAAGTATCTCATAAGCCTAGAAAGTGCATCCCAATGTTCTTGATTTGGACATTGAGTGTACCTACTCAGTCTACCTACTGCATAAGTAATATCAGGTCTAGAAAAGCTCAGCAAGTGCAGTAAGCTCCCAATTATCTGGGCATACTGAGGCTGAGATAACAATTCTCCTCTTTTTTTCATTAATTTGGAGTTAGCATCATAAGGGGTACTCACGGGTTTGCAATCATAATACCCAAACTTCTTAAGAAGTTTCTCAATGTATTATTCTTGGGATAGTAATATACTATCTCCCTTTCTTATGATTCTAACACCTAAAATTATATTGACTTCACCCATGTCTCTCATTTATTTAGTTCTAGTGACAATCTCATTGCATGTACCAGAAATTAACATGTCATTCACATACAAAATTACATATTCTCTACTTTCAAATTTAGAACATTATCAATATCATTAGGTGAAAAGCCAAATTTATTTCTTCAAGTAATTAAATAAAATTACCTACACCCACATAGTTTTAAATATTTAAGATTGGTAAACGAGAAAATACCTGATTATGTTTCTCTTATTTGTAGGTAAAATATACGAAAATATACTCAAGTATCTCATCTTCTTATTTCTTTTTCTTTCTCTAGAGAGAAAATCTTCACCACCTTTCTCAAAAGTTACAAAGGCATGACACATGAAAATTAGGATTCATCATCCTAACTCCAACGAACTCTAAATCATCGTCTTGTCTCCATCTTATTAGTTTTACAACTAACTAAACATAATCCATAATTAAACTAAATACTATACACACCTCTCATTTCATCATTTACACATCAATGTACATTAGTATATAGTTTTATTAAAAAAAAAAATACAATATGTTCATGGGTTCACTCAAATAATATATGACAAACAATATCATTCCAAAATAATGATCATAATCCATCATTAAAATCAAATTCCCAATTAATTAAAATTCCATCAACTTCCTTTTTTTTAAATCAAATTAATTTCTCTTTCAATAAATTAATTTGATTTCCAATTAATTACTAAATAAATAGTAATAACTTTTTTTCCCATAATTATAATTATTATTATAAATTAATATTTCCATCTCTCTTTATAATTTAATTTCATTAATTAATTCCAATAATTACTTAATTCTATTTTTCATTTACAATCTATTATTATTAATTAAAACAATATTATGAGTTCTCCATACCAGACCTGCACCTGGCCGAAAAATAGTCCGAAGTTTGGGTTTGCAGTTTAAGTAGTTCAAACTAAACTAATCACATACAACGGGTCAAACACTGGCCTGCAGCCCAAATAGGTCCAAACTGACCAAACACAGTCCAACGATGTCGGAGCCACCACCATCGCAACCACCGTGAGAATCCAAAACGAAGGTCAGAACAACCCCCAAATCTCAAGATCGAAAAACAAGAATAGAAAATCCCAAAAATCTCCAAATGAAACGTTACGGAATCAAGAACACGAGATTTTTCCAAAGCAGAACATTGACCCAAAACACAATTTGAGAAAACAAGAACAGAGCTCCTAAAAGAGAATTCCCAAATCAGAATAAAGATTAGAAACCCCAATTTGCAATAACAGATTCCAAAACGTTCAAAATTCCCAATTTCAAAAAAGAGCCCTAAAATGCCAAACAGGAACGCGATTCACTTCGCCACCACGCTGGCTTCCCTCGTAACGTGTCACCGTCGCGTCCCCACCGTGTTTTTGGTCGTGCCTCCTCTGCGCCTTTGTCGCGCCTCGTCGCCGTTAAGGAAAAACAACCCAGAACATAAACACAGAGAAGGAAGAGATGAAAAACGACCCTACACTCTACCGCGCAGAAGCCGAGACCTGGCCGCGACCTCGCTGCACCATTGCTTCGTCCTCACCGCACCTCAAGCTGCCACCGCCGTGAGATCGTTGTCTTTGCTCAAGACGCAGATCATCCTCGCCCCCAACGTTGTATCGTGCTCGGTGGAGAGAAAGGCAGAAACTTCCAAGCTTTTGGCTTGAAGGTGATGAGGGACAAAAATGAGTCAAGGGTGTGACCCTAAGGAAAAAAAAAGGGAAGAAAGATTTCCTATAATCGAGAAAAGGAAAGGGGACCCTAGGCACGCGATGCAGGACTCCAATTGGAATTCCTGGTTCAAGATAGCAGCTGGGCTTTCTTTGATCTATTCAGATACGAGCCCACTTGGAATAAAAGAATAATTTTGGCTTAGCAAACAACTTATTTGGTCTCTGTTGAAGGATTCAACTTTTAATTAACCCTAATCTTAATTTTAATTTTAAATCCAATTAAACGAAACCCTAACTTTACTACGATCCTAGTCATCATAAAGAAAACCTGTTCCCTAAAATATTCTTTTAACTTCAGAGCACAAACCTTCTTTTACGATAAGGATTTTCATGATTTTCTTTGTGAAAACCGAGAACCAATAATTATTGATCTTAGAATAAAGATACAAAGGCTACAAATAAACAATCTACACAAGCGCACATATCTAATCACCGATCAAAGTATTCAAAATCATACTAATAATTACATAAATATAATCAAACATAAGACCATCATAATTATCATCAGACATGCGGTTAGCTTCCACACTTCAAAAGAAATTCAAAGAAAACTTCAAATTAATCATACAGTAAAAACATTAAAATAAAAGTAAGTTTTCCATACCTTTTTCACTTTTGACAGTAATGAGATTGAAATAAAAGTCCTTAAGATTATAGGAAAAATGCTTACAAGATCACAAAACTAGCAAGAAACTCTCATATCCAGGATAATTTGTAGAAGAGAAATAATAATGAGAAAGACTCAGGTCATTTGGAATGGGAAAGTGCTCTCTATAATATTTATAGAGTTAAGAAAGAATAAAATAAATTAAAACAGATAAGTTGACTGTTTTAACCCATAAAATTTGATCAGCACTTAAAGATTTGAGTGTTGTTAATTAATAAAATATTAATTTTGCACAACTTTCCATTGCAATAAAATAATAATATTTTACAACACTTAATTAGTATATGAGGAAGGTGAATTATATACCTTTCTTCCTATGACTCAAGGATAGCTAGTGGAATTGCTCAGGTTCTTAGTTTGGCTAGCATGGCTTCTCAAAGATCTCATGAAACTAAGGATGTGGGTCCTTTGTACACTGCCATAAGCAAGGTTCCTCCAAATTTTACTATGTATCAAATACTTTAGCTTGACAAGGTACCAAATTTCGTACATGGACGAAAGTGGACATTGCCGACTGGAAGCGAGAAGAGACTCACACATCACTGGTGGAAGAGAACAACGTAAATCACTGCATATCCAGAAAAACACAACACTGGTATGTTGTTCAATCGACACGTCGCCACTAATACATCATCGAAAGTTGTCGTTATCACTGGTACACTGTTGGAAGTCACTAAAAAACAAATTATTGGAAAAGAAATAAAGAGAAAGAAAATCGCATAGGGAGAGTTAGCAATTAGCGTAACACTACGAACGTGCTTGGTAAAAATTTACTAGACTTGAAAACATTAATTTAAGTCTGTTGAAAAATTTAACAAATATAAAATTTAAATATATGTTATCATACTAATACATTAAAATAATATTTTTTTTTATTTTAAATATGTTTCTTTATTAACATATAGACTTGTTTTTTCGTCAGTGTTAGTTCCATTTTGAATATGCAGAGGGTGGTCCCGTAATTTAATAGAATAAGACATTGTTGGCAATGAATAATGGAGAAAGGAACGGCCAAACTTAAACCTCGTCAGAACATGTGCTGTAGTAACTGTATGTTGTAAAAAAACAGAAATGGTGAATGCATGAATGTCAAAAGCACACAGTTTCTTGTTTTAGCTCACTCATTCTAAATCCAACCTGTTAATTGGTTTGTTAGCTTGACATGGTATAGCATCTTGCTGAGGGTGTCTGCAAATGATGTCCTGTTTTTCTTCAATAATGGTCATGTAAGGTACACCCTCCAAACCACTTTTTCTTAGGTTAAAAAAAAAAGTAACATTAGGACCAAAAGAAATTACGCCTCTTCGCTTTTCTTTTTCAAGAGTCCATATACTACAAAAGTATTATACATGAATTTTAATTATTTTAATTTTTTTATTATACGTTCCATTATTTTAACTAAAGTATTATGGTTTTGAAAAAACAAAATTTGTAATATATGTCTCCATCATCTCCACTTACTCTTCTAAAGTTGCATCTCACCTAATAATACTCGTTTAACCAAAAATTTGAATTATCTAATTAACTATATTTTAACTTGATTAACTAGTCAAATCTGGATTAATTTACTACTTAATTTATTTAATAATGATTATAGAGTTTTCACTACATCTTTGAAATGTTTGGATGTATTCCAATTAACACTATGGTTCAAACATAAATTTAACGAACCAATCTACTAATTTAACCAAAATGTTACACTAATTTTTAATGTGTTGTGATCCAAAAAAAAAACTAAATAAATAAATGTAAGGTGAAAGTGTATAATGAATATGCACTACATGAAAATGTCCATTTTGTTCCTTTTTTTTTTGTTTTTTCAATACCAATTAATTAATTAATTTAAATTTTTTTCTATAATTTTCCTTGACATTATTACATTATTATGATGTGTATGTGAAAAGTCAGAGAAAGTAACGTACCACCGTCAAAGAATTTAAGACATCAGTACATTTCATTTTAGTAGTACTATTAATTGAACTCAGAAAAATAACTTATAACTAATTAGTTTATGTAAAAGAAAATCAATATGTAAATTAGTACATTTCGATTAGGGTAAGGAGATTTCCACGTTTCTACCGAAATAGGATGAGAATAACTGTTTGACGAGTTCTTGTTTTCTCGAATGTTTGTCTTACGTTTTGTTTTAAATGACTGATCGGTATAGAGATGACCTGCTGAACACACTATGACGTTCAAGTCATAATTTTTTTTATAGACCTTTTTTAATTCAATAGTGAGTAGAAAATGAGTTTACCTCAAAATTAAATCCTTATATATAGAGTTTATAAAAATCTAACCAATTAATTTTACCTCTTAATAATCATTAATACAAACCTTAATCACTTAACACTAGTCGTTGTAACATTAATTGCCCTTTAACTCTGCTCACATGTTGTCGGGACCGAGCAGTCGTGAGGTGCTTTCTTGCACATCACCCGCTCAGTCCTTTCCTTTCAGTTTGTCGTCGTACCCGATCGGCGAGCTATAAGCCCATAGTAATAGTGTGAATGTTCAATGCATACTTTCTTTTCTTCTCTTCATTTTAGTATGCTTTCAACCTCATTCTTTTCTTCATTTCATTTCAACCTCAGTTGATTCAACCTCATTTCTTTTCTCTGTTTCTTTTCTTTATTGCAACTCAAGCATAATACTTTATTGTTCTCTTTTTCTTTTCTTCATCTCTCATCTTCAATTTTTCTTGGAAACATCAAACATCACAAACTTAAAGTTAAGATGAGGTAGAGTCAATGACAGATGATTTTTCGTGAGCACATTTTGTCTCTCTTTTTCTTCTCTTCTTCCCTTATTCTATTTTTCATCTTTTCTACATTTTTGCTTTAATCATCTTTCTTCATTTTTCTTAAATGTAGTAATTGTTTCTTCTTCTGTTGATCTTCTTTATATAGACCCTTTTGAAAGATGGTCGTTGGATGTTTAGTTGATTTTCAGAAGAGCAAACAACTTTTAGATGAGAGGTCAGACTTTTGTCTTTTCATTAGAGGTATAATGCTTCATTATAATTTTGATTGAAGAGTAGCTTGTATGGGTCTGTTAGATTAAAAGTCTTCAAAAGATTTATTCCAGAATATTCTTTGCTTCTCTCAATGTGTTTATTTAGCGTGTGCAAATATTCTGATTAATCCTTTGTGTATTCATGTTTTGCACAGATAACAAAGACAAGGCATGCAAGGAACATAACACTACGATACATAAATTAAATGTTTTGGAACTTTTATAGCCGTTAACTTGTATTAATTATTCAAAACATCTTGCCATCAGTAATTAGTTCATCATTTAAGTATATCATTCAAGAAGGGTTGGATGATGTATATTTTAACAGTAGATGACATAAGACATTAGACTCTTGTGAAAAACTATTTTAAATGAATATTTTAGTGCGTTTTTCATTAAATGTAAAATACTCTTTATGGAATGCTCTTGCTTAGAACCCTATTTGTTTTAAACTTCAGTGTTATTTACGATTCTCAATAGTGAATATTTTAATTTGAGAGCTTGAGAGTATATCCTACTATTCTACACATTTTCCTAAGAGATCTTCTTCATGACATATTTTTCTTTGTTTGTACATGAGTATAAATTCTTAAGTATGTTGTCTTTAAAGCTTTCATGTGAACTTTTCTTATTGATCAGATGCTTCTTGTAAATAATGTGTTAGATGGTATAGAGTTTAAAGAAGTGTGTTGAGACAAAATGGTCTGAAAGAATAAATCGTCTAGTATCCCTAATATTTAAGTTTAACAAATATAGTTTTGTGAAAATATTTAGAAAAAAGAGGCATATGAAGAAAATGAACATCGACACAACCTGAGAAATCATAGACATATCCCTGAGTGATAACAAGAGAAAGTGTTTGAACATTAGGCAACAAACAATATCATAGATTCATCAATGACATCTAGCAAATAGAATCATCCAGATGATTGTTCAACCAAGAGATAGAAATCAAAAGAATTACGCTCAAATAATTTGGAAGCGTTTATCAAAAACACTGAAAGCCTAAGAAGACTTTAGCTTAAAAAGGTCTAAGCGCTTATCTAGAAAGTCTTATCATAACAAATCTAAGCAAACAACATTTTCCTAGTTTACAAGGATTATCAAGTGAAAATGTCTTATCAACATAAGTCAAGTTCATAAGAACACCTTATAAAACAATTGGGTTAAATGATCAAGAAGAAAAGCATTTTGCAAAGGTATTGGCTTAGAGAAAGAAATGACTTAAAACAATATGACACACTCTTAAATATAAACGTCTGATCAGTAGGAAAAACCTACATAAAACTGAGACCTTGTGCTTAAAATATAAGCACATTCACAAAGTGATAAAGTGAAAAAGTATTTAAGAGAAAAAGAGTTAAAGCAAAGATATCGTCTAATGAATATAAGCTTGAATAATGAGACATGGTCTTAAATATGTTATTAATAGAAACATCTTATAGAAGAAACTTACTAATGAAAAACGTGCCAACCAAACAAATCTAAAGAATGCTTTTCACTCATAAGCGTCTAAACACTTTGTATCGTCTGTCAACATTTGAACGTTGAACTAAATAAGATACAATTATTATTGACATAACATGATAAAATGGTTTTGAACGAGAAATGATATTTAACGTATATAAACATTCACAACATTAAATTCTCATTAATGCATGCACTGCAAAGTGTTATTTTGCTTGTATGTTTTGTCCCTGTTTAATGTGTGGATGAGAATTATACAATAGATTAATCAGAACAAATGTACACGTTGGAAAAAGACATTAAGAGAAGAAGAGAACATTTTGGGAATGTCTCTATTAAAGACTTATGCTTTGACAAGCCATACAAGTTGTGTCTCAATAAAAACTCTAATAAAGCACTATAAAACTGCAGAATAGATTTGAGTCTAACTTAGAAGCTATAAAGGCTATCAACCTAATCTACAAGAAGTCAACTCAACACTAAATGAACATATTATCAAGAAAGTTATAAATAGCTAAAGGTAAGAAGAGAAGACAAGAAGGATACGAAGTGAATACATTTTTTTGTTTAACTTTTTGTGCTCTTAGTTCATCAATCCTATGAAGATTTCAAGAAAATAAAGATTGAAACTCCCTCAAGATTTATAGATTACTTTGTATCAAAATATATCCTCTCTAAAAGAGTTATTCATCTGTATCTTGTTGTTTATCCCATTGTAGATTTGTTGTAATCAGGAATAGTGCGAATACTTAGTATAACCAGGACTTATGTTAATACTCATTGTAATTAGAAGTGGTTAGAATCCTTGTGTAACCAAGTGTTTGATTAACTTTGTATGTGTAAAACCTATTTCAAGAATTGTCGTGTCTGTTGATCTTTGTAGAAAACTCCTAGAGTTAGACGTATGAATGTAGGGCAGAAGTGATACATCTCTAGTCAAAACTATGTTCGTGACTGTTTTCCTGTTTATATCTTTTTCATGTGAATATGTGTAATATATAATGAACCCATGATTTACGGATATGAACCTCTTTCATTTGAATGCTTATGTGGATAGAATGTACCTACTATTGTGATAGAATATGCTATGTTTCTAAATAAATTCGAGCCAAAGAATTTGTAATCTGTTTGATGCTTTAAATTCTGTAAGTTTGCTTTTGCTTGCTAAAATGGGATTGAACTTGTGTTGCAAATGTATATTCTATATACAGTACAAAAATTAATATTATTCACAAATTATCAATTCAACTAAGAAAATGAATTTGTTTAAAGATCTATTTTGTAAAAAATAATGTAAGATATTTTATGTAAATTCTTAATAAAATGATTGTGCACCACTTGAGAAATAAGTGCAAAAATTAGATTGATAATTTTCAACAAAATTAAAAGAGAGTAATGAAATTTATTTCATGTGTATTATTATTGAAAAAGATTTTACACAATATCTTAATTAAAAAACATTATTTATATGACTTTTAAAATCTTAAGTATAAAACTTAATTTGTTTATCATGATGAGTAACTTATTAACTGGTAATACATTATTCTTACAAGATAAAATATATCCTGTAAAGACACAAATAAGCACTTAAAATACTTTAAGCTTCCAATTTCAAAGATACTCGTTCTTTCCTAACTGAGTATGGATTGCTTGCAGAGAAGATACTTTGATAGTCAAGTCAGGTGTGTCAGTGAATAATAAATGCAATAATTAATGAATATAATCAATGTATCTAGTAGAATGTGTTATTTACACTATTGTTATGAATCCTTGCTTAGGCCTTACCTAGATGGGCCAATGCCACTTGACCTAATTATTTGCTAATCTTTAAGTTAACCCTTTTTTCTTTAGCTTAATTGTGAATTATCATTATTAACATTATATATAGTTCACATTATCTCGTTCCAATTAAATGTATGTAAGTTGGATACATATCAACTTAGTAGGTCGACGTATATTTAACCAAAAAAAGAAAAAAGAAAATCTTATGTCATCATGAGTTGTACTTAAAAACCTATTGTTCACATTCATTCTACACTATGAATTAATACACTATATTACTTAGAGAAATAAGTGACATAAAATATACTATATTACACAAAGAAATAAGTGGGATAAATTGTTTTTGGTAATACATGCATAGTTATTGAAATGGTTTTGTATTATTTATAATCAATTTTAATTAATGTTAAATTATTTATCATTTAAATTTTTTGGTTAGAGAAAATATTTAAATTTAAAAAGATAGAAAATAAAATTCAATTTTCCTTATAGATGCTCTTTCATCCTGCACTATCTTTTTTTTTTCTTATTTCTTTCGTAAGCTAAACAGGAATTTTAGGATATGATTGTTACTTCTCTTCTGTTTATTTATGATTATATTTCATGTTTTCATTTTCGATATTCAAACTTTTATATTATTGTAAGCTTTATCTTTTCTAAAAATATTTATACAAAAAGAAACAATGTAAAAAGAAAACAAACTGTTTTAATGGTTTCATACAAATATTTAAAAACAAAAAGTAAACTAAAATATGATAGTTTTGTAAGTTAAAAAATGGAAAATAAAACTAAACAGACCCTCATGTTTTTTTCCTTTCTATTCTCATAGTAATTTAATATCCCTAAAGTAAAAACACAACTTTTGCAGAAAAAAAAAAGAAAAAAGAAAAAAGAGGGTATTGAAGTAGAACCAAACACTTCTGTCTGATTCTCAAACTTACATGAAAACACAGACTCTGCAGACATCAAATAGCTCAACCCCACGTTTTCATTTTGAAAAACGCGTAAAACGCTAGAAGCTAGTTTTTGCCAATTCCTATGAATAAATTTTCGTTCAATCTTATCCTACATTCAATACAGATTTTAAGTTCAATCAATTCATAACAAACACATCAATAACACGCCTTTCAACTTTTTTATTTAACCAAACAGTAATTTATTAAAAACTGAAAATAAATTTCATTTCCATCAATCTTGTTTTCAATTACATCACATTAATAAATAAAAAAAATTCTATTATAAAAAAATACGCATGATATAAAATCATTCCATTAATCTTCTTTCAATATATGCTTAATTTGGTTTGGACACTGTGACATTATTATTTGAAAACTTCCTCTTGAATTTGAAAATCAATTAATTGATATTATATTTAATACACATAATTTTGCTAAAATAATGATGAAAACATTCACCATTATCTTTAATAGTTTTGTTTTAAACAATTACTTAAATTTAAAAACTAATGTAATTGGCAAAACAACCGCCATAGTTAAGCATTACTACTACCTACCAAGTATCAGGATTAATTAATAATTTGTATGATTAATTATCAATGATGTTTAATTAATAAAATAATTAAGATACCGTGTATATCTATTTTTTATTTTTATTTTTGCAGGAAAGTGTATACGGTTGTGCAGAGAGAACGGTCACTGCCCCCACTCTACCCGAATACAGCTATAAGTATAACAAATAGCTGCTAAATGGGTTTAAATGTGTGTTCAAATTTTGACTAGAAAATTTCTCGCTCACTCCTCACACCAAGAGCAGGAACAAACCCTCTCTCTTCGTTCCACAATCAAGTAATGTTAACTGCTTTCGATTCTTTTTCATTTTCGTGTTTTTCAATTGAATTTGATGCATTTTACATTTCTCATCAGTGATTTTGTTTCTCTTATCTTTGCTCTCAATTTGAACAAATGCCTGTTCGCGTTTCAGATTTAGCTGAATCTGAATATTTATTTGCTCAATACTGATAGAAATGTCTATGCAGTATGCATAAATGATAGAACCCCTAATTTTTTAAGATAGGGTCTGTTTGGTTCAGAAACAAGAACTTTTTTAGAGTGTTTTATACTGTGGAAAAGAGTTTGGGAAATTAATGGCAAGTAAAACGATTCAATATTCCACAATCTGTGTTCTGTTTGAAAAAATCTGGCAGACAAACGAGCGTTGAAGGAGAAAATGAATTGTTTGGGCAACTTGTTATGAACAGCGAATAAAAGCAATAACCACAACCATCCAATGTTTAGAAGAATATTCAAAGATTCATTTCTCTTGGAATTAGAATAATGCGTTTGTTATCTGTGGTGCTGTGTTTATACCCTTATTTTTCTAATGTATTTTAAGAAGATAATGTTGCAAGATGTGTGTATTTTTTGTGTGTTCAAAACTTGAAAAGCATTCAACAATTGTAACTAAAGAGAATGGGATTATGCTGCACACACCGGGAAAAGGGGTTTGTTTCGGCCACAAATTTTAGGAATATTTTGATTCTGTAGTCTACTTGAAAATCAACTTGTTGTTTTCCCATATGGTTTATTGACCAAAATACATTGAAATTCCACCAGAAACTGGGAAATTTTAATCATTCTTCTTCACCAATTCAGTTTGGAACAGAAAACTTTACTTTAATGTGTTCTGTTTCATTTCAGTTAATCGCTTTCAAAAAAACCACTTTTTAGTTTAAAGATATTTAACAGCTTTTTCAAATGTTACTTTTCCCTTCGAATGTTTCTGTATGCTTAAATTTCTGCAGTATTAGTTATTCTAAAAAATTTCACAATAATTAATTTTCTTACTTTTTAAGTAAATATTATTCTTTAACATATTTTCAAACTAATTGTTTACTCATTCCAAGTCAAAGTAATGTATATTTTAAAAAGGTGATATTATTTTCATAAAATTATTTAGAACTAATATATTTATAGTTATTTTTAATACGTTGTAATAATGTTAAGTTTTAAGGTTTAGCTGTTTTAGTAATATTTTTGGATTTGAATTAAGAAAATATTTTACTTTACAAAATTGTTTTTATTAAAAAATAAGTTTAAATCTAACTTATTTTTACAAAATAAGAAGACAGTTCACTTATTGATCTGAAATTTTTAATATACCAATATTACATACTTAATAGGTAAAATTTATTTTTAATTGATATAAGATTTGTAACATTTTTTTCTTGAGGCGTGCATATATTATATGTAAAAATATGTATTTATAAGTAGTTTAATAGTAATTTGATAGCAATTGTTAGAATAAATTTATTCTATATTAAAGGAAGAACTTGAGGGTTCATCCTAAAAATTAAGATTGCCGTCACTTATATAATAATTAAATAAGAATTAAACTTAATAACTTAAAAGCTGTAAGTTTATAAATTAAATAAACCCAGCAAATAGAATCAAATCCATGGTTGCAATTCACGTTTTCTTAATTTGAAAACTGAGAAAGACAACTGTACATTTAATTATTTATTTTGATAAGAGATACCTTTTAATGGATGGTGAGGAGTAATTGAATTTTGTAAGAATTATCATAAACGTTATAAATATACTCTCCATTTTGAAGGCAAAGACACTACGAATCTATGACTGATGTGATTTGTGTCGATTTGGATCGCTCTTAAACCGTGGTGGTGCAAACAATAGTGTTTGTACCTTCCTCTTTCTTTGGGCACGCGTGTTCTTTTTGATTCGTCAACCCAAACCTCCATTATTGTTGTCAGGAACAAAAAACACGACCACTATATCTTCAATTCTATCAGCAACACCCTCACAGTTTTATTATAAATATTTTATTTTCTGTCTGGTCCATAACAAATGGTTGAATACGCTTCCAGAACCAACCATAGCCACCATAATCAAGGTTTTGCCATGGAGGCTCATTCCATAGATGCTGTTTCTTCTCAAACTCACTCCAAATTATACGACGATGATGGCCATGTTAAACGAACAGGTAACCGTTTGATTTAATCAATCTGAACTGATGTGATAATTTCTATATTGTATAATATTTGATGGGTTGGTTATTATGATTATGAGATAGGCACCGTTTGGACTACAAGCTCCCACATAATAACAGCGGTGGTGGGTTCCGGAGTGCTGTCTTTAGCTTGGGCCATGGCTCAAATGGGCTGGGTCGTTGGGCCTGCCGTTATGATCTTCTTCAGTGTTGTTACGCTTTATACGTCGGCGCTTCTCGCTGATTGTTATCGCAGTGGTGATCCCGTTTCTGGGAAGAGGAACTATACTTTCATGGATGCAGTTCAAACCATTCTTGGTAATAAAAGTACACATTTATTATGAGTAGTTGTACTATTATTATCATATGCCTTCTTTTTCAAAAGCATTATCATCGATCATATTCTTATAAACATTTTTATTTTTAAAATTTTTTAAAAATTTATGATTTTTTTTTGTACGAAACACATGATTTTTTACGTACTGAGTAGTGATATTTGAACATTTTATATACCTGTTAGCACTTATAATCCTTTTTATTTATTTTCTGTATTTTTCTCATTTTTTTTCTCGATAAGTCTTGACTGAAATTTGGTTTCAATTATATTTTCTTTCTTTGTTAATCATGACGCATCCTTTCTGACTATACCAGCATGATTGATTGCACAGTTGACTCGAAGTTTCAAAGACAGACGTCTGTTGGTTGAATTTGTTGAAATAATTTAGTGTGGATGAATATTTTTCTATATCAATTTCGTAATTTGACTGATTGTCTCATTATATATTATTCTATCTTTTTTTCTTGTTTTAAACATGAAACTAGAACATACACCTTAAAATGGAAAGGACAACCTTGTGCTGTCATTATTGACTTGTAATAGTTCAAATAATATTTGACTTTTCAATTGGCAAAAATAAGGTGAATTATTATTATCGATTTTGCAGGTGGGCACTATGATACCTTTTGTGCGGTAGTTCAGTACTCAAATCTTTACGGCACCGCTGTAGGATACACGATTGCAGCTTCTATTAGCATGATGTGAGTCAGCACTTATATTATCTTCAAATCATTAATACTTGAAATTTAGTTTATTTACTAAAATTATCCACAGAGTAACAGGTTAACAGTGAACTTTATTTTCAAATCATCTTGAGATTCAAGTTTTCACATATTTGGCAAAAATAAAAGCTAAATTTATAGAAATGTTCTTAGTAGAAGGTCAAGTTAAATCAATTTCGACTAAAAGTCAAACTAAGTCAATCTCTAATCGAAAGTTGGTCTGAGTTAACTAATTTTATTTAAAGGTGGATTCAAATAAACTAAATTCTAGTAAAATATCAAGTTGAGTCAGTCTTAGTCAAAAGTCGATTTGGGTAAAAGGTTCATCAAGTCGGTTTAATCTATATCACATGGATATAATAATTAGGAATATTAGATCAAGATTTAATTTAATTAGTAAAGTGGATTTAATTTATATTTAGTCTATTTTAAATTAGATTGAAAAAACAAATTAAAACTAGTTAAAATTTATCTGAAATATAAATCTAATCATTTCATTAGATCTATATTGGATTAAAATTGCATTTTGAAAAATTCAATTCATACACTCCCTTAATATTTTCTCTTCTTTAATCATAATAGTTGACGTAATTTATCAAACTTAGATCAAAAAATGCTTTTATTCAAATTAGAGTAAAACATAATACTGCACTTAATAAATAGCCTTTTAAAAAGTATATAAGACATGCAAAAATCTATATTAACACAAAAACAACTTGAGCGTGTCTTTTAGCATATCTTTTTATATTGACAAAAGCTTTACAAAATCTTTTTGGCAAACATGAAGACGAATACATTTCTTATATCACGAAATAAATTTCTAAATATAACATTATCTTATCTATGTGAATATTTTATTAAGCTTTTGTTTATAACACAAAAGAAAGATAAAATAACACAATGTATTATATTGTTTGATAAACAAAACACCTGCATCTTTTATTTTATATACAAAACATATTTATTTATACTTTATTATTTAATAACACTTAATAAAATCATAAATGTATGTTTAAGTATATGAAATGAGTATTTGTGATCATTAAAAACAACTATTTCTATTACCTTAATAGAGTCAAATGCATGTGTTGACATCAATTTTAAAATACTTAAAATTTAGTAGAATATACAGGTGCATTGACGTAAATTTTTATTACAATTTTTTTTAATAATCACTTAAAAATATTTAATAGAGTCAAATGATGTCTCATATGACTCTTAATATTTGTATTTAATATAAAGAGAAAAAATTAAATATTTTTTTAAAAGAGAAAGTACATTTATGAGTTAAATAATAAAATTTATTACTGAAATGAAAAATAATTGAATTGTGTAAAATTGTTTATATAAACAATGTTGTATTTTTTTTTCATGTACGAAACAAAATTTTGACATGCTAAGTAATCTTTAAATGATACTATAATTTAAACTGTATTTGTACCAAACAGAAGTTACTAACATATACTTTTTTTCCTTTTGTATTTTTTTTATACAATTTTAGTAAGAATAATTTTAAGTCATTATTAAAATGTTATTTATTAAGCTATTTAATGATGTAAAATTTGCTTCTCAAAACAATTAAATAAATAGTTATAGTAGTAATATTTATTGCCTTTTAAGGCAATTTTATTTCGGAAAAAACATGGAATATGTAGATTTGTGATGGTATTACCTCACTCATTCGCAATATTAATTGTAAGCATATGGTTTGTTTGAATTTAACTGGTATGGTTTTGACAGGGCGATAAAAAGGTCCAACTGTTTCCATTCAACAGGTGGAAAAGACAAGTGCCTTGTGTCGAGCAACCCATTCATGATCAGTTTTGGCATAATCGAAATTGTATTCTCTCAAATTCCAGATTTTCATAAAACATGGTGGCTCTCCATTATTGCAGCAATCATGTCCTTTGCCTATTCCATAATCGGCCTCGCTCTTGGAATTGCCAAAGTTGCAGGTTATATATTACTACGTTTATTTCTTTAATATAAACAGTGTTATAAAAAAAAAAGGTTAAATACATATTGTTCTTATATTTTAATTATTGATTTATTAGTCTTTAAACTTTTAAAAGATATATGAACTTAGTTATTTTATTAATTTTATAACGATAAATGTATTTAAATATTAAAAAGAACAAATATCACATTATTAAGTTTAAATATATAAAAGTAAAAAAAATAAATACACGTTTTTAAATACTTGAACACTGGATTTATCAGTTTAGAAGTACAAGAATGAAAGGTAATTTTGAAAAAGAAAAAGAAAATTATGTAAAGCATACTTTTCCAGGAAAATAAAAACTAATATTTATTGTTTAATTGGTTCTTGAACAGAAACGGGTACTTTCAAGGGTAGTCTGACAGGAATCCGGATAGGAGCTGTTTCAGAGGCCAATAAAGTATGGGGAGTTCTTCAAGGTCTTGGTGACATAGCCTTTGCTTATTCATATTCTCAAATCCTCATTGAAATTCAGGTTCATCCTTATTTTTTTTATCTTCCCTGATGAAAGTGTAACAAGAAAATAAATTTTATCCGAAAGTAATTAAATGCAATATTATTATTATTATTGTTGATTACACAGGACACAATAAAATCTCCACCATCTGAGGCAAAGACAATGAAAAAAGCGGCTAAGATAAGTATTGGTGTAACAACAACATTTTATATGCTTTGTGGTTTCATGGGTTACGCTGCTTTTGGGGACGACGCACCTGGGAACCTGCTAACTGGATTTGGTTTCTACGACCCATATTGGCTTGTAGATATTGCTAATGCTGCTATCGTAATTCACCTTGTTGGAGCATACCAAGTCTATGCTCAGCCACTATTTGCCTTTGTCGAGAAATGGGCTTCGAAAAGATGGCCCAAAGTTGATAGAGAATACAAAGTTCCCATTCCTGGCTTTGCATCTTACAATTTAAGCCCATTTAGATTAGTTTGGAGAACAGGATTTGTTATCATAACCACTATTGTGGCAATGTTGCTTCCATTCTTCAATGACATCTTGGGACTTCTTGGAGCACTGGGGTTTTGGCCTTTAAGTGTTTTCTTCCCTGTAGAGATGAGTATCAAACAAAAGAAGATCCCAAAATGGAGTCAGAGATGGATAGCTATGCAAATATTAAGCTTTGTCTGCCTCGTAGTGTCAGTTGCAGCTGCTATTGGCTCAGTTGCCTCCATCGTGGTTGATCTTCGGAAATACAAACCTTTCCATGTAGATTATTAATTATATAAATCCCATCCACCTCCTCCTTGCCAATGCTAGAAACTGTTGAAGGATGGTAGTTGTTTGAATATCTTTTATCTTAGTAGTGCTATTTCAATGTCATCCTTGCTACACGTCTAAGCAAAAGTTCGACACATTTTCAAATTCCCTCTTCCTTTCATCTAAACATAGTAAGAACATGCTGAAATACAAAAATTATACGAAACTCTACTACAAACTTAGACTTTATAGGAAGGTTTTGAAATCAAAACTGCTATTGCAAAACCAGCAAGCTTGTGCGAAGGAGTGCATGGAACTTTACCACATTCTGATGTCAATCCACAACTGGAATTATATTATATTCAGGAAACTATATACTATATATCACAAGTAATAAAATTAAAAAATTAACTAAAAACAGACTGCTCATGAGATCTCCTCACTCGACCGAAATAATGAATTGAATTGACAAATGCCCACAAAAAGATTTTATAACAGAACATATTGCATAAGCATCGGTATAGTAAACCCAACAACCCCTGGAAATTACATCGATTACAAACGTGTATCCTTTGGACATCCTGATGCCACACAATAAATTGATTTTTTATCATTGATGCCACAGAACTTTAATCGAAAGCAATAAGCAGTGGGAGGAGGCAGCTGAAACGGGGTGTGATTACCTTTCGTCAGAGTGGTCAGAACAAAACTGCCTGGACGTTGTTCAGTTCGTCTAAGATTAGAAAAGCTCTTCTGAATTGAACTTATTCCATGCTTCCTGTAATAAATTGTCAAACTTTTCAGCAATAAAATAAAGGCATGTAGTAGTATTTATTTTTATTTCGATTACAGACAAGTATAAACTGAAAAAGAAAGCACCCTACTAAAACAAGTCCAGTTTTTAATACATGCAAGTCAGAAGCATCATGAGACTAAAACCTTTTGTTTTAGTACAGTTTAATTGGCAAATTACACATACTCCAACGTTGTCTATGTAGATGAAAATCCTACTATGTGCAAGCAACACATGACGCAACACCCACTGGCTGGACTAACAGGAACATCCAGCAATGCAATGGTAGACGCCTGTTGATAAAGTGCACACATGTAATGAAGCAATGGATACCATTTTTTTTAAGTGTAATTGACCATTACAACATTCCCTCTATTATTATTAGGTGAATTGCTTGAATATCCACCCAATATTAAAGAGTGTGTTAAAAAATGCGTAACATTTTTCTTTCCAATTTCTCTATTCAAATTATGTCATTAACAAATATCATTGAAATAAATCTCCCAGATAACTGTTGTAGAACAAAATAGAATTGCGTTATATCTTGTTTTTCTACTGGCTTAATTATACTTAGTCTCTAAAATTAAAAATAAATATTGAAAAAAATCATTTTATACTCCACAACTTCGTATGTTTATTCTCTAGAGAAAGACAGATTTAACATATAAGGTAATGTGACACAAAATCTGTCATGTGTACACTTCTGATTGCCACATCACTTCTATTAACATTTTGTGAAACTGTAAGGACTATTTTTTTTTTTCAATTTAGGAGAAAAAACAAATTTATCTCAAATTTCTCGGACAAAAACATAATTAATGCTTTTAATACTTTTATATTTTTATCGAATTTGGCATTTCTAAGCAGACATGACAGAAAAATGCCTGAGATGCCTATATATAAAATAAATAAATTAATTCAATCATTATTTCAGAACGCAGACCATCATATATGACAAGATATAATGCTAATCTTTATTAACAGTAGACTATATATACGCATTTCATTTGACCAAAACATGTTAAATGGAAACCCACATTTGGAAGTAACTTGAAGTAAGAGTAGCCTAATTTTATTGTTATTTTTTTTGCCATTGACCTCTCTTTATAAAGCATAGATTATTCTGTACGTATGAATGACATAAAAAAGGCTTGAAATACCTTGAGTAGATCAAAAACCTTCTCAGCAATACATTTTTGTTGTATAGTGGCACCCTTCTGTTGCACTTTATCAGGATGAATGCACAATGTAGCTTTCCTGTAAACCTTTCTGACCGCTGCCGCTGTAATCAAATCAGTCAAAGAAACTGGCTGCCAACCACATTCAGGCCACAGAACCTGATCATTATTCATAAAGAAAACAAGTTAACACAACAAAACACAAATATAGAATAAAAATACTGATGCCTTAAAAAAATAAAAAGTAAGAGACCATTAGTATAGTCTGCTTAGATTTAGAAGTAGGAACTTTTCAGTGATAAATTTTGGAAATATTGCTTTTCGTGTATTAGATATTAGATAGTAATGACAAGAACATCATTCGAATGTGGTGCTAAATCAACCACTTTTGTTAAAATATGTCAAATATTTCTGATTGGAAATTGTTAGGCCCTGGCTCGTTTATACCAGGAGGGATAGAACTAAACAACCTAACGGACTTCACAGTTAGGTGATAGTTAAGAGAGTGGCGGGAAACTATTGTATAAATAAAACTCTGTTTAACAGAGGGGGGACTTTTGGTAATTGGAATACTGCATAACAGGTTCTATGAACCTTGTTGAAGGGGGTTAGGCTCCCGGAACGTTCATTGTAGATTAGTGATACTTGTGAATAAAAGCATTCTTTCATTCTTTCTGGTTTTCTGCGTGAGTGAGAGTGCTTTCTGTTTAGGTTTTCCTTTTCGAAACCTAACAGAAATGGTAATATTAATAGTATTAAACAAGGAAATTGAAATACTGGGTGATCCTGTAATGAGCAGTACTTACAAAACCAATGAAATCAGTTCCGAAATATAGAATCGGTGCATGCTTGGTTAAACTTGCCTTAAAGAAGCAATTGCCTATTTTTGCACACTTATAATGAAATTTCTTAAAAAAAAAATTCTGAAAATAATCTGTTACCAAATACCCACCACTCTTCTAACCCTAGGAGTATACTGGATCATGAGGCCCAGCACACCATATCTTAAAAGTTGAGCTCATGAGTTAATATAATAAATAAGGTGATAGCATAAGCTACCAAACTTCCACATGTTCATATAGATAAGGAACAGAGATATTCAGAGATTTTTTCAAGGTGTGTGTAGAAAGTATATACATATTGTAAGGTGGAAAGCAAAGCACGCAAGTTCCCCTCTTTTCCTGCCGCCCAGCGCTTAATTTCGAAATCCAATGTTTCACCGAGCCTCTGAAATCAATGTAGAGATAAGATTAGATGATAAATATACAATCATGTCACCATAAAAACTCTGAAAAATCAACCAAGAAGTAACATCCCACTAACCAATGTCACCTACATAAAAAGATCCGCTTCATTGTATGTTAAATTATATAAAGGTGAGAAAAAAGAGAAGATATCCCATCTCAATTGTCCCAATTGATAAAACAAGTTTTGGATGGAAAATAGGTATAGGTTTATGGTAATTTTTAAAGGGAAAAATAGACGAAGCAAGCTGTTAGCTTTAGTGTAAACTAGAATCTGACAAACAAGATAACACAATTTAATAGGAAATCAGAATGTTGGATAATCAATTGACTCTTGTATTGTGCATCACTGATGTAAAGAGGCCAACAAGAATGAAGGGATATCTATTGTGCATGAGCAGTGAGTGCAATGCAAGTGTTTCTCAAAGGAAAACAAGAAAAGAAACTGCTTACATGTTTCTCAGCTTGCTCTCTTTGAGTTTGTAGGTCCCGTTGATTCTTCTCAGCCAATGCTTTAGCCTGGTGTAAAATGAACATGATCAGTGGCAATAAAGAAAGACAATTAAAAATATTTCTCAGGAACGCACATTCCCTATATAATCAATGTCAACTTGATTTGAAAATAGTACATTGATCACCTATTCTTTCACAAAAATGAAAAAGAAATCAATTCAAGGAAGAAAATACAGTAAGGCATACCGCTCGATCCTGAGCCCTCTGCTGGCGTTCCAACCTGGCTTTTCGTCTTTCTTCACTTTCCCCTTCAACTTCCTGAAACGCTCCAGATGATGATGGAGCAGCTTCAAACCATAGAAAAAAGGGACAAAAGGAGCTTCCGTAAGTAGAGACCCAAAATTCCAGTGAATTTTGAATATATATTCACACATAAACCAACCTCCAAAAATTGAGGAGAGATCATCAACAATATTAGTGGATGACGATGCTTTCTTCATGCTTGAAGACACACCTGAAGTTTTTGACTGATATTGGGCATCAAATACAGGGTCCTGAAAGCAAAGATGCCCACTACACTAGTTAAAAGAAAAATAATAATACAATGCTAGGATTACGATCACGCATGTCAGTTCATTCTTTTTATTTGCAACATGGAAATTTTTTAATACTTGTCAGTTTTTTTTTATAATTCTTCTTTATTTAAAATGGAAAGGAAAAGAACAAAAAATAACAAACCAATAAACAAGACATCTGATTTTGAGGATAAATTTTCTATGCTGGAAAAGGACCGAAAACCAAATCCAGGAGCTGGCCACTACATATAGTATAAAAGATGTTTGACATAAATAGGTACTCACTGAAGTGCTGGACCTAGGAGGCCTGGGAACACTGTTAGCTCGTGCACCTTTGCTGAAGAATGATTCAAGATCATTGTCATTTTGTTGTTGGTCCATCCTTGCAGCAGCAGCAGCTCTTTCTCGAGCCTGCACAGCAGCTCTTTCTCGAGCCTCTGCAGCAGCCCTTTCAACCGCAGCACGTTCTTGTTTAACTCTTGCCTCAGATTCAGCTCTTGCAGCTGCAGCTCGTTCCCGCACTTCCCTCTCTTTTGCCTCTGCTGCAGTCTTCTCAGCCCTTTCCTTTGCCTCAGCAGCAGCCCTTTCACGGGCTTCAGCTTGTACCCTCTGAACTGCAGCCCTTTCAGCACGCTTTCTAGCTTCTGCATTAGCTCTCTCAACAGCAGCCCTCTCAGCTCTTTGGCGAGCTTCAACAGCTGCTCTTTCACGCGCTTCTCTAGTAGCTCTTTCTACAGCCTGTCTAGCCATTTCTCTTTCTCTCTCAAGTCTCTGTTGCTCTCTTTCTTTCTCTTCCATTTCTTTCTGACGTCTTCTATGCTCTCTCTCCTCTCTCTCCTTTTGCTCCCAATCATGATCTAGCCTTTCCTGTTTTCCTCCATCCTCAGTCACAGCTCTGCCATCTTGTTCCAATTGGACAGGTTCCTTGCTTTTAACAGCTTTCGTATTTTCCCTCTCCCTAACTTCCTTTGCGTGCCTAAATTTAGCTTCTGCTTTATCCATAGCCACTTTCATCGCTGCAGCAGCTGAGTTCATCTCTAATTCTTTATCAGCAAGACCATTTCCATGTTCACTGTCATTACCAAGACTCCTGCCCATGGCAAAATCTTCAAGTTCATCAAACTGAAATGTAGAAGACAATTTGGCTGCAGCAGGAGTAGATTTAGGACCCTGAGAAAATTGAGTGGAACTTGGAAAAGAAGAAAATTCACTATCCTTTCTGACATCGGCAGAAGCAGATGAACCTCCTCCCGACTTGAGGATATGTACTGGTTGCGGAGGAGGAGGTCTTGAAGGTGGTGGAGCAGCAGTTGGCTGAGTAAAAAGAGGAATCTCTGATACCGTCAGCCATATATCATCATTTGATTCAAAGTCCTCTTCATATTTCGGAGTCATATCTGCCTGTGCATTAGCCGGTTTAAAACCATCATTATCATGTGAAGGGGACCTTTGGCCATATGGTTTGTAAGAATTGGAGGAATATGTAGGCATGTGAAATGCAGCCTGATGAAATTCCTGATCATTATCAACAAGAATCTTGTTTTTTGTTTGTCTCTCAGGACTCCTCACAGATGATACGCCACTTGATTCTTTATCACTGGTTGTATTTGGGGAGCTACTACCCTTTGTGCTATTTCTCTCTGCTGAGAATGCAGGCACAGAATTTCCAAGTCCACCAAAGGGATTAATATCATCATATACTTCACCATTAGAATTTGACAAACTATTATTTTTTGTGCTTCTAGAACTACTAAATTTACTAATTTCTCCCAATGGGTCTGTAAAGTATGTTGAGGATGCATCCATTGGGGCTGAAGTTGGTTCAAACACTTTGAAAGGGTCATTTGTTTCACTAGAAGCCGTTTTAGAAGAATTGGTAGTAGGTTGTGATGACAAATCAATATTAGGAACGGTCCTGTGAATAAAACAATATTCAAAAACGATTACAATGCATCAAGAATATGTAAAGATACGGGATTGTGTTGTCCCTTCTATTATGTTCATTCCCTTCACTTCCATTTATCCAAATGAAATGCCAAGCAAGTAAAATAAATTCATAAGATCTATGCTCACTCCTTCATTAGACCTGATCCCATCATGAACCAGACAAAATGAAGGATCAACTTCCAAGATAAAAATGCACAGCAAAGGAAACTTATTACCAGATATCAAAGTTTACTATTGAAATTGTCACCCTTGAGAAATAAAAAAAAAAAAAAAACAAGAAGAAAACTGAGCCTTTTAGGAGAGAGTGGAAGGGGCAGTTACTTAGGACAGTTAGATTGTCAGAATATATGGAAATATTTAGGGGTGGGCATAGTTCATCATACTGAACTTAAACTACAGTTAACTGAATTATTTTATACTTAAAAAAATTGAACTGTTTTTACTAAAAACTAATTTAATTATTTTATAGTTCAGGTTAAAAGAACTAGAACTTAAAGCAGTTAACTGAAACTTAAGGCAGTTAACTAGTTAACTAGTTAATACACGAGTCTCTCTATCCTTTCAAAACTGTATCCCTGGGATTTGTCTGAATTCAAGGATATTGCCTTTTGTTGCACTCTTCTCTAACTAGTTCCTTTCACGGATAGTTTATGACGTGACAGATGAAGATAGCTCTTCAATAATGCGAAACAGTGGCTCAGTGAAATTGATTGCTATGCCACTAATAATGTTTACAAACTTTTAGTTGGAAACCAGAGTGATCTGACAGCAAATAGAGTTCTATCATATGACACGGCTAAAGTAAAACCTTGACATACATGTTTAAATCTCAGAGTTATTGATTTTACTTTTGAATTGTGTATTCAATAACTCTACCTTTTCAATTTAGTTCTTACAAGTTCTTTGTTTTTTAAAAGCTGTGAGAAGCTTCTCAGTCCTGTGGGACAAACACTGTGCAACAGTATTTTTTAGTTTTGGAAGAAAGTGGAACTAGTTTACTGCACTGTTTGTAACTGAACTGTACTATAAATAAACTTAATATTAATTTAGTTCAGTTCACCTGAACTACTTTTTAGTTCAGTTCAGTTCAGATGAACTATTTTATAGTTAACTACAAATTTTTATAGTATAGTGCAATGCAGTATACTTTGCCCACCCCTAGAAATATTTTACCGTACCTTAAAATAACTATAGATTATTCTCTAGAATAGTAACCATATTTCTTTATTTATCATGGCTTGGTTCACTGATTAGATAGAATTATATTATAATTAGTGAAATAATGGCTAGAGGAAACCGATTAACTCTGAACTTGAGCAGATAGACTTCACTTCAGAAACAAAGGGCTGTCACTAAGTCAGCGTATGATAGCAATTTTAGCTAGATTGAGAGAAAATGACTTAGCAGTATAATAAATGGGAAAAATGTTATACCGCAGGTTTTAAGTTTAAATATTTGGGTTCGAATATTACAAAATGATGGAGGACGTAATGAAGATGTCACAGATAAGAAATAAACAAAAATGGTTAACATCGACAAGGGCATTGAGGGTTAACTAGGATTGCAAGGAACCAACCAGCTCAAATTCTTGTTATACTGCTGTGTGTTTGGCTATCTATACTCTAATATTGAATAGCAGGATTGGTAAAATTGAAAATGTTTCAAATGGACGAGTAGTCACACAATAAAGGATAGGAAATGAAATAATTGTATACAAGTAATAAGGAGACACTAGTGATACTGACTAAAAAATTAACAAAATCATTTGAGGTGGATTGGAGTATTTTTGTTCTCAGATTCTGTTCAATCCTTTCAACCAATAAAATCAGTCTCCAGGTTCCTTCTTACATCCTAACAGAACATAATCCTCCCAGAGTGCAAGGGTTCTAATAGAGATTTGGATGTTATGGGATGCCTGAGTCCCATCACCTAGTATGGATGCTCAGTTAAGTATTTAAGTATTTGGTTCTCCCCCCTTAATACCTAACTTTTGAGGGTAGGTTCCCTCAGTGTTTGGATGCTTAGCAGGTTCTTAAACTTATGCAGTAATTTAAGTAAATGATTTTATATCGATCACTAATGCTCTATGTGTGAAAATGTTCTGACACAACCCAAGTTTGCCTACCTATAATACCCAATTTGAAAATGTCACCAAAATAAACCACGGAATAAAAAAAGTTCATTGGTGCATCTCCTACCTTTCCTGAACTAATTTTTGAGTTCAATTGTCTACTTTAATGAATCAAGTCAGCAAGTATAACTAACTACACCTGACCTTTCAAACTATGTCGTGAACCCTTAAATGACAACTTGATAGATTACCGAAAAAATTTGATATCATTCAAACCAATAATCTCAGCCTAATATTTCAAAATACAAAAGACATATAAAGTGTATTTAAGAGGATTAATTCACAACCGACAATCGTTAGCTCCTAGAAATAATACACCTGAATCCTCATTGTCAAACAGATAGTCTGTGCAAATATAGAAGAAAAACACATAATCAGAAAAAAATAAATAAATATACCCTTTCCTCTCCAAATCAGTCCAGTAATATAGGCATACTTCAGAATATCTACTTCAATTTCAGGCAGTCAAAACGAATTGATAGCAATGTTCGTTCCTATCAGTACATAAGTAGGCTTGTGAACTACGAGTCTAAATTCTTTTGCAATGAAGACCAGCAAACGATTATCACGGGCAGAGAACTTTTATACTCATGGGTGTGATCTCTAAGTTATGGAATAATTCTAAAGGATGAACTATGAAAAGACACTAGATGATATTCGGATATTCTACATATATACAAACAATAAAAAATCCACACCCAACTGTTTGTCTTCACTACACAAGTTAATTTAAACACAATCCTCAGACCATTATTATTGTTCTTAAATTACTTAATTCACTAACAGAGCAAGCTAAGAACCAATATTTTTGCAAAAACACATTTTAGACTCCTCGGCATGTTACATTCAACTATTCAAGGAAGAAGAACTTGAAATGAATTGAAACTCCCTCCCTATAGTTTTTCTGGCCCTGCCTATATTTTTCTGGTATTTTATTTCAAGTGGTCCATAAATTATATAGTTAACAAAAAGCTTCTTTCTCTCCTCAATTACATTACCGTCACAATCTCAGTTCTCCACGCCCTTTCAGAAAACAAATAGATTGTTCCAAAGATCAATAAATAAACCTCAACTCCTACTACAAACATGCACTGGCTCAAATTAAATAGATTCAATTACAGACACGTAACATACCCATCAGTGGAAACCTTGCTGTTTCCGAATCCAGGGATCAAGTCATCAAAATCCGCAACACCTCGCTCTTCCTTCTCCGAAGGCTTCGATTTACCTAACCCGCCGAGAAGATCATCGAACGCGGCCGGAGCGAAAACGTCGCCGTAGGAGAACTTGGAGGAGCTCTTGAGGCCGGGAACGCCGTCGAAAATGTCGTCGTCGTCGTCATGCATCGGTTTGTCGTAGACCGGTTTGTCATGAGCCGGGAGGTTAACGGACTTGGAGCGGAAATCGGCGGAGCCGCGAAACATGGAGTCGAAGTCATAGGACGCGTCTGACTTGCCACCGCCGCTGAAGAGATCGTCAAAGGAAGCGGCGTTGACGGAGTCGTGGCCAGCCAAAGAATTAGAAGCTCGAGCGGACCGCGAACCTAAATCGAAGTTGAGAGAAGATGAATTGTTGGACGAAGCTTTAGATGCTGCCATTGGCGCCGATTTTCCTTGGGGTTTGAACCCGAAATCGCTGGTTAAGAGACCATCGAAATCGTTCATCGATAGAGAGAGAAAGATCTGGTGTGCGATGATATCCTCCGCGTACGGTGCTGGATCCGCGGGAGAGTTCGGTGAAGAGAGAACGTCACAGAGGATACAAAAAATGCTACAAACTAACCTGCGTTTCACTTTAACGTCTTTTTTTTAATTAATTTTTTTATTTATTTATTCTCCTTTCATCTTCTGCTTCTTGTTGGTTAATACTGTTCTTCTTGCTTTGTCTCTTCACTTGTTCTGCTTTTCCAACTGTATTAAAGAATTTGCATCACAGTATTCTTCAAATTCTGTTTAGTGCTATTTTGGGAACGAATCATGTATATTATGGATTCTTGTCTCTGTTGGAAATGAAAGAAAGAAAGCATGACACGTTCTTCGGATTTCAAATTTTATATTATTACGGTCAATCTTTTTTAAATTGAACTCTTCTTCACATTGATTTTAGAATGACAAATTGGTACGGCTTGAAAAAAAAAAATTGAAACACAGAAAAATTAAAAAAAAAATTATAATCGAATCTTAACTAACTTAGACATTTATATTTAATAGGTATAACTAATCAGTTAGAAGAATATTTAAATAGAAAAAAAGAAAATTAAAAAAAAAATTACTTAACTACATACTTGAGCCATCCAAAACATAAAATATTTTAGTTAATGGAATTATTTTCCTTACAATACAGTACATAATAATTAAGTTGTTTTTAAGAAAGGAACAAGTTTAGTAGAAGAAACTAGCACTTGATTAAGTTGTAGATTATTGTTAAAAGAATAACAAGTTTTACTGGAAGACACTAATACTTAATAAAGTTAGGGTTAAATATGTTTTTAGTCCCTATACTTTGGGGCGATTTTGGTTTTAATTCATCTTTCAAACTAAGGTACAATTTAGTCCTTCAATTTTAGAAAATTCTGATTTTAGTCATTTTTACTAAATTTTTTAAATACATCAATTCAACTCATCAATTTGAAGAAAGTTTGGAAAATGTATTACAAAAATGAAAAAAAAAATCACAAATTTAAACAATTTTTTACCTAAATTGTGTATAAGACGTGTTTTGGTGTTTTAAACAATTGTGCAAAATAAATAATTTAAAGGTGATGATTAAATTTAAATTTTATCTAATCTTTAATTTAATTAAATGGTATTTAAAAAGTGTGTATTGTGACATCCCAATAATATACGTCATACATATAAAATAAAACGTCATCACATACAATACTAGAAAGCAGTTAGAGATGTACTTAAGTATAAGGATTGCAGTTATCCAAATTTAGGGAAATTTAAAACGGGAAGAACTATAATATCACATAACAACAGTAGATAAAAGTGTTTCAAATAACATGGGAGGCCATGAGATCCTAGAGTGTCTAGGCAGCAGCATCTTCATTTTCCTCCAAGATATTCTCCAGAAGACCTCATTCTCCTATGCTCACATCCAAGTGGATGATCATTGCAAGATAATATGCATACAACATGGCACAAACACAAGCAAGCAAGTGTGAGTTAATCATATAAAAAGCATGCAACATGTCAAGCATAGAATCTATAAGAGTTATTCTCAAATCAAAATAGATTAAGACAAGTATCCTAACATAGTGAACACTAGACTGGACTCGTCCCGACTTTAGAATGAGAGTCGAGTTATGGCGGGTCATGCACCCGTGGTGGCTTATGAGACTTGGGTTCCCCACCTTGCCACATTCACGAGGTTAGTCCATTCCGCGCCTTGGAGCATACTGGATGTCTCCGAGACTAAGACCTCCTGCTACTCCTCACGGTCAAATCCTCTCTAGATGAGCTTGATTAACCATTGGAGCGTCAGGAAAACCCCCAAGACTGAGCTCCTACTTTCATTCTAAAACACTAAGAATCTCACCGAGATATTCTACACAGATGGAACTTAGTTTACCACTTGGATCGTACTTTCATCACTTGATAATCATATACTTTTTGCCACAATCAACATATACACAATCTCAACAATATGCATTACTTACCACTCACAAATTATAAAAATAACTACTCCCTAATTTAATCTAAGTTAATCAATACCATAATCTTTTATAATTTTTTTCCAATGCCTAAACCCTATACAGATATAAAATCTTGTTTCCTTCCGCCATAATAGTTATATTAAACCATACTTCTATTATAAATTTTCTATTAAATCATTTGCACAAACATTTTTAATTTATATTAAACAAACATTCAGATTATAATATTATAATATTATACTATTATATTATACGAATAATTATATGTAAAACTATATAATGTTAATATAATTTATATGTAACTTACGTATATACGTATACATATAAATCTTTATTATAATAATATAATACGAAACTTACGTAATCTTTACTTTCGTTTACATATATAATCTATATTATATTATATCATTTATAACCATTATTAAAGTTATATATATATATAGATCCTTATTACTTTAAATCTCAAACACATAATGACTAATTTCCTAAAATTATAACTAATCAGAAATTAACACATGATAATTTTATGTATCTACAATAAACTTGTTTTATTTTATTTTCATCATAGTAGAGATCTTACTTTTTCCCAATTGGTCACCGGAGAGGACCTAAATGTCTGAATGCATCAAACTCACCTTCGACGCCAGCACATATGCTAGTCACAACTGACTGGACCAAGCCACGACCGCTCTATGATCAAGGATGTGCCAACTCAGGTTTTTAAGGTTCCTCTATCCTATCAACAAAGAAAGGCTCTCAACAATTAACAATTAAATTTGTTTAAGTTGTCTAAACTATCCTAGTATGTTCTAAACTCAATTGCTCAACGTGTATTTCCCAACTTACTACAAACTTGACCTGTTCACTACCCAAGCACCATTTTCTCAAATTAGGACTGACTTCTACAGAATGTACACTGCAACCACATCAAATCAAAGTCCAATTCCAACAGAGACAGCTCATATACATCCAATTCACATGCACTATTTGAATATTTAAACAAACAATAATTATACACAACTTCACAGTCTCAGTTTGGGTATCCAGTAAAATTAAAAATTGCAGGACAACTTCACAAACACATCAGTTTAAAATTCAACATGCATATATTTTATAAAATAAATTCCAAACAAAATAATCAGCTCTCCTTACCTGGAAAGCTTAACAGTAACTTGTTAAGAATGCCCTAGAATAGTACCCACACGACATTGAACCTTACAGAATCTACAAATCACCAAATTGGTGATAGAACATAGCTCTTAGAGCTCGAATAGATAGAGAATAGAAGGAAAAACACATGAGGAACATGAAACTAGCAAAGTTGCATGCCCTACGTTCAAGACAGTTGAAGAAAAAGGGGGAAGGCGACTTACCGGTCGGAACAAGAAACTGTTCGGTTCAAAATGAAGCCCTTGCCGCTGTGAACGTTTAGGCACCTTCAAACTAAAAATCAAACGGTTCAGTGTTTGAATATCTTAGAGAGAAGGTAGAGCAATATTTAGGAAGAAAAATGTTTCTTTTTAGAGAGAGAAAGGTTTGAGCTGAAGTGAATCAGACTTCTGAGAAGTCTCCTCCAAGACCATGTTGTCCTTAGTTTATGGGTTGAGTTGCCTTAACAATAGGTCCAATAGCTTTAAAAATAATTTTCAAACCCTTACATTGTATTAGATGATTTGGAGTAGTTTGAGAAGAATGAGAGTTATGTTTAAGTTTATGAATGGAAATAAACTTTTGATAGTCATTATTTAAAAATGTTAAAATTAAACAAAATCGATACTAAGTTGTTTTACAACATATTAAATTATTATATTAATTTAGTTTTTAAATTAAATTATTTTTTAATAGAATTGTTGAACTAAATTATATTATAACCTATGAAATTATAAAATATACTTTAAAATATAATGTTAATGGATAATAAATTAACAGTTCAAATAACTCAAGTAATTTAAAATAATATAATTAAATTATGTTCACTCAAATCAAATAATCATATATGTAATTATTATTATATAATTTAATTATCCCAATTTTATAAAGAAAATTAGTTTAATTTTACCAGTTTAATTAAGGTATTTTATCAACCATATTCCTAATTATAAACCCTTCCAGCGAGTATCGAGAATAAAATAAGTTGAGGTTTTGAGATTTTTTGAAAACATATATAATTGGGTCTAAGGAAAAGAAGAAGATTAGAGAGAGTTTAAATTATTATTTTTTTCTATTTCTAATTCTTCTCAAGCAAAAAATCAAGTTTTCCTTCTAACCACGATAATATTCAATATGCAAAATTGATAAGAGAGTTTAGAACAACAAAAAGTAAGAGTGTTAATTGAAGGGTTTGTAGTTTATTAAAAGAAATTGTATGAGAAAGTTTTTAATACTTTTTAGTATTTAATACTCTTGAGTATTTATAGAAGTGGATTTTCAAAAATATATTAGGAGTGTCAAAATTTCTCTTTGTAAGTGTATATAAATTTGAAAAGACTAATATAAAATATACTTAAATTAAAAGAAAATGCTTTTATTTATATACTAATTTATATATCTAAAAAAAAGGGTTCAAGATTCTTTTAACCAGAAAGAAGAATCATCTATGTATGAATATAAGTATTAAGATTTTAAGTCACATTAAATTTATTATGTGTTTATCTAATGCACCACTTGAAAAAATAATTTTCTTATGACGCAATGCTCAATATTAACGTTAGAGTCAAACACCGAAGAAATAAGAGCACTTTGACATGCTCACCAAAATATTGTTTGTTGTGCTTTTTCCAGGAGCAACCTCTAAGCAATACTCATCAATAAGTTTTCACATCTCCTTAACCTATGTAAGCTTCAACTTAGGCTTACTATGCAGGAGTAATAACGGTTGAAAACAGCGTTATTTTATACTTAATTTTGATACTAAAAACACCTTTTATGACTTAGAAACTAGCTTGAAATCATATTTTTCTCAAGTTAGGAGAATAAGAGAGTTGAAAGTAGTATTCTTGGTTTTATGCTTAGTTTCCTTGTTTTGACAGGAACTAAGATGAATTCGATGAAGAAGTTGAAGTAACAAGGAGTAGGACTTAGGAAAAGCTGGAAAAGTAGCAAAGAAGAGTCGCAGATGGTGCTTGGGCGCCCTTTTGGGGCGCTGAGCGCTAATGACTTGGGCTTGGACCTGTTTTCTGTTATTTTTACGAACTAATTAAGGATTTGGACGACCTAGAGAGGGTATCTTTTGACATAAAGAGGCGCAAAAACATTTGTTTCACCCTTTGGAGGCGGATTTTGGATATGGAAGCTCCGATCTTCAACTTTTAAGGTTTTATCTTTCATTCTTTTCCATATTTCATCTAGTTTCACCATGTCTATGGTGAACTAAACTTCCATTGTTGTTGGGGAAACGATGTAATCATTTGAAACTCTCATGTATTGAATTGTTTTATATTACAAATGCTTTACTTCATTAATTGTTAGGGTTTTTCCTCTACACTCTATGCATGCCTTGTTTAACTCATTCAATTACATGATTTTTTATTTTGTCAATATGGACACATACAAGAAAATCTAGAACTAGGAAAATTCTCCCAAAAGCAATATTACCTAGACATAGGGATATGAGGGTTGGTTGCCTTTAAGCTTCTATGCGAATGTAATGCATAATTAGTTGCTAGGGATACAAGACATTGTGAACTAGTAATTAAGAGTAGGTTTTCTTCACCAAGACATTAGGTTTAAAGTAAATTAGAAAGTGACATTAACATTAATGAAGAAGAACATAAATACATGAGAGTGGATAGGATAAGTCGGAAACCCCAATAACATAATCATTCATATTTTACACACCAATCACCTGTGCATTTATACTGTCAATTGATCAACACTTGCATTCATATTTATTTTCTGCATTATAAACCTAATGATTTCGTTTGCAAGTCTTAATTAATCAAGAAACCACATGAATGTCTAGGTCGTGATTCTCTAGGGAAAATGATACTTGGATTTACCATTTAACAAGGAGGCCTAGTCTTCTTGGATTCTCGTAGCGGTTGCTCTTATTGTAGGTCCCTTGGCTAGAGGTATGTCATCATCAAGCTATATATTCTCCCAAGAACTTCATAACTTAAAAAGACAAGATCTAGGAATGGCTGAAGAGAATGTGGCTACATGACACATTATATTTGACCTAATGCGACACAATTTCTAATTTTCTGAATGAGACAAGGCTTGTAAGAAGTGAAGAAACTTGAAGAAACTTGAAGGATTCTTGAGAGGAGATTTGAGAACGTGATTCGTTGATCTTATCTACACTATTGAGGTGTATATGTATTGATCAGAAGAGGTTTTTGCAATCGTTGATTGTGTTGTTTCCCTGTTGGTGCGTGACAGGAAGAAGAGTGAGGAGCTCTTGGACTTTGAGAGGTGTTTCTCAAAGGGGTTCTGCAGCAAGAACATATGGTTCTGTGTGTGTAGGTGTTTTCTTTCTTAGATTTGATTGTGAGTGGGAAAGGTGTTTACATTTAAGAGAGCTTTGTAAAACCTTTGGCGTAAAACTCAGATCATTATAGTGAAAGATCCTTCAATCTAAGGTTGATTAGAAGGGAAACTGGATGTAGACATTGAGGCTGAACTAGTATAAATCTATTGTTTGTATCTCTTTCATTATCTCTTTACATTTCATTGCACACGCGTTTTACTTACAACACAAGAAAGTTTAAAGATCATTCTAACTTTGCAAAAAGATTTGAAAAGCGTGCATTTTTATAAATCATTAATTCACCCTCTCTCTTGGTGTTAAGAAACAAGCTTCTTTATTTCTAAAATAGGTGATAAGTTAAAAACTCTAAAAACCTAGTAATGTGGGAAAGTCTTAGAAAACACTTAGGCATAAACTAGACACAACACTAAACGATTCCCAAAGTTAAAGCGTTAATGAGAGTCTTGTTAAATGCAGAAGCTATACTGTATCAAACGGTAATCAGTCAAAACTCTCAAATAAGATAACAATGAAAAAGTGTCGAGACAATGTTTTTTGTAAGCCCTTTGAATGTCTCAATTAATATTCCAAAAACTTGTAGAAGACAACTCGTTAAACATGGTTTTTGAAGAAAGCAGTATCCTAAAGCGTTTATAATAGACTAGACGATACCATGAGCTAAATTATCCACTTCATCCAATAATGAAGTCTTAAATCATGTTTGGTGTCTTAGTAAAAAGCTTAAATGATAAAATACTACCTGAATGATAGAAAACGTAAAAAAGCACTTTGTTGTTCTGAACAAGCATTAAATGTCATTAAATGCTCAATGTTCAAAAACAACAAAAGTCATAAGAGAAAAGACACATCTAATGCATGCATATCTACTCTACTTTGTATAGATAACCTACTACATGCATCCACCTGCTTCATCTGATACATATCAAAAGTGAACGTTAGAAATAGAAAAGCCATTCATGGAATTTTCTCTCCATCAGAAGTTGTGCCAAAAAAGTAATACAATGTACTTCTATTAAAGTACTGAAAAAGCATACATGTTCTGACAAGTTGATTTTAACCAACAATTGCTTCATACGACAAGACTAAGAAGACACAAGAATCAAGACAAAAGCTCAGTCTAATGGATATCTTTTTATAAGCCTTTAAATAGAAGATGATTCAAAGAAAGAATAAAAAGAATAACCTACGAAGAGAAGAGCATACAAAGAGAAAAAGAGCATAAGCGAATATCGTCAAGAGAAAAACATAAAGGAGTTTTTTATGTGATGTATATTTTATGTTTGGTATTATGCTTGCATACTCTTGTATTTGGATAGTTTCTTTTGATCAAGTATAAAGTTTGATATTCAATCATTTCACTTTCTATAATAATGTTGTTGATTGATCTAATTAAGGTAAAGTAGGACTAGTTGAAAATCGACACGTATAGGTCACCTTCATGTGATTTACATGTTATACATTTCATAATGAGTTTGTGACTTCTTGTTGTGTCAATATTAGTGATCATTGATGGATTTAGTTAATTCTATGCATTGATATAATTAATAGATAGGATTAAGTAGTTATGCCCAAGGAATATAATGGCAAATTTTGAGGTCATAAAGTTTAAAACATTTGTAAGAATGTATATATGTGACTAGTAGGAGATTGTTAGAATTTTTGGATCACATATATTATTTAAATGTGTTAAGTCCATTATTTAGTTAGTTAAAATTATAAAGTGGTCTGTTAATATTAAGTTTATGACTAAAGGCATAAGTGATATTGTCACAATCGGAAAATCGCGACGGGACCATGATCCAAAAAGAAAAAGTTTTGGAAAAAGTTTTTGGAGTCGCCACCATAGTTTATTCTGGAAAACTACAGAAAAACCATAAAGAATAAGGCAAGATCCACAAAAACGAGGTTCTGTGTTCGAGAGTCGGTTACGTGTAGGGAAGGTGTTAGCACCCTACACGCCTGCCCTAAGGCAATACCTTTAATTAAAAACGCGAATTTGATGTGGTTTGCTAAATGTTTAATTTCCCCTAAAAGCTAAAACTCTAAAGAGACAAAATATATTTTTTTATTTTTTTTGTTCGACAAGGACTGGCCTTGCTCCTACGTATTCTCAGTCAGACTAAGAAATCAGGGTTACGTAGTTCTAGCAGAAAGATTGTTCGTTGTTTAGAAAAGGATGTTTTGTGTTTTGATGTCTTTGTAAAAAAGGGAAAGGGTTTAGCACAAGGCCTACGCGAACAGTCGCACGTGTGCTTAAACCTTTTAAAATAAATTTTGTTAATTTTTGAAAGAAGAAAAATGTTTTCAGCACAAGGCCGACGAAATGGTCGCACGTGTGCTTAAACCTTTTGAAATAAATTTTTGTTGATTTTTTGAAAGAAGAAGAAAAAGGTTTTCAGTACAAGGCCAACTAAATGGTCGCACGTGTGCTTAAACCTTTTAAAATAAATTTTTGTCGATTTTTGAAAAAGAAAAAAAAGGTTTTTAGCACAAGGCCGACGGAATGGTCGCATGTGTGCTTAAACCTTTTAAAATAAATTTTTTTCTTTTAAAAGAAGAAAAGGTTTCCAGCACAAGAACGATCTGTGCGGTAACATGTGTGTTGGACGCTTTAAAAAAATATTTTTGTTGTTTTTGATATTTATTTAAAAGTAGATGAAATAAAATAAATAGGTAATTATCAAAATAGAAAAATAGAGATGAAAATAAAAAGTAGAAATAAAATAAACTAGAAAGTTAAATAAAAAAACAAAATAATAAGTAAAGGTGTGGAGGCGAAATGAAGTAAAGTGAATATGAAAGATAAGTTAACCCAAATCCTTGAAAAATGTGATCAAGGTGTTCAAGTGATCACGGGTGAAAGGAGTATATGGAGAGTACAAAGGGATTATGTGTATGTCTGATGGAGGAAAATGGGATCGCTGGAGAGGATGCCGAGAGGAGGGTGTCGTGGAGAGAGATGTGTAATTAGGGTTCAGTTAGGGTTTTTCTGAGGCAGGGCATTGGATGAAAGGTTTCTACCTTGTGGGTTGGGCCTGATGGAGGAGCCCAAAATGCGAAAACTGAACACGTTGTTTTATTCTCTTTCTTTTTTTTCAAGGATTTGGGTTAACTTATCTTTCGTATTCACTTTACTTCATTTCGCCTCCACACCTTTACTTATTATTTTGTTTTTTTTATTTAACTTTCTAGTTTATTTTATTTCTACTTTTTATTTTCATTTCTATTTTTCTATTTTGATAATTACCTATTTATTTTATTTCATCCACTTTTAAATAAATATCAAAAACAACAAAAATATTTTTTTAAAGGATCCAGCACACGTGTGACCGCACGCATCGTCCTTGTGTTGGAAACATTTTCTTCTTTTAAAAGAAAAAAAATTATTTTAAAAGGTTTAAGCACGCGTGCGACCATTTCGTCAGCCTTGTGCTGAAAACCTTTTTCTTCTTCTTTCAAAAAATCAACAAAAATTTATTTCAAAAGGTTTAAGCACACATGCGACCATTCCGTCAACCTTGTGCTTTAAACCTTTTTCTTCTGCTTTCAAAAATTAACAAAATTTATTTTAAAAGGTTTAAGCACACGTGCAACTGTTCACGTAGACCTTGTGCTAAAACCTTTCCCTTTTTTACAAAGACATCAAAACACAAAACATCCTTTTCTAAACAACGAACAATCTTTCTCCTAAAACTACGTAACCCTGATTTCTTAGTCTGACTGAGAATATGTAGGAGCAAGGTCAGTCCTTGCGGGCACAAAAAAATAAAAAAATATATTTTGTCTCTTTAGAGTTTTAGTTTTTAGGGGAAATTAAACATTTAGCAAACCACATCAAATTCGCGTTTTTAATTAAAGGTACTGCCTTAGGGCAGGCGTGTAGGGTGCTAACACCTTCGCTACACGTAACCGACTCCCGAATCCAGAACCTGGTTTTCGTGGACCTTGCCTTATTCTTTATGGTTTTTCCGTAGTTTTCCAGAATAAACTATGGTCGCGACTCCAAAACCTTTTTCCAAAACATTTTCTTTATGGATCGTCGTCCGGTCGTGATTTTCCGGTTGCGACAATCATGAAAGGTTGTTACATAGATACCCTAAAGTAATATTTTGGTTTGATGAGGGGCCAAATTAAAAGAATTAAGATATGAAATGGGACTAAAAAAAGTTATAAAATAGGTTATGGTTCCATTAACAAAGAATGTAACATTATGTGTTATGTTAGGGTTTTGTTTTGACTTCATCCTCATAAGGAGAGATAACAAAAACAGTGCTTAGGGCCCTCTAAGTTTGAAATATCTTATACCTACAGCTAATCTCATCATCCACATTATTCCCCAATGAAAACCCAAGTATGCTTCCACATTCTTTTTCCATCATGAATTAGATTATGGGTTCATTAAAGATTAATATATAATTGTACTATGCATTTTGGATCTCTGTGGGTAAGTGCATTTGGTTAGGCATAATTATTATTTCTTAGAAAATTATTTCATCACCTTCCTTTCTCATAAAGCTAAAGCATATAATCGTTCGTCATACGGTTTGACTCTTATGAGAGCATCTAACATCCTCGTGAGCATCTAACGTTCTCTCCCAAGCTAGTCCTCCAACAAGCCTCAAGTCCAATAAACCACTCATTTGTTAGGCTCTTGTCTAGGAGGTTAGATTACTCTCGGCCTAACAAGCCTAAGTTAGACTCGTCTAACCAACTAATTCTTCCTCTAATTATACACATTTACCCTAGACTAGTCTAATAGACCAACTCTCAAGGCTCCAACTTCTACTTTTACTCTTCTTTATTTCCTATTGTGCTATCTTTTGTTTTGCATTGAGAACTCTAAGTTCCTCCTCCAATTTCACAAGGTATTCTTCGTTTTCCATATTTACTTTTTCTTTCAAAATAAACTCTTTTTTTTTTGCCAAATTTTTAGTGACTTTAGCTCTTTACCCAAGTTTTTCAAAGTGGGTTTGACTTCTTCAGTAAATTCACTTAGAATTTCTCAAACAATTACTTAGAATTTCAAAAGAAGTTTCTTAGGAGACTTAAGGAAGCAAAAGATACCCAAGTTCACTTCCAAGAAAGGGAGGTGAATCACAAAGGATTGCTTAAGAACTAAGCCTTTCCTAGCCAAAGTTTATCTTAGGTACTCTTACACCAAACTTCTCAAAGGAAACTAAAGTTGAAATAAAAGTAGACACACACTAAGCTATCATAATTAAGGAAAGCAATTAAAACTAAACTATGTGACCTAACGGTGAAGTTAGAAGGAACTTTGGTTCCCTCCCACTTACCAACTACAAAAATGAAATTAATCAAAGTGCAAAAATGTGAAAATCAAAATGACTCAACATATGATGTATGACCAAAACATAAACATGAAGAAATACTCAAAAATGTGAAAAATCACACAATAACACAAAGGTATTGAATCCTAGGCCAAAAGGTCGAATGACTCCAAGAACAACAAAGTAAGAACCATGGTGAACATGAACATAGAATGTGAAATGGATAACAACACAAGACAAGTAAGAAATAACATATAACAACACAGAAAAATCAATAACATAGATAAAGGACCAAGATACTTAGCTCTTGAAGAACCAAAGCTCTTGAAGAACCAAAACTCTTGATATCAAATGATAGCTACCTCCTTGGATAGGTTAGGCCAAAGCTAGAAGGATGAAATGGAGATGGTACCTTGGAGATGGTACCTTGGAGATATATGGTGTAGAAAATAGTGGGAAAAGGGTCCAAGGTTGTGCAAGCTAAGGTGGCTAAGGGTGAGAAGGTCACGACCTTAGGTGGTTTGGTGGTGATGGTGTGGTATTTGATGGCTCAAAGAGATGTTAGGCCAACTATAAGAGGAATGTGACTATAGGGGCCTCATGGGTTGCTCTAGTCTTGATCTTGGAGAAGTATTATGGCCAAAAATGGGCAGCATAACATTACATAACATCCAAGATGATTACATGAGAGGAGACACCTCTATATATAGGCAAGGGTATCTCCTGAAAACCCTAAAAGCATGATCTTCCACCCTTGCACTCATTGACCGAAAAGGAGGCCTTCTAAGGAGTGGACAAGTGTCCACAAATCCTCTCCAATGAGGAGAGGACATGTGGCCACTACTAAAGCTAAATTATCTCTAATGGATGCATGACACATGACCCATGCTTTCCACATGGTTTGGACGTCTAGCTTAAGGAAAAACACTATACTAATCAGGCCTTAAACAAGCCTACCTATTTGGTCGAAATACATGGCCTAAAGAAACCTACACTACTTGGCCGAAATACATGGCCTAAAGAAACATACACTACTCTTCAACCTCCATGATGCCTAAGAGAAAAAGTTTGTTTCACCTTGCATAGAGGACTCTAGCTTCTTCTTAAAAGTGCTAAGGCCATGGTTAGGGATATGACATCAAAAACTCACCTTGCACCCAATACTTTCTACTCTCAAAACTAAAAATAAGGCGTATAGATTTCTTGGATCTTACATTCTCTAACGTGTTTGACAATTTGGTGCTTCAATTTAAAGCATGATTGAATCACATAGGTATAAGGAATTTACCCTGTCATACTTGAGGGGGCATTAGTCCTAGTTTATTGCTCTGAGACATGGGCTTCGAGAGAGCATGAGATAATATGACAAGTGTAGAATCTCTGAGTTTGCTCAATACACGTGTCTTCCAAAAATAGAGTCAAATGTCCAAGTTATGAGAGTTTTGTGAACTGAGGCAGTTGGGTTGTGATTTTTACTTAGTTCTAGTTTAGGCATAAACACTTTATTCTTGTTATATATGATTGACTAATTATGATGATGAGAACTTCCTTGAATATGACAATTTATAAATTATATGATCTATTATAATTATACTAACTTACTATATTATCTGATTTGTTTTTGTATTTGATTTATCTAATATGATCGTATGTTATATATGAATAAAAGATAATGCAAAAAAATATTTTGATCAAGTGAAACTCCTTAGCCAAGTGTAAAAGTTACATTTATGTATATATATATTTTTTGGTGTACCTTCCTCCTACTTTGTTGGCTTTTATTTTCAAAATTTTTCCCAAAAGTTTCACAAAAAAACTTAAAATACATAATATATAGCTTATACTTTAATCATATTTAATACTAATTATGTAATACTTTAATTAGTAGTGTCATCATGCTAATGGGGGAGTTTTACAATTACTCTTGAACCATAACTTATTCAAAAGTTATAACGAGAAAACGTGAAATTTTAGAAGCTTAAAACGTTTAGATCAAAATAATTATATATGAAACTTCAATAAAATACAAATGAAACTTCCTTTAAAAATTTAACAAAAAAAAAACATATAATGAAATACTCTTGTAGCGAATTTCTTCCGGATACTTCTCTAAATGAAATAAATAAAAAAATATTTATTTTTTCTATAGTAAATATTTTATACATAAATTAAAAACAATAGACAAATAACACGACAAATATCACAAATTAGTTTACATATAAATTAATTTTAACTTACACCTTTTTCTATTATTTTACGGTTTGGTTTCGTAATAAACTTCTCCGAAAATGCCTATCATATACGTAGGTTAATTTGTCAATTCTGAGTCGAAGATTTAGAAGTCTCAAACTACGAGGCAAGTACTTTGTATGTGACATCTTACATTGCTACTTTCTCCTGTATGCATCATTTCCACCTTTCTGCATCATTGATCATATGGCAATTCTGAACCTTAGAATAATAGACCTTTCAGACTTTTATCAGAATGAAAAAGTGAAATCGCAGCATCATAAATTAGTTTGAAATAAAAAAATTTAAATTAGGATACACTAAATGTATATATGTTTGGTAAATACATATAATAAGGACATCAGATGCAATACTTCTCATACTCTTTCCTGAATGTTTGCAACATCTTTTTTAATATTCTTTTTATGACTCTGATATTAACTGAAATTTGTTAGGACTCAAAACAAGACGGGGTCTCCATGTTTTTTTTAATTCACAAATATCACTCCTAAGTCCTGAGTCTCAACAAATTCTAGCCAAGAGTGAAGAGCGTGCTAAAACAAGTGTATTGAAGAATATGTTCCTGTTATTTCTCATATGCTACAATTTACAATTACTATTGTGAAAGCCAAATTACTAGTGGCATCTGAGTGGCTCCAGTAAACTGATGAGGCAGAGGCAGAGACAGAGACATCAATAGTGTGCAGCCTAAGGGAAATCTGGCTCATCAAACTCGGATCCGTTTGACATCACTTTCAGGGACACTGATATCAAGCCTATCTCCACTGCTCGAACTAGCAGTTTGTCCTGAGACCTGTCAAATCATACATATTGGTGACATAATAAGCTTTTCTAATCTTCAACGGCATAGCTTTCATTCAGATGACATTACCCTTAGTCACGGTCATACACTTTCAAAAAATTTGAAATCATCTTAGAAAAATGGGTCTAGACTCTCTTAGGCCATCGTGTAGCTTTTGGTAGAGTAGAATAAATTGAACCTTATATTATGGGTCAAGTATTTAGGAATTATTTTGAACTTTGTATTTTGGCCAAATAGTCTAGAATTTATTTTGGACCAAGTAACATTAGGTTTTTTTATCACTTGGGTCAACAAAGGTCAATGTCCAATGTTGACCCAAAGTGGAAGTCCATTTGCTAGGTTGACCAAGGAGTTAAAGTTTTAAACCTAGTTTGGTGGACAAGAGTATGGGACGTCCCACCATTGTGAGTGTGGCCATGTGTCATACTTCCGCTGGAGAGGGTTTCCCATAGTTAGTGATCACATGTCACTTTAGAAATAGAGAGGATTTTCCATATGTAATGACCACATGTCCTCCTCATATTGGAGAGAATTTTTGTTTGTCTCCAAATTAGGTCAAGGTAGTGTTTTTAAAGTTTTGGTTCTATATTTTAGAGACACCCTTAGCCTATAAATAAAGGTATCTCCACCCTTTTGTCTTCTCACTTTGAGATTAGTAATGAAATGTTGTGTTTAATGATAGTCTTCCTCCTCAAGCTAGGATGGACCAAAGCTAGGAGAGAAGCTATGGTGATGGTGCAAAGGATGAATGGTGTAGTGTAGAAGTTTGGTGGGTTTTAGAAGAGAGGCTCACAGCCTTGGTGTTTTAATGGTGATAGGGTGGTTTTTGTATGGTGCTCTTAGAGAGATTAGGCCGAATCTTAGAGAAAGGTGGCTAGAAGAGACCTCATGGAATGCTCTAGCCTTACTCTAGAGACTAATAGAATTGCTGAATATTTTGGTAGCATTTCATTACTAATCTCAAAGTGAAAATACAAAGGTGGAGACACCTCTATTTATAGGCTAAAGGTGTCTCCAAAATGTAAAAAAAGAAAAAAAAAAAACCTAAAAGCACTACCTTGACCTAACTTGGAATAGGCAAAAGTCCTCTCCAATAAGAGACGAACATGTAACCACTACCTATAGAGAATCTTCTCCATTCCTACAGTGACATTTGACCACTAACTATGAGAAATCCTCTCTAATGAGAGCATGACACGTGACTAGACTCACATAGGTAGGACGTCCCACACTCTTGTCCACCAAGCTAGGTTAAAAACTTTGACTACTTGGTCAACCTAACAAATGGACTTCCACTTTGGGTCAACATTAGGCCTTGACCTTTATTGACTCAAGTGATTCAAAAACCCTACACTGCTTGACCCAAAACACAAGGTCCAATTTATTCTACTCTAATGAAAGCTCCATGATGGCCCAAGATGGCCCAAGATGGCCCAAGAGAAAGTCTAGGACCATCTTCCATAAATGACTTCAACTTTTCTTGAAATTGTTTGACCATAGCTAGGGATATGCGTATGCCATCACATTTGAAATCAATTTCTGCGTGAATAACGTGGTTATAGACACAACCGATCAGAAAGTTTAAGATAATAGTAAATTAAATCTAACATATTTCAACAGACTATTATTTCCATGGATCATGCATTTGATTAGATGTCCGTCTAGATACTATGGTAATGCGATAATTACTCCTCATACGAAGTCAAAAGGACCAAGTTCACTCCTGCGTTTCTCGTATCCTAACAGGTTGAAATGACCATTTTCTTTCTAGCTTTCCTAAATCGTGAGCAAAGATGCATAGAAATACTAATTGTAACATATACAAGTCGCCTTTAAGCCCAGTTTAAACAAATAATGCATGCTGAAACGTGATACTTACAGTTTCATCCGGAACAACTGCATATCTCACAGATAAGGAGGCACCGCTTTTCCCTATTTAAGGAGAAAACAACAGAGCTATCACGATGCCAGATTGCATTAAGAATGATTAAAAATAAAATATGTGAATCCAAATTACACTACCAAATGGTATCATCATTAATGACTGAAAAGGAACAATATTACTGATGAGTAATGAGCAGAACAAAGCACCTGACAAAAGATCTGTGTTAGAGGATTCTATATGCTGCCCAGAAGATCCATCCACACTCAAAGCTTCAATTATCTTTGGAGAATTCCTAAAAAGACAAAATCATATCAAGACAAGTAATCAAATGCAGAAATTAATCAAAACAACGTTTCCAATTAATAAAGTAGATTAGCTATATAACTTATTATTCTTAGATGAACATGGTCATAATGGCCACCAGAACTAATGACTTTTTCCAGGGTGAATAAAAGACACACAAAGCCATATTGAAAATAAATAATTTGATATAAAATGAATAGGGCACCAAGAGGGAACCAAGGTGGTGCATGTAGCAATATGAAGCTCTATTCTGATCGTTAACAAAGATAACCTATACAGCTACATTATACAAGCTAGTTTTTGAGTTCTCAACCGCGGTCAGAATTAGACCATCCACTTCACAGGAGTCATTACACGCCCAATATGTCAATCGTAATAATTTCAGAACCAAGATCATTGATGCAAAATCTACAGATTAAAAAGAGAGCCATTACAAATATGATGATATCAGACCCTACTTCCAGTTGATCTATAGAATGACTTTAAAAGTTTCATTAAAATAATTAATTTGTTTCAGATCAAAGGTCTTGTTTGACGAAATTAGTTAGGAAATTAACAAGCCACTTAGAGTCAGCTGGTAATAAGTTGGGTTATTTGCATACCAGAGGTTCAAACCTCAGTGCAGTCATAACCCCAAAAACAACTCGACACTACGAACAAAAAATTGTTTCTCCTATCAAACATACTTCTATGAACAAAGTAAGAATATCTGTTATGTGCCTTCAGCAATCATATGAAGAGAAAAAAATTCAGAGATGAATGCATGCCTGACAATCCTAACAAGTTTATTCAGTTTTTACATGCAATTACCGGTCAATGGTATCCCCATGCCCAAGTTGGCCATTTGTTCCTCTTCCCCAAGAATATACGTTGTTCTTGTCAGTTACAGCAATTGTGTGCCTCCACCCACATGAGATCTGGACTATTTTCTGCCATGTAAAACCAAAAGTGTGGAGAAAAAAAAATGATAAAGAATAGTCAGTGGATTATTTAAAGAAAGACATTGCGGTGAGATGCAAACTTTGAAACATTCCAAATGAAAGAAAGAAAGGGAAGAATACAGTTTCAAGTACCTGATCATGGGGAAACTTTACTTGTACAGGAGAGCAGCGATCAACATTGTCATCGACTCCAACCTGTCCAAACTACAATTGAAGGAAAATAGGTAACAATTTCCCAAATACGTCAGTAATAAAACACTTGTTATTGTGCAGAAAGAGAATAGAGCCTTATACAATTTTTGTATATAGTGGAATATTTAGTTCTCCGACACATAAATGTGCACTCTTTAAGCAGACACCTAATATATCCTCTGCTGTGTTCATAAATAACAAGTAAACTGGATCAGAAACTCAAGAAGGGAAAGAACCCACAAACACGGACTCTGAAAAAATTGTATAGATGTTTCAAAAGTTCACAGATAAACCACTGGCACTTCGAGGGTCCAGAAAGCCTCCCCTAATCAACTAACTTTCTCATACCGCCAAGACCCCAAAACACACCTATATATCCCTCTATATATATGCAAGCTTCCCAACACAACAACAAAGTTAACTACTAACATATTTTGCAGCTGTTTGAATTAAAACAATCATTGTATTTTTCCTTTTTCCCATGTTTCTTCTTTCATAGAACTTTGTAATAGGAGGTCATGTCTTAACATTATAATACTTTCACATGAACAAGGGAGTATAAAAGTTTACTGCAAACCTTATTCCAACCCCATCCATAGAGTAGTCCAGTAGATGTAAGTGCCATACTATGCCTCCAACCACCTGATACCTGAAGAAAGCCCAAGCCATGTCAAGAGACAAACAAGAAAGCTATATATCTAACAACAAATATGCTATTGCTCTCAGTGTGCAGGGTTTCTGGGTAGGACAAGATTTTGTTAGAACAAATTTTTCTTGTCCTTAGCAAACACACAACACATATGGTGGAACCCATAGATGAGAAGTATTTCCAATCCTTTCCCTAACAGAGAAAAAACAACATTAAAAAAATAGGAAGGAGGAAGATACAAGCTACAAAAATAGCATAGCAAAGCGATATGCCAATGCATCCAAATAATACAAGAAATTGCTATGAAAACACCAACTCAGCATAAAATTAAAGGACTAACCTGACAGATTAACTCGTCACTCAGGGCTTGAAGCTTGTGAGGCACTAGAGAATCCTCAAAATTTCCATGACCTAGCTGGCCATATTTGCTCCACCCATATGTGTATAAGCCACCAGAAGATGAAACAGATATTGTATGCCGCCAACCACAAGCAACCATGACCATCTTGTCACACTGTAATGTAAACGACAAAGAATTGGGCAAGGGGAGTAAAATACGTAACTTCTCCATCCATTAGTATGTATGCATATACACCAATTGTACATGAATCTTAACAATATTATCCAGAGAAATCACACAGAAAATAAAAAACCTGGAAATGCTGCTGCTTCTATTAAACAGCAAGAAAACTTTTCATAAATTAAAAAATATAAAATCATATACATTCCATTAACACGTATTCCTTATATGATTAGCGTCTAATCAGGAAAGGTAATATGATACCAGACTGAGGACATACATCAATAGAAGAAACTTTCTCAGGAATCCAGCGATCATTTCTATCTCCCAACCCCAAATTTCCATATCGGCCCCAACCCCATCCATACAGTTCTCCGTTTTCAGTAATAGCTACACTGTGTTCTGCGCCTGCAGCAACCATTTTGATAGGTATTTCCTACAAAATAAACAATTACACGAGCAAATAATTAGTGGGATAATTCTTTGATGTATTGTAACTATCAATGTTTCATAAATAAATAATATCTTAGCATTAATTTCATGACTAGAGTACTTCTTTTGTTTTGTTGTTGACCTAGCTGTTTTTCCCTTCCATTTGTGTAAAGGAGGTGATACTTCTGAAATGAAAAACTGTTGATGTTCTCCCAGAAGATCGGAATTACAAGATTGGTAGATAAAATTATCTACCATTCAGTATCCAGATTTATTACCAAAAGAAAAGGAACAAGGCTAGAGAAGTGGTATAAGTAAACATCAAAACTGCTACTATTTAACCTATGAAGTTGAAGGGAGAGAATGGGGGCAACAAAGTTAACAAGAGCAATGAAAAACATTATGGATTCGAATTAAATGATACAGTAGGAAATTGGTTAGTGGAGTGAATAGGGATCGTACTATGAAAGATACCTGACACATGATGAATTGAGGGTATGATTCTGCATGATTGTGGGCGAGGGGAAATGTTAGAAAGAGGAGATGATGGAGAGAAGAGTAAGGAACAATTGGGAGGATGCTTTGGGCAGTCTAAGGCCTGGAAGGGCTGATACATATTTCAGGGTAGAGTGTTATAGAAGAACAAGAAACAGAACTGGTAAATAGTGAGAAAAAAGAAATAGTAGTGTTGTTGAGTACGTAGTTGAATAACAAGTGGAAAAAGGAGAGAATTTTCCTTCCAAGTCTTTACCCCTTCAACAAATGGATTCCAAAAGACTAGTCCTCTCTTCTTCCCTTTACCCGTTCAAGCTACGCCCCTGTTCTTATTACTCCCAAGTCTGAACCACTTAACTTAACAAATTTAATTGTCTTATTCCATCTAACTAATCTAATTATTTTCTCTTGCTTCTTGGCTTTCTTTATTCTTCTGTCCTGAGTCTCATCAGATGTAGAGAGACTGCATACTTTTTAAATTGATTCAAAGAGAGGTTAGATGAGTAGTAATTAAATATATGGTAGAAGTAACCTATCACTGTGTATTCATTCATGATAACTTGTTCATAAACTTTAATTTAACACAGATAACCTTGATGAATGTCTTTGAAATAGGTACCTGAAATGTCTGAATCTTTTGTGGTACAAGAGAATCTTCTGTGGTACCAAGTCCAAGTTGACCATTTTGATTCCTCCCCCAACTTCAATAAGAGAGAAAAAATACACAAGAGTTATAGATAAAGTGAAAATAAAACAACCAAATTTGTGATGAACGAGATGACAGCTGGCTAGCACATCAGGGTATATAGCCTTTAAAAAAAAAAAAAAAAAAAAAAAAAAAAAAAAAAAAAAAAAAAAAAACTAGTCATCAGCCTCACAGAATAAGACAAGGATTTCTATACGTATTTGTACCTTTTACAAAAGGAATGTAAATTAAACAGTGAGTGTAGCAGGTAGTAACAAGTAAGAATTCAACCTTGAGTACTAAAAAACCAGATGCCCGTACCATCTTCAAGGAACCAGGTCAAGGTTTGTCTGGAAGAGGCTATTTACAGTTTATTAAGACTTATCTTATGACATAAACACTTGTCTTAAGCATTTGGAAGAGCTTATGAAAATACCTAATGATATGCCCATAAACTGTTTAGCTCTAACATAACGTGAGAAAAGAGCTCCACACTATTCTTTTCAACTATAAAAACAACTTTATGTATGTTTATAAAGTAGTTTAACCAAAAAAGCCCCTAATCCATAAAGGTAGTGTTTGCATACGAAGTCCATACAGTTTACTCCGGTAATTAAAATTCTATTTGAAATTCTTTCAGTGAACTGAGAAGACAAAAGAATGAAATTAAAAATATCAGACATAGGAATCAGCAAGCATTACAAAACTGCACTTAACATACACAACCAGGAATAGTAATTAGTATATGCATAAAAAAACTGTCAGAACAGAGAGAATGCTAAAATTTTGTTCGAGAAATACAAACCTCTGAACCTCGCCTTCCATGGTAACTGCCAGACAATGACTATCCCCACATGCAATTTGCTTTATCCTTAGACCTTGTAATGCTACAATAGGCTGAGGAATGAACAAATCACTAGAATTACCATGACCCAACCTTCCAAAATCACCCCTAGAAAAACCAGACGTGATCTGCTTGAGTATTTAAGAATAACAAAGATAACCATATCCAAAACACTATTATGCATAAGAACAAAAAATATTATAAATAGAAGGGTGGTTAATAGTAAGTAAACTTGAATCCACCTTCCATGGAAAATTATAAAGAGACCGCCTAAACTTAGAAAAAATTGTCTTTTAATAATCAACTAACCAAAATACTAATTTAATCTTAAAATAAAACCCATCTCTTTCAAAATATTAACTTTATGACAACCAATACAACTCACAACCATACGTAATATAAAAGTCTTGAAAGAAAGAACCGGGTAAACCGACATTTATACTCTTATAGTAACTATTAAAGACCAATGATAGGTCAAGTAACACCATTTGAGGCTGAAACTAATCCCACATCAAAGGATCCACAAATAAACAAGATTGATCCCATAATAAGAAAGAACGGAGAAGCAAGAAAGAGTGCATTAATGAGTATATTAAAGAGAAGAAGTGAAAAGGAAGAATTGCAGACCATCCCCAGCTATAGAGTTCATTCCGTGACTCAGAGTAGGCAAGAGTGTGATCAGCTCCACAGGCAATGGAATCTATTTCTCGAGCATCCAATGCACTGAGCTGCGTAGGCAAAGGCCTATCGTCGGTGTCACCATGGCCTAACTGTCCATCCTCTCCGCGACCCCACGAGCACACAACACTCCCAGCTGCTCAGGATCAAACCAAAACCAATCCACACATAAACACAAAGAAAAAGTCAAATGAAAAAAAAAAAAAGGATTCCATCTCATCCCACTCAAGTGTTGACCCAATCATAAACTAATTCAGGGTGCAAGCATGATAATGAATTGAAAAGTGTTGTTGTGGAAAGAAATAGAAAGGCGAGGGAGAAGGAGATTACAGAGAAGAGCGACGGAGTGGCTGGCGCCGGCGGAGATGAGGAGGACGCGAGAGGGAGGAGAAGTAGCGGCGGTGGATTGGGATTGCGTCATGAGAGTGGTGAATGAGTGACAGGTGTTGGTGTGTGGTTGAATGAGGGGAAATGAGTGAGAAGAAAAAGCAAGGAAAGGAGTTTACAACATTGATGGGACCAGTGGAAGAGAGAGGGTGAAGAAGAGGAAAAGAAATAAAACAAGGTACAATCAGGTGAGAGAATGGAGAAACCAAAGCAGAAAGCAGAGAATTGAATGTGTTGTGGGACCCACGTAAAAGTGTGCCTGTCAGCACGGCCAACCATTTCTTTTATATAATAATCATCTTTTAACAATATTTTTTTACAATATTTTAACACGGTCATTATATTCGTCTATACATATGTTTATATTTATTATTATTGATTTGTAAAATAATTTTGAATCAATCATAAAAATAATATAGCGGTGTTAAAATGTTATTAAATTTTTTTTTTAAATATCATTATTTTTTTTTCACTTTCTTTCTTGCATTTTGGTTACCACTATTGTCTTCTGTGTGGTCACCACTCTCCTACCTCTCTATCCCCTTCTTTCCTTCATACCCTTTCACAAGTATATTATGTTAGATATTATGTACTTCAACCTAAAGAATTTAAGTCTTCCTTTGAATAAGAGATTTTTTTATTTATATAAAAAATTTCTTTCAAAGTCTTTCAAGGTGATTTCAAGATATTAGAGATAAAAATAAATAAATCCAAAAAACTAATAAATGTGGTTTGGAGAAGTTTTTTTATTTTATTATCTCCTAAGTTTAAGGCAGCAAAAATGTTTTTTTGATTATTATGCTAAGTTTGTTAATAAGTTCGTGATATATTTTCACCTAGAGGCATTTTTTTTACATATCTGGTCTGAATTGATATGGAGATATTAATTTGTCCAATGTATAGTTAGTCATTTGTTAACTATTTTAATTTGAGACTAAATATGTTTTTTTTTCTTTAATTTTGATTAGTTTTTGTAAGAAGTTTTGATATATTTTAATTTTCAAATTTTAAAAATAAACTAATTTATTTTCTTTAATTTAATTAAGTTAATTTTTTATTTGTTAAACGTGTTTATTAACTGATATTAAAGTGAAAACATGTCAAACGGTATAAACAACTTAAATACTAATATAAAATGTATTTTATCTAAAAAAAACTTAATGTAATTACTTTAGGTTTATCTGTTACGTTAAATGAATATATATAGTTAATTTTGTAAGACCTTAGAAAATAAAGTATTTAAATTTATAGGTGTTTTAAAATAATGAGAATGAATACTTAAAGTTAAATAATTCAATTATATAAATAGAAATTTTTAAATTTATCTCATTATAAAAAACACTTATCATTTTTCTAGAAACTTTTCTCTTAACTCTCTCTACATTTTTTTTTTTCAGTTTCTAACTCCTAGATCACTTGTTTGATGATCAGAAGGTGTCTGTGATCACGGTGGAGAATCCTTCCTTCTTATCTGATCACTTTTTCTTATAGAGCAAGTAAGTTTTCGTTCCTTTTTTCTTTAATTATTCGGTTAAATTATGTGTAGGTGTTCTCTTCAAATGTGTTAAGTTATTTTTCTACCTATCTTTTTGTTGATCAGAGGTTCTAAGGACTTGCTCTGATCATGTTCTTATGGTTCATAGGTTTTTCTAGAGTTCTTTGAGCTCGAAGCAAGAGCGGCGAGTCATGTTTAGTGGGGAAGCTCTTTTAAAGGTAAAGGAAGCCAGTTATGTTCCATGTTAATTTATAAATTATGAGTTGATAGTATTTAGAATGTGTATTTTGTAGATATTTGATGTTTATGCTGAAATGCTAGTTAATAAGAATTGTTCTTGTTGAGTAAGTGAATTTAATCACATGAGGATTGTTGGTACTGAGTAATTATGTGTGTAGTTCCAATTGTATGAAGAATTATTGTGTTGAGTTGGTAGGTGGTGTGAATTTGGTTCAAATATGAAAGAGAAGTGAACTAGGTTGAGTTGTAAATGTTCTTAGTCAAAATATGAGATTTTGGTGTGTGAATTGTTGAACTAAAGGTTAAACAGAATTAATTCAATTTAGAGTATGTTTAGTTGTGATTTGAGACTGGTTATAGTTGTTAATTAAATTGAAATCTGGTTTAGATAAGATTGGTAGTATTTTGGTAATGTTTTAGGTTAGTTTTCAGTGTATTTTGGAGGTTTGAACTAGTGAAATTTTGAGGGTTCTGTGTCAAAATGGAAGGTTTAGAGATTTTTGGTAAGTCAATTATGACTTGTTAGAGTCACTAAGTTATTTAAAGATGAACTAAAATAGGTAGCTTTTAATTTTGGTCTTTAAGTTGAGAGTTTAGTTGCTTTTGAGTGGATGCATTATTATAAACAATTGATTATTAGTTTAAGATAGGTTATACGCAATTGGTTAGGTCTAAAATAGTTTATAAGTCCATTTAGAAATGTTAGAAGTTGGTAAAAATGATTAGAATAGGTAATGGATGGGTTATGAGTGCTAATTTTATAGTTTTTGTGCTGCATAGTTATGCAGTCCGGCTGAGCGAGTAGATTGTGCTAGGTGGGAAAGTTTAAAGAATTTCTGGCTGTGGCATCTAGGGGCTGAGCGAGTCAGCTAACTTAACCTGGGGAGCTCTCTGTTTTGGCTCTCGCTTGGCAAGTAGAATTGGCTAGCTGGACGAGAGCCGAGGATTTTTGCTAGTGAGTTCCATAGCTTGGCGAGCTAGCTCGCTTAGCTTGGGAGAGTCATTATTTTGCGAGCGAACAAAAACTGTTATCTGGGTGAGTAAGTCTACGTTCTTGGGTGTTTAGAACATCTTCTTTCATGTGTATAATTTTAAATATTATAATGTTTTGTGGTGTTCTTTGTGATAAGATTTGGGTTATATGTTGAATGGAATTATGTTTAAAAGGAGTTCAAAATTCTTTTAAATGGTTATGTGTGTAAGTGTATATATTGATATAGAAAGCTAGTAATTAAAGGTTATTTTGACGCTTTCAATAACCTACAGCCTCACGAAGAGAATGATGGTTTTGTGGTGGAGAATAGTAAAAGGTCTCATGAATCATTATTTTGTCTTATTCACTTAGCTTTCCGCACCAAATTTAATTAGTGAATTATGCTTAATTGTCTATTATTCCCTCAAATTTTCTATTTGGGATTAATTTAACTAATAATTCATATTTTAATTAATTTGACTTATTTGAGCTTAATTATTTCCATTATTATTTTTAGGACAATTTATAACTTTTATTTTAGGATTTGAAGAAAGTTGTCACGTCAGCGACCATTTTCCATCCCAGGGTTTTATGTTTATTTAGTTGTAATTTCGTTTTTATTTCCTTTTTGTAATGTTGGGCCAGACTTTTGACTTATTGAGCCCATTTTTGGTAAATTATGAGAGGCCCAAATTGTGGGCTGACTTGTTGGCCTAGGGTTTAGTGCCCAACAGTCTCTCTATTCATTTACAACTTCAAAAACATAGAAACATTATTCCATTGATGGCTTGGACGTGAACAAGGCTTCTACTAGGTTTTATTTTCGTTTTCTGTCTTTCAGTTTGGATCTTTTCGTTTTGGTGTTTCCAATTTTGTTTGCAAATTCCTTTTAGGTTTTATTCTCGCATTCCAATTCTATGACATTTTCGTTTTCACAATTTTAATCTCGTTTTCTAGTTTCACGTTTTGCGTTTTGTATTGCCTTTGTTATGATGCTTTGGAATTCATTTTGTTGTTTCCATTTCGTTTTGATGATAACTTGAATCTATTTGGTTGGACATTAGTGAGATTGCAATGTTTCCATGAGATTACTGCACACTATCAATGTGATTATGCTTCTCATACCTTGCATAATGCTTAATCTACTATATGCTTGCAATTAGGTACACACTTAGTTGCCTAATTCATGTTTAATCTCCGCTTAGTTGATTAATCTATGTGTTTAGAATTGATTAGACATGTGCATTGTGCTTGCTTAATTAACATTTTTGAATAGAAAATTAACCTTCGCTCAGTTGCTTAATTCGTGTTGGATTAAGGGTGAGAGGAGTGGATAATAATTGTTAATCAAGGATTGGAAGCAAAGCAATTGAACTAGTGACCAACAATTTTTAATTTGTGTTTAATTTACGTTAATTACTTTGTTAATTCCAATTCATAATTTGTTCAACCCCCCTCCCCATTACGTGTTTAATCCTATGACAGAACCAAAATTTGGTCCTTCAGAGGCGACCTAAGAGTCATTCCCTAGCTATTGCATTTAATCTGTAATATTAATTTGAGTTGAGCGCGACATCGACAATCAAGGTCCTTAGTTTATTGGTTATTTGTTAGTCATAAATGTTTAAAAGGATTAATCTTGGGGTGTGGCGAAGTGTTGTTGAGGATGTTGTTGTTGTTGTTATACCACCTCAAAGGCAAAGCCTCTATAGTTCGATATCTATATATGTATCTGGATGGTCAGTTTAAAGTCAAATGATGATATATGTCTGAATACTCTTTGATGATTGTTAATTGTATTATTTAATGATGGAAATGTGTATTCTTTGATAAACTAGCTTAACATTTTCTTTGTGCTTGTTTGTTTGTCTCTTGGTTTGCAATGATCATCACTATGATGTGAGCAGATGAAGACCTGTCTTTGGATCAGATGTTAGATGACGTGATGGAGTAGAAGACCAATCTTAGGCTTCTTAGTTACTCTTGTTATGTTCATATTTGTGTATATTTTCTTTTATAAACTTCTACCTATGCTCTAACTCTCAAGTATAAAGAGTTGTGTGAATAATAATTTATCTCTTCTTCTAGTATATGTTATACTATTATTGTTACTTGTAAATAATTGTAAAAGTTCATATATACTTTCTTCATGATTGATTTAGTTTATTGATATATGATTATCCTATAATAGTTTTAATATTATTAAAAATTTAGAATGTTACAAATTTAATCGAATTATGTAAATTTTTTATAATGTTAAATGTGGTTTTAACTGATATTATATTAAGAACATATGAAATAGTATAAATAACTTAAATATTAATATGAAATATGTTATATATATATATATATATATATATATGTGTGTGTGTGTGTGTGTGTGTGTGTGTGTGTGTGTTTTAAGTACTCAAAAGCCTGCTTTTTCAATTATTTTGATGATGTGATTGTTATTTTTTGTTGGATTAAATATGTTTTTAGTCCCTATACTTTGGGGCGATTTTGGTTTTAGTCCATTTTCAAACTAAGGTACAATTTAGTCCTTCAACTTTAGAAAACTCTGGTTTTAGTCCTTTTTATCAATTTTTTTTAACTTTATTTGTTGTTTCAAACGCGTTTCTCAGTTAACATTGAAGCAAAAATGTGTCAAACAGTGTAAACAATCCAAATGCTATAATGAAACGTGCTTGAAACAGCAAATAAAGTTTAAAAAAATTGATAAAAAGGACTAAAACCAGAGTTTTCTAAAGTTGAAGAACTAAATTGTACCTTAGTTTAAAAATGGACTAAAACCAAAATCGTTCCAAAGTATAGGGACTAAAAACATATTTAACCCTTTTTTGTTTTAACATGATAAGTGGCTTTTATTAATTTTAATTTAAAATATGTTAAATAAAGATTATAATATTTTCTAATGAGTTTCATGTTTATGTGCAAAGAGTGTTTCAACATCACCATTGGTAAAACTATTCTAATCATCATTTTATATTAATCATAATCACAAAATCTCATAATTATCAATACGATGAGACAAGTAAATAAGATGGTAGATAAATATTTATTATACGGCACTCAATTAATAAAAAAAACTTAAACAACAATAATTCATTTAAAAAATATAACTTTTAAATATTTAATATATAAAATAGTAATAAAACTTCATTAAAAATGCGTGATACTCAAAAATTAATTAAAACCTATATTATACAAAAAGTATATTATAATAATTTTTTTATAAAAAAAAACACTATAAAAAAAGTTGTATAGTTCAAAATATAACAAAAACTACATTACTTAATAAGTATATTGCAGATTTTATAATTTAATTATAGTGTAGAAAAGTAGACTTATAAAACTTCAGTGACATTCCTGCGAGTAATTTCTTTGTACTTCTTATATCAAAATTATCCTGGTTTGAAAAGAAAAGACAGCGAAAAAATTCCACAGTAGAGAACACTCGACAAGGTAAAGAGAGAAAAAGGTTGTCAAAAGATATATAGACATGTGGCGTTGTTCAATGCTTAGCAGACAAGACATGTAAAATAATTAGACATGATGTTTTTTTTTTTCTGTAATTTGTGTACAAAGATAATTTTAATAAATTTTGTTTAATAATTAAAGGATTATGTTATTATTTATATAAAGTACACTTGTATAAAATAGGTGTTTGTCTCCACGTGAGAGTCCCATCTGAAAGAATTTTGATTATCAAAGACAAGAAAAATAAAAAAGTTTGATAAATACATGATCCTACCCATCTTTCACAAATCAAAATCTAACTCTAGAATAATTCAAATATAGCGTCTATTCAGACATTTCATTTCATAGTTTTGGAAGGCACTGGATTATTCAAGATGCTGAAAATAAATTGGAGCATATGAATAGTGACTGTGTTTTTAATATAGGCTGATTTTCATGTATTGAAAATATTTAATATATTCAAATTAATGTAGTTTGAAGAAATTGTGTCAAAAACATTTAGCAGAACGATATAAAATCGTTTAAATGTAAAAAGGGTTATAATAAGTATTAAACTAGTATATTTAATGAAAATCAACATGGTATATAATATCATATACCATGCTATTTAAATTAGTGATATATGTTATTTATTATTAATATTTTAAATAACTATTAAATAAATTTATTAATGTAAATAGTAATCATTATAAAATATTCAAATTCTGTTTTTATAAATTTATGTTCTTTATTTAAAATTCATGGAACTAAGATTTTTGTTTTGAAAATATTGGTTTTATTTAATTGAATATTTTACGACGAATTTATTTAACTTTATTCGGGAAGCCTAATTTTATTCATATTAATATTTTATCATGTAACTTTTTTAAAATCCTTGTTCTATGAATTTGTATTTCAAAACTAAATTTTGATTTAAGTTTATTTTTCCACAATGATTTTATTTAAACTTTATAAAAAGAAATATCAAATAGTATTCATAAATCTCGAAAAATACAAAAAAATTATTTTCTAAATAACCATTCATTTGAGTAATAGAGAAATTTTTGAATTTAACAAATAACTAGGAGAATTTTTTTAAACTGAGAGATTTATTTGATGTTATAGATTAAAAAAATATTTTAACAGATAAAAAATAAAAATTATTAAATTGTTTTCGGTAGTAATAATAATATAAAATGATATTATTAAATAACATATTTATTGGTGTATGGTATATATATAGTATAGACTGAATAGTTGGCATTCAGGACCATTTGATCTATCCATTACTGCTACATTCACAATCGTTCAGTCCATCCACTACAGCAACAATGGTCAATCAGGTCAAATGGTTTTATTCATGTTGGTAAAATAATCAAAGATATCTGATTAAAGATATTGATAAGTTGTTTATGAGCAACTAATCGACTCTAATGATAAGTCTGTTTTTATTTTATTGGAGTTGTGATAAATTAGATCCATGAGACGACTTATAAATATAAGGTCGAAGCCAAAAGCAAGGTACGTTCTACTCACGTTCAATCAGATCCCAAATACTCAATCGTGATAAACAATTCAATCAACATTCAGTTGTGAGCAAAGGCTCTTTCAACACACGCCTAAACAATTCAATCAACCCTAAACCCTAATCCCTAAACCCTAAATAATCAACAATCAGATCCCAAATACTCAATCGTGATAAACAATTCAATCAACATTCAGTTGTGAGCAAAGGCTCTTTCAACACACGCCTAAACAATTCAATCAACCATAAACCCTAAATAATCAACAATCAGATCCCAAATACTCAATCGTGATAAACAATTCAATCAACATTCAGTTGTGAGCAAAGGCTCTTTCAACACACGCCTAACTTAAGCGTCAGAGTGCTTTTTGCAAGTATCCTCCCCCCTTGAGCAAGAGTGCAACCAATCGGTCGAGACTGAAATCGAGCGGTCCAAGATGAAAGCAGGCGATCGGAGCACGTAACTCAAGTATCGGAAAGCAGTAAAGGCACGTCATAAAGGCTAGTCTCTCAGCCCTACAAATCCTTACGAAACATTTTGGTGCCCACCTTGGGGCCGAGAGCAAGCTGAAGAAACCCAATGGTGACCACAAGAAACATGGAGGAACAACAAAGTACCGGAGAATTGATCAGAGAGATGGCGACACAACAAGCACAACTACAAACTCAATTGTTGGATATGCGAATGAGGTACCAAGAGGAGATGGTTGTGTTGCGAGCAAAAAACGTTGCTGCTCATCGTGAATAATCTGCTCAACACTCGGCATCCCCGCCTCAACAGCCTAGAGGAACCCAGACCGAGAGGAGCGACCTAGCATGGTCGGCCACAGACCAAGTCACCGCCTGCCACAAAACCCAAGTGGCATCCCACTGAAAGCGTAAGGAACCAGACAAGGACGCATTCTCAGCATCATCATGTCAATCACACCCCTACATATTGATCCTGATAGAAGAAACCATCAATGTCAACAAGCTTCTACGAATTTATAGATAAATATTTTGATATAACCATCTTAAATTCATTTTATTATACGATTTAATTTATACTTTTAAACCATTTGTAATATTCGTGTTATCCATATCAACATACAAAAGCATCCTCTATGACCGATGAATCACCAACAACGACAAAACACTTTAGCGACTTTGTTCGACCATTCCACCAGTCGGTGTCACAGGTACTCGGCCATTCAGCCTCACAGGTATTCTGTCATTCAGCCTCACAAGTACTCAGTCAGTCAGCCTCACAGGTACTCGGCCAGTCGGCCTCATAGGTACTCGGCAAATCGGCCTCACAGGTACTCATCATTCGGTCTCAAAGGTATTTGGTCATTTGGCCTCAAAGGTATTCAATCATTCGGCCTCAAAGGTACTCGGCCATTCGGCCTCAAAGGTACTCGACCATTTGGCCTTAAAGGTACTCGGCCAGTCGGCCTCCCAAGTACTCGGCCAATTGGCCTCACAGGCACTCGCCCATTCGGCCTTAATGGTACTCAGTTATTCAGCCTCACAAGTACTCGACCATTCTGTCTCACAGGTATTCGGCCAGTCAGCCTCACAGGTATTCGGCCATGCGGCTTCACAGGTATTAGGTCCTCCGACATCAACTTCTCAGCCTTCCATGGTCTCAGGTATTTAGCCAAATTTGGCATCAAGTGTTCAACCATTTAACCTTTCGGCCATTCCGCTTCAAAGATATTCAGCTATTTGGCCTTTACTCGTACTTCCACGACCTTAAATGTTCAAGCATTCGGCCATTTGGCCTTACAGGTATTCGACCATTCAACATTACAGCTATTCGGCCCTTCGGCCTCAACTGCTCGGTCTTCCATGACCTCAGTTTGTGCAGAAAATTGCTACTTATAGGGTACAACCCGATCATACCTTGGTCTCTCCCTCGCTCGTTCGGTCACAAAGCATAAAGCACTCACACCTCATTCACGTATACTGGGAAGTTCTCTAGGAACTCCTGGGCCACGGATGATCATTCTCATCTACTGGGAAGTTCTCCAAGAACTCCTGGGTCATGGACGGTCATTCTCGTCTTCTCTAGGAACTCATGGACCACAGACACTCATGCTCGTCTACTAGGAAGTTCTCCAGGAACTCTTGGGTCATGAATGGTCATTTTAGTCTATTAGGAAGTTCTCAAGGAACTCCTGGGCCACGAACGCTCATTCTCGTCTACTGGGAAGTTCTCCAGGAATTCGTGGGTCACGGACGCTCATTCTCGTCTACTAGGAAGTTCTTTAGGAACTCCTAGTTCACGGATGATCATTCTCGTCTACTAGGAAGTTCTTCAGGAACTCCTGGCTCAAGGACGATCATTCTCGTCTATTGGGAAGTTCTCTAGGAACAGTCACTCTCATCCAAACATCTTCAACCAAGCAGTCTCGCTTTCTTGGCTGTTCGACCTCATAAAATGGGTTAGTCTAATTGTTTACATTATTTTGACAATTCAAGTGCAATTGTTATTTTTCTTCAGAATAAATAAACAGGATACTATCAATCACTAATCAACATGGGAAAAAGTTCTAAAAAGAACTCCCATAAACTACCGCTCGGCCTAAAAAAAGTTCCAAAAGAACCCCTACAACTCATCGTTCGGTGCAGCCTTGCCAGGAAAAGGATTTTAAAACAACTTCCATCTCCTAGAGTCCGTCGTTAGGTCTAACGATGAGCAACGACTAAAAGCGCATTGAAAACAAGCTCCCCTATACAACGGGAACAACCTCTCCCAAACTCCAATATGCGTATTATAAGCCTATAGTTAACCTTGGCTATAGCCAAACAGTTAACTCTTACATGGGGGGCATATGTATGATATATAGTATAGACCGAACGGTTGGCACTCAGGACCTTTCGATCTATCCACTACTGCTACATTCACGACCGTTCAGTCCATCTACTACAACAACAATGGTCAATCAGGTCAAATGGTTTTATTCATGTTGGTAAAATAATCAAAGATATATAATTAAAGATATTGATAAGTTTTTTATGAGCAACTAACCGAATTTAAAGGTAAGTCTATTTTTATTTTATTGGAGCTGTGCTAGACTAGATCCATGAGACGACTTATAAATATAACGTCGAAGCTAAAAGCCAGGTATGTTCTACTCACATTCAATCAGATCCAAATACTTAATTGTAATAAATAATTCACTCAACATTCAGTTGTGAGCAAAAACTCTTTCAACACACGCCTAACTTAAGCATCAGAGTGCCTTTTGTAGGTACCTCGCCTCTTGAGCAAGAGTGCAACCGAGTGGTCTAGATTGAAACCGAGCGGTCTGATAGCTTCGGTCCAGGTGTTAGATGCAGAACAGAGTAGTAAGCGGATTCATTGGAAGAGAAAGGAATTTCTGGCAGCGGAAGTAATGGAAACGAGCAGCGGAGAAGGTGTTATGCAGTGGCTGTTTGGAATGGAAGAAGTGCTTTAGGTGAGGTGATTACAACTCAGCCGACCTTCCACCCAAGGAAGGAAGTTGCAGTGATGGAAAAAGAAGCACGGGTGTGACTTCCGGTGCAGAGAAACTGGCTGGAAAATTAGTTTCAGCAGAATTTCTCATTTATCATCCAAAAGTGATTTACAAGCTTAGCCTATGAGATTTTATAGACCAATCTCAAGGCCACACGTTTCAGATCTCATTCCAACTAATTAGCCATGTGCTAAGTGTGTGTGGCTTCTAGAAAGCTTTATTAAACACATATAAAATATGCTAAGTGCCTATGGAAAAGTAAACACTAATGCCACCCCCTTTTATGATAGGCACACCCCTCTTTATGTAGAATTGTCCATTTTACCCTTCACCATGCTCTTGGGGTTATTCTTTATTTGGTGGGCTTGGGCCCCGTGTATCATCCCCTACCTCTTGGAAAGGATTTGTCCTCAAATCTGGTGGGTCGTCTTTATGAGGACTTATTTTTGTTGGCTCCATATAAGTTCCTCCAGGGTCAAATGTGAATCTGCAATAAGCATCAAACATATCACAAATTAATTTCAATTGACCCAACAAGATGCATGAAAAGGTATGTTTAGAAGAAGGCTTCCTAATGTTAGATTGTTCAAGCTTTATAATTTTATGAAGCCTTACTTCTTTTAAAAATTTACTTTTGTCTTGAGTTAGTGGGAACCAAAGAGGTAACCATAGCTCAAGTTGTGAATTGCCATGTGTTAAAAGTTCTAAATTTTGAAAATATGATATGGCAATTTCTTTGAAAAACAAATTAAAATGAGAAAACTCAGAGATAGATGGGGAAAAGTTAAAGGATGGAAAACCTCCCCTTAATAGTCTTGGGTCTATGAGGAGTGTAGGAGGAAGTGGTGCTTGCTCTTTTGTTAGTTCTTGTTCTTCTTCTTGCTTTATTGGCTCTTCTTCTTTGCTTCTCTCTCTTGTCTCTTCTTCTTTTCTCTCTTGCTCTCTTTTCTCTCTTCTTTGCTCTTCTTCTTTTCTCTCTTGCTCTCTTCTCTCTTGTTCTCTTCTCTCTTTTTCTCTTCTTTCTCTTGATTCTTGCTCTTGTTTTTCTCTTTTTAATCTCTCATCTCTATATTTGCTTGTCTCTTCCCATAACCTCTTAAGATTTTCTAGAAACTCACTTTCCCTACGAGAGAACCCACTTAGATTGTTAATGAATGACTGACCTTCTCTAATAAGCTCTCTCATAAGTTCTAAGTTACTTTGAATATTGGGAGGCACAAACTCTCTTCTCAAACAAGCTTTCAATTCTTTCCAATTATGAATGGGAGATTTTCTTCCTATTCTAACATGGTATTGTCTTTCTTCCCACCACTCTTTTACATGACTCTCAAATCTAGAAGTGTAAAGACTAAGGATGTAAGATTCACAATCTCTAGAGTAATAGGATTCAGATTTATTTCTACTTACCATGAAGAAATGCATGTCCTCAATTTCCCTTTCCCAAGCTAAGTATGTTAATGCACCAATATCCTCACCAAAGAATGGAATATTTTCCCTAGCTTGTTTATACAAATTATCCTCAATCCTATCAAACTCATGAAATGAACAAGTCTTCCTTCTAGCTTTATCATGTTCTCTCTTGATGTCTTTGTAACTAAGTGGCTTATCAAAATTAAAACTCCTAGAAGAATATCTTCCAAACATTTTATGAATTTAAAAGTTTTCTTGAAGTAAGGATGAAAAGATTTCACTTACTAAAAATCCTTAAATCAAAATTACCTCTAAATTCAACAAAAGTCTAGAAACAATTAATCATGAAGAGAAAAACTAAACTTTAAGGTTTTTCCAAAAGCTTTGAAAATTGAAAGAAGTGAGGTATCTTAGGTGAGGCTTGGACTTTGGATCCAAGTCACACTCACCGTCTACCAATTTTAATGAAGAAATAAGAGCAAAAAAAAAATTTACAAGTGATGGAAGAACACTTGTGAATTCTTCCAAGTCACTTGTTTAATGGCCATTTACAAGTATTTTTGCAAAACAAATGACTTGAAACAACAAGGAAGTGAGAAGGAAATGAGGTGTGCAACTTTGGCTTCTCAGAAAACAGGGGTGAATTAGATTAATTCACACTAAAATCTCAGCTGCAAGTGATTGCACTCTACACAAAAGTGTTGCTGCACTCAACAGAACTCTGCTGCTGCATAATTCAGAGACTGATGCTGCACTGTGTCGGACAATTCTGGCTGAGGAATCTGCTGCACCAGAGTTGGATTCAGCGTGCTTATTCTTCAATCACTCTTCTTCCTATGATGCTACCTTGGATGTAGGATCAGGTCTGTCACATACACACAACTGCTGTAGCAGTAATTATGCAGTCCCAGATTCAGTTTCTGCAGCACCGAGAGTCAAGCTCCTTTGTGTTTTCCGCCACTTATCCACTCCCTAATGTGCTACCAATGGTTTAGGATCTCAACTAGATCACTTTCCCCTGAGATGACACTTCAACCAGATCACAAGTTTTCCACAATTTAGTTCACAAAAATATTGCTGCTGCACAAAAATGGTTCAACACAAGACTGCACCACAACACCTTTTAACAAACAGGTGGTAGGCAAGAGTTCCAACAAGGACTTTAAAGCAAAAAAATGGCATTCAAACACGTAGGCACAACAAAAAGGAACTTAAGAATTGCTCTAGATTAGATTCAAAAACCAAGAAAAACAAAACATGCTGCAGCTAATCGAATTTTTGATTGATTCACAAAATTTAGCAAACTGTTCGATGAAATGACTCAAAGAAAACATAATTGTTATTTTTCTGCTGTTGGCTTCCACAGTGTCTAAATTGGATTGCGGGATTATTAGCTTTTTAATTTTGACTTGTAAGATACGATGACAGTAATGACTGTTTTAAAATGATCCCAGCTTTTGCCAATCCCAACAATTAAGTCAAGACATCAATCACAATTTTAATGGAAAATCAAGCTGTATGCACTGCTGTGATGACTGGAAATTTACTTGAAAAAGTAATGCAGCAGTGTGATTTGATATTTGCAAGTTCCAACAAGTTTTAAGGATGCTAAGATTGATGTCTAACCAGTAATGCAGGCACAAAACAGCACCCAACAAAATTTCACTATGACACTTCCCAAAAAGATGGTCAAATAAGGTGTTCTAAGTGGTGGCACAAAGCATATTCGAACAAATGACCATATGAATAGTAAATACCAACTTGGATTCACTTAATACAGATGTTTAATCCACCAATTCAAGATAAAACAGTTGTATTAGGAATATGACTGTCCTAGTTGATGATTTCAAGCAAAATGAGGAAGTGACATGATGCTTTTGTGCATTTATAAAAGATTGACCATAAAATTAGTTTAGGCACATTTCAAATGATCAAACAAAGTTGTACAGAGGTGTTAAATGCACAAAATACTGCAAAGATTCAATTTCACCATTCAAGTTGCCAAATTATGCAGAAATTTGTGAAAATTGCAGCATTTTAAACCAATCTATTCTGGAAGCAAAGCTGGCTTAAGCAACAATGAATTCAAGGAAATTCTAACTCTAGATCTAGCTTGAGAGTTTAAGCTAGCAGAAATACATTTGCCTAAGACAGTCAAGAATTAAGCACGGTGCAAGCTTGGAAAAAATTTTAACCATATCAGTAACAAATTTCAGATCATGGCACACTCATTTTTGACTTAACTCAATTTTGATTTCCACAAAACAGTGTTAAATCTGAGTTTAAACAACTTGAACCATGATTATAAACCTCAACTAAATTGCAGCAAAGTTCAGAGGTTCCAAATCCAGGCAGAAAAAGTGTGAACGATATAAACCAGAGATTAATTCTCAGTGCAGATTTTGCAACGTAACTTCTCGGTCAATGCTCTAAGCTGCTTTGATCAAATCTAGGCAAGGCCTCATTGCTTTGTATGATCCAAATTTAGCTAGAAAATGCATTGATCCATAGAGAAATGAAGAAAACCAAGCTGAACAGAATAAAATTCACTTGACAGAGTAAAACTGCAAGAATTTTGCACATGACTGGACAGAAACGGAAAAATAGAATGGAAACTGGAATTTGACTCAAAATTTAAAGAAACACCGATTAAAATGATGGATAACTTCTAAAGAAATAGTGAACAAGACAAACATTCACTCAAATAGAAGAATCAAACCAAAACTCAATGAAACAGTAACATATGAAGCAAGACAGTGCAGGAAATACATGACAGTATAGATCTAAATGAAAGGACACTTAGCTCACGGCAGTAGCTTGAACCTTGCTCTGAATACCAAATGATAAGGTTCGGTCCAGGTGTTAGATGCAGAACAGAGTAGTGAGCGGATTCATTAGAAGAGAAAGGAATTTCTGGCAGCGGAAGTAATGGAAACGAGCAGCGGAGAAGGTGTTATGCAGTGGCTGTTTGGAATGGAAGAAGTGCTTTAGGTGAGGTGATTACAACTCAGCCGGCCTTCCACCCAAGGAAGGAAGTTGCAGTGATGGAAAAAGAAGCACGGGTGTGACTTCCGGTGCAGAGAAACTGGCTGGAAAATTAGTTTCAGCAGAATTTCTCATTTATCATCCAAAAGTGATTTACAAGCTTAGCCTATGAGATTTTATAGACCAATCTCAAGGCCACACGTTTCAGATCTCATTCCAACTAATTAGCCATGTGCTAAGTGTGTGTGGCTTCTAGAAAGCTTTATTAAACACATATAAAATATGCTAAGTGCCTATGGAAAAGTAAACACTAATGCCACCCCCTTTTATGATAGGCACACCCCTCTTTATGTAGAATTGTCCATTTTACCCTTCACCATGCTCTTGGGGTTATTCTTTATTTGGTGGGCTTGGGCCCCGTGTATCACGGTCCAGGCTGAAAGCAAACGAGCGGAGCACGTGACTCAAACGTCGGAAAACAATAAAGTTAGGTTAGAAAGATTAGTCTCTCATCCTTACAAATTCTTACCAAAACAATTGGTAAAAAAAATAAGTTTTAGAAGAAAAATAAAAACTATTAAAAAAGTTAAAAATAATCCTTTATTATTAGTTGTTGTTCGTCATAATTTCTTTTCTTTTAATATATCGTAATTAATTAGTATGTTAAATAGTCAATTATGATATTTGCTTGAGTAATCACATGCACTTGTATTGTTCTTAGAATTCCATCACTTCCTAAGGTATACTAAAAAGTAAAAAATGCTTAAAACTCAATCCAATAACTGATTTCACAAGTTTATTCAGTTTGAATAAATTATTTTTAGGATTAAAAATGAGTTTTCACCCATAATTACTCTCAAATCGATGGAAAAAGAAATGCATCTCATAAATCATTGGGTATCATCATCTCTAAATTCGCTTATACAAACATGAAAGAAATTACAAATTCGTCTCATAACTTTTGTAACATCCCAATAATTTGATGAAATTATATAGGATGATTAGCATCATAATATGAAAAAACAATTTAAGGATGTAATTAAAGTTAAGCTTTTTACAGTCATCCAGAATTGACTAGAAATTTAAACATTACAAGCTTTAAAGTATGTCAAAATACCTAACCAACTAAAGGTTCAAGGAGGCTTAAACAGTGTTTCCACAATACAGATCATGAAAACTGGTAGAGGTCCTAAGAACTGGGAGCTTCATCTTTTTCGTTCTCTAGTGCTCGCTCCAAGGGTGCGTCACCAACTACTGCTCACATCCAAAGGATTGGATGATCATCGCAAGGGGGAAGGTAAGCACATACAACACACACAATGTAAGGGTAAGTTAGGTATAAAAAGCATGTTATAAATCAAGTATTTCAAGCATGCAAGGACCATAAACAATACAGACTATGACCAAATGTATTTTATTGATACCAATGACCGACCACGTGATTTGACCATCCAGACTAGTATGAAATGTCGAGTACTAGGGGTTTGTGCACTTGTTGTGGCCCTACTGCTTTGCAAAGCCATTGCCGAGGGGTTTCACCCGACCACACACAAGTGTAAGCCCATTATAACGGTATAGGCCTATAGTGAAAGCGCCTATCCTAGGACCTCCTGCTATTCTCACCACATGACTCATCACTCTCTACTTGAGCTTGGATGATCATTAGAATGTCAGGATAAACTCCATTGGGCACTTCGGCCATTCATACGGTCAATCACAACAAACTACAGGGTACCACCATGTAACCTCCCTTGAGGATCATGGAATTACGTCCAATAACCATACTTTTCACTGTTACATTGCATACAACATATATCTATGATATTAATTACACTTCAAAAGACCACAAACAACCCAACAAGCCATCAAGAATTGTATGAAATCATTCCATGTACACTACCAATCAATAATAGTTCTAAAAGGATCACTAAACAACACAAAACCCAGTGAAATCATACTTAGACAAGGAAAATGATTTTGAAACCATCACCAACGGTTTCAGAAAGGTCTAAAATCCCCAAAAACGACCTAATGAACGTCCAAAAACGATACCCGGAACCCCAAAAACCACCAAAAACTGTCTTGGATAATTTCCTGACAACAATAATCGATTATTACATATGATAATCGATTATTTACGTGAACTTTAAAGAAAACATGACATTCTGACTAGAATAATCGATTATCAAGTGGGATAATCGATTATTCTTATCAGTTTTTGACAGCAACCTGATTTTTTCTGGTTTTAGTGCATCTGGGACACTTTGACGAGTTTCTAACACTCCCATCTCGATCTATATGATGAATAAAAGTTGCCTAATTGATTTGAACACCTCCTAAACTCATTATATAGAGGTTATGCATTGATTTATGATCTAATACTCCAATTTCATTAACTTAGAGACTCAAATTCTAAATTACCACTTGGAAACTGTTTCTAGTCATTTTGGTGCTCATAATAAGTCATAATTGACTTAACTAAGTTGCCCTAACGGTCTAACTCAGTCCAAAACCCCTAAATCTCAAAATCACTCTCTCACTTCCTCTAAGATTGTCTAAACAGCATAATTCCCTTAGCTTTCTATCTAGTAATTTGTATGATAGTCTTTACCTCATCATTACAATCAATTTCAACTTTACATCTCATCGATACCAGATTCTAAATATAATTTCACATATTCACAATTTGAAACTCAAGAAACACATGATCTCATACACATAATCATCCAAATTCAATTCAAATAACATTAACGTATTTCATACAACTCATTCATGCATCATTTCACATCATCTACCAAAACCTAACTCATGCATATATTAATTCCACACAACAGAACAAAACCTAGCTTCCCTTACCTCTATCCACACAACTCAGTTCTCAGGATGATGAATAGTGTCTGATACCTTAGGGAGATTTTAAAAGCACCTATAAATCCCCAATCGGAGATAGAAACCAGCGTTTAGAACATGATCTGAGTTAGAATTTTAGGGAAAACACAGAACCAGTCACATGCAACGGGATACATTGCATGTTCGCAGCTCAAGAGTATGCATTGGAAAAGAGGATTCAACTTACTAGTGGAGGAATAGAGAAATTGATTGGTGGGAAATGTTGCTCTCAGCCTCCAGATTGCTTAGGAGCTTCCTATTTAGCAAACAAATGGATAAATTGTGAGATATGGTGAAAAGAAAGTGGGGCAATGAAGAGAAAAGGAAGAAGAAGTTGAGCTTTGGGATGAAATAGCGTGGTAGAGAATGGGGCTGAAACCTGAAGGCAATGTTTTAATAAAATTCCATTTGGTTATTAAACTGTGCCCAATACTTTGCTGCAAAGTGGACACCACTTAAGTGATATTTTCTCATACACTACAACTTTATAGTAAATAGTGAAATCTACCCAAACTAACATAAGCTTAATTAACCTCTTTTGATTTGACTCATGAAAAAATAGAAAAGAAATAATATAAATATGATATAAATTTTAGTAAATAGAAAAAATAAAAAATTTACTAATATATTTCATTTTTGATACAATAAAAATTACAATTTTAATAAAAATTTTAATTTTAATAAAAATTTTAATTTCATATATTTTATTTAAAATTCATATATGGTTAAGTAATTAAAACGTGTGTAATATTTAATAATGGTTATGTATGCTAATTTTAAAAAATTAGTATTAATATGTACTTATATTTAAAGAAATTATTAAAAATTCAAAATTTATAAAACAAAATATAAATATTAAATTTTTATTTAAAAATAATAATATATTAATGTTGTTTATTTTTTAATAAACACACATAAAATATACTAAAATATTTTAATCACTAACCAATTTTAAAATAAAATTAAATTTTTGTAATCATTATTGATACTTAAAGTAAAATATATGTATATATAGAAATATTTTTCTAAATGAAAAATTATAATCAATCACCCATTCACTTTTGAATTGTCAAATACACGAGCCTGCAGAATAGCGTGTATCCAAAGAATAAGTTCACTTAAACCAAAAAATGCTTTCCAATATAACATAGGGGTACGAAAATTCAACTTTGACATATGGATCTAAAAAAATATTTAATATGCACAGTTGCAATAATATCTCTTCGTAATACTCATTTGGATATTTTTATTCAAAGATAAAACAATTAATATTATTAATCTGAAAAATTATTTAATACGTAGAAAACATTATCACTATTAGATTAAAATAACTAAAATATATCAAAATTTTAAATAATAACAAATTTCAATTTTACATAAAAAAACTAAAATCATATTTAACTTTATCTTTTACATATAAAACAGGTTTTAACCCGCTTAATCTGTAATATGGCATATAAATTTATTTATTTAAAAAGTATATTATAAAATTCACCGTTTATATTACGGTTAATGGAACTTGTTTTTGATATATTAATAAGTTTTACATTACACGTGTCAAATTTACGAGCATACCCTGAAATTGGAAAGAAATGAATTGTAGCTGGCTTTAACTATCATCGAGAATCCTATCATTAATGAAGTTAAGGATAATTAATACTTTTAGAACCAATCGTGCGAGAGAAAGTAATAATTCTTAATATTAACAACTGTTCATGTTTTCTCAATAATTCATAATTATTAATTTTGAAAAGTGATAAGGGATATTAATGCCCGCATATATGAATAGCTAATATTTTTGAAGGATTCGCATATATTTATTATTATTAGTGTGTAATGAACATTTTAATATTCCTTTGTAAATAAGTTACGTGGGGGTAACCATACTAGTTATACCTACAAATATTATTATTTATAAAAAATTTTATTTAATTTATATTTTTATTAAGTTAAACTTAATTAAAATTAAAATTAAAATTAATTCATATTTTATTAGGTTAAATTTAATTTTTAATTTATATTATATTTTGTATATTTTTTTAATTTTATTTATTTTAAATATTGACATATATTAGCGGGTTTTAAAGTAGGTATTTTTTAAATAGATATATGATAAGTAACATATGAATTTTTCTATTATAGATCGGGACGCGGGTAGACATTATCTGTATTTGACCCGACTCGTTGTCATCCTTAAATATGAGTTGATTTTAAAATGAATTTGACACTTATATTAATTTAGCCTTTAACATGACTAAGGTCTTATCTACCCTAAAATGCCCATCAAACCTCCCTTATGCATATCTTTTATAAGGAGTTTTCTATTGTGACCTTTGGGGTATGCAAAGTGATGAATGCATTTTTATGCTTTCATTTTTTTAACATGAGATACAAAAACATGTTAAAAATAACTTTTTAGTTGCATAAATGTTCTTTGGATATTTTGATGTGTGTTAGTGTAACTACAACTAAGTTGAGGTCATTGATGTGTGAAAATAAATTGGTTAAAGATTCATGACAACTTAAAGATAAATCCAAGAATGACAAATAATCAAGACCATAAGAAATCAATTCAAGCATAGCATGAAAAAGTTAAGAAATTTGGCTAAGCTAAGAAGAGGAAACAAACAACAAAAATTGGATGTTGTGGTTTTCTCTATTTTTTCTACAAAAAGGAGCTTTGATAATTGATAAAGGTTTATGATTAAAGATAATTTAGGGAGAATATATCTTAAGATATTTTATTTGATATTGTTAAATAATTACCTTATTTAACTATATCAATAAATATCAAAAGATAACATTTACCAAAAGACTCTTTTGAATCCAAGCCTTATCTAACTAGTCTTAAACTTGAGATTCGATCTCCTTTATTTCTTGTGGATTTGTCCTATAGGTAGGTCTATTTGGTAGACTAGCCCAGGTACAAAATCTATTTGATGCTCTATTCCCCTAAAAAGAGGGAGCCTAATTGGTCATTGTTTGGGAAATACATCATCAAATTCTTTCAAATTATTCTTAATGGAAGGAGACAAATATTTAGTTTTAGATTCACTAGAGGTGCATGTGAGTGTTTCTTGACATAATAAGAGGTATGAAGGGTTTTCAACCTAGAGAAGGTTTTCGAAAGCCTTTTTATTCAAAAGAGCCTCATGTTCAATAACCTTGTGGGAGGGATCACCACTCTCCTACACCTCTCTTTCATCCCTAAGGACTACTCTTTATTTTTCTTGACTTTGACCTTTTTCTTCTTTTTCTTCACTTTCCTTGTTGAGTTTCATTTGTGCTTGATCCTTAGTGACTTAGGATGGTGAAAGAGGATAAAGCACAAATTTCTTTTCATGGTGGTACACATTTATGGCATTTGGTAAGATCATTATGAATAGTTTTATGATCAAATTGCCAAGGTCTTTCCAATAGCACATGACAAGCTTTCATGAGAACTACATAACATAAAACTTCATCTTGAAAGTTCCTAATGGAAATTTGTAGCTTCACTTCATTCTTTACTGTGATATCCCTATCTTCATTTAGTCAATGAAGTTTATAAGGTTTTAGATGGGTATTGTAGTTAGATTCAATTTTTCCACCAACTTAGTGCTACAACAATTACAATACGATCCACTATCAACAATAAGAGAATATGTTTTATTTTTAATTAGACATCTTGTATGAAAAATGTTATCTCTTTGTGATAGGTGTTCAACACTTGGTTGGTTGTTCAAAACTCTTCTCACCATGAGAAGTTGACCATCACAAAGATATACTTCCTCTCCATTTGACTTTTTATGATCACTCTCACTCTCATTAGTACTCATCTTTACTACTATAGATGTCAATGTCCCTCGTGATTATGGTTCTCTTTGTGTGATATTGAGTAACTATATGACCTTTTCATAAGCACTTTAAACATTTGATTTCACTAGTGTGAGTGTGTGTAGAGGTTTCTTGTTTAGGTTTCTTAGGAATTTTGGCTAGAGGCTTAAATGAATCTTTTTCTTTAAAATTTTTCTTTTCAAAAGAAGTAGGTTGAACTTGAATTCTTTTAGAAGAAGATTTTCGCAAACTTTGTTGTTCTACCCTGATACACATTTGAACTAAGTCATTCAAATCTCTATAAGGTAAAAGTTCAACTCTATCTTTTATTTGTAAATTAAGCCCACTTAAGAACCTAGCCAAATTAATTTCCTCTTTCTCCACTATTCATGGCCTCATCATGTACAACTTCATCTTTTTTTCTATACTTTTGCATGATCATAGACCTTTGCTGAAACATTTGGAGTTTATGCATGAGTTTCCTATTATGGTAGGAGGGAATGTGTCTCCTCCTAAGGGTAGATTTCAAGTCATTCCAATATTCAATGGGAGGGTCATTGTGGTGTCTCCTCTCTTAGATTAAAGAAGTCCACCAATACATGGCATACAACTAAGAGTAGCCAATGAAACTTTTCTTTCCTCACTCACTTGGTGGCAAGCAAAGATTTGCCCCACCTTCATTTCCCAATTAAGTTAAGCTTCAACATTATCCTTACCATGAAAGTGTGGCAAGTCTACATTGACTTCTTTAGGAGGGAGATGATGATATTCTCTCCTTTGCCTTCTAGAGGAAGAAGGCTGGTGGTAGTAGTCCCCTACCCTTAGACTCTTCCTCTCATATTGAGACTCCACACTTTGGTTTTCCCTTTATTTCTCTCTACTTTGGAGTTGTTTTTCTCTCATTATTCTGAGCTCATTTTGAATGATTGATGTTTACAACTCCCTATCAATTTGGTCTTTATTTATTCTTTTATCTAATTCCTCAAGTTGTTTGACAATGGCCTTAAGGATTACTTGTTCCTCAGAATCACTAATCCTAGGTGAATGATGCTTAACATTATTTGTTCTTAAGAGTTTTCTTAACCTAAAGGGTTTTAGGTTTCACCATTAGACAAATAAATCCCAAGTAAGAGAGGTGAGTCAAAAAGGCTGCTTAAGTACCAAGTCTTGCCTAGTCAAAAGTGTCTTAGGCTACTAATTAATTACCCCTAAAACTAAAATTACTTTTAAAAACAAAATATGTGACTCTAACAAGCACAAACAATAAAAGACACAAAAGAAAATACCTAAGGACTTAATTCGGACCCCTAGTTGTGAAAAGACTTAAAGTGTAATCTCTTATAGCCTAATTCACACTACACGAGCAAGAAATAAGCCACTTTAAATGTGTGCTCCTATGGCAAGGCTTGAAACTTTGGTTTCAAGACAGTCACCGACTAACTAATTTTTAAGATTCCAAATTACAAGCAAAGAAATTATGAGTAAAACAAATAAAGGAGAAGGTATGCAACTTTGGGGATTCTCGGCAGAAAGGGACTATACTGGTTCAATAAACAAGGCTCATAGCTGTTGGGTAGATGGTGTTTTGTAGCTCTCAAATCTTCCCTCAAGCAAATTATGAACTAAGCTTGTTTGTGGCTATTGTTATAGTCACGAACTAGACAACAAGTCAACCTCTATCACCGAAGAAGCTACTTTAAAGTTGACTCCTTATAGGCTAACAATTGCACAACAATTTAGATATAAAAACCAGCCACACATGCCCAGTGTAGTCACCAAATAATGTATCGAGAATGACTCAGAGCTGAAACAAATTTTACACTTTGATGAAAAAACTAGAATTCCAAAAAATACAATCAAACAATTAAAGCTAGTTCTATAGGATGCACAACAAAGAGATCCTACCACAACTTTAGAACAAGTTAACAAAACTAAAAAAACACGTCAATTGAATCAAAATCAACAAATTCAAAGTGCAACACTAATTTTTCAAAACTGTTTGATAAAAGTCCTCAAAGAATTGTGTTTACTAGTGCTCAAATACTATATCAAGTTGAAATCCGTGAGGGTTTGTGTTCTGGTGTCTTTGCGGTGAAAGGAAGTTGTGTCTGAGTCGAGCTTTGGGTGGTTTCCTTTGTTTCTTTTATACATATTGTGGCATGAAGTTTAGGGCTTCTGACCTTGTAGCAATTTGGGATTTTTTTTAGAATCTGATTCGTCTGTTTTGGGGCTAGGGTTTTGGATTATGATTTAGAAATTTGGGGTTTTTGTGCTTGCAAAATTTTCTTGCAATTTGAGATTTGAAATTAGGGTTTTAATTGTTCTCTAGTTTTGAGAATTTTTGTTCTTGTTATCTAATTTTGCGATTTGAGGATTTAGGGATTTCATTTCAAGTTGGGCTTTTAATCTCATGGTCTTGCTCGTGTATTTTGTTTTGCGGTTGGGTCTGGCTATGGTGGTTTCCACATTCGAAGAAACCTAAAGGGTGGACATAGGTTGGATGTTAGAGACAGTAGTGATTTTAAAAAATTTCATATAAAAGCACGTGATTTTTTTTAAAAAAATAAAAGGCTTTGGCATCGGTTGAACTAAGGTAATAACTCCTCCATCTTTTTTTTTCTTCCTTACTACTTTGGGTGCGAAGAACTGAAGCAGAAACCTTAAACATATTACCTTGGTTGAAACCGAGGTCAAAAGTCCTTCACCTTTTTATCTTGCCAGTATTGGTCTCAATTCAAATACCGAAACGTATTGTCAAAAACAACTGTTGCCGTTTTCTTTCGCTACACTAGTGAAATAATAATAAAGTGTTGTTATTGATAGGTTACGAATTAACGAATCTTCAATCTTACTGGAACTAATTTAATTCGTGTTTAATCTACATTAAAAAAATAAAATTTTGGAACTAATTTAATTCTTGTTTAATCTGCATTAAAAAAAAAGTAAAATTTTCCAACCCAATCTGATTTGAGCCCATGATATACCTGGTTCATGAATTATAACATATTTTAACATCTTTACCTTTAGACAATAAATTTATAAATTTTATTTTCTTACAAAGATGTTTAACTTTTTTTATCGATATACACTAACACTTGAGTTACCGTATTAACATTAACTATTTTTTTAAGTAAGCCTAAAATATTAGAAGAAAATATCTTGCCAAATAAAATAAGATTGAATTAAATAAAAAATATTGACAGAAAATCTAAAGACATAATGTTGTGATATCATTCCATCCTCATAAAACAAATATGATTATGATTATTTTAGCAGGGAATTGTTCACATGTTAAAGATTTCTTAAACCTCTAGTCATCGATCTTTAAAAATTAAAAAATATAACTCAGTCATGAATTAAACGTTTCTTGGAGGTATATATTATCTGAATAGTGTTGAATTTGTTTGAATATTACCGACAAAAGCCTCACTATCCTTAACAAGAAAATACTTCACATCCGTCTCAGACTTTCACAAGAAAGAGAGACAATTTCACAGTCACCAGCCTCACGAAACTGACATGTCCAAAATATATTCAATGCTCTACCAAAATTTCCCTATGCCATTTCAGTTTGACTTTTCTCCTCAATTTTCCAAATCACAAATTTTATAATCTGATGGCTGATTAACAGGAAATTTCTGTTTTGGATTATTGAATTCTAGAATAATTTATATTTTTTTTCTAATTTTGGTCTGTGATTTTAGTTCTTTTATTTTGGTCTTATCGTTTTAGAAAATTAAAAAAATGGATATAATTAAGTTTTAAATCCATTGTAAAATTGACTATTTTTATTCAAATATTGCGCTCCTATTGTTTATTTTTTCATCTAATTTAATGACTTAAATATTATCTTATTTTATCAACTTGTCTATTTCTTCACATTAAAATGTGAGATTTTATGATTAATAAAAATAGTTATCTATAATCTAAAATACTAAATGTTTTATTATTTAATTAAGAATATGATATATAATAATGGATAATTTTTGTTTCTGTACTAATAGTTCTGACCCAAGTATATGTAGTAGATGACAACATAAAACTTGTGTCGTCAAAATGGGTTGAAATCCGTGAGCCAACTTGGCTCACCACGAGTTTGAGCAGGGTTGGATTGGAAAAAAATGCGAAAATTTTGATGCAAGCCAATTTTGATCCGGCTCACTAAGAACCCGCTCACATGATTTGAACTTGTGGTGAGTTAGGTTGGCTTACCAACCCATTATTTTTTTTAATTAAATTAAATTAATTAAATTAATTATTCAAATTCTATTTTTTCTATTGAAATAAAAATAATTAAATTAATTATTCAAAACACACAACCTATTTAACAATAGAGCCTTTCTTGATTTTGTCTTTCCAAAAGTTTCCCTTTTCAAATCAAACCCTAAGTTCCCCTCTGCATATCAAACCCTTACGTTGCCTTCACATGACGCAACCCTTCCCCTTAGCTTAGCAATAAACTCGTCGTAGCAGAGCTCTTCGTACAACATACCCTCTCCTTCCCTTTCGTGAAACCCTTCTCGTCCTCTCAAATATCTCAGGTAAACAACGATATTTATTTATAGCTTTCAAATCTCGTTTGTTTATGTGTTTTTTACCAAAATAAAGTGTATTGTGAGGGGTGCTTTATTTTGAGAGTGAACCGTGCATTGGGTATGAGTTTAGTGCTTGAGTGTCATCAATTATGGTTATGAAGATAAGACAAAATTGGGGAAAGAGGTATATTATTTTAGGGAAAGTATAATCAAACACTTCTTCTTGTATTACCGTCTAAATTCTAATTGTCTTTCTAGTTGGTCAAATATGTGGTTTTGTTACACGAGATTTATCAACAAGTTTGTATCTCCAGGCTCTTTGTCTTTTCACTGAAAATTTTACAATTGAAGATCAATTGTATTTTAGGAAGTTAATTTTGATTTAATCTTAATGTTTGAGATATGATGGAAAATATATATAATATTTTTACAATAACACGGGAAAATCATATAAATAATCCTATATATACAATATTTAAACATCCTATATATACAATATTTTTACAATATTTAAACATATACGATATTTTTACAATATTTATATCAATTATAATAATTCGTTTTAAATTGTAATAATCAGTCTTCATTAGCTAATTTTTGTATATTTACTTTCCCTTTATTTAGTTTAATTGCTAGTAATAAATATCAATTATTATAATTGATATTATAATAATTGATATTAAATTGGTGGAGTTTATTCCCTTTAACTCTTTCCAATTTTGTTAAAAAAAACAAAAACAAAAAACAAAAAAAAAAATTCATCCAAAATACTTTTCTATATGTTAGAGCAGGTTTTCTGATCATTTTCTACTCTATCTTTGTTGCCGCCGGTGGCCTATGGTCGTCGCCACTGGCGGCCCCCTAAAAGTCTCTTTTTACATCTGATGTCTTTTATCTTCTACTTGTTCATGGATGGTTTGGTCATAAACTTTTTGCCATTCACGATCCTCTTCATTTTTTTTATCTTCTTCAACACAGGACATCGCTCCTTCCTTTCTTTTTACCTCCCATGGCCAACGAAAACTCTTCATCTATTAGCAACCCTCATGAGCCATGTTGACTCCCTGGCAAGCGTACCAGATCGTTCCAAGTAATATAATCGGTAAAGCCCGATATCATTCTTCCCTAGAGACTCGAAAGGCCTTATCTTTCGTGTGAACTAAAATCGTAAGACTTGTAGAGAGAAAAATTTAATTGTGTGGAATGCAAAGACAAAAAATAAACATGTAATGTGTTGATTCAGTTGACGAAAAAGACTGTGGATGAATGGAGTTGTTGGGGTTTACAAATTCATCTTATCCACCCTCTCTTATTTACTCCTCTTGTTTAAATTGCTTTGTTATCTCATTGTTATGCAAACTTTCTTGGCCTACCCTTAGTCCGATCCCTCAAGAAAAGAGCCTATTACTAATTACTGGCTTGTTATCCCTAGCCTCCCCTAGTAACTAGCAATGCATTACCAAACAGAAGCAAAAACAATTGATCGTCCTACCTCCCTATCCCTAGGTGGTATTGCTTAACCAAGGAATTACTCACCAGTTCATGACATTACTGTACGTTCCCGTATCAATAGAGACAAACAACAGTTATCGAATGAGTTAAACGATAAAAGCTTTAAGCGCAGATGAGAACCCAACAATTGATAATCAAAGCATATGAAAATCATATAAATAAATAAGAGTTTCAATAAAAGAGAATTTCAAAAGATTACATTGTTTCCCCCAACAACAAAAGGGTTTAGTTCACCATTGTCATGGTAAACCAAGATGAAAATAATAATGGAAGAGCAAACCCTAGATAGGATGAAAAGGAGCCTAAGCATCCAAGAGATCTTCTCTAGAGAATGGAAATTAGGTCTGGCCGCCCTCTTCTGTCAAAAGAATGAGAATGAAATCGCAACAGGGCTATTTATAGCTGAGGAGCGTCACAGAAAACAGGCCCAAGCCTAACAGGCTACCGCCCGGCGTCGCACTTATGTCGCCCGGCGGTTTGCCTCCTATCGCAAAACCGCCAGGCGTCCCTGCTGTCAACACCAAATTTTGCCCGGTAGTGAAAAATGTGTTTTATTGGCTTTTTATTGTTTTCGTTTTACTTTTAATTTTACTTTATTGTTTTATTCTATTTTACTGTATTTAGATTTCGGTTGTTAATTCAATTTCTATATTCATTTTGTTTTAATAGAGTTAATTAATTAAAAAAAAATTAATTAAATTAAATAAAATTGAAATAAGAATAAACGTAATACGAAAATAAAAAAAAACGGGGAAAGAATGGGTAAAAAAAAGACGTGTGTTGGAGGATAGGGGACAAGAGCGTGAGCTGGCAAAAGGGGAAAAACAGAATTTGGAATTTTGGGGGATTTTTTTTAGAGAGAAAAACGGTTAGAGGGGGCAGAGAGCAGAAGAGAAAAAAGGTTTTGGAGGAGAATTTTGGGGGAAGGAGCGGTAGGAGAAGATTAGACGGCGAAAGAGATCATCAGAAGTGTATACCAAGAGCATTACCGGAGTTGACCTATCAACGACAGAGGTAAACAACTATTTCATTATTTTCATCAATGCATAATGGACATGCTTCCATTGTTTGATATGGCATATTATTTTGATTACTAATATTCTGGCCGAGAAGATTATGGTGCATGATCATCCTTCTTTTTCCATTCTCAATCTTTATCGTTACTGGTTATTAAGCCCGAGCTTCGCTATCTTGGTTTCAACTACATTATACACATCCACCTTATCTTGCTGAAATCTCAGTAAAAACAAAACACAGTTCATAACAGAGTCATCATCTCCCAATAATTTCTACACAGATTCATTTAATTTGATTTTCAAATCGTTGGTTAACAATACAATATACAAATTCCTTTCTGGCTATATTTCTGACCTTGGGATTGATAATATGAACTGTATGTTTCTTCCATAAACTGTATCATTATCGTTGTCTCGCGTATGCTCTGTGAGATGGGTTTTTGCTCGATGGCAATGGGGTTTTGTTGGGCGAATCGCGTGCTAATATTGCGGCTATTGACCACCACCGTTCATCGGAATCGGAGACAACTCTGTTAGCTGATGATGACGGGGTGCGGCAAATGGAGTGAGGCACCTCCAGCTCGTTGAGTCAGGAGCGTTTGACTGCGAGGTAAGAGTTCTCTCCTTTTTTGGCTTGCTGCGACTCCGACATCCAATGGTAAGGTGCAACCGGCGGCTATCTTCTCCCTCAACACCAGTGAAGATGGTGACTCCGGCGAGGCTCGCGGCGGCCAGTTTCAGTGGAGGTGATGGGAGTGGTGAGGTCTCAAAGTTGAGAACTCGTTAGCGCGAAAGGAAGAGCGGAAATGGACGGCCATGATTCCGGTGGAGTTGGCCGTCGCAGGTGGTGGTTATGGTGGTGTCTGGTCGGAAGGAAGCGGTGGCTGACCGGAGGGAATCAACGGCTGAGACGGTGGCTTCGAAGATTGCTAGCCAAGAACGAGAAGGCGGTGGCGCGGCTTTGGCTGTTGACGGTGACGGCGCAAGGGCCAGTCGAGGGAGAGGACGGTGACGTTGTGGCCGGCTTTGGTTCCGGCAGCGTCTGCCGTCACCGGTGGTGGTTTGAACGGAGCCAGATGGATGCGGGGCTGATTGGGATGTGGTGGTGTGTGACTTCAACTTCAGACTAGTTTGAAAGGAGGAATTTTGGGTCTCTGGCTGCTTGGGACGCGAGAGAGGAAAATGAGGAGAAGAGGTTTGACCCCTTCAGTTTTTTAGGTTAAGTGGAGTATTGGGTTTGGGTGCCTGGGTTCAGGGTTTTTTCTGCCGCACCCCCTTTTGCTTCCTTTCGTAGTCCCTTTTTGTTTGGGCTCAAATTTTAGTCTGTCAGCTTAAAACGTTTTTTTTTTGCACCCTTATTTGTGTTAAGCTACCCCTCTTTCCAATTGGGCTTAGGCCCAGTGTGCACTTAGAGGCAATTTAAGTTAGACACCCCTTTTTCTTATTTAGGCACCCCCACCCCTTTTATTGTTTTTTTTTATTTCTTTTATTTTTATTTTTATTTTTTTAATTTTTAGTGTACTTATTTTTATTTTATTTAGTTATTTATTTATTCATTTTTACAAAAAAAATAATAATAATAAAAATCAAATAAAATGTTTTGAAAAGGTTTAAGCACACGTGCGACCGCTCGCGTAGGCCTTGTGCTAAAAATCTTTTCCTTTTCTTTTACAAAAATTAAAAAAATCAAATAAAAATCTTTTCTTTTTCTTTTACAAAAATTAAAAATCAAATAAAATGTTTTGAAAAGGTTTAAGCACACGTGCGACCGCTCGCGTAGGCCTTGTGCTAAAAATCTTTTCCTTTTCTTTTACAAAAAATTAAAAATCAAATAGAAATGTTTTGAAAAGGTTTAAGCACACGTGCGACCGCTCGCGTAGGCCTTGTGCTAAAAATCTTTTCCTTTTCTTTTACAAAAATTAAAAATCAAATAAAAATCTTTTCCTTTTCTTTTACAAAAATTAAAAATCAAATAAAATGTTTTGAAAAGGTTTAAGCACACGTGCGACCGCTCGCGTAGGCCTTGTGCTAAAAATCTTTTCCTTTTCTTTTACAAAAAATTAAAAATCAAATAAAAATGTTTTGAAAAGGTTTAAGCACACGTGCGACCGCTCGCGTAGGCCTTGTGCTGAAAACCTTTTCCTTCCCTTTTACAAAAAATAATCAAAAATACATTTTAAAGGTTTAAGTACACGTGTGCCTGTTCGCGGCGGCCTTGTGCTAATAAACCTTTTATCTTTTTCATACAAAGACAAAAATTCTTCAAACACCAAAAAACCAAAACATCAAAGGTTCCAAATAGCAAACAGTTTCGAAAGAACTACGTAACCCTGATTTCTCATTTTGAATGAGAATACGTAGGAGCAAGGTCAATCCTTGTCGGGCACAAAAATTAAAAAAATATATATTTTGTCTCTCTTGATTTTTACTGTTTGGGGAAATTAAACATTTTGAAAACCACATTTTATTCGCGTATTTAATTAAAGGTACTGCCTTAAGGCAGGCGTTGTGGGGTGCTAACACCTTCCTCACACGTAACCGACTCCCGGACTTAGAATCCAGTTTTTCGTAGACCATGTCTTTTCTTTATGGTTTTTCCATAGTTTTCCAGAATAAACTATGGTGGCGACTCCAAAATCTCTTTTTCTAAAACGTTTCCTTTTTTTTTGGATCGTCGTCGTCTCGTCGCGATTTTCCGGTTGCGACACCTGCCATGGTGTCGTCTCCTTTGGCCGCCTAGCGGTGTATTTCTACCGCTGGGCGGTTCTTAGACTCTTCTTTTCTTGATTTTCTTCCTCTGTCTTGAGTCTAAGGCCTTCATCTTCACCTTCATTCTTCACTTCCATCAAAATTGCTACAAAACAATGCAAAACAAGCATAATATCGCTAAAAACAGCTTTTGACTCTCAACTGACTCATTTATTAAGTTTTGCTTGATTCTGAGCTCATTCTAAGCAGTAAAGGGAGTAATTTGGTCTAAAATAACATATGAAAATAACGATTGTTCAACCGTTATCAAGCCATCAAAACCATTCACTTGCATCACCCTTAGCAGTGCCACCAAGTTTCTGCCCTCAAATTAGTTGAAGCTCTTCTTGATGCCTATGATCTTCTGAAATATCTAGATGAATCCTTTCTTGTGCCGCCGATGACGATCTCCACCACCATCTTATGCCTCAAGCAGTTAAAGAAGTGTCTCCACACGGTGTCCAATGATGCAGATTGGGCGTTCCTCAACTGAAGCAGAACACAAAACTTCTCTGCTTCATCCTCGGTTTGACTCATTACTGTCCAAGTTCCATCTCTCTTCCAAATCGTCCAACTTGCGGGAGGTTATCAATTATAATAATTAGTTTTAAATTGTAATAATCAGTCTTTATTAGCTAATTTTTGTATATTTACTTTCTCTTTATTTAGTTTAATTGCTAGTAATAAATATCAATTATTATAATTGATTTTATAATAATTGATATGAAATTGGTGGAGTTTACTCCCTTTAACTCTTTCCAATTAGGTTATCAATTTGTATATTTATACTACTAAAATGCAATGATAGAATAAAAAAAATTCCTCAAAAATACTTTTCTATAATTTAAACTTCCTATATATACAATATTTATACAATATTTAAACATCCTATATATACAATATTTTTACAATACTTTTAATAATTAATAACACGGAAAATTATATACAATATTTTTACAATATTTAAACATCCTATATATACAATATTTTTACAATATTTAAACATATACGATATTTTTACAATATTTATACAATATTTTTTTAATTTGATCGATCAAAGTAACATGTTATATGGATCTCATAAGAAGATGGTGAAAAAAAGTGAAGTAAGCCAATGAGCCAACCCGTTTAACCCATCAATCCATGCTGGGTCGGGTCGGGTCGGGCCAGGTTACCCGTTTTGATAGCTCTACATAAAAGTCACCGAACAAAAAAATTAATCTTGTTTAAATTAGTTATATAATTTTATATTCATAATAAAATTTTATAACATGTTAATGTAAAAACCTAGAAAATAAAATATTAGAGTTGATAGGTGTTTTAAAATAATGATACCGAATAATTTAAAATTAAAATATTTAATAATATAAATAAGGCTTAATAGCTCTTTTGGTCCCTATTTTTGTTACGAAAATTCGTTTTGGTCCTCGTGTTTTTTTTTGTTCAATGTAGTCCTAAAGAATGTAATTTAGGTTCAATTTAGTCCTTTTTGTAAACGGCGTTTAAATCATTAACGGCCAACTGTCCAGTTATACAATCAATGACAGATCACCCTTGAGACGTCATCATCATCTCCTACCTCCAGAAACCCTAATTTCCCCTTACACAAAAGCCCTAGCCACCACCTAACCCTAACCATCGCCACCACGGTCACGACCAGCCACCATCTTCTCACCTCCATCATTTTCTCTGTCCAACAACCACCCAAAAACACCACCCATGGCCACCTACCAGCACCTTCATTGGCACCACCCGTGCATCCAACAACAATCACCACGAAACCCATTATCGCGAATCAAATGAACCCAAAACGAAAAACCCCAAGTTCAGCAACCCTAACATTCCCAATCTAAACCCTTATCCCCTACTTGGCAAAACCCATACCTGCAGGGAAGAACAAAATCTCTAACCACTCGCAAAACAGAGAAGAACCAAAAATTCCCCAAATCAATTTTGAAATGAAAATCATACATTCCAATTTACAAAAACCAGATAACACAACAAAAACCCCCAAATCGAAACCCTCAATCGCTATGGTGGCAGCGCGAACTAGGAAGAAGATGATGGTGAAGGTGTGCGATGAAGATGGTGGCGCATGGAGGTGGTCGCAGCAGCGTCATGGTAATGGTCTTCTGGGTTTCGTTTGCAGGTATGTGGTGATTGAGGTGGTGGCCTGAGGGTTTAGGTGTGGCAGCGCTAGGGTTAGGATTTTAGAAAGAAGGTAGGGTTTCTATTTTTGATTGGGCTGAAGGTTGAAGAAGATGGTGATGTGGCTCTATGTTTTCTAATGAATGAATGTTGTTCAATCTAGTCCTCATTTCTGTTAATTATTTTCGAATGTTGTCCCTATGATGATGACTGATCTAGTCCACGTCAGAACATAAATGACAGTTCACTCTCTAATTGCACATGTGGAGATTTGGCCGTTATCGATTTAGACGGCGTTAGTAAAAAGGACTAAATTGAACACAAATTACGATCTTTAGGAAAACATTGAACAAAAAAAAATATGGGGACCAAAACGAACACACGAGACGAAAATAGGGACCAAAAGAGCTATTAAGCCTATAAATAAAATTTTTTAAACTCGTTTTATTATCTAAAACACTAACCATCTCTCTAGAACTCGTTCTCTAAATTCCTTTTCCTTTATTTCTAAGATTTATAACTCCTTCATGATCTGTTTGACGATGAGGAAGTACCTAGGAGATCACAATAATGCATTCTCCATTTTTTACCAATCAGTTTCTGGTTTAGAACATATAAGTTTTGATTCCTTTTTCCTATTCTGTTAGTTTGAGATCATGCGTAACAATGCTCTCTTGCATGTGTTATCTACCTCTCTTTCTTAGTTCCTTGTTGATTAGAGATTCTAAGGACTCACTTTGATCACAATTTTGTGTTCTATAGGCGTTTCTAGGATTCCTTGAGCTAGAAGTAAGGTTGGTGAGTTGTGTAGAGCTGCGGTAGTTCTCTTTGAGGTAAGAGAAGCTAGTGTTTATTTTATTATGAGTTATAAATTATGAAATGATAGTTATTAGTATGTGCATTGAATGTATGTTGAATTGTATGCTTGAAATTAATATGTTAGTATTAAGTGTGTTTGATTAATTTAATTTGGTTGAATGATTCTGGTTATATTGGAGATTTAACTTGAATGTTGTTGTTGTTGTGAAATGGTTGGCGATGAGAGATGAAGTAGTTGGTCTAAAAGTGAGGTTTTAATAGTTGATTTTTAGAAATAAGGTTCTAAAGAGATAAAAAACAATGTGAGACATTTTGTAGGGTCAATTAGAACTTGTTGATATCTTGAGTGAGATAATAGTGAGTATGAGTCAAGAGGATGGTTTACGAAGGTTTTTAGGCTTGATTTAGGGGTTTTGAAGAGTGAGATTTTGATTTGGTAGGTTTTAAGTAGGTTTGAGTGTTTGAGGTCTATCTTTGATAGTGCCGTCAAAATGGGTTGAAACCCATGACAGTTTGAGCCGGGTTGGAAAAAAATGCGAAAATTTTGATGCGAGCCAATTTTGACCCGGCTCACTGAGAACCCGGCTCACACGGGTTGAACCCGTGGTGGGTCGGGTTGACTCACCAACCCACCTATTTTTTTTTTTGGAAATCAAATTAATTATTCAAATCCTATTCTTTTTTGAAATCAAATTAATTATCCATTCAGGACTCCAATTTAATAGATGAATAATATTATAGATTGGATAATTCAGGAATATATCATTTGTTTTATCTTGCTTTTGGACCTATCTATAAGCATGCCATTTTTATCTTGTGCTATATATTTTTGTTAATGACTATATTTAGTTTCTTGGTCAAACGGTTTGTATGTCTCATTAAACTAAATTGGCAAAATTTTATGCTTGATAGCTTAGAATATATAGCAATATAGTTCATCTGTTTCCTTTTCTTTTATATTAATTGGTCCAATTATTACTGTTTCAATTTGATCGATCAAAGTAACATGTTATAAGAATCTCAGAAGAAGAGGGTGAAAAAAATTTAAGTGAGCCAATGAGCCAACCCGTTAACTCATCAACTCGTGGTGGGTCGGGTCGGGTTCAAATTTTTTCGGCTCCCTAATAAATGAGCAGGGTTGGGTTGACTCACTAAGTGGTCAACCCGTGGTGGGTCGGGTTGGGTCGGGCCGGGTTACTCGTTTTGACAGCTCTAATCTTTGAGTCATTTGTAGCTTGTTCAGACCCCTAAATGGTATAGTTATGAGCTAAAACTAGTAAAATTGAATTGGAGTCTATAAAGTGGGATTTCAATTGTTTTTAGTTGGAATCTTGTGGTAAAATAGTTCAAAAGATGTTTAGATTGGTTTATATACTTTTGGTTAGGTCAATTTTAGTTTAGAATTCAATCTAAGAGTTTAAAAGTTGGTAAAAGTGTTTAGGATAGGTTATGAGGGGTTTAGGGGTGCAAATTATATAGTTTAAGTTTTGTAGAATTATGTAGAGTGGCTAAGCGAGCAGGAGGGTTCGCTGGGCGAGTTTATGAGAGTTTTGGCAGTGACTTCTAGTGACTAGGCGAGCCAGTTCGCTAGGCTTATGGAGCTTTCTATTTTGGTTCTCGTTAGGCGAGTGAGAACTGTTCGTTCATCAGTTTTTGGAGTTTTTGGCAGTGCGAGGTTTAAGGGTTGGGTGAGTGAGGTGAGCTTGTTTGATTATTTTGTTTTCCATATCTCTTATATATATATATATATATATATATATATATATATATATATATATATATATATATATATATATATATATATATGGTGTGATGATTTATCTAATACTCAGTAATATGGTTGGGAATACATGATGTTATGGAATTGAGGCGGTAAGAGTTCTAAGGAGAACTCTTTGTGATTGTATCAATTGTTGTTGGTATAAATATAAGAAGCGTTGATATGGGGATTATCTTGACACTATAATGATCATCCATGCTCAATTAGAGATAGGTGAGTCATGTCGTGAGAGTAGCAAGCCTGAGGCCTTTTTCCATTTGGCAAAGAGCGTTTTAAGGGACTAACCTTGTGTGGTAGTTTTGAGTGGGTCAGCTATTCCACCACACAAGTGTAGAACCTTCCATGACTCAACATATATACTATATTCGGATGGTCAAGTCTAGGTCTATGGTATGATTAAGATGGTTGTTTTACTCTATATGAAATTTGATATATGATGCAATTTTTATTATACCATATTGAACTCTTTTATCATTAGCTTACCCTTCTTGTGTGTGTTTCTTGGTTGGTTATTTTATGTGTTGATTTTTCTTTGGCGATGATCATGTGGTGGGTGTGTGTAGAGGATAATGATGTGACCGTGGAGTAAGCTCTAGGTGGAGATGACCCAAATGCATAATGTTTTTTGTTGTTATTTTTGTATTTATATCTATAGTACTTATCTCTTCCTTTGTTTGTTTTAGAGAACAAAATCTTTTACATGGTTTTGCGCTTAATAACCTATATATGGAATTTGATTATAGTTATGTTTAAATGTTTGTAATAAAACTTTATATTTTCCTAATTTTTAATTGTTTTATAGTATTGACTGTGTCATTTTGAATTATATGTTACACTTAACATGTGTATGATAAAACTAGAGCAGAGTAAAATTGATCTAAACATGTTATATTAACATCACAGTAACACATTTAGATCAAGAACAGCAGAAGGAAGAATGGAAGAATAATGTGCAATAATGTGTGTACCTTCGAATGATAAAATAACAGAGTATAAAATTGATTTAAACATGTTATATTATTATCACAGTAACACATTTATATCAAGAACAGCGGAAGCAAGAATGAAAGAATAATGTGCGTACCCATTGCAATTTGTAATCCCAACATAGAGACAACTTTGTTTTTCTAAACCTGAACTCACTCAAACTCGATGGTGTGTTTTTCTAAGTAGAGGAGTAGGCTTAGTGATAAAAAATGAGAGTAACTCATTCCCTTTATATAAAGTCTGGCCATCACATGTTCAAAAATAATGGTTTGGACTTTACCTTCAAACAATATAATAACTGCTCCATAACCTCTATGCAGTTAAAAAGGATAAAATAATGGCTTAATGGACCACTTTATATTCCTTAAAAATAGAAACTTAAAATGCTATAATATTTATTCTATAATTAAAATAATGTTAACATTCTCCCACTTGGTCCATTTATCCAATTATTAACCACAATAAGTGACAAAATATATACGAGTCATGGCGATAGGTCCTCTGATAGTGAGTGTTATCTTCCATGTACCACAATATATATTTATCAACATTACTGATAATGAAATTACATCATAGAACCAAGTCCCATTTGCACTACATGATCCTTAAAATTCTTTGGTGGCATGCCTTTAGTTAAAGGATCAACAATCATCAACTCAGTGCTTATGTGTTCAATGACCAGTTTCTTTTCCTTAACATGTTCTTTGATGGCTAAGTATTTGATGTCAATGTGCTTACTTCGACATCCACTTTTATTGTTCTTAGCCATAAACACCGCAGCAAATTTGTCATAGTACAACTTTAATGGCCTAGAAATAGAGTCCATAACTCTAAACCCAGAAACGAAACTCTTTAACCATACACCATGCGAGGTAACCTCAAAATAAGAAACGAACTCAGCTTCCAAAGTAGAAGTAGCAGTTAAAGTTTGTTTGGCACTTCTCCAAGATACAGCTTCATCCGCTAACATAAAGATATAACCAGATGTTGATTTTCGTGAATCAACTCAACCAGCAAAGTCTGAATCGGAGTAGTCAATCACTTCCAAACATTCAGTTTAACTATATAAGCATGTAATCTTTTGTCCCTTTAAGATATCTCATTACCTTCTTTGCAGCTTTCCAGTGGTCAACACCTGGATTACTCTGATATCTTCCCAAAACTCCAACAACTTATGCAATGTCTTTGTATAGTCAATTCCTTCTCTCTGAGTGAACCCTTTGGCAACAAGTCTTGCCTTATGTCTCTCAATGTTGCCTTTTGAGTCTTTCTTGGTTTTAAAAACCCATCTACATCCAATGGATTTTACACCATTAGGTAACTGAACGAGATCCTAGACTTTGTTGGATGCCATAGAGTCCATCTCGTCTTTCATGGCGTCATACCATAGGTTTGATTCTTTAGAACTCATGGTTTGTGAAAACGTTTCAGGATCATTTGCAGCTCCAATATTGTAGTCAACTTCTTGCAAATACACTACATAATAACTAGGAATTGCTGGTCTTTTAACTCTAGTATATCTTCTTAATGTTGCCTCATCATTTTATTGAGAAACTTGTTGCTCAAGCAGTTGCTCAGTAGGTTGTTCAACATCATCTTGTTGTTCCTCATTAGCAACTTGATTTGTAAGGTCATTTTCAGCAGGTTGTGAAGCTTCCATTATTATTTGTCTAACACCCATTTGTGTTTGAGGGGTGTGAATGACAACCAATCTATCACTTGAGCTAGAGGGTTGAGCTTCATAGTGATCCCTTTCATTCCCCTTTGTTTGGAAACTGATCACTCCCACTAATCAAGTCATTCTCAAGAAATTTTGCATTTCTTGACTCCACAATCCTAGTGTTATATGATGGATAATAGAATCTATATCCCTTAGACTTTTCAGCATATCCAATGAAATACCCACTAATAGTCATTGGGTCTAGTTTCTTCTCTTGTGGATTATAAATCCTCACTTCAGACGGACATCCCCAAACGCATATATGTCGCAAACTTGGTTTCCAACCTTTTAATAACTGAAACGGTGTCTTTAGGACAACCTTGGTTGGGACTCATTTTAATATATACACAGCCGTCTTTAGTGCTTCAGTCCACAAGAATTGAGGAAGTTTTGAATTATTCCTTATACTTCTCACCATGTGCATTAAAGTTATGTTCCTTCTTTCTGCCACACCATTCTGATATGGAGAACCAAGCATAGTGTACTGGGCAACAATTCCATGTTCTTGAAGAAACTTCGCAAACGAACCAGGTGCTCGTATCTATCTGATCTCACAATCTTGATTTGCTTTCTGCATTGTAGCTCAACTTCAGCCTTAAAAATTTTAAAGGAATCCAAAGCTTCATCCTTAGAACGAAGTAAGTAGAGATACATATAACGTGAGTAGTCATCTACAAAGGTGATGAAGTATTTCGGATTACTGGCGTCCATATCCGAACAACAAATATTTGTATGAATAATTTCTAGTAAACTTGAACTCCTCTTAGCACCTCTTTTAGACTTGTTAGTTTGCTTACCCTTTATGCAATCCACGCAAGTCTCAAAATTAGTAAAATCTAAAGTACTAAGTACTCCTTCATTGACTAATCACTTAATTCTCTCAATGGAGATGTGTCTCAATCTACGGTGCCATAAAACAGAAGAATTCTCATTCATAACACATCTTTTTAACCCGGCAGTAATGTGCATAGAATCATAAGCAATATTGTTTTGCAAAATAATGGAATAAAGACCATCTTATAATTTACCATAACCAACAACTTTGGATTTATTCATTAAGGTAAAACCAGAATTTGAAAAAATAAATGAAAAATCCAAAGGTATAAGTTGTGAAACAAAAACCAAATTCTTAGAAAAACAAGGAACATAAAATGTCTTTTCCAAATGCAAAACAAAACCACTACTTAAAACTAAACTGCACGTTCCAATGGCCTCCACATGTGAACTCATCTTACTCCTTGGGTAGATATATTTCTTACTTCCCATTGACCTCCTTAGGTTTTGCATACCCTGTAAGGTATTAAAAACATGGATTGTAGAACCAGAATCAATCCACCATGTGTTATGATTAAAACTAGTCAAATTAGATTCATAACAGACAAAAGGAAATGGAGTACCTTTCTTATCAAGCCAATTCTTAAATTTTAAGCAATCTTTCTTCATGTGTCCTTTTTTTTTACAAAAGAAACAAGTGGACTCCTTCTTAATAACTGGCTTAGTAGAAATCTTTCCCTTCTTATTAACTTGGTTCTTCTTATTCTCAAAAGAAGTAGTCAAGTTCACCCTCTCCCCTTCTTCTATTAATAGCCTTTCTTCTTCTTGAACACACATGGTCAATAATTCATTAATAGACCATTTATCTTTATGTGTGTTGTAAGAGAATTTGAAGAAGGCATAATAGTGAGGCAAAATGCACAAAATATAGTGTACCAGGAAAGAATCAGACATGGTAACTTCCAAAGCTTTTAGTTGAGCCACAATGTCCCTAATGCGCATGATATGATCACGCACTCCCTTAATTCCAGTGAGCTTTAAGGATGAAAACTACATTATAAAGGTGTTGGCAAAGAGATTTATCGGATGTCGTAAACTACTCATCAATAGCCCTTAGTAAATCTTTGACATTCTGATACTGGTCAACTGAACCCCGGATCCCAGTAGAAATGTTGGTTTTTATGAACGTAACGGAGATACGATTTGACCTCTCCTATTTTTCATAAAGATCAATGGCATCTTGAGTGCTGGTCTCATTAATATCTGATGGTTCTGGTTTTCTGATAGCATAGTTAATATCCATCCAGCCTAAATGAAGAACTTTTTCCTTCCAAACCTTATAATTATCTCCTTTCAACTCGGAAATACCACAATTGATATCGGAAAAATTCATAGATTGAGAAACTGCAAATTCAAAATTACATGCTTATTATATAATTTGAGACTAAAAGTAAATGTCATGTTTTACCAATGTAAACATGACTTTACCAATGAGTTTATTAACATAAAACTTGTCTGTGGGTAAAGTCTTACTCAATTAAACTCATTATCTTAATGATAAAACTATCAAATTATGTTTTTTTTTCTCTTAATTCCTGTGGGTAAATTAAGAAATATAATTTAATATTTTATCCTAATTAATCATATAAATATGAAAAAAATTCATGTGGATAGATTTTTATCATATTAAATATAATTATTTACAACTAATGTTTCTCATGTAGCAAAACTTTATATACAATTTCAATTGATTAAAGATGTTGTGGCTACTCTTTAATTTATGAAAACTATATTACTACTAAAACATTAATAATATATAAATATTTACACAACATTCTTAATATGCAAATATATTAATAATAATGCACATATTTGCACGTATAAGAACAAATGTATACATACAAATAATATCCATAAAATATACATAATTATTAATCCAAAAACATTTAAACATATATATATATATATATATATATATATATATATATATATATATATATCACGTTCAAAGATTAATTGCCTTTTACCAAGCCTACAAAAAGGATTTTTCAAAATCCTGAAACGTGAGAGAAAGAAAAAACGAACAGACAGAAACTGTTCATCGGCTTTAGACGGATCCTCTAGTTTCAATTTTATTTTTGCTTTTAAATAGAAAAACTCTGTTTAAGATTACCAAAAAAATTGTAATCAGTAATTTGGAAATTTTGTTTGGATTAAAAGCATCAAAATAATAAAGCCCATAAATAAAAAATCCAAATCAACGAAAACATGCAAGGCAGAGGAATGAGCAGGCTATAATACCAAATGATAAAACTAGAGCAAAGTAAAATTGATCTAAACATGTTATATTAACATCACAGTAACACATTCAGATCAAGAACAACGGAAGTAAGAATGAAAGAATAATGTGCAATAATGTGCATACAACTTGCCATTGCAATTCTATAATCCCAACACAGAGACAACTTTGTTTTTCTAAACCTTAACTCACTCAAACTCGATGGTGTGTTTTTTTAAATAGAGAAGTAGGCTTAGTGATCAAAACTGAGAGTAACTCATTATTAAGGTTTCAGTTATTCGTAGTTAATGCTCCTAAGAGCCTTTTCCTTTAATTAGATTTTTCATTAGTTTGCTGTTGATTCTGTTAGGATCTCTAACAGATTAGTTTAGGATTTCCTTGTAACAGAACCCTATATAAGAAGGGTTCTGGTCTCTTATTCTCTTTGATACAACATACAATAATAAATCATACATTTTCAGAAAGCTCTCACCTTTATCAATCTCTGCTCCTGCGCAAATTCTCTTTTCCCTTTTTCTTACGACGCTTGCTCTCATCCTACCACCGTGGAGCGCAGCATCTCCAGAGGCTTCGATGCTGAAGCAGCGTTTTCATTTTGCCTCCGTTGCGTTTCCGAGTGACTGAGAAGACAGTCTCAGTCCCATCCACTTTCTAGCAAGGAAGACTCCAGAAGCCAGCGTCTGGGTCTCGTTTTTGGGCCTTCTGTCAATTGGGCCGTTTTATTACTCATTTCCTTTATATAAAGTCTGGCCATCACATGTTCAAAAATAATGGGCTGAACTTTACCTTCAAACAATATAATAACTGTTTCATAACCTCTATACAGTTAAAAAGGATAAAAATAATGACTTAATGGATCATTTTATGTTCCTTAAAAATAGAAAGTTAAAATGTTATAATATTTATTCTATAATTAAAATAATGCTAATTAAATGATAAAGATTAAATTAATAATTTTTTTTAATTGATTAATAAATTTAAAAAAAAAATTATTAAGAACTTAACGAAAACACTCAAATTAGTTAGGCAAAAATTTTACCTTATTGCAATTTTTTTGTCTTATAGTCATTAAACCGATTTTTTTATATAATACCTTTAAGGTTTTTTAAAAGATGGTTGCATATGACATACTCATGGAAAAGGTTTCAGGTGTGCTGCCTCACCAATTAAAAGTAGATTGAAATTCTTAGATCATTCCCTTCTAGCGCTATGTTGATGGGACCAGACACCATCAGTAATACATTACACAATCACAACTGAAACATAAGTATGTTGTTTTTAGAGAATAAAAAATAAAATAATAAAAAAATAATAACGAGTTTAAAATAAAAAATAAAAAAGTATGGATTTTGAATTTAATCAATTTTTATAGATCAAGCAGAAATACAGCCATCACTGTATTAAGAGGAAGTGCAAAATATCCAAATTATATACATATGTACATATTTTATACCAATGTCTCAAAATATCCTAATTATATACATATTTACATATTTTATATCAATGTCTCAAAAAGTCGTAGTCTCACTATAGCTTGACACTGCCATTTTCAAAATTATTTTTTACGTATAACATACAACTACAAAATACAGCTAATGAAAATTATGCAATCTACACATACCAACTTTTTACTTAAAAAAAATCATAACTACTCTACATACAAGCTCAATAGCTCACCCATTTTATCACACTCTCTTCGTTACTATTATAAATTTGATTCAATAAGTCAACTATTTCCTGTTATATATATCTTTAATATCTAAATGTTGGTCTTAGCCACTGTTCGTCCTATATATTTGTTTGGTCAAAATGAGAGGTTACTTATACATGATACTCTAATAACAATGTCACTAAAAGTTGACTATTCAAACAATTAATGCATATTAAATGTGTTCGACATATTATCTTTATTTTTTATCTTTATTAGTTTGTTATTATTTCTTATTTGTATTTTAGGCTTAGGTCATATTTATTCTATTATAAATAGAGGATCCTATGTATATATTCAACACAGGGGAGATTAATCTCATACATAGTTTTTCACTATATTCAACATGACATTAAGAGCCTAAGGTTCTTTGGAAAATGTTCGTTTATTTATAGCCATGACAGATCTTTAACAATGGCCTCTTTATCAAATGGATGTCAAAAATGCATTCCTTAATAGATATTTGCAAAAAGAGATTTATATGGAGCAACCTCCAGGATTTGTTGCTCAAGGAGAGTCTTCTAGGTTGGTGTGTCGTGTTCGCAAATCCTTATATAGCCTAAAACCATCTCGTAAGGTCTGGTTTGGAAAATTTAGTAATGTTGTTCAACAATTTCGTATGACTCAGTGTGACAGTCTTTTACCGTCACTCGAGTGTTGGATGTGTCTACTTGATAGTGTATATTGATGACATTGTTTTTACAAGCAGTGATAGTCATGGCGTCTCTTAGATGAAACATCTTTGCAACCATTTTCAGACCAAAAATCTTGGCAAACTTAGATATTTCTTGGGTATTGAGGTGGCACAATCCAACGATGGTATTGTTATATCTCAAAGGAAATATGCATTGGATATTTTGGAGGAAACATGGTTGATGAATTCAAAATCTGTGGACACACCCATGAATCCTGATACTAAAATTCTATCGAAACAGGGGGAGCCTATGTCAAACTACGAGAAATATAGAAGACTAGTTGAAAATTTGAATTATCTTATACTTACTCGTCTTGACATTTCCTTTGTAGTTAGTGTGGTAAGCCAATTCCTTAATTCCTTGTGTGAAGATCATTGGAATGAAGTTATTCGTATATTAAAGTACATTAAAGGGTCTCTTGGAAAAAGGGTTGTTATATGGTTCTAATAACCATACTGTTAAGACAAGATTGTCTATAAGACTAAACTGTCTAAACGTTATGATATGTTTTGATGTTTAACAAACAACATAAAAAAAATGATCATGTGACAAAGTGTTATCTTTGGAAAAATAATATAGTTAAAAGACAAACGTTTTATGAATAAGGTTTATGAAATCTAAACATGAGAAAAGTTGTACTAAACCCACCGACTACAAAATGATTTTCTCACAAATGCATTAATGAGAGTCTTGTCAAACACACTCGTGCTAATGCATTGATAAGTAATGCTAGACGAGCTCTCACTATAAGGTATACAATGATGTTTTTGATAAACGTGCTAAAAAGGAACAAACATTATTCCAAAAAGATATTGATAACATTGTCGTTGACATGATCATATTAGTACTACTAAACTATAACAATCTCAGTATTGCTAAGGTAGTAGCTAATAAAATAGAAAGGGTAAATTAAACCCTGCAAAAGGGTAGTTATATGGCTCTAATAACCACACTATTAAGACAAGATCGTCTATAAGATTTAATTGTCTAAACATTCTCATATGATTTGAAGTTTAACAAACAACATCAAATGAAATAAGCATATGACAAAGTGTTATCTTTGGAAAAGTAACATAGTTAAAAGACAAACGTTTTATGAAGAAGGTTTATGAAATCTAAACATCTTGAGAAAAGCTTTCGTAAACACAAGCACTAGAAAATGATTTTCTCACAAATAAGTCAATGAGAGTTTTGCCAAACACACTTTTGCTAATGCTTTGATAAATAATGTTAAACGAGCTCTAACTGTAAGGCAGAAACTAAGTGCTAAAAGGAACAAACATTATTCCAAAAAGATATTGATAACATTTTCGTTGACGTGATCTATTGGAACAACCGGTATCGCGCAGCGGAAATGGATTAGTAAAGAAACGTGTTATGGTCGATAATCAAGAGGGGGGTGAATTGGTTCTTTTAAAAATCGTGATTTTTTTTGGACTTTGATCAAACATTTAAAATGCTAAAAGTTTAAGGTAAGAGAAAATCACCACAAATGATTTTTATACTGGTTCAAATCAAAAGATTCTACTTCTAGTATAAATCACTATAAAAAGTGATTAACTATGTCACTAAAAAGTGGTTTACATATTACAATCAGATAAGCAAATATTGAAGAACATAAAACACCTTCCTTCAACAAACGAACATAAGACTTCAGCTCAATCAACTTGAAGAGAACCGCTTCGACCTTAGACACACTAAGTGCAAGCTTCCCTTATTAAGAACACTTGATTAGAGCACACTATCATTTTGAGAACTTCCTCAAACATTTCTGTATTCTCAAAGTGACTTAGATAAACCTCTAAGAAGTTTAGTAAAGTGTATATATAGCCCATGGGTCAGAAACTGAAAAGCCAACTCCCAACTGCTAGTGATAATCGATTACCACAAATTATAATCGATTATTTGTGTCCGTTATAGGGTTTTCAAAAGTGATAATCGATTATCCTGAGGAATAATTGATTATCTGCTCAACTTGGGAAATATTAAAACAAACAATGATAATCAATTATTCTGCTCGAAGACCAAAAAGAAAACCCGTCTTTTCTAGATAGGACAAGAAAAAGGCGCTCGTGGGAACTTGGAAAGATCTTGATTTCTAAGAATCTGAGAAAGAGAAAGAGGGGGCAAACATTTGTCTTATGGCAAATGAATACTCGTCATATGACTCTAACGAAGAGGTAGATTTCACTTACTTACACTCTATAGTTGAAGCATATTATGTGTTGTTGTCAAATTCATTCAAGTTGTCAAAAGGGTTCATGCAAACCAAGAAACAAAATAAAGAGTTTTTAAAGGCATCAACAATTGGAAACACCTGTTATGGAAGGTCACTAGTTAGGAAGAAAAACTAAACATTTCAGAAAGAGAAAATGAGAATATGGTTTTAAGTAATAAAGAGCTCTTTCAAAACACAACAATTGTTGAGGATGTAAAACGTGTTAAACTCCTCAAATGGGAAAATGACTCTTTGCATAAAGTGTTAGAAACAACGTTTGAAGGAAACGAATGCTAGGACTTGTTCATCAAAGGGTGTAAACATTCTTCTGACAAATGAGGATTAGGATTTATAGGTGAAGTGAACAATAGTATGTCTAGACCTAGGAGAAACTATTTTGACAAATTCAAAGAGAAAGTCTCAAGCACCTTAAATCATGTATATACCTCCAAAAAGGGAAGTATGCACAACACTAACAAAATAGGACCTAAAACATATGGGCACCTAAACTGAAAATTATTCATCTTGCATATGTACTTAACCGCTTCAAGGAAACACCTGTTATGGTACTTGGACAGTGATTACTCACGACACATGATGAGAGAAAGGTGTATGTTCCAAAGCCTTCAGAACATAAACAATGGACCAGTCACATTCGGTGGAAATCAGCGAGGTAAGATAATTAGAATTAGAAAGATAGGTAGAAAATCCTTCCCTATTACTGATAACGTCTTGTTAGTTGATGGACTGAAACATAATCCACTTAACATAAGTCAATTATGTGATAGTGGATATAATGTTTTATTTAATAAAGGCTAATGTAAAGTCCTAGATGGTACAGGTTTGCTAGTATTTACTACAAATAAATAAGGAAACTTGTATGAGATAGACCTAGATGAATTGCATGCTCAGAGCATCTTACACTTGTCTCTCTATAAAGGTTGAAGCAATATCATGGCACAACAAATGTGAACATGAAAACATGAGATTAATCTCAAAGTTGTAACGTTATGACCTCGTGAGAGGGTTACCCAAAATATCATTCAATGATACCATCTCTTGCAAGGCATGCATGAGAGGCAAGTAGATCAAAGAATCGTTTAAAAGTAAAAGTTTGATTTCCACGAAAAGACATCTTGAGCTACTACATATAAATCTAATTGAACCTACAAGGACAACATTTGTTAGAGGTAAATGCTATGGACTGGTAATTGTTGATTATTATTCTAGGTGGACATGGGTCTTATTCCTAACTCATAAGGATGAAGCATTTGAGGCTTTTTGTAAATTCTTATAAACTATACTTATTGGTGTAATGCTTGGTATTTGATAAAAAAAATAGAGGAATTTGCACATGCTGAAATATGTCAAGCTTAGAATCTATTTATTGTTGTTATATTTTCCTTAGATGTTCAGGGTGATTTTGAAGTTGTGGTTTAAGTACTTCAGATATATCGGATGTTTGTATATGGTTGAGAAAAAGTGTAGGAATGTTGTAGCTTATGATGGTATTTAAAGACTTGGTTATTGTGTAATAAGAGCTGAAGGGAGAGTTTTGAGATTGTGAACTTTGGTTTTTTGAGGTTATTTTGTTTCTCTATGTTTTCGTAGAGTACTAAATATTTCTTATTTTTTGAATGTGTACATATACATACATACATATATATATATAAAATTTCCAAAACAATATTATGATGTTTGCAGGAATGATAAGTAGAGTTTCTCTGAAAAGGACGTCTCTCGTGGATGTTAGGCGAGAGGGGATGTGCTTTTAGGAATTCCAACATTGGGCTGTGAGTGGCACCACAGAGTGGTGGCTAGTTGGGTGAGGGAGTTGTCTCACTGGGTGAGGGAGTTATCTTAAGGCATATGCACATCTTGACTGAGATCTCTATGCTGAATTGATAACAATGACTCTTTGTCTTGAAAGAAAAAGTCTTGAAAAAGGTTGATTCATTGTAGTGGTTGTTCTGAAGAGCTGAGTTACATTCTGTTTGCTTGAGGACAAACAAATTTCTAAGTTTGAGGTTGTGATAACGGTTTAAAACACCGTTATTTGTGATGTGATTTTGATACTAAAAGCACCCTTTTTCACTTAGAAACTTGCTTGGACTCAAGCTTTTTCGTTAAGTTGTGTGAATAAGAGAGTTGAGGTTGATTTTAATGGTTTTATGACTAATTTCCCTTGTTTTAACAAAGATTGAGGTGATACTGGAAGAAGAGATGAAAAGCCAAGAAGATGGAGCTTAGAAGGGCGTACAAAGGTACCCAAAGGAGGGAAAACACGAAGCTTGGGCGACCAGAGCCAAAACTTGGGCGAGCAAAATCGATGTCCACCGCTCTGGCGGTGGACTTCACCGCCCGAGCAGCAGGGCTTTGTACCTTGGGCGTCCAATTTCGACGCCTGGGCCTTACATGACCCTTTCTGACTGCCTGAGCGATCTCCCTGGACGCCTGGGCGTCGACTTTCGTAGATCGGACCCTGTTTCTGTCTGTTTCGATTCTTTTGGATCGGACCCTGTTTTAGCACGCCTCTGACACTATTTAAAGGACCGTGGGGCTCTAGGTTTTGCATCCCTGGCAGAGAAGAGCATAACAATACACTCTTTTCCCAATTCTTAGGCTTCCATTCTCATTCTTTCTTCCATTGTTCATAGAGTTCCCCCATGTCTATGGGGAACTAATTTCTATTTGTTGTTGGGGAATGATGTAACCTTGTAAACTCTCATGTATTTGAATTGATTCTTAATTTCATATGCTTTTTCATTAATTGTTAGAGTAATTCATCTGTTTTTATTCTTGCTTATACAATAGCATGATTTATGAATTGCATGAGTGCCGGGAGGTTCCTTTCAATTCAGGTTCTTGTTGAATTTCTCCTAAGGATTATATTTCTCAAGGATGAGGGTATGAGTCTTGGTCGTCTTAATCTCTTGTTCTTCACATATTTTTACCAGGAATGCTAGGAATTGTATGAACTGGTAATTAGGGACATGCTTATTCACCGAGGGATCGGGGTGGGTAATTTAGTGAGAAATGTTGGCATTAATGCATAAAGAAGAATTCTTATATACATGAGAGGGAACTTGGTGAAATCTAACCCCAACAACATACCCATCTCATATAAATCAACCTTCATTCATCTTTGTGCTCTTTTGCCACTGATCAATTTTATTTTGTTTTATTTTATTATTTTTGCCAAACCCAATGATCTCTTTTTACTTTTAAGTCTTAATTAATCTTGTTTTCACACAACTGTTCAGCACCGAGAGTCGTCTGGGATACAATACTTGGTCTTACCATTTTATATTACTTGTGCGACTCGGTACACTTGTTGATTTGCCGCAACATCTACATCCAGTGTCCTTCCAATCCTAGGAAGCAAATGCACTATAATGGTCAAGGTTTTTACAAGGCTTTTATAGAGACCTCCACGTCAAAAATATAAATCACCTCTCTAACCCTCTAACCAAAATATAAGCAATACAAACAACAAAGATCTGCAACAAGATATCCCCTCTTCTGCAATCTTCAACCCACTTTGAACAATCCTCAAAGTGTTCAGACTCCACGAGTCACCCCCTGTAATCACAATAGGTACAACAACAACAATCTTTACAAAGATTGAGAGAAATCTTGATCAACAAGCAAGCAACGGAATGTGCAAAGTATGATCAAACCAATAAGCACAAAAAAAATCCTTCTTCAAAACTTCTTCAAAGAATGATCACCACGGTCTTCTTGATGAGTTCTTGGAGCACTTAATCACACAGAATCAATCTGAAACAGCAAATGAAATTTTCAGTTCAACCAAAAGTTGTGTGATTCATCAGGTCTTGTTTATTTATAGATTTCTATAAATGAGACGCTCCTGTAGTCGACTAAGCTACTAATTGAGTCAACTGTCTCCTGATAGTTGTAACAGTTAAGTCAAATTAGTAGCAGTCAAGTCAAACAATTTATTTCACAATTAATATTGTTGACTTTCAATCAATGCTATAACAGACTTTTGAAAATATAGTCGTTACTGTTCACAAGCATAACAGAATTCCAAATCAAACAGCTAACTAAGTCGAATGCACATTTAAAATAGTCAACTTAGACACTTCAGCACATATTGAAATTCTTTTCAATGTAAAATATCATACAGCACTGTATTTGAAAATTTGTGCAAAGTCTTTAGTCTTAATCGACTCTATTAATGATGAAGTCGACTTAGAACATGCAGATTTGCCACACAATATAAGTTCATCAAAGTGCATGTGGTTTTACATTTCCAAAACATATGTAATGCAATCACAACAGATGTAACATATTTCAGAACAATGAATATGCATTCATATATCAAGATCAACACAAAACATGTTCAATAAGATATCACCCAATAAGTAACAGAACATGTAACACATAACAAGACATGTGTTATTAATAATGTGTTATCATCATCAAAAACCAGAGTGATTAAAGCACTGTGAGATTCAGGTTAGCTAAACCAATGCTTCCCTTATCAACAATCTCAACAAGATAACCCAAATCAATAATCAAAAGAAACAAAAACATTAATTCAACTTAAGCTCTGAAGTCATAATGAATTATAATGGAATGGCCCTAGCCCTCCATGAATGGAGTGGAATACATGGTACAAATAAAAGTGAGAGGAGTGGTGGAGTTGTTGAATGTAGAGTGCTCAGTTCCCCTTCTACTTCCTCTTGGTCTCTTTATATAAAACTTGATTGAACTTAGATTCTGATGTTTCTGTTGATAAAATCTCTTATCTAATAATGTAATAGCTCCCAAATATTTAACAGATTAAGTTAGTTTTTAAAAATATTTGGCATACATTTTATGTTTATATTATTAGATTTATTTATCTTTTAAAATATCTAACATATCTTTGGTAACAAAATTTTTCCCAAAATTATACTTCAGCCTTTCTTATCTTTCCAAAATTGTATAGAAATCCATGGTGGTGCGAAGAGTTCATGATTCTGGTTCTCTGATTTCTAGGTTTACAGGTTCTGATGGCTTTACGAAGGAAATGCGAGAGGCGCGATGGAGGAGCTCGCGATTCACACTATGAATTTGGGTTTCTGATTTGTAATTTGCAGGTTGGGTAGAGTTTGTGGGTCAAGGTTTTTATTTGGGGATTTTTCTAGATGCATGTTAAAGGCGAAGGTGGTGGAGGTTTGGGCTTTGGGCATGTGTTTCTGTATGTAGGTGAGGTTGTGAAGATGATAACTATGGTGGTTGCTCGCAATGGGTGAATCTGGTTTCCTACAGGTTCATGATTCTTTAGAGGTGTGAGTTCATGCTTTACGATGGTTGGCGATTTGGAAGCTAGGGTTTCATGGGTGCGTAGAGGTTGAAGATGATGGACACATGGCAACATCTCGTTGGTTAGATCTGTGTGTGATGGATTGCCATATGGCATAATCTGAATGAATTTTATTTATGAGTAGTAGGAGGGGTGTGGAATAGGAAAATCAGGGTCTGTAGGAGTAAAATGACCCATTGTTGAAAAGGGGTGTATATTTGTAAAACTAATTATGCATTCAGCTCCTTGTGTATTCCTTTATTGAATAAACTAATTTTTGTCTTTTCAACTTGGACACTTTACTTTCATCCTTTGAAAGATCAATCTTTAATTTCAGTTGCATCAATAAACATTAGAATATCAAAGAATAATTTATGTAAAAATCACTTTTTAAGACATTTTAATCGTTAAACTCAATAAGTTCATTTAACACAAATCATATTCAAATCAACCATGTAAATAGAAGAATTCAATCAAAAATTTGAATTTAAACCATAAATGTGGACATAAATAACTTGTCATCTATTCATTCTCCGATTAGACGAGTCTTGTAATATACATTAGATGAGTCTAACAAAACACACTACATGAGTGTATTTATATATTGATTAGACGAGTATAATAACATATATTAGAGAAATTTATCGATACATTAACTAGACAATTTTAGCAATACACATCATATTAATTTGTTTACACACTTATTTATATTTTTTAGCGAATTTACTCATATATTTATGCATATCTTTATATTTTTTAAGAGTTTACCCTACATTATTATTATACATGTTTTATCCTCTATATTTTATACAACACTTTGGCTTTCTAAACATATAAATCATTTTTCACTTTTATTTTATCCAAAACTTAATTATAAACTTAAAAAGATTTATTTATTTTTTTCTCATCCTTTAAATCTCTTTTAATAAACAAACAGACTAATTTTTAGAACTAGTAATGTATAAAAAAATTGAGAATAGAAAACCAAAAGAAATAAACATACTAATAAGTGTGAAGAATGAAAAGAAAGAAAAAAGATAAATATGGTTAAATAAAAAAAATATTATCATGGTAATTACTGAATAAAATCGAAAGTAAAAATTATATATATATATATATATATATATATATATATATATATATATATAAAGTAAATTTTTTATGTTTTATAATAAATATAGCACTTTTGTATGAAAATTAATAATGGATGAAATATTTGTATAAAAGCACCACCATTGAAAAAGTTCATCCCACTATCATCTTCGATCACATAAATTCTCTCCACAAGACTTCAACCCAAGAATCTCCCATGGTGGCCGACGAAGCTTCATCGTAAGTCTTCACTCTCCTCACCACTCTAACTCTTCAAAGTCAACAATAACTTCAAAAATTTCCAACTAAAACCAAAGTCGCGCTAATTTGTTAAACTTTTCTCGTTAATAATTTAAAATGATGTATCAGATTCGAGACGAGCGAGATGCTCGCCACGTTCCTGGCTTCAACACCGCTGTTGTCGGAGTCGTGGAGGCTGTGCACCACCACGGCCACCTCCCCGCCACGGAGTTTCCTGACAGAGCAAGGTGCCGGCGGCGTGGTGTACATCGCTTTCCCCTGCATCGAAATGGTGGCGGCGGACTCTAGCTGGAGAACCTTGCTTCCGTTGGTTAGCATAGGTGATGTAACACTCTTCTCGGCTCGTCGCGACAAGGAAGACGATGATCCTGTGATGGTGCATGCTGGGGTGCTGAATCTCTTATCCAACGTTTTCGATCCATTTCAAAATCAGGTTTCATAATTTTCAACTCTCATTAATTAAAGATTTATTAATAACGCTAATGATGCATACAAATGGTTTTTAAGTATAACTCAATCCTTTAAAACCGGTCTGTACGGTGAGTTTTGCACACACTTATATATTATAAATTGATCTTATTTCTAGTTTAAGAATTTCCAACATACTTCCTTTAGGTCTAGTTATAGACATAGAAATGGGTGATCCGCAGTCCGATAGCGGGTGAAATAGAAATGTCCAAAAAAGAACTTAGGATAGGCTCTACCATAACTCTAATACTATTTTAAGAACTGGATTTTAAATATAATTCAATTCCACAAAATGAGTTTATAAAGTAATTTGACCTTATCTCTTTTGTGAAACTTCCAACATATCTCTTTCACACCGAGATATATACTAACTCGTAAAAGAAAAATAGTTTATACTAACTCGAAAAAAAAAAATTATACGTGATAGTGTAATTATACAATATAAAAATTATTTTCTCCTAGAATACTATTTGATGGCCATAAAATTGAAGTATTGGAGATGATTTTTCTTTCCAATTAAAACGCAGTATATTCGTCGTTTTGTTATTGTTTTGGCATCATTTTGTCTCTGGTATACTTGCAAAGTTTGTTCTTGTGCGTATGTTTGGTATTTTGATAAACTAATAACATTGTAGCTTGTATGTTAAAAGAACTATGAGCTATGAAGTTAAACTAAATAGTGTAACATGATTCTATTCACATCAAACTCAATTGAAATGGATATATGCATACAATTGAAAGTTTATTTGGAGAACTATTCCAACTATCTAACCACACTTGTGGTACTAAGGTTTTTTTTTTTAAAGAAATATGTTTTGTATTTATTAATTAGTTTAAACATACTTTTGCAAGACTTTAATTATTAAAGCTAAGCAGGTATTAAATTATTCACTCCACTTTAATTTTCTTCATTTTAAAAGTTTTAGTTTTCAAGTACACACAAAAGAAAGGCTAAGTTTTAATGTCTGTGTCTGACATTAGAAAAAAAAAAAAAAACTCAGATAGTATATAAATTACAATACTTTTTTATCTATAAAAAATTACGTAAGAACTGAATATCTTTCTTCGCTGTACAATATTATTTCTTTAATAATATTCATATTCTTTCTGTTTCTATTTCATCTTTCATCACTCCTTTTGTATGTTAAAAATAATAGTCATTTTCAAGTAATTTTCTTTGGAGAAGTTGTATTTCTACAATTTCTATGGTAGAATATATATATATATATTCTTTCTCATATTCATACCAATACTTTCTGCTCTTTATTTTGAGATCTTAGAGGATCGTGTTACTCATTTTCTGAATACACTAAACACAGCTTACAAAGAGTAATACGAAGTCAATCATAAAGAGTTAACACATTGAAGATTAAAGTTGAAATGAACTTAAAGAGAGTTATCATACATTTTTTTTTAATCTTACTTTCATTTTATCATATTTTCTTTTCTTTGTCTAAAAATACATGATTATATAAATATTTTACAAAAGAAAAGCATAAAGTGACATGATAAACATCAGTATATATCAGCATCCCTCCCATCTCCCTTTCACACCAATCTTTTTTCCATTTTTTTTTTTGGCATTTTCACACCAATTCTAGGTACTTTAAATTTCTGTGTTTTTTTTCCCGGTGGTAGTTAAGCTGAGAAAGAATAAAGGCAAAGAAGAATGATACACTTTTCTTACAAGTGAGCAAAGAAGAATAATACATGGAATATTCGAAAATTTTAATAAATTTCCACATTCCATATCGTTCAATCAATTTATATTGTAGAATCTTAATATAATAATAATAATAATAATATATATATATATATATATATATATATATATATTCTTATATTAAGAAAACAAATTACTTTTTAAGAAATTGGAAAGTCATTTTGAACTATCAATGGAATCTTATTCATATAATCTAAAAAATAAATAAAATAAACAATTTTTTACACAATTACTAACTTTTATAAAAGAAATACAAAATTAGAAAAATTCTTTATTAATTTGAATATTTTCTTTAAAATAACAATTAATTTTATATAAAATATATAATAAAAACAAAAAAAATAAGAATTAATATAGTAACTAATTTAAACAATAATAAAAAAAATAATAGCTAATTCTATATAAAAAATTAAAATATAATAACACTTATATTTTAATTTAAACAATAATTTTGTTATGAGAGATAATTTTATTTAGAAAATAACATGCAAGCAAGATGACATAATAAAATGGTATCATTGGAACCATAAGTGCAAGAAGAAAAGAATAAAAAAAAAAGTGAAAAAGCATTTCACGTTTTAGTTTAAAACATTATTCACTAATCGTCTACTTTCTTCTCGGTATTAATTTTTTCTACTCCTTTTTTACTTTTTATCTCTCCCTTTCTTTTAATTATCCGATGTCATCTTCTTAATTGTCTATCTTCTTCGCAGCTCGTCTTCTTTGCTGAACTTCATTTGCTCAAATGAATTTTATCTTTGCTGAGTTTTTTCTTTTATGTGTTTTTTTGTGACTTTTAATTTTTCGGACCTTCATCTAAAATCAATCGTACTAAACTGCATATAGTACCATTTAGTTTCAATTCACTCTATTCAAGTAACATTCGAGTGTTGGAAGTCTCACATCAACTAGAGATTAGACCAAGTTATAATATATAAGTGGGGTGCAGATCTCATTATACAACTTGATTTTGTGGGATTGAGTTAGGTTTAAAATACACTTTTAATATGGTATCAGAGTCATGATTAAAGTCTATCCTAATAATATTTTTTGTTTCTTATATATTTTAGACATTTCTATTTCACTTATTGTTGAGCTACTAATATATAAGTGAGCTGTAAACCTCATCATATAATCTCGTATAAAGTCCACTTCTCACTTCTAATACCGGGCTACAAAATATTTATCAAATGTATCACACAAAAATTGTAATAAATCACAGCTCAAATCATATGATTCTTAATATTTCTAACTATATTGAACCTGAGTTGGATGATATAATATTTTATGAAACTGTACCAGTAAACAGGAACATTCTTTGCTTTTCATTATCATTGCTTTAAAAATTTTAGACACTAGATACTAAGATACTATGTATCATAAAACTTGTTTAACGAGTTGATCATTTTTTACTCTGCAAAGAGTATATAATAGTTCAATCAATCCTTAACCATGTTCTCTTAATTACACTTTAATAACTATGTCACAATTATCAAACTAATATTAGTTCCAATAGTTCATTCTACAATAATTTTATATTTCACTATTAGATCCGTGGGAGATCCGCAATAATGAGTGTCACCAATTGTCCTTTTGCTATAAATTGAAATCAATGAAGTTTGTTTCTGAGGAAGAAGAAGAAAGACTTTTTAAATTGGAGTCTAGTCTTCAGCTCCGTGTTTTATTCGAAAAATTCTTGATTTTTCTGTGCATTTCTTAACTCTATAAATTAGGGTACAAAAAGCAAAGAACACTTTTGGGACTAAAGGCTATCTTCTTACCAATCAAAATGGGTCCCCTTGAAATTGGAGACTCACTATTATGAAACAATTATTGGCCTTAGCCACCAAGTAGATAATGCTACTCACTATTGGCTGTTGACGAAGACTCTAAGTGGAAGGGATTTAGAGTCAACAATGGAAGTTATACACCTTTCATTATTCTTAATTTTATATCTTTGTCATCATTGTATAATGTCTCTACTATATCTTAATATAACCACATCCTTCGCAAGGAAAACCGGGACAAAATATAATCCATATTAATTTATTCCCCATCTTATAAAATAATTACAATTTAAACTTTCATGCATATTAATAATATTAATAAATTTATATGTAATAATAGTCTAAAATACTATTAAGAAATTATCACAAGTTTAATAATGATACAACAGTTAACAAGATACTATATATAAAGTATAAATATAGATATCTAAACATAACAATAAATTAAACTTTATTTACAAAATCTTAATCCAAAATTAAGTACAAAAGATCCTCAAATACAATCAAAAGAAAAAAAAAACATATAAGTACTATATTATCTATACATGAACATTATCTTCATCCAAAACTTGCTCTAAAAACACGTCATCACCCTCTGTTCACACCAATGAAATGATCATCGCCACTAAAAATCAAAGCATCCAATCAAACAACAAAGAATACAAAAGAAGAGTGAGCTAATAATAAAAAAAAACAATTATTACACATTAAGATCACATTATACATTTCATTTCATTCAAAACAAATCAAACATCCTAATCGTGTTATTAATCTAGGTAAACTTATCCAGATAGATGTATTGATGTCAGACTAACAAGTTTAACAATTATAGTAGTGAAATAACTACCACACAAACTAATCCATTTACCACCTATGAATAAAGAACATCAGACCATAGACTATGATCTTCTGCTACTCCTCACCACATAATCTCATTCTCTATCTGAGATAATGCCATTATTGGAGTGCCATGATAACTTTCAAGACCTAGTCCCTACATCAATACATCACTTACTTGAAACTACAACTAAAAATTTCACCCTAGAAATTCTTTCTAAAGCATTTGAAGTTCAATCACACTCTTCATACCATCATATCATTTAAAATCACATTATTGACCATCACCTGTATGGTCTACTTTACAATCATATATCAAATCTTTGTAACTTTACCACTCCAACAAGTTTCAATTAACTAGATAACAGATCCTAAATCATCATACCTTCACCTTAACCCTCATTTCACGAATCCACGTATTACAACTTCATTTTAGACCAGAAATTGACTCACAACCTAGCTGAACTTCTTCTTCCCCCATAATTCAACCACATATCATTGCTAACATCACAATCACAACCAGTTCACCAAATCAAGATTCAATATACACAAATTCATCATAGACCAATACATTCATATCCATACCAAGCACCAATTAACACAGAAAATCATTCAAAATCACAATTTGTACTAAAGCAATTAAACTTTCCACATTTTAACCAATTTCAACAAATACTAACTAAAATCATCAAGTTAAAAGAACATCAAGTAAAATCATTAGCTCACGTTACCTTAAGCAAAACGCTACCAAGCTCTATACACGCACACTCATTGCTTCGAGCACAAGAAATTCTAAAATTGTCTATAAATCACCAAATTGTGATCAGAGTGAGTTCTTTGAACTTCAAAATGACAAGAAACTAGGAAAAGAGATCATAAGGCATATGTGACAAAGAATCATCTTGCACGATCTCAACCTAAGAACGAAAGGAAAAAGGGATCGAAACTTACTTGCTTTAAACTAGAAACTATAAGTAGAGAATGAAGATTACATTACTGTGATCTCCTAGGCACTTTCTGATCGTCAAACAGATGATTGAGATGTCAGGAATCTTAGAGAGAAGGGGGAGAAAACTTGGAGAATGAGTTTTAATGAGATGGTTTGTGTTTTAAGTAATAAGATGGGTTTAAGAAATTCTATTTATATTATTGAATTATTTTAAAACTAAAATACTCAATCTCATTCTTTTAAAATATCTATCAATTCTAATACTTTATTTTTTAAGTTCTTATAGTATCACTTATTAGAACAATTTTATCTTCATAATCTCATTTCTTTAATGTATTATCTTCATTTGCTAAAAATACAAAATATTGATATAACTTATTACTTGGGGATAAATTAAAAATAAAAATACATATATTCTACTGAAAACTGAAACCACCAATTATTTTAAAAAAAAAACATATCATAGCCATTTTGAGATAAAAAAAATATTTTTTATTTTCCATTTTTAACAAATAATGCTTAAATTTTTTTTTATCAAAGTTTTTTTTAACATATATATTGATTTACTACTTCAATATTGTTAGAAATTTAAGTGTGACAAATTTGATAAACTAAAAAAGTTTAGCAACATATAAGGTACAAATCTATAAACTTATTGTCTCAATATTTTAAGTTAAAAATGCTATTAATCTATCATGTAAATTGGATTTAGATTTTATTTTTGTTGAATCTTTCTAATGAAGTTTCTCAAAAGACCCATCAAAAGTTTTGAATTGAAAATAATGGCTTAAGATAATCAAATCTTATTAGTGTTAAATAACTATCACATATTTTGTGATACTCTTTTAATAATTTAGAATTCAAGTATGAATTTATATAAAAATACAAAAGTAGTCGTTTGTATTTATCCTACTATGTATATAAAATAACAATAGTATTTATTACAAAATTATTAATATATTTGGTGATTTGAAAAGTATCATTCAATACGACGACTAATAATTGAAAAATAATAATAATTACGACTTCCTCACTTATATTGTATCATATGAATTAATTAATTTTTTTTAAAACTAAAGTTACTGAAATATTCTTGAAAATTAGTAAAGCCTCAAGATTAAATAAATTGCCTTAATTATTAATTGAAAAAAAAATAATAAACAAAATTGATAATGTTACTTCAATATATTGAAAGATAATTTTCAGATGTAACTATAATCATTTTAATAATTTTTTTTATTAAATTAGTAGAAATTCTTATCATAATTTTGTTTTCAAGTCTATATTAACGATAGATATTCCTTTGTTGCAGAGACAGATAAAAAACTGAATCCATAAATGTTAAGGATAGGAAAACCCGAAGAGAGTCCAACCTAATGTTTTCCCCCATAATTCAATTATCTTATATATATATATATATATATATATATATAACATATTCTAATTCAAATAGTAAATGAAAATACACATGAAGAATCTTTAAAAGAACCTAAGAGCTAAATAATATTTGATTTCAAGTTTTTAATTAAAATTGATTATACCTTAAATGATTTAGTTCTTATAATTAATCTTTATTGTTATAATTATTAAAGAAAGAGTGAGTCAAAATAAAATCCTAACTCTATTTCATAAAGAACCTATTAAATGAATCTATTTTTTATTATGTTATATGATGATTATAAGCAAGGTTGTTAGTAATATTTATAAGGTAAAAATTAATATATATACTGTAACATCCCAATAATATATAACAAAAGTTATATTTTATTCTAGGAGTTATCATAAATAATATTAAAGAACAGTAGAAATGAACGAGTAAAAGTTATAAAACAAGAGCTAACATATAATATAAACTTTAACTATTCGAAGATACACAAACCGGGAATTCAAAAATTTAAGTCTAGGACGGACGGCTTTACAAAACAATTTAACCGACCGTCATTTACAGAATTTAAAATATGCAACTTCTAACTAAGGACCGGGCGGTCCTTCAAAGTTCTCCGGCAGCACGTCCAAAGCTTGCTCCACTTGCAGAGCTTCTTCCAGTGACTCATCTTGAGTTCCTTCTGCTCACACCCAAAAGGACGATCATTGCAGTGAAGAGAACAACCGTACGATCAAATACCGGACGGCACACATAAAAATTACAAAGACAAACAAGGGTAAGCTTATAAAATTTCAATAAGAATTCAATTAACACAAAATCACAATCAAACTTTATGAATCCCAAGATTTTCATTCACAACCAAACGATAACATCAACAATTTAAATCATTCTAAAATTTGTCCGGACGGTATGACCCCGTATGCTCGCCGCTCTCTGCACCCGGGTGGACCTGGCTGGGATACACTCAACAAACCGCCACCCGAGGTTAGTCCAGTGAAACCACCTCGGTATAGAAATACCCTGAGGCTAAAGGACCTCCTGCCATTCCCACACATGAGTTACCCTCCTCTACATGAGGTGGCGTAATCACGGAATATCAGGATAGAGTCAGAACCTGAGCCTTTTGCCACGGTCATACTAAACCAATTAAAATCAATCATGAGAAATTCCTCCTTGGAATTCTCTTACACAATCAATAAACCGGTCGGTTAACACCGAGTATGAACTTGTTTCTCCAGGCTACTTTAATGAATGACACAAGATCGACAATTTAGATCAAATCGAATACAATAACAATTTTAGACCGAACGTCTTTGAGACTGACATCAATAAATGAAAAAGTTCTCTTCAAACCAAGTGAGCGTCAGTACAAAACCGAACACTCTATGAGAAATCAAATATCAGTATAAGACAGAAGACTTTCAAATAGATCAAACTGTTTTAACCGGTAAGTTTTCAGAATTCAAGTACTGGTATAAAACATAGTATTTGTCAAACAAATACTCATCAATAGAAAATGAATGCTCAGTGTATGACTGAACGTTCTAAATAGTTAATATGAATCCGAATACTCGGTCTATGACCAAGTAATTAAATGTCGGTCGTTCAGTGTAAGACCGGACGTCCTTTAATAGGTAAATCCGAATGACTAACTAAACCAAATATTTTAAGTTTCCAACTGAGGTATCAGATCAATTGTTTTCAGGGGAAACCGAACGGTCCTAATGACCTTTCGATTACAGATTTAGAATTTTTCTAAGTTATGTACATATAGATAATCTCATACCAAAATCATACATGCAGTACATTAAACAACATAACATACTTTTCATATTTAATCAAAATCATACAAAATCATATACTCAAACTATCATACATTAATTCATAAAAATATAATCCAATGAAATTTATTATAAGCTTCCCTTACCTCTATTCCAGCTAACTTCTAGTTCTACCACAAGATTTGACTGAACGTCCAACCGCTCAGATTTGAAAACTGATCGGATAGGATGAAAGCTCTTGACACCAGGATTAATAATTCTGAAGGAAGTTGAGGATCGGAGATGAAACGGTGGTCGGAGTTCTAGAGAGAAGATCTAGGGTTTAGAGAGAAGGAGGAGAAAATATAGTTTTCAGAATATTAGGTTTGCTGAAGAAGAAGAAGATTGCATGCAAAAAGTACTTGCATTGTTTTCTTCTTACCTTCAACACTAACGGTCGGCCACTCACCGGCTGCCACCTGGTCTCCACTAAAAAGTCCAGTCTAATCCAAGCGCGCCACCTGTTTCCCACTTTCAGGGTTTTTCCTGTTCTGCCGTCTCTGCACGAATTACGAAGGGAGGTAGTTTAATGTTTGCAGAATTGGTCTCCCACTCACCAGGGGAGACCGGCCGGTCGACACGTGGCCGTGTCTAATAATGCTTAATTAATGGGATGTGACATTCCCCCCAACAAATAAAAAAATTTTCGACCTCGAAAATTAGAGTGTACCTTCAAACAAGTGAGGATAAGCCTCTCTCATTTCTTCCTCACGTTCCCAAGTGATGTCGCCAGATCGATCATCCCAGATGACTTTAACATAAGTGGTACGTTTGTTGGATGGTCGCCTGATTGCATACTCTTCAACTCTCACCGGTCGGACTTCCATCGAACAATTTTCCTTAAACTGAATGTTGTCGGCTTCAAGCACATGTGAAGGGTCGGCAATATATTTTCGGAGTTGTGATATGTGAAAAACAGGGTGAAGTTTGGACAAAGGAGGAGGCAAGGCCAGTTCATATGCTACCGGTCCAATACGCCTCAGAATTTGATACGGACCAAGGAATCGGGGAGATAGCTTCTTTGGTCGAATGACTCTTCCAACACCAGTCATTCGGTCCAGCTTGAGAAAGACATGGTCTCCCTCCGCAAATTCCAACGGCTTCCTTCTTCTATCGGCATATGACTTCTGTCTGCTTTGGGTCGCTTTCAGTCTCTCTTGAATCAATTTCACCTTCTCAGTTGTCTGCTGCACGATCTCTGGTCCAGTTAATACCGCTTCACCTTCCTGGAACCAACAAAGAGGCGTTCGGCATTTCCTCCCATAGAGAGCTTCGAACGGCGCCATTCCAATACTTGAATGAAAGCTGTTATTGTAAGTGAACTCAGCTAACGGCAAAATCTCATCCCAAACTCCCAAATGATCCAGCACACTAGTTCTCAATAAATCTTCTAGAGTTTGGATGGTTCTTTCTGATTGACCGTCCGTTTGTGGATGGTACGCAGAACTCATTTGAAGTTTGCTTCCCATTTCTTGTTGAAGCGCTTGCCAAAACCGAGATGTGAATCTTGGGTCTCAATCTGACACTATTCCGGACGGCACTCCGTGTAATCGGACAATTTCCTTAATATATAGCTGAGCTAGCTTGGACATAGGCATTTTCAAGTTGATAGGGAGGAAATGTGCGCTCTTGGTCAGCCTATCAACTATTACCCAAATTGCATCATGGTGTCTAACTGTTCGAGGCAGATGAGTTACAAAATCCATGGCAATACTATCCCATTTCCACTCAGGTATCTCTAAGGGCTGTAGTTGGCCGCTCGGTTTTTGATGTTCTGCTTTGGCTCGTTGACAAGTTAAACACGAAGAGATAAACCGGGCGACGTCATTCTTCATTCCCGGCCACCAGAAAGACATTTTAAGGTCATTGAACATTTTGTTCATACCGGGGTGTATACTTAAGCGACTCTGGTGAGCTTCTTCAAGAACTAATCTTCTTAGAACTTCATCGTTCGGAACGCACGTTCTACCCCGGTATCTTAGAAGACCGTCTGTGCCGTAACTAAAATCTTTGTGTAGTTGAAAACCGGTTGGCTTGCTTACCTTTTGCAACTCTTCATCCAGCAATTGTTTCTCTTTTATTTTCTCAAAGATATTGCTCGACAGCCTCATATTACAGCACCTTATCCCGCTTGGTTCTAGTTCACTTTGGAACTTCAAATCCCGAAAGCTCTCTACCAAATTCAGCTCTTTTATCATCATTGCAGATATATGGACGGTCTTCCTACTCAAAGCGTCCGCCACTACATTTGCTTTTCCCGGATGATATTGCAGTTCAAAATCGTAATCTTTCAAAAATTCCATCCATCTTCTCTGCCTCATATTCAACTCCTTTTGATCAAACAAATATTTGAGGCTCTTATGGTCGCTAAATACTTGGAACTTAGCGCCATATAAGTAATGTCTCCAAATCTTCAGTGCAAACACTACGGCCGCCAACTCCAGATCATGAGTTGGATAATTCCTCTCGTGAGTCTTCAATTGCCGAGAAGCATAGGCAACGACCTTCTCTTCTTGCATCAAAACACAACCCAAACCTTGATATGATGCATCACAGAATACGACAAAAGGTTGGTTGACGTCCGGAATAACCAAGACTGGAGCTTTAGTCAATCGCTGTTTCAATTCCTGAAAGCTGGACTCACACCGGTCGGTCCAGACGAACGGTTGATCTTTTCGAGTCAACTGAGTTAAGGGTGCTACTATCTTAGAAAATCCTTCAATAAACCTTCGGTAGTAGCCAGCCAACCCAACAAAACTTCTAACGTCCGAAACTGAACGAGGTGTTTCCCATTCCAGGACCGCTCGTACTTTGGCCGGATCCACAGCAATTCCGCCGGCCGAAATTACATGTCCAAGAAACTGTACTTGCTCCATCCAGAATTCGCACTTGGACATTTTAGCGTATAGCTGCTTTTCTCTTAACACACCAAGAACTATCCTTAAATGATTTTCATGTTCCGTTCTGTTCTTGGAGTAGATGAGAATATCGTCAATAAACACCACTACGAAGTTGTCCAAAAATGGCCTGAAGATCCGGTTCATATAGTCCATAAATACGGCAGGTGCGTTGGTAACACCGAACGGCATTACCACATATTCATAATGGCCGTATCGAGACCGAAATGCAGTCTTTGGAATGTCAGCTTCTTTCACCAAGATCTGATGGTACCCGGATCTTAAATCAATTTTAGAGAATACGGTCGCGCCGGACAGCTGATCCAACAAGTCATCTATTCTCGGCAATGGATACTTGTTCTTAACCGTCAACTTGTTCAATTGCCGATAATCCACGCAAAGCCGAGAGCTGCCATCTTTCTTCTTAACTAACAGAACAGGCGCTCCCCAAGGCGAGACACTCGGCCGAATGAACTTCTTCTCTAGTAGATCTTCAATCTGCTTTTTTAACTCAGCCAACTCTGCTGGGGCCATTCTGTATGGTGGCGCTGCTACAGGACCGGCTTGTGCAATTAAGTTGATGGAGAACTCAACTTCTCGAATCGGAGGTAAACCTGGCACTTCATCCGGAAAAACATCCATGAATTCTTCAATAACCGCTCGGTTTTCTGCCGAACGGTCTCCTTCACTTCCCTCCTCACGCGTTAATATCAGGAAACACATGGCTCCTTCTATAAGATCCTCTCGGAGTTGACCGAGAGTCATTGATAACTTTTCTTCATCACTTGGGAAAATCAACTTCTTCTTCCCGCAGTCAATGAGAATGCGATTGGTAGTCAACCAATCCATCCCTAATATTACTTCTAGGTCTTGAAGAGGTAAACATATAAGATTTACCTTAAACTGGTACCCTTCTACCTCAATAGGACATCTAATACATACAGTAGACGTCCTAATCTCTTCAGCTGCTGGGGTCGACACCACCAAATCAAGCTGCATCTCACTCTTGACTATACCCAATTTTTCAACACATGCCTTCGAGATGAAAGAATGTGTTGCCCCAGAATCAAATAATACACAGCATGGAACACCATACAGCAAGCAAGTACTGATGATAAGATTACCTGAGCTTGCTGCCTCCACTCCTGTCAACGCATAAACTCGTCCGGTTGCTTGTGCCCTTCCACTATTTCTCTGACCACTTATGCCTGCCACTGGAGGTCTCATAATTGCTCGACCTCCCATGTTGCATTCAGTGTCAAGATGGCCGTTTCTTCCACACTTAGAGCAATGCTTGAATCCTATCAATTGAGGGCAGGATGATCGGTAATGTGGCCCTCCACAATTAAAACAAGAAACAGAACCCAATTGCATCGACCGGTCGGATGAAATTGGAGGTTGAGAGGAACCACCAGTACCGGACGGTACAGGTCGAGAATAAGGTGACCTCCTTACGACTTGACCGGTCCGAGCTGGAACAGATACCCTACCGGTCGGCTGTTGCTGCTTCTTTTGTCGTTCCGCTTCAGCCATATTCCTTTCCAGCACTTTGGCTCTTTCCACAAGGGTCGGAAATGACGTAATGCACAAACTGGAGATCATCACTTTCAAGTCTGGCTTTAGTCCATTCTCATATTTCCTGCACTGCCACTCTTCGTTCATACCCATTGTATAAAATCTTACGAGGTGCTTGAAACGGTCCGTATACTCAGAAACCGACATTCCCCCTTGCACTAACTGAAGAAATTCTACCTCCTTAGCAAAACGCACGCTGTTGGGGAAATATTCTTCATAGAATTTATCCTTAAACAATTCCCAACTGATTGGGATCCGCTGTTCTTCCAGTAGCATCTTCATTGCACTCCACCAATGACATGCCTCACCGGTGAGCTGATATTCGGTGTACAACAATCTATTCTCGTTAGGACATCTCTTGGCATTGTAAATTTTCTCCATATCCCTTAACCAACGGTCAGCCTCATCCGCACTACACTTCTCGTCAAATTTGGCCGGACGGTGTTGAAGAAAATTTTCCATACTCCATTCCGTCTGATTTGGTACGGAAGAAACAGAGGGTCCACCAATCTGTACACCAGTCCTCAGTAACTCCATCAATTGCCTCTGAGTTGACTCTGCAGCTACCCTAGCCGCTTCAAAATTCTGCATTGCTATTGCATTTTGCTGAATCAAATTAGCGTTTTGTTGTTGAAGTGCCGCTAACACAGATTCCAACAAATTATTACTACTGCCGGTCACATCACGATCGGCCGGTTGTGGGGGTGGTCTTGGAGCCATTTTCTGTTTTAAACCGAAAGAAAATTCATGAATTTCCATAAGAAGTTAGAAAATCTAACTGATCATGTGAGTACACAGCACAAGCAAAGCATACTCATAACCTACAGGCTTTCTAAGGAATAAAACTGCTCTGATACCATTAATGTAACATCCCAATAATATATAACAAAAGCTATATTTTATTCTAGGAGTTATCATAAATAATATTAAAGAACAGTAGAAATGAACGAGTAAAAGTTATAAAACAAGAGCTAACATATAATATAAACTTTAACTATTCGAAGATACACAAACCGGGAATTCAAAAATTTAAGTCTAGGACGGACGGCTTTACAAAACAATTTAACCGACCATCATTTACAGAATTTAAAATATGCAACTTCTAACTAAGGACCAGGCGGTCCTTCAAAGTTCTCCGGCAGCACGTCCAAAGCTTGCTCCACTTGCAGAGCTTCTTCCAGTGACTCATCTTGAGTTCCTTCTGCTCACACCCAAAAGGACGATCATTGCAGTGAAGAGAACAACCGTACGATCAAATACCGGACGGCACACATAAAAATTACAAAGACAAACAAGGGTAAGCTTATAAAATTTCAATAAGAATTCAATTAACACAAAATCACAATCAAACTTTATGAATCCCAAGATTTTCATTCACAACCAAACGATAACATCAACAATTTAAATCATTCTAAAATTTGTCCGGACGGTATGACCCCGTATGCTCGCCGCTCTCTGCACCCGGGTGGACCTGGCTGGGATACACTCAACAAACCGCCACCCGAGGTTAGTCCAGTGAAACCACCTCGGTATAGAAATACCCTGAGGCTAAAGGACCTCCTGCCATTCCCACACATGAGTTACCCTCCTCTACTTGAGGTGGCGTAATCACGGAATATCAGGATAGAGTCAGAACCTGAGCCTTTTGCCACGGTCATACTAAACCAATTAAAATCAATCATGAGAAATTCCTCCTTGGAATTCTCTTACACAATCAATAAACCGGTCGGTTAACACCGAGTATGAACTTGTTTCTCCAGGCTACTTTAATGAATGACACAAGATCGACAATTTAGATCAAATCGAATACAATAACAATTTTAGACCGAACGTCTTTGAGACTGACATCAATAAATGAAAAAGTTCTCTTCAAACCAAGTGAGCGTCAGTACAAAACCGAACACTCTATGAGAAATCAAATATCAGTATAAGACAGAAGACTTTCAAATAGATCAAACTGTTTTAACCGGTAAGTTTTCAGAATTCAAGTACTGGTATAAAACATAGTATTTGGCAAACAAATACTCATCAATAGAAAATGAATGCTCAGTGTATGACTGAACGTTCTAAATAGTTAATATGAATCCGAATACTCGGTCTATGACCAAGTAATTAAATGCCGGTCGTTCAGTGTAAGACCGGACGTCCTTTAATAGGTAAATCTGAATGACTAACTAAACCAAATATTTTAAGTTTCCAACTGAGGTATCAGATCAATTGTTTTCAGGGGAAACCGAACGGTCCTAATGACCTTTCGATTACAGATTTAGAATTTTTCTAAGTTATGTACATATAGATAATCTCATACCAAAATCATACATGCAGTACATTAAACAACATAACATACTTTTCATATTTAATCAAAATCATACAAAATCATATACTCAAACTATCATACATTAATTCATAAAAATATAATCCAATGAAATTTATTATAAGCTTCCCTTACCTCTATTCCAGCTAACTTCTAGTTCTACCACAAGATTTGACCGAACGTCCAACCGCTCAGATTTGAAAACTGATCGGATAGGATGAAAGCTCTTGACACCAGGATTAATAATTCTGAAGGAAGTTGAGGATCGGAGATGAAACGGTGGTCGGAGTTCTAGAGAGAAGATCTAGGGTTTAGAGAGAAGGAGGAGAAAATATAGTTTTCAGAATATTAGGTTTGCTGAAGAAGAAGAAGATTGCATGCAAAAAGTACTTGCATTGTTTTCTTCTTACCTTCAACACTAACGGTCGGCCACTCACCGGCTGCCACCTGGTCTCCACTAAAAAGTCCAGTCTAACCCAAGCGCGCCACCTGTTTCCCACTTTCAGGGTTTTTCCTGTTCTGCCGCCTCTGCACGAATTACGAAGGGAGGTAGTTTAATGTTTGCAGAATTGGTCTCCCACTCACCAGGGGAGACCAGCCGGTCGACACGTGGCCGTGTCTAATAATGCTTAATTAATGGGATGTGACATATACACACATAACTTAATCAATGATTATGTTACGACTAGCTTTTTAATCGTGATCATTATAGTTTCATTTCTTGCTTTACAAAGAATATAACCCTATCCTTTAACTTGAAGAAACGCGTTTCATTTTAACAATTCCGGTATCTTCGTTCCAATTTCCCATAAAATGAAAATCATTTTATTAAAAGTTAAAAATTATTTTATCTCTTAACTTTGAGTGAAAATTAGAATTGATTATCTTTAAAACTTTGACCTAATTTAATCCCAACTTTAGAAATGTACTAATTTAGTCCTTTTAACAAAATTTTATTAATTTTATTTGATATCTCAAATACGTTTCTGAGTTAATATGAAAGGCAAAATGTGTCAAACAATGTAAACAATCCAAATGTTATCATAAAATTGAATAAATCTAACGAAATTTTCATACATTTTAGAGTTGGAGGAGTAAATTAGGGTTGAAGAGTGACTGCTTCTGTTCCTTTTCATACAATCTTATGCCTAATTTACTCTTACCTTTCAGATGTTGGCACTCATGGGAAATTCCAAGACGAAAACAATTATCATAACTGGCCACTCCATTGGAGGAGCCACTGCCTCACTATGCGCTCTTTGGCTATTGTCTTACCTCCAACACATATCTTCTTCTGTGTCGGTCTTATGCATCACTTTTGGTTCACCAATGCTAGGGAATACCTCTTTCTCCCATGCCATACTCAAACAAAGATGGGCTGGAAACTTCTGTCATGTGGTCTCAAACCATGACATAATGCCAAGGCTGCTCTTTGCACCCATAACCCCTTACACTGCTCAGCTAAACCTCCTGCTTCACTTTTGGCGACTGTCCACAGCTGCTCCAGCCTTTGGGAAGCTTGCAGTTCCAGTTTCTGACCAACACCAGGAGTTGTTCAACGTTGTAATGAGTTCCTTAGATGCAGCCACACAAGATGGAAAAGGGTCTGAAATTTTGTTTCACCCATTTGGGAGCTACCTTTTTGTTTCATCAGAAGGAGCAGTTTGTGTGGATAGTTCAACCGCTGTTATAAAGATGATGCATTTGATGTTTACATCTGGTTCCCCATGTTCCAGTATTGAGGACCACCTCAAGTATGGAGACTATGTTAAAAAATTGTCTTTGCAATTCTTGAACCATAAAAATTCCATGCAAGGGGACATTCCTGATTCCAGCTATGAAGCAGGACTTGAATTAGCGGTTCAGTCTTCAGGTTTAGCAAACCAGGTAAATACACATGATTCGTAGTTTCTCCGGGAAGGAGATTTCACTAACAAATTACTTTCATTGTACTGTATTTAGGAATCGGCCAAGGAATGCCTTAAGCTGACAAGGAGAATGGGTCCTTCACCAACCATGAATGCTGCTATGTTACCAATTAAATTATCAAAGATCGTGCCTTATAGGACTGAAATACAATGGTACAAATCCTGGTGTGACCAGCAAGTTGATCAAATGGGATACTATGACTTGTTCAAGAGGAGAAGAAACACTTCGAAAAAAATGGCCATGAAAGTCAACATGAATCGTCATAAACTCGCCAGGTTCTGGAACGATGTGATTGAAATGTGGGAGAGAAATGAGCTGCCCCATGATTTGGCAGTGCGAGAAAAATGGGTCAATGCTTCCCATTTCTACAAACTCCTGGTTGAGCCTTTAGACATTGCAGAATATTATGGGAAGGGTATGCACACGACCAAGGGCCATTACTTACAGCATGGCAGAGAGAGGAGATATGAAATCTTTGATAGGTGGTGGAAGGATGGAATTGCCGCCGCCGCAGAAGAAAACAACGAGAGGCGAAGCACGTTTGCAAGTTTGACCCAAGATTCGTGCTTTTGGGCAAGGGTGGAGGAAGCAAGGGACTGGTTGAATAGTGTTAGAAGCGAGAGTGACACAAGCAAGTTGGCTGTGCTGTGGGATAACATTGAGAAATTTGAGAAGTATGCTGTGGAACTTATTAATAACAAGGAGGTGTCTGAAGATGTTCTTGCTAAGAACTCAAGTTACAGTGCATGGGTGGATGATTTGAAAGGACTGAGGGAACTCAGAGCAAAGGTGAAGAGGTTCCCACACAACTTTAACCCATTTCTCGATGGGGAAGTAATTCCTTAGAAATTTTAAATCAAACCATGAAATAAGCTTAACTCCGTAATATGTCTATGAACCACCACTAGTATGCAAAATAATCAGAGTGCTTATGGCTTGGTTGAATCAGTATTTTACTTAAATGGCTCTTACCCTTTTGAAACAAATTATGAATGTTTTCTCAATGGAGAAGTCCAATCAACACAGCAGAATGAGAAAAAGGATATATTGTACTATTATTCTGTCTTTAAACTTCTGTAAATTACACTTTGTCATTTTGAATATCAATATTCCTGACTGGCCCTTTGAACCATTTCCTAGCATCTAACAGCCACCAAAGCATTACTAGACCCAAAGCCACCCCCAAAGCAACTGGGGCATAATTGAAAGTATCCCAATCAATTGGGTACAGAGTTGGCAAAAGGAATACAGAACATGTGTAACAAATCCATAGAAATGCCACCAGACATATTGGTCTTCTTGCTTTGCCTAAATAAAATGGCCCAGGCTTAAAGTTCTTCTCAGACATCACAAGTCTTGCAAAGATAGGAACTGCATAACCACCAACCCATCCAATTGTGCATATTGATGTTATAGCAGTGAAAACTACATTGACCTTCAAAATTGGGAGACCAAGAAGAATGCAGATTGCCGCACACAGCCACACTGCGTTTGAAGGAACCTTGTACTTTGGATGCAGTTGCCTCCATAAGTGGGAAAAGGGAACTCCCTTGTCTCTTGACAAAGCATAAACCTGAAAGTTGTTTGAGATACCCCACAAAGTAAGGAGTCATTATTCTCCTAATATCTTTTTCTGACACCAGTAGTCTCTAATCAAAGCTCAAAATTGGATAATCTAACACTTTCTTTTCTCAAAAGATAAATTCTACCAATTGAAAAGGACCTAATTACCAAAAAATTACTGTACTTACCACTCTGGCAGCACTTGTAGTAATTGAAAGCCCACCAAAAAAGAATGAACCCCAGATGACAAATAGTAGGATGATTGCTCCAGCAGAATTGTGATATCTTCCATGGAATGCATCATAGAGTATTTGTGCTGGAACGAATGCTCCAGCAGTCTCATTGTTTGGATCATAAAGGTAGCCAAAATCCTGAATAAGGGTTGAGAAGTGATGTTACTAAGTTACTATCATCCTTCGGATCATAAAATCATTTCCCTTGGGAACAAAGACCAAAAGAGGTGTCATTGCCTGGTTATATCTTCAAGATTATTGATTTTATATTATTCACTTAGATTTACATGCACTTACCTGAATGCTGAATGTAAGTGCCAATATGTAGGCCCATCCAAATACTGAAATGATCCCAATACTACCTAGTATTGCAATAGGACCATTCTTGTCTGCACCTTTAGTTTCTTCAGTTAGATGTGCTGCAGCATCATAGCCATAGAGAGAATACTGACTGACAAGAAATGATAGAATAGCAGCATACGGTTTGCTTGATATTCCTGTTGATTCAGGGGCTAATTCTAAGTGTGTAAATACAAATGAAGCAGATTTTGTGCTTAGTGCTACCAGAGGTAACATTATGACTATCACCAATCCACCAATAACCTGACACAGAATAAATGAGTGTGTTACTTCCTAATACGCCCAAAAACCTTTAAATTGTCGACCATATTATGAACTTTATTTCAGAATATTCATTATAAACAAATGAACAATTATTTGTGTTTAATCAAAACATACGCAAACTCAAAAGGGTATTTGTGTTTAATCAAAACATCAACTTAAAATACAACTTTCTCTCTCACTTCTTATGGCTTCCACCAGTTTGATTTCGTTCAATTTGAGAGAATAAAAAGATTGAACTAATGAAACCACCGTATTGGTTGTTTTGCAAATTCTTTTTTTCTTTCACAAGATCATACTGGTTTGGTTCGATTCATGGGTTTGATTTCTTAAAACATTTAAAATCAAATGATTAAACTATAGATGATCGAGTAACATTGATTACATTAAGGTTTTTACTTGAACATATAAACTAAAGAAAACCAACTTAATTGATTCGGCTTGTTGTGGTATTTTCACCAATTTAACAACCCTATTCTCTGCTATTATTTTAATAACAGAATAAGCAAGCTTAGGCCATCTTATGCAAGATTTAAAGTGTATACAAGGACGTAATAATAGTACCTGCCACCATATTGAAACTATATCAATCAAGGCAATGACTTCCAAAGCAAAAGTGTTTAGAACTGCCCATATAACAGTAAGGCCAATGTACATACATAAGAAGAGCCACTTTGGGGCAAAGTACCCTCCACCTTTGTTTGTGCCTGTTGAGAGAAGGATTATGCTCTGCAAAGTTTGTGATCCTGCATATGCCTTTTCCAACCATTATGAGTTACAATATAACATTATCTGAAAATATTGACAAGAAATTTCACCAAATTACCTGAGTCCCTATCCCAGCTATAAGGCCTATGGTCTCAAGCCAAGCGCAGCACCATGAAGAAAATGGTCCCCATTTTGGACCAGCTAAATGAGCAGCCCAAAAGTACAGAGAACCAGTCGTCTGTTAGATTCAATAGGAAATGAGTTAGTTTACTAAATTCATTCACATGTTCATTTTTGTGTGCAGAAGGAATCAACAAGTACTTTTTTTTTCTTCCATGTTGGTATCTTTCTTCCATAGCTAATCCTATTTGAAACATTGTCGAATACTAAACATTGGATATTTTAGAATTCTAAGCCTTGAAGTACTGCCACTACAAACAAATAAACTTTGTGAGAAGAAACAAACCGGAAACGATGAGCATATCTCAGCCATTGCAATCCCAACGAACCAAGTGAAGAAAGAAACCACTATCCATCCCCATACAAGAGTTGCAGGGCCAGCATATTGAAGACTAGAACCATAGAGAGGTGTAATTCCAGTGAAAAGGGTCATTGTGGAAAATGATATGGCCAGAGTTTTGAACATAGTCTGCACCATAAAAGGAAAAGCTAAACAGATTTAATCAAAAGTTAAGCTATTTCATTTTCTTAAAGCTGGGATCATGATGAACTCCATCAAACACATGATGGCAAAAAGAAAAAAAAACTGAAATAAAATAGAATACACACACCATTTCTCTTCTCAGTTCTTGCTTGTAGCCAAGCTCATTGAGCCTTTTCTCTGCTGAATCCATAGTTGTGTCTCCTGGAACTTCGGCAAAATTTCTTTCACTACAGACTTCTATTGAGGAGTTCCAAAATAAGTAATATGAAAAAGAAAATAAAAAAGAAAAAGAAAAAAACCTAACAACATAGTTCAGAAACCTCATAAATAACGATATTTGAACAGTGTTTCAGTTGAAAGATTCAAACTTTGAAGTTGCAAAATTTGAATGGTCTATTGGGGCAAGTGACAACTACTACCAATATGCTTCGTGCTGCTTGTAGCTTGAAAAGTCAGTGCATCAGTGTAATGCTTCTTATAATAGGCCAACGTAGTAATCGGTTAGTTTCAAATAGTCAAACAGTTGGGTTTTATTTTTTCGAGTTGTGTATTATATTATGCTACAACTATGAACTGGATTGATTTATGGCATCTAAGTTTGAAATACGTTTCTTGATTTGCATAGTTGGACTTTATCTACGTTGACGTTTACAGAGGAAGTGGATACAGAAAAATATACAGAAGGAATTTAATTATAATAAAACTGCTCAATTATAGAGGGTATCCTGAACATGTCCACACCTCATGTTCACATGGCAATGCACGGAATTTTAAAAAAATGAAAGTAAAATAAATTTATGTTTATAAAAGTATAACTAAAATTTAATATAATTACTCATTCAAATAATAATAATATTATTAATATTAATAATTCAAGAAAAAAATAATTAAAATATATAATGATTGAATAAGAATAACATTAGAAAAAAAAAATATATATATATATATATATAATCATTGATTAAATAATAATAAGAATAATAGTAATATTAATTAAAGAATTTTTTTTCATACAATATAATTATTGATTAAATTAATAATAATAATAACAAATTAATATTACAAATTAAAAAATAAAGTAATAATTAAATTAATTAATTAAAATATCATATAACAATTGATTATAATTATAATAACAATATTAATAGTAATAATAACATTAATAATTGAAGAAAAATGTTAAAATAAAATTTAATTATTTAATAAATTTCTAATAATAAAAATACGAGTTATATTAATAATTAAGGAAAAGAGAATGTGAGTACAATTTTGATTTTGTTTTTCAAAATAATTTAACGGTAATTAAAAAGTTATATTAATATTGAAAGTGACACTAAATGAAAGGTTTAATTTCTCAATAGGTTTCTATTTTTGTCAATAGATCCTTGTTTTTTTCGCGTTTTAATTAGGTTCTTATTTTTGTTAATTGATGCAAATAAATAATTTCCGTCAATTTCATTAAACAGTTTTAATACACGTGTCAAAAAAAAAGGTGTGTGAATTGGATTTTTTAAAAATTAGAATTAAAGAATTAAGTAAATATATTATAATTTTTGCTGAAATGAAATAAAGAAAGAGCAAAGGTGGAAAATTGTATTGTTCTTTTTGCTGAAACATCTATTGTCTTTGCAATTGGAAAATCAAAATCAAATTGGTGAAATTTTGTGTTTTAGGGTTCGTGTCATCGTTGTCTCGTGCTTCTTCCAGCCAGGTCGTGACACCATGTCTCACTAAATCAATCACCGTTTCTTCACTCTAATCCAAAAGCAAATGCACCGTGTAGCTAAAAAAATGAAATGTTCGCCTCTTCAAAGAAAAAGGAAATGCGCATCTAAAAATCCATCATGAGCCGTGACCATCCAGTTATATATGTCCGTGTGCTCGGAGCAATTATGATTCAGCTGCTCTTCATTCCAAGAGAAGAAAATAAAAATGACCGCATATTCTAAAAGAAGGTGAATCACCAGACCGTGACACCATGTTGCTTCTCTAGTTGAAATTAGTTTCCTCCTAAGTTGGACATGGCAGGAGCAGCGTGTGCTCCCAAATTTCAAGAATTAAAGTAGTGTTTTTTCCCAAGCAGTCGTCTCACCATGCACTCTAAAACTCAATGTGAAATATACCTTTTTAATTGGAAACGAAATCACCCTTGCAAAATGAAAGCAACGTTTGCAAAAAAGAAAAGAAAAGTGTTTCTTCATTCATCCTATTGAAAATAGCGTAAAAAACATTCAAAGGCTCATCCCCTGTTCAAAGAAAAGGTCTGAGAAATGAGTGTGGCGATTGGACACCAGATCGAGTCGAAGAACAAGTTGAATGTGAATTCTTCATTTCATTCTTCATTGTGCATCCACTCAAACAACAACATCTGGATGAGAAACGAGCCCTAAAACACAAAATTCCCCCAATTTGATTTTGATTTCCTAATTGCAGAGACAATGGATGTTTCAGCAAAAAGAACAATACAATTTTCCACCTTTGTCCTTTCTTTATTTCATTTCAATAAAAATTATAATATATTAAATTTAAAAAAATCCAATTCATACACGTTTTTTTTTACATGTGTATTAAAACTGTAGTGTCACCCGGTCACGTCACACACTCATTAACACCGTTTGATGAAATTGACGGAAAGAATTCATTTGCATCAAATTAACAAAAATAAGGACCCAAGACACCAAAAAAACAAGGGACCTATTTGAAATTTTAGACGAAAATAGAGACCTATTGAGACATTAAACCTAAATGAAAATAATAAAGTGTAACAAATGTTTTCAGTCTCCAATGAATACCAATTACTAATAATTAAACGAATAATTTAAAATAAAATATATTTATTGATTCAAATAATAATAATAATTATAATTATAATTATAATTATAATAGTATTGTTAATGAGTAATTGATGAAAATGTTTTAATACAATATAAATATTTATTAAAATAATAATAATAATAATAATAATAATAAAATTTAAAATAAAATTAAGGTTTAATCATTTCAGACGTATCTTTTTATGCATAATCGTCTCAAATAGATCCTTGTATTATTTTTTTATCTCGATTAGGTCCCTGTATTTATAAAATTGAATCAATTAATTAAACTAGACGGCGTTAAAATTTCTAATTTGTGGCATGATGACTGTACAAATGTTAACTACGTGGCAGAGAAAGTTCACATTACGTGTAATTTACAAATGAAAAAGAATTGGGATTTCATTAAATCCCTAAATTTGAACAAGATTTCTTTTTCGAACAGACCATCACCGTGGTCGCCATCGACAATGACGTCATGAACGCCCTCATCGACAAGCACCTCACCCTCCCCATCTGCTTTCAGTTCGCGCTATCATCTTCACTTTGCCACTTTTTTCAAAACCCTATTTTTCTCATCTTCTCCATCGTGCCTTGAGCCTTCACTCGTTTTTCCATCTTCTCCACTATGCGTGTTGTACCTTCACTCGTTCCTCACTCGTTGAGATCCTAAATGTGTATTCCAAATAAGCACTTGGTACATAATAATCCCACCTAGTTTGATGTATGAAACAAATTCTAGGAGATTGGAATTAGTGAATGATAATTTTGTGAGTTGGAAATAGAGAAGTTGTTGATGTGGCAAAGAGTTTATGCTTTGATGTTATCTTGTAACTATCAAATGAGTGGAGAAAGACGTGAGCATGCTAACAAAAATGGTTAATAAGATCCATCAAGAAGGAAAAATCAAACCACGAAAACATACATGATTGGTTTCTACTTTGTACTCAATATTTTATTCAACCCATTTTCTTGGTTTAGGGTTAATCTACTTACCGGTTACAACTATATATGTGACAAATGGAAACTGCATTTTGATTGAAATGATTTGGTACAAGAACTAATTGATAGCAATCTTTTGCTTGGGTTCTGTCATTCTCTGATATTTTTGTTTTGACATTATGAGAGGTATTAGATCTTGTCATATAATATCTTTTACCCTATTTCAATTCGATAAACTCAATTAAGACATTTCTCTTTCAATAAGCTTTAGCATTTGTATGCTAAGAAGCATAATTTACCTTTTTTCACCACAATTTTCCATTTTACTTCTCTATTTTTAGAGTAAAGCATCAGGTTCTCCTACAGCTCCATCTGTTCAGGTATGTAATTACTCGCTTAATTGTGGAAGTTTTCTTTATTTCTAGTTTTCTTTATCTATATTAAATATGCTGAAATTATGTCAGCCTGTCAGCAGTCCTGCTACAACTGTATCAACATCCAATTCCAACCCAGCTTCTGATCCTCCAATGCAGACTCAATGAGTCTATCTTTGAGGAGGTCGATTTCTATAATAGCTAGTCACTTTTTTTTTATTTATTTTATCCCGTTTTGTAGGGCTGCGAACAACATCATATTTAGCAAGGCCTTCGCTGACTTTCTAAGAGGCCCCAAAGCGCTTTTGACTTTCAAAGAAAGCATCGACAACAGCTTAACAGTTTTCTGCCCCACCAACAACGCCGTCAACGGCTTCGCCCCTGAGTACAAGAACCTCATTGACTCTCAAAAAGTTTCATTAGAAGAAGACTGAGGTGGATGAGAAACCAGAGTTTGTGCCTATCTGGTTAGAAGAAAATAAATCTAATGATGTTGAACAGGCTTCCACTGATGTTGAAACTAATAATAGAAGGTCCCAAAGATCAACATTTATGTCTACAATACTAGCAAATCATGAAGTGTTTGCAGACAGTGACATAGCAGATTCGAGAGACCTAGTTCATCTTGCGTTTCTGGCTGATGCAGAACCTATCACTTGGAGACAAGTTATTGATATAAAGGAATGGAAAGAAGCTATGATGGAGGTGATAACGGTTGAAAAACCATTATTTTCATATGCTATTTTATACCAAATTACTCCCTTTACTGCTTAGAATGAGCTTGAAATCAAACAAAACTCAATAAATGAGTCAGTCGAGAGTCAAAAGCTGTTTTTAGCGATATTATGCTTGTTGTGCATTGTTTTGTAGCAATTTTGATGGAAGTGAAGAATGAAGGTGAAGATAAAGGCCTTAGACTCAAGATAGAAGAAGAAAATCAAGAAAAGAAGAGTCTAGAAACCGTCCAGCGGCAGAAATACACCGCTGGGCGGCCAAATGCGAGAGGATGGCACCAAGGCAGGAACGCCTGGCGGTTTTGCGATAAGAGGCAAACCGTGGGGCAATGGACCCCTGACGCCGGGCGATTTTGTGGCAAAGAGGCAAACCGCCGGGCAGCATAAGTGTGATGTCGGGCGGTTGCCTGTTGGGCTTGGGCCTGTTTTCTGTTGCGCTTCTCAGTTATAAATAGTCCTGTTGCGAATTCATTCTCATTCTTTTGACAGAAGAGGGCAGCCATACCTACTTTTCACTCTCTAGAGAGGATCTCTTGGATACTTAGGCTCCTTTTCATCTTTTCTAGGGTTTATTTTCCATTTCTTCCATTATTTTCATCTTGGTTCACCATGACAATGGTGAACTAAACCCTTTTGTTGTTGGGGGAAACAATGTAATCTTTTGAAACTCTCTTTGATTGAAACTCTTGTTTAATTATATGATTTTCATATGCTTTGATTATCAATTGTTAGGTTCTCATTTGTTCTTAAGGCTTTTATCGTTTAACTCATTCGATAACTGTTGTTTGTCTTTATTGATACGGGAACGTACGATAATGTCATGAACTGGTGAGAAATTCCTTGATCAATGAAATACCACCTAGGGATAGGGAGGTATGACGGTCAATTGTTTTTGCTTCTGTTCGGTAATGCGTTGGTAGTTACTAGGGGAGGCTAGGGATAGCAAGCCGATAATTAGTAATAGGCTCTTTTCGCCGAGGGATCGGGCTAAGGGTAGGCCAAGAAAGTTTGCATAACAATTAGATAACAAGCAAATTAAACAAGATGAGTAAATAAGAGAGGACAGATAAGATGAAATTGTAAACCTCCAACAACTCCACTCATCCATACTCTTTTTTGTCAATTGAATTAACCAAATTGCATGTTTATTATTTTAATTCACACGAACGATAAGGTCGTGAGTCCTTTGGGAGAGAACGATATCGGGTTCTACCGATTTTATTACTTAGAACGATCTGGTACGCTTGCCAGTGAGTCAACAGGAGGAGCTAAAGACAATTGAAAAGAATAGAACTTGGGAGATGGTAGAATTACCTCAACACAAACAACCAATTGAGCTAAAATGGGTGTTCAAAACCAAGTACAAACTGGATGGTGGTATAACGAAGCTTAAAGCTAGGTTAGTAGCAAAGGGTTTTCTGCAGAAACCAGGAGTTGATTTCACGGATGTTTTTGCACTAGTTGCAAGCCTTGAAACAGTAAGATTGATGGTAGCAATGGCCAGTTTTAAGAGCTAGAAAATTTGTCAACTGGATGTGAAATCAACATTTTTGAATGGTCAACTAGAAGAAGAGGTCTATGTGAGACACCCCCTGGTTTTGAGAAGAAAGGGGAAGAGTTGAAGGTTTATAGACTGAACAAAGCCTTATATGGGCTTAGGCAAGCACCACGGGCCTAGAACAATCACATTAAAACATTACTTCTTCAACTAGAATTTCATAAATGCTTTGTGGAGTTTGGAGTATATATGAAGTCTATTGAATGACAAAGTATCTTGTTGATCTGCTTGTACATAGATGATCTTCTTGTAACTGGAGATTCTGAAGAAGCATTTGTAGAATTCAATAAGAGAATGAAATAGGAATATGATATGACTGATCTAGGAAAGCTGAATTAATTTCTCGAACTCGAGTTTGTGGAGACAACGAATGAAGTATTTCTGCACCAAAGAAGGTATATTAATGAAGTTTTGAAGCACTTTAACATTAAAGACTGCAACAATGCACCAATTCCTGTTGCAAATTTGAAGCTGACAGAACAACTTGATGAAAAAAGTGTGGATGCTTCGTTGTACAAACAGATTGTAGGGTCATTGAGATATATCTGCAACAGCAGACCAGATATAAGCTACGGTGTTGGATTGTTGAGTAGGTTTATGAATGAACCTAGGCTATCTCACATGACAGCTAGCAAATATGTCTTGAGGTACTTAAAGGGAACGACTAACTTTGGTCTTTTGTTTCCGAAAATGTCTAGCAGAGTGGAGGGTACCTTGGAGGTTTGGAGTGACTCTGACTAGTGTGGAGATAAGGTTCATAGAAGAAATACCTTTGGTTATTTCATCAAATACACAGGAGCACCTATTTCCTGGTGTTAAAAAAAAACGTGGTAGCACTTTCATCTTGTGAAGCAGAATACATAGCTTCTATGGAGACAACTTGACAATGCATGGAGACACGTCTTGGTGATCTAAGGCTTGAGTGTAAAAAGCCAATACAACTCTTGGTAAATAAAAATCTATCATTAACTTGTCAAAAAACCCAGTATTTCAAGAAAGTAGCAAACACATTGAGACAAAATTTCATTTCTTCAAGGATTTGGTCAACAAATAAAGGATTGAATTAAGTCACTGTTCATTAAGTAGCTGATGTTTTTACAAAGGCTTTTAGGAAGAATAGGTTTGAAAGATAGAGAGAGTTACTAAATGTTAAACCTATAGAAAGTTTGGTTTAAGGGGATGTATTGTTGTAACTCAAACTACCATAATTGTCATTCTGACAGTTAGACCATTTACTTTCTCTGCTACATATATCTCTATATTCCTTCATTCATTTAATAATGAAAAATATATCTCACTTTCTTTATCTTTCTTTCTTTGCATAATTCCCTCTTTTGCATAACTTTCATAAGGTACATTGGGCTAACAAGTCAATGCAACAACAATTTCAAACAAACTTAATTTAAGCATATAATTAAGAAATTTTAAAAAATAAATAATTCAACTTATTAAGCATATAAAAAATATATTAAAAAATATTTCAAATAATAAAAAAATCAAATAAAATTTTTAAAGCCAATCCATAAGAAAAAAAAATGTGGGAGCGCAAAAACTAAGAATCACAACAATACAGGAGGACTACAACCACGACAATGACGGTACCAAAAACGTTAATGCAAAACCAAGACTCCAATGGTGGCACCAAACAACAAAATAGCAAAAATATTATGAAGAAAGAGCAAAAAAACATTAACAAGCAACAATGAAGGAGAAATGGACAACTTCTACCGTGTAGGGATGCAACATGAATCATGACCATTCGTGGACATGTAAAAGTTTACAAATAAACCATATTCATAAAGATATAGGGTATAATTCTTTCTAAAATCGTGCTTATACTTTCGTAGTTATAATATAAACTACGATTTTATCTTAATCGTAATCTATATCCTTTATGAAATTAAAATATGTCATCGATTTTTTTTATAAGTTACATTTGTTTTTCTTCTTAAAACCATAACCTTATGACATAGTTAAATGTGATATTTACGCTAGAAACCTATTATTCTCTAAAAACTTATCTTAAAAGACATAGACATAATCATGATTCATTAAATTTGGCCAAATAAAAAAAAATAATTACTATACTAAAAATTGTGATAAAAGAAATTAAATTATGATTTAACTGTTCATCAAATACAACCATCTCAACCATGAACTTTGAAATAATGTTAACGAATCTCCATAATCAATCACTAATAATCGAAAGACTCTAGACCAATCACTTAAATTGAAAGAAGAATATCAAGACCAATGCCTCAGGTATATTTCAAAGACCTCAAGAGTAGAAGAATTTCATGAAATGTGTTTTATGATCTTAACATGATTGTTATACATTATCATCCTTTTGCATTCCAAAATCAATTAAATGCAAAATCAGACATAATTGAAAAGAAAGTCCAGGACAAATGCCTCACCTAGATGTTAATTTCATAAACCATACTTAATATAATATATTGATTGATTAATTCTTTCAATTTGTTATTTGGAATCTCAATTTAAATGACCACATATACTTTTAACTAACCTATTAATTCAATCCTATTTGTTAAAGTTAGAGAAAAAGAAAAAGAATAACTTCAATTCTAATTTCAACAATTTCAATCTCAAAGAGTCAACATAATTAAAGTTATCAAGTATAAAATATTTTCGTCATGTATAACAATCTATTATTATAAGAGAGTGTAATTTTTAATAATATAATTACATGTTTAGTTAAATTCAACTAAAAATAATTAATAGACTAATTTTTATGAATATGTTTATCTACTAAAATATGATCCTAGAATATTTTATCTTATTAATTGGTATAATACATAATAAGTTTCTTTTTCTAGAAAGCATTTTATATTTTTTAGAGCTGTCAAAACGGATAATCCAGTTCAACCTGCCCCGACCTACCACGGGTTGGTGGGTAAACGAGTTTGCTCACTAGTCCACTTAATTACAATTCTTATTAAATAAAAAAATTACAAGCTTTCTATAATTTAAACCTAAATAAACTTCACTCCCAAATTTCATTTTCAATATGAATGTTTAATTAATTTTGAAAATACAGAATCTAAATAATTTTTTCAAGCAAAAAAAAATAATAAATATAATTTGTATAAAATTAAAATTAAATTTTAATAAAATAAAATTAGATAAGTGAATTGGTGGACCAACCCGATCCACTACGGGTTCAATTCGCATGAACCGGATTGAAATCTGACCCGTATAAAAAAATACATTTTTTTCAAACCTAATCCAACTCAAACTATTGATGGTTTAAATTAGTTGGCGAGTTGGGACAGTTATAATTATAATTTTATATACTCATATTAAAAAGGCATTATCATTAGTTAGTAAATATGCTAGATTCTTCAAACCTAAAACCATGTCATTTGGTCCTTATTGCTAGTTATAATATATATATATATATATATATATATATATATATATATATATATATATATATATATATATATATTTATATTTATATAAAAGGAAAATGTTCTTTTAATTGTTAAAAAAAGTTGTTATATATATAAATGTGTATTAGACCAGTGGAGAGAGAGAGGGAAAGAAGAAGATGAAGAAGGAGAAGCAGAAAAGCGAGTTTGAGTTCTGCAAAGCGTGCAACATAAACCACGACCAAGGTCTCCGCCACAAATACTTCCCCAACCACAAGAAATCGCTTTCCAGCTTCCTATCCCGCTTCCGTAAAAAACTCTCCGACGTTCGCTTCTTCCTCAACGCCCCTATCCCTCTCGATCCCCAACTCGCTTCTCGCAATCGCTTCTGGTGTGTCTTCTGCGACCAAGACGTCCACGAACACTCCAGTTCCTTTGCCTGGTACATTATCTATCCACTTTATTTATTCAAATCAAATCACTATGACCAAGCTCTGAATATTTTCAATGGATGCCATCGGTTCTTGTGATAGCGCCAATGCGATTCGCCACCTCGCCAGTGCCCAACACGTGAAGAATTTGAGGCATTTCTTCTGGAAATACGGCGCTGCCGTGAATCAATTGGACGCGTTTATGTTTTCCGATGATGATGTGACTAAGGTAATCCCCGAATTGTATCTGTTTTATTTTGTGTTTCCTTGCAGGTTTGGGAAATTGAGAAATAATTGTTGATTTGTTGTTATTTCCACTTTGCGACTTCAGTGGGAGAGGAAGTGCGAGGCGCGAAAGGATGAAACCAGTGAGGGAAGTCGCAGAACAGTGGTGGGTCCTTCAAGTGATGATCATATCCATAATGAACTCACCAGTGGAAATAGTGATAGTTTTGAGAAAAATGTTTATTCCCATTCTGTGAATCTGTATCCTTCAAATCCTGTTTTGCCTTTACAAAGCTATACAAATGAGTATCAGATATGTAGTTCAGGACTCTCTGGAATCGCTAATGTTGCTACCTCGTCGGAAACGTGCCCTGATGCTAAACCGTTTGCTTTGCCAGATCTTTTGGGTATATGCTTACCCTGTCTAATGAAAATGTGTTTATTTTTTTAACACTTTACAACTATCATCTATAGTGAGATTCGATATTTTTGGTTTTAATTTGATATTTTCGGTGTGCTTTTATTGTGTCTCAGTTGAAAGGAGAAGCCATTCTCTCCCTCATGATGGTAGACAATGGTCAAGTAATGGTTACTCCGGTCATAAACAGGTTTGTTTGGTCTTTAAGCTTTAATTGTTTCAAATAAGTCATCCGAAATTTAACTATTCGAGTTTCAGACTATCGGTAACTTCATTGGTAAGCAAGCAAGATGGACTTGTTTGGGTTTTTGCCTAGTTTTAAGTCTTCTAGTTTTTGTGTCTTGATGATCAGGATTATGTTTGGTGTAGAACACTGCGTATTTGTACTTCTTTTAATTTCTAATTTATCTTTTAACACTTTTCATATTCTTCTACAGTGTTGTACTCGTCTAACCTTATTTTTAATTCGGTATTAATAAAAAATATTGCATTTTGTATCAATGTACCAGGGGCGTGACAATGGTAGAATGGTCAGTGGTGAAAGCATTCATGAGGGTATCTATTTGTAATTATGAACATATTCTTTTGTTACCATCATTATAGTACTGTAAAGATGAAAAGTATGTGCGAACTGAATATGTAAACTTACCTGCGCTGCTGATTTCGTGTATGTACAAAATATCTAAGATTTACATGAATGAGAAAGCGTTTTAAGATTTTACTACTCATACATAGGTTGATTGAAGTGGTCAAGTAGAATGATGATGCATTTTCTACTATGATCCTTTTACGTTTTCAGGTGTACAATTGATCACTCAGATTTCTTCTGTGCCTACTGAAAGTGCTGATAAAAAAGTTTATTCTGAAGCACCTCCACCATGGATTGACACAACTGAGGCAGTTCAGATGCATTCTAATTCAAACAAGTTGGGGAAGTCCAAAATGTTGAATCCAAATCGGGTAGGAGCAGCTTGGGTTGGAAAGAGAAAGATTGAAATGGAGAAGGAAAAGAGGGGAGAGACAAAAAGGAATGGGTGTGATGCCAACTGGCTTCCTAATTTTGGTAGAGTCTGGCAATCTGGTAGCAGAAGAGAATCCAGAAAAGAGTTTGAGAGGGAGAAACAGTTACAGAAGTTAAAAGGTGAAGCAGAGTCTAAGATGGCAATCAAGATACAGCCTTATGTAAGCAAAAGAATGGTGAGTTCTATTCTATGGTGTCAATTCTATTTTCTAAAGATCAGTGGTTTTATTACGTTTGAAATTGTCAGCCAAATTGATTTTGGATGACTTAAGTTGCCCAAATCCATCTGGATGATAGATGAGATGCAAAAAGGCCTTAAGCTCATTATACCAATCTAGCCCAGATTGTCTAAAATGGTGTCATGTACCCATTAGTTGATGATGCATCTTAATTTTTTAAACATGCAATGTCAACACAGTTTGCTTCAGATGGGGTGATTAATGGATAGCACAGTTGTTATAAATGATTTTTCTGGTAAAATGCCTGGACCAGCCTACTTGGTGATCAGAAACAAATCATAATATCTGTCTTAAGTTGTCGAGAAACAAACAATAGAAGCTGGTGGGTTATGTTAGGTAACAGTTAGTCTGGTTTGGCGTACGGCTGTTTAACTCCAAATTATTATTGTACCTTATGCCCTTTTAACTTAAATTAGTTTCTGTTTGTCTGTTTGATGAGTGTTTTTTAAATTTTAAATGTTTAGGAGTTGATCTCTTTCTTAGTTTTTGCCCATCTAAGGTGGCTTCATGGCAAATAGTACATGGTGTCGTGACCCTCCTTCCATGGATGAAATGCAAAGCAAATTGGCAAGTGAATGAGATTTTTATTTAACGCTGAAATAAAAATTAAAGAATCCATAGAAATCATTATTGCTCATCTCTGGGGTAGGTTCAAGGCAACACTGCATAATGTGCTCGCCCTGCCTTGGGTGAAAGTAAAAACACACTGGCAAATGGATATTTGAATTTATAGCGCTAAGTTTAGTTGTTAATTTTGGATTTTCCTTCATCCATGTACTATCATATTGATATTTCAGTTATCATATGTAATTATTAGATCTGCTTCTTTTGTGTGTTCTTTGCAGCGGATGGATTGTCGGGGTCATAATGGAAGCGGATGAAATTTCTTGTCGCAAAGATGCTCGGGGACTGAAATCCGTATGGTAAATATGCATACCAACATCTATTGCATTGGAGGTAAGAAGACTGGAAAAAATTTACAAGGTGCAATGCGGCACGTTTATGTCAATCCTCGGAAAAAAGTACCTCAGTCATTGCGCAGTATTAAAGCATAGCAATAGATTACTGAAATATGTACATGCATTAAGCTAAAAACGAGGGCTGTTCGTCTGCATGAATGATTGTGATGATAGGGAAACCCATTTTACGACATTTCGATGTAAATGCCTTATGATAACAATTCTTGTTATATGGTCTGCCCATTTTTGTGCAGTTATTGGGTGCCTATTATCGCCTACCAGCTTGCTTTTGAATGTAGGGATGGTTACTATTGAATATTAATATTCAGATCGGCGCTGCCTTTCAGCATGTTGCGCTTTTACATTGAATGGAACAAACTTATCCAAAGATGTATAGAGTACTGGGATTATACTTGCCAGCTATACAAAGAATACCACTGTAATATCCTGGATCTTAACTCCTAAATTTAATCTTTCATTTCAGTTATTTTTCTGTCCAATATTTACACCAAGACAAAGTATGATAAATTTTTCATCAAACAGTAGAATCGCGACTAAAACCTATATTGATTTGTTTACTTAGTGAATCAACTATTAGGAGTTCAGCAGTATATAAACCTAAATAATTTATGAGACGAGTTCCTAAATATTTGAGCGTGAAAAAGAAATTGTGTGTTTCATGCTGCACCTCCAAAGATTTCACCTGCACTTCCAAAGATTTCACGCACGTTTCTCTCTCGACTCTCACTTTCTCTCTCGGCCCCCTGGCCCTTTTTCCCTTCTCTATTTTTTCCAGCTCTTTCACTTCTTCCCACTCAGATCCAGTTTCTTCGTGGATCAAGCATCCTTATCTATTTGGTGCATTCCTTCCTTCAAAATTCATTTTTTATATATTTATTGTATATTTGTACATGTGGAATTAGATTGCGTGTATAGAATTAAAAATTGTATGATTAGAAACTGTTTGAAGCAAATGAGTGAGGAAATAAGTTAAAAAGGTGTTTTTGACAAGAAAAAAGATTGATCTGAAAATGAGTTTTTGTAAATCTTAAATGCTTATTTGATCCCTGTGTTCAATGATCTTGAGTCCCAAAATTATCAAAATATAACCCAAAATTATCAAAATTACATGAATTGAGTCCATTCGGAGAATTTTTTTTTTCTCACTCTTCTGTTTTTCCCTGCAGCTTTTTCTCAGTTTTCTATATCTTTATTATGAATTTTTTTTTCTCTCTCTCCTTTTTTCATAAGGCAGGGGTAGCTGAATTTTGTGAAGTTTGTCTTGTATTTATGCAGGCTTCAATCTAAAAGCGTGAGAAAAGATGGCAGGATCTCATGAGCTTCGTACCCATGACTGTTCGAAATGAAAGTGAAATCTTATAATCTTCCAATTTGAAAAGCATCGAATACATTGAGCTCCGATCTTTAGTTACTTTTCAAACAAAAATCAACAATTATCAGGATTTAGTTTCATCTTTGTAAAATGCTAGAGTTGTAGTTTCACTGCAAAAATTATACTTCTACCAGAAAAACTGTAGAAAATACACAAAAGCTGTAATACACTATTTTATGATCATACCTGCAATTTGATGAATAATAGAAAACCCCACGCTAATTTCCTCCATACTTCCATACATAATAAAGTGAATTCACACTAGGGCAAAATAAATGAATCGACATTGAAAGAGGCAAGGAAACAAATATTAAGTGGAATGAACATCAATTTTGGAAGAACTCAGATTTTACAATATTTCTGCAAAAATTGGGAATAAAGTAGGATACTTTTTACTCTGTTATAAGCCACAATTTTCCAGCTGACTCACCGCAACGCCGCCGTCGTCGCTGCCGCTAATGGGTGCCGGAGAGCCTGTGAGTTGATGGTTTCAGCTTTTTTGTGTCTACGGGGGTTGCTATTCTGTGCCAAGTTTTAATCTTTCTTTTGTTTTTGGCGTGGTAGGTGGTGGTTGAGAAAGAGAATGAAACCGTGGTTGGAGTAAAGAAGGAGGAAGACTTGGAGAAAGGGGAAGTGGATGTTGAAGAAGAGAGAAAGGTTCAGAGCAATGATGTTGTGGATGATCAAAGTTATGATCATGAAGAATCTCATCTTGCAGGTTTCCACAGGTTGAACCTCACGAACCCTTTGAGAATTGTAATCAATAGTTCCACCAGAGCTGTAACTCCTTCTGCTGCTCAATCTCAACGTCCTCACACTCACATGCGCTCCACTCCAACCCCACTATAGGTACTTTTCTTTCTCTCTGCAGATGAGTGAAATGCCTTGTTCAACTCAATTTTTTTAAGGAAAATTGTAATGGGTTCCTTGAGTTTGCAGTAATTCTGTATGTGTTATGCTTGTGAATTTTTTAATGTATTCTATTCCCCTGTTTTAACAGCAGAAGAGAAGAGAGAGAAGAAAAAGCGAAAATTTCTTTGTCAGATGGAGTTTAACTCCGTTTCTCTCCATTTAACTTAATGGACTTCGTTCATACAATTTTTGATAACTTTGGAATACACTTTTAAAAAAACTGAAAATTATCACTAAAGATAAGAATAAGTAAGCATTTAATCCTATTTAGAAATGAAAAACTGCCTTCTTTATTGAAACAAAAGTCGATGTTTTCTTTAGATAAAATTGGTTTTCCAGATTTGATGAAGCAAGAATCACATCTCTAAATCTGATTTTGTCTTTTTTCAATTTTAATAATTTTTTTAAAAGATTTAATTTTATTTTTAATATGATTTTAAATTATTTAAATTTTATATAATAGAATTTGTTTTATTGTTAATAAAATTTTAGTATTTGATACACATTTCTTTATTTTAATTAATTAATTATATTTTTACTAAATTTTATTGTTTTGAATTATTTAATGTTTTATTGTTTTTTAATTTTTTTATAATTAAGATATTTTGTTATTTTTTAATGAAATATTAGGATTTTATAATTATATAAATATTTTAATTAATTAAATTTACTTTGAATTTTTGTAATTATTTAATATTTATTTAATTTTTTAGAATTTAATGTTTTTTATTTGTAATAATATATTAGTATTTTATAATTACATAATTATATTAATGAATTAATTGATTTGATTTGAATTAAACTAAAATTGAATGATTTAATAATATTTTAAATAAAGTCTTAGCTGTGTTTTTAATTGTGGATTTTATATAATTATAAAATCATTATATTTTTAATTGTGGATAAATATTATATAATTATAAAATCATTAATTAAAATATTTATATAATTATTAAATCTTAATATTTCATTAAAAAAAAGTAACAAAATATCTTAACATTATAAAAAAATTAAAAAACTATAAAGCATTAAATAATTCAAAAGGACAAAATTTAATAAAAATATAATTAATTATATATATATATATAATATTAAAATTATTGAAAACCTGATTCTAATCATATAAAATTTAAATAATTATAAATTTTATTATTGAACATCTGATTGTCTTTATTGAATTTCGAAATTCAATTAAAAAAAAATCAATTTTTAAAATAGACTTGAATTTTTGTTTGTATCCGATTTTAAAAATAAAACTATTTTGTTTTTCTATTATTAATTTTGTAAGAATTTAATCCCTTCCATTAAATAATTAGTAACTTCACTTTTCTTCTTTCTCATCTGGTTTTCCTCTGACACTTTTTTTTTCTCTTTTTTATTTCTCTTTCCATTGACTATCTCGTTAACTACCTTCACATCTTTCTTTCTCCATTAATGTTTTATTTTTGTGATTAAGGTTGATTTCCACAATAGTATTTTATCGTAGATCATTTTATGTACTGAAACCTTGGGCCGTCCAAATAGCAAGTTTTTTTTTTTTTTCTAATCAAGTGCTAAATATTTGAGACATCAAGGTTGTGTAGTAAAGTGAGTTTGGAAAATATAAAAAATTAACTTCCAAAAATCTTTTCACGTGTCAAAGAGGCTTTGAACATTGTTGGCTTAAACTAAAATTGTTCCAACATTTTACAGTATTCATTTATACGTTGCTCCTTGAAAATAGAGTACGTTATCAGCTTTTAATTCATGAAGAGCCACACTTGAAAAAAATGAGGTTGCAGCAGCAAACAATCTGGGTGAGAGGGAGGTCATAGAAACCTTTTGAAAGAGACCTTATCATTTTGTTTGATTCCTAAATTGTTGTGTTGGCACAGGAGAGAGAAGAAATAAATAATGAGAGAGAAAAAGGTGAGAGAGAAGTAGTTATAATGATACTGTGATGGAAAGAGAAGAGAAATAGGAGAGAGAGAAAGATATGTCAGTATTAGCAGAAGAGAGAGAAGAAGAATTAACACCGTTACACCTTAGTTAACGGAAACAACCTATTGCAAGCAAAATAAAAGACCTGAGAACCTAATTAAATCAATTTTAAAACTGAGTGTGACTAAATAGGTATTTAAGCCTTTGTTTTAAACCTAGTTTGTAATAGTACAAATTGTAATTGTACTCAGACAATCTAATTCTACATGTACAAACATACAATAAATAAATAATTGAACTTTGAAGGAAGAAATACACCAACCTTTGTATTCAATTTGAATAAGGTAAATTGAAAAATCTAAATTATCATACATAGATATTAAGATTCGTAAAAAAGTTTTCCAAGGTCCATAATCCTTTCTTTCCACATACATTCTACTGATATTCATTGTAGTTCAGAGTAAAAGGACATGATTTAGTTTGTTAGCACACTATTAGGCCTCTATGTGGTATTTCGGAAAATGCTGTATCTTGCCATAATAAATTACCTATGTCTGGTGCACCATGACTGCATCTGCACCTGCTTTGTTGATTCTATCTTTATTTAAAGTGTGTATTATTTACGTTTGAGAACTAGGACTGGGCACAGTTTACTTAGAAACTGTAAACTATAGTTTATCTGTACTCTTTTAAACTAAAAATAACTTAAACTATTTTTACTATAACCTAATTAACTGTTTAATAATTCAGTTCAAATATACTGAACTTACATTATTTTTAATATAGTTAACTGTACTGTACTGGTTTAGGTTTCATATTTGGGTTTCTCTGCAGTGTCTTTCTTCTTTATCACTTCGATCACTTCCTTTATCTTTTTTTCAAGGTCTTCACTCCATCCATTATTAGACCTTTTCCTCTCTTGTGTTGTACTTTTTCTCTGGGACTGAGACGAAGGCCACCATACCGCAGGTTCATATTTTTGGGGAAACTTGTCGAGCATGGCTCCCAACAAGGGAAGTGGGTAAGCTCTGTCGAGTGCTAACACCTTCTCTATTGAACTCTTCACATCTTTCTCTGTGGGATTTCCAATAGTGAATAGGGTTTGGATCTGGGTATGAAGCTCTTTAAACAACCTTGTAGCATTGCGTTACTCCTCGGCGAGTTGTGAGGGCTAAATTTTGTTCACGATGAGTGACATCCCTGTGGCGGCAGAAAACAAGAGCGTGGATGATAGTTTCAAGGCCAAAAGCGGTGCCCAATGTCACTAGTGGTGGCTGCAACAACGGGTAGTTTTGCAGACTGTTGATTCATGGTGATTTCAAGGACTAAAAAGATTTTAGTACAGTTCAGTTAAACTGAACTAAAAAAATAGTTCAGTTCAGTTACTCTGAACTAGTTCAGTGCAGTTTTTTTTTAATTAAGTTATAGTTAACCACAAATTTTTATAGTGCAATGCAGTATGGTACATTTTGGCCACCCCTATTGAGAACTCGATTGCATTTCTGTATGAAGAATTTTTAGATGACAATTCGTTTATACATTTTTATAATAAAATATAATGATTGGAATAAGAATTTTAAGAGAAATGCAAATTTTAAGAAAGTAAGAATTTATAAGAATCATTTGATTTTCTAAAATCGCATAATCTTAAATTTTATCTTAAAAAAGAAATAATAATATGAAATTGTTTATGTTCTCTTATTTCTTATATTCATATATTTTTTATATTTTTTTCAACTAGTTTGAAATCCATGTATAGATTTTTTTTTGGTTTGTTTTCATACTAATTTATTAGATTAAAAATGTTTAAGTTATGATTGGATATTGAGCAACTTTATTATTCAAGAAAAATCATACATACATAGACACAAACTGTAATTACAACCTGAAGTCTTTATAAAAAGTTAATCTTTAAATATTTTAATAAAAGAGAGACTTTTATATATATATATATATATATATATATATATATATATATATATATATATATATATATATATATATATATATATATATATATATATATATATATATATATATATATATTATATCTTGGCTTTCACATTAATTCAACACTTACTACCTAGTACCATGGTCATTTGTAGCATCATATATTTTTGTCAATAGTGATAATAGAAAAAAAAAACGTAATAACCAATAAGAAAAGAAATGATAAGCTAATTATAGTTTTTAATATCTATAATTCAGAAGTCATAATCTATAATATAATACATTAACTAATACTTACATTAACTCACACATACTTATTAACAAAATACTCGATTTTGGATTTATGTATTGAATCAAACATGTACTTGGCATGAGATCATGATAAAAATATCATAATCGGTCCAAATTTATTCGATCTTATTCTTTCATGGCATGATAAATTCATTTATAGCTTAACCAGAAAAAGAGTTCCTTATCTTATATACCGCTATAGAAACATTATTCAACTCTTATCCCTTAAACTTCATCCTCAATATGAGTTAGGATAACTTTACAATGTATTCCCTACTCATTGCATAACAGTATATTAACCAATATAACATTCCTTCTTAGAAACACCACATTAACACACACAAATCACTATACAAATTACTTTATTCTAATAGCCTACTTTCATTATCTTAAAACCATTACACTTCCATAGAATAATAATTCTTCAACAAATTTTTCAAATTTCAAACAACACTTCGAACAGACTCATTTAAAGAGAAAGCTACCTATGGAAAGACACTCGTTCAATGGCTAAATGGCTCGCCCATCGAGTCAAGCCTTGGAAGAAAATACAAATAAATGCACATAGTGATAATAGACTGACCAAGAGACCAAACTTCCTCTGACTCTCTCCCAAATTCAATTTTAACTCTTACTAAGTGACCCTTTCAATCACCCAATGACTAAGGTTACGAGAGTTGATTCAATCAAGCTCGCCCAACTAGCTATGACTTGCTCAATGAGTGAAAGGTCTTGATGCTCTTCGTGATATTATTTTCAAGGCTTGCTTAACAAGAGTATTGCTTGCCCAACTAGTCTGCATAAGTTAGACACAAAAATATGCATATCAGATTATACCTTTAGCTTTAATGAAACTTTTTCTTTTGCTATATAAATCATATACCGATAGCAACCCTCCTAGCAAGGATGTCAAAGCTAGAAGAGAAGCCATGGTGATGGTAAAACTGGTGAGATGGTGTAGAACTTGGTGGGATTAGGGGAAGAAGGCTCACAACCTTGGTGTATGGATGGTGATGGGGTAGTGTTTGATGGTGCTCTTATAGGGGTTAGGCCAATTCTAGAGGAATGTGACTAGAGGAGACCACATGGGATGCTCTAACCTTTGGTGACCTAAGATAAATATTATAACACAAAAATGACAACATAACTTTACTCAAATTCAAAGGTAATTACAAGAGTAAGAGACATATCTATTTATAGGCTAAGGGTGTCTCCAAATTCTAAAAGCTAGAGCTAAAATCTATACCTTGGCTAGCTTGGAGAATAAGGTGAAAATCCTCTCCATTAGGAGGAGGACATGTGGAAAAAATCTTCTCTACTAGGAGGAGGACATGTGGCCACTACCTATGAGAAACCCTTTCTAACGTGAGCATGAGACATAACCATTCTCTCTATGGTTTGGATAGCCCAACTTGTGCTCTACTCTAGCCTTCTTGGACGTCCTACTTAAGTCAACTTTGGGCCTTGATCTTTGTTGATTTAAGTGGTCTAAAATTGATGGCAAATGTTCTAGCTAAGAAAAGTCAAATCTAGAAGCAACCAAGCCAATGAGAACAAAATGGTCAAGGTTTTAGATGGAATGTGGAATGGTGGTGGTATAAGGTGGAGGTTGTCACGGTTTTGGATGTTTTAATGGTGATGGAAGGTGTGTTTGGTGGTTCTCTAAGAGAGGTTGGGCCAACTCTTGGAGGAAGGTGGCTAGAGGAGGCCACTTGGGTGATTACATGATGGAAGCACCTCTATTTATAGGCTAAGGTGTCTCAAAATGGGCTGAAATTTTAACCTAAAAGAACCACCTTGGTTGGCTTGGAGAGCAAGGAGAAATCCTCCCCAATAAGAGAGAGACAAGCGGCAAAAATCCTCTCAAATGAGAGAGTGACATGTGGTCATTACTTATGGGAAAACTCTCCATTCCTAGAGTGACACATGGCCACTAACTAGGAGGAAAACTCTCCAATGGGAAGCTTCCACATCTCTAGGACGAAATCTTGCTCCCTTGTCCTCCAAGCTTAGCCAAAATATTGACCCCTTGGTCAGCACACCCATTTTGCACATCCAAGCATAGTCAACTTTGGGCCTTGGCCCTTTGTTGACTTGTTTGGTCAAAATCCTATTCTACTTGGCCCAAAATACAAGTCCAAATAAAATCTAGACTACTTGGCTCATAATACAAAGTCCAAATAAAATCTAGACTACTTGGCTCAAAATACAAGGTCCAAAATTATTCTTACTATACTAAATCTTCATGATGACTTAAGATGAGGTTGAGACATAGATGAGGTTGATATTGAAGCTTTATGAGGCTGATATTAAAGCCAAATGAAGTTGTGGTATTGAAGTTTATTGAGATCATGCAGGAGAGGTCGAACGACCAACATGTTGAAGCCGAATGAGGTTGAGAAGAAGCCAAAATGAGGTTATGATGCGAATGAGACCAAGCGGTTGAACTGTTAAGACTGAAGAGTTAACAGGTTGAGGCTGAGAGAGGCCAAGATGCAAAAAAGACTAATGGATCAAACTGTTGAAGCCCAAATGAGGTTGATATGAAAGCCGAATAAAGATGATATTGAACCCGAATGAAATTTATATTAAAGCCAAATAAAAGTACGATGACATTGGATGGCCAAATGAGTGGAACCGAACGATCGAAACAAAGATGAATTGTTAAAAAACTATAATATTAGACTTAAAATAAATATCATTCTAAAAACTTAGAAAAACATATGAATTATATATATATATATATATATATATATATATATATATACGAGTTATATAAAGTTAACCCTACGAATTTCCACATAATTGGATAATTTCCCATTGAAGCATCCAATTGCGCAAATTCAACCATGTCCAACGGCATTCCATTACTTATTATCTATCCTTTTTTTTTGTTAATGTTCGATTAATCAATAATAATATTATATTAAACACTTTATTGTGACCCCCTTGTCCTTGTCCATATCTAATATTCTTTCGAAGGAATCTCTTAACGGTATAATGCCCTCTTCCTCCTTATAAATAAAGTTTGATTCGTATAATTATATTGGTAGATGTGTTTGTTTAATTATTTTTGAAAGACTAATTGGTTTTTCTACATTAGGGAAATAAATAAAGGTCAAATCCTCATATGATCCTAACATTAACTTAATATTTTCGTCCTTATCAATGGTATCGCAAGTTGTAGCGTGACATATGGGGAATTCAATTAAGAAATTCAATTATATTTTCAATGAAGCTTTCCCCATTTATTACATTAAAGAGTTCTGGTTACATGTATTATATCATGGAGCTTATCATTGCCAAAATTTCGTTTTATTCCTCTTTCTTATTTGCATTAAATCACATTCTAGTATTCTAAGTACTAGTTACTCCAAGAATTTCATTTTTCTAAATAAATTTGCTGAAGTTTATCTGTTAAAAATGAATCAGTTCTCTGTTGAAGTGATTTCATAATGTATCTAGGTTTTACCTGGCCAAAATTCAGTGACAGTCAATTTTGTTCAGGTTTAAGTAATAATGTCTTTAAATGCAGCTGTTAAAACTGTTAAAAAGCCTTTTTCAAGGAGCTAATAAAACTCATTGCCCAGTGATTTGAAAATTTGAAATATTCCATCTGTAAAGTATGCTAAGATATTAAAAAAAAAAAAAGATGCCACGGCTCTGTTGACATTTCATCAAGGTTCTCCAATGATCATTTTCCATTAAGAATATAAAACTCAAGAGTGACGTTTATTTAACAATTAACAAATATGATGATGCTGTTGCCAATGGAAAGCAACACCTCAAAAATCTTCTCCTCCTCAATTAATTGAGTTTAACAACCAAACCCTAGGCTCAGATTTTAATTAAGGTTCAGTTTGAATTTTGAGACCAATAATTCTGGGTATACTAGGGAATAATTTTGGAGAATATTGCACAAACAAACCATGGTTAAGGCAACAGGAAAATGTCACCCCTTTCATCATCGCCTTCTATTTTAAAGCGTTGCTATTGTCTTTCTCGGTGTAATCATCTGACTTTATTTGTTTTCTTAATTTCTTTGTCTTAAGAAGATTCAGTTTCAACAAGAAATGTCATCTTTGTGAGTTTGGCTAGGCCATCTTAATCAAACTATATATACCTTCAATCTCTTAGAACAACTTTTGTTGGAGGATCTTTCTGAAGGACTACTACACAAATTAGCTTCTCTTCTTTCCCTTTTGTTGTTGTTTTTCGCCATCTACATAAGATTTTCTCTGGTATTTTGTACACTTATGTTTCTATAAGTGGTGAGGACAATTGATATGGGAACTAACCGGCAGCAGCATGAAATTTCAGAAGGAGGGTCTGAGGTAAAGTGGTCACAACTTAAAGCTATGTTTGTGTAGTTTATGATAGTTGTATTGTAACGATTTTGAATCCACTCCCTAATTCAGGTCCAATTTCAAGAGATGGTAGAAAATGAAGAGAAAGGTCCAACACACAGATTAATAACTGAGAGCTGCAAATCAAACAGCATGGTTGTAAAGGTAACTATCATATTCCGAGTTTTTCTACTTTCTTTTTGTATGCTGCATGTTGATTTGAAGCTGAAAAATGGTCTGAATTGCAGAAACGGCAAACGTTGATTCCTGCTCACATAATAGCTGAAGCCATATCAACTATCCCTGATCTTGACATTAGATGGTCAGGTCCAATCACACCAAAAGAAATGGAATATGTTGAACAATATGTGGTAGCAAAGTATCCAGAATATTCAGGCGTCATGGAAGGAGATGGAAATGGGATAGACTTGTCTAGCTTTATCATCTATGAGGAGCCATCAGAACCCATGATGGATGATAGGGGCAAGTCACCAAGAGAGTCTTCTACATATTTGTTTGGCAGTAATCTTCCTGAAATGGATAGGGCCAAGATCCAGTTGGAGCCATCAAGATTACTTGACATTCTCAACAAGAAATCCTCATTTCCTGGAAGTTTCATCTCTATCCCAGAAATCCAAGCTCGTAATAAGATTCTGAAGCATTATGGGTTGCCTGATGAAGAGTACTTTGTTCTCTTCACTCCAAGCTACAAGGATGCTATGATGCTGGTGGGAGAAAGCTACCCTTTTGTTAAGGGAAACTACTACATGACAATTCTTGACCAGGAAGAAGACTATATCAGGGAATTTGCTTCTTTTAAGGAGTCCAAGGTGATCTCAGCACCCAAGACTTGGCTGGATTTGAGAATCAGCGGGTCTCAGCTGAGTCAAAACTTTAGGAGGAGGTGTAAGATCAGCTCAAAAGGCTTGTTCTCTTACCCAGTTGATGCAAATGGAACAATGCATTGGATTTCTGAGGCTCATAGGAACAACTGGCATGTTCTTCTTGATGCATCTGCTGTGGTAGTGGGAAAGGATAGGCTGCATCTTCTTGCACTTCACCGACCAGACTTTGTCATCTGTTGTCTTGACAACACTCATTCCAACCCTTCAAGAATCACTTGCCTCATAGTGAGAAAGAAATCATTTGAGAACTCAGCTGCTTCATCTCAGGTAGTTGAATGAGTGATAATGAGTACTTTCTTACGATTTTAGAGCAACTAGCAAATGGACAAAACTTCCATGCAGATTTCTTAGGTGTTTTTTCTCTTATCAGAATTGTAACTTCACCTTAAGTAACTTATATCAACCTTTATGCAAAAAAACTACTAAGGTGAACTTCCAATTCTGATTGAAGAACCATTTAATAAACTGCACTAGTTTTGTCTCAGCAAAATTGGGTATCATTGACTCTCAAAAGTCATGAATTTTCCGGGAGTACTTTTGTAGATTGAATAAATGAAAACATGCATATGTATAAGACCACTTATTACTGGTAGGAAGGATTAAACATTCCCAATCTTCTGGTCTGTTTGTAACTTAAAAGCCATATAATTAATTATCTTAGAGTGGTATGTTATTTCTGCTATACAAAAAACTGGAAGCTTGGAAACCCTGGTCATTTATATTTTATCTTGCAAGACACAAAAATAGAAATAGACATCCGTGCATATTTTAGTTTAGCTGAGTGGTGTCACGAAATTCTGCGCTGGCATTTGGTAACTACTATGTTTAGGGACGTGTAGACCAAGACATGTTATGCATTAAGTTGTTTGAGTGAAGCATGTCCAGTCACGTTAACAAGTTGTCTGCAGTGCAAAAGTCAAAACTCAAAAGCTTCGTTTTGTCCTTCTCGATACAACATTTGCTTTCTTCTATGTGTAGAGTTTCTTAAAACCAAGTCAGTGATTCAGAAACCGTGCTTATCATAATTGTCTGGATGAGTTCAAGAAAATGTTCAAAAAGAAATGCAATAGATTCGCTATCTAATTTGCTAGCTTCATTTCATGCTCAAAGTGCTTCTTTGTTTCTGACTTTCTTTAATCTTAAAAGCAATTATAAGTGTTAGTTTTATCTGCTAACGTAGTTATTATATTTGCCATTACATGCAACTTGGTTTTTGAGGATCTGGTAGGTGGACATAGACTGTAGCATCATAGACTCGAAAATGCTTGATGGAGGACTTTTCTTTCAACAAAAGTCATTTTTCACCCAAATACATTCTACTCTATGAAATATACTAGTGAGTGTTACAATGAGAATCACCTTATTAAAGGGGTAGCCAGTCTATCGAGGCAACCACTTTAGTTAATTAAAGTCTAATTAAGAATGCAAGGATGATCATTTATGGATAGTTAGCAGGTATATTAGTAGTATTAATGGTTTGACTGTTGTATCAAATATGAATATACAACATTAATGGTTTGATTGCGGTATCAAATATAAATACACGACATTAATGATTTAACTGCCATACACGGCATTAATGATTTGATTGTCATATTAAATATGAATATACGGTATTAATGATTAATTAATGGATTTGATTGTTATAAGCCCTATAAATATAGGATTAATGTCACACTTTTATCTATTTTAACTAAATTGAGATCTCTTTAAAAAAACATATCTCACTTGACTGTGATGTCTTTTACAAACAACTGTGGGTGTGAATTGTTTTTTTGAAAAGAATTAGACGTTCGGAAACATATGAGTAAAAAAGAACGACCAACACTCAAACTTTTTCAATCGAAACATACACACGTGGAACCAAAGACAAAAAATACTCAAATAACATTCCAAATATTTATGCAGATTGCACAATTCTTTTAGATAACAATTTAGTACTAGAAGAGCGAAATTTTAAACTCTACTATTTTTTTGTAAATGATCTTTTTCCAAAATTCTCTTCTTTTTCAAAAGAAAAGGAAAAAAGAAGTTAAAAATCCAGTTTAGAATTTCAGTTATACGTAATTCTCGTGTGTTTTTCAATTAGTTTCCTCTCTCGTACAATTCAAAATTCAATTATTTGAGAACCAAAATTTTACCTGAGAAAATAAAAACGTATTACGTATGTAAACGTTTGAAACACTACTCTATCTGAATAATTTTTTAGTTCATGATGAAAAAATCGTCCCTAACAGCAATCATAGCACTCTTCAAAATATTCAAAAGGTTAAATAGTACTGAATGATAAATGTATGAAGGTCAAAGAATTACTATTTGACATGTTGGGTTCCAAATACTCTAGAGAAAAAGTGGCCACAAATGAATAAAGATAATGCATCTTTTTGTCTTGTCAAGATTGATTGAAAGTTGATAATGGTGCACAAATAATGCAGTTCCTAGTAGATAATCTAAATGGGAGAATAGTAACGCTATGGTAGGTTACTTTAGAGTTTATTTGGATAAACTCTAAAGTATGAAGATTCCTAGAAATTACCCTATTCGTACATTTTTTTACCTTTTTTCTATGAAAGTTATAATCTTCTAGTGTCTTTTAATTAATTAACAAATTTTTAATAAAAAATAAATGTTGAAAATTAATGAGAAAAAGCTTTTACTTTTGTATTAGGATCGGAGAAGATGGATAACCATGTATTTTGTAATCATTATTCTCTTCAAACACTAATCATTGTAACAATGTGATCAATTCTGAATATTGATTTTAAAGAATAACATTATATTCTTTTAACAAATTAATGTCAATAAATAACATAAATACTAGTTATTTGAAGGAGTCTTATAAAATTATAAGTAATTAATTATTTGAAAGTAAATAAATAATAACTTATATTATTCTTTCAAAATTATCTACATAATTTTCTTATAAATAATCGTTTCTATCTCATTATTTAACTGTGTCTTATTTATCTATTGAAAAAAGAAATGGTAAAATGTTCATAATCCACGTTCATTATTTAACTGTTTCTTTTTTATCTATTGGAAAAATAGAAATGGTAAAATGGTTCATAATCCATGTGAAAATTAAATTGACGAGTCAAAGACACAAGACGAAATAACTTCTTTTCTTTTTCAAATTAAAAATTGAAATAAAAGTAATTTAAAAAATAATTTCTTTTATATTATACTTTTTTTAAAAAAATGTAAATATATATTAGTATTATAACTTAATCTATTAACTTTATAAATTAAGTTTAAAAACTTATAATAAAATAATATAAGATGTAAATGAAATTATTATTTCAATGTACTTATATTAAGTAATTAAAAACTTAAAAGAATATCTATATGATGAAATATAATATATATATATATATATATATATATATATATATATATATATATATATATATATATATATATATATATTAAAAAAATTAAAAAATTGGTGAGCTGACTCCGCTAATCTGTGGACTCGTTGGTTGGAGAGACGTGTTTAGATTTTGAACCTGTTTACTATGTGTATTAGTTGTGACATCAAACTCCAATCTTTTCCAGACGTAACAAGAGAGAAATAATTTATCTCTTTAATTTATTGCAGCTATCATTTTATTTTATTTTACATAATTGTTACTGAATTGTTAACCTTTTACTAGTTTGAATAATTCAACTCAAAGACCGAACAATAGATAGTAAGTTACTTAAATCTTATTACTTCACTTAGTTATAATAATGTCCCCACATCACCAAGAAAACAAAGTAAATGAAGGTATATATGGCTTCATGAATAAATAGATAGGACAAATATTCTTTTATGGTTTATTGAAATGAAATGCATTTATTATTAGATATATTGAACTATGAACATCTATTATTACTAAAATTGTAATTCCACAGTGCCATGATTTTTCATTTTTATGCAGTAAAAAAGAGGAATGTGCATATAACATGATGTCTTCATTTCATTTTCATTGAATCCTGATTTGAATAGATTCTGCTTATACTTGTCACAGAAATAGTATATCTTGCATATTCAGTCTCGTTACTATAGCAAAAGCCAATGCTACAGTACACAAAACAGGAAATAGACGCCACTTTGGCAAGTTAATAGACGCCACTTTGGCAAGTTAAATAAAATAGAAATACATAATTTTGCTACCAAAAAACTAGTAAAAACTACTAAATGGGTATTGTAGTTTTTGCTAGTTTTTTTTGTAACAAGATTATATATTTCCTCTTTTATTTAACTTGCCATATGCAGTATATCCCTGTTTTATTTACTAGCATTGGGTTTGCATTGGGTTTTACTGTAGTAGTAATGAGACTGAATTTGCAAGACATATAACAATACATTCGAGTGTTTTCCATGAAGCAACTTTCTTGCAATCTTTCTCCAATCCAATAAACATCCACATTTTTACCTATTTGTAAAGTAAATGATTTTAAGGAAAAAGTGATTTTTCATTTTTAGGTAGAGAACCCATTTCCTATAGTCCAACTTTGTCATTTCCACTAGTTAAAAGAGGAATGTTCATATAGCCTAATGTCTTCATTTCATTTTCATTGAATCTTGATTTGAATAGATTCTGCTTATACTTGTGAAAGAAATAGTATGTCTTGCATATTCAGTCTCGTTACTACAGCAAAACCCAATGCTACAGTACATAAAACAGGGGATAGTCGCCATTGCATATGAAGTTAAATAGAAGGGAAATACATAATCTTGCTACCAAAAAACTAGTAAAAACTAGGATGCCCATTGCTCACCATAGGCCAAAGCCTGCAACTAGAAAAGGACTATATTTTATACATTGAAAAAACCAAGCATCAGGGAATATTTGGTGTTGGTGTTGACAGTCAGTACCTTGTTCTGCCATCACCCTCATTAATCACATCCTTGAAGGATCCATTACTGGGAATCATCGGCAGCACGTGTTCCTGATGAGGCACTATGACCTCAAGAAGATAGGGGCCAGGGGTGTCCAGCATTTTCTGAATTGCCCGTCTAAGCTCTTCCTTCTTCGTCACACGCTCCCCGGGTATCCCACAAGCATCTGCAAACTTTATCATGTTCGGAAATATCTCATTCTCCTTCGAGGGATCTCCCAGATATGTGTGAGCTCTGTTGGCTTTGTAGAACCGATCCTCCCACTGAACCACCATACCCAAGTGCTGATTATTCAACAACAATATCTTTACCGGGAGATTCTCCACTCTTATAGTCGCCAACTCCTGAACATTCATTATGAAACTCCCATCTCCATCAATGTCAACAACCAAAGCACCAGGGTTCGCTACAGCAGCACCAATAGCTGCAGGCAATCCAAAACCCATAGCTCCAAGACCCCCTGAAGTCAACCACTGTCTAGGCCTCTTGTACTTGTAGAATTGTGCAGCCCACATTTGATGCTGCCCTACCCCAGTGCTAACAATAGCATCTCCATTTGTCAACTTATCAAGAACCTCAATTGCGTGCTGAGGAGAAATCTCATCAGCAAACTTCTTATAACTCAAAGGAAATTTTTCTTTCTGCACATTAATATCTGCTCTCCAAGCTCCAAGATCAAGCTTGCCCTTCACCCCTATATCCTCCAAAATCCTATTAATACCCTGTAATGCCAACTTCAGATCCCCACAAACTGATACGTGTGGCTGCTTATTCTTCCCAATCTCAGCAGAATCAATATCAATGTGAACAATCTTAGCCCTACTAGCAAATGCCTCCAGCTTCCCGGTAACACGGTCGTCAAACCTCACTCCAAAGGCAAGCAACAAATCACTTTTATCAACGGCATAGTTGGCATAAACTGTACCATGCATCCCCAACATTTGAAGGGAATGTTCGTGGCCCATGGGGAAAGTTCCAAGACCCATTAAAGTGCTGGCAACTGGAATCCCAGTGAGTTCCACAAATCGCTTTAGCTCGGCGCTGGAGTTCAAAGAGCCACCTCCCAGATACAAAACGGGCCTCTGGGCCTCCAATATAAGTCTGACAATCTGCTCCAACTGGGCATCGCTGGGGGGCTTGGGCAGCCTGGCGGCGTACCCGGGGAGGTTATCGGGAAGGTCCCAATTAGGAACTGCCAGTTGCTGCTGAACGTCTTTGGGAACGTCGATCAGGACTGGGCCGGGACGGCCAGAAGTGGCGACGAAGAAGGCCTCGCTGACGACACGAGGAATATCGTCGACGTCGAGGATGAGGTAGTTGTGTTTGGTGATGGATCTGGAAACTTCCACGATGGGGGTTTCCTGGAAAGCGTCGGTGCCGATCATCCGCCGCGGGACCTGCCCGGTAATGGCCACCACCGGCACGCTGTCCATCATCGCGTCCGCTAGGCCGCTCACCAGGTTCGTGGCGCCAGGGCCGGAGGTGGCGATACACACGCCGGGTTTCCCAGACGACCGGGCGTAGCCCTCGGCAGCGAACACGCCGCCCTGCTCGTGGCGCGGGAGAACGTTGCGAATGGCCGGAGCACGCGTTAGTGCCTGGTGGATTTCCATCGACGCGCCGCCGGGGTACGCGAAGACCGTGGTGACGCCCTGCCGCTCCAGCGCCTCCACGAGGATGTCCGCGCCCTTGCGCGGCTCAAAAGGCGCGAACCGCGAGAGGAAGGGCTCGGCGGCCGGTGGCGACACGACGACAGCGGTTGGTGTGGCTGCGGGAGGCTTGGGGTGGGAGCATGAGATTGCGAGAGGGTGAGCGTGAGAGGGCTTGGTAAGGGTTGGGTGAGAGAGAGGGATGTTGGATCTGACAATGCGTTTGGGGAAGGCCGAGTACGAGGAAGAAGCAGAAAATGGAGTTCTGGACGCGGTGGCCGCCATTGTGAACTGAGGATACATGTTAACACTCTGTATATGGTCATGATTTTATGGAGAGAGAAGAGAACTATTGTTTTACCCTTTTGCCCTTCCGTTTTGTCGATAATCTGACAGTTCTCTGTGGGTAAAATGAGAAATTCACTACAGCGACTTACACTGAGTGTGAGTGGTGTCGATTGTAGAATGGGAGTGTGATGTGAAAGTGTGATACCCACACAGTCTGCAAATAAAAGAAGCAGCAATTTTTTATGGTCGTGTTTTGGCAGGGCCCCACCCACTTAAACCATAAAACATAAATCACTTGAGGAGACCAGGAAACAAGAAGACAATTAAAATTATTTTAAATCATTTTAACTATATTTTATGAATTCTATAGTAAATTTAAATGGCATGTATCAAATTTCAAATTTTATATTATACATCTATCAATTATTATATTTTAGTGCGGAAAGTCCATAATTAAGGATTAACTTATTAAATAATATATGTCTAATGAAATTGGTAAAATCTAATTTTAATAGTATAAGATTATTAAATAAAATATTTTAAAGATAGATATCATATATAGGATATTAATATAGTTACTTTTAAAAAAAATAATTAGTAATAAAATATATAAGGACCAAAATATAGATAACAAAAGTTCTTAAAAAAATATCAACATCTATATAAAAATATTAGAAGCTAGTCCATAACATGGTTATCTTTCAATGCTTACTCATTTTCTTAGATTGAGAAATGATAATTATAACATAAACACACAAATACGAAGAACGAAGAAAGATAAATTAATATACAAAAGTGTTATTTTAAAATAATTAAACATTTTAAAACTCTTGACATTGGAATTCATATATATATACACACACGTGTGTTGGTGTTTATCTTACAAAATAAGAAAAAAGAAAGAATATTAATATAAAAAAGGAATATAAGTAGAAAAATATATGAACATAAATTCATAGATATGAACAGAGAATAAAATAATTCCAATAGTTTATGCTTTTTAAAGTCATAACCAAAAGATTTATCACCTCTCCCTACACAAGATTAATCCTCTTCGTGCCTTGGATCAAACAATTCCATTAACTATGACTTCCTGCAACTCTCATCACATAACTCATTTTACTTTATTTGAGTGTGAATGACTATCAGAGTATCATGATACCCCTCTAGTGAATCTCATACATCAATGCATATACTACAGTTACTATAATAAACATTTTTTTCTTGAAATTCCTTAAACATCATTGTCATCATACATGCTCACAACAACATTTTCACCTCAATTAAAAACAAACAAAATCATAAACATAAATAAGGTCCATTATCGATCTTTCTCAAACAGCCAAAGAAAAAAGAAGAGTATGCACACAAATTAGTGCTTAGTAATAATGTCTTGTTGTCGCGAAAGCATTCACAAACACCAATGCTCAACTCTCAACACCATGTCATGAGAATGCTTTCTAACTTTGGGATTTTTAACTAGCGCTCAATGAAGCCTATTGTCGCTCAGAGAAGCTTATTGTCGCTCAACGCCAAAGCATTCGCAAACCCCAGCACTCAACAATACAAACTGGCGCTCAACGTCCTGACACAAAAATTCTCTCTAACATTGGGATTTTTAACTTACACTTAAAACTCTATTAGTGGACTTTGTGAAATCATTTTTTCAATTCTTGCACAATTGCTCAATTTGGCACCCTCTATTCTTTTGCTTCACCAATCCATTTAAAACATTTCCCTAACTCTACCAAATTGGCCAATTGTCCAAGTAGAAACATCTAATCTCATTCTGAATAATCTAGAAAGGTCTTACTTTTGATTGAGAATGTACTTTGATTAACTGTAAGATTGCCTCAAGTTAAATAAGAATAAAATTTAATTAATTCGAAACCTGAACAATATCTATTGAACAATAATTTCTTGATAACCGATGATGAATCTATCTTGGTAAAGCAGTGGAATTAGCCTATTTTATTATAATTATTTCTAAGTTTCTTATTTGTTCTTCAATTAAACTCAAACATTCTTCAAATATTAATTTTATTATTAGCATAGTTTTTCACTTGTATTTTTAAGTACTCCAGTGCATTTACTTACCTTTCAGAGTCTCCATAAGAATCAAATAGTGAAAAACAATTTCGTATTCATTGGAAAACGACTTAGGATTACTTTAATCATATATAGTTTGTTGACTACTAACTTGACAATACTGAAATTGTCTTGTAAAGTAGTTTTAATTTGATAACATCAACAACATCGTATCAAAGGTCCAAACAACCACAACAACTATCACCACATAAGGAGGCAAGGATAATCCTTCTACGCTCTTCGCACCTCAATGACCAATCACATCAAGTATTCCAATACCTACAATGAACACCACAAAAGTCATACAAAACCATATAAAAACCAAAATTTAGAACACGACTTATTAAAACGAACATGATTTTAAATCACAATCTATCTTTTTTAATCACCATAAACAGTATAATCCATTCATCCGAATCCTATATAAAAGGGTGTAGAAGAAAAACTCCCTTCCTACTTAGCATGATAATAACATTTTTTTTCTATTTTCACATGTGTTTTTAGATCAAGATCTTCTACCTTTAAATTTTTAACTGCGGGAATCTTGACGCATTGTTTAAATTTAATAGTAATAAATAAATGTATATTATAAAATACGTGGTCCTCCCTATTGGGTTAAGTTCTGTCTTCTAATAATGTTCAAAATCAAGACAACGTCTATAAAAAGAACCAAATGAAGATTTTTTTTTTTTCTTTATAACTTCGGAAACATTAATTTTAAAATAAACATATTTTTCACGTGCTAACCCCAAAAGAATCTCATAAAATAAACTTTTCAGGGGATTATTATTTTATAAAAGAAAACCTCGATTTTAATAGAATATAAAGAGCACTTATTTCGTTTCTGTGTCACATCCTTCTATTCTAAAAGATTTATTATTGATAAATAAAATTACTAAAAATAAAAAATTACATATACCACCACGCATAGTTATTTTTTTTTTTAATTTGTATTAAGAAAATTAACATAGTTAATATATTTAAATATGAATTTATTTAAATAATTATATTTAATTATTATAATTATTTGAATTTAAAAATATAATATTTAACTATAATTTTGATAATATGAAAATAAATAATTAATCATAAATGTTTTATTTTATAAAAAATACTTAAAAATAAATAATACTATTTTAATATTAATTACTTTATGTTAATATAACTAATAATATCAATAATAATAATAATATTAGAAGATTATATTAATAATAATAATAATAATAATAATAATGATAATAATGATAATAATGATAGTAATAATAATAAATTAAAGATAATATTTGCGTATGAATTTATTTGTTTTAAATTATAAAATTGGCATAATAATTGATTAGTAATATGTAGTAAAATAATAATAATAATATTATTATTATTATATAATTAAAATTTATAAATAAATTTTTGAGTTTATTATATTAAAATAAAATAGAGATACATTGTGCAATATAATCGTGTAAAAAATAATTACACGAACCAAGTTTATGTTTACATTTTAAAATAAAAGTACATGTAGATATATACAATTTAAAACATAATAAATATTAAAACGTTATTGGCTACGTGGAATTAGACAAAACTGAAGTTAAACATAAAATATTCTAGTTTGAGACCCATGCATATGGATGGATTGTGTATTTTTTTTATTAAATTTGTATTAAAAAAATTATTATAACTATCATTATATTTAAAAGTAAACATTGAGTCTTTAATAAATAATTATTGATGCACACAAGGTTTTTTCTTTTGGAATGATAAATATTAATTTAAAAAAAAAATATTTGAATATTGCAGTATATCCCCGTGACGAGTTGACTAAGGAAAACCACCACAGGCAACCAACCAACGGTTAGACAAACACTAATTAAATATTATTAATGGTCAATTAATATGTTCAATGACCATATTAAATGCGAATATATGTTGTTTATGAGTGATTGACATGTCATGTTATACGAGAATATGATATTATTGGCCAATTAATATGTTTAATGATCATATTAAATGCGAATATACGCTATTTATGAATGATTGACTGGTTATATTGCACGAGAATATGATATTAATGGACAATTAACAAGTATTATTGAATTTGATTGTCTGGTTTAATGATTAATCAACGCGCTTTGCTACCAGAAGCCTTATAAATATACTGTTAACGTTCAGGTAAAAGAACCTTCAGCTAACCTAAATAAAATATAGACCTCTTTATACAACATATATGACTTGAGCGTCGGAGTGTCCTTTGCAGGTCCACCACCCATCGGAGGATTGTGTTCTCAGAAAGGATTAAAACGATTGAAAGAGAGCAGAGAAGGAAGGTCAACCGACCCTCACATCTTTCTATGGAATGGTTGAGAAAGCTCGTGTTCGAAATACCTTTGTTACCAAAACCAATATCACCAATAGCAATACATTGTGACAATGCTGTAACATTGGAAAAGACTTATAGTCAAGTATACAATGGTAAATCAAGACATATTGGTGTGAGACATAGTTATATCCAAGGACTCATCAAAGATGGAATTATTACAGTAGATTTCGTACGAACAAAGTTTAATTTGGATGATGGATTTATTAAGGCATTAGCTAAAGATTCCATTTCTAGAATGACAATTGGAATAGGAATGGAGCCCATGATTAATCACAAGGAAAGGGAATCTTAACTTAACGCTTAATATGACATTGAGTCTTAAGTTCAATAAGATTAAATCTCTTATTTTATGATTGAAAGCACAAATAATTGTTTCAAGAGTGCTTTAGATTTATGATTCTTAGGAGGTTGACTAATTCTTAATTGATTTCTTGAATTTATGTTTTCTCATAGGAACATGTTTATCTAAGAAATCAATCTATGTAAGTGCGAAGTTTGGCCTCTTCAAGAAGTCAAGGGGGCATGACTTTGTTGCACTTATGAATAGATATGGACGCATGGCCCTATTTTGTCAAATATAACAAGAATATGTAATTTATCTTATATGTAGAGTATCTTCAAGACTTCATTATGTATTATGTTGGTTCGATCGTTTCCACACCAATAAAATACGAATTCATGAAATGTGTATTCTACTAAGTGAAAGTTCAAGTCTAAGTACACTTTCATTTATGTGTAAGATTGCAATTATTAAATTGATGTTTGTGTTAAGTAATTATACAATATTCTCAAATGGTGGAGGATTGTTGGAATTTAAGAGTATTAGAGACAATTTTCATATTCATGAAGAGTTACAATTATTCATGAAAAGTTACAATCAAGAAATGTAACAGAAAAGTTATTTTCATGAAGAGTTACAACCATTCATGAAAAGTTACAATCAAGAAATGTAACTAATCAGAATCTGGTATCTCTTGGATTTGAAAGATGCCTGATCAACAACTATATAAAAGGATCTTGTGCTTTACTGAAATTCATTCGGTCATTCACTTAACACACAAATCAATTCGTGAGAATTTTATTTCATTTTAACGTTAATACTAAGAGTGAGTATCATCGTTGTATTTCTTCTTTGTATCTTAAAAGTGGATTTCGTGATTCCATTCACTCTTATAAGGAACGAAATACTTCTTTAAAAAAAAATGTGTATTCACACCTAAAATATTATATCAAATCTACATTACTATTCATCTTGTTTTTCTAAATTTTTGAAAAAGGTTCCAACACAAGTTTGTGCAGGTAGATATGCTAATAAATATGATTAACATATAGCTCTAAAAAAACAATCAATCAAGCCCTAATAGAGTTATCAATGTCCTACATCCTTTCTGACTCCTAACTTCTCTTCATAAAAGTCTGAAAACTTCCTTCTCCAACTACTCCTCCAGAAACATTAGCAATTAAATCAATCCGATTGCAGAGAACAAATGACAAATTACTGGTTTGAAATCATACATCTTCTATACAATGCCTTATCACCATATGTCGGACCTGATCTGAAATATCTCTGGGACCTAACGAACTATAGAATCAAGTAAACTAATGATGACCTAAGGAGTAAACCATATTAAATGGAAAGACATATTATGCTACTAAATCAGCCGCAATAAAGTAACACCATTCCATAAAATATGACAATTAAACAAGTGCATCGCACTTAACATCTCAAATTTTCCCATATTATAAGCATAATACCTGTTAGACCAAACAATCTTGGTAATATTTACATTTAAAGGCCAAAAGATTCATTATTCATTGTCCCATCAGATTAGGGACAGTAGGAATGAAAAATACGCATACCTAATTATGTTTACTTTGAAACATGGATATCAAACTTGGACCACATATCAACTTGATTAAGACATTAGGCCCGTAAAACACTAGTTCTGAAAATTTAGTAATCAGTGTATATTTAAAATATAAATATTAAAGAATATATGACAGAAACAAATGTACATTGTTTTTTGATAAGCTGTGAGCAAATCTCACTATGATTAAATAATCAATCAAATAAGAAAATATCTTAAACAGATACCATATTGAGTATATGTTATGTACCACATTGCTCGCTAACTAAAGGGAATTAGTTTGTCTCCACTTTAAATATAGACTACCTCCACCACTTACCTCAATTATTATGGCCTTGGCATGGGCTGAACACTAAAAACATGCCAATAACATGATAGTATTAATTAGAACTCCAATAAACACTTATATTATATAAAAGGCTTTTAAACATATTTTATAATCAACTAAAAATTATTCCTCGGCTTTTAATTCTTTATTTTGTTCACTTTTAGTTTCTTGTATTTTGGGATTTTATTTGACTAATTAGTTTTAAGTTTTCGTTAGTATCTTTTTCTTTCAAAGGTATTTCTTATTTTTTGTAATTCATAATTTTTAAATCTTCAAAATATATTATTTATTATTTACATTATTACGTATTGTACCTATAATATTTGGGATTGACTAAAGTTTTAATATTTTACCTTTTTCTGAATCTTGAGGTATTATTTATTATTTAGATCACTGTACATTTCTCTATAATATTAGAGTTTATGAGACTTTGAGTATTATTCATTTTTCTAAACTTAAGAGATATTTATTATTTATATTATTACACATTATGCAGATAATATTGGGGTTGATGAGACACCTACAAGTTTGAGTATTATTCCTTTTCCTAAATCTCTTATATTTATTATTTACATCATTACACATTTTGCCTATAATATTAGAGCTAATAGGACTTATACAAGTTTGAGTATTCTTTCTATTCCTAAACCTCAAAAGCGTCTATTATTTACATCACTACACATTGTGTCAACAATATCGAAGTTAATAGGACAAATACAAGTTTAAGTATTCGTTCTTTTCCTAAACCTCAGAAGTATTTACTATTTACATCACTACACATTGTGCTTACAATATTGGAACTAATAGAACTTATACAAGTATGAATATTCTTTCTTTTCATAAACCTTGAGAATATTTATTATTTACATCCATACACTTGTCTATGTATAATTGAAAAGGAAAATAAAAACAAATGTAACTGGTTTTTCTATTTTTAAAAAAGAAGAAAAAAGTATCATATAGACTACGATTAAGTATAAAACCGTAACATATACATAATTATATGATACATTTCAACTAAAAATTGTAGCCTATTGTGATTGGAGTAAGTTACACTTCACATTAAAATTATAGCCTATTCTCCTATAATAAAAAATTTAATTTCTTTTATATTAATAGACTATAATTAACATAAAAATTATAGTCCATCCTAATGAAAATAGACTATGATTACAAAAGGGAATTGTAGTCTATTCATGTATTTGAATTCTTGTTTTTGTACTTTTTTATACTTAATAAACTACAGTTTTTAATGAACCTATACACTATGATAGAAAAATAAACTATAGTTATTGACACTAGATACAAGTTTGAATATTCTTCGTTTTTCTAAATATTTGAGATATTTATTATTTACAGCATTATACATTCTATCTATAATATTGGAGCTAATAAGACTGATATAAGTTTAAGTATTCTTCATTTTTCTAAATCTCAGAGACATTTATTATTTACATCACTACACATCGTGCTTACAATATTGGAGTTGATGGGACATAGACAAGTTTGAGTATTCTTCCTTTTCCTAAATCTTAGAGGTATTTATTGTCTACAATATTAGAGTTGATGGGACTTATACAAGTCTATGTATTCTTCTTTTTCCTAAACTTTGGAGGTATTTATTATTTACAGCATTACATTTATATGTGTTTCAGTATAAATTTTGTGGGATCGAGACACTAACATGGATGACGTGACTTTCCTGCTTTCTGGCGTTCGGACTGGCCAGGTCGCTTGTTCTTCTTGGGTCTCGATCGCTTGCTCTCCTTCAGGCTGGACCGTTTGGTGGACTTCAATCTTTGACCGAAGGAGGAAGGTACCTGCATTGGCACTCCGACGCCCAAGTTAGGCGAGTAGTAGAAGAACCTTGGTTCTTAAGTTGATGATTCTCAGTATGAGAGAATAGAGAATAGGGTTTCTGTGTGATTATAGCGTAAGTAGAGTATGTGGAAAGCGTACCTGACTTGTGTCCCTGACTCTCTATTTATAATTTGTCTCACGGACTTTGAACTGATATAAGCCCAATATAAACAGAATACAATATAAACAGTTTTAGCTGGTTACTCATAAACAACTTTAATCAGATATTATTTTATTCTCAATATCTTTAATAAGATATCTTTGATTTTGGTGGACTACAAGCCCAATAATAAGAGTTGGCCCAGTTATGGCTCAGCATAGACATGATGTTGTACATAATTGATCGGCTATTCTTCGTAACCGCTCGTCTCGAATATCATACCGTACATCATCCCCCCAAGTCCTTCTTAAGCGTTAGGCTTTAGTCGTGGTTAACTGTAGGATTTATGAGTTTGAGGGAGGTTTTATTTGTTGTGTTTGGAGAGCGTGCATCTAGTAGTTGCTCATCTGTTTGAACTTTGTCAGATGTTGAATGCTGATGGGGGTTCTTTTTAGAACTTTTTTCCCATGTTGACGATGACTTGATAATATCTTGTTTACCTGTTCTGAAAGGAAAATAATAATCTAAGACATAAGTAATTTATTCAAGCTTACTTGTATAATTGGAGGCATCCGGATGCTGATTTATCCGTCAACGCTATTATAGTTGGGCGTCTGGATTCAGTGTTCCGTGCCTTTTGATAGTAGTTGGGCGTCCGGACTCGGTGGTCCATTAGGCGTCCGGACGCATTCGTTCTTGGCCTTAATGTGTCTGGACACGGCGGTCCATAAGGCGTCCAAACGCGTTTGGTTCGAGCCTTAGTGTGTATGGACACGGCGGTCCGTAAGGCGTCCAAAGTGTTCGGTCCGGGCCTTAGTGTGTATGGACAAGACGGTCCGTAAGGCGTCCAGACGTGTTCGGTCCGGGCCTTAGTGTGTATGGACACGGTGGTCCATAAGGCGTCCAAACGCATTCGGTCTGGGCCCTAGTGTGTATGGACACGGCAGTCCATAAGGCGTCCAAACCCGTTCGGTCCGGGCCTTGATGTGAATGGACACGACGGTCCATAAGGCGTCCAGACTCGTTCGGTCCGGGCCTTAATGTGAATGGACACGGTGGTCCATAAGGCGTCCGAACGCGTTTGGTCCGGGCCTTAAAGTGTGTATGGACACTTTGAAGTGACTAGTTGCATGAAATGCCAAGAGTTCTTGCGAGACTCGCTCCCATAGAGATGTTGGACGCATCAGATGGTCACTTGTTGACCTTTTCTTTCTCCCTCGCATTGACATGCTTATCCGACGGGACAACGGTGTACACTAGTTGGGAATCTTTCTCTACTAAAAGTCTGTTATTGCTTGTTCGGCAATTTTTCGATCATCGATGCCCTGTGAGATCAATCAAAAGCAGAAAATAGTGAGATAATAAAAAAGGAACATGAGGGAAGAAACAGTGTTTGCCGCAAACGACGCTGAAATTGGTCATGCGACGCTCATGGTTGAGGAGATCGAGTCGCTCGGTGTGGAAGCTAGACCGAACGGTGTGGTCGTTAACAATGTTACCGCCATGCGCAACCTTAACAAAGCCAAATTTGCAATAGATTGTCTGACAGGGGTTGCAGAACGACATGTTGCAGGATGATGTGGAGGTTTCGTACAACCATTGGGTTGTTTCATTCAAAGAGAGTGAAGGGTTGTTCCCTAACAAAGATTTGACGATGGCAGGGATCCAGTTAGGGCCTTCGAGGAGTGCCTTAACTCCCAGCGATGGGGTGGTAACTGTCGAGTCGCGGTCGAAGGCTGCGTGTCGCTAGGGTTCATGTGCGACGTCTTTATGGTTTAGCCCATGCAGGGGAAAGAGGGTGAGAAATGTGAGTTGTTGCTTCATCATGATAAAAATAAATTTGCCATTACAAAGGCTACTTTCTTATGTGAAGGAAGTGTTGCACCTTCCACCATGATCGGAAGAAGGTAAAGGGTGAAACAAATTTGTTACTATCATCTCTGCAATTAGTGTTTGAGTGACGGGCCAATGCTTGGCGATTTAATTGACAAGCTTATCATCCTTCTTGAGTGAGCAAAAATCGGAGGAGGGGATGGCTCCTTAGCCCTCTGCTCTGGCGATGATGGTGGACCTGCTGCAGTGGATGCCGGTGGCTTCGAATACGAGAAGCGGTTCATGAATCACTGTCACGGAGGTTGAGCTCGAATCCGCGGCGGAATTTTCCACTGAAGGGGTTGCCATTGTAGATGCGGAAACCGTCGTCCTTGGCGATGGAGAAGCAAGTTTTGGTCCTGGTTCGAGGTCAGGTGTAACATCGTTGAGGGCGGCAGTCCTCACCATCGGAGATTTCTCATGTTTGCTGACAATGAAGATGGTGAGGTTGGCTTGGGTAGCGTTCATCCTGCTTTATCAAGACAAATACGTAAAGAATCCACTCTGAATGACTCTTGAATGTTATTCTTATAGAATTATCATAATTAGATTAATAGTAGAAGATGAAACTTGTTAAGAATTTATTCAGAGCTGCACCGAAAAGTTTATCTTGGTTGCCGGTTTTGGAAATTTCTTTTCCACATAAGTTAAAGATTATGCACCAGTGATATGCAATCTTGCTCACTTTTTAAATGTTTAGATAGCATGGGTTGGTCCACCCATGTGGCATAATCACCATTGATGAGATTGATATAAATGCATCTTTTCTAAATCTGTAAAATCTCTAAAGCATGGTAATCTATAAAATAAATGCTAGACCCGACCATATGATTATGGAATCACGGGAGCTTGAGGTTATATGTTATATCATTATATTATGATATAAAATAAGTGTTTCAGCATATAGAAGTATATATATCTTCTATATGAAAAAGATGCGTTAGTATATATATCTATATTGTTTTTTAATAATATAAATAATTCTTAGTTGTTATAACGTGGATTTACTACTACTCCTTCCATTGCAGTGTATTTAAAAATAATTGTTGTAATATCTACAGTAATTAGATATTTAAGAATTTTTAAAAAATACTTATCTTGTTGATGAAATTTTTTGTAGAGATGATGACTCATGTTGTGTAGTTTTTGTCTCGCTGAAAATTCTTGGTGTTCATCTGAAGCAGTGATGTTAATACCGAGCTCTTGCCTTGGTTCCTCGTGCCTTTCATGGGGATGCCGCCCGGCCCCACGGTGGGCGTCAAAATGTTTCGGTATAAATTTTGTGGAACCGAGTCACTAACATGGATGACGTGGCTTTCCTGCTTTCTGGCGTTCGAACTGGCCGGGTCGCTCGTTCTTCTTGGGTCTCGATCGCTTGCTCTCCTTCAGGCTGGACCGTTCGGTGGACTTCGATCTTTGACTGGAGGGTGGAGGTACCTGCAATGGCACTCTGACGCCCAAGTTAGGCGAGTAGTAGAAGAACCTTGGTTCTTAAGTTGATGATTCTCAGTATGAGATAATAGAGAATAGGGTTTCTGTGTGATTATATCGTAAGTAGAGTGTGTGGAAAGCGTACCTGACTTGTGTCCCTGACTCTCTATTTATAATTTGTCTCATGGACTTTGAACTGATATAAGCCCAATAAAATATAAACAGAATATAATATAAACAGTTTTACCTGGTTACTCATAAACAGCTTTAATCAGATATTATTTTATTCTCAATATCTTTAATAAGATATCTTTGATTCTGGTGGACTACAAGCCCAATAATAAGAGTTGGCTCAGTTATGGCTCAGCATAGACATGATATTGTACATAATTGATCGGTTATTCTTCGTAACCGCTCATCTCGGATATCATACCGTACAATATGCATATATAATTGAAAAAGAAAATAGAAACAAATATAAATAGTTTTTCTATCTTTTAAAAATAAAAAAAATATATCATATAAAATACAGTTAAATATCAAACCTTAACATATACATAATTATAGGATATCGTTTAACTCAAAATTATAGTCTATTGTAATTGGAATAAGCTAGAACGCAAACTAAAATTGTAGCCTATTCCCCTATAATAAAATTTTAATTTATTTTATATTAATAGGTTACAATTAGCGTAAAAATTATAGTCTATATGGTAGCATAAAGCTAAATAGAAGAAATTTTGATGATGTCTCAAAGTCAAGTTTCAAGTGCCTTATTGTAGGAAGATCTTCATGAAGATTTTTTTTTATATTAAAGTTTTTTTAATTTAGTAGATTGATGTATAGGATGTGGTTTATCTTTGATACTATGTATTATTTGTTTTAGGTTGCGTTAAAATTAATTTTTTAAATCAGAAAACCTTATTTTATACTCAAGATAATCTATTATTAAATTATGATAATCGATTATCAGTAATTTTATGACTTGCCATAATTGATTATCACGAGCAATTATGAGTATTTTTAAGCAAGTTTTTTTACCGTTGTGCATTCATTAAATGCATAATCAATTACCATAAGTGGATATTGATTATCACAATTAATTAGTTGACAACGGATTTTTGGAGCTATCTTGGGTGAGATCTCTATAAATTATATTGGGACTCTCATTCTAAAATACGAAATATACAAAGTGTATTTTTCTAAATTCTTGTCTACAGTGTGCGGTGATAAGTGCTTTGGGGTTTGCTGAACCCTTGTGTTGTGGCTTTGAGAACTTGACGTGTTGGCATAGAGTGGGAACAGGTAGTGTGATTGAATGTTGTTGTTGCTGGCATAAAGCGAAACTTTCACAAGGAGTGTGATTGAGTGTTATTGTTGTTGCTGAGTTGAAAGCCTATCATCCTTCGTGAAGCATTCGGAGGAGGTGTTCATCCTTTGTGAAGATTCAGAGGAGGTGTCCATCCCTTGTGGGTCATAGGGGAAGTGAGTTTCATCTCTTGGGGTAATAAGAGAGGTATTCTAACGTTAAACTGTTTTATTTTCTTTGTGATTGTAACAGTTTGTTGGTTTGTGATAGTGAAGCATTAATTCTCGGTTGAGATTAACAAATGGATTTAGGAACTCTGTGATCTAAACCAGTATAAAAATTACTTGTGCAATTTTCTTTCTTCCTTACTCTTTTAATTTGTTTAAATTTTTTTGAGGAATTTATATTTACGAGACAAAATTATTAAAATAACGATTTGCCATAAGAAACCAATTCACCCCATCTTGGTTTGTTGAACGCGTTAACCATTCCGTTGCACGGCTCTGACAATTGGTATCAGAGCTTGCTTTGATAGTAATTCAAAATGACGGGGCAACATCAAACCTTTGATGAGGGTGCCTCTATCAATAGACCTTCATTGTTTACTGGAGAAAACTATGCTTTTTGGAGAGTGAGAATGCAAATTTTCATGGAATCTATTGATGGTGAGATTTGGGAAACTGTCACAAATAGTTCCTTGCTTCCTATTGTGTTTATTAACAATTTGCAGGAATCCAAACTGCGAGAACAATGGAATGCTGATGATAGAACAATGTAAGGGCTCGTAACATAATATCATCTACTTTAATTGTTGATGAATTTTCAGGATCTCAACCTGTAAGACTGCTCAAGAGATGTGGGAGACGCTGAGAGTCACCCATGAAGGAACTGATGATGTTAGGAGAGCCAGAAGAAATATTATAATCGAAGAGTATGAGATGTTCCGCATGAAGCAAAGAGAAACTATTGTAGATGTTCAGAAGCACTTCACACATATAGTGAATCATCTCATTGGGTTAGGTAAGTCCTTTGATAATGATGAATTAAATATAAAAATTCTTAAATCTTTAGACAGGACTTGGCAACCAAAGGTGATTGCCATCAGTGAGTCACAAAAACTCAACACTATGTTAATGGCTGCATTGTTTAGTAAGTTGAGAGAACATGAACTGGATCTCGGGAGATTGAACGAGGATGAAGAGAAAGGAAAGAAAAAGACTTTGGCGTTCAAATATGAGATTGATAAAAGCAAACATCTTAATGAAGAAGAAGACTCTGAAAAAAATGAAGAAAATATGGATCTCTTCATTAAGAAATTTAACAAGTTCATAAAGCCCAAGGACAAAAGAAGATTTAAAAATGGAAAGAAGGAAAACAAGGAATCATCATCAAACTATCATTTTTATGGTTGCAGAGAAAAAGGACACATGAAGGCAGATTGTCTAAACCCAAATAAGGGTGAAGAAAGAGACCAAAAGAAAGTCTTCAAGAAAAAGTAGGCATATATTGCCTGGGAAGAAGATAATGAATCAACAACAAGCTCAAGCGACTCTAATGAGCAAGCCAACATATGTTTAATGGCTGAGGACATCTCTGAAAGCGAAGTAAGTATCTCTAGCGATTCTTAAAATTCAGATTATAATGAAAGTGAATTACTTGATACGTATAAAGAATTATTATGTCAATCAGAGAAATTAAATAATGCTCATAGAAAATTAAAGAAGGATTTTAAAGAATTAAAATCAAATCATGAAAAAACTATAAAGATTTGAAAAATAAAAATTTATATTATGAAAAAGGTAAATATACCAAAATTGAAGAATGTGTTTCTTGTTTAAATAGAAAGATGTCTCTTGATAAAACAACCACTGAAAGTAATAATAATTCAAAAATTAAAAAGGTTCTTAAACATGTTCCGAAAAATAATTATAATTACTACGATTATAATTATGGTAATAAAATTAAAACTTTTCCTAAATATAATTATAATTATCATGACTATAATTATAAAAATAAAATCAATTATGTTCCTCATTATAATCAAAATTATTATTATAATTATAATTATAAAAATAAAAATAAATATAAATATAGGAGAACCCGAAGAGTTTGGGTAGAAGAAGGAACTACTTATAGGAATCCAAATATTGTTACTTGCTTTTTTGCATGAAAAAGAGTCATACATCAAATAAATGTAAAATAAAATATTATGGTGTTCCATGTGAAAAGTTTACTTGAGTTATAAAATAATTTAAATATTTGTCTAACTAAACGACAAATAAATATTTTTGGGTACCAAAATGTTATTTTTCTAATTTCCAGGTTATTTTAAAATTAAGTAAGAAGCTTTTGGGTGTGCACCAAAACTTGGTAAAATATGGTTTGTCAAATTAAGGGGGAGTTTTTAAAATGAAAAAAAATTATATTTTTTTTAAAACTACTTCTCTTTCTTCCTTAGGTATCAAATTTATGAATTTTTGATTTATTTATTTGTTATGATCTCTAAATTTATTGTATTTACTATTCTTTGAATTATGTCTCATGTTTCCCTTTAATAAAAATTATGATAACTATTGATTATTTGTTTTGCCTAATTTTTTTTTGGGCTTATTTTCAGGGGGAGTTTTATATTATGGGGAGAAATTATTTAATCATACATAGTACCTTTTTAATATGATAAAAAAGGGAGAAAAATATATTTAAAGCCTTAATTATATTTATCTCTTGTCTACTAATCTCTCTTCTTTAAGTTATGTATGAGTTACAAGTTACAAAAAGCTTTAAATCAAAATATTTTTTATCATCATCAAAAAGGGAGAGATTGTTAGCATAAAGCTAAAGAGAAGAAATTTTGATGATTTCTCAAAGTCAAGTCTCAAGTGCTCTTATTGTAGAAAGATCTTCATGAAGATTTGTTTTTATATTAAAGCTTTTTTAATTTAGTAGATTGATGTATAGGATGTGGTTTATCTTTGATTCTATGTATTGTTTGCCTTAGGTTGCGTTAAAATTAATTTTTAAAATCAGAAAATCTCATTTTATACTCGAAATAATTCGATTATCAAATTATGATAATTCCATAATTCATTATGAGTAATTAATTATGACTTGCCATAATTGATTATCACGAGCAATTATGAGAATTTTTAAGCAAGTTTTTTACTGTTGTGCATTCATTAAATGCATAATCAATTACCATAAGTGGATATTGATTATCACAATTAATTTGTTGATGACGGATTTTTGGAGGTATCCTTGAGTGACATCTCTATAAATTATATTGGGACTCTCAATCTAAAAATAAGAAGTATACACAGTGTATTTTAGTGTGCGGTGATAAGTGTTTTGGGGTTTGCTGAATCCTTGTTTTGTGGCTTTGAGAACCTGGCGTCTTGGCATAGAGCGAGAACTTTCACAGGTAGTGTGATTGAGTGTTGTTGTTGTTGGCATAAAGCAAGAACTTTCACGGGGAGTGTGATTGAGTGTTGTTGTTGTTACTGAGTTGAAAGCCTATCATCCTTCGTGAAGCATTCGAAGGAGGTGTTCATCCTTTGTGAAGATTCAGAGGAGGTGTTCATCCCTTGTGGGTCACAGGGGAAGTGAGTTTCATCTCTCGGGGTAACAGAGAGGTGTTCTAACCTTAAACTGTTTTATTTTCTATGATTGTAACAGTTTCTTGGTTTGTGCTAGTGAAGTGTTAATTCTCGATTGAGATTAACAACTGGAAGTAGGATCTCTGTGATATGAACCAGTATAAAAATTACATGTGATATAAACATGTGCACTATAATATATATATATATATATATATATATATATATATATATATATATATATATATATATATATATATATATATATATATATATATATATATATATAATATTGAAACAAAAAATACAGACAAATGTTAATAGTTTTTCAATCTTAAAAATGTCAATCCTAATAACAGTTTTGAATTTTGCTCCTCTTATACATAAATGCTTGGGAACAAGGTTCATTTTTTTTGGAAGATCTTGATTACATTAATTCACAACATTACATCTTTTCTTTTTAAGAAAAACACATATCTACAAATGCATCAATGTGAACTCTTATTCCTTTTTTTCAAGATATTTTTATCTGGCTAATTTTTATTCTATCAAACATATGAAGGTTCGGATTACTTATTATGTTATCAACTTATTTATTTTATCCCTACATTCCATTTCTTCCTTTTATTTCTTCAAGACCAAACTAGACAAAAGTGAGAAGTAAGCTATGTACCTCTTGGAAGTATATCATAATCTTTCTAATTCCTAAAGTTTGGAGGTATCTTGTTCTCTTCTTAATTCCTAAAGTTTGGAGGTATCTCATAATATTCCAATTTCCTAAACCTTAGAGGTATTTCCTTTTCTTCCTATTTCTTAAACCTTGGAGGTATATCTCCTCTTCTTAATTCCTAAACCTATATTCATTATTTACATCACTACATTGTGCCTACAATATTGGAGTTGAAGAGACTGATATAAATTGAGTATTCTTATTATTCCTAGATATTTATTATTTACATCACTACATGCCTAAATCAAAGAAGTACTTTTCCAATATATTGGAGCATATGAGTATGATAAACTTAAAGTATCTTTCATTTTTCTAAATCATTGAAATATTTATTATTTGTATTACTACACTTGTGCCTACAATATTGGAGTAGATGGCATTGATACAAATTTGAGTATTTCAATATATATATATATATATATATATATATATATATATATATATATATATATATATATATATATATATATATATATATATATATTTCTTCCTATTTCTTAAACCTTGGAGGTATATCTCCTCTTCTTAATTCCTAAACCTATATTTATTATTTACATCACTACATTGTGCCTACAATATTGGAGTTGAAGAGACTGATATGAAATTGAGTATTCTTATTATTCCTAGATATTTATTATTTACATCACTACATGCCTAAATCAAAGAAGTACTTTTCCAATATATTGGAGCAGATGAGTATGATAAACTTAAAGTATCTTTCCTTTTTCTAAATCACTGAAATATTTATTATTTGTATTACTACACTTGTGCCTACAATATTGGAGTAGATGGCATTGATACAAATTTGAGTATTTCAATAAATATATATATATATATATATATATATATATATATATATATATATATATATATATAAAATTGAAAATAAAATAGAGACAAATGTAAATAGTTTTAAAATAATAAAAATGTAAATCCTAAAAACAATTCTTAATTTTGCTACTCTTATACATAAATGGTTTGTAACAAGGTTCATATTCTAGAAGATCTTGATTACATTAATTTACAATATTACATCTTTTTTTTAAGAGAAAAACATATCTACAAATGCACCAATGTGAACTCTTGTTCCTCTTTTCAGCATATTTTTTTCTTACCTATTTTTATTCTATCAAGCATATGAAGATTCATATTACTTATTATGTTATCAACTTATTTATTCTTGCATTCCATTTCTTCTTTTTTTTCTTCAACACTAAACTGACATGAGAAGTTAATTATTTACCTTTTGGAAATATCTCATATTCTTTCTAGTTCTTAAATTATGGAAGTATCTCGTACTCTTCCTAATTCCTAAATTTTGGACACTTACTAATCCCTAAACCTCAGAGGTATCTCTTTTTCTTCTTAATTCTTAAACCTTGGAGGTTTATCGTCCTCTTCATACAACATGTATTTGTTATTCATATCACTACATTATGTCTACAATATTGCAGTTGAAGAGACTGACATAAATTTGAATATTCTTATTATTCATAAATATTTATTATTTACATCACTACATGCCCAAATCACGAAAGTATTTTTGCTACATAGTGCAGGAGATGGGTCTAATAAACTTAAGTACCATTCCTCTTTTTAAATCATGGAAATATTTAATATATGGATTACTACACTTTTGCCTACAATATTGAAGTGCATGGAATTGATTCAAATTTGAGTATTATAATATATATATATATATATATATATATATATATATATATATATATATATATATATATATATATAATTGAAAAAAATTTGAGACAAAACAGTTTTTCAATCTTAAAAATGCGAATCTTTAAAAACTTTGGATTTTGTTGTTCTTATACATAAATGCTTCGAAACAAAGTTCATTTTTTGGAATATCTTGATTACTTTATTTCACAATATTACATCTTTTCTTTGTAAGAGAAACAGATATCTACAAATGCAATAATGTGAACTCTTGTTCCTCTTTTTAGGATATTTTTATCTTACCTATTTTTATGCTATTAAACATTTGAAGATTCATATTATTTTTTATGTTATCAACTTATTTATTTTATGTTTGCATTCCATATTTTTTTCTTTTTTCTTCAACATCAAACTGGAAATAGGTGAGAAGTCAATTATGTACCTTCTAGATGTATCTTGTACTCTTCCAAATTCGTAAAGTTTGGAAGTATCTTGTACTCTTCCTAATTATTATAGTTTGGAGGTATCTCGTACTTTTCCTAATTCCTAAACCTCAGAGGTATTTCCTTTTCTTCCTAATTCTGAAACCTTGAAGGTATATTTTCCTGGTCGTAATTTCTAAACCTATATTTATTATTTACATCTCAACATTTTGCCTACAATATTAAAGTTGAAGAGACTGATATTAATTTAAGTATTCTTATTATTCCAAAATATTTATTATATAAATCACTACATACCTAAATCACATAAATATCTTTCCTATATATTGAAGCATATGAGTTTGGTAAGCTTGAGTATCTTTCCTTTTTCTAAGTCACGGAAATATTTATTATTTTTATTATTAGGACACTTCTTCCTACAATATTGGAGTTGATAGAATTGATATAAATTTGAGTATATATATATATATATATATATATATATATATATATATATATATATATATATATATATATATATATATATATAATTGAAAAAAATAGAGAAAAATGTAAATAGTTTTTCAAAGCTTAAAAATATCAATCCTAAAAACTATTTTGAATTTTGTTGTTCTACTACATAAATGTTTTGTAAGAAGGTTCATTTTCTGAAAGATCTCCATTACATTAATTTATAATATTACATCTTTTCTTTTTAAGAGAAACACATATCTACAAATGCATCAATGTGAACTCTTGTTCCTCTTTTCAAGATATTTTTATCTTACCTATTTTTATTCTATCAAAACATATGAAGATTCATATTACTTTATGTTATCAACTTATTTATTCTATATCTGCATTCCGTTTCTTCTATTTATTCTATGTACCTCTTGGAAATATCTCATACTTTTCCTAATTCCTAAACTTTAGAGATATCTCGTACTCATCCTAATTCCTAAAGTTTTGAGGTATCTCGTACTCTTCCTAATTCTTCAAGTTTGGAGGTATTTGGTACTCTTCCTAATTCCTAAAGTTTAAAGGTATCTCATACTCTTCCTAATTCCTAAACCTTGGAGTTATCTCTTTTTCTTCCTAATTCTTAAACCTTGGAGATATATCTTCCTCTTCTTAATTCCTAAACCTGTATTTGTCATTCAGATCATTACATTATGCCTACAATACTGGAGTTGAAGACATATAAATTTGAGTATTCTTATTACTCCTTAATATTTATCATTTACATCATTACACGCCTAAATCACATAAATACCTTTCCTATATATTGGAGCATATGAGTCTAATAAGCTTTAGTATCGTTCCTTTTTCTATCATGAAAGTATTTATTATTTGAATTACTACACTTTTGCCTCATATATTGGAGTAGACAGAATTGATATAAATTTGAATATATATATATATATATATATATATATATATATATATATATAAAATAAAAAATAGAGAAGTGTAAAAAGTTTTTCAATCATAAAAATGTCCATCCTAAAAACAATTTGGAAACAAGGTTCATTTTCGGAAAGATCTTGATTACATTAATTCACAAATATTAAATCTTTTCTTTTTAAGAGAAAGACTAATATGCAAATGCACCAATATGAACTTTATATGAACTTTTGTTCCTCTTTTCAGGATATTTTTATCTTATCTATTTTATTCTATCAAACTTCTGAAGATTCAAATTACTTGTTATATTATCAACATCTGCATTCCATTTCTTCTATTTTTTTTAATTGAAGACCAAACTGGACATAGTGAGAAGTCAATTATGTACCTCTTTAAAATATCTCTTACTCTTTCTAATTTCTACAGTTTGGAACCATCTCGTACTCTTCCTAGTTAGAAACCTTGGAGGTATTTCTTTTTCTTCCTAATTCCTAAACCTTTTATGTACATCTTCCTCTTCCTAATTCCTACACATTCCTACACCTGTATTTCTTATTTACATCATTATTCTTACAATATTGGAGTTAAAGAGATTAATATAAATTTAAGTATTATTATTATTGCTAAATATTTACTATTTATTTCACTACATGCCTAAAACATCGAGGTATCTTTCCTATATAATGGAGTAGATAAGTCTGATAAGCTTGAGTATCTTTACTTTTTATAAATCACTGGAAGTATTTATAATTTGCATTACTACACTTCTGCTTACAATATTAGAGTGGATGAGACTAATACAAATTTGATTATTATAATATATATATATATATATATATATATATATATATATATATATATATATATATATATATATATATATATATATATATATACACCTAATCTCTTCCTTGGTCCTCATATTTGTGTCCAAATCTTAGTTCGGTCCTCAAGTTTTGAACTGTCTCAATTGGGTCATAATTTTTATAAAAATGTAAACATTTTACCCCAACCGTTTAGTGCTACCAGACGGCGTTAACTGATGTTGAACTGTAATTTGAAAAAGAGAACGTGTCATTATGTATTAAATTTAATGGATGATGTGTATTATGATCATATTTCCACGTGCCTCTTAATTGAACTTCTCTCCAATTTTGGTTTTTTTTTGGGTTCGAACCCTAATTCCCAACCCAGAAACCCTAAAAATTTGGAATCCCCTTCTTGCCTCATCTTCTTCACGAACCCAAAATCCTAATCCTTCCACCACTGCTTCCTTTTAGTTATAGTGTTGTGTTGGAAGCGCAACAACTTCTTCTCCCTTCACGTTCTCCGTCACGGTGGAGAACTGCCCTCCCTGTGTGGTCTGGTTTTTCTGTAGGTGGTTCGCAAGCATCGTCTGCAATGAAGTTCTCGCAAGCGCAGCGGTGGCCGTTGGAGACGCGATGATTTCTCGTTGCAATGGGTGGCCTCTGTCATGTGATCTGGTTCAGTCTTGGCTCACGGCGTGGAGGATTTGTTTTTCGTACTACAGCAGCTCCATACGGTATTCGCGACAAGCCTGCGGCTTTTCATGTCCCAACAGTGGTGTCTCTCTCCAGAAAGGTGCCCCAAATCCCCTTTTGATACTCTCCCGAGTTCCAATCAATAATCGAATTAGGGTTTTCAAAAAGTATTCCCCTTTTTTCCTTTGTTTGTGCCCCTTTGATTCCCTTTAGGAGAAATCCCCATTCAATTCCAATTTCAATTTTTTCTTCAAAGATAGCAATCTTTTTTATATCTCGTGAATTTTGGGTTTAATTGGGTTTTGTTGTTTTGATATCATGGTTGGTTTTGGGTTTCAAATTACATTCTTTCTGGAATTTGATATCATGGTTGATTTTGGACTGATAACGGAGAATTTTGTCATCGTCCTCGACCAACAGGTGGTCTTCAAATTAACGGAGATGATCATCGACGGCTCCCTAGTGATCTACGACAAGAACAAAACTTCACAGTTTGGGATTTTACACAAGAATGAGAAGGACGCGAATGCAATGCGGTGGATCGATGCGTTAGATTGTTTCTGCTTTCACCTCTAGAACACGTGGGAGGAGCTTGAAACCGACGAGGTTGTGGTGATTGGGTCTTGCATGACCCCTGCAGACTCCATTTTCAACGAATGCGATGAGAGTTTGAAGAGTGTGTTGTCTGAGATAAGGCTGAACCTAAGGACCTTTTTAATTTTGAAGGAGATTGGCTTCTTCTAAAGGTTTTCACTGGTTCGCATTGAGAGATTGATCATGGTTATGATGGTCGATGAGGTTAATGGAGGATGAGATGTTGTGTGTGACGAGGAATGAAGCTTCTAGGGTCTTTTTTGGTTGAAGCTTCTAGGGTCTTTTTTGGAAACATTTTCAGAATAGGAATGCTGTTGTTATAATCTTTCTATTTTTTTTCTTTTTTTTTACTTGATTCCATGTCATAATTTAATTATTTACACGTAATAAAATATCCACCTCAGCATATTCAGTGTCATTAGATTTTAACGTTGTCTGAGACCAGTTAACAGTTAGAGTAAAATGTGTGTATTTTTACAAAAAATTATGACCCAATTGAGAGAGTTCAAAACTTAAGGACCGAACTTAGATTTTCACACAAATATGAGAACCAAGGGAGATATTATTATTATTTCTAAATATTTATTATTTATTTCACTACATGCCTAAAACACCGAGGTATCTTTCCTATATATTGGAGTAGATAAGTCTGATAAGCTTGAGTATCTTTACTTTTTATAAATCACTGGAAGTATTTATAATTTGCATTACTACACTTCTGCTTACAATATTGGAGTGGATGAGACTAATACAAATTTGAGTATTATAATATATATATATATATATATATATATATATATATATAATATAATATAAAAAAAAAGTAAAGACAATTGTAAATAGTTTTTCAATCATAAAAATATCAATCCTAAAACCAATTCTAAATTTTGCTGCTCCTATATGTAAATGCTTCAAAACAAGGTTCATTTTCTAGAAGATCTTGATTACATTAATTCGCAATATTACATCTTTTCTTTTTAACAGAAACACATATTTATAAATGCACCAATGTGAACTCCTCTTCCTTTTTTCAGGATATTTTTATCTTACATATTTTTATTCTATCAAACATATGAAGATTCAAATTACTTCTTATGTTATCAACTTATTTATTCTGTGCTTGCATTCCATTTCTTTTATTTTTCCTTCAATACCAAACTGGACATGAATAAGAAGTTACTTACATACCTCTTGGAATTATCTCGTACTCCTCCTAATTCCTAAAGTTTTGAGATATCTCGTACTCTTCCTAATTCCAAACCTCAGAGGTATCTATTTTTCTTCCTAAATCTTAAACCTTGGAGGTAATGACCTATTACCGACGGTCAAAAAATCGTCGGTAAAATCTTTGTCGTTAATATTTACCGAAGGTTTTTACCCTTCGGTAATTACTGAAGGTCACCGAGGGCCACAAACCTTCGGTAATTACCAAGGGACAAAAGCCTTCGGTAATTACCGAAGAGCAAAAGCCTTCGGTAAAGCCTTCGGTAACATCCAACAAAAACCATGTCATACTTTGTTATCAAACCACTTATACCTGCATAAAATGTTCACAACACAGACAGACTTGCATAACAGTTTCAAACCACAGACAAACCTGCATATTGTGCATCCCAAAATCATCCAATCATTGATGAAAAAAACAATATAAACATCATTTGTATTGTTCAAATTTAAGAAGTTGTTTCTATAAATGAAATATGAAACATAAAACAATATCGTCCATTTCCGAGCAAATATAATGTAGCAAAATCATAATGTACTAACATCCAAATGTACTAACATCCAAAGGTACTAACATCAGTATGTTCTAACAACTATGATCAATAACAAAATAAAACTAAATCTATATAGTCATCGGAATGATCTTCATCGTCCTGCTGCTCTGTAGATGGCTGGACTGGTGTGTGTTGGACTGATGTGGGTTGGACTGATCTAGGCTGTTGAGGGACGGCGGGTGACGGGGAGGGTCGTGACTCGGTCGGAGGGAAGGTGGAAGGAGTATCTAAAGCTTCAGGCAACGCTCTCATGATCAGGGACTTGAAGTTTGTAAACTCGTTTCTCAAGTGACTATATTCTTCTCTCAATTCACGATTTTCCTGGTCACGTTAATGTAGTAGCTGTGTTAAGAGCTCGATGGCCTCGTTAGCAGAAGTGGTGGAAGAAGGTTGGTGCTTTAGTGCACCTTCTCTCAATGTTGTATAGTTTGCAGCAAGTTGTCCTGCACCGTACACTTGCCCCTTTTTCTTCCCACCAACGACATCGACCTAGCACTGTGTCCTATGGATGTCGTCATCTGGTGTAGGAGCTTACCCATGTTCGGATCTAACCTGTGAAAGTCTCGTAAAAAATTCTTCTTGTTCAAACATTAAAAGCAATGTTAGGGAATGATACAATAACATAATGAAATATTACTAATAGTAGCAGTGTTATTTACATTGGAGGTCGAAGGAATTTCTTCACCATGAAATGTCCAAACCATGTAATTAGGCATGAACCCTTTTTTGTATAGGTGAACTTTCACGACTTCATCTTTCAAAATCATTGTACATTCGCACTTGATGCATGGGCATCGAATCCCTCCATTAATAGCATAATATTGATATCGTTGAGCCGTCTCCAAAAACTCTTGAACTCCGATGACAAAAGATTCCTTCAAACCTCTCCTTCCACTATAACAACGGTCATACATCCATCCACGATGGTTGGAAAAATAAGCCATGTTCTGTGACAAGCCAAACAAAGAGAAACTTAGCCAAAACATCAACACTCCATGTGACATAAGTAATAAACCTATTACATTAAGCCTATTACTACTCAAGTTGAACATGGAAGGAAATTTGAACACTATTGTCATAGGCATTCAATAAGGGCATGCAAAGAGAAGTCCTCAATATTGAAATGTCTTAGACATCCTAAGTGGTTATGTATTAAATTTGGGGGAGTCAACTTTCTGACATTACTAAAGTTCTCTTTTATAGAGTACTTCCACATATTTTGTACGTTCTAAGTGTTTAAGGTACTTTTACCCTTTTCATTCCATTGAGAATGTGTGTAGTACCATAGGACTTTAAATGACTACTTAACTTAATCAAGTTGTAGCCTAATAAATGAACGTACAATATACAGGAACATACAATTAATATATACATCAACATACAACATATACATAAACATTCAGTCATGGTCTACATACAGGTTTTATAACAAATTTATGCAAGGAAATAAATTACACAACAGTAGTTGTAGATCAATACTAACCACTTCAACAACTTTGTTTCATGAATTGAAATATGTTAAAACTGATATTTAACTCAAAACCAAACTGCTACTCAAAATCACCTTTCTACTTTCCAAAATTGACTCAAAATTTGTGGTTTTGGAAGTGATTTTGTGCCTAAGCCATTCTGACACTTTGCTAATCATTTCAACAGTTTTAACTCATCAAAATACACTTGTTTGAACTCTAATTATGCACAAAACAGAACTGGAACTTAGATTCACTTTCAAGTTCCAAAAATGGCTCAAAAATCATGATTTGACATACTAAATTGCATACAGGTCTTTGTAACTTCACATCAATGGTTCTAACAGCTTTAATACATCAATTTGGACTTGTTTAAACTTCCAAACATCATAGAATCACAACAAAACGAAAAATGACCTGCAATGACTCAATTTTACTACACTTTTTAAGGTTTAAAGTAGTGTGATTTTGAGTTTTAGGGAATTCTTTGCTTTTCACCACTTTCCTAGCATCATTTAACTACTTTATACTTGTTACGATGTTAACATTACTTAAAATTACTCTACTTTAGGTGAATTGACAATTTGTCACCCTTTTAGTGAACTTTTTAGGTTCTAAATACTCAAACTTTGAGTTTGCGATGATTCTTTGCTATTGACAAATTTCCTAACTTCATTCCACTAGTTTAGACTTGTTAGGATGTTAACATTACTTAAAATTAATTTACATTAGGTATAATTGCCAATTTCTCACCTATTTAGTAGACATTTTTAGGTTTTAAGGAGTTCAATTTTAAGTTTTAGGTACTTGATCTAATTTGACATCTTTCTTACATTCATTTTACTAATTTAAACTTGTTAGGATATGAAGATTAGACATTCTTAGGCTAATTTAGGTGAATTTCGAATTTCTCACCTACTTTAGTCTATTTATAGGTGTTCAATAGTCAAATTCTGTTTTTCTTATTAATTTTCAATTAAGACTTCATTTTTATCTTTCTTTTATCTTTAAAAAGTTGTGTAGATAGTTAGTTTACTGTTTTGGTGAGTACTTTATGTTGTAATCTGGGATAATATCTGTAGAATCTTCCTAATTAGAGGAAATAGATACATAATATTTTATTTTATTTTATTTTTTCCTAGGTTTCCTAGTTTCCCTATTTCCCTTTTTAGGAGAACTAGATTATTACAAATAGAAGGTTTGAGAATGTATTTTTCATGATTTGAATAATAAATCAGTCTTATTTTCCACATGGTATCAGAGCTTGTCTGATCCGCTTCCGCTGTCTTCGTTGTCTACCGGCGGCCGACCGCCATGGCCGCCGGTAGGCCCCCTAAAATTCTCTTTTTTAACCTGTGTTTTTAATGGGCTCCAATTGCCCTAACCAAGTTCTGTTCTTTTTTTCCAATATTGCCAAATAGAGAGTTTTTCTGAGTATCATTAGAGTGGGATTCGAACCCATTCCCTTTGGGACCGAAAGTCTCTTCTTCGAATAATCCAACACTACTGCCTTCGCTGCTTTTTCCGCTGTGCACCGCCGCTGTCCACCTTCCACCAAGTTGCGCCGCCGCCGCTGTCCGACCACCGCCGCTGCCGCCGTCGCCGATTGGGGTTGTCGGTAGGGCGGAAAGGTGCGCCCAACACCGGCGATCACAGAGTCGGAAGTCGCTCCATCAATGGAGCCTCCACGCGCTGCCACGCGCCGCCACCGTCGCCGGCGTGTGCAACCCACGCGCCTACCTCCGGCAAGACCCACTTGCTGCCGCCGCCGCAGACAGGGTCGCCGGAGCCTCCTGAGCCCATTCCTAGGGTTGGTAATGACTCGTTTGGGCTATATTTTAGTATATCTGAGTTTTAGTCTCTGCTCCTTGGTGTGACCCACTTCCGCCGGACCTCGCTCTAGTGTCTGGGTTTTGATTTGGTCCTTTTGGTTACTGCGTTTCGGTTTATGCCTCCACCAATGGGTTTCGCCTCACGTTTCATGACCAGGACCTTTCCTCCTCCATTGGGTTTCTCCCTCTCATTAAATTCGTTACTGATGGGTGCTTCTTGCTGACGTATCCGCCGCTTGTGCCGCCGAATGCATCGACACCTGTGGCCAAGCCTGTCTCCTCCATCTGGTTACAATTATGTGATTCTTTCTTGCAATTGTGATGTCTCGTTGGCCTGTGGCATAAAGGGGAGTCTATTTCTGTTAAGTGCACTAGCCATTGGTTTTGGTGATGGGTGGTGGAAGATCGTCGTCTTCTGCCTCTTCTCCGGAGGATTCTTCATCCTCTTCTTTCGACGAAGCTTCTTCCTTTTCTTTTCCATGTTCCGGAGAAGATGTTTTTCCGTGTTCCTCGGAATCTGAAGAAGCCATAATATTTTTCATCCCCTGGAGAGAACTTCCTTCTTGGGCTAAAGTTTAGCCCGTACTTCTTGTGGTACAGTGTTAAGTATCACTATTTAGGAGTAGTCCAGCAGAGAACTTTGGACCTCCAACCTGTCTTTGGCCTTTTGATGCCATGGTGTTTTTTGGTTTCTACCAATGTTTTGTTATAACAACTCACTGAGAGTTGTTTTTTTGAAACTGACCGCTGAATTGACTCTTTCAAAGTTATGGGATTTAGGTTTATCCCTCGTACGGATCGGTTCTCACTAGTTCTTCCACCTTCACGTTCTGTTGTTCAGTCGTGGGGAGGAGAAAGTTCCAACCCCTGCAGGGTAGTGTAGTCCTTGCAGGTTTGTTGTTGTTTGCCTCTGTCAGGACAAATGTTTCCTGAAGGCCTCCCATATGTTCAGGGCAGTTAAGTCCCTTGAAGGTTTGTTGCTCTTTAGGGTGGTTAAGTCCCTACAGGTTTATGGCTGTTAGCCTTTTAATTCCAGCCGCTACAGGGTAGTGTAGTCCCTGCAGGTCTGTTGTTGTTTGATTCTGTCAGGACAGATGTTTCCTGAAGGCTTGTCACTGTTTAGGACAGTTAAGTCCCTTGAAGTTTTTTTGTTGTTTGCCACTATTGATGGCAATCCAATCCCTGCAGTTTGTTTTTATTTGCCGCTGCAGGCCCTTCATCTGTTCTTGAAGTTTGTTGTTGTTTGATACTGCAAGTCATCATCCATTTTTGATGGAAATCTCTCTCGTCCATTGTTGTCCAAGTTGATTTATTGGGTTTATTGACGCTCTCTACAATTGAGTTTGTCTATTCCAAGCTTGGTTCATACAATCTTGTATGATCCAGCTTGAGGGGGAAGGTTGTAATCTGGGATAATATCTGTAGAATCTTCCTAATTAGAGGAAATAGATACATAATATTTTATTTTATTTTATTTTTTCCTAGGTTTCCTAGTTTCCCTATTTCCCTTTTTAGGAGAACTAGATTATTACAAATAGAAGGTTTGAGAATGTATTTTTCATGATTTGAATAATAAATCAGTCTTATTTTCCACACTTTAATAGACTTTGCATTCTTTGCACTTTTAGTGTATTCTAGGTACTACTTTTAGGTTCTAAGTTGTCATATTTTGAGTTTTAGGTATTTTTTGTAGTGTGAGTTCTTAATTAGCTAGTTTTTACCATTCTAAACTTGTTAGGATAGTTTATTTGTAGTTTATTTTCCTAGTTTAGTGCAGTTTGCAATTGTAATACACCTTTTTTTAGGTTTGAGTTGTGATTTTTAGCTACTTCATCTACTTTTTTAGGTTTCAAGTAGGCAAACTTTGAGATTTAGCTACTTCATCTATTTTGACATGTTTCTTAGCTTCCTTTAACAACTTTAAACTTGTTAGGATGTGTAGACTACACACTCTTAGGTTACTTTCGGTCAATTCCCATTTTCTCACCTATTTAGTACACTTTTTAGGTTTAAGTACCCAAATTTTGAGATTTTGCTACCTGATCCAATTTGACATCTTTCTTAACTTTATCTAAGTACTTTAAACTTGTTAGGATAAGAACATTACACATTCTTAGGTTACTTTAGGTCAATGTCGAAATTGTCCCCTATTTAGTACACTTTTTAGGTTTTAAGTAGTGTAATTTTAGGTCCTTAATAGTCAAATCTTGTATTTCTTTGTATTTTCGAATTGTGCCCTTATTTTTATCTTTCTTTTATGTTTTAAAACTTGTGTAGCTAGTTTTTTGACTGTTTTGGTTAATACTTTAATACATCATGCATTATGACCACTTTTAGCCTATTCTAGTAACTAGTTTTAGGTTCTAGGGTGTCATATTTTGAGTCCTAGGTTGTTTTTGTAGTGTGAGTTTCTAATTTGCTAGGTTTTACCATTCTAAACTTGTTAGGACAGTTTCTTAGAAGTTTCTTAGGCTAGTTTAGTGCAGTTTGCAAATTTTAACCATTTTAGTACATTTTTAGTAGTCATTTTGAGGTTTTAGTAGTGATTTACTCAAACAAGTTTAATTATCATAACTAACCACTTCAAAAACTTTGTTTGATGAACTGAAACATGTCCAAAGTGAAATTTAACTCAATTTTAAACTTACTACAGTTTTTTATGGTTTACTCTTACTAGTTTTAGTGCTCTAATTTTTAGGTCTATAGGCAAATTTTGTTTTTTTAGTGATTTGTAGTAGTTAGTTAAGTTTCTATTAGTATTTTAGCATTTTGAACTTGTCTAGATACTTACATTCCAGTTTTTACTTGCTTTAGATTGCATTTTTTGGGTTTGTTTGGGTGAATTTTGCAATTCTGCTTCTTTGTACTGGTTATATTAGTTTTAACATTCTTTTATCATTTAGAATTTGTTTAGAAAGTCTCTTAAAAGTTCTATATATCAGTTTAGTGCAGTCCTCATTTTAAAACTAGTTTAGCATACTGTTTTATGCTTCTATTCATATTTTCAAGTCCATTGTCCGCCTTGGACTTGTAAAACCAGATTATACCATGTCCTAGAGTTGTGAGGTAAAGTAGGATGTGTGTTATGGGACATTGTTGAGTTCAAGTGTGGGGATATCATTGAAAAAGAGGCATATGTGACTGAGTTGATGGTTGAAACAGTTTGTGAATCATTGAAAAATGAGAGAAAAAGCTGGAACAAAATGAGAAAATTCTGGTGAAGAAGAAAAAGTTGTAGTAGGTGTCAATTTTCGTGCACAAGTGATTCTGTGCTATTTGGCAGTTTAAACAAGTCCTAAATGTTGTTTTAAACTTGTTAGAATATTCAAATTGAAGCCAGATTCATCTAACTAAGTACCTAACTCAAAGGCATTTTTGTGTTGATCAGTGGTGGAGATGTATTTGAGTTAAGCATTCATTCAGTTAAGAATACAAATAAGTGAGATGGCATAAAACAAAAGAAAAGGACTAACATAGCAGAACAATCATCAAATAAGAGTAGTTACTTTTTCATTTCATACCACTTCAAAGCAACTCTTAATCAGTGATAATAACAGGTTTGGTCAACATACAAGCATTCCAATCATGGCCATTATATTATAGTACATGAAATTCAAAAGCATTCACTCTTTCTTTTTAATCGAGCAACACTAAAACAGAGTATTCACTCTTTCTTTTTGAAAATTCCTCTAATTTCAATACAAGCAAAGTTTAATTCAAGTTTAGGAAACTTCTAATGTGAATTACACCATTATCCCAAAACTCAACTTCCCCACTTTAAACCACCAACAATCAACCTTATACAAAATAGAATTTACATTATTTTAGTATTGTAACAGCAACGTGCATCATGAAAGAACAATATTCACGTTTCATAAACACAATCCCAAAACATTAAACTTAATCACATCATATTCACATTTCATATTGTAATATATTTATGATTACTTTATACCTAAATTCTATTTTCGTAGAACACATTTCATTCATGTTTCTTGTTAGATATTGTGTTTATTTCATTTACATGTTCATTTGTATTTGGGCTTAGCCCACACTCTTATTATTATAAATACATTACCCTATGTGTATGTAAACACACATAAGGGAGATTTCCCCTCATCTCTTTTACTATTTCATATGGTAAGCTTAGGTTCTATTCCAGTCGTCTCCGATACTCATCACTGTCGCAACCGCCGTCGTAGCCGCCGTCGCCGCCGTCGCCAGAGTTTCAGAATCGACCGGCGACCACTCCATCTGGATCGTCTCGGCCGGGCGACCACCGTGGTCCAAAGATCGCAGTGATCAGAGCTCTCACGCACCTCCACGTGCCGTCGCAAAGTTCGCAGATCCGCCACTTCCCGCCGCGCATGCTGGCGCGTCGCCGGAGGGTTCTGCCGCCGACCAGCACCGTCGTGATCGCCTCCTCGCCCTCTTTCCGGATCTGTTGTCGTTGCATCAATCGGAGCACTTTGTTTTTTTAGGGTTTCTCCCTCTCCATGGCGTCTTCTTCGTCAACAACCACCTCCTCTGCTGGTGCCTCCTCTGCTGGTGCCTCCTCGTCTGATTCCCCAATATATACTAATTTTGTGAATGTACACTTGTCCATTGACAAGTTGGATGGAACCAATTATGCAACATGGGCATCCGACATCAAACTTTGGTTGAAGAGTCAAGGGTATGTAGATCACCTCACTAATAATGTGACTAGTGTTCCCATAGATGACGCTTCCCGCTGGATGAAAATTGATGCCCAATTATGCATCGTCATGAAGTCCAGCATTCACTCCTCTTTGAAACAAATGTTTCGATCCTATGAAACATGTTCAGAAGTGTGGGCACAAGCAAAGCTATTGTATACAAATGACACCCAGCGTCTTTATGGTGTCTGTCAGGACCTATTCATTGTTATTGGTCCGCGTAGCCCTGGTCCCATGGCAGAGTATTTGGGTAAAGTCCATGCCCTCCTGCATGACTTTAATGAGCTATTACCTCCTGCTTCCACTCCTGCTGAAGAACTAGAACAACGATAAAAGTTCTTCATGTTGTTGGCTTTATACGGACTCTCTGATGATTCCTCCCATGTCCGTGATCAAATTTTGGGTTCTCCGGTCATACCCAACTTTACTTCTACTTGTTATGCTCTTTTGCGTATTCCGAGCAAACCAGTCGTTGAGACATTTCATATTGATGATTCCTCGGCTATGGCTGCCCAACGGGATGATCGAAGTCGGACTCGCAAGCCAGGTAGAGGACGACCAAAATGTGACCACTGTGGCAAACTAGGCCACAGAATTGATAGATGTTATGCGCTTCATGGACGTCCTCCTCGATCTGTAGCAATGGCGAATTCTGGTCCACCCCCTCAACCCCCGTCTGCAGACCATCCTACTTCATCAAATTCTGTAGACAACCCTGCAGTCTTCAACGAATTTCTCAGATGGTATGAGGATCGTCAGCAATCTAGTTCCACTACATCTGCATCTGTTGCACGCACAGGTAGACCTTTTGTTGGTATAACTTCCCTCGGATCTTGGGTCCTTGACTCAGGCGCCACCGATCATATAACTGGTAACAAGTCCTTGTTTTCTTCCTTGTCATGTCCGAATAATTTACCCTCGGTAACAATGGCTAATGGGTCTATAGTCTCATCTCATGGTATTGGTACTGTTCATATTTTTCCGTCCATATCCATTGATCATGTACTCTATGTCCCTGGATCTCCTTTCAATTTATTGTCCATAAGTCGTCTAACTCATTCCCTTAATTGTGTTATTTCATTTACCAAAGATTCTGTTTATTTGCAGGACCGGAGTTCGAAACACATGATTGGCACAGGATGTGAGTCTCATGGCCTCTATCTTCTACGCCCTTCTCCACATGCTGGCATAATCATGGAGTCACCATCCCTTCTTCATGCTCAGTTAGGGCATCCCAGCCTTGCCAAACTACAACAACTTGTTCCGAGTTTGTCGAAGTTATCAAGTTTGTCGTGTGAGTCTTGTCAGTTAGGAAAGCATACTCGTAGTTCCTTTCCTCGTAGTGTGTCACAAAGAGCATCGTCTCCTTTTTCATTAGTCCATTCTGATATTTGGGGTCCTAGTCGTGTTAAGTCCACTTTAGGCTTTCAGTATTTTGTTACTTTTATTGATGACTATTCAAGATGTACTTGGTTGTTTTTAATGAAGAATCGTTCTGAGTTGTTTTCTATTTTCCAATCATTTTTCAATGAAATAAAAACACAGTTTGGGGTTTCTATTCGAACTTTACGCAGTGATAATGGCCGTGAATATCTTTCTTCACCATTTAAACATTTTATGGCTTCTCATGGCATTCTTCACTAGACTTCATGTGCTTATACTCCTCAACAAAATGGGGTGGCTGAGCGCAAGAATAGACACCTTATTGAAACAACTCGTACACTTCTAATCCATGGCCAAGTACCCTCGCGTTTTTGGGGTGATGCAGTTCTCACTGCATGTTATCTCATAAACCGCATGCCATCTTCTCATAACAAAATCCCTCATTCCGTCTTATTCCCTCAAGACCCTTTACATCCATTACCTCTTAGAGTTTTTGGGTCTACATGTTTTGTTCATGATTTTAGTCCTGGTCTTGATAGGTTATCTCCTAGATCTCACAAATGTGTCTTCTTAGGATTTCCACGGTCACAAAAGGGCTATAAGTGTTTTTCCCCTTCCCTCAATCGTCATTTCATCTCCGCTGATGTCACCTTTGATGAATCTTCGTTTTATTTTTCTCATATATCTTCTAGCTTTGTACCTCCACCTCCTACTATTGATATTCCTATTGCTTGTGATCCTTTAGAGTCTGACCTGCCTATTGCCCTCCGAAAAGGTATACGCTCTACTCGTAACCCTTCCCCCCATTATATTGTTCTTAGTTACCACAGATTATCTCCATCTTTTTACACATGTCTCTCATCCATTTCTTCTGTGTCCATTCCCAAGTCTGTGGGTGATGCCTTAACTCATCTTGGTTGGCGTCAAGCCATGCTGGATGAATTAAGTGCTTTACAGAAAAGTGGAACTTGGGAGCTTGTCCAATTACCATCTGGAAAGTCTGTTGTTGGTTGTAGGTGGGTGTATGCTATCAAGGTTGGCCCTGATGGTACAATTGATCGTTTGAAGGCTCGACTGGTTGCCAAAGGATACACACAAATTTTTGGTTTGGATTATTGTGATACTTTTTCTCCAGTGGCGAAACTCTGTTCGCCTTTTCATTGCCATGGCCGCTCTTCGACAATGGCCTCTTTACCAACTTGATGTCAAAAATGCTTTCCTTAATGGTGATTTGCAGGAAGAAATTTACATGGAGCAACTGCCTGGCTTTGTTGCTCAGGGGGAGTCATCTGGATTGGTATGTCGTCTTCGCAAATCCCTATATGGCCTAAAACAGTCTCCTCGGGCCTGGTTTGGTAAATTCAGCAGTGTTGTTCAACAATTTGGTATGTCTCGCAGTGAAGCGGATCATTCAGTGTTCTATAGCCACTCAAGTGCTGGATGTATCTACTTAATAGTGTATGTCGATGACATTATTCTCACAGGAAGCGACTACCTTGGCATCTCTCAGATGAAATAGCACCTTTGTCACCATTTTCAAACCAAAGATCTTGGCAAACTTCGGTATTTTTTGGGTATTGAAGTAGCACAATCCAATGATGGTATTGTCATATCTCAGAGGAAGTATGCGTTAGACATCTTGGAGGAAACAGGGTTAATGAACTGTAAGTCTGTTGAGACACCTATGGATCCTAACATCAAGCTCCTACCAAATCAGGAGGAGCCTTTCTCAGATTCTGAATGTTACAGAAGATTAGTTGGTAAATTAAACTATCTTACTGTTACGCGTCCTGACATTTCCTTCGCAGTTAGTGTGGTGAGTCAATTCCTTAACTCCCCATGTGAAACCATTGGGATGCAGTGGTTCGCATACTGAAGTATATTAAAGGATCACCTGGAAAAGGTTTGCTATATGGTCCTAACAACGATACAAAAGTTGTGTGCTATTCAGATGCTGATTGGGCTGGTTCCCCTTCTGATAGGAGGTCTATTTCTGGATATTGTGTCTCTATTGGTGGCAACCTGATATCTTGGAAAAGTAAGAAGCAAAGTGTTGTGGCTAGGTCTAGTGCAGAAGCAGAATATAGAGCTATGGCATCAGCTACTTGTGAGCTTGTGTGGCTTAAACAATTACTTAGTGAATTGAAATTTGGAGATATCACTCACATGACACTTATATGTGATAATCAAGCTGCTCTTCATATTAGCTCTAACCCTGTCTTCCATGAGAGAACCAAGCACATTGAAGTTGATTTCCATTTTATTAGGGAAAAAAATCATATATGGAGATATCAAGACTGAGTTTGTTAACTCAAGCAACGAGTTGGCAGACATATTCACTAAGTCCTTGCGAGGACCTAGAATTGACTATCTTTGTAACAAGCTTGGAACATATGATTTATATGCTCCAGCTTGAGGGGGAGTGTTAGATATTGTGTTTATTTCATTTACATAGTCATTTGTATTTGGGCTTAGCCCACACTCTTATTATTATAAATACATTACCCTATGTGTATGTAAACACACATAAGGGAGATTTCCCCTCATCTCTTTTACTATTTCATATTTCTTTATAACTTGGTAACATTTCATCGTTTTAGACACAACTTTAGTCAGGATTGCTATAGGCAGACTTTTATTTCCAAGTCAATTTGAGTAGTTAGTATAGTTTTTATTAGTCTTTTAGCATTTTTAAAGTTGCCTAGATACTTACACTGTAGTTTTATTTGCTACTTAGTGCAGTTTCAGTTTTTACTTGGTTTAGTATGCATTTGTTATATTTGTATTGTGTAGATTAGTTTTGAGCATTTTTATATCATTTAGAACTTGTTTAGAGGGTGAGTGTTTTGATTGGATAGCTTAGGAATAAAAATTGAGTCATTGTAGCATAGTGCTAGCCTTAGTATATGTTCTTAAGTGGGATTATAGGTGCTTAACAGTTGGAGGCTCTTTAGGCTGGGCAAACAACCAAGGCCTTAATGCAGAATAAAACGCTTAATGCAGAATATATCCTCACTGAACTATCCTATCAAACCTATGATGTTTGTGAACACGACAAATTATTCTTAAACATTCACTGTTGAACCCCATTTCAGTTCTACCAACTCTAACAAATACTCAAGCTCCAAAAGTTGCTTCAGTAGCTATTTTGTCAAAATCATTCCTCCAAATTTCTTCCTCTCTACCTGCTTCATACAACCAATGCATGTTTGCAAATAATACCAAACATCAATAATCATCTTTTTTCTGTTAATAGAGGCTTCACCAAAAATATATATTTATCTCACAAGTGAAAGACAGCTAAAATGCCAAAAGGAACCATGAAGTAAAGCCTAGTTAAACCACGAAAACCCCATTCACAAAAGAAATAACTCACCTTTACGGCTGCGATAACCCTAAGTGTATTAGCACCTCTAATACCCTCTCTCGCAAAGCCCTTCTCACGCAGTGAAAGCCACTTCGTCACACAGCCCTTAGGTTAGCCTCCCTCGCCAGCTAGAAGCTCTGCCCACGCCGCCGCGACACCAACCCCTGACGTAGCGACAACACCTCTTCACGCCGCCAAACCACCGTCATAGAGAAACAGGAGTTGGAGAAAGTAAGAAACAATGGCAATGATGGTTTGGAATTGTGAACGAGAGAGGGAGACAGGGGAGAGTGGAAAGTGGGGACCTGACAAATTCGGAGTGAAAAAGTATTTGGAAAAATGGAAGAGAGGTGTGTCAAATACTCGAGAGTCTTCGGTAAATTCGTTGTCCAATACTCTTAGAGCAAAAGCCTTGGATAAACATGATAACAATTATCCAGTAATTAGTGCATTTCTGATAGTAATTCCTAAACCTGTAAATGTTTACATCACTAGATTATGCCTACAATTTTAGAGTTGAAGAGACTAATATAAATTTAAGTATTCTTATTATTTCTATATATTTATTATCTACATCACTACATGCCTAAAATACAAAAGCATTTTTCCTATGCATTGGAGCATATGAGCATGATAAGCTTGAGTATCCTTCCTTTTGCTATATGAGGGAAGTATTTATTATATGTATTACTACACTTCTACCTACAATATTGGGGTGGATGAGATTGATACAAATTTGAGTATTATAATATACATACATATATATATATATATATATATATATATATATATATATATATATATATATATATATATATATATATATATATATATATATATATATATATATATATATATATATATATAATAAAAAATACAAACAAATGTAAATAATTTTTCAATCATAAAAATGTTGATCCTAACAACAATTCTAAATTCTGCTGCTCTTATAGGTAAATGGATCTAAACAAGGTCTTCTGAATATCTTCTTGATTACATTAATTCACAATATTACATATTTTCTTTTTAAGAGAAACACATATCTATAAATGCACTAATATGAACTCTTGTTTCTTTTTTCAGGATATTTTTATCTTATCTATTTTATTCTATCATACATACGAAGATTCATATTACTTCTTATATTATCAACATATTTATTCTATGTCTGCATTCTGTAACATCCCAAAGTATATGTATAATTCATATCAAGTGGAATGCAACATATTATAATAATAGAAAGCAGTTAAGAGTAGTGTCAGATGAAGTGTATACAAAATACAGTCATCCAAAATATATGAGAAAGATAAAAGCTCTACATGTAGTTATAGAGTCTTTCAAAAGGGAAAAGAGTAAAGAAGACTAAGTTATACACAACGAAAGAACTGAGCTACACTACTCTGCAGCATCAGCAGTATCAGGAACATCTGGAACGTCTAGTAGCTGCTCCAGTGAGGCCTCTGAAACTTCTGCTCACATCCAATTAGGATGATCATTGCAAAAGAAAACAAGCACAAACAAGACAGACAGCAAACAAAGCAAGGGTAAGCTAGAATTCAAAAGAATACAAATCAATTTAAATTACACAAAGTAAAAGAGACATACAAGCATTTGCAATCATAGAAGGACGGCCTTAATAGATTATGAGTTCTAGTTTTATTAGATAGTTTTAGACTTAGACTCGTCCGGACCCGGAATGAATATCGAGCTATGACGGTTTATGAACTTGTGGTGGCCTCTACTGCTTTGCAAAGCCATTGCCAATGGGTTTCACCCTACCACACACAAGGTTAGTCCGTTATCACTCACCTTGGCCCATATACAATGGAGACAACCAAGACTAGGACCCCCTACTGCTCTTCACCACATGAACTAATCTTCTCTAAGTGAGATTGAATAGTCATTAGAGCTTTAAGGGCAACCCCCAAGACTGAGCTACCTATATTCATTCCAGTACTTAACATGATATCACTCATATCTTGGCCCATATAAAATGGAGACACCCAAGACTGAGCTTCCTATATTTATTCTCAACATTAACAATGATCTCACCTAGAGATCATGATTTGATTCTCAAAGCCCATGATTCATACCACCAATCTTGTTTCACTTCACCAACTTCATCCAATTAATCATACAATCTCATTCAGCAGCAAAATAAACATATATAACTCATGCATTACATATTTTCACGGAAACATCATCTATTAATAACAATTTCTTTATGAACTTTAATTATCAATACTTAAGTAATTCAAACAGCTCCGAAACCATTACCAACGGCTCCGGAAGGGTCTAAAAGCCCCAAAACGACCTAAAGAACGTCCAAAACGGACATCCGGAACCCCCCAAACTGTCATAAACAAAAGCAACAGCAGAAAGCTGCGCCCAGCGCCATTTAGGGGCGCCCGGGCGCCAGAATTCTGGAAAATGTCGAGTTGAAGGGCGCCCAGGCGTGGATTCTGCAGAATTTTCTGCAGATTTTGCAGATTTGGAAGAACTCACACCCCTAAGTTTCGTTTTAGGCTTGTTGGTGGATTTCTAGCACTCATAACTTGATCTATATGATGACTTACACTTGTTTGAATGACTCTAAGCTCTCCTAACATTAATCTATAATGTTTGAGCAAGGATTCCCGATCCAAAAACTTACTTTTATCAAGTTATGGACCCAAAACTAGATTTTCCACTTGGAGACCATTTCTGGCCATTTTAATGATTCTAATAAGTCACAAATGACTTAACTAAGCTATCTAAATTGGACAGAACAACCTAAAACACCAAACTCTAAATTTGACTACCTAAGTTCCTCTTTTATGACCCTAAAACTCAAATTTCTCTAAGTTTTTTGAACTGCTAACCTTTTTAATAGAATCCCCTTTTCAACCAACCACTCAAATTAACATCAAGCTTTCTTTATACCAGATCATAACACAATTCCACAGTTTCACTCAAAAAGGCCTAAAACACTACCAAGCCGCCAAGTTTTCTACCCACTAACTCTTACAACAGTTTCATCACCACAAACACCTCTAATATACACACATCCAGAAATCGAACACACCAAGGACGGTCCACCAACAACACAATACAGATTCACTGATTCAACAGGGCAAAATATGCAACTTAAGCCATCAAAACAGAATTTATGTCCAAACAAAATACCAATTCATAACGTAACACACATATGCATCGTTTCATAAATTAAAATAGAAAATTAGTTCATGCACAATCTAAATCACCGAACAAAGATAGAAATCTAGCTTCCCTTACCTGGAATTCATAGCAGCCCAATTCCAAAAATTCCCAAGACACGCTATAAATTGATAACACCTATAAATCTCCAATTTGGAGATAGAGTTAGTTTCTTAAGAAATTTAAAACTAGAATATTGAAGAGAGATCTAAATTAGTCACATGCAAGGCTTCAATTGTATGATCAATCATCTAAATTTGAAAATGAGAGAGAGAGAGAGCAACTTACTGGAAGAAGACAACAAAATGAACTGGTGAAATGAGAGCTCTTGATCTTCGAATGATCTAGGTAGCTTCAGGAGAAAATTTTGAAAAGTTACTTTGAGGAATTTGGGGAAGAATGTAAAGAAGAGAGAGTGTTCTTGGAGAGGAGAATTTGAAAGAGGAAACGTGAAGAAGAGAAGAAGAAGAAGTTGGAGTTGTTGTTTGTTTCAGAAAAAAGAGTAAGTGTCTAGTAAAAATCAAATTTTTGTCTAACTATTTTAGTTTTTGCTTTAAATTTTCTAATTCATTTTATTCTTAAGCTAAGTGTATTCCTCTCATTAGCTGGCCAAAAACTCAGCCTTTACACATTCCATTTTTTTTATTATTTTTTTTTTCAAGACCAAACTTAGAGGTATATATCTTCATCTTCCTAATTTCTAAACCTATATTTCTTATTCATGTAACTGCAATATACCTACAATATTGGAATTGAAAAGACTAATATAAATTTGAGTATTCTTATTATTTATAAATATTTATTATTTACATCACTACATGCCTAAAACACCAAAGTATCTTTCTTATATATTAGAGCAAAGAGTTAAATAAGCTTGAATATCTTCTCTTTTTCTAAATCACAGGAAGTATTTATTATTGCATTATTACACTTCTGCCTACAATATTCGAATGGATGGACTGATACAAATTTGATTATAATATATATATATATATATATATATATATATATATATATATATATATATATATATATAAATAAGAGAAACAAATGTAAATAGTTATTCAATCATAAAATTGTCAATCCTAAAAACAATTCCAAATTTTGCTACTCTTATACATAAATGCTTCTGAACAAGATTCATTCTCAGGAAGATCTTGATTACATTAATTCATAATATTACATCTTTTCTTTTTAAGAGAAACACATATCTACAAATGCACAATGTGAACTCTTCTTCCTCCCTTCAGGATATTTTTATCTTACCTATTTTTATTCTACCAAACATTTGAAGATTCAAAGTACTTTTATGTTATCAACTTATTTATTCTTTGTCTACATTCCATTTCTTCTTCTTTTTTTTCTTCAAGTACCTATTGGGAATATCTCGTACTCTTCCTAATTCCTAAATTTTGGAGGTATCTCGTACTCTTCCTAATTACTAAACCTTGGAGTTATCTTTTTTCTAACTAATTCTTAAACCTTAGAAGTATATCTCGCTCTTCCTAATTCCTAAACTTGTATTTATTATTTACATCACTAATTTTTTGGCTAGAACAATTGAGTTGAAGAGTCTGATATACATTTAAATATTCTTATTGTTGTGAATTTTATTATTTACATCACTACATGCCTAAATCACATAAGTATCTTTCCTGTATATTTGAGCATATGAGTTTTATAAGCTTGAGTATGTTTCCTTTTTCCAAATCACCAAAATATTTATTATTTGTATTACTACACTTCTTCCTACAATATTGGAGTGGAGGGGATTAATACAATTTTGAGTATTAATATATATATATATATATATATATATATATATATATATATATATATATATATATATATATATATATGGGTTTGTTAACATGTGTACGTCTGTTTTTCAGTTGGTACGTTTTAACAATGTGTACCGGATTATAGTAGACAAAAATATCCTCATTTATCATGGATTATAAGTTTTAAGGTCAAGGATATTTAAATAATTTTCATTCTCAAAACTAAAAAAAAAAAAAGAAACCCCCAAACCCTTACTCACCTCCCTCATTCCTCTCAACCCTTTCTCTTACATCTCTTTCACTCCAACATTTTTTTTGTCATCCCTACTGTTGCCCTGATTGAAAAAAAAAATCAGAAACCTTTGTCTAACCCTAATCCACCTTCCTCACTTATCCAATTTGTTTCTCTCTCGTCTCCATACTCTCCCTCAGCCACATACAACAACCCGCGAAATCTTAATTTGTTGCTCTTGCTATGTTCGTTCATTTGGAGGATGTGTTATATATTTTCCATTCTTATTATTATTAAATTTCATTTTTAAATTAAATCATGTAAATAAAACCTTCATAAATCAATTAAATTTTCAATCATTTACACATCTACACCACATTTCATTATATTTTTAAAGAACGAGATATTTCCCTTTATTATCCTTTTCCCTTTACACAAAGTGTTTCTTTTTCCTTTCTCTTTTGGTATGGTATACATGATGTAAGATTACAACCTAGAATTGAAAGAATTGCACTCCTAGGGAGCTTTTTAATTGTATTTGGCAAGGATTTTTTATTTTTTTTTTTCAATTGGGGCAAGAGTAGGATGACAGAGAAAATGTTGGAGTAGTGAGAGAGATGAAAGAGAAAGGGGTGAGAGGAATGAGGGAGGTGAGTAAGGGTTTGGGGGTTTCTTTTTTTAGTTTTGAGAATGAAAATTATTTAAATATCCTTGACCTTAAAACTTAGTATCCATGATAAATAAGGGTATTTTTGTCTACTATAATTGGTACACATTGTTAAAACGTACCAACTGAAAAACAGACGTACGCTTGTTAACAATTCCCATATATATATATATATATAATTCAAAAACAAAATAGAGACAAATGCAAATAGTTTTCCAATCTTAAAAATGTGAATCCTAAAAACAATTTTGTATTTTCCTGTTCTTATACAAAAATGCTTCGGAACAAGGTTCATTTTCTGGAAGATCTTAATTACATTAATTCACAATGTTACATCTTTTCTTTTTAAGAGAAACACATATCTACAAATGCTCCAATATGAACTCTTGTTCCTCTTTTTAGCATTTTTTTTTCTTACCTATTTTTACTTTATCAAACATATGAAAATTCAGATTACTTGTTAAGTTATCAACTTATTTATTTTATGTATCTATTCCATTTCTTCTTCTTCTTTTTCTTCAAGACCAAACTGGATATAACTGAGAAGTTAGTTATGTACCTCTAGGAAGTATCTGGTACTCTTCCTAATTCCTAGTGTTTGGAGCTAACTCGTACTCTACCTAATTCCTAAGATTTGGAGGTCTCTGATAGTCTTCCTAATTCCTAAAGCTCGGAGGTACCTCTTTTTCATCCTAATTCTTAAACATTGGAGGTATATCTTCCTCTTCCTAGTTCCTAAACTTGTATTTGTTATTTGCATCACTACATTGTGCCTACAATATTGAAGTTGAAGAGACTGATATAAATTTGAGTATTCTTATTATTCCTAAATATTTATTATTTACATCACTACATGCCTAAATCACGAAGTATCTTTCTTATATATTGAAGCAGATGAGCCTGATAAGCTTGAGTAATTTTCCTTTTTCTAAATCACAGAAGTATTTATAATTTGCATTACTACACTTCTACCTACAATATATAGAATTGAAAAAAAAAAAATAAAGACAAATGTGAATAGTTTTTCCATCTTAAAAGTGTCAATCATGAAAACAATTTTGAATTTTGCTGCTCTTATACATAAATGCTTCGGAACAAGAATCATCTTTTGGAAGATCTTGATTACATTAATTTACAATACTATATCTGTTCTTTTTAAGAGAAATACATATCTACAAATGCACCAATGTAAACTCATGGTGCTCTTTTCAGGATATTTTTATTTTACCTATTTTTATTCTATCAAACATATGAAGATTCAGATTACTTGTTATGTTATCAACTTATTTATTCTATGTCTCCATTCTATTTCTTTTTTTTTTCTTCAAAAACAAACTAGACATAAGTGAGAAGTGTACGTCTTGGAAGTATCTTGTACTCTTCCTAATTCCTTAAGTTTGAGGTATCTTGTACTCTTCCTAATTCCTAGAGTTTCGAGGTATCTCCCACTCTTCCTAATTTCTAAACTTTGGAGGTATCTCCTTTTCTTCCTAATTCTTAAACCTTGGAGGTATATCTTCGTCTTCCTGATTCCTAAACCTGTATTTGTTGTTTACATCACTACATTGTGTCTACAATATTAGAGCTGATGAGACTTAAACAAGCTTGAGTATTCTTCCTTTTCTTAAACCTCAGAAGTATTTATTATTCATATCACTTCATATTGTGCCTACAATATTAGAGTTGATTGAAAAAATACAAGTTTGAGTATTCTTCCTTTTTATAAACCTCATATGTATTTATTATTTGCATCATTATGTCTTGTGCGAGCAATATTAGAACTGATAGGACTTATGCAAGTACGAGTATTCTTCCTTTTTCTAAACATTAGATGTATTTATTATTTACATCAGTGTATATATATAATTTAAATGGATAATAGAAACAGTTTTTCTATCTTAAAAAAAAATACCATATAAACTACAGTTAAGTATCAAACCATAACAAATGCACCGTTATATAAAATAGTTCAAGAATTGTACCCTATTGTGATTGGAATATTCTATTCATATATTTGAAATCTTGTTTTGTACATTTTTATATTTAATAGACTACGGATTTAAATGAAGCAAATCCTAATCTATAAAAGAAACATAAACTATACTTACTAATCGTAATAAAAAATGTTTATTTTCTACTATGTCCTAATAGACTATAATTTTTGAACCGTAGCCTTAAATTAAAAATAATCATAGTCAAAGGCATATTCAAAATAATCACCTGTACAACTCATAATCCGATAATCTGATAATGATAGTCTTTCAGCAAAATAGGTGTTTTTCTATTCCTTTCTTTTATCTCCTTATATATTCTCTCTGTTTTCTTCTTATTGATTATTCTAATTATTTTCACTTTCATTTATAGTTTATTTTTTTGTTATTAATGAAGTAAATAACTGAAACTATCCATTTATTAATTATTTTCAGTATTAGAAACATAATTTTTTTATTATTTAAATTACTACGTAGACAATATTAGAGTTGATGAAACATATATAAGTTTGAATATTCTTTCTTTTCCTAAATGTCGGAACTATTTATTATTTATATTACTATACATTGTAGAGACAATATTGGAGTTGATGATACAAGTTTAAGTATTTTTTTTCCTTTTCCTAAATGTAGGAGATATTTTATTATTTACATCACTACACATTGTTCCTACAATATTGGAGCTAATAGGATTGATACAAGTTTGAGTATTTGTTCTTTTCCTAAACTTTGGAAGTATTTATTATTTACATAATTACACATTGTGGGAACAATACTGGAGTTCATGAGATAGAGTATTCTTTTTTTTCCCTAAATGTAAGAGATATTTATTATTTACATCACTAGACATTATGTCTACAATATTGGAGCTAATAGGACTGATACAAGTTTGAATATTCTTCCTTTTCTTAAACATCAAAGGCATTTATTACATCACTACATATTATGCCTACAATATTGGAGTTGATGGGACATAAACAAATTTGAGTATTCTTCTTTTTCCTAAACCTAAGAGGTATTTATTATTTACATCAGTAGACATTTTGGAGACAATATTGGAGTTCATGAGAATGAGTATTCTTTCTTCTCCTAAATGTAAGAGATATTTATTATTTACATTACTACACATTATGCCTACAATATTTGGAGCTAATAGGATTGATCCAAGTTTGAATATTCTTCTTTTTCCTAAACCTCATATGCATTTATTATTTACATTACTATATATTGTGTCTACAATATTGAAGTTGATGAGATAGAGACAAATTTGAATATTCTTCTTTTTCCTAAATCTCAGAGGTATTTATTTTTTACATCACTACACATTTTACCTACTACAATATTAGAACTGATGAAACTTATACAAGTCTAAGTATTCTTCCTTTTTCCTAAAGTTTAGAAGTATTTATTATTTACAACACTACACTTGGTGCATATATAATTGAAAAGGAAAATAGAAACACATGTAAATAGTGTTTTTACCTTAAAAAAAGAAAAAAAAAATCATATAGCCTACTTATCAAACAGTAACATATACATAATTATAAGATAGAGTTCAACTCAAAATTATAACATATTGTGATTTGAATAAACTACAATACAAACTAAAATTGTAGCCTATTCCCCAATAATAAAAATTTAATTTTTTTATATTAATAAGTTACAATTAGCATAAAAATTATAATCTATATTAATGGACTTTTTGAGATAATTTGATCCATCATGTTAAATATTAATCAAAACCATACCTAAATTCTTCCCAAGGTGTAAATAACACGGACTAGAGGGATTTTGAGAAACATCCATTGTATTGTGACCAGTGTTGAACTCAGTTTCATTGGAGAACAAGAACAAAACAAGAAGAAAAATAAATTATTTACTGCGCAACTGTTGATGATGTGAGAGGAAGAAATGAGGGCCAGGAGTGAGATTAACCTATTCTCTACTGATCTCTATGCATTCAACCAATTAGAAAACCAAAACCTAATGAAAAAAAAAAGGCATGTCTATGCACTTAAAAGCAAAAGAGAAAAAGAGGTAAATCACAAAAGCTATTGGATAAGAAAAAAAAAACTATTAAATAAACAAAAGAAAACAGAAATAGAGGAGAAACAGAAAATGAAAATCTGAAACAAAATATTAACTATTTTTATATTTTAGCATAGAGATATTTTCCAATTATTTATCTACCACTTAATAATGTAAAGAGTAAGAATGATAGTGCATCAGAGTACATTAAATATATTTTTTTAAGAAAATATATCAAAATAAACATATTGTATGTATTTGTTACAAGTGTATCCACACTACATTAAAAGATAAAAAATTAAAATAAATAATTTTATTTTCTTTATGTTAAACACATGTATGGACTCTTGTCATTAATATTTTGGTGACTCAAATAAATTTGCAATTATAGAAAGTATAATATAAACATATTAAATAATATATATATATATATATATATATATATATATATATATATATATATATATATATATATATATATATATATATATATATATTGTAGGGGTTTGTACTATATAAAAAGATAAAAAATTAAAAAAAAATAATTTTTTTCTTTTATATTAAAAACATGTATGGACTCTTGTCATTAATATTTTGTGACTCAAATAAATTTACAATTATACAAATATAGTGTACAGATTAAATTATATATATATATATATATATATATATATATATATATATATATATATATATATATATTTTGTGGGAAATCAAATAGTATTTTAGGAAAGAATAAATTAAGAAATTTGTGTATTTCATTACAAGTATATATTTTATTGTAATCGGTACAGATTTGAATAAATAGGGACAATCCCATAAATCAAGGGATTCTAGAATAGAATATAGTTATTATATTTCCTAAAATAGCTTAGGTCTCCTGTATATATCTTGTATGATCTCTTTGTAATAAATATATCAATTTCCATTTAACCTAATTTCCCAGATGGTATCAGAGCTTCCGATCTAGGAAGCTCTGTCTGCGCATTGTAAACCCTAAGACGGCAGCCTGCATTGTTGCTGCATTTTTCTTAACCCTAAGACGGCAGCCTGCATTGCTGCTGCATCTCTCTTAACCCTAAGACGGCAGCTTGCATTGCTGCTGCATCTTCTCCTATATTCATTACATTTTTTTCCCTTGCTATTGCAACCTTCTCTATCGCTCAACCTTCTGTTGTTGTTGTCTTCTCTGTGCCTTAATTGCACAGCCTTTCCTTTTTACCGCTCAGCCATCTTCTTGCTATGATGTCAAGGGAAGAGGAAGTTGTGAACCCAACCCCAGAAACAGGGAATTCCCATTCCCAGCTTCCTAGAGAACTGCAGAATATCCATTCTGCATATCGACTCAATGGAAGAAATTATTTGAAGTGGGCCCAACTTGTTCGTACAGTGCTGAAGGGAAAGGGGAAGTTGAGTCACCTGATGGAGTCTGGACCCAAACAAGAGGATCCCAAGTTTACTACATGGGATGAGGAAGATTCAATGATCATGGCGTGGCTGTGGAATTCAATGATTCCAGAAATCAGCGACACATGCATGTTCCTTAATTCGGCAAAAGAGATTTGGGATGCTGTAGAGCAAACCTACTCTAAAGTCAAAGATGCTGCTCCAGTATATGACGTAAAGGTGAAAACTTTGGCAGCAAAACAAGGGAACAAGACTGTTACAGAATATGTCAATCAGTTGAAATCATTATGGATGGAGCTAGACCATTATAGAGTCATAAAAGCCAAATGTACTGAAGATTCAGCACTTCTCAAGGAATATATCGAACAAGACAGAGTTTATGATTTCCTTGTTGGTTTGAATCCTGAATTTGATCAAGTTAGGATTCAAATATTGGGGAAGCAAAAGGTACCATGCTTTAATGAAGTGGTGGCTATTGTGAGAAGTGAAGAAAGCAGAAGGGGTCTCATGTTGGAGAGTCAAGCAGTAGTAGAGAACTCAGTAATGGTGGCTGACCATAAAGGAGATCAGACGTTGGCCATGGTAGCCGAACAAAAGAAAGGAGGATCAGCAAATGTGGAGAAGAAAGGTGATGGTCTCTGGTGTACCTATTGCAATAAGCCTCGTCATACCCGAGAGAAGTGTTGGAAGTTGCATGGGAAGCCTTTAAATCGAGATCGAGAATGGGGACACAGAGGAGGCCCCTCAAGGAAAGGAGGACAAGTTTATGTTGCTGCTGGAACAAATGAAGGAAATAATCCAGAAGCTGCTGCCCATCTTAATCAAGAGGAGATAGAAAGGGTAAGAACCTTTCTTAGTAAGTTGGAAAAACCTACAGGTGTGTGTTCTTTGGCATATTCAGGTAAGTTTCCACTTTCTTTTGGATTAAATGTCTCAGATACACCCTTTAACAATTACTGGATATTGGACTCTGGAGCCACAGACCACATGACACCATTAGCCAAACACTTCTCCACATATTCCCCATGTCCCAGCAACAAGAAAATTGCCACAGCAGATGGAACCCTTATAACTGCAGTTGGTCAAGGAAATATCCAAATCAATTCTTTAATAACCTTAAAAGATGTTCTCCATGTCCCAAAGCTGTCCACCAACCTAGTCTCTATACGAAAACTTATAAAGGATTTGTCATGTAAGGTTGTTTTTTACAACGATCATTGTGTATTTCAGGACAAGGATTCGGGGAGGATGATTGGACATGCTAGAGAACGGAATGGCCTTTATTATCTTGAAGATCCAAATCTGTCCAACAAAAACAGAATCTCTCATTCCTTCATATCTGAATCTTTGATGACCAACAGAGAAAAAATCATGCTTTATCATTGTCGGTTGGGACATCCCTCCTTTGGAGTGATCAAAATTATGTTTCCCTCTCTGTTTACAAAGTTAGATGTTGAGAGTCTTCATTGTGAGGTGTGTGAACTTGCTAAGAACAAGCGTGTATCTTTTCCAATAAGTAATAAAATTAGCAATCTCCCCTTTTATCTTGTTCATACCGATGTATGGGGACCTTCTAATGTTTCAAATGTGTCTGGTGCTCGATGGTTTGTCACCTTTATAGATGATTGTACAAGGGTCACTTGGGTTTTCCTACTTAAACAAAAATCAAAAGTCAGTTCTGTCTTCCTAAACTTCCACTCCCTGATAAAAGGTCAGTTTGGTGTTAATATTAAGAGGCTTAGGTCAGATAATGCCAAAGATTACTTCAATCATATCCTTAATTCTTTTTTGTCAAAAAAAAGGTATAATTCATGAGTCCTCTTGTGTCAAAACACCACAGCAGAATGGGGTCGCAGAAAGAAAAAATGGGCATCTATTAAATCAGACTCGGGCATTGTTGTTCCAAAATAGTGTTCCAAAAAATCTCTGGGGGGAAGCTGTTCTTACAGCAACACACCTTATCAATAGACTACCTTCTAGAGTCTTAGGATCAAAAAGCCCTATGGAAGCTTTGTCGTCTTTCTATCCAAACCTATCCACTACAAATAATCTTAAACCAAGAGTTTTTGGGTGCATCTCATATGTCCATATTCATAGTACAGACAGGGGGAAACTTGATCCTAGAGCCTTAAAGTGTGTCTTTGTTGGTTACTCACTCACTCAGAAAGGGTATAAATGCTACCACCCCCCATCCAAAAAATTCTTTGTGTCTAGGGATGTTACCTTCAATGAACAAGAGGGCTATTTCCATCAACCTTATCTTCCGGGGGAGAGTTTCAGGGAAGATAAGGAAAGTAGTAATTCTGGTTTTCCCATTCTTCTAGACTTGATATTTGAACCTAAACTAGATCAAATTGAAGTTGTACCAAGTGAAATAGGTGAAGAAAGTGAAATTAATTGTGAAGCTGATCAAGGAGATGTTGAAGCTGGAAAATTTGGTAAGAAGCTGGTATACTCAAGGAAGACTAAGGCCATTCCAGGATCAAGCAATGTTCAAGAATCCAACTCAAATCCACAAAAAGAGGTAACAATTTTTTCTCCAGCTGTGCAGGCTGAAATTGAAACCCAAAATGATCTTGAAATTGAAACCCAAAATGATCTTGACCTCCCAATTGCCATTAGAAAAGGGCCAAGAAAATGCACCAAACAGCCACTCTACCCTCTCTCAAATTACTTGTCCTTTGAAAATTTCTCTCCTACCCATAAAGCCTTCCTAGTAAACCTAAACACTACTTTTTTTCCTAATACCCTATCTGAGGCATTGTCTGACAGAAAATGGAGGCAAGCCATGGATGTAGAGATGGAGGCATTAGAGAAGAACAACACCTGGGAGTTAGTCACCTTACCAATAGGAAAGAGGCCAGTTGGATGTAAGTGGGTTTATACAGTGAAATACAAGGCTGATGGATCAATTGAGAGATATAAGGCAAGACTAGTTGCCAAAGGGTTCACCCAAACCTATGGAGTTGATTATTTGGAGACCTTTGCTCCGGTTGCCAAAATGAACATCGTTAAGGTGATATTGTCTCTTGCTGCCAATTATGGCTGGAACTTGGAACAATTTGATGTTAAGAATGCTTTCCTACATGAGGACCTTGAAGAAGAAATTTATATGGAGATACCTCTGGGATACGGTAAAGACGTTGTTACCAACACTGTTTGCAAGCTGAAAAAGGCATTATATGGGCTAAAACAGTCCCCCCGTGCATGGTTTGGCAGGTTTACTAAAGTTATGACAGGTCTAGGTTACAAACAAAGCCAAGGGGACCATACTTTGTTCTTTAAACATTCCAAGTCAAGGGGAGTAACAATATTATTGGTGTATGTAGATGACATAATATTAACTGGAAATGATAAAGAAGAGCAGCGATTGTTGAGCCAATGCTTGGGCAAGGAATTTCAGATCAAGACCTTGGGAAAACTAAAATATTTTTTGGGAATTGAAGTTGCCCACTCCAAGAAAGGGATATTTATATCCCAGCAGAAGTATATCACTGATTTGCTCAAGGAAACTGGTAAGGCAGCGTGCAAACCTGCTAATACCCCATTAGAACCAAACATAAAGCTTGGAAATGCAGAAGAAGACGTTGTTGTTGAAAAAGAGATGTACCAGCGATTAGTGGGCAGACTTATATATTTGTCTCATACCAGGCCAGATATTGCCTATGCAGTGAGTTTAATTAGCCAATTTATGCATAGCCCAAAGGAGACCCATTTACAAGCTGCCCACATAATTTTACAGTACCTTAAAGGAACTCCAGGAAGAGGGATTCTATTCAAAAGGAATGGTAATGTGAAGCTTGAAGCCTATACTGATGCTGATTATGCAGGGTCAATTGTGGATAAGAGGTCAACTACAGGATATTGCACCTTTCTTGGAGGAAATCTTGTGACTTGGAGAAGCAAAAAGCAGGGTGTAGTGGCTCGGTCCAGTGCTGAAGCGGAATTCCGAGCCATGGCACAAGGTATATGTGAGTTGCTATGGCTTAAAATCATCTTAGAAGACTTGAGGATAAAATGGGAAGAACCTATGAAGCTCTATTGTGATAATAAGTCAGCAATCAGCATAGCCCACAACCCAGTGCAGCATGATAGAACAAAGCATATTGAAGTAGACAGACACTTCATCAAAGAAAAGCTTGATAGTGGCTTGATATGCACTCCATATGTGTCCTCTCAAGATCAAATTGCAGACATTCTTACCAAGGGGCTGGGCTGCCACAATTTTGAGAAGATTGTATCCAAGCTGGGAATGGAAAACACCTATTCACCAGCTTGAGGGGGAGTGTGGGAAATCAAATAGTATTTTAGGAAAGAATAAATTAAGAAATTTGTGTATTTCATTACAAGTATATATTTTATTGTAATCGGTACAGATTTGAATAAATAGGGACAATCCCATAAATCAAGGGATTCTAGAATAGAATATAGTTATTATATTTCCTAAAATAGCTTAGGTCTCGTGTATATATCTTGTATGATCTCTTTGTAATAAATATATCAATTTCCATTTAACCTAATTTCTCATATATATATATATATATATATATATATATATATATATATATATATATATATATATATATATATATATATATATATATAGTTTTTTAAATTGGAAAGATGTGCAACTAGTGAAGAGTGAAAAAAAAAAAATAGAAGATATTAAAAGAATGGGATGTTCACTGAGAAGAATAAACTAGTGTCAAAATCAATTTCCTAGTTCTTCTTACACTGCTGTGCAGCAGAATCCCAAATATATTAATGTTTTTAAGTCAAGAAATAGCATCTTATACTCTCTCTTTTTTCTCACTTGAAACTTTTACTAAAAATATGATTTTTCAAATGTCAATTTGTGTACGGTTTAATAATAAAAGTTGTCCTACCACTTAAAAAATTAATATTGTTTAAAAGTAAAGGTAAAAGCCACTTTAAATATTTCTTCTATTCTCTCAAAGGTCTTTTAATAAACACAGACCCTTTTATTCAACATTTGGAGATCCATCTAGTCATTACAGGGCGTGAAATTTTTTCAATAAATAACTAGTGTTGTTTATTTGTTTGCTTACAAACTAAATTTATATGGGATTTTTTCAATAAATAACTAGTGTTGTTTATTTGTTTCTTTATAAACTACATTTATATGGGATTGGTTAGTGTCACCGGGATAGAAATTCTACCTAAATCATACAGATAGAAATGAATGCTACAGATATTAAGTTAGTCAAAGCACATTGGTGTCATGAGATGCTTCCGAGGAAATAAAAGGTATTAGCATGTTCAAGCATGTTTCACACATAATGATTAATGTTTAATTTTAAATTTTTGTACATAAGTCGTTAAATCATGCTGTTGTTCATCAAGTTAACAGGTTCATAATGTCATCCCATAAAAATTTAGTTAACAAAACCATCTCTAAATTCCAAACAATCAAAATTCCAAGCAAGTTCAGCATCTTCATAACTCCTGACAGTCCTTCATTTGCATTATTGCAAGTGACTCAGCTGCAGGGAACAAAACTTGGAGTCATCAGAACAATTTCCATCTTCCATAGATCAGTAGATAAACAAAGCAACTATACATGCAAATAAAACATAGTAGGAGAGAAATAAAATAAGTAACTACTTCCACCTATTATAATTATAAATTAGCATTTTCATTTTGTAACAGGAAAAGTGTCTTCTTGCAGTCTTGTGCAAAACATAAAGTCTTAGTTTAGGAAAGTTGAATTTAATTTTTACATATGTGTCAATGCTAGCAATTTGGCAATTTAGCAGTCACTACACCCTTGACTGTGCACTACACCCTTGACTGTATCAGGCAAAGCTAGAAGTAAAAGCTCTCATAGTATTTGATAAGAACTTTGAGAGTACCACATGACAAAAGCTAGAGGTTATAGTTGGAGAGTTCAAGGTCTTACAAACTCCAAGCTTAATATCATATTTCTAACATGGGACTTGAATCCCCATACCTTGCAATTGAACATGGACTCAAATTCTCCATTCCTTGCAATTGAATCCTAAGAGCTTCTCAAATAGTGAAACTAATTTTGGCTTCTTAATACACTTTTGTCATTCCTCAATGCCAAGAAAGATTTAAGAACTTTGTCTATTTTTTACACCAGCATAAAAAACTAACTTGGATTCCTAATTCACCTTATGTGGGTTCCACTTTTCTGTTTTACTGTGTGATTAAGAACCAGTTTATATGGGTTCTTGCAGAAGAACTAGTTCTCCACTTGGCATCTCATAAGCCTTCTCCAATGGCAGACAATGATAAGAATACCTCTAAAAGACACATTAAAAATGCAACTTGATATAAGTTGAAGCCATATTTTTACACGATTAAGAGCAAGTAAAATTCCAAGTTAATACAGTGCTTGCAAAACAAATAGATGAATTAAACCCCAAAAGTAAACGACCTACCAATGAACTACAGTCACTGTTTATAAAATCTGAAAACAATATAAATTTCAATCATGCAGAGCATTAATCAAATATCCTCCTGAACTTGGTAATGGCAGAAATTTCATATAGGACATTAAGCTACTGTTTCCATAATGGCCTCTAAGAAAGGAAGCTTAAAACACAAATTAACTTAGCAATATGATTTCAGTTGAAGTCATATTTATAAGTTTGTGCAGGTAGATATGCAAATATGATTAGCATATAGCTAAAAACAAAAATCAATCAAACCCAAAAAGAGTCATCAATGTGCTACATCCTTTCTGACTTCTGGCTTCTGTTCATAAAGTCTGAAATTTTTCTTTTCCTACTCCCCCCAAAAGCAAGACAAATAAAAAACAGAAACATTAACAATCAAATCAATCCGGTTGCAGAAAGATGCCAAGTGTTTAAGTGGCAACCAATGCAGGATTTGGTGATAATGGCACTAATGCAGCTCCCAAAATGTCAGGAAAATTTTCTGTTTCGAGAAAGCCACTTAGATGGAATCATTTTGGTTGAAGTTCTAACAGAAGTATTGAAGCATGAAATAAAAGCAGAACTGCTTGATTGGTCGTTTCTAATTTCACTAGATAGCATTTAAGATTCACAAAGTCACATGTAATAGCTTTGCTTGTCAATAACTCTCCTGCAAATCCTTGACATTATCTTTGCTAATCAAATTTCTCTTTTGCCGCTTACTCAATTATTCCTAAAAAAATGTCAAAATTCAAAGTTATACAGTAAGAGTTACAACCTGTGAGCCTTTACATCAGACCCGGATTTTTACCTTTTCATTTCTCGTTTATTTACAACTTCTTTACAGATGAAACAGACAATATAATTAACACAGAAGGAATTAATAACTGTTATTGTAAACACATCAAACTTAGTTTATGGCTTCTGAGCTGTAAACATAATAAAAGCCTGCTGAGTCTTGCTTGAGTAATTCGTAAGACCACATGAGGTGCAAAGGTCTCTGATCTCTTCCTCTGTTAAATAGCCATAGCCTTGTGGAGTTCTCTACAAACCAAAAGACCTTTAAATCAACTTGGTTGGCATTCAAGGTAAACTCGTTAAATTGTGGAACAGATATTTCATTCATGGATTTAAGAGATAATCAAGAACTCTACGTCACACTAAAAGACAGGCACAATGAACATTCAGTATGCAAAATGTTGACACTTAAGATTATAATAATGACAGGAAATTGAAGATAATCACGGCCTGAGTTTACCTCTCTGAAAGGGCGTATAAACCAGGGTGTTGATAAACTGTAACGCAGAAAAGTGGTTCCAACAAAAACACCATCACTTCTTAGTATTAGGGTAATTTCTGCAACCTATAGAAAGTTTACAGTGGGCGTGTCATCATAAAAATTAAAATGTTTAAGTAGTGTTAAACAAATATGTGGAAGAACACGCAAATATCTGGATAGAATAAAAGTCAACACTACAAAAAATGTGCAATCCAATAAGGAAATGAGCGGTTCATGATTATTTAGTTTAAAATTTATGATAAAATTTAGGTTAAGTTATTTTAAGTAGTGCAGACAACTGCAGCATTAGCATTTTGAGGCTGTTGCAGGAACTAACTTTCCATGTTTCTTCTCTTCACATCCAGTACAAGTAATAGAAGATTTGTCAGTGTGTTTGATTCAGTTTATTTTGAAAAAGATAATAATTTATTTTTGCTAGCGAAGAAAGCCTAAGAAAAATAAGCTACTGTTCTCCAAAATAGTTTTCAACCAGTGTGCACTGGAACTATTGGTGTTCTTTCTAATAAACTGCACAACTTTCCAAATGCAATATGTATCTTTGCACGTATCATGTATGTATTTGTACATCTTATGCACATTACAGACATATATTGTTGACCAATAACATCATGAGAGAATAATTACCATTAATCCATCTGTGTCCCATTACAAAAATTAGATTGAAATATTCATTCAGGACAACTTTATAAAGTGGAAATCTATGTCAGCTTTCTTTTAGCAAACATTTTCTCAGAAGAACAAATTAAAAAAAGTATTTGTATTATAAGAATTCCAGCAAAATAGATCTGTTTTAAGGTCACATGGTAACTATGCAAAAGGTTAAACATACAGCAAAATGGAATGTAAGAATACTTTAGTTATTTTATGACATTGAAGCAATAACTGTTCTGTTTAGTAAACATTTTCTCAGAACAAATTAAAAATAGTATTTGTATTATAAGAATCCCAGCAAAATATATCTGTTTTAAGCTCACATGGTAACTATGCAAAAGGTTGAACATATTATGAAGTAGAAATGCAGCAAAACGGAATGTAAGAAGTAATATATGTACTTACAATAACAAAATTAAACTATACATGGAACTTAGGCATACAGAGAAGAAATGCATTTTAAGAGTGAACGGAAGGCAAAGTCTTTTTATGTAGAGAACTGTTAGTGCTTTAAATTGACATGTGCATACACAAAGTGATATAAGTCTGATGAAAAGGTTACCCCAACCCAAACATTCTTCTGTTCATCACATAAAGACACAGCACTTACAGCATTGGAGGGAGATGGCCAGCAATGCAAAGCTGCACCAGCATGAACAGCATCAACTGAACCTGATGAGAAGGGAAGCCTAGAAACATCTGCCCATACAAGAGCAATATTACTGCAAACAACAAAATGAAACACTATTGAGTGCATCTGGGTCTCAAATAGAAAAACAATGAACATTTGATTCTTTAGCTGCATTAAATTCAAAATAGAATACAGGAAGAGAAAAAGAATACGTAGTTGAAAGTGTGTCATCTTTCTTAATGAAATCATAACATTGGCGAAGCATACTTTCAGAGAAATCTAGTGCAACGACTCCAGAGTAGGTTCTAGATTTTGCGAATTTTCTGGAAAATAAACCACTGCCACAGCTAACATCAACAAGAACTCCATCTCTAGCAGATTTGAAGTACTCTTGAGCCATTTTGAACTGCATCATAAAGAATATATAATAGTCTTAATACGCAATGCTTTACTATGAGGTAAGCCAGATGAACAAAACAATATAGACTCTCAGCCTGTTGAGATATATTGTTTAAACAAAGTTGACTAGTCGGCCAAAATATTTTCTGAACTACCATGCAACATGAATTTCATTTTTAAAGTATTGAAAAATTTTAACTGCAGGACAGGCATTGAATGCATACCATCAGGACCAGGAAAGCCAATTTGTCTGAAATTCTGACGCCAACCTCTTTCATATAAGAAGGAAACAAGGGGACTCCTAATAACAGTTTAAACACAAATGAAATCATAAGAACTTTCCAGGGCATACAAAATTAGACTACAACTAGTGCCACATGTAAAAATAACTCACAAAAATAGAAAAAAGAAAAAAACATGTATCCTATAAAAGATTTACATGGAAAATTAGACACATAATAAGATATGGTTGATAAACAGGTATGTGCAACATATGATAATAGTAGTAGCCAATGACAATAAATTGGAGTCATATCACCAATCATACCTGAAAAGCTCAGTCCGAGCTGGTTGAATTTCAGTGTAATCTTTCAATCCAGCAGTCACAGTCAAATCCAGATACCTGTCCTTGTTAGTGTATGACTTCTTACATCTCTTACACATGAAACCAGATCTGTAGATTGCTGATCTGAAGCTCAAAACCCATTTGGTTAATCACTAGGAACCTGGAATTTAGACACGTAATAACCAAATACACATGCCGTCATGCATAAACCAACTTAAAATTCAGACCAGGAGAGCCTTTTCTTATCAATGGTTCATAACATATTGGACAAGCAAACACGTCTGCTTCAACTGATTGATCTTACTGTGTACGCAACTGCTGAAGGAAAAATAAAAAAGAAATCCTTCCAACGGGAATTAAACAATCATGTGACACAGTGGTTCCAGCAGAACAAAATAACTCCAAATAGCTCAGAGAAGAACAAAATTGAAATGCTAAACCATATATTTATTAAATTGGGTTTCTAAGAAAAATATCAATCATAACCAATAAGCTAAATGAAATGAAGGATTATTACAGGTATATAAGAAACATGATTGTTGGAAGGCAGAAAGAAAGCGAGTATACGGTTTCCGCTGCAACTGCGGAGATTGCAGGAATGGTTGTCTGGGTTAGGGAGTGAAAGCGACGAGGGCGAAAGTGGAATTTGGAAAAAAAGCGAGGGCATTTGAGAAATTGTATTTGATGCAGAAGAGGAAGAGGAGAAGTAGACGGACATGGCTATTGCAGAATGAAGAAAGTGAGTGGTAATCACTAGCTTTTGCTTCTTTATTTTGGTTAAGCAACTTGTTCAATTGCGAGCCAGAAAAACAGTGTAAAAGAAAAATACAAAGGGAAAGGGAGAAAGTTACATTTTTTTTTTTCAACACAATTTTTTTGCCAGAACATTGTGCTCTAGTTTATGATTTAAATGATAATCAATTATTTTGAAGAGATTTAAAAATAAATGGTATCTTATATGTTTAAAGGATCTTGAGAAAATTTATAAAGTTTGTGTAAAATTTAATTAATTTGATCAATATAAAAAATTATTTTAAGAAATAGAAATTAAAGATTGTTAAAATATTTTTAATTATAACAGTAATATAAAATTATATTTATTAGTAGAAAAAATTTTAAGTAGAAAAAAATTGGATGTGATCAACTAGATTGAATTAAAGAAAGTTGGAACTTTTAGGTTGTTCTCACTATTTTTCTATAGTAAAATGAGATCTAAGGATTACTCTTTGAATTTCTTTATTTGTCTTTTTTAATAGAAATGTTCATTGATTTGTTTTAATAGAAGTGTCTTTTGACTGAAATGGGTCTTATGAAAATGTTTTTGGTGTTGAACAGCAAGAACTACCTGGTGGGAGGTTTGGTTTAAGGCCTGAGTTAAATTGTCTTAAAGCTTATGGAATTTTTTCTTGTTTTTGTGCATTTCTAATTTAAAATGGGTAACCCCGTCCGATCCGGTCCATCACGGGTTGGTCTCAACCCAATCCGGCTCATTTATTAGCGAGTCAGAAAAACTTAAACCCGGTTCGACCCATCACGGGTTGGTGGGTAAATGGGTTGGTTCACTAGCTCATTTAATTACATATTTTTAAAATAAAAAAATACAAATTTTCTGTAATTTAAATTTAAACAAATTTCACTCCAAAAAAATTATGTCCAAGACAATTCAAATTAATAATAAAAAGTACAATATAATCCAAATTCAAAGATATCAAAAAAGAATTAGTACTCAACAACATAAACAAAAAAATTAATAGTTTAATTTGTAACATAATTTCTCAAATTCAAAGATATCAAAAGTAGTTTGTTCAAATAATGTATACTCAAATTGTTTAAATAAAATGAACAAACTCTGATACAAACATGTCAGAACAGGAGAAAAAATCATTTCATGTCTTCAAATCTACCACAACAAAAAACAAATTCGCAAACCCTTATTTTTGTCATTATAGGGTTTTGAAGACAAAAAAAGTGAGAAAACAAAAATGTGGAGAAAAGAGAAGAAAAAATGAATGGTGTTTTACTTGCTCCTTTGAATAATTTTAGTAAAGTGAGAGTCAGAGCAACCGTTAAATGAGAGCAAATACCCTCAAAGTGATTTGTGAGAGCAGAGGTTACTTTTTTGGTATACAGAGTGAGTGAAGAGAGTATTTTATTTTTTAGGGTTTTATAAATAAAATAATAAATAAAAAAATAAAATTAGTTAGGTGAGTTACCCGGCTCACCACAGGTTCAACTTGTATGAGCCGGGTCTAAATGAGCCAGTTTGAAATCTGACCCGCATATAGGTGAATTGTATTTTTCAAACACAACCCGACCCGAACCCATGACGATTATAGAGATTTTGTTGTTTTCTTATCTGTCTTTTTAATGTGGAAAACACTGTAGAAATAAATATATAAACTTATTTTGCCTTCGTATTTGGAGAATACAATGATAGAATGACATTTGTAAAAAAATTTGGTTGGAATATGTTTTCAATTCGTCAATTGGTTTGTTTACTTTACCAACTTCACGTACCAAAAGTATAATAAAATAGGCTTATCCATTATATTTTTTTTTAAATAAAAAATATTTTGAAAGATTAAATTTTATATTATATTTTTTTAAGATGTAAATATATTATAGTATTACAATTTAATTCATTAACATTTATAAACTAAGTTTTAATTATTAAAAATTAATCCATTAAAAATTTTGAAATATTTATATAATTAAATATATTTTTAATATAAATATATATATATATATATATATATATATATATATATATATATATATATATATTAGATTCAAACCGTCTTGTTATATTAAATAAATATTTCTTTATTTACATAATAATTTTATCAAATCCAATTAAAATCTTTTTAAATCATTTCTATAAATTACGTGTTATATTCAATGTATTTATTTATTTGTATATCTATCTTCTCTTATTTTAAAATAAAATCTTTGATTTTGGAAATCCAAAATATATTAAATCTAAATCCAATTCATATCTAATTAAGTGAATTATGATTTTAATTTTCAAAATCCAAAAATTTATCATATCCAAAACCTATTAAATGAATTGAACTTAAAATTCAAAAATATTAATTTAGATATTGGATAAATGAATTTAAATTGATTTAAAATAATATGGATTTGAATTTATTATTATTTGGATCTCAAAATTTGGATCTTTTCTCTAATTTTAAATCATCTTTCTATCAACCTATGTACTGTAAGGACTGAGAAAAGTCAGCCAAAATAGATACACACGTGGCAGCTGATTAGTGGAGAAATGGTTGAAAAAGGAATTAAAACATAACTCACCAAGTTCTCCCACTTCATTTCTGATACGTGTTATTCTCTCAATGCCAACTTACTCTTCTTTGCTCTCCTCTACCATATCACCACAAAATTCACTTCACTAAAGTGCTCAATTCAAAAATCAGAAGGCGTTTAGGAACTCAGGGTGTCCAGGGCTTCAATTCTACCGGTTGATCTTCTTGTTCTTCCACCGGTAAGTCAATCCCCCTTTCTTCTGCATTTCCTAAGTTGAGATGCATGCATCAGCTTCTGATTGCATGAGTCTTCTATGGTTTTCTTCAAATTTCAATTTCAATTATGTTTCTAATTCTGTTTCATACCACAAATTGGTGGTCTATAGGTGATTCTAGGGCCTCTTGGGGTGTACTGTGCAAGTGGATTGTCCTGTGAGTTAGATTACTTTACCAAAAGGTAAGGGAAGCTAGGTTTTGTCTGTTGCGTGTGGAATTAGTATATGCATGAGTTAGGTTTTGGTAGATGATGAAATGATGCATGAATGAGTTGTATGAATATATGTTAATGTTATTTGAATTGAATTTGGGTGATTATGTGTATGTGATCATGTGTGGTTTAATTTCTCAGTTGTGATTCTGTAACTTGTGATCATAAGTGGTATGTGTTTGATGAAAATGTTGAATTGAGGTGAGGGGAATTAAGTGAATCCTGTTAGATATAATCCTAAATAGAAAGTTAAGTGAATTGTGGTGTTTTAGGCTATTTTAGAGGAACTAGAGTAGTCAAAATTAGAATTAGGGGTTATAGATAATCCTAGCCAGTTTAGACAACTTAGGTAAGTCATATGTGACTTGTAGAAAGTGATAAAATGGTTCAAAACCACTTCTAATTGGTAAATTCAGATTTAGCGCCTTAAGTTCATCAAATGGAAGTCTTAGAAGAGAAATTGATGCATAAAAACTAAATTAGGAGATTAAGAACTCTTAGAACCAGTTAGGCAAGTCTAATTAATCACATAGATCAAGTTGGGAGTGTTAGAAACTCATTAAAGTGTCTTAGATGCACCAAAAACCAGAAAAATAAGGTTGCTGTCAAATACTGATAAGAATAATCGATTATCTCACTTGATAATCGATTATTCTAGTCAGAACATCATATTTTCTTCAAAGTTCTCGTAAATAATTGATTATCACATGTAATAATCCATTATCATACGTAAGTAATCGATTATCATATGTGATAATCGATTATTATTGTCAGGAAATCATCCAAGACAGTTTTGAGTGGTTCTAGGGGTTTCGGGTATCATTTCTGGACGTTCTTTAGGTCGTTCTGGGGGTTTTTGACCCTTCCGGAGCCATTGGTGAGGGTCTCCAAGCTATTTGAATTACTTAAGTATGGGTAATTAAATATTATAAAGATAATTGTGTTAATAAGTGATGTTTTGTGAAAATATATAATGTCTGAGTATGTATAAGTTGTTTTTGTGACATAACTAAAGAATGATTGTGTTCCATGTGATGTAATATGATTCAATGATTTAAGTTGTATCTCGCGGTGAGATTATATTAAGTTTGAGAATGAATATAGGAAGCTTAGTCTTGGGTGTCTCCATTTTATATGGGCCAAGAATGAGTGATATTAAGTTTAAGTTTCTGGAATGAATATAGGTAGCTCAGTCTTAGGGGTTGCCCTTAATGCTCTAATGACTATTCAATCTCACTTAGAGAAGATTAGTTCATGTGGTGAGAGTAGTAGGGGGTCCTAATCTTGGTTGTCTCCATTTTATATGAGCCAAGGTGAGTGATAACGGACTAACCTTGTGGTGGTAAGGTGGAACCTATAGCAATTGGCTTTGCAAAGCAGTAGAGGCCACCACAAGTGCATAACCCGCCATAGCTCGATATTCATTCCGGGTCCGGACAAGTCTAAGTGTAATTAACCTAATAAAACTGTCTTTTATGTTTATTGATTGCTTGTTCTTGTATTTTGTTTGGTTTTATTTAACTTGCATGCTTTTTTAGAAATCTAGCTTACCCTTGCACTTGTCTGTGATTGCTTTTCCCCTTGCGATGATCATCCAATCCTTTGGATGTGAGCAGTAGTTGATGATGGATCCTTGGAGCGAACATTGAAGAACGAAGAAGACGCAGCTCCAATTCTTAGGATCTCCACCAGTTTTCATGATTTGTATTGTGGAAACGATGTTTAGGCCTCCTTGAACCTTTAGTTGGTTAGGTATTTTGAAATACTCTTAAGCTTGTAAAGTTTAAATTATGGTCTATTTTGGATGACTGTAAAGCTTATAATCTTAGGTATATCCTTCAATTGTTCTATCTTATTATAATGTTATTTCCTGATATATTATACTCAGCTTATAATTTTTGGGATTTCAATAAATATCTACTTGAGGATCTACAATTAAAAGTATGTCAAAACTTTTCATCGTATTTCATTTTTCATCCATTGAAATTAAAGTGAGTGATGTGTGATTTCATTGTTTCATTGTTTTCAATAACAAATAGATTATTAGATGAAAATTTTGCAGTGTTCAACTTTAAATTCCTTAAAACTTTAGTTTTAAACTTTTTTTTATCAAAGAACAAAATATTTAGAATTGACATATTTTATTTCTAAAGTTTTAAAATGTGAGTTTTTAAAATTTGTTGATATAGGTTTTTCTTTTCTTTAAAATTGGACAATAATAATATACTTACGTTTCATTCTAAATTTATTATACCTATTTAAAATATAATGTACTGGAATTTAAATGTAATATTTTATTTATCATCTAAAGATATAAGTTTGAATTATATGTTATTTTGAATCATTTAACTAAATAACTTGTTGCCTTGAATTCTTAATTAAAACTAAATAAAACAAAATCTCATAATTTTAGCCCAACATTTCTTAACTTTCTATAAACGAGTTTTATTTTTCAATTAAAAATTAAAAAATATAAGAATATAAAAAAAAGGTGATAACTTGAAATGTTGATGTTTTGTAAGGTACTTGTCCTATAAAATTTTACTAAGTTAGTACTTTTCTTAAAATTTTAAAATATTTTATTTCTTTAATGAGTGAAATAGTTTAAAATTCATCTCGAAGTATTTTTTATATAAGGTTAGATTTAGTATATATATATATATATATATATATATATATATATATATACCTTATTATATTAAATAAGTATTTCCTTATTTATATAATAATTTTATCATATGCACTTTATTAAATAGCAAACCAATATTGTTTTTCTCTTGTACAAACAATTTAGTTTAGATGTACGAATTGCCATCGTAAATAAACTTGAATTATATATTTGTTATACTATTACATATTAGTGTGTTGAATATTGTTGTATATCTTAAACATGTCCTTTTCTTATATAGATTTTCGAAGAGGGGTTGTTTATTTGCTAAGAAAGACATTACATCATTTGAATTAGGTGTTGATTGGAGATGGGATGGTTTGTTTAAAGTATGGAAATGGAATGAGTTACCTGAGCTTGATTACATTAATTCACAATATTATTACATCTTTTTTTTTTAAGAGAAATACATATCTACAAATGCACTAATGTGAACTCTTGGTGTTCTTTTCAAGATATTTTTATTTTACCTATTTTTATTGTATCAAACATATGAAGAATTTTACCTATTTTTATTCTATCAAACATATGAAGATTCAGATTACTTGTTATATTATCAACTTATTTATTCTATGTCTCCATTCTATTTCTTTTCTTTTTTTCTTTCTTCAAAAACAAATTGGACATAAGTAAGAAGTGAGTTATGTACGTCTTGGAAGTATCTCGTACTCTTCCTAATTCCTTAAGTTTGGAAGTATCTTGTACTATTTCTAATTGCTAGAGTTTCGAGGTATCTCCTACTCTTCCTAATTCCTAAACTTTGGAGGTATCTCTTTTTCTTCCTAATTTTTAAACCTTGGAGGTATATCTTCCTCTTCCTGATTCCTAAACCTATATTTGTTATTTACATCATTACATTGTGCCTACAATATCGGAGTTAATGGGACTCAAACAAGCTTGAGTATTCTTAGAGACATTTATTATTCATATCATTACATATTGTGCCTACAATATTAAAGTTGGTTGGAAAAATACAAATTTGAATATTCTTCCTTTTCGTAACCCTCAGATGTATTTATTATTTATATCACTACACATTGTGCGAACAATATTGAAGCTTATAGAACTTATGCAAATATAAGTATTCTTCCTTCTCTTAAACCTTAGATATATTTATTATTTACATAACTCCATTTGAACATATATAATTGAAATGGATAATAGAAACAAATATAAATAGTTTTTTTATCCTAAAAAAATACCATATAAACCACGGTTAAGTATCAAACTATAACAAATGCACCATTATATGAAACAGTTCAACTCAGAGTTGTACCCTTTGTACATTTTTATATTTAATAGACTAAGGATTTAAATGAACCAAATCCTAATCTATAAAAAAAATAAACTATACTTACTAATCGTAATAAAAAAAATGTTTATTTTCTACTATGTCCTAATATATAGACTATAATTTTTGAACCGTAGCCTTACATTAAAAATAATCATAGTCAAAGGCATATTCAAAATAATCAAAGCAAAGCACTAATATTTGCTAAAATTTTCTAAGTCTTGTGTGCTTGTACAACTCATAATCCGATAATGATAGTCTTTCAGCAAAATAGGTGTTTTTCTATTCCTTTCTTGTATCTCCTTATATATTCTTTCTCGTTTTCTTCTTATTGATTATTCTAATTATTTTCACTTTCATTATTTTTCGTTATTAATTAGTTCAAGTAAATAATTGAAACTATTCAATTATTAATTATTTTCAGTATTAGAAACATAATTTTTTTTATTATTTAAATCATAGATAATCTTTGAATTGATGAGACATATATAAGTTTGAATATTCTCTACATGTCAGAAATATTTATTATTTATACTATTACACATTGTGGAGACAATATTGGAGTTGATAAGACAGATACAAGTTTGAGTATTTTTCATTTTCCTAAATGTAGGAGTATTTATTATTTACATCACTACACATTGTTCCTACAATATTGGAGCTAATAGGATTGATACAAGTTTCAGTATTTTTTCTTTTCCTAAACTTTGAAGGTATTTATTATTTATATCAATACACATTGTGGGGACAATATTGGAGTTCATGATACAGAATATTCTTTCTTTTCCTAAATGTCAGAGATACTTATTATTTACATCACTACACATTGTGCCTACAATATTGGAGCTAATAGGACTGATACAAGTTTGACTATATATTCTTCCTTTTCCTAAACATCAAAGTCATTTATTATTTACATCACTACATATTGTGCCTACAATAGTGGAGTTGATGGGACAGAAACAAATGAGTATTCTTCTTTTTCCTAAACCTCAGATGTATTTATTATTTACATGAGTACACATTGTGGGGACAATATTGAAATTCATGAGACAGAGTATTCTTTCTTTTCCTAAATGTCAGAAATATTTATTATTTACATCACTACACATTATGCCTACAATATTGGAACTAACAGGATTGATCCAAGTTTCAGTATTCTTCCTTTTCCTAAACCTCAAAGACATTTATTATTTACATTACTACATATTGTGCTACAATATTGCAGTTGATGGGACAGAGACAAATTTGAATATTCTTCTTTTTCCTAAATCTCAGAAATATTTATTATTTACATTACTATACATTGTGCTTACAATATCAGAGTTTATGGAACTTATACAAGTCTAAGTATTCTTCCTTTTCCTATTTAGAAGTATTTATTATTTAGAAATTACACTTATGCATATATAATTGAAAAGGAAAATAGAAACACATGTATTTACCTTAAAAAAATAAATCATATAGCCTATGTATCAAAAAGTAACATACAGATAATTATAAGATAGAGTTCAACTCAAAATTATAGTCTATTGTGATTTGAATAAGTTACAATACAAACTAAAATTGTAGCCTATTCCCCTATAATAAAAATTTCATTTTTTTATATTAATAAGTTATAATTAGCATAAAAATTATAATCTATACTAATGGACTTTGAGATAATTTGATCCATCATGCTAAATATTAATAAGAAGAAAAAAAAATCTTTACTGCAACTGTTGATGATGTGAAAGGAAGAAGTGAGGGCCAGCAGTGAGATTAACCTATTCTCTACTGACCTATATGCATTCAACCAATTACAAAACCAAAACCTAATGAAAAAAAAAAACCGCATGTATATATCATCCACTTAAAACCAAAAGAGAAAAAAAGAAGGAAAATCACCAAAAATACAAAGCATTGTAATTTTAGTATATTGGATAAGAAAAAAAAAAACTATTAAGCAAACAAAAGAAAACAGAAATAGAGGAGAAACAGAAAATGAAAATCTGAAAAATTTGGAACACAATATTAACTATTTTTATATTTTAGCGTAGAGATATATTCCAATTATTTATCTACCACTTAATAATGTAAAGAGTAAGAATGATAGTGCATCAGAATACATTAAATATTTCTTTTTAAGAAAATATATCAAAATAAACATATTGTATGTATTTGTGACAAGTGTATCAACACTACTTTAAAAGATAAAAAAAATTAAAGTAAATAACCTTTTTCTTTATGTTAAAAACATGTATGGACTCTTGTCATTAATATTTTGGTAACTCAAATAAATTTGCAATTATAGAAGTATAATATAAACAGATTAAATAATATATATATATATATATATATATATATATATATATATATATATATATATATATATATATATATATATATATTGTAGGGGTTTGTACTATATAAAAAGATAAAAAATTAAAATAAATAATTTTTTTTCTTTTATATTAAAAACATGTATGGACTCTTGTCATTAATATTTTTGTGACTCAAATAAATTTACAATTATACAAATATAGTATACAGATTAAATTTTAAATTGGAAAGATGTGCAACTAGTGAAGAGTGAAAAAAATAATAGAAGATATTAAAAGAATGGGATGTTCACTGAGAAGAATAGACTAGTATCAAAATCAATTTCCTAGTTCTTCTTACACTGGTGTGCAGCAGTACCCCAAAATGTTTTTAGAGTCAAGAAATAGCATCTTATACTCTCTTTTTTCTAACTTGAAACTTTTACTAAAAATATGATTTTTCAAATGTCAATTTGTAAATAATAAAAGTTGTCCTACCACTTAAAAAATTAATGTTGTTTAAAAGTAAAGTTAAAAGCCACTTTAAATATTTCTTCTATTCTCTCAAAGGTCTTTTAATAAACACAGACCCTTTTATTCAACATTTGGAAATCCATCTAGTCATTACAGGGCGTGAATTTTTTTCAATAAATAACTAGTGTTGTTTATTTGTTTGTTTACAAACTAAACTTCTATGGGATTTTTTCAATAAATAACTAGTGTTGTTTATTTGTTTGTTTATAAACTAAATTTATATGGGATTGGTTAGTGTGACCGGGATAGAAATTCTTCCTAAAGATGAAAAAAAAAAAAATCTACCTAAATCATACAGATAGAAATGAATGCTACAGATATTCACTTAGTCAAAGCACATTGGTGTCATGAGATGCTTACGAGGAAATAAAAGGTATTAGCATGTTCAAGCATGTTTCACACATAATGATTAATGTTTAATTTTAAATTTTTGTACATAAGTAGTTAAATCATGCTGTTGTTCATCAAGTTAACAGGTTCATAATGTCATCCCATAAAAATTTAGTTAACAAAACCATTTCTAAATTCCAAACAATCAAAATTCCAAGCAAGTTCAGCATCTTCATTTCCTGACAGTCCTTCATTTGCATTATTGCAAGTGACTCAGCTGCAGGGAACAAAACTTGGAGTCATCAGAACAATTTCCATCTTCCATAGATCAGTAGATAAACAAAGCAACTATACATGCAAATAAAACATAGTAGGAGAGAAATAAAATAAGTAACTACTTCCAGTTATTATAATTATAAATTAGCATTTTCATAGGTAATTGTAACAGGGAAAGTGTCTTCCGTTGCAGTCTTGTACAAAACATAAGGTCTTAGTTTATGAAAGTTGTATTTAATTTTTTTACATATGTGCCAATGCTAGCAATTTGGCAGTTTAGCAGTCACTGATCTACTTTTTACTTAGTACATAACAGAAAAGTATTACATGGCCTGGGTTCATGTGACTAACCACTTCCCTAATGACAAAAACATAACTGTTGTCATGACATGATAAAATCCTTGGAGAACCATACCACAAAAGCTAGATTCCATTGTGTTATCACCTTGCAATTAGATCATAATATTCCTCCATATTCTGAATCTCTTACCATGACTGTGCACTACGCCGTTGACTATATCAGGCAAAGCCAGAAGTAAAAGCTCTCATAGTATTTGATAAGAACTTTGAGAGTACCAAAGGACAAAAGCTAGTGATTATAGTTGGAGAGTTCAAGGTCTTACAAATTCCAAGCTTAATATCATATTTCTAACATGGGACTTGAATCCCCATACCTTGCAATTGAATCCTAACCATGGACTCAAATTCTCCATTCCTTGCAATTGAATACTAAGAGCCTCTCCAATAGTGAAACTAATTTTGGCTTCTTAATACACTTTTGTGATTTCTCAATGCCAAGAAAGATTTAAGAACTTTGTCTATTTTTTACACCAGCATAAAAAACTAACTTGGATTCCTAATTCACCTTATGTGGGTTCCACTTTTCTGTTTTACTGTGTGTGATTAAGAACCAGTTTATATGGGTTCTTGCAGAAGAACTATTTCTCCACTTGGCATCTCATTAAGCCTTCTTTAATGGAAGACAATGATAAGAAACCTCTAAAAGACACATTAACAATGCAACTTGATTTAAGTTGAAGCCATATTTTTACACGACTAAGAGTAAGTAAAATTCCAAGTTAATACAGTGCTTGCAAAACAAATAGATCAATTAAACACCAAAAGTAAACGACCTACCAATGAACTACAGCCACTGCTTATAAAATCTGAAAACAATATAAATTTCAATCGTGCAGAGCATTAATCAAATATCCTCCTGAATTTGGTAATGGCAGAAATTTCATATAGGACATTAAGCTACTGTTTCCATAATGGCCTCTAAGAAAGGAGGCTTAAAACACAAATTAACTTAGTAATATGATTTAAGCTGAAGTCATATTTACAAGTTTGTGCAGGTAGATATGCAAATATGATTAGCATATAGCTAAAGAAACAAAAATCAATCAAGCCCTAAAAGAGTCATCAATGTGCTACATTCTTTCTGACTTCTGTCTATAAAGACTGAAAATTTTCTTTTCTTACTCCCCCCCCCCCCCCCCCCCCCCCCAAAAAAAGACAAATAAAAAACAGAAACATTAACAATCAAATCAATCCGGTTGCAGAGAACAAATGAAAAATTACTGGTTTGAAAGTGTGCCCTCTCAGTTGAGGGCTAAATCTTATGTTAGTTTTGTTATTCTTATTCGATCTTTTTAGTGTTGGCTCAAGGTTTGATTGTTGTATCCCCTCCCAGATTTAGACTGACGCCATACATCTTCGATACAATGACTTATCTCCATATGTCCGACCTGTTCTGAAATACCTCTGGAACCTTGGTTTATGAGAGACTATGTTAACCAGTATCTAAAACATTTGATTGTTAAATAAGACTGAAAATACCAAGAAGATCCAATAATTCAAATAACTGTGAACCCACTCAAAGTTAAAAGACCCTCTGATTGCAACAAAAAACAGGACAGAACACACTTTTGAATAGACTAATCATAGGAAACCTTCAGGTCATTCTAGAGGCTTGCTAACTTTCATCTAAACCATTGAGGAATCCTGTAGCTCTATATTACCTACCCATACCAAGATGCAACAAAAATAACATCCTAACGAAGTATAGAATCAAGTAAACTAACTAATGACTTAAGGCGTAAACCGTGTTAAATGGAAAGACAGATTATGCTACTAAATCAGCCACAATAAAGTAACACCATTCCATAAAATATGACAATAAAACAAGTGCATCGCATTTAACATCTCAAATTTTCCCATACTATAAGCACAATACCTGTTATACCAAACAATCTTAGTATTATTTACATTTAAGGGTCAAGAGACACATTATTCATTGTCCCATCAGATTAGGGACAGTAGGGATGAAAAATACGCATATCTAATTATGTTTACTTGTGAAACAAGGATATCAAGCTTGGACCGCATATCAACTTGATTAAGGCATTAGGCCAGTAGAACACCAGTTCTGAAAATTTTAGTAATCAAGTGTATATTTAAAAAATAAATATTAAAGAACATATTACAGAGAAATATGTACATTATTTTTTAATAAGCTGTGAGCAAATCTCATGATGATTAAATAGCCAATCAATTAAGGAAATATCTTAAACTGAACATATGGAGGATATCTTATGTGCCACATTGCTCGCTATTAAAAGGGAACTAGTTTGTTTCCACTTTATATATAGACGACCTCTCAATTATTATGGCCTTAGCAAGGGTTAAACACGAAAACACATCAATAACACGATGTTATCTATAGTCCTTACAAAAATAAAGGTCAAATTTTCAGATAGGAAAAAATGTTGTCACCCCATGAGTTTAACCTAATAATGAAATATGATGTCAAAAATATGACATGCAACCACTAAATAGAACTCAAATAAACATCTATATATAAAAGGCTCCTAAACATATAATCATTGTTACATTGTTTCATTTAAATCTTAAATTAGAGGGACATTGTGGTTAAATATTTTTATATTTGTAATTAAAAAAATTAAAATACAAGAATATAATTACTCACTATATCATTAATTTTAGTTCCTTATATTTTGAGATTTTATTTGACAAGATTCTATTTTTTTAACTTTTAGTTTCTTGTATTTTGGGATTTTATTTGAGTAAATTAGTTTTAAGTTTCCTTTGGTATCTTTTCCTCTTTCTAAACCTAACGTCAGAGATGTCTCGTACTCTTCCTAGTTCCTAAGCCTAGGAAATATCTCTTCTTCAAAATTAATAAACCTTGGAAGTATCTTGTTTAGGAAATATCTCTTCTTCAAAATTAATAAACCTTGGAAGTATCTTGTAATTCCCAAATATTTGTGAGGTATCTCGTACTTTTCTTAATTACTGAACGTTGGAGTTATCTCTTCTTCTTCCTAATTCTTAAACTTTAGAGATATATCTTCTTCTTCCTAATTCCTAAAATTGTATTTGTTTCTTACATCACTACATTGTGCCTGTAACATTTTCCTTATTATTTACATGACTACATGCCTATAATATTGGAGCAGATGAGACTGAAAAGCTTGAGTATTTTTCTTTTTTCTAAATCTAGAAGTTATTTATTATTTATATAACTAAACTTCTGTCTACAATATTAGAGCCGATGGAACTCATACAAATTTTAATATTATAATATATATATATATATATATATATATATATATATATATATATATATATATAATGAAAAAAAAAAATATAAAGACGAATGTAAATAGTTTTTCTATCTTAAAAAAGTCAACTCTCGAAACAATTCTGAATTTTGCTACTCTTATACATAAATGCTTCTGAGCAAGGTTCATCTTCTGGATATCTTGATTAGATTAATTCATAATATTACATATTTATAAGAGGAACACATATCTACAAATGCACCAATGTGAACTTTTGTTCTTCTCTTGTTTCTCCTTTTCAGAAAATTTTTATCTTACCTATTTTTATTCTATCAAACATATGAAGATTCAGATTTACTTATTATCTTATCAGCTTATTTATTCTAGGTCTCCATTCCATTTCTTTTTTTTTTTCAAGACCAAACTGGACATAAGTGAGAAGTCATTTATGTACCTCTGGCCATCAATGCTCCCCTGCGCACCGGCTCCGCCTGCGCCACCGTACGACGCGTCATCGGCAGCGGACTGCCAGACAGACTGCCAGGCCTGAGACGGGGGCTGGACGTAGACTCCGGTGGCGGGATCAACGGCGGGACGGCCAATCATCATGCCGGCAGGCTGGCCAATGGGAGGGTAATAGTAAGGCACACCACTAGCGGTAGCCCCAACGAGAGCGGCATCGTCCTTGATCTCGTCGCGAGGAACGATGTCAACAAGGAAGTCGAAAATGTCGGTGCGGGTGATGGCGGCGGCGATGTCGTTCTTCTGGAGGGTGCGGCGCTTGTTCTCCTCGGCGTGGAGCCAGGAGCGGATGGTGAGCTCGAGGATGAAGAGCTCGCAGGCCTTGGCGAAGAGGATTGGGGCCTCTGCCGAGATCATGCGGACGTCCTCATCGGCCTTCATAATCTTCTTGATGCGAGCGAGGGGCAGCTGGTGGTTCTTGAAGTCGTTGACGTGCTCGATCTCTTGACGCTGGTAGGACCAGAACATCTGCAGCTGCTGCTGCTGCTGGTGGAGGAGGTGCTGGAAGGGTGGCGCTCCTGCACCTGCACCTGCACTTCCGGGCGCTGCGCCGGGGTACGCTCCCGATTGCCCTTGGCCCCCTTGCTGGTTGTTCTCCATTCCCCCAATTCTGAGAATTGCGCTGCTGCTGCTGCTGCTGCTGAGTGTTGTGTTGTTGTGTTGTGCTGTGTTGAGTGTGGTGTGAGTGATTCAGAAAATGGGAAATAAAATAGACGAGAGCGTGATGTGTGATATGATGTGTTGTGGTGGGATAAGGTAAACAATAAAATGACCCGACCTACCCTAACACAACCAAATCCTAACATTGTAAATGCTTTTTCCCTTTTTCTTTCTTTTTTCTTTTTTCTTTTTTCTTTTTTCCCCTTCCAATATTACTCTGCTCTCATCCTCTTCTAACATTTGGCATCATCCCAACCCATTCTTTCATTTCTCCCTTTTTCTCTGTAATAATTCTTTTTCTACAATCTATTTACTTTTTTATTTCAAATCATTTTTCTCCGAATATCACCTAAACCCCGTAGCAGTAAACCATCAGAAATTTAACAAAGAAACCAGTTTTACTTTTCCATGAAAATAATTTTTTATACTGAATAATTAATTTCAAAAATAATAAGTAACTTCTTATTTTTTAGATATTATTAATATTATCCAACCGTGTCAAAAATAACAAAATATTAGTATGACAATGCATATTAAACAGAGCTTTGTGAATAAGAATTCTGAATGAATTAACGTTGAAAATTTATTTATGTAAAGGATAAGTCTTCGGAGCTCAAACTAAATTAACTATTTTCCTTAGAAGACGTTGATTAATTGAAAGAGCATTTACTTATAAGGACAACAGTAATAACAAAGTTCATATAACGTTAAACTAATTATGAAATTTTACAAAATTCACTCATTTTGTGATTAGACTTTTATAGTTTAAATTTGTGATTTCATCTTTATACTTTAAAAAATAGATAAATAAATAAACTCGTGCATCTTAATCACATTACCATCTAAGTTGCGTTAACCTGCCATATAGAATGTCTTATTTAAAAAATAAATATGCACGAAACTATTTGATATATAGCATAATTGATTAAGTTCACAAAATCTATATAAATTCTTAAGAGAGCATCTTCAATTAACAAAATCAATAACCATTAGTAAATAAGAACATAGTTGAAAGATTTCGAACTAGAAGAACGTATTAACTTTTTCAACTATGGAAACAAATTTGAAAATGTGGCGCAGTTACAAGTGTAGGAATAGTGGATCCATGAACAACAATTTAACCACGTAATTATATAACAAAAAACCCTATCTCAAGCTCTCTCAAAACAAGTTCATAACGAACTAGAGCTAAGAAGAGCATCCAGCTTCCCAAATGAAAAAGAAAAAACAGCAGTTTAAGCATAATCTTAATATCATCTGAGATTTTCTCTTACGATTTGTTCAAATTTGTCAGAAGAACGGAATTCATGAGGAACTTCTAAGGTATAAATGCTTTAATCCTTGAGGTGAAAAAAAAACATCTTATGGTGTATGATTTGACCCGCTGTATAGCAGGATTCTTTAGAAAAAAAAATGAATTTTTGAACATGGAGATCAATGTTCCTGGTCAAAAGAGTTAAAAATGATGCTGAAATTTATTGGCTTGCAGAAACTAATATAACTACCGTACACTGGCATTTCATAGATTTTCATAGATACAACTGAAATAAGTCCTGAGGGCAATGGCAAAACTCAATGCAAAACTGTAGTCCCGCCAATATACAGCAAAAACAACAAAAACTGTTCTAATGTATGTTGAGTTGGTGACTGTAAGCTATAGTTTTGTTGACTAATTAAATTTGCTATCTCTGGCTAAAAGGAACACAAAATCTCTAACCAGTCATTAACATTACTTTAATTAACACTTCACAGCTCTCTTTTCCCCCAGACGTCTCCGCTTATATACAAACAAAATCTCAGGCTTGCTTCTCTTCTCTCCTAATCCTGCATCAGAACCTTCTTCCTTGGTTGACTGGCACCCCTTAAGCGAATCCTCCTCCCTGGAATTCTCTTTGTGCTTCAATTCATCTTTGACAGATTTTTCAGTTGTCATTATTATTTCTTGCTCCAGATCTTGAGCCAACACCTGAAGAAGCTCCGTCGGCGTAGCAGCAGGATCAAGCTCCAAGCAACCTTTAGGAGCATTAGGACCCTCTTCACCAGTAAGCAAGTATGAAGGTACCTGGTGTGAGAAACGAAACATCTGCGCCTTTGAAATATTCCTGACCTTTCTTGGATCAACATTCTGCCGAAATACCGTCTTGAAACCTGCAAGCTTGACAAGTGGGGCAACATTCACCCCTTGCTCTTCACTGTAGTCTTCAAGCACCTCCACCATGTCATATTTCTGTATGATTTCGTCTTTAGTGAATTCATTCCAGTCAAGGGACCAGTTCCGATACAGTGCCCACACATCACCTTTCTTCGGATATATATGGACAACCCCTCTCGAACCCTTTGTCCATTTCACCCTGTGTGAAAAGGAGTTAAGAGTGCTATAATACACACGCTTTCCTATTCTGAACTCTCCACTGGTCTTAAGAAAGCCAGAACTGATCCACTTTATTGGGGCCAATTCATCATTGCTTTTGGTATTCAACCAGCTTATCCTCATATTGAAAGGATTCTTTGAGATTACATCATGGATTAAACAATAGAACCGGGGCATGCCATCATCATTGTCATATGCAGCCCACACCTGGTTCTCACCAAAAGCATTTTCAATACGGTCTCCATCAAAATCATGGAAATCTGGGTCTGGAACATTCATAGAGAGAGAACCAGGAAGCTCAAGATCTGAATGAACAGAAAAACACTTCTTGCCGGCAGCCTTAGAATCAACAAATTCTAGTGCACCAGGCTTTAAACCATTAATTTCACAACTTTTCCCCTTCTCACTGATTTCTGTGTCAGTATTCTTTGACTTGTTTAGACTCTTTGATGCAGAAGAAGCTTTCAACTCACCAAGATTTTTAAGAATCTCCTTCCGAGCCTTTTCCATCAATAGGTGCTTCATTTGAAGCTGTGATATGTCCCTGACACCATTGCGTTTGTAATTTCCAGCAGCATTAACCCTTCCTGACCCAAATTCATTACCCAAGTTTGTTCCTTCAGTTTGAGATACTGTTTTGCTTTCCATATCTCTTCCATCTCTACCTACTTTATGTTCATCAGTGGACCTTCTCTTCCTAGGCTTGTCACCTTTCATGATAGAATATGAACCAAAACCAGAGGACTGAAAAACTGAACCAGCACCAGTTCTCTCAGCAGCATGAATTTTCCCAATATGGGCATCCTCTAAAGACACAGTTGAATCTTCATGCATTCTCTTCATATTTTCAGAAGACATCCTAAATGCACCAAGAGTTTCTGCAGCACTAGAAGCTGATGTTGGTATGCGGAAAGTGCTACTAGGCATGGAGAAAGGACCTGACCCATGTGCTGAATTGACAGCAGACATTGGTGTCCTTCCGGGAACATGATTTCCATTACTTCTTTCCATTCTGCTTAAGTTGAAGTTATGTTGCTTCATCTGAGAAATTCTTGAAGAGGACGAACCATTTCTGTATACAGATGGAGGTGATGTCTCAGAAGCCACAAATGACTTATGGCAACATGTACAGATAAGATCAGAGTTAATATAAACAGTATGGTACTCAAACTTCGTCTTACAGAAGTTGCAAATGGTCCAAAATGTGGGTTTCAACAACACAGGACCGAATAAACTACTATATAAACCATTCTGAGTAACTGGCGCAGATGGTTTCCCACCAGGATTTCCATGATATGTTCGCCATAAGTTGTACTTTTGGTCATATGTGGTCCTCTTGTCCTTATCAGATAATAAACTCCAAGCCTGTGAGATAAGGTTAAACGCCCCATCTGCACCTACAGATTTATTTTTATCAGGGTGCAGAGTAAGAGCCAGTTTCCTATATCGTTTTCGAATTGTTTCTTCATCAGCCAAGGGTTGCACACCAAGGATCCTGTACCAGTCAACTTCTCCATTAACCATTTTATCGGCTGAGATATACACCTCAATAGTTGCCAGAAATCGAGGAAGGCCATCAAGATTGGGATATAATTCTAGAGCCTTCATTGCAAGCATTCTTGCCCCACCAAAGTCCTTCCGTAAAAGCATCTTCTCTGCAAGTTCTTTTGCCCTTAAGGCACCATCCTTTTTACATTCCATGCTAGCCAGTGTGTCTCTGCAAATGGCCACTAATTTACACTTCTTTATTTCCTTCCTCAGAAGTATACATCAAGGTGATACCAACAAGGAGGTAGGACAATGCCCAACAATAAAATTTAGACCCAGAATCTGACAGTTCCACATGCACAATGAAGACACTTCCTTCAATTACAGAAGCCCCAAGTAAATCCTATAAACATTAAAAAAGTGATACAACTACATTAGCAACAAAGGAAAGAAAAGAAAAACAACCATGGCATAATGAATAGTGGAATTTTTCCAAATGCATATTTCTCTACATTGATTTCCAGCATGTTTTCTAAACAATTAGGTAACTACAAATTCAATATATATATATATATATATATATATATATATATATATATATATATATATTGAGTGTTGAATTTTCAAATTAAGCTTAACAATATCATTATATTAGATTTCCATCATATTTTCACATCCTCAGTCGCTTGCAACCTTCCCCAACCACAATCCAGGGAACAACCAAACCCTTGCTGATCGTGGAGAAGGAAATCGCAAAAGAAAGGATCATGTTGTAATCAAAATGCGCAAATGTCGAACCACAGTTTCTACTTCCAATCACTTCTTTCATTATCAGGGTAACAAAACCAAGCATAATTACAAGTAAATTCTCGCTAATGCAACTCTTCAAATGAACAGCTTTAACAAACATCCACGATTAACAATATAGGGGATTAAAAACTAAACGAAATTCAAAGGGGTCTATCCGATTCCATTCCACCTTTTGTTTTCTAAAACTGTTACTCAAAAACAATTCCATTCTGCTCATTACCAATGTATCATCTACAATCAATCCAGTTTTGAAAATTGTTTCCAGAGAAAGCTTTAAAAAAACCCAAAAATTGAAACAAAAGGAAAATGGTTTCTCATCTTCATTTTTAATTTTCATCTTTTGAAACCTCTCATTCAATTCCGCACCCTACTTTGTGCCTTGCACCACCCTTGACAACCTGTCTGAGCAACCTTGCGTAATTGAATTCTGAAAACTACAAATATTTTTTGAAAAGAAAAAAATAAAACAAACCCTAAGGCTCCCACCAAAAAAGGGCGAACCACTCATGCCGCCCTTAAAATGAACAGACAAAAACCGCAAGAAGGAACAATCAAAAACAGAGAAAAAAAAAACTTCAAGATTTTCAATACTTCTAATCACATAAAATTCAAGGTTTCAAGATTGTCCACAGAAATGGATTACCACACCGCAGCGTCACAGTCGTGACAGCCACATTGGAGGTTCCGTTACGGTTACAAAAAAAAAAAAAAAAAAAAACAAGAATCAAATATACAAACACCGCCCAAGAAACACAAAATCCCTTCAACATTGTTTCCCCAATGGAATCTACTACAACCACTACAGATATCATAAAACGGAAAACCCAAACACAATCACATAATTCAAAACTACATTGATTCAGATAAACAGAAAGGACAAGGAGAATCAGGTAAAGGCTTAACCTGAAGGCACACGAACGAAGCGTAGCGGGCAATTGAGTAGAGAAAGTTCTCTGTGTTTTGTTAATGATTTGGAAAACGGTGGCTCCAGAGTTGAGCGAATTTGGGCTCCGATCAGAGTTTCAAAGCTTACTCTGTGCGGTGCATGTTAGGCCTTCATGGTGAGAGGTTTTTATACTGTTTCTCATTCACCTCTGAAATTTTTTAAATAAGGCAAATATTTTTGGTTTTGACCTGATACATTACCGTAATAACAAAATAATAAATAAATACATAACCTACAAAAAATCCATCTGATTCATAAAAATCTTACCTGGTCTTGATTAAGATAATAAATTAATACGATTATTATTACGCGTTTCTAATTAATGATTTTTAATTCAAATCTATTTTGAGATGACGACAAGTAATATCATAAGTTTAAATTTCGAAGCCATATAAAATTTTTTCTATTAAAATATATATGGTATAAAAATTGAGGATATAGATCATAATCATGAAAATATATGTTTTATCTTAGCAGTATATATATATATATATATATATATATATATATATATATATATTGCTTTTAGTAAGTATTATAAGATGTTTGTTTAAAGTAAAAGTTACAAAAAGATTTTAAGAATGATACGAGACATTGGATTGAGATATATTAAAGTGAATAAATACGATTTAAGTAATCTAATTTGATAATTACTATTTAGTGAATTAGGTGACTTAATTCATTAATAATTTATTTTACATATACATTGAATTGATTTAATTCATTAACATTTAATTTTATGTTTAATAGGTATATGTTTCGTTATAAAGATGTATGGAAAATTACGCTTCGATTACAAAATCAAACAATTAATGCTATTAATTATATCTCCCTTATATTTTATTTTTCCCTCTCTTTTTCCTCTCTCTTTTTCCTCTGTCAAATGTATCATGGATTGGGTTTATATTTGTATTAATTGTTTACATATTTAAAATGGAAATGGAAATTTTAAAATTCTTTATTACATAACATTTTAATGCCATATATATATATATATATATATATATATATATATATATATATATATATATATATATATATATATATATATATATATATATGTGTGTGTGTGTGTGTGTTTGTGAAATGGTGCTGTTTTGTGAAAAAATGTTTCAATGAATTAACTAGTAATTAAGGTGATAACATTTTTGTATGATTGAATTTCTTGTATATGGTGGCTTCAATAAAAGATAATTTAGTTTTATCAATAAAAGGTAGTCCAATCAATAATATTAGCCTCATAATTTATTTTATTTTCCTTTGTCTTCACCTTGCATGAGCCATTATGCAAATATTATAAACATGCACTCCTCCATCAAATTAGCCTTACATTTTTTTATGACTTTCCATATATTAAATCAATGTTAATTGAAACATTATATTGCCATTGTGTATGGTGAGATAAATTTGTGTCGAGAAATGAGGCTTCTTCAACTAATTAATTCTTGAAGTAATTGTTGTATAATTGAATTTCTTATAAAGGGTAACTTCAATTGAAGATATTGGTAAGATAAAAAAAAAAGTAATGTTATTAATATGATTAGCCTTATATTTTATTTTCCTTTTTTTCTTCACTTATATGAGACGTTATTAAGATATTACAAATATGGCCCCAATTTCATTTATATAAAAAAAAGAAATAAATGAAATTTACTTTTTTAAGTTATTTATAGAATTTTCTAAGAAAATGATTTATGTATAATTTAATTTTGATTTATTGGAAAATTTTTTTTTCCTATTTTGGAAGTATTTTTAAGTTTACAAATAATCACAACATGCATGCTAATGTATCATTAATCTGTTTTAACACAGTTATAAATATAGATATGTACATGTACTAAAAGTAACTTTTATATATGAATAGGGTTTGAGAAATTTGTTAATTTAATTAAATGCTATAGGATCTTCTTTTATAATTGGAAGCTATTGATATCTCAAGAATCCTAACACAAATAATGTTAATTTTTATTGATAAAAATTTAAAATATTACGCATAGATTTTATGACAATCAAATTCACAATAAATGCTCAACATGCATGATAACAACTAAAGAATTATTAATATGGAAATGTCACTCACGGTAAATCAATGAAATTTTTTCATTATGCTAAAACGTAAAATTTGATAAATGATCTATCACACAAAGAAAAAAAAATGAAGAGAACCTTAAACATTGTGTTGAAGCTTTTATAGGTGACAATGACAAATTAAAAACATTATTATATCTTATGGCTAACTTGTTATATATTTTTCTTCAATCAATGCATATTCTTTTTCAAATAATTGGATGCTATGTAAAAAATTCTACCACAAAAATAATGTTGTTAAATTTTTTTTATGAGATTTTGAACCATTCTTCATAAATTATTTCCTAGAAGCCAAATTTGTAATTAATTATTTATTTTAATATAAAATATACATTAACAAAATATTCTTTTTATTTCATTAATAATTTATTTTATTATAACAATTAAATATATTTATAAATATTTAATTATTATATATAATGTTAATTTAAAATACATAATAAAATTAATTGATTAAATATAAATTTTTCCTTATTAAACTAATTATTAAATATTAAAATAATTTATTTTATAAAATATTAAAATTCAAATTATTTATTATGTTATAATTTGAAAGTAAATATTTTATTATATATTTACAAATAAGCTTAGGCTAAGCATTTTTTACATCTTTGTTATATCAACTATCACAATGCTCATCAATCACTTATCATTAAATAAAATTAATAAAAAATATAGGAAACCACATAAAGCTCATGTTACACTTCATTAAACATAAATAAATTTTACCTATTATAAATAAAAAATAGAGGTAAACATTAAATTGGTTATATTCTTTTATATAAATAAAAGTCAAATTAGCTAAGTTATCGTCACAATAATATTTTTTTATAAAAACATGAGAAACTTTGAATAATACATGCTTACAAAAATATAAACCCTAACATTATCTTTCTCTAAAATTTTAAGAAATCATTAGTTGATATAAGAAATATGACAAATTAAAGTAAAATGACTTTTTACCTAAAGCTTCTGAAAATCTTCCCTCCAAACTTGCTCCAAAACATAAAAAACTCACATAAGTAGAAGTCTGCACTCCTAAAAAAATGAAAAACTATTCACATATTTATCTCGATTTTCTCTAAAAATACCATCACATGTAGCTAAACAAAGATAGTCTTTGACTGCATCAGCAATATTTACCTTAATGTCAATTAACATATGAAACTTGTCATATTATGTATGTAAATGAAACCACCATACCTTCCCCAGTTTGAATATTAAATTATTTTTAGCTCAAAAAATCAAAACAATATTACTTATATGCTTCTTCGATTTATTCTCAAACACTCTAACTCCTTAATTTAAAAAGTAGAAGAAGTAAAAGCTATCGAAACCTAAATTCTACTATGATCTCCTATTTTTCAAATCATCGAGATAATCGCACTAATGATTGATAACTACTTAAATCACTTTAAGCAAAAGACTAAAAGAAGACTTCAGAAATTTAACAACTACATCCAAAGAAGAAAATTACAAATCGTAAAAAACTCTCTTCAACTCTTCGCACAACCACATAACAATGTAATAGTTAAAGAAAAAAAAATAGAGAAACATACAATATTATTACAACACAAAGAACACAAAGTATAAAACCGCACTCCTTTTTATAACCTCAAAATAAATAGGTAAATAAAGATATAACACTTTCCAAAGAACCAAAATTTTAACTAGTGACACAATATTGAACCAAATCAAATTACCTCAATTTTGTACATTCCATTCCAAAAGAGTAACAAATTTTGCAACTTTTAGAGGTAACAACAAAATATAACCTTACTATGTAAAAATAAGAAATTCTAGTTAATATAAATGTGCACAATAACTATCATTGCAAAGATTAATACAATCACTAGTACTTTTAAGAGCAACATCATATACATTTCTAAATTGCAAAATTGATTGAGTTAAACCTAAAAAATCATATACTTATATGTTTAGCCCAAATTATTTTCCATAGAAAAACTCTCAAATTAAACGTAGTGAATAGAGTTTATTTTCCAGAATATTAATAACCTACCATCATCATTCACCTTAAAACCATACAGAATATATCATTTAATAAAGAGTAATCCATTTTTTTATATCTTAATTTAAACAAAATTTTAAACTCATCGTACCATTTAAAAAAAAAGTTAATAGACCATTTATAAAACAAGAAATTTTAACACAACAGCCAATAATATTTAAATATAATTGAGTATATAAAAGTTATAATCAATTACGTTTAATAAATGCAATAAAATATTTATGTATAATCCATTATTTATACCTATATATATAAAAGGGATTTTTCATTTTTTATCCACATTTGTTTTTGGCTTAATACCACTTTTGGTTCCATGTTTGGGGGGTTGTGTTCAATGTGGTCCTACCTTTTTTTTCCTTATCAATAGATCCCACCTTTTGAAAAATTAGTTCAATTGAGTCCTTTTGCCTTACGGCGTCAGTTTTCTAACGGTGTTGGTACCCCCTGGATAAACCTTAGCAACGTGGCAGTGTGAGACTTGTTTACATGTAAATTAGAAAAATGAAAAAAAAAGACGGGTTAAAAAAGTTCAGAATTATCCCTCTGTGGTGAAGAGGGGTTAAAAAGAGGGTTATCACTTTCTGGGTTAGGGTTCCATTTCAATTCGCGATTTCAGATTATTCCTTTGTGGTGAAGATCGAAGTTTAAATTGGAGTTGTTGTCCTTGCATTGCGAATTGGAAAGCGTCACTGAGGTAAGTCTTTATGTTCTGTTTTGTCAATTTTGTGAATTCCATGAAATATTTGTTTTTGAATGTTGTCGCGTTGTGGGGGGTTTACGTATGGGGTGAAATTGGGTTTTGTTATATGGGACCAGTTGTCGCGTTTTGCTACTTTAGTTACAGCAAAATCACCACAATAACAAATAGGATTCAACCCACCTCCCCTCCACCCACCACCATGGGACGAACGTGAAGAACATTTGCCCCATCTATTAGAACAAGAGGAGCACCCTTGGGAAGAAGCCATCTATGTCCTCAGAAACCCTAACCCCCAATTTCTTTTTAACCTTATACTACTGACCTTGCATATGTACCAAGTCCTTAGAAACCCTACCCCCAACTTCATTTTAACCCATCTAAAGTGTGGTTAAATTTTAACTTAACTGATGTTCCAATTTTAACCACAGTGCCATGCAGTCGCATTATCTTGCCACGTTGCTAAGGTTTATCAGGGGGGCACCAGCATCGTTAGAAAACTGACGCCGTAAGGCAAAAGGACTCATTTGAACGAATTTTTCAAAAGGTGGGATCTATTGATAAGAGAAAAAAAAAAGGTAGGACCACATTGAACACAACTCCCCAAACATGGAACCAAAAGCGGTATTAAGCCTTTGTGTTTTCAATTTTACCATTTAAATAATTTTTTTAATTAAAATAATTATTTTTCATGTTTTCACCCATAAATACCTGTCTTTGATATTTCAGTCGTTGTATTTTTAATTTAATTGTAATTTTGATTCATATATTTTATAGAATTTGCAATTTTGGTCGTTATTCTTTTTTTTTTCGCAATTTTAGTCCTTTATATTCTAATAATAAGCTATTTTGGCCTTTAAATTTTGTTTTATGCAATTTTAACCTCTTAAATTTTACCAGTTCAATTACTTGTAACTTACTATAAACATAACATGGTGAAATTGAAAAAAAAGAATTGCATGATACTTACGAAAAATATATTACGGGGTCAAAGTTGTGGATCTTATAAAATCTAGGGTCACAAATTATAATTAAACTTACGTTAAAACCATTTAGGTGTCCATATTTTCGTAAGGTATTCCTAATTTGGTCTTCTTCTTTTAAACCTTTCCAATTGAGTTCTTATAAGTGTTAATTTCAAACAAATTAGCCCATGCCGTTAAAGATCCTTAACGGTGTTAAAGATCCTTAACGGTGTTAAAATTGTGCAGAGGTGGGTAGATGACATGGTTAAAATTCTCCTTTTGAGGTATTAAAATTGTGCAGAGGTGTTCAAATTTTTCCCATTCTCCTCTGCACAATTTTAACACCTTTACACAATTTTAACACCTCAAAAGGTGAATTTTAACGACGTCATCTACTCACCTCTGTACTAACATATTAATGATTTTTAACGGCAGGGACTAGTTTGTTTGAAATTAACACTTATAAGGACTCAATTGAGAAAGTTTAAAAAAAGAGGACCAAATTGGGAATACCTTAAAAAATAGGAACACATAAATTGTTTTAACCTTAAACTTATATTAGTTATTATGTATGATTTAAAAATTAAAAATAAGTAATACTTGCACTTTTATTTACAATATTAAATATTATTTGAGTATAAATTATTTAGCTAGTTTTCTTTCTTTTGTTTTAATTATGTCTGTATATCAGAGGTCTCTGAACTCCATTTTACAAGGGTATGAATGAATGAATATATGAACAACTAAAATTCTTGTTTTCTTGCATGTGAATATTCTTATCTTCAATTTTTGTTAAATGTGGTCTTTTCTGAATAGACAGGAATGTCAAATTTTGTTTCGCACACAATAATTATGAGCAACTAACAAAGCATGAATATGGTACTCTCATAACAACAATCAATGTTTTGATAAATTTCTTCATGAATGTTTTTAAAATAAAAAATATAAAAAAAAATTCGTAACCTGAAGAAAAATCATGAAAAAAAAACTTTGCAAAATTAGTTTTATTTGTGAAAAAATTAATTTCCTTTTTATTTTTCTAAATTATTGGTGAAAAAGTTTCTCAAAACATATCGTAAGTCGTAGAAGGTTCCAGAAGATGTGATCTTTTAAATTCTGCATGCTATTCAAATTTGCATGGAGAAAAAAAAGAAATTATAACAATTCTGGAAAGAAGAACTAGTAACAAAAATAATAAAGATCAAATATTTAATGTAGGACCGCATAGCGCAGTGGATTAGCGCGTCTGACTTCGGATCAGAAGGTCGTGGGTTCGACTCCCACTGTGGTCGTGTTAAATTTTCTTTAATTGCTATTTTTGTGTCTTTCTAATATTGCTTTGTTTGTTTTTTTCCTTTAACCTATGATTTCTTTTTTGGTGCCTTTAATATTCCCTTTAGTTAGTGATTTAATTTGTCAATATTGTAAAATAATAGAAAAATATTTTGATAAATTTAATAATTTTAAAGTCAAAGTGAAGAATAATTTAGAAAAGTTTTCTCTTTTTAACACTCTTAAGACATTTTTTTATATTAATAAATCTAATAGTTTTAGAAGTCAAAGAATAGTTTAAATATGTTTTCTTTTTTCAACCACAAAATAATGGTAAATTTTTAAATTGAATATTTACTTAAATATGAAGATTAATCTTAACAATATTATTTTAATAAATTTGAGATTGAAATGTGAAAATTAAACATTTGAAAGACAAATAAAATATAATAATTAAAATAAAATAGTTAAAAATATTATTTCAATATGATAAAATTCTTTATATAATTATTAAAATTGGAATTCTTAAAATGGATTGTAACATATGATTTAATTATTTATCTAATTGCTTCATATTAGGTTAAGTGAAAGAACGGTTTTTCATATTAAAATAAGAAGTATAACTTAAAAAAAATTAAAACTTTTAACATTGGTTAGTTATTTGCATATTTAATTGATTACATGCATAATATATAAAATTATTAATTAAAACGTCATTAATTTTATATTTTAAAAATTTAATGAGCTAACTCACACGTTAAATTTGGTAAAAAATAAGAATTTTAACTTACATAAATTAAACTAAATTAAAGAAATAATTTTAAATAAAATAATTATAAATTTTAAATATTCTACAATTACTTTTATTTAACTTTATAATAAGATGAAAAAAAAGGGTTAGATTGATCTTGATTGATCTCTCGCTAGACCACAAAATTGGAAGAAACGAGGTGATCTATAATAAAATACTTAAGTCAGTTAAACAAGATAAGTGACCGGTTCATCCCAAAATCAAGCACAAATCAATTAATCACTTTAAATCAAATGAAAACTGCATAAATAAAAGTGTCACCAAATACAAGAGAGTTTGAATCTCCTGCATCACGCCCCAACACATGGAGATTTAACTCTTTATAAAAAGAATTACAAGCAAAGAAGAAAACATCTCCCAATCCTTTAAGAATATATCTTTGAAGTACAATGATTATGTGAGAGACTCACTAAAATCTCTCTCTAAATTCATCCTAAGTGGGTTAAGATCGAAGTCTAATTCTCTTATGGATTTCTCCAGCTTCTCTCTCTCCACCTCCGAAAACCTTTCCATGGTGCTTGTATTTATAGACTTTCCGCAACACGACTCAAGCAGTGGCTCATGACTCCAACGCTGAGGTTTACTCCCTTGGTGAGTTTCCTTTATGGCTTAGGCTATGAAGATTTGGGCTTGATATGTTTGAGGTTGCTTAATAATGAAGCACTCTCACATTGCTCAAGCCTTAGCTGATGGCTTAAGGAAACCTTCGTTGATGGATTTTCTTTTGTGGCTCAAGCCCTCAGGTGGCACTCAAGTCGTGGCAAGATAGATTTATGAAGAAGGGCTTTAAAATGTTCTCCAAGATATCATCTAAAAAGCAATAAGGCCTTCTTCTAATATTATTTTTATATATACCTTGTTTGCAGAACCAAAATTTATTGAATGTTTTATTTTATGGTTACTGTAGAATGACATTTGATCTAAGAGAAGTTCCTGTGGTTATAAGAAAAATAAAGCCATCCAAAGATGGCCTGTTCCCAAGAATAATAGGAGCTTCTTCAAAAATAAAATCATGTTTTACAAAATAAAGTCGACCCTTTAGATTTGAGGACAAATCCTTCTCAAGAAAGAGGAGATGATGACTTGGGTCCAACCAATAGAACTTGTACTAGAAGTATGGCCTATAAGGGATTCAAACAGGTGGGAGAATGTAATAAAGAAGGGAGATGGACCAACCAAAGCTTGCCCAACGAGTTTTACTCAACGACAACCAGAGGGTGCTCAGCACAAGCGAGTCTAAAGAGCTTTCCAAACTTAATAAGTTGCATCATGCTCAACGACCTCAAATCTCGCCTAGCGCCAACGTCAGACTGTCACAACATCACTTGTTGTGCGTTTTTCCCACATGTTTAATGTGTTTCCCATGCTTTTACACATGTGTTGTGATCCACATATAATGCCTGATGATCAGGAGGACAATTAGGTTTGATTAGGGAGTCTGAATTCATTATAAATTTAGTAATTCACCCCATGTAAAAATCATTTTTCAGTGTCAAAAAAAGATCGTCTAGAGATGAAGACCGTCTAGCAACTCAGGTTTTGAAGTTTAACAAAAAGTATTAAACGAAATATCGCTTTGAATGAAAGTCTGTTTTAAAGAAATAACGCTAAGAGAAAAATATTTTGGAAAATATTTTATAAAAAAATCAAGCTTATAATAACGTTTTCTAGACTATAGTGTCTGATGAACAAAACTTTATAAGTAGCATTTAATAAAAGGAAGCATATTTCTTAATGAAACATCTAATAAGATGATATAGGTAACAAACAACGTTTTACAAACAACATCTAATCGCCTAAGCAAACTATGTCTTACAAGCTTGAGTTTTATGAATAAGAAGCGTCTATCTCTATGACAATACTGAAGTTTAAAATATTTTTTATTCAAAATTAGGGTTAAGTTCAAACAAACATCTTATGAAATGTACCGCCTAACAAAATGTCGCTAAACACTGCATATCTCAAATAGCTTTTGATAAAAGCATATAATGTTTTACACCATATGATTATCATATATGTTGAATGCTTTATCAAACGATGCATTTATTAATGAAATAAAAAAAGATAAAATGTTATATATGAACACGTACTACAACCTAATGCTTATCAACATTCAAAACATTTAATGCATGTACGATAAAGTGCTTGATGCTTGTATACCTTGTTCTTGATATTTGTGCATATCACAAAAGTAGAAAGACTTTACCAGAATCACTACATCAAAGAAAAAGGCATTGAGAGATATGAAGAACATTATGGGAATTTTTCGCTTAAAGACTTTTGTTTTGACAGATCGTACAAGCTACGTTTTGATAAAGGCTATGACTAAGCGTTGTACCTCTGCAAAGTAGACTTAAGCCTGACTTCTTACCTAAAGGCTACCTACTCTACATGAAGTCAATCTCTCTATTTAACGATCATCTCTCAAGAAAAACTACAAATAGACAGATGCTTGAAAAGAAGATAAGAAGGATTAAATAGTGAACTCGTGAACGCTCAAACAAGCTATTGTGCTTATATATCATTTAAAGGTATATTTTCTAAGAGAGAAAAACCTTAGCAAAATCTCATATTTATTTGTTATATTTCTTTCCTCTCTTTTAGAGTTATTAATCTATATTTGCTCATAACATCGTTGTGTTGTACATTCTGAAGAGAATTAAAACACTTGGTATTTAACTTAGTTGAGTTACGAAATCTATACTAGTTATCTAGGATTGAACCAGAAGTGGTTAAAATACTTGTATACCAGGAGTGGTTAAATTTAGAGTAGTCGTGTTAACTAGGTGAACCAAGACTGATGAGTATACTCGTTGTAAACTAGGAAGGGTAGAACTCGTGTTATCTTCTTGAAGATTAGTGAAACTCCTTAAGGGTTCTTAAGAGAGAATTGTATGTAGCTCAAGTTGAGTAAACTAGTATAAAATATGTGCTTTATTGTTTTACTTCTTCAAATGTTTTCTTAGAGTTCCTTTTAAACATCATCGTCTTGTCTATCAATCATTCCAAAACCCGTCAGACACCATTTGCAAAAGGTTTTAGAAGTACTATTCACCCCCTTTAGTGTTTCCCCTTGTTTTCATTGAGCAATATAGAGTTATGTTGTTAAGCTCAGTCCATCCCCCTCTTTGCCTAAAAGTCACTAGTCTAGAGACCTTTCTTGCCTTCTCTATCCTCCTTCTTTAGTTAGGTCTGTTTGCTTGACCAAATTGCACCATATGTGCACCCCTCCATTTCTTAGTTGTTTCATTCATAACCTCTATATTGCGCTGCACCTTCATCATTCCATAACACATGTTCATGACGAGTTATATATGATTGTTCGAGTACACTTCGTGAAAGTCATTAAGAATGGAAAAAGGAGAAAAGATGAGAGATAAAAAAGTAATGTTTAATTAAAATTTATAAGGATAATTTGGTCATTTCACATATATTTTCCAGTTCATCAAATTGGTTAATTTAGAAATTTAGAAATTGAAAACCGAATTCACTTTAATAATATCTTGTTATCCATATGTTATTAGTTTGGATATTTTTTCTTATAATAGGTATCACCTTCTTATGGTTTTCTTTCTTTAGTAGAGAATGTTTTTTAATTTTTCTGGATTTGGTATGACTCTTTGTTTGTTTCTTTTTCTTTTCAATGATATGGTTCATATAATGAAAGATCATTAATGATTTATTATGTGTTAGCCTTGATAAGATTTCAGCTTAATTGAAATATTGGATTTCTTATCAACTTCTAACATGAGTTATTGTTTTAGAGAAAAAAATATATGATATTTTTCATTTCTAAACTATTCATTAAGATAAGTTTTAAATAAGTCATGCTTGATGAACGATTTGTCAAGAAAAGAATTATACTTCTAAATACGAATTTTACTTTTTTTTTTCTTTTTATCTTAAAGTTGTATTTTACAGCACTCGTTTATTTTCTTTATTTAGAAATCATAAAAGTCTTCTTTATTGTAAATTCTGTTATCAAGTAACAGTGAAACTCACATATAGACTCATGAATTTGACCAAATAAAAAGGTGTGAGCATTTCTTTGATGACAAATCTAAAATTTTAGAGTCCAAAACAGACAGGCAGAGTATATACAAACAATAATTGAACACAATATTCAAAAGGTATTGAGACTCTCCGAGAATGGAACATGCATGGAAGATCTCATGTATATATGCTTGCTCCCACTTTTTACCTTCGAGACTCCTCATAAAGTTGTGCATAGAACCTTCTTGTTCTGTGAGCGATGACCAAGCTCAAAGAAGCTGCAAACAAGCAAACCAGTGCCAATATTCCACAAGTGAGGGAGAAGCAAATGTTTCCCTCGCAAAGAAGCACGTCACTGTTATTTGCTATTACGTGGTAAGAAATTGCTAAGTTGGAGGCTTCAAAAGTTTGCATCATTCGGTGCTTTGCCTGTTGCTCTGCATAGTAGTCATATATTGTGCTTGCCACAAATCCAGACAAGAAGAGAGACCCTGCTGGGCTAGCCATAGTCAGAAAATTGTACAGAGTTCCAAAGTTTTTCACGCCAAATAGTTCTGAAGCTGCTGCTAGAGCAATTGACCAGTGAGCACCGTACCCAAAGCCGTTCAATATTCCCACCACGTAAACTTGTCCAACCAATCCCACCACGTAGTAGAAGAGTCCCAAAGACATCATCGCTTGAATCACTGCCAATGCTACAAGTCTCGGATACCCAAAATTTCTGCTTGAAAAACCATGCACAAAAGCACACATGCTGTGATTCATGTGTTCCATGATGGTATATTCTAAGATGAGACGACACTTCTTATCTTTTTATATTGTTCATATTAAAACTTCCTATTCATACTTCATCTGATTCTTCAATAGATTTTATTGTGAGAAATAAATAATAGAAAGAGAATATGGTAGTAAAGATGGTACCTTACTATAACCTCTGAGAAGTAGCCACCACCAACACGACCAAGGAAGTTGGATATGCTGATAACTGAGACATAGACATTCACGTTGTTGTCTCCCAATGACTGACATATCTGGCCCATGTTATTTATGATTGTCAAGCCCGACCCAGCGCCCATGACTAGAGAGAAAAACATCACCCAAAAGTCAGCCTGGGCCATTGCTTGTGACAAGGTGAAATCCTCTCCTCTACGGGGACCATTTTTTAGCCTGATTTTCCTCAAAGCGTTGGTCAGAGCTTGCCAAAGCCTAGCTTGAATCTGAAACATGTCCCTTGGCCCTTCGGACAGAGGAAGCACCTCTAGGTTCGGGGGAATGCTCTTCTCATTTTCAACGTGTTTGGTTACTCTGGCAGTACTACTACTCTCCCCAATAACATTCTTAGACTTAGTCGCTTGTAGAAGTGGTGGTTCCAAGAGGGCTTCTTGGTCAGCACTCTGGGGACCAGAGAAGAAAACCAATAGAATGGGAACTATGATTGGAAGTAATATGAGAATGATCAGAATGAGTGCAAACATTGAGATGATGGTTTGGTCCAAATGAAGGACGTTTTCTAGCAACAAAACTCCCGTCATGTAAGCAGCCAAGAGAAGGCAAATGCTGTAGATGAACATGAAACCTGATTCATCAGAGGCTCTAGATTGTTTATAACTGTGAACGGGTCTGATGATGAAGATCAGGGCTAATGAAACCATTGCAGGTCCAACTGCAATGATGAAAATGAGAGAGGCTTGATCAGGGAGTTTCATCATGGCTATGATTTGAGTCCAGATTGCACCGCTTAGGCCAACGAAGCCCTTCAAAATCCCCACCACGTGGCCTCTGCTCTCTGGGAAACTTTGCACGCTGGAAACCAGTGCAGCTGTGTTGTAATATGTTGACCCATTTTGTCCCACAAAGATTAGAATGCATAGCTGCAAATCACCACCTGGTTAATAGATCGATCAACATGAATTGGGTTGAACTTTCTCCAGGTGCCAGAACGGGCGCACCACAACCCAAGAGTAATCACTTAAGAATCTCAAAATCACTTTTATAAAATCAATAAATTTTAAGTGTTTTTAAAGTTACTTTTAAAATAAAAATAAAAATATTTATAAGACTTTATTTTCTCTCTCTTATTTTTAAGTCTTAAAATATGTTCAATTAAAAATTAGGTAAAAATATAAATAACAAAACTATTATTATTAAAAGTGTATTTAGTGAGAATTATTAAGCTAATTAACTTTGACTATGATTAATACTTGCTAAGTTACACCAAATAGTTTGTCATACGAAATTTCTAATCTGAGTTAAAACATAAGCTAGTAATGCTACTTTTTTTTTTACTTTATAATTTCTCTAAATTTCTTCTATTATTATTTTATATATCTTAATATATTTTTTTATTTTTAATTTCTTTTACTCACTATTACTCATTTTCACTTTTTATACACACATTTAACTAATTTACCATATTCAATATTTAACGAATTACTTTGAAGTTTTTCATATAGTTCAAATTAAAAAAAAAACATTATAAATATTGAAATAACAAAAAGTGCAATTTATGGTACTATATGAAAATTACACAACTAGTGTATCTATTTGTTGCTTGTATTCCATAGTTCTAATGTACTAAAACATTTATAATTCTAATCACTAATTTACATTAATTGAAAAGTTTTAAATTAGAAGTTAACTTATTAACAGGAAATAACATGAAAATAATAAAGCAATATAAGGAAACAAAGTAAAGGGTATGTTTGTGTGTGTGAGTATGGAATGAACATACCAGCCAAAGAGGAAAAGCGGGAAGGCGATGCGTGACAACGAGCCAAACGAGGCCATAACCAAGAACATTCTGGAAGACTCCAATAAGAATGAGAGTGGAAATGGGGAAGAGCTGGCTGAATTTGCCGGCAAGAAGACCAACGTTGTCACCCAAATCCTTGGCCACGCTCAAGAACGCCACCTGTTTCTGATTGAAACCCATGCTGCTCTTTATCACCGGCGATATGCTCCCGAACATGTATGAGGTGCCTGCGAATGACATGTCCCACATCGCGCACACAAACACCACCCATCTGTGCCTAACAAACTCCTTCACCTTCTCATGCACTCTCACCATATCTTCTTCACTCTCCACCTTCTGTTACGTTTCCAGACTCACTTTATATAAGTGGTTAAGAATTAGCTTCGTGCTTTTGAGTTTACTTTTCGACGCCCAACCCAAAATATCACACTCTCATTTTCAGTCATATTCACCATAAAAGAAAAGCTAAGAATGACTCGTGCTAAAATATCTGTAATTAATGCAACTTTAAATTACTTTCAAGCCATTCTGTGGTGCTTTCAATGAAGTTTTTTCCTATATAACATGTCCATATGTATAAATGATAAAACTATTTTAACAATTTTTATAATAGAATACATGTTACTGTTTTATTAGTATATTTAAATTTATTTTTAAAAATATATTTAAAATAAATCAATCACAAACTATCATATATTTTTTATAAAAAAATGTTATATATATATATATATATATCTTCTTATAGGTATCTATTTCTAGTAAGGAAGACGTTTTTGTCATGTGTGCGCTTTCCACCATGACATAGATATTTCCTAAAAAAAATATCAATACTTTTAGGTTGAAAAGTTTTAATCCATGGGGTCCCAAATAAAGGGATATATTGTCAACTTTTTCTGCTTAATAGAATTCAAAATGAAAAGGACTTAAAGGTTGTATTAAAATATCTTCCAACTTGTATCAGGTATGGCAATAATGTATATGCAATTTATCAGTAAAATTTTGGCAAATCATCACAATGGTACCATTATTTTTAAGTGTATATTTTGAAATAATTATAAAAATAAATAATATAATTTATTTTTATTTTAATTGAAGTCGTATCAATGATACAACTTTAATGATATAAATTAAAATTATATTATGATATAAATTAAAATTGTATTACTTAAGTATGTTTAGTTTTCTTTTTAATTTTAATTAAAATCATATCAATTTAACACAATTTTACTTTAGTGAATCATAGATATGTTAAGTTTATACAAGTTTTTTGCAATAAAATTATACCAATCTGGTACAATTTGTTTGTTTTGTAATATTTTAAAATTTGCACAAAAGTTTTAGTAATTTTGAAATATATATATATATATATATATATATATATATATATATATATATATATATATATATTTGGGCTTTTGTTGTATGCACGTTTAATAAAAATTTAAACTTACTGTACATTAAATGTTTATGGAATACATTTTTTATTTTTTCTGAAACCATGTACCAGTAACATATGTAATTTATTACTGATATTGATTAGGGAAATGATTGTAAGTAATAATTTTGAATTACCATTTTAAAAAATCAGAAAAATCAGATAAACTTTGTATATCTTTTATTTATTTTTTATGTTTAATTTTTCTTTTTGTGATACTTATCTTTTAAATATACATAAGATTAAATTAACGTTATTAATTAATTTTTAAAGTATTTGAACAATAATAAAATAATTCAAGTACATTAAACTTGAACCAAAGACTAATGAACTAGTAAATAGTTGGATATTTTGGATAATGTACTAGATCAACTATGCTCATGAGGAAGTAATGTTCAGATGAAAAAAAAAGAAACATTTAAATACATGATCAGGAGGCATGATTACTATTTTTTATATTTATATTTTGGAGTTAGTATATATTTTTCTAGTATAAATAGAATATTTTATGTGTATATTCAATACAATAGGAGATTAATCGTCAATTTTGTCCATTGTAACAATCGTTGTCTTGGTTAGAGTCGTTGTCATTGTCATTCGTCGCCTGTCATCATTGTTGGAGCATTAGTTTCAACTGACAATCATACAGTTATGCTCGTCTGAAGTCAAACAACCACAACGTCATCGAGAGATCATTACTAGAGTCTAAACACGCTATCATTCACTGATCATAGTATGTTGTTGCCATCCTTTCCAGCCTCGCATGGTGGTGCATGTGTCGTCATCTCTAACGCAGACCACCTTCATTGGAATTGCTGCGACCTCCTCTCTCTAGATCTAGCCTTGTTTCCTTGATTGGGTCTTTTTCAATTTTTAGGTTTTTTCTCTCTCTTGCTTGTTCATGACTTCTTCTCCACTATCTCTTTGAACCTCTCTTCTATCATCAACACGTACGATCCATCCATATATATTAATTATGTCAACATGCATTTATCTATTAAGAAGTTAGATGGAACTAGTTATGCAACTTGGACATCAAATGTTAAACTTTGACATATGAGTTAGGGATATGTTGATCATATTACTCATAACGTGGCAAATATTGATTCTGTTGCTGTTACCCGTTGGTTGAAAATTGATGCTCAATTATGCATTGTTCTCAAGGGTACCCTTCACTCTTCTTTAAAACAAATTTTTCGTTCTTACAAAACATGTTTTAAAAACTGGAGACACAACAAATTATTATAAACCAATGATACTCAACATATTTTTGGTGTTTGTTTTGATCTTTTCAATGTCGTTGCTCCTCGACATCAAGACTCTATAATTGATTATATGGATAAAATTCATGCTCCATTTCATAAATTTAATGAATTATTACCTCCTGCCTCTACTCCTACCCAAGAAATAGAGTAACATGAAATACATGAAAACACTAGAAAGAGGGGAGAGGTATGAATAGTATTTTAAGTTTTTTTTTTCTCAAATCAACGCTTAATAACCATTGTAGTGGTTTGACTGCCTACAATAGTTGTTAGACGCGTGTATGTTTAATAAAACATTTAGAAAAACGTTTTAAGGAAAGGAAAACAATAACACAATTATGAATCTTTAGATGTCAATGCCTGCATGACGAGAATATTTAGCTCTGACCTTGTGTTGGCCAGACTTGTCCTTATTACTTTATCTTGTGAGGCTTTTCCAAATGTATCTGTTGTCACATTGACTATTCATCAGTAAATCATGACTGTGCCTTGTAAAGGAAACACTATAAACATAATATGTTTGAAAATTGACTAAGTATATATTCAACTAATTGTGAAAGGGATTTTCAATATTCACAATGTCAGACATGTTTTGTAATAATTAATTGTCCTTAGTAAATAAAATTTTTCTAAAGGAATAGTTTTAAAACGATGTCATGTTTTTCATTGCGATCAGGATCATTTCCCAGAGTTTTGTTAGGAGTTGACCTTTGAGGTAGGCTCTGATACTAATTGAAGTAAATAAGAAAATAGTAGAGGGAGAACAACATCTAATAACTTATGGTGAGAGCACACATAGATGTAATATGTATAGGCGTTGGGTTTATAAGATAAGCATATAAGAATCTTTTTAGACAATGACATAGAAAATTTTATAATAGTTTTAAAAGAACAAAACAATAAGACACAATGTTTATACTGGTTCACTTAAACCTGAGCTATGTTCAGTTTTTCCTTAAAAACTTTTAAGGGGTTCCATCTTATCAAGATCACACAAGTTTAACCCACTTTTTGGTTACAACTAGTCAACATGACTAGTCCGAGTATTATAAACCACTCCTGGTTACAGTGAGTATTAATACCACTTATGGTTTTCTAATCATCCTGACTAGACTAGGTTTAGCCTCTCCAGGATCTATCCCTAGATAAATTGTCTAAACCGAATTTACCCACTTCTGGTTGAGTATTCTTATACCACTCGTGGTTGAGTATTATTCATCACTCCTGACATCTGAGTATTATCAATCACTCATAATTTTCTAACCTAACATGACTAGTACACAAATTTAGCTCAAAGTTACAAACACACTTGGTGTTTGTTTACAAATACAAATTGAATAAACTCTCATAAAAAAAATTACAACAATATGAATATATTTGTGAACTCATGATATTTCTACTCTTAAGTTGAAGAGCGTTAAACGATTTAAGGTCATGAATTGTTTTTTCTCTATTTTTTTAGTGTTGCTAAAAGACATATTATGTGACCTACATAGTTGTAAAGATAGTTATAGAAAAATATATTTTGTACTAATCTTAATATTTTTCTTGAATTTTAAAATACTGTGTGGAAAACTTTTACATGGAATATTGTATATATTGTGTTTATATATTTTTGTATGACTATGTTTTGATAACTTAATAGAGAAACCTTATTGCTTAAAAAATGGTTGTTATAAACGTAAAAATAATAAATAATGCATTTTTGTGTATTTTTGAATTATATTCTATTATTATAAATTGTACTATTATATAATTCAACGTATTAATAATGTCTTTTTTTTACATTGTTTGACGTCATAAAGGTTGGAATGACATATCAATGACAAACAAACATAACATAGGTTAATTTAGAGACGAATTTTATAAAATTGAATTAATTATAAACTCACTCACTAACATAACTACATAAAAAATAATATTGTCACAAGATTCTATATCAACTATTAATATGACCATGTTTTCAACTTTTGTGTTTTTCTTCATCCCTCACGTGGCAAGCGTGCAAAATTATTGCCCCATGTTTTGAATTATATACAAAATTTTAAAAATAATCTTAGTTTGCTTTTAAGTTAAGAATTTTATAACTTGTAACAATTTTAATTGGCTAAATTTTGAATTTTATTTTTTAAATTATTAAAATTTTAAATTTTTTTATTAAAATATAGCAATTTAAATTTATTGAATTTTATTTTCTAATTAACAAGGGTAATCATTAAAACTTCAAAGAATAGTCCCATAGAGATTAGTTAAAAAAAACTCTAATAAATATTAGTCTAGACCTAACTCTCACCTACATTAGAGAATAAATAATTTCAACCATAACAACAACACAAAAATTCACATCAATAAGGACTACTTTTTCTTTTACTTACATCAAGTAGAAAATAGTCTATTTGGTGTCAACACAGAATCCCAGTTAACAGTAATCGAAAAATAGTCTTATTAATATTAATTAAGAAAATTTAATATTATTTGAAAAACAACTTGAATCTATATTATGATTGAAAACAACTTGATTTCACATCAACCTACAAGTATTCTTGATGTTAATAAAATTTCCTAATCAATACTAATTAGGAAATAACACTTAAAAAACGACAGTAATGACAATCAAATGAACCTTTATTAACATTAATAGAAAAAACAATGTTAAATCGTTCATATCTTAACCTAGGCCATGAAAAATGGTTTGATTGAAATCAAGCCGTCCCAATTGAAATAGAGTATAGATGCAGCAAAAACAGAAAAAGAAAAAGATGAATCTAAAAAGGAAAAAAAACATAAAATTCGAATTCTTAGTTTTTTAAATAAAAATTTGAAATTCTCTAACTTTAAATGATTAAATTATCATGAAATTTTTTAAATTTCGATTTCTTTAAAAAATATCTAAAAACATATTTTTATTTTACAAAATAATTTAGTTTTGTTTGTAAATTTAGATTACATCCTAAAATCTCACCCTCTTAACACAAGCCTATAGCTTTTCACCTCTCTCCATGTGAAATTCCTCAGTAAATTTGGTGATTTCATAACCATAGTATATATATATATATATATATATATATATATATATATATATATATATATATATATATATATATATATATATATATATATATATATATCCCTTGTGCTCTAAGGCAATTACCAGACAATTAGGCAATGGTAAATGCAGCAAATCTAACAAGAACAGTTGTAGAAACTATTAACAGATAGAATGAATCCAAGACTGTTGAACATAATAGGCAAAATATAAATGAAGGCACTCTATGCTTGGCACTAAATCAAAGAACTAAAGGAAATAAAACATGAAAACAAAACTATTCCATGGAATCAAAACTTGGAGCATACCATCCCAATTGGTCATTAATTTGTTTCAGTCTAGCTTCTTGACCCTTTGAATCTCCCAATGCAGTAGTGAAAGGATACACATAAGTTACTTTCATTGCCACACATCTGTAAGCAACCACATCACCTTTCACCAGAAACTCAACAACATCTCTACCAAATCCTCCATCAACTTCAGCCTGTAGATATTGACCTGCATACAAATTTCAGTAAAGTGAAGTTATAATTTGTCGCTTCCAATGCAAGATCAGTGATTTTTTTAATCTCATCAAACACTTTGTTTACATAAATATTCAATCAAGTGAAAATATAATGGACTATTCTAATTCTATTAATACTTAACATAGTCAATTAAACGAAATGTTTTCTGTAAAGCGTTTTCTAAGCTGTATTGAATACTAAATCAATTGTTTTCAAATCTATTACTTACAAGCACATCGAGTCTATAAAACCTAAGATCAAATCCTGCTAATTCCAATTCCACAATCTGATAAAAATGCTATTATTTCTAAATTAATCTAAAACTGAACAAAAGAGAATGAATTGAGTTTGTATCACCATCTGGGGTATCTTCCACAGGCTGGAACTTCACATTTTTCTGGGTCTTTAGGATTGCTTCACGTAGTTTCTGAAAAATGAATGAATAAAAATAAGTTAGACAAAAAGGAAATGTACTAAAGGAATCGCTATATGGCTAATTCAGATGCAAACAACCATAGCAAGAAAAATCATAAACAGTCAAAATAAAGATGATGGAAATATAGGACACTTGTGAGGACCTGAATAGCATCATCCAAGGAATTTGAAGGAATCAGCCAAGGAAACGAAAAAGATGATGATTTTGGATTTGTTGATATACAACCTGGATTGATTGATGGACAAGGTCTAATTTTTCTGCAAGACAGAAAACATTGGTGACAATTAACCATGGTATTATTTAAGAAGCATGAACTCAATCCATTGCTATAAGAAACAACAATTATATGCAATGTATGATATGCATTACAAAGTGAGTATACCCATTTTCTAGTCCAAGCTCCAAGTTCTTGGATTGAGAGAAAGGAGTGGTGAGGGAGAGTGGAGAGGATTGAGAAGTGAGAGATGGGATTGCATGAGAAGGAAAAGGAGAGGCTAAGGTTGCTGCAAGGGCAAAAGAGATGAGATTAGGTAGGACCCTATCTCCAAGTGCAAGGTTTGGAGTTTGAGTCTGAATTTTCAGTTTAGGAAAAGCAAGAGGAGGAAGAACAGTCATCAGATTCATGATTTATGGAGTCCCTTTTGCTCCATCACTCTTTCTGGTTTTACTTCCCAAACAATTCACCATAATTTGTTTTAGCCTTTGAAAGTTCATCCTTTAGCTGAATTGTTTGTTCAGCTCTACGAAAGGGTAGTTCCGGAAAGAGCCACGTAATTTTATGTTTTTTTTTTTCATTTATTTGTTATTGATATACCACCTTTTAACGTTATTTTTATATGTTTTTATTTTTATTTATTTTATGAAAAAAGAAAGTAATAGGAACGTCTTCTAATTTTATTTTTTTATAAATAATAACTCGATATATTAAAATATGTAATTATAATTTTTTTAAAAGCTCCATACATAACATAATCATTTTTTTTAACTTTATTATATTACTTTTTTAGCTACCTGAACACATTACTCTTTTTCTTTTGTATTTTTCTTCTTTTATAAAAACTAATATATGCCAATAGATAATACAAAGTTATTTAAAATATTTCAAATTAAAGTTGAATAAGATAAAATAATTAAACTTGATAAAAAATATTTTAATTTTTAACATCCCATTTTTAATAGTAAAAATACTACAAATATTACATATAAGATAATATAATTATTATAAGAAACAAACCTACGAAAGATAATATCTAAATATCTACACTTTTAGATTCATTTGACTTCTCAACTGAATCCTCTTAATCACCTATCGCTGGAGTAACTGAAATAAATGTCTCTTTAAGCTCACACCAATCAGATGATCATTGCAAAAGAGAAAACATACAAAGACATACAACAAAAAAGCAAAGGTAAACTAGATACCAAAAAAGTCATCTCACATTCATAACATAGCATACATAAAACATTTAAATCACATGCATCAACTTAAACATCTTAACATGCAAAGACCTAGACCGACTAATTCGGATATTGTATGGAATCTAGAGGTTCTTGCACCAGTGTGGTGGAACAACTGGACTACCCTAAGCTACCACACCAGGTTAGTCCTACAAACGCCCTTTTACCAACTAGAGAAAGGCACCTCAGGCTCGGACTTCCTATTATTCTCACGACATTACTCATCACTCTCTACTTGAGCATGGATGATCATTAGAATGTTAGGATAAACCTCAGCAAAACTCCGACCATTCATACTATCAATACTTGAACCCATACCGAAGGAGTTCCCTGTGGAGCCCATGTTACCAACCATGAAACCATTTACTTTCACCACTTTGAAACCATACTTTTACTTTAAAACATAGTCAATAACATGATAAATCAAATACTACAATACAACATCATACCTACTTCACACTGAGTCCACAACTTCATTTAGATCACATAAAGACAAGGAATTAAAGAATACCCAAAACCTATATAAGTCGCTCAGCACACACACTCGCTGAGCGACCATAGACTCTTTTCACATAGCGACCCAATTTGCTATGCGAATCCCCTGACAGTGCTCCCAGCCCCCAAACCACTCACTCAACGACTCAACTCGCTATGTGAAAGTCCAGACAGTGGTCTAGGCCCACAAACACTCGCTGAGCACACCCATTTGCTATCCGAATAGAACTTACAGTGGCCCAAAACCTTAATCAGTCGCTCAGCGGGCCATCTCGTTATGCGAATCCTCAAACAGAGGATCAACCACCACCACCACTCGTTGAGCGAATCCACTCGCTCAGCGAGTCTGCATAATTCTACAATGCCAAATCTGCAGAATTACGCAGCCCACACCAAACTTACCACTTCCAACTATTTTTCCTAAATTCTAACCTTCTTAGATTGCGTTATATACCTACTTATACTTAACCAATGCTATCTAAACGCTTCTAACCTCAGTCTAAACAATTAGACTCAAGATCTCACTCAAAAACTCACAAAAACTCAACTTATAGACCCAAATCCCATTCTACCACTTTTGTCACCTTTTTGATCAACTAAGTAATTCTCACAAGTCACAAATGACTTAACTAAACTATTACAACTGACCATTTGAGCCTTTAACCCCTAATTCTCATTTTCACTACTCCACTTCCTCAAAATGAACTCTAAACCAAGTAAAAGTATATCTTATTTATCACCAAACCTTCTCCCCAACCAACTTCATCCATTTTAAACTTCTTAACCACTCACAACACACTCCAAAATAGACTTCACATACTTCAAATAGTTCACAAGACTTCTCTCATGGTTTTCACTTCTTAAGACCTCATTTTAAACCAAAATAACCTATAACCAAGAGTAACCCTTGCTTCCAAATAATTCCATCATCACAATTCACTTTTATCAATACCTAATCCAACATCAAAACACATATAAACAGATTCAACATAGTATACATCAATCATCATCACACAAAACATCCACCACGTAATTGATTACTATACGTCCAATCATAACACAAAATTTTACTCAAATAGTTCAATCTTCAAACCTTATCTAAAATGCACAATTAACATAAATTAAAGAAAACTCTAGCTTCCCTTACCTCGACTCAACAACTCCAAAACCCCTAAACGTTCAGCAGATTTCTTGCGGTACGAGGAACTTCTAGAAAACCTGCAAACCACCGATTGATGATGGTAGACCAAATTTAGAATCACAGCCGAACCAAGAATTTAAGAAAAAAAGTGCTTGATCCATGCAAAAACATAAATGCTTTACCGATCAAAAACCCTAAAATACCAAAGAAAAGGGGTTTCTAACTTACTTGCTCTAAACAACAAATTGACTGGTTAGATGGGTAGCCCTTGATGCAAGGATCATCTGGACACCTCCTAATCATCAAACAGATGATCCAAGAGTGACAAAGGTTAGAGAGATGATAGAGAACTCTAGAAAAGTGGTTTCTAGATGGTAAATTTTAAGAATAATGAAACTCGTTTATAACAAAACCATTTATGATAAAACCGTTTAATATTAAAATAATCGAATCTTACTACTTTTAGACTACCATCATTTCTAAAAATACCATTTTCTAAGGTTTTACAATTTTCAATATCATATATAAAAATACTATTAATAAAAAAGTTAAATAATTTTATAAAATTAAGATTATTATTAATTTATTTGTAATTTCTTATTTAATATTATTATGAATAAAATTACTAACATATTTGAGAATTAAAATAATATTTCTTGTAAAACCTTTTTCATAACACCAATTATAACACGAGCAATAAATAATGATAAAAAAAGGACAAAATAGGGCAATCCAAAAAAATTAACTATTATTTAATATAGTTACATGTATAAAGATATTTTTCTTTTTATGATTTATATATGATTTTTCAATTTTATTTTTAAATAATATTTATTTTAAGTAAAATAATTATTTTATCTAGTTTAAGAGATTATTTCTTTATTAATATTATTTTTTGGATTTGACCTTTTTTCTAAACTCAACAACTTTTTAGTTAAAAATCTATAAAATAAATAAAAAATATTTATAACAAAAAATTATAAAATTATTTATATTTAATTTTATAATTATAATAATAACAATTTCATTTTTTTTATTATCATAAAAAAAAGGTAAACAGAGAGTTTTCATAGTATTGATTAATGCAATTTAATTTTTAAATATTATTTATATTATTCCGTTCACCCATTAAGATCAACTTAAATATAAATTTTAAATTATTATTAGAAAATAAATAGATTTAGTATATGTATAATATAATATTAATAGCATTAAGAATGGTAACGTGAGATGGGTGATGTGAATGGTCTTTAGGCTCGCAAGAAAAAATGTGAGAGAGACTATTATTTAAGACTAATAAGTAGTTCTTTGGCTCACATAATTCGTAATTATGTAAGACAATGATAAACTAACCCATATTTGAATTGTATAGTCGGTATTGACTTAAAATATTTAAAATCTAATCTTTCAGCATAATATGTTCATTAGCGAAAAAGAAAATATTCTATAACAACCTATTATTATTGGTGAAAATCATCCATTATAATAAGTTGATCGGTGGCAAAATTGTAATAAACGTAAGATATATTATGACGGAATTTTAAAAATCTGTCGTAATGCGGTGACAAACTTATAAATAATTTCAAACGTATTATGAGAGAGTTATGAACACTAGTTATAATATTAAACTCGATAACAAACTTGTAAATAAATTTAAAACGTATTACAAGGTAATTATGGGGTTTTTGTACCCCCGTAGGCAAATTTGCCTCATATATTACCAAAGTAGGCAAATTCAAAGTCAAGGGGAAGTCGTGCGGCAGTAAGAGCATTTTCTTGGCTGATCTGGAGTGGACTGATCCATCTCATTACGAATCCTATTTGTAGATGGTCTTCCGGATGCCTTGCGTCGCATTTTAGGATCTGGTATGAAGTTTGGACCCGTATACGCAGACCAATAATCTTCGTTTTGGATTGGGTGGAATTGTACTTTGTATGCCTTGAAAATGTTGGTAAGACTGTACACTGGGTCGATTACTTGGGTTAGTGGTATATGAGAATTAGCACAAACAGCAACAACGTGATGACATGGGAGACGAGTAGCTTGGAAGTGACCACAATCACACCACCATTCATTTAGCTTGACCTTATAGGAAACTGGATGTGGGCGATATTGGTGAGGTGTTGAAATTTCTTTAACTTCGAATTCTGAATTTTCACGGTTGTAGCGTTGAACAAGACAATATGCAGATTGTTGTTGATTTTTCCTAATAATATCGGCAATTTCTTCAGGAAATTGGTGGCCTGCTTGTAGCATGTAGTTTACTTTTAATCCTCGTTCAACAAACCATGATTGTGTCCTCTCAAATGTTTTTCTGATGAGAGCACAAATCGGTAATGAACGTGCTCCCTTTAAAACGAAGTTCATGCACTCAGCAAGATTAGTGGTCATATGTCCATATCTTCTCCCTCCATCAAAAGCTTGAGACCATTTTTGTAATGGAATTTTATCTATCCAAGCAACTTGTTGTGGGTATTGGTGTCTTAGTGCAGTAAGCTTTGCGGTGACAGTGGGTTGCTTGACCTCGTAAGCTGTAAGGACGTAATAAATAAACAAAAAAAAAATTAAAAATGAATTGAAGAAAATATCAACACTAAAATTGGCAGTAAAATAGATAGTGGTAGTACCTAAATTGATGAATTGTTTTTTCAGGTCCTGATTTTTGAATTTGTTGTTGAAGTTGGAAGCCAGATGACGTATGCAATAAACAGAGTTCATACCATCTTCTTCCCAACCAACCTCTTCTGATCTTAAAGCGGATAAGATACCCTTTCCTCTGTCAGTGATGATGCAAATATTTTGTCCAGGGCAAACATGTTCTCGAAGTAGTTGAAAGAACCATATCATGGCTTCCTTTGTCTCACCTTCTACAATCGCAAATGCCAATGGGAAAAGATTTCTATTGCCGTCTTGAGCTATGGCGGTCAACAAAGTTCCATGATATTTCCCCGTTAAAAATGTTCCATCGACTTGTAGAATGGGTTTACAATATTTGAATCCTTGTATGCAAGGACCGAAAGACCTAAAAACTCTTTCGAGAATGTAGCAAATATTGTCAATTTCTCCATCAATGTCGACTGGAGAACCAGTGCATTGTAAAATTGTACCTGGGTTTGCATCCTTGACCGCATGCAACCACCTTGGTAGATGGTTATAAGACTCTTCCCAATCACCAAACTCCATCGCAAGAGCCTTTTGTTTTGCGATCCAAGCTTTTCTGTACGACACGGAATATCCGAATCGAGCTTTAATATCTGCAATCAAACTCTTGATGGGAATTGAGGGGTTTGTCCTTACAGAATTTGATATGATTGTTGCAATGTGAGTACTATCAAGATTTGTATGATCTTGAGATAGTATGTTAGAGAAACAAGTATGTTGGCCGTCGATGTTTTTGATTTCCCAATATTTATGCACTTTGCTATAGCCTGCCCTCAAGCGCCATTGACAGCCATTGTGGTATTCTACACATCGAATAACATAAATGTTAGGCTTTGATTCAAGTACGCTGTATTTGTAACCGTTGCTGATGTGATATTGTTTGATTGCAGCAATAGTTTCCTCCTTTGATTGGAATTGCATACGGTCATGCAGTTCCGGAATGACAACCTGAGATGATTGTGTCATTTGGTCGTCGTCATTATGTTGATCGTGAAGTAAGTTGTCCAATTCATCATCTGTGCTAAAATCATCAACATTATCCAATATCACTGGTTCTTCATCAATGATTTGTGATGATGAAGATGCTCCGAAGTTCCACGATGCCATTATGAAATAGTTGAAGTTGGAAGCAATAGAAGAGCAATAGAGGAGTAATACAAGAGCAATAGAAGAGCAATAGAGGAGCAATAGAAAAGCAATAGAGGTAGGTGAAGAAGAAGATTACAAGACCACAAATAAGTGTATAACGGACAACGTAATAATGGAATGGTTAACTATTGGTATATATATTGAAATGTTAAACTTTATTTTCACTATCCTTATTAAATAACAGCGCATGCATTGAGCTTTCATTTCCTTGTCAGGTCTATGTGGTAGTGTTGCATGAATGTATAGATCTTCTATTGAAGTCGTGTTTTGTATTTTTTATTTTCTTTTTTCGTTCAAAATTCATTAAAATTTGTATTTTTAATTGTTAAAAATTCAGAAAAAATATAGAAAATTGTTATAAATTTATGGTTTTATTCTTTAGAGGTTATAGAAGTATTGGATATATTTATTTTGTAATAAACTTATTAAGTTGCTTTTAATTTAATTAAAAATAATTAAAATGATAAAAAAAATATGAAAAAATTGAAATAATAGTGGAAAATATTAAAATAATAAAATATTAAGGTTTTAGGTTTATGCTAAATTTTTTAATAATTTTTGGTTGTTGAAAAATAAATTGTATAATTTTTTTTCCATTAAAAAATTGTTTATTTGATTTTTGAATGCAAAAAAAAAAAAAATAGAAAAGTGAAGTCGTGGGGGGTGGCACGACTTCATCTATTGAAGTCGTGTGACCCCACACGACTTCACTTTTCTATTTTTTGATTTTTTTTCATTGCAAATTCATTCAAAAATGTTTATTTAATTGTTAAAAATTCAGAAAAAATATAGAAAATTGTTATAAATTTATGGTTCTATTATTTAGAGGTTATAGAAGTATTGTATATATTTATTTTTTAATAAACTTATTAAGTTGCTTTTAATTTAATTAAAAATAATTAAAATGATAAAAAAATATGAAAAAAATTGAAATAATAGTGGAAAATATTAAAATAATAAAATATTAAGGTTTTAGGTTTATGCTAAATTTTTTAATATTTTTTGGTTGTTGAAAAATAAATTGTATAATTTTTTTCCATTAAAAACATTGTTTATTTGATTTTTGAATGCAAAAAAAAATAGAAAAGTGAAGTTGGGGGTGGCACGACTTCACCTATTGAAGTCGTGTGACCCCACACGACTTCACTTTTCTATTTTTTATTTTTTTTCCATTGCAAATTCATTCAAAAATGTTTATTTAGTTGTTAAAAATTCAGAAAATTGTTATTAAAATTATTTTTTATGGGTTTAGGGTTTCTTTCATTTATTTTTTTTTTAATTTTTGGAAACCGAAATCTATTTTTAATAAAAGAACAAGAAATATTTATTATTGTTGGGAAAGGAAATGTGTAGGATTCCTATTCCCATAGCATGCGTGTGTGAGAGTCCGTGAGGGGGAGTCTGCATTCCGTGTTGAAATGAATTCAAGGTACAATTTTCAACAACATTATTCAATGTCAATAATAGTTCCAATACTTTGCACATGGAAACAGTGTGAGGGGAATCAATTCCCTTGCTCCATAGTCCATAAATTGATTGATGGGAGAACCTTTGCAGCAATTCGCAGAAGGACTCTTTGCTTACAGCAATACAATTCGCAGAAGCATTGTTTCACAATACAAAGAATTGCATTACTCTTCTTTTTTCACATACCAAGAATTATTGGTTATGGCTTTTGCACGTCATCTACCAGTTGATATGTCTCTTTTGCGTCTCCAAGAGAAGCACGTGGTTAAGGCAATTTGGGAAGGAACTGAAAGAGTTCTTCAACCGCGAAGACATGCAATATGGATATCAAAGCATGTGGACGAGCTCGACGATAGAGTGATGAACATCTTACAAGCAGCCGGATTTGACCATATTTTAAAAGTATCAAATATGGAAATAAGTCACGTACTAGTGACTGCTTTGGTGGAAAGGTGGAGAATAGAGACTCATACTTTCCACTTCCCTCTAGGAGAAAGTACAATAACACTGGAAGACGTCGCACTCCAACTCGGTCTTCCGATTGAAGGTAATGTTGTGACTGGCATCAGCAGTGGACCTCTGCATTTATTTTGTGAACAACTACTAGGACATGTTCCTCCAGAAAATACTGTGAGAGGCAACAGAATCAAATTGTCGTGGCTGAATAATACGTTCGCCAATTACCTTATGATGCCACAGATCTGGTTGTTCAACAATACGCTAGAGCGTACATGTTGATCGTGATTGGCAGCATACTAATGCCAGATACATCTGCGAGTATGGTACATTTGATGTATCTTCCACTTTTCGCCGACTTGGACAACGTTAGAAGCTATAGCTGGGCATCTGCAGCTCTTTCCTGCTTGTATCGTGCCCTTGATCATGGTACAAGACTCGATCAGGACAATATCGGAGGCTGCATGATATTGTTACAGTCTTGGGCATGGGAAAGAATAACATGTCTTTCTCCGCAAATACACGAGGTTACTCAGCAAGACATCTCTGTCGGTACTGTTTTCCCATTGGCGAAAAAATGGTGTCGAACTACACAAACAAGACGGCACGACACAACAACAGTACAAGATTTTCGTCAAAAATTAGATGACCTTTCACTGAAACAAGTATTCGACATTTGAATATGCAATTTGAAAAAATACTACAACATTTTTATCTAACAATTAATTATATTTTTTCAATTTTTATGGACGCCATATAGACGAAATGAAATTCGTCAAATTATTCCAGTCGAACTCCCCCCCACTTGTCGAGCACTTGTGCCTCTAATATGCTTCTCAGTTGTAGAATTCCACTAGTCAGACCGTGTGGTGCGTCAATTCGGATTTCGACAACCTGTACCGCAACCACCGCTAAATCTCGATGAGGTTCATAAATTAGATATGAGAGGACGAGCAGACTAGGATTGGCAAGACCACCATCAACAATGGATTGCTTTATGGAATGACCGACACAATCGTATCTTTACCGGTGTTGCATTCAACAGAAATGGTCACTTGCGTGACGATTCAGAGTATATGCAATGGTACATAAGTCATACTATCCGGTATATAGCTCCAATACAAGATGACTCAACCGACGAAGAGGTACAACAATAATTTTAATATTTTTCGTTCTTTAATGTTTGTTTTTTGCACCCAATATAACCGCAAAATTGTTTCGAACAGTATGACATGGATCATGAACAACATTTTCAACCAACATCCGCATACCGTTCATCACCACCTGACCACGTCCCACAAAAGTCTTCCTTTGAGCACATGCAGTATCCATATCCATCTCCGTATACTCAAGGGGGAAGCTCGTACGATTATTTTCCACCATCAACACCACTAGGCACAGGTCCGTCAACATTTTCTGCGGGTCCTTCAAATCAGTTTGGAACTACCACAACACTCCACCGTCTGCATTCCAACACGCGTCTTCGTCACAAAACGTTTATCGACCCAGCATGTACTTCCAATACGAAGAGCAGTCAATTCAAAGTCAGCATGTGGATGAAGACGAAAATACGCAGACTCAATCACCACAACAACAGAGACGAGGGCAACGCCAAAGAAGAAGACCAACTTGTGGGACTGGAGGACATAGATAGACATAGACAAACATTATGATGTACTTTTTTTTTTCATTAAATAAAAATTAAATGACATCACAATATTGTGTCCCTTTCAATTAATTTTCAATTACTATTTAGAGATTCTCTCCAAAAGGACTTCACATTTTTCACTATAAATACAACCACAATTGTATTATGGATATCCACACAACTCACAGAATACATTGCTCTAACTTCATCTTTCATCATACTTCATCATCTCTCTGAAAATGAACACCTACTAGAATGAAGTTTTGGGCATGAACGCCACAGCCAAAGAAAACATATACAACTCATACCTTGCTGCCTTATTTCAACACGGCGAAATAAGGAATGGCAAAAATGGAGTTGAGTTCAAATGTCTGAATCCTAAATTGTTTCGCATCCCATTCGACTGCACCCACAAACAACTTCAAGACAAAGTTTGCATAGCCTATGACAAACCAACTAACACAATCATCAACAAGTTGTACTTTCGTCGACCGAGACTTGATGGTAATCAAACAATATCATATGAAGCATTCAAACTAAAATCAGACGAAGATGTCAGAGAAATGATATCATGTAAGTCTAATTTTCCCATTAACGCAGTCATGGAAATTTATGTTACATGGGTAAGATCTCCGGACGAAATAATGGGTCTTATGATTCCTACAAATGCATCATCTTCATCTACGACACCCACAAATGACACTCCAAACTCACCTGCAATAATCTATTTCGGAGGTCAACTTAAAGGCGCTGGAATGATAGAAAGTCGCTCTGGTTACGGGATCGAATTCCGATCAGATGCAAAGGTTACCACGTCAATCAATCACAATATCTCATTCAATGAACTTTTTTCTCAATTAAGGGAAATTGTGCAGTGTGGAGACAGAAGAGTTGTGACCCATATTGATTATCGTCGTCCCACAAAGGTACGTAACAACCACCTCATTCATGATACAACTTCCATAAAATGTGATAATGATATTGCACAAATGATTGGACGTTGGCAAAAAGCACAAACTATTGACAGGTCTGTTAAACGTCCAAGGACGTCTCAGTATATTGAACTTTTCGTCCAAACAATAGATATATGTCCTCCAACTCAAGCTGAGCACTATGAGGATCTAAAATATTAGACCTACATAGATGAAGATGGACAACGAAGAACAAGATTTATTTACCCTATACGTCCATAAATATTTGTAATGTTTAAGACTCTTTTCTATTGTTCTGTACTGTTTAATAGTTGTTTAGACTTCTATTTGGATGACGGTAATAATTACTTCTTATGTTTGACACTTTATTTAAACATGGATGAATGTAATAAAAACTTATTACGTTTTATATTATGTCATATTTCTATCCAAATATTGTTCTACTGCAAAAACCACTCTAGTAATCGATTACACAGTCTCTGTAATCGATTACCAGAGCTTGCTGGCTGAGAAAACTGCAATAGACCCCTGGTAATCGGTTACATCAACCTCGTAATCGATTACGCGCCCAACCCTACCCTATAAAACCAACTTTTTCTCTCTCATTTCACACACCCAACCTCTCCCAACCACTGCAGTGCCGAAAACCACCATTTTTGCACCAACAAGACCTCCAAAATCTCATCTTTTCCCACTTTTCTCACTTCTAAACACCATTTTCACATTCTACTCTCCATTTTCTTCAATTTTCACCGATTAAAATTTCGAAATGGCGGATTCTTCCAAAAGGCAAAGGGTTAAGGGTTCATCTTCTAGAGCTGCGGGAAGTGGCTGCCGTCAACCCTCACCGATCGAAAGCTCGTCGTCACTCTCACCACCACCATCACCGATTGAATCGCAAGAAATCCTTCAATTTTCAAGTCCTGCACTGGCTGAAAGGTATTTCACACTTTTTAGCGACCGTGAAGTCATTGAACCAAAATTCGTGGATAGAGATTTTTTTGAAACACAAAATATGGAATATTTCCACATGCTCACAAATATAGGCTTGGTTGATTTTGTTTGTGATGGTCCGGGCTACTATCCTGAACTTGTACGGATTTTTTATAGTAATCTTAAAATTTCTGATAATGGAACCATTAAGACTGAGGTTAAAAATGTTAAAATGATTAGCAAACCCAGTCTATTGGCTTCCATAGCCAACCTACCCTCTGTTGGATTGAAATTTGAAGGAAAAATATTAGACCAATGGGTGGATGAATACAGTTTGAATGCGGCAAAACAGTTGATAATTTCGCCTGACAAACCTATAGTTGGTAGAATTCTAGCGGGATTCATGACAGTTGAGGCTAGAATATTACATTACATTATCGTTCGTATTTTGTTGCCACGTGTTTCTAACATTGCCCAGGCTACCGAGGAAGATGTTATTCTGTTGTGGATTATAATGACGGGGAAGCAGATCAACTGGACCCATCTCATCCGACATAGGATGAAGAAGGCTTTGAAGCCAAATGCTCCATTACCATATGCATTTTTTATCTCCCGTATCTTGCAACATTTTTTATTTCCATTGGATGATGAAATTCCTGCCCCAAGGACGAGACAAATGACAATAGCCCAAACTTCACTAGAATCCTTTGGATTTAGGAGAGATCATAACAACGTCTGGGTTCCTCCTCGTTGTCCTGAACGCCACAATGAAGCACATCCTTCACAACAACCACCACCACCCCCATTCCTCAACACCAAACTTCATATGATGACTTCATGAGGGGGATCAATGATCTAAGAACATTTGTGGGGGACAGCTTCAACACAATGAATGACAACATGAATGCAAGACTTGAACAACTCGAGATCAACATGGGAGACCGCTTTGATACATTGGAAACTGGAGTTGATCATTTGGAGCATGAGGTTATGCGTCGTCATTTTGGTCCAGGACCTTCCTCGTATATACTTAGCCGTGTTATTTTGCTTATTTTTAGTTATTATCGTTATGTAATGCATTTTCAATTCATGCATTTTCAATTCAATGAAATATTTAAAGTTTCATTTCTGACTTTCTCTTCTATTTTCCATTTCTAATTTTGTTAAAAATAATTACTCTGCCGAAACACAATATATCACAAATTAATTCAAAAAAACAAAGCAAATGTGTCTACAACACAACTAGGACCTCATTCAACAATTAAAACAATCTGGTAATCGATTACAAGCCAGTAGTAATCGATTACCAGGGGAATTTTTTGCCCATTACACACTGGTAAGCGATTACCATGCAAATTACACAATTCAAAGTGCTAGTAATCGATTACAAGGTCCAAGTAATCGATTACCAGACTGATTTTTGTTTACAAAGCTGAAGTCGTGCAGGGGTGGCACGACTTTAGCCTTTCGTAATCGATTACAACTCAAATGTAATCGATTACAACACACTGAAGTCGTTTTTGGATGACACGACTTCATCACTGTTCATATGAACAGTGTGAAGTCGTCCAATGGTGGCACGACTTCTCTTTTGGAAGTCGTCAGGGGGTAGCACGACTTCCCCATTTGCGTAATTTTTTTCAAATTTGCCTATTTTCGTAATTAATGGGTCAAATTTACCCATATCCGTACAAAAACCTAATTATGGACAATTGTTATAATACATGAGAGGGGGAAAACTTTTGGTAATGCATATGACTGGTTTTTAAAAGTAGTCCTAATGTCTCTCTATTTCCCATTTCCCTCAACAACTTTCAGTCCCCCTATCTCAAAGATTTCATCACTCTTCTTTTCATCACTCTCATTCTCGCAAGCCCTAATTTCTCTCGTTCATCACTCTTTTTCACTCTCCTTCATTCCTTCATCACTCTTTTTCACTCTCGTTTGTTCCTTCATCACTCTCATTCATTGTTTTTTACTCTCATTCAACGTTCACCATCTTCTGTCGTTCATCATTTGTGGTGACGAAGCCATTGAAGAAGAGTTCGCCGGTCACCGTCTTTAACTTTGTCAGTCACCTCCCTCCGTGTTTGTATCGTTCCCCTTTCGGAATAAGATTTTATTCCGGTCAAGTAGTGATTTAACCTCGTTCCCCTCTCAAAATAAGGTTTTATTCCAGTCAAGTAGTGATTTGACTTGCTTCAAAGAGAGTTCCATAGGAATTGAGGTAGGAGCTAACCTAATTATTATACTCTGCTTTGTTTCCTTTGTTGAAAATTGCATGCCTGAGGCTTGTGAAATATGAAACGCATACAAAGAGTATAGTTAGAATTTAGACTGTTAACAAAACCTATATTTTCAATTTGCAAAATTTTGCTTCTGGTTTCATGATTTCAGTTGTTATCATTTGGTAGAAATTGAGTTTTATTTTTAAATTTTATAGGCACTATTTGATAATTTTTTGAATTATCCTATGAGATTTAACTTCTTTATGGAGTTTTTGGGTTGAATGTTGTCCTTCATTTGAAGAAGAAAATTTCTAGGAAAACAGTTTACTGAATTGAAAAGTCTTCATCAACTGTTCCTTCATTCTTTTTGCTTTTTCTTATCAATTAACCAAAGATGGATTTTTAGGATATATGTTTTTTTTAACGTTATATATGTATATTTTTTTTCAGCAACTTGCTCATTCGTGTTTTTTTACTCTAGTCCATCCAAAAGTATTTCGCACATTCCTGTCAAATTCATCCAAAAATAACTCCTAACGTTTATTTACTTGTACAGTTCAAAGTCATTTATATTTTCAATAGGTTTGTACATATAAATTGAAATTAAGAATTATATAATTAACAAAAATACTTATTTTAAGAAATGGACCTATATCAATTATTGTTTCTATTAATTTAAATAAGTAAAAGTAAATTTATTAAAATTCTTATACGAGACATAGGAATTAACTCACATTTCTTATGTGGAACTGTTCAGTTCCTCTTTTTGCAAGCCAATTGCAGAGCAGATAAAAGCAGAGCGGGTCAACTAGCACTACCATCCCTAAATACGACGTTAGAAACATGTTGGTATAAATGTATAAATTAATGGTTGTCTATTTATGTGTTACATTTACACATGTAATTGATTGATTTGTTATGATTACTATTTTATTACATTTTTATGAGATTTAAATATTTTGCATGATAATCTAGTCCTCATTTTTCAACTGTCTCAATTGGGTCATATTTTTTGTAAAAATGAGTTAATTTTATCTTGTCTGTTGCGTTAATTGATACTGACATGTTAATGTTGATGTGCATTGTTTAGTTACGTAGAAATTTTATTTAAACTAAAAATTATGACATGGCGAAATTGAAGCTCTCAAACTTCCAAAGCCCTTCTCACGAACACCAATCATTTATCCTTCCTCTTCCCGACATATTCCAACGCTGCCATTGACACGCTCCTCCTCCTCGAAGCCAAGTCCCACATCGTCTTCTCCTCCGACCCTAACCTCCGCAACCTTTCTCACATCCTCTCCTCCCTCCCATCCCCTCCTCCCTCCCATCCCTAATCGATAAACTCCACAAACACCGCAACCTCTTTCACATCCTCTCGTCGATGCGTTGCAGGAGCCGTCGTTCACTGATTAATTTCATTTGAAGCCCCCTGGTTGATGAGATTCTGTGCAGTGGTGAGATCCCTAAAATCATAGGGTTTCTGTGTTCAAAGGAAGTGATTGAAAATTCATAGCATACTTGCAAAGAGAGGGGTGTAATGAGTGTGACTGTGATTTGGCGTTTGGAAATTGAGTTTCGAGATTTGCGATTCAAATGAAGTGGGCGAGGGGTTAAGCTCCCAAGAGAAGAGAGGTTAAATCAGAAAAGGATTTCTAATCGTCGTGACTGGTCAACTATAATTGTGGTCAATTCCATCACAAGAAAAGGATTCCTAAACTCTTACAGAGGTAGCATTTCAGGTAGAAAAGGACTAAAATTTCTTTCAAACATAAATTTGTAATCAATCTTGAGGATGAACTGATTGACAAAGCCGTCTGAAGTCTGAAGTTTGCGTTTGGGTAAATCGTAAATCTCAATTTTGTTCAGAGTTCAAAATCGAATACAGTTTGAAGTCTAAGTTCCCTTGGAGGCGCAACATTCAGTCTTAGCCTTGTGTTAAAACATTTTGTCTTAGCCTTGTGTTAAAACATTTTCTGACCCTTTTAAGGAAATGTAAATTACTAACTTAAGTGCTATCATTTCACATTTTATCATCATCCTAGGCCTAGCTGAAAATGGTGGTGGACGCCATAATGTATATAAATAGATGCCTATTGTAAATATTGGAGAAAAACGTTATATATATATTTAACTGTTTCCTCCCGTAATTGTCTCTTCGTTGGTTGGTTTCTTAAACTCATTTGACATTATCTCTACACTGAACATATGCCTACTTAACTACCGAAAATTGGTCTACGGGCTTAACTTCCGAAAAGGTCGGAGCAATATAATAGAAGCATTATTTTGGAAGTGAAAGGATAAATACCATGGGAATCATGTAACCAAATTTCTTTGGTTATATGTGAAACTCAAAAACCCATTTCTATCTGAGAAAGGGGGTGACGGTAACATGAGGAATAAAAGAAAGCGTAAAGAAACTGCTATTTTCTGCCCCGGATTTTGACAGATCACCCATCTCAAGTGCATATCTATCTGTGCGTAGACGAGAGTCTGATGCCAACAACTTTCTAGGGGCAGTGTCAAAGCTGTTTATTTTATGAGCAAAATATGTATACTGAAATTTGTCATTCTTTGGAACATCAACAATATGCCAAACCTGCAGAATAAAATCAGAGGAAAAGCCAACGAAAATGATCAGGAACTTTAAGGTATTAGTGTCCTCACCAATTAATATAATAGTAAAGTATAAGTGCAAAGTGAAAACTTATTTCTTAACCAAAGTGACGTATGAGATTATTCATTGCAATGGTTATAATTTCTAACAAAAGAATTAATAAATAAGACTAAAAAGTTGGATTTCAATGGATATATGCATTTGTCAACAAATATGTACTAGAAATCGACCCAATAAACTAGAATATATTAGTGTCTTCTTGCATTACATCATGAGGTTTCTTCAAAAGATTAGCATTTTAAAGATAGGTGCAGCATTTCCAGCGTAAACTTAGGTTTCTTAAAACGGAAATAGCACAAACATAGTAAACTAGCAGAAATAGTTAAAAAAAAATTGAGTTCAATGTCACCACTTTTTTGCTTGATGGAAGCGAGGAGAAAAGACAGTTGTTGTTTTCTTCTTTTCAGGAGTTGAGGGTTGATCGATCAACGATATTTACATGGATCCCAATGCACTCTTGCCTTGTGAAAGTTCCTAAACTGGGTAGAACTATGGCCATTTGTACAACTCTAACATAAATTAATGAGGCTACTTATTTAAAAGTTGTGTGAGAACTTGGTAGTCTGATATGTAATTTACTTAAAACCTTAAATATTAAGCTAACGCCAATAACAGATTTCTTATTATCTGAAATTTCATTTCCTCTAATTCAGTCCAGTCAAACAAACCTTAAGCTACTTTGGATTAGTCAGACTTGAGCTAAATTCCCATAGTTTGTTTTTGCCAAAAACCCTAATTTCCCCCTACACAGAAACCCTAGCCACCAGTTAACCTCAACCGCCGCCGCCACACTCACGGTCAGCCACCATCATCAGACATTTCAAAACCCTAACTAGATGGCCGCACCGCTATTCCAAACGCTCTGCCACAAACATCGCGAAACCGAATCGCGAGTTCCTGGCGCCTTTAAGCAACATTGTCATGAAGCTTCTTCATTCTCCACCAGCCACCATCAACCTGAAATGCAGAATATCAAAAACCACATGACCAAAAATCTCCTTCAAACTAGAAGCGTGATTCGTGTTGCAACGGTGAAGAGCCACCAACATCATCACCAACCTCTCGCGAGCAAAACCCAATTCGCAGAAACGGAAAGCCAAACCATGCAGTCATCTTCAACCGTTGCACTAGCGCCTCTTCGCAAGCTTCTCCACCGCGCCTTCTTCATTCACCTGCAGGAGAAAAACCTAGAAGCAAACCAACTATCACGAAGTTTACCATATCCATCATGAAGGAGAAAGCTTATTCTCGCGTGATGGTACTAGAGTAAGCTTTTCCCTATTCTGCAGATGCAAATATAAAACCTTAATTTTTGGGTGAAGAAAGGGGTTGCCACATGTTAAGCCCTTATTGGCGCGACCATCCTTAGTCAACTCTGGTCCTAGCCACGTAAGCCAATAATTGTCATGTAATTCACTGATTTTTGATGTGTCGTTAACGATTTAAACGTCGTTAGCCAAAAGGACTAAATTGAACATAAATTACCATATAAGGGACTACATTCAACATTCTAAAAAAATGAGGACCCTTTCGAACAAAGTTGAGAAAAATTGGGACCAACACTGGTATTAAGCCAAAGTAGATTGTACAATTTCTTTGGCATGACTTTTGATGAGAAGATCGTTCCATAAATGTATTCTTGTCTTTAACGTCCACTTTTGATTTGTATAGGATGGAGTAGGTGGATGCGTATAATAGACAATATACACAAAGTAGAGTAGATATGCATAATAGATATGCCCTTTCTTTTATCATTTTTGTTGTTTTTATATGTTAAGTATTTAATAACATTTAATGCATGTTCAGAACAACAAAGTGCCTTTTACATTTTGTATCATTCAGGTAGGATTTGATCATTAAGCTTTTAACTCTGATATCAAGAAGTTGATGAAGACTTCACTATTGTATGAAGTAGATCGTTTGACACATGGAATCGTTTAGCCTGTGTAAACGCTTCTTTAAGTTTTTCTTTGTTCTATTCAAGAATGCATTTAGCAATGTGTCTCTTAACATAAGTTTTTGGAATACCATTTAAGACTTTTAGTATGCTTTCCAAAAACATCGTTTGACACTTTTATCTATCAAGATATATTGAGGATTTGTTTGATCATCACCTAGTGATGTTTAACATTATTTGCTTTTAGCAACACACTCATTGACGCATTAAATAGAGAAAATGTTTAATGGTGCATCTTATAGAGGCTTTTTCCTTAACGACTCTCTTAAACCTTGTTTTCCAATTTGTATTATGGATTTTAGAAGAATAATACTTTGTCAGACATCTTTTGTTCAATGTTGTTCGTTAGTCTATAAGATGTGTTAGGTCACTAATAAACAATCTTGGCCTTTCCCTTAGCAACCTTCCTTACGTCCTATAGTGATGTTTAGTTATGTGACTTTTTTTTTATTTTGCTAGAGAGTGAATTAATACGTTTTGCATATAAGATTCTTTAGATATTGTACGTTGTTGTGCTCAATGTTTTGTCAATTTTATTTGAATATTTCTTGTGTTTGTCAAATGTTTTAACTCTACTGTGTGAACTAGTGTTATGCTCCTATGTTGTTTTATCTTATTTCTTTGTGACATTGTGTATTTTTTGTGATATCCGAATTTTAGTGTTTCGGTCATTGTAATTTATTCTTTTTGTTTCATTATGTTAGCAAAATCATGATGTAAGATGTTTTGATGATGCCCAAATGAAGTCTCAAGTGCTCAAGTTGCACGAAGATCTTCTTGAAGACTTGGGTTTTGTGTTAAAACTTTTGTAATAAGTAGATTTACGTATAGGGTTGTATTCTTGGTCGATTCCATGTATTGTATGTGTTGGAAACAGGATGACTCAGTTTCAACACCAAGAAGGAGGGAGGGGTGAATTAGTGAGGTTTAAAAATCAGAGTCTGTTTAAAATCTTTTTCACAAAATATAAACCTTTACAAAGTTTCTTGAATCGTAAGGAATAAGAAATTTAAGTGCAACGGAAATATAAAGTTGACTGTGTAAATTGTAAAGTCGACTTAAAGTAGAAGTGTAGGGAAAGAGAAAGCAAACACAAAGTTTTTATACTGGTTCGGCCTCAATGCCTACATCCATTGTCCTTCCACAACTAGGAAGCCAGTGCACTATATTAGTCAAGGTTTTGACAACAAGATTTCTATAGAGACCTCCACGTCAAAAGTATAGACAATCTCTCTAACCCTCTAACTAAAAGTATAGGCAGTCAACACAAAGATCTGCAACAAGATATCCCCTCTTATGCAATCTTTAACCCACTTTGAACAATCCTCAAAGTGTCCAGAACTCCACGAGTTCACCTCTTGTAATCCCAACAGGACAGCAACAATCTTTCCAATATTGATAGAAATCTTGATCAATATGATGAACATCAATTGTGCAGATTTTGATCAAATAGTATGCACAAATCACTTCCTCCTTAAGAAACTCTTCCAAGAAAGATCTCCTCCGTCTTCTTGATGAGTTCTTGAAGCCTTTACAAAGAGGTCACAGGCTGAAATATCAAAATGAAAATGTTAGAATATCCAAAGTCTCTGTGATCAACAAAATCACGTCTATTTATAGTTTTCTAGAAATCAGACGCTTTTGCAGTCGACTTTGCCACTAATGTAGTTGACTGTCATTAGACAATTATAATAGTTAAAACAAATTAACAGCAGTCATAACAACCAAATTGATTTCCCATTTAATTCAGTTAACTTGTATTTAATGCTTTAGCATAAAGTTCAAATATAGTCGTTACAATACAAAAACATTAACAAAATTTCAAAATAAATAACTAAGTCGAATTCACTACGCGTGTAGTCGACTTAGACACTTCAACTCAGTTTTGAAAGACTTTTCAACGCGAAATCACTAACAATACTGCTTTTGAAAATCTGTGCAAAGTCACGAGTTTTAATCGACTTACTTCATAATGAAGTCGACTTAAAACTTGCAGTTTTGCCACATAATATAATCTCAACAGAGTGCATGTGGTTTTCTTTTCTTAAACATATGTAATGCAATCACAAAAGATGTATCAAGTATAAAATTAGTGAATACGCATACATATATGAGAATCAACACAAACATGTTCTTTAGGATATCATTCACAATAAAGAATTGAACATGTAACACATTACAATACATGTGTTATTAATAATGTGTTGTCATCATAAAAAACCAGAGCACTGTGAGATTAAGGTTTAGCTAAACTAGTGTTTCCCTTATCAACAATCTCAACAATATGCTTTAAAATTCATTTTGAATCATAAAAACTTTGTAATAATCGATTAACACTTAAAATAATCAATTATCACAGAGGAGTTTTTAATGTTTGCTAAAAACCCATCGTGTCTCTAGAATAATCGATTACCAGTTTATCATAATCGATTATCCATAATCGATTATGACTTACCATAATCGATTATCACGACTAGCCATTGGATTTTTTATGCATGTTTTTGGTCGTTGTGCATTCATTAAATGCATAATCGATTACCATACATGGATAATCGATTATCACACGTTAAATAGCTAACAACGAATTTTTGGAGGTGTCTGAGTGAGATTTTTATATATTGGTTTAAGACTCTCATTCTAATACACGAAATATATTTGAGTATTTTGTTTTTGTGAAAAGTGTGTTCTAGGGTTTATGTAACTCTTGTGCCGTGGCTTTGATAACTTGGTGTTGATATTGAGCTCCTTGATGGTGAACATCACAAGTTTCAAATAGCTTTAGACAATAGGCATTGGAGTAAGCTGGCCAAGCCTAGGGATTATTATATTGAACTCCTAGTTAAAGAGTTTTACGCAAATTCGCTCCCTGACCATCCCTTCACAAAAGACAGATGTTCTTGGGTTCGAGGGAATAAAGTTTTGTATAATAGGAAGACTATTAAAAGATATCTAGGAATACTGATGCTGATGTCAGATGAATAGATGACTGAATTCCACAATGTAATGGGAGATATTAACATGTAGCAGCTGGAAGACCTCCTAACATACTTGAAAGGAAGTTCCTGGCTGGAAAAGAAGGCTAGCCTGAATATCTCAACATAGGAAGCATGGAAAACTCTGCCCAGCTTTAGATCACACTATTGTTTGCTAATATCACACTTAATTCCCATATCTCGGGAATTACTTTTGACACAACTCAATTGCTTTACAACAAAATGAGAGACTGCATGTTAGATGTAGCATACATCATAATAGAGAAAATATTTAAAGTGGAAATCTCTAAAATGTCCATGAAGGGTACTGCAAAGCCCTTGTGCTTTCGAAGTTTAATCATTAGCCTTTGCAGGATGCAAGGCATAGTAATCTAGGACGAGCTAAGGAGGTTGAGGTTGCTCATCACTAATGCATATATCAAAGTCCACTGTGTTAATCCTTTGGACGTTGAACCAAAAAAAGCAACAAGGAGCAGACCACAAGAATCAACAACCATACCAGAAGGAACCCCAACAACCGCCTCACTTGCAACTCAAGTTGTTAGTCAGTCGTAACCAACCATTCCACTACAACAACAACAGCAACAAGACACCATACCAGACTCAATACAAATTTTGTTCCATCAACAGAAGGAGACTACCCACTTCGTTATGAATAGTATAAATTACATGCAACAATAACTTGTAACATCACATAGGGCATAAATTTCTTTTCATCAAATCTTATTTGATTCATTTGAGGAACTATGCAATAACAGGCCAATTTTTTGTATCACCCTGGAGTAGTTCAAGGACTACATTTCATGGCCTAGGGATAGTCTATATTTTAGGGGTAGAGTAGTGGAGCAGGATGTGCATCAAAACCAGACCAACCTACTCCCCCATCATGTAGAACCATAAACTATACTTGTAGAAACTGAACAACGTGAACTTGAAGTTGACATGGAGGAACTAAAAAAAGAAGAAGCAGAAACTGCATATGAAGACACATAGATGGAAGAAGCAGATGCAACAAAAGATGAATAGGAACGAGATGAAAAAGAAAATGAAGAAGAGGAAATTACTGAAGAAGGATCAGAAAAGGAAGAAGAGGAGTTTTTCGACATTAACTCTCCAATTAGACTAGACTTTTAAAACTATCAAAACCAAGTTCCTTTAGTTTTTCTGCAATTTAAATTTCAGTATTTTAAATTCCTTACATTTATGTTTAGTTGATATCTTAGAAGTAAGTTTAGATTAGGTTGTTTATAATTTTGGAACTTACAACTATTATAAAACCATAGGAAACCCCTTTTGAAAACAAAAATTGGAAAATAATTTAGAAACATTGAGAAGACAATTCCCAAATAGCAAATCTTGAAAAACAAAGAAAAGTTGGACTTTGAAGTAAGCATTGGACTGATATAACCATGAAATATTACAACTAAAGAGTTTGTGTAGATGAGAGAAAGAGAGAACTCAAATTTACAATTGAGAAAGTGTGGAGCTTAAGAAGGGTTTGGATTGAAGCACCCTGCTAGACATTGTGCAACATCACGGGAGAAATTGAAAATTAACTTTCTTGGAGAGGATTAAGGTCGTTACCCATAGCCAAAAGGCCTTTCCATGAACAACAATAATTAATCTTTTTAGCACCAAGGCGTTTGAGCAAGCATCAATTGAAAAAAAAAACAAAATAGACCAAAATAAGAAAAAAAAAGTTCTTGAAAAATGAGCTTGAAATGCAATAGGCTTGAGAAATGAAAAGTATAATTTGTCAAAGGCCTCAAAAGAGTTGAAGGAAAAAAAATTAACTTTTCGTGCATGATTGTTACTCATCTTTTTCTTATTGAATTTGTTTATCATAGAAAAACAAAAAATTTCTTTATTGTCAAGCCTCATTACAAGCTTACAAAAGTCCTTTATGATCCTTGAAGATTAAAGGTAGGAAGTATTCATGAGATGTGGTACAAGGTCTAGAAAGATATGACATCCACTATGAAGAGTGAAACACCATAATGAGAGGAGTTTCTCTTATACAAAAACAAATTACACTAAAAAATTTTACATTGACTCAAAGTTGTGAAAGCTTGTGTGTTATGATATTTTTTAAAACATGACGAAATATGCATGTTTTTATGCTTTTGCATTGTCTGGTGAAGAAGCAACTATTGAATTCAAATTGTTAACCAACCTTCTGTTTGTAAATATGTTAGTTAATTTAAATGTAAGACTTGTTTAGGGAAAACAAGGTTTAAAGTTGGGGTGTTGATAAATGCTTAATATTAGTTGATTTCAATGTTAAATTGACACTTATCTTCCTTTGATTATATATAAAATCCATGTTAATTATCTAAATTTTACTTGTTTTTCAAGAATAAAACATTTTAGAGAGTCAAAGCCCCACTTTGAAGAAAAACACAAAAGTTCAAACACTTTTCAAGGTCTCTGTCACAACACGGTTGTAGCACTATAAATCAGGGCATGTGCTACGAGAACACGTACAAATCTGCCATACCCTTTGACCCCAAACACATTCACAGTCTCTAGAACAAAAATTTAAACTAAACCTCACAATACTCTACTACAAGAGTATAAGAAAAGCCAAACACGAGCTCAAAGTGTTAACAACTTAGGGTATGTCTAAGCATCAAGGACCTAAGTATATTATATAGCCACTATCGCCCACTTCTTTGCTTATCCAAAGTGATGTGGGACTTCTAAGATATATTTTCATCAACCCAACAATCTCCACCATGATTAAAATAAACACATCTTCCTTTTTATCTATATTTCTTGTACCATTAATCATTCACAATCCACAATAAGGAGTATACTAACTTGAAAAACCATTCTAAGAATGTTCTTTCATAGCACACATGCATCAATGTTAACTAATGCTCATGTATAATCACTATACACACTACATCAATATTAGTCAATGCCCTTTACTATAACGCCCCAAATTTGGGGTGTCACAAGTTATTACAAAAGCCTTATATTTCAAATCTTTCTTATAGCACAAAAACGTTTTCTCAAAAACCTTAGTATATAAATGTGCATAATTAATTCAAAACGTAATAATTCCAAAAACTTTGTCCAATTACATTATTAAAAAAATAATTAAAATAACGAAGGAAACAAAATAACTCTAATTACACTGTCTTAAATGTCTAAACATAAGAACTTTAAAAAGAAATCCCAAATCTTTATCCGCCATCTCTCAAATCTATTATGCTTCTGGAACATCTACAACACCATTTGCTCACGTATAACACATTATACGATCATCTTTGATAATTTTATTCACAACACAAAAATATAAACAAGTATAGGGTAAGTTACCATTAAAACAATTATAAAAACATGTTATATACACACTGATTATATCAACCACCCTATACATAGATGTATTAACAACGAGATTCCTAATCCCTTAAACATAATCAATTCAATCATCTTAGATTACTCGATCCTTGATCCTCGATCTTCAATCCTCATTCCTCGAACCTCGATGTCATCACTAACATCACACAGATAGACCCTTGGTCTATCCACTTTCATAGGGAGAATCCAACAAAGCCATACATACTTTCATAGGGAGAATCCAACACAAACATGATATAAACCCTATGATAATGTAGAAACATCCATCATACATACACATACCCTTACCCAACAAATCAATAGAGAATCATAACCCATAATTACTATCCCATGCATCAAAACAAGATATATCATTGAAGATAATAAAGAACACACAACATACAACAAACAAGGTAAGCTTCCCCATACCTTGGCCAATACTAAGACTTTATCTATATCCAAAGATCTCTTCTAATGTAGTTGCACCCTCACGTTTATTCTCTCTCTTTTTCTCTCACCTTCAAAGTTTTTGTCTCATTTTCCTAATGGTCAGAGTTTATATAGGAGGTATCTAATAAAGTTACAACTATGTATGAGATTAATTTTCCTTGTGTGGAATATACACACAAGGTATTCTATTTATAATAAAGGCCCATAAGATAAAACAAATTTATCTTTAATTTAATTAATTCTGATAAGTCTATAATATATTCAATCTTAATATTTTATTATTATTATTATCTAACAAAAATATCTCTTTTAATCTTTAAACTCACGAATCCTATCTTTTTTCAACAAACTTTTAAAATGACAACTACTCAATCCTCTAAAAGACTAACGTAATCAATTATTTTGCATGCTTCTCCTTTCTACACCTCACTATTTTAATTTATGCACTTAATTAATAAAAGGTAAAAAACCCTTTTACCCCTAGGCAAAAATATAAATAAAAACAAAGAAATAATCTAACAAAGATATACACACAAGAACACTAAACAAAAACACTAAAGTTTGAAAACTACTTTATTTCTAAGATCTCTATTTTTTTAGATCTTACACGTACATAACTATTTCTAGCAAAGACTCATCTTAGAACTTACAATCTACCCACTAAGAACTACCACATGTCACTATCCTTCAATCTTAAATTTTACCAATAAAAAATTGTCTTGTCATCTCCATATCTTTCCATGAGATAAAGCACTTAAAGGTATCACTGATTCCTCCATGCAATCACTAAAGTAGCCACTGCAGATTGCGTGCACTTGTTAGAGATCAACAAGCTCCACCCACGTAGGTTAAGATCCAACCATTATCATCCCTCACAATCACTATGTGAGCAATTGTGAGATCCACCGTGTACACCCTGTCGAAAAATGCATAATAGCAACACACTTGTATCGTGTCAAAAATCATTGCAACCATCGAAGCAGACCCTTCACACATCTATAACAAATCACATGTCACTGAAGCAAAATCGTGCACAACACGCTCTCCATCTCACAAAAAATGCAAAAATTAGCTAAGAAAACATGACCCCAAAAACTCATCAACCACACACTACAACCACATTGTCGGAAAACAAAAAAACATATATAAAATGCACTAACGCAATGCAAGCCACCACGAGCACTTACTAAGTCACACAAGCACTTACTAAACCACACGAACACCAACCGTGATCTCCTCTACATATCCATGAGAGCACTTGTTAGAAAACATGAGCTACTCTACTACGAATCCAACACCAACCACGATTCCAATACGTATTTTTATCAACCCAACAAATAACGTTTAAATAATTTGTTAAAAAAATTTGTTTACATAAACTTTTCATAATGTTTTTTTTAAGAATTAAATACGAACAAAAACAAATGATTTTTTTGTAAACAAAATTAACTTATTAAAAAATTGAAAATAAAATGTATTAAAATAATGTGAGTGAAATGCGATAAATCAACTTATGTTTAAGTTATTTTAATGAATAAAAAAATGATATATTTCTTATTTTTCTCTAGTAGAAGTCTTTTCACAAAAACCAAATACCAAATGCGATAAACTTTAAGCATGTAATTATTAATGTTATAAAATAAATTATATTGACACTTTTATATGTTTTTGAAATAAAATATAGCTTTTCAATTTTTAACATTTACAAAAAAAATTATCTTAATACAAAATAATTATTTTAAATTATTTAAAGTGTCAATAAAATTTATCAAACAAAATTAAGCAAGATCTAGGGTAGAATTAGAAAAAAGAGGAGTGTTGTAACTACTAAATTTTTTATATTTAAAATGATAAATTGTAGGAAGAGTATTAGACGTTAATAATGTAATAATGAGAAAGCCAGACTCAGAACGTCGATATGTCCGAGTGGTTAAGGAGGCAGACTTGAAATCTGCTGGGTTTCGCCCGCGCAGGTTCGAATCCTGCTGTCGACGTTTTCATCTCTTTTGGTTTATTTTTTTTCGCCATTGTTTATATCTTTGAATGCATAAGAGGTTAGGGTTTTAGGATTTCTAAATCCAGTGGTTTTGGCGCTGAATGAGTGTGAGGGGATTAGAATGGAAGAACAATTGGGGAACGGCATGATGTCGAGGTCGAAAACGACGCAGGAGTTGGCGATGGAAGGGCAGAAGTACTTGGAAGAAACCATAGAGTTCGCTTTCCAGATCCTCTCTTCCATGAACGACGAGCTCTGCAACCCTGTTTTGTGGTCCACCTCTCCCTCCGCCACTTCTACCTCCCCCAATGCCCCTTCCGCCACCACTGACTCCGCTTCAGACAACTCAAATCTTCACTCTGACGGCGCCACAGCCTCTGCCGGTGCTGGAGGCGCCCTCGAAGAGGCTCGCCTGCGGTACAAGAACGCTGTCACCGCGCTTCGGACCATTCTCACTGCCATTCCTAACTCCCAGAAGGTACACGATTTCGCTCGTTGACCCCATACCTTGTTTGCTTTGTTAAATGCATTTTAACGATCATTTCTGTTGATTTGTGGATCTTGTGAACCTTTTTGGGAGGTTGTTATGTGCCGAAGCTAAATGCAATAAACTGTATTGAGTTCAGAGGGTGGGAGAGGTACTAGTTGATGCTGCCTTGTGGTTGTACGCATGAATGTGGTGTTAAATTGTTAATGTAAAAGGATAAGATGTTGGGTTGGATTGGATTGGATTGGACGTACGAGTAGTTTGACTCTCCCTGGATTGAGATCTGAAAAGATTTCAAAATTATAGTATCGCATTGCAGTCGATCTTAAAATGCTATTTGAATTTTTATATACAGTTTAAATTCTCGATGATGGAAAGTTGTTAAATAATCGTGATTCATAATTGACAATAAAACGTCGCCATACAAAAAAATACATGAATTAAAGTCGTTGTAACCACTAAGAAACACCATGTGTCTTATACAAAACATACAAGTAAATATCAACAAAAGACATAGGTAACATGTCTAGCCAGAAACAGAGGGAGTATGTCTCGTCATATCTAGAGACAAGGAGACTGTAGGTCTTCTCGTCAGAGAGAGAAGGGATGTAGATGCATGCAGGTATCGCTCCTTTTTGTGGTGTTTTCCCCCAAAATCCCTGAAATGCCTGCTTGCCTTCCAAAAAACAAGCCTAACAGCTAAGCAAGAAGGAATTGCAGTGGTATCCTGCTGCAATCCACAAGTGATTTTGAGCACTGTGCGGCCTCTGATACCGCTGTGTCGCAACAGCATTATTATGTCACTGTCATGCACTATTGAAAGCCCTACTTTTGATATTTAGGATGTATTGTGGTTGTCTATTTTTAACGTGCATATTCATTTGATACATTATAGAAACTAAGATCTTTCAGCTTAAAGTTGGTGCCATTACTTTATTGTAATTCCAACATTCATCAGTGCCAAATTGTGATGGTCCGAGAGGTTTAAACTGAAATGTGGTGTTTAGTTACGGAGTTCAGAAATCTGAAAGACCGTAGTTTCACTAAACATGCTGTGTCCTTCAATGTTTAGTGGCTAAAATGTTAGGAACTCCTGTCAACTATAGGTCAGTTGCAGAAATGTCATTCAGTGTGTTTTGGGGCTATCACATGTTCCAGTGTACAATCAACGTGAATGCACGCCTAACTGTGAATTCACGTTCAGTGTGCTTTGGCGGCAATGCAAGCAACCTATTGTTATTCTGAAGTCAGCAACTCAACTACTTGACTTACCAAATCACGTTTATTGGCTACATGGGGGGCATTTCTGCATCACTAATGTCACAGTTTGTAAGTTTAGGGGATCAAGTTGCTGATAATTGAACCATGCAAGTTTAACTCATGGTGGTCAGTGTTAAAAAAAGCGACCATGGAAAAAGGGGTGACAGATTTTATTTTTCTGCCACCACTGCATGGTAGTGGCGGATTGGGTTTTCCATGATGGCTAGTGACAGCTATGGAAGTTGTGGAATGGCCTCATGGAACGACCATGATTGATGTTGCTGCCCTCAGTTCTGGTCACACTGACCAAGGCTTCTTAAATTTTATATTTTGAAAAAAAGGGGCTTTAAACCCAATCCAAAATTAACAAACCTAAGATACCAGCCACAACCTAAAATACAGATCTGTTCTGTTTAAGCAACCGTAGATGTTGTGGTCAGCCTCAAGTGACACTGCTGCTGCCACTTCCTTTGGCTTATTCTGTTGCTGCCTGCAATGTATTCCAGAGCTTGAGACGTATTCCGCTACCAGCATTCCACTGCAGTGCTGTTGTTGTCTCAGTACAGTGCTGCCCTCCCCCCTTTTCCTTTTCTTGGTTTCCTCGTTCGTTCTGTAGCACTGCTCTCTCCCCCTTCTTTTTCTTCTTTCTACTCAATGCTTGTCTTGTCGTTGTTTGAAGTTCTGGTATTTTGCATTGATTTTAATGTTATTCGAATTTCTAAACTTATTATTATTATTATTGTTATTCACTGTATTGTATCATTAGCTGTATGGCTGTCTTTGATTATTTATCTATCTGGATATATTGTATGTTTTTTTGTCCACGATGCTTCTTCATACTTTTTTAAAGGATTTTCGGGTTGCCAATATCAATAACATTTAATATAATGAAAAGTATGAAACTCGTGTGTGTACGCTCTTGTTAATGTTCCAGAGCTGACTGCAATTTTAAGTGGCTTATTGACTTTCGGCCATCTATTTCTTCTATGTTTTATTACCTAAACACCCCAGGAATAATAATAACTAGTTATTGCTTTGCTAAACCAGAGTTTTAGCTAATGGATTGTGAATTCAATCTTAATTTCATGGATATCTTTTAGAGAAGGTAAAACGATGATTCAAACTATTCTAAGGTTCAATTTGATGTCGTTTTGAAAACGGGGGTGAAAAAATAACAGGGATAAGCTTAATATGATTATAAAAAATTCAGTAACAACTCATCTTTAAAATATTATTGTTTAAAAAGAATATTAAACCGGCTGGTACAAATTGCTTTGTATAAATTCATTATTTGCTAAACATAATTCTGCAATGTTGCGGTACCATCAACTGGAATTTGAAGATATTGATGGTTGGAGTTAAAGGATTATTCATAAACGATATTGGTAGACAAACTCTCCCTATTGTAGATATAGAACACATAGTGTAAATTGACACAAGAGATATTGGTAGATACACTCGCAGTTTATTTTTCATTCATATATGTCACTTATTTGCTTAAATATTTATGTATGTAATTTTTTTGAGCTTTACTACTAAATTTTGCCAAGTGAAGCTTTTATTTTCTTGTTAAACTGACGTGGTTTGTACTGCAGTCAAAATCATTTGATACCGGCTCAGCTGCTAGCCCTGCAGATGAAGCTGAAATTGACAAGTTGGAGGAGCGAGCCTCATCTCTAAGAAGGGTAGGTTTGAACCAGGTTTTTAATAAATGTATTAATCTTTATCTCTATTCTTTGACGCTGTTCTTTACAAGGGCTGAGCTTTGAAATTGTTGTTTTACGAACAGATTTTAGTTTGTTGGAATTCAGAAGCATTTACTTTTCAGTTATATTATGTTAATAAGATTTAACTGAATCTAGTGTCTTCCTTATTATGTGTTTTGTAATTTTGGCCTATTTTTGAAACAATTTATGACCCATTGGTATTAGCTTTAAAAAGATAATTATGATACAACACCATTTTAGAGATTTTTTTTTTTATATATATTGCTATTATTTTTAGCTTCTTAACACTAATATAAGCTTTCTAGGTTTTCTTCGTTTTTAAATTACATTTTTTTATGAATCTTTTAAATTTATTTAATTAGCACAATAATTTTTCATAAGAGAAAAAAAAGGAACAAAAGGATCTCTAGATTTGCAATCATATTAGGCGTATGAGCTGAAGTGGTTGATAATAGATTGTCTTTTTTCTTTTTTAATTACTTCAATGGTAAACATTGAACATCTTCTCATAAATGTAGGATTGGTTGATAGATTGTCTTTTTTTCTTTTTTAATTACTTCAGTGGTAAACATTGAACATCTTCTCATAAATGTAGGAGCTTGCCAACAAGAACTTGCTCCTGAAGACACTAATAGATCAACTGCGTGATCTTATCACTGATATATCAACGTGGCAAAGTCCGTTATCAACCTAAAGTATGGAATGAATACTTAAATTTGTGGAGTGGTTCCGAATATGGAAACTTGATTCTGAGTAAAGTAAATGACAATAAGGCTAGGTGTATCTTTAATGATGATAGTTTGTATTTTGTAGATTTTTTGCTTATAAATTTTGTAAAAGTGTAACTAACTACTTTTGAACTTCAGAGAAGAGTTCCTATTTTGTCTATGATGAAACTTGTTTGTTTAATATTTTTTTCAATTTATATCTCGTTATTTAGGCGAATACAATGCATGTTTGATATCTGTTTATTTGCTTGAGGAATATATAGAAATAGAATGGGAAGATGGTGGTGGTTCTTGACGCATGTTTGGTCTAAAAATTACATCTCCGGTCCACATGCAATTATAACGAACCAGCAACTAAATATTATGTGTGGTTCCGCACAAGTATTGTATGCAAAAGGATAGTGTTTATGCGCGTTCAGCTTTTCAATCGTGCATCCAAACACATGGATGGGTCTACCACTTAATTTAGGAGTTAACGATTGAATGATAAGGAAATTAATCGGTATCTTAGTTGAAGATATTTTTAAAGTTTGCCTGAGAATTCAAAGGAGAAATAGTATCAATTTAAAAATGAAAAAAGAGAGCCCAGTTGTCCAGAACCGACGAATTGCAAAAGGTATATATTCCTCACCACTTTTTACGGGAAGAATGACTTACAGATATAATTAAGTGTCACGATATTCTACTTTATAATAGAAATATATATATTAATAAACTTTGTCAAAGCATTAGCATCTCATGGTACGGTAAATCTCATTATATATGTCCTGCAGGGTAGCATGTTCTGGTGTCCTTTTTTTCATGAAATTAGGCATGTTGCAGAAATTCTTTGTCCAAAATATGTGCCACCTTTCACAATTAAAGCAGACTAATCCCCCTGATAAAATGTTCTTACCACAGCATTTCTACTCCAAGAGGGGTATTGATGGTAGGTAAACAAAAACTATTATTTATGATTTTCGAATATATCAAACGAGATTAGTATATCCAACTCTAGCCACTTGCATATCAACCATAGTTGGGATATTGGCTTAAGTTGTGTGTAACTGCAGAAGGAACATAATCTCTCCTCCCTGTTAAAAACAACACAAGCGCCAAAACCCATTTTATTTATTTATTATGGTGCAAGTTATGCTAAATAGGTTTTCGAAAAATGCTTAATAAGTATAAATCTACTTTGCAACTGAAATGACAGGTTGACAAATACATACTAACCTTTAGTTTTTGTATTTCATGGCTCATGCGACTAAAATACTCCATATATCAAATAAGTTTCAAAAATTTAACTTCATTAGTTGCATCTCTAACATCACATTGAAACTAAATCTCAGTTGGTGAAAGAGACAGTACTTTTCGTTTGTCTATCCTTCCTGAGTCGCTCTTCAAGAAATTCACATGATACAGGCAAATCTGAACAAACTAATGGAGCTTCATTTATATTATTATGAGTTGGTACTTTGTACAACAGCACTGGAGTTTTCTATTTCGAAATTACTCACTTGCCAACCCATCATTTTCTTGATTATTTTTCTTAAATTCTATCAGGCAGAGACTTTATCACCTAGAGAAACTTCCGTCCTTTCACAACAAACTGATACTCATAGCATTCCACTTTCACCCTTCTATAGCATTCCACTTTCACAACAGCAAAATCTAGCACAAGAATTATCAGATGACCTAAAACTATAATACTTAGATACAGTGGTAGCCACAACTTTATTTTCTCTTTGTTGTTTTGCTTGTATTAATTATGAACTGAAGACCTAGTAGTGAGAGAGGATCTCATATCCACAATGGCAGATTCATCAGCCCCTAACTTGATGGCCTCTTTGCTAGCTCTTATGAACCTTGAGACAGCTCCTCGAACGTATTCATGAGCTTCCTTCACACTCATCTTCTTGCTCATTTCATCAGGGAAACTGCTCAAGAAATGATCCCCATTAAGAACTGCTGCCAATTGAACTACCTCACTCTGAAATTCAGACAGGCCTGCATCTTCTTTTGCTTCAGTGCTCCTTAGAGGGGTCACGTCCGGCAAAGTCACTGAAATACACACATTACCCAGCCTTAATACTTTGTTACACATAATATAAGGTTTTGAGTTTAATTTCTGTGCAGGGCAGTGTAACAAAAATTACACTGTCAACCAATCAGAAATCATGATAAGCATAAACTTTTAAGATAGCTATTATTAAAGTTAATAAACTGATTATCCATCACAATTTATGATTAAATGATAATTTAAAAATTCTTATTAAGAAAGTTTCTTAGTCAAAGTTGATGAAGTCTCCCCTCTTTTGTATGAGCTATCTATGTTCAACTTTATCACGTTGTAATCCATATTGTAATGTATTATTGAGGAATGTAATTGATTGACATAAAAAGTGTAGGTTGGATACCTGGGCAATCCGTTCTGGGTGAACTTAAATCTCCAACAATATGCTCGAATGTCCCAGCCCAAGCATCCCTGTGGGTCAGAAAGTTGGAGGAAAGGTTGAAGATCTTCTTTATGGTTGCAGGAATAGAAGAGTGCTCAAATTCTGAGTTTTCAGCAGGTCCTTTGGCACCACTTATCACTGAGAAATTTGGACCAAGTAGTAAATTAAAATTAGTAGACATCTCAGACCAATCAAAAGCAAGTTGAAGCTTTAGAATCTAACAAATGCACACTCAAGAAGATTTGGTAAACAAAGCAATTAGAACCGTATTGCTCAAAACAAATTTGTTGTTTGTATACCAAATTTGACTAGAAAACAACAATCCTTTAGTCCTTATACTCTTAAAACACAAGGAAAAGGACAAACATAGAAAAGAAATATCAACCAACTGCATCGAACTCAAACTAAAGTAACGACACCGGAATACTGGTAATCAGAAAGAACATGGTCCCAGAAAAGTTAACGTGGCATCCAATGGAATAAATTCATGCCATATTCCCCATGATAAAAGAAGTATTGGCCATGATTTCCTCACATCTCTATCATAGAAAAATATGCATAATTGCTTTGACAAAAGAGTAGACGCTAAAAAAGGATAATTAACTAGGATTTTGAGATTACCAGTTCCTTTCTTGATCCAAGGAGAGATCATAATAGTAGGAACCCGAACCCCTAACCTATCAAACTTGAAGAAATAGGGAGCAGGTCCGGTGTTCCCGTCTGGATTAGGAATGTTGACAAAAGGGGTCTTCACATGATCAAAAAATCCACCATGTTCATCATATGTAATGATGAAAAGTGTTTCATTCCACTGAGGGCTGGTTCTTAGAGCCTCGTAAACATCCTTAACCAGCATTTGGCCATGTGCAACATCGTGAGATGGGTGGTCATCATTCGCGGGTATGCCCTTCAAGTCAAAGTATCTAGGCTCAATCACAGTCAAGGGTGGAAGCTTCCCATTTCGGGCATCTCTCTTGAACTTCAAATCATACTGATGGAACTTGAATACGTACTTCAATTTCCTCAGATTCCTATAGAACAAAGTTGTGGGTATGTTCTGAAAGTAAATGCCAAAGTCCAGGCCATTCTCATGCAGAGAATCAAAGATGGTTTTTTGAGGGTACCCTTTCGCTAACTGCCTCTTGACATGACTTGTGGAACCATGAGAGGTTGCTGAGTACACAAAAAGCCTATTGGGTTGTGTTGGACCAGGAATTGAAGAAAACCACCTATCAAAAACAGCAAATTCCTTAACCAAAGCAGCATAAACCGGCACAGCCTCGGGCTTAAACCCTTTCATTACAGTCTCAGAGAGGTTCTGAGACAAGGACAATGCTTGCTCAACAAATCCATTCATGGAAGGGATCGAACCAGACCCGAATACCTGCTGCAACACATCTTCAAATGAATGCCCAGGATCCGGATCCACGAACTCTGCATCATCGGTGAAGCAAATTGAATCTTGCTTCGAACCTTTAGTAGAAACAGGGTTGCATTCATCTCCCGTGACCCCATTGATTAACGCGTTGATTCTCTCTTTCATCCAACCCAGCATGTGGTCAAAGGAACGGTTCTCCATAACCAAAACAACAACGTTTTTTATAGGTTGCTGTTGTTGCGCCCTTGCAAAAACACAGAGGAACACAAAGAGAAAGAGAACTAGAATGAAAGATCTGGATTTACCACCTCCCATTCTTTCCCTCAAAGATGGGACCTTTTTCCAGATGGGTTGTCGGTAAAACAAAAGGTTTTTCCAACACTGAATGCGGAATAAGTGAATGGTGATATAAAGGTGAATATGGAATGAGGCTTTTATCACTGAATGTGGAAACAGCGCAGAACGGCAATAAGATACTTTGTGCAGTTATAGAGAAAAATTTTAGATACAGTGTTGGAGGAGTTTGCATGTGTAGATAGTGTGGTAGCAGAAAACAGAAGAAGGAAGATAAGGTTGTGGTTGAGATTGAGGTTGTGGTTTGGTTCTGTGCTATACCTCACTCATTCACTGCTTCACTCATTCAGCTTTTATGAACAATGGAGAAGGAAAAGTAACGCAATTGGTGGAACATGAATTGAAAGTGTCGTTTTGTGATTATTCTGCGTAGATGATGAGGATCTTCCTTTCTCCTTTTTCGCGGGGTCAGTTTATTTTTCTAATTTCAGTATCAGTTTTCAGTTTTTTGGGTTTCTTCTACTTTCCGCACTAATAAATTCACTTAATAGAATTTTTTTCCCCATAAGTCCCAATAATACCAAATGCAAATCATAGTGTGTTTAAATTCAAACTTAAAATAAAGTAAAAAAAATAAAATAGGAATTCAATCACAATGTTCGGATGATATAAATGTTATTTACACTGTACTATCAAATCATAGATTATATTTAATTAACTAATAATTTAAATATAAGCTGTTTATTTATTTATTTATTAATTATTGTATTTAATAATTTAACTACATGTTATATATAATAAATAAATTACTTAATATTAATTGACAGTCAACTTTACCTGTATATGTTAAATGTGATATTTTTAACACAATATATTTCTTAAATGTAATGTATGTTTCAATATATTAATAAATGTACAATTTTTTAACACAATATATTTATTAATTTTTATATTTAATAATTTAACTACATATTATATGTAATAAATACATTCCTTAATGTTATTTGACAGTCAATTTTACCTGAATATGTTAAATGTGATATTTTTGAACAAATATATTTATTAAATGTAATGTATGTTTATTAAATGTAATGTTTAAAATAAATTTTTTTAATAAATGTATTTTAAAATATAAGTTTCAAATATAACAGCGTGATATATAAAAATATAACCATTTATCTCTCAATTTTTATCTTTAATAACTTTTCTACACATTATATTCAATAAATATAATATTTAACTTTACATGGAAGTGATATAATGTATTTAATGTTATCGAAAACAATATTTTACATTTAAATATAATATTTATCTTTTAAAAAATATTTAATAATTTGCCAACATATAACTTTACTTGTAATATATTATTGATAAGAAGAAAGGAATATTTAACATGATAGAAGATTTAATAAAATGACCAACGAATATTTTTATTATATAGAATTCATATAGAAAAATTTGTTTATTATAGAATTTAGGAGAAGAGGATATACAAAAATAGAAATAGAATGATTTTTTGATTAGATATTTAAGACTATCAAACACATTTATATACAACACAAAGAATAAACCGAAGAGAGTAATATTAGATAGTAACTAATTGTCCTAATAGTTTTGGCTTAATGCACTAACACTTCTCCTTAAGCCAAAATATCGTCTACATTCACAATACCAATTAGCTTCCTCAGTTTCCTAAATTTGTTACGTTTCAAGTCCTTGGTTAATATATTTGTTAGAAGAAACTTTGAAATGCAGTGTATAACATTTAGCTTCCCATTGCTTACTTGGTCTCAATATATTTGTTTCTGCCATGAGAAGTTGGGTGCTTAGCAAGATTAATGGCTGACTTATTATCAAGAAGCAACATTATTCTTCCAGCTAATTCAACCTTCAAACCTTCCATTAATGAACTTACCCACACAACTTCAAAGGTTGCTTCACAAGTAACAACGTATTCTGCTTCACCAAAGGATAAAGAAACAACCGACTCTTTTATTGAGCTCCATGAAATTGGGGATTCTCTAAGGAAGAAAATATACCCAAGTGTACCTTTTCTATCCCATTTATCACCACACCAGTCCACATTTGAGTATGTAGTAATCTTTAAAGCAACATTTGTGCTTCCTATTGGAAATAGAATTCCAAAACTAGATGTGCCTTGTATGTAGTGTAGGATTCTCTTAGTAACATTCAAGTGAGAGTGTCTTCGATCCATTATATACCTGTTGGCCAAACCAACACTAAAACTGAGATTAGACTATGTATTGCACAAGTATCTCAAGCTCCCAACAATTCTTCGATAGACAGGGGGATCAATTACCTCTTCTTTTGGTTCTTTTTTCCAATCTCAGACCAACTTCAGCTGGTGTGTTGGTTGGGTTGCTTTTATGCATCTCAAATTTCTTCAAAATGTCTTATTCATATCGTGATTGATGCATAACCATGCCAAGTTTTTTTTAGGAATTAAATTCCCATAAAATAACTCAACTTACCCATATAACTCATCTTAAATTCGTTGAACATTTTAAATTTGAATTTTGCTATTAAGCTCTCACTATTGCCTGTAATTTTAACTTTGAATTTACTATCAACTTCCCAATTTTCTCATCGTTATAGAAACTTTTTACATAAACTTCATTCTTAAAGCTACACTTCTCAAATCCAATATTACTAACAAAGCCATCAATTCTATGGTTCCAAACTCTTGGAACCTGTTTAAGCACATAAAGGGTCTTTCTCAATTTGTACACCTTGTCATTTAAGAAAGTGAATTTCACATCCAATTGATCTAGTGACCAGTGAAATTGTGTTGTTAATGAAACCACCAACCTAACTGTCTCAATTCTCACCACAAGTGCAAACGCTTCTCCATAATCTACTTCAGCCTGTTGTAAAAATCCTTTAGCCACTAATCTGGCTTTATGTGGATTTACCTTTGACTTATAAACCCATTATGCTATCAGCTTCTTGTCATAAAGGAGTTTTTTAAATTCCCAGGTTTGATTTTTTTCAATAGACTCAGTCTATTCTTGCATTGCCTTCCACCATTTCTTATCAACAGCAACTTGCTTAAAATCAATAGGTTTAGCCTCGACTATGAGAGCATGATGTATTAAATTTCCATCAAAGGTGATAAAAACATCATAAAATAGCTCATAATCTGTCAGATGAGATGCGGGTGAGTGGTTTTTAATGATCTTCTTACACTCACATCATGATCACCAGGACATGACTATACTATATTTGTTTCATCATCCAGTACAATTTTTTATGCTTCATGTTGGGTTGACTTCTAGTTCTAAGTTGCAGATTATAGTAACCTATCCAGACTCAAGATCAAACAATTTACACCCTTTAGTGGAGTGATAGCCAAGCAGAATTAAAGGCACCTGTTTATCATCTAATTTCCTTCGAAGCTGGTTTGGTACACAATTATAGCATACTGAGCCAAATATTTTCAAATGAGTGACATTTGGTTTTACCTCAGTCCATATTTCCTTAGGTGTAACTCCTTTTAACCTCCTAGTTGGAGATTTGTTAAGTATGTATGTGGCTGTCAACATAGCCTCTCCGCACAAAAATTTTGGCAAGCTTTAACTCTTCAACATACATTTAACCATGTTTAAAATTGTTTGATTATTCCTTTCTGCAGTTCCATTATGATATGGTGTGTAAGGAGTGGTAATCCCATGTGTTATACCCTCTTCATCATAAAACCTCTTGAACTCTATGGAAGTATTGACAACCTCCTCCTCAAGCTAGGATGATCCAAAGCATGAAGATGAGACCTTGAAGATGAGTGTGTGAAGGAAATGGGTTTGTATGGTGGGAAAGCTCTTAGTAAGGATGTTAGAAGGGTGGGATTGGTGATGTTTGGTGCTCTTAAGAGAGGTTTGGCCAATTCTCAAAGAAGGTGGTTAAAGAAGACTAATAGGATGCCATGCCCTTGACTTTGAAGACAAGTAAGATGGCACAATAAATTGGCAGCATAATAATACTAATCATAAAGTTAATTTACATAGGGAGAGACACCTCTATTTATATCCTTAAGTTCTCTCCAAATTTATAGAAGAAAAAACCTAGAAACTTCAACTTGGCTAGCTTGGAAAAATGGAAAAAATTATCTCCATTAGGTGGAGGACATGTGGCCATTAACATGAGAGAACCCCCTCCATTGGAAGCATGACACATGGCTACTTTCTCCCAAAGGTGAGACACCCTTCTCCCTTATTTACCAAGCTAAGACAAAATTTGACGCATGTGGTCAACTCTAGAAAGATGTCTCTATTGGGTCAACGTTAGGTGTTGACCTTTGTTGACCCAAGTTAACCAAAACTTTACACTACTTGACCCATTATTCAAGGCCTAAAAAGGAAATCTTACACTACTTGACCTTTAATACAAGATTTAGAAAAGCCTTATGATGGCCCAAGTGAATAAGAGTCTAGCTTTACCTTGCATAGATGATTCTAACTCTTCTTGAATTTGCTTGGCCATGCTTCTTGTGATTGGATCCTTGGTTAGGGGTTTGCCATCAAGTGTACTCTCCTCTCCATCAATTCTCATAATTTTTATTTTCTTCTCACTTTCTCTTTCTACCACACTTTCAAATTTTTCAAAACTTCACTTTTCCTTTACAACAAGTATGTTTACACAAATTCCTAGTCCAATTGTCAATGAATAGTAAGAAATACCTACTGTCATTAGGTGTTGCAGTTTGAATTTGACCACACACATTTGAATAGACAACTCTCAATTTCTCTATTGTCTTCTAATGAGAATTTTCTAGAAACTTCCTTTAGTTTTTTTACATCGGACACACTCCTTACAAATATCTTCAGGGATGTCAACCGCGGGTAAGCAATCAATCATTTTATGTTGGCTTAGTTGACATAAGTATCTAAAATTTAGGTGCCTAAAATGCAAATGTCATAACCTTTCTACCCTGTTCTCTAACACAACAAAACATTAATGTTTGACATCATTCATCACCACTCAAAATTTTTTATTCTAGGTAGACTTGCTTGAATAATGAGTCTTTTCTTTTGATCGAAGATGTTGATACAATTATGCTCAATATTCATCACAAAGCCTTTTTGTAGTTGCTGGCCTAGGCTAAACAGATTTGTTTTCAGCCTTGCACATATAACACTTCCTTAATCACAACCTTTCTTCGATCGTTATCCCTTAAGACTACCCTACTAGACCTTTTATGCTGTTAGGATTTTATCATCAACAAATTTGATTATTCTATGAGCAACTTCCTTCATTTTCACAAATCACTCCTTTTTACTAGTCATAAGACTTATTGTCATTTATTTTAGCCATCAACATCACAACTTTTGGATTTGATGTATCATCCTATGCCAAATGAGCTTAGTTTTTCGACTTGTTCTTTGCCCCATCTCCTTTATATCATTCTTTAGTAAAGTGGCCAATTTTCTACAGTCGTAAACCTTACTTTCTTCTTATCAAACTTCCATTATGTTTTCCACCAAAATTGGTGCGAGACTTGTAATTCTTGTGGTTGAAAGAATCACCAAAACCTTTTTGGATCCCTTCACATTTCCTTTGTACTATGACCGTGGCTATAGTGCCTATTCTTGATAGTGTCTGCACTCATTTATAGGATATTCTTGTGCCTCCAATGAATGTTGTAATTCCTCAATCTCCATAGTTTCCAAGTCTCATGTTCCTTTAGTAGCTACAATCACATGGTCAAATCTTAGTGACAACGTCCTTAAAATTTAATCTACCACATATTGATATGAAATGTTATCCATGCATGCCTGCATAACATTGACATCTTCCTACACTTGGTCAAAATAGTCTACCATAGTTTCATTCTCATCCATGATTAAGAATTCAATCTGCCTTCGTAAGGTTTGCAAACTCACTTTCTTATTTTTTTTCATTGCAACCATAAGTCTTGATTAAAATCTCCTAAGCTTCTTTGGTAGTAGTTGCCTTTGAGATTTTATTGAAAACCTTTGAACTTACACATTGGTAAATAAGGAACCTTGCCTTACTATCAAGTTTTTGCTACTCCTTGTGGTTTCTCTTCTCTTCATCAATGACGTTTGAACCCAATCCTGTCAGCCCTTTAGTCACTACTTCTACAATATCTTAAAAGATAAATATGGCTTACATTTTGATGTGTCAATCATCAAACATCTTGCCATCGAAAATTTTCAGTGCCTCTTGTATCATTCCTCATAAACCAGCCATAACTCCTTCTTGATCAAATCTTGAAGCTTCTTCTATCTTCTAGTTTCACCCAAGAACCTCAACTATTGAAGAATGATCCTTTGCCTAATCACACAAATTTTTCAACTTCACGCCTCTCAAGGTCACACACTTGAATTATACTATGCTTTAATACCATATAGAATTTAGGAGAAAAGGGATATACAAAAAGGGAATGATTTTCTCATTAGACCTTTAAGACTATCAAACATAAACTTATATACAACACAAAGAATAAAATGAACAGAGGAACATAATACATGAACTAATTGTCATAACAGACAATTTTGGCTTAATGTGTTAACATTAATCTCTTTAGATACATTTCCTCTCAATCTTCTTTGACTTCTCTGTAAGTGTTCTTACTAATCTTCCATTTATTCTTCAATCATAGACCACCCCTAAGCTCACAACAAAGAGCCATATGCATCCATCATATTGGAATACCAATTAGAGTAAGTTCTTCCTTTACCCCTTTTCTAAAAATTCAAATTATTCATTTTGTGCATGCGAGCTTGGCGACCCGAATGCAGCTCAATCTTTCAGAATTTAGTTCCCTGCATGTTTGTGATTCTAGTGGTAGGTTCGAATCATTGATATGAAGTTCTTTTGTGTATATTTAATTCTCAGTGTGAGTGAACTATAAAGGGAGAACCTTATGAGTTGTAAGTGTCCAAATCAAGCTAAAGGGAGCTAACAACTTTATTTCAAACTGTCTTGTACTAGGATTTTAAGTATAGAATTATGAAAAGTTGCAGTTTTAGGCTTACTAGGTTTGAGAAATAGTTTAAATTGAGTTGAAAAATGTGTTTCATTGAATGATGAAATATGTGAATTGATTATGTAATTTTATAAATCTCGTGTGTTGTGATTTCTTTATATTGTGATACTCTAAAGGATTTATTAAATGAGATGATTTGGATTATAAACTAGTAGATTTAGTATAAAAAGTATAAAAGCAATTAGACAAATCAATTGGAGTATCTTAATGTACAAAAATTTGTTAAGACAAGATTGTCTAAAGAATATAATATCTAAGTAACTTAGGTTTTGAAGTTTAACAAAACACAATGTTGAGATTGATAGAGGGAGCACAGGTTTTGCTTAACCCAATCTCAGTAATGTATGTGTTTTTGATGATGACAACACATAATTAATAACACATGTATATTATGTGTTACATGTTTTGTATTTACATGTTATATGCTTTTCATTATTGTGTTAAATCTGTATGAGCATATCTGAGAACATGATTATGTTGTTCATTTCATATCACTGTGTCTAATATGTGATTTTATATGTGAATGCATGACATATGTTTTTGGAAAAGGAAAACCACAAGCACTTTGGTTGAACTTTAAATATGTGGCGAAACAACAATTTTAAGTCGATTACATTATGGGGTGAATCGATTAAAACTTGCGTGTTTGCACAAAATCTTTTCAAGTGTGCTGTGAGATTTTTCAAGAAGAAAATTTTTCAAAACTGTGCTAAGTATTGTTGCTTAATCGAATGCATGTGCTTTGTATTCGACTAAGTCTGTTAAAGTTTTGAAAATTTGTTAATTGTTTGTCACAATTAACATAACAGTCATATTTTTAAATGTGTTGACCAAGCATTAAATGAAAGTCAATTGCATTAATTATACATTCAATTAATTGTTGTGATTGCTACTAAACTATTATAACTGAATGTTGTATTCAATTACATTAATAGCAAAGTCGATTAAAATGCGTCTGATATGTGTTTAACTATAAATTGACACAAATTTGAATTCTTTTGTGCATTTGACATTTTCATATCTTTCACAGAGAATGTGTGTGATCTTATAGAAAAGGGAAAAAGCTCCAAGAATCAAGATTGACTGTGGTGATCAAGGATTTTGAGATTTCTTGAGGAGCAAGGCTTGTTGTTTTCAAACGTCTGATCAATCTGCACATTTGGGTGTTTATTGCGCAATCAAGATTTGGAATCTTGAAGATTGTTTTGGGTTCCCTGTTGTGACTATAGGAAGAAGAACGTGTTTGTTCTTGACTTTAAGGGTGCCTCAAAGGGTTAGACAACAAAAGAGGGTGTTCTTGTTGCTGGTCTTGTTGTGTGTTTGTCTGTATTTAGATTAGAGGGTTAGAGAGGTGTTTTACATTTTTGATGTGAGGTCTTCTGTAAAAACCTTGTTGAAAAAACCTTGATCTTTATAGTGCAATTGCTTCCCGTGGTTGGAAGGACACTGGATGTAGGCCGGTTGGCCGAACCGGTATAAAAACATAGCATTTGAATTTTCTGATCCTTACTCTCTTTTATTCATTCGATTAAGTTCTTTGCATATTCGATTAAGTTTCCGCTGCATTGCATATCTTTTAACTTGTGATTCAAGAAAACTGTAAAGACATTTTATTTTGTGAAAAAGATTTTAAAAGAAAATAGCGTCCAGGGAAGAAATATTTTGTAACATTTGTTTTAGACAAAATCAAGCTTATGAATAACATTTTCTAAACTTAACTCTCTATTAACTAAGTTTATTAACAATGTCTAAGAAAAAGAAAATGTCTCTCTTTTTAATAAACTATATGAGTAACAAGCTAGTTTCTTATGCATATTGTATGCTTTACCAAATGATGCTTTTATTAAAGACATGATAAATAATAAAATGTTTTGAACACGCATCATGGCCTAAAGCTTATTAATGTTTAAAATACTTAATGCACGTACGATAAAATGTTTTGATGCTTGTATACCTTATTCTTGATATTTGTGTAGATCACTGAAGAAGAAAGATATTATCGTAATCATTGCACCTAAAAAAGGACGTTGTGAGATATGAAGAACATTATGAGAATGATTCCTTTGAAGCCTTTTTCTTTATCCCATCGTAGAAGCTAAATTTTGCTAAAGACTATGATAAAGTTCTGAGCCTCTACAAAGTAGACTAAATTCTGACATCCCACCTAAAGGCTACCTGTTTTCTTGAAGTCAACTTTTATGTCTAACGGTCATCTTTCAAGGAAAACTATATATAGATGAGAGCTTGAAGAGAATAAAATAAGAATAAGCTAGTGAACTCATGAACACTTAAACAAGCTTATTGTGCTCATATAACGTCTCAAGTTGAACATATTTTTTCTAGAAGAGAAAAATCGTAGCAAATCACATAATTCTTTGTATTGTCTAGGGTTGAGACCAAAAGTGGTTAGAAGACTTGAAACCAGGAGTGGTTAAACTCAGACTAGTTGTGTTGACTAACCAAGAGTGATGAGAATTCTCGTAAACCTGGAGAGGTAAAACACTTGTAATCTTTGTAAAAGATTAGTGAAATCCCTTAAGAGTTTTTATAAATATTAGAAGTGATTCAAGAAATTATGTGCAAATTGTTCCCACTACCAGATTTCTAAATAGTTGCTCCTCTAATATTTCTATAAAGGCTTGCACAACATGAAGAGGATTCTATGATGTAGAAGCAGTAAAACAAAACAAAAACTTAGAGAGTAAGATTGATGTTCTCACCACATTGGTTACCCAACTTACAAAAAATCAAAAAGCTTCACCTGCAAAATTTTGTGGTATTTGCACTTCACATTATCATTATACAGATGCTTGTCCAACATTGAAACAACAAACTACAACTCCTGAAACTCCTCAAGCCTATGTTGCCAACATTTACAATAATAAAGCCCCACAACAAAACCACAGAACCATAATATGTCTTCAAAAGGTACAATCTTGGTTGGAGAAATCATCCAAATCTGAGATAGTTCAACCAACAAAACCAAGTGCACGTTCAAAATTAACCTCCCGTTTTGTGTATGTTGGAACCTTTGACATAAAATAATGGTCATTAAGAGACAACCTTGGAAGAACTTCTAGTACTGCATTTTAAACTCTATTATTTGGTTGGGTATGACCTCGATCACGAGGCTACCGCTAGGCACTACCTGTTCGGTGTATGATTGTAACCCGAAATATATCAGGAAGTATAATGGGCTATTGTCGTAAAAAAGTGTCGTATCCATAGGGATTTGGTAGAAAACATAATGTTTTAACTATTTTGATCTTTTTGTAAAACAATTTATGTGTAGAAAACAAGTTTATATTGGTGATAATGTTATAAAACCAATTGGAAGTCAATTTAAGTTACTAAATGAGTGACTTTTGAATGATTAAACCTTGTTGAAGCTTGAGTTCACAGATTTTCCCTCTCTTGCATTAAATCTACCTTCAAACATGCAGCTTCAAATGATCAAGTCTTATGAGTTTGCTTAGGTATAACTCTAGGTCCATTCCTGACACTTGAAGCCTAGGATTGCCACCCTTCGATTTGATTCCTCAATGACGCCTTAGCCAATTCACCTGCATTAAGATTAAGACTCTATCTCCAGGTGCACACTCTAGATTTATTCCTAGCATCTAAAAGCCCACAAGATAACTAATTGAACCACAACTTAAGACTAGTTTTTACTCAATCTTAAGCCAGTTAGATAAGACAAGTCATCAGGTAATCCAACGTTAAATATAAATCAATTGACGAACTTTAGATCAAAAGAACTCATGCATAAATGGAAAGTATTACCGAATACAAGAGAATTCAAATATGTTTACATCTTGCTCCAACATTTGGAGATTTAGCTCCTTATAAATGATAGAAAGAAGTAAAAACAATGAAGAGGGGTATCTCTCCTTTTATAGGTGAAGGAGAGAGGTAGAGTACATGCACTTGAGAAAGAGCCTAGAAGCTTCTTTGGCCAAGGGGATGAATGGGAGCCTCTTGCCTCTTTTTCATCTAATCATATCTTGAATGTACTTCATCCAATCACATATTGTTTTTCATTCATCCAATCACATGTAAGAGAGCCTTTCTCCAAGTACTATAAGGCTACAAACAAGCTAGATCACATCCCATGCAAGCACAACTCAAGAAATAAGCCCAAAATTCGTTCAAGACATCATCTTGTCAACTTTGACTTTTGTTGAGTGTTTTACCTATAACTTTCTCCAAGGAGCTCCAAATGAGATTATTTGTTTTTTGTTGGAAACTAGACTCAAAGATCTTACCATTGACTATAAGCACATATATTTTGAGCCTCTGAGTTGGTTGTAGTTGAATTACGAAAAAAAAGTTAAGGTGAAAGAAAGTGTAGAAATGACAAGATTTATTAGTCAAAATACAAGACCCCAAACAAAGACTAAAATTCATATTTACAAGATTTAAGAGAAAGTAAAAACAAACTTGAAAACACCATCTTCCACAAGAGTGAAAGTTCTTGAAGTCTTTCTTCTTCTTCCATTTCTTAGGCCTAACTTAAGTTGTAGCTCCTTAGATAGATCTCCATCAAGCTCCTAGGGTGGTTTCCATTAATAAAGGATTACAATTTTATAATTTTACTACTTTTAATAATTATATATGATAATTTATTTTAGTGAATTATTTTTACATATTATTTAAATTTTAATGATTTATTGTAAATTTTAATAATCATTGTTATATATCATTAATTTTAATTTATTTTAATTTTTTTCTACTTAATTTTTGAATTATTCTAATTCTATAGTTCTTAATTGATTTATATTATTTTTATATAAAATAAAAGTATACAAATTATTTTTTGTAATGTATAAAATTATCATTTAATTTATTAAGATTTATATTAGACATAAATTAGTGTATTTAAAATATCAGGTTACAATAATTTTACTGAAAAACTTTATCATGTTTTATACTACAAAGTACGAATCTGAACTTGTATAATATAATTAAAATTATTAATTTTAACAAACATTAATTTTAAAAATAATATAAATATAGATAAATAATCTTATAATTTTTTATTTAATTAGTAGAATGGATATCTATTTTTAAAATGATATTAATATCTATTTTTAATTTCTATTAATTAATTTATCTAAATTTTTCAAAGTTATTTTAAAATGGATAAATAAATTTATGAAAATATTTTAATATATCAAATAATACATAGTATTTACAACATACAAATGTTTAAATTATTTAATAAAATAAAAATATTTAAATTTATTTTACAATCAATATTTTGCATATACTTTTTCAGTACAACAGTCAAAAATATTTTTAATTTAATTAATATATCTCATTTACTTATAAAATATTTAAATAGAATTTACTTTATTTATGATTAATTTCTAAAAGTAATTTTAAAGAAATAATTATATACTTTTACTCATTATTATAAATTATTTAAGATTTCATTTTATAAAATTAAGTATTAGACACCATTATATTTAATATATATAGATATAATATGTGTGTATGTGGATTTTAAAAATAAAATTAACTAATAATCATATTATAATTAAAAATATATATTGATATACTAAACAATATTTTTTAAAACAAACAATACATTCATATATTTAAAAAAAATTACACTGTTTAATTCTTATTAAGAAAAAACATTTTCGTCCTATATTTTATAATTTTAATTATATAATTTAAAAAACAATTTAGAGAAATGTATTAAGAAGCAAATTAGATACATTAATTACAAAATATTGTTTTTAAATATAATATAAATAATATCTTCTTTGTAGTTATAAAATTAATTTTAGTTATAAACATTAACATTATTCCATTTATAGTATTTATTAATAATTTTAAATATATGAAAAAAAAATCATTTTTTATACAAATTAAAACATATAAGTTTTCTATTAAAAATTAAATTAATCAAGTAGTTAAATTACTTATTATAATAAATAAATGTTGAATTATCAGACAAAGAACACGGGAAAGCATATGAGAAGAAATATGTGATTTTTAATTGATTTGTTTGCATGAAAATTTTGACATTATTTGAGTCACACTGGACACTGCTCAAAATAAAGTGCATATGGACATGTTAAGATGTAAATTGTTGTGACCCGTGAAACTATAAAACAACAAAAGAATTTCACATATCTCATTCTTAACTATGCGATCTTGTCGGTGCTTCTTTGTGGTCAAACAATGCACACCAAACTCATGCTATTACCACACATTATATACAAAATCTGTAACATGATAATTTTGAACTCATTAATGTTGTTTGAACAGGTTATATATGTTTCACTGCTAAAATGTTTAGAAACATAATTTTCCTGCTCCAAACATACAAAAATGTTCAATATTTTTTATGATTAATTTTTATTAAAAAGAATATTTGATTTTTAATTAAAACCTTTACTGTTATTACATTTTTTCATGACCTTACTTAAACCATACTTCATGCCAAAACTAATGCTTTCACTTTTAGTTTTAAATAGTTTACTTTTAAAGAATAAAAATAAAAGGAAAAGTGAAGATGCATTTTCTTTCTATTACAGAGACACCTTAAACCTTAGAATGTAAGGATGGACTGCAGATGGGTATAGAAACCGACAAAAAGTTGGTAATAGAAGGTCAGATGGGTTTTGAGAGTTTTGAGAGGCATTTCATGAGGTCAATTTTCACTAGTTCCAACCACGTTCTGCCTCTTGCATAAGAATATAACTTTTTTTGTATAGTTCTATTATAAAATTTGTAAACTGATTCACACATATTTAAAAAGTTTATTGAAATTAGTTAACATCCCTAATTTATTTACCTTTTTTTTTTCAAAATGGTTGACATTGGAAACAATATGAATTTTGTTATTTTCTTTCTTTTCCTTTTGTAATAATCTTTCTCATTTGACATTAATTTTGTTATATTAAATTAAACACATTTAATATATTATGAAAATTTTATTTATTAGTTCATTCTGATTTTTTTTAAATGAAGTGGATAAAACTTTAATGATAAAAAAAATCAATTATATCAACATCAAATATAAATAGGGAAGAAAATTAATTTTATATTTTGTAATCTAATATTTAATTTATTTTTTATTGAAATTATATTTTACTTATGAAATATTTAATATTAATTATATTTGAATTTTAAAAAATAGTTATTTTTAATCAACTCAAATGAATGATTTATTTGATATATTTTTTTATGAAATGTTTGATGATTTTTTTCATGTTAACACTTGATGGCATACCCCTTGCCATGATCTAGCACATTAATGAAGTGTTGGAGGCATCTATGGAAAATGAGCCTAAACTCTTTCTCTTGGGCCATCTTAAGTCATCAAGAAGATTTAGTAGAGTAAGAATAATTTTGGACCTTGTATTTTGGGCCAAATAGTCTAGATTTTATTTGGGCTTTGTATTATGGGCCAAGTAGTCTAGATTTTATTTGGGCTTGGTATTATGGGCCTAGTAGTGTAGGATTTCAATTGGACCTTGTATTTTGGGCCAAGTAAAATAGGATTTTGACTAAACAAGTCAACAAAGGGTCAAGGCCCAAAGTTGACTATGCCTAGACATGTGGAAGCTTCTCATTGGAGAGTTTTCCTCCTAGTTAGTGGTCATGTGTCACTCTAGGAATGGAGAGTTTTTCCATAGGTAGTGGCCACATGTCACTCTCTCATTTGAGAGGATTTTTGCCACTTGTCTCCCTCCTATTGGAGAGGATTTCTCCTTGCTCTCCAAGACAACCAAGGTGACTCTTTTAGGTTAAAGTTTCAGCCCATTTTGAGAGACCTTAGCCTATAAATAGAGGTGCTCTCCATCATGTAATCATCTTTGATTTAGAGTAATGTTATGATGTCATTTTTGTACCATACTATTCTTTTAAAGTCACCCTAAGCTAGAGCAACCCAAGTGGCCTTCTCTAGCCACCTTCCTCTAAGAGTTGGTCCAACCTCTCTTAGAGAACCACCAAACACACCTTTCATCAACACTTTTTATTTACTAAATAGTAATCTTTTAGAGAGATATGTGAGAATGTAGTCCATTTTTCTGCGGTTTATTAACACGGCTCTAAACAATGATCTCAAATCTATCTTTACAAGTTTTATAGAATGAGCTATTCCCTCAAAGTAAACTTCCTAGAGATATGGTAGCGAAGGGGAATGTAAAAAATACCCTCCTTTTAGAGAAACGTCTCCTACCATCATAGGTAGTTAGAACTCTTTGACATTTTGAACAACATAAAAGAAAATAACAGATTTTAAAAAACAGTAGAAATGATGACTAAGGATGTGAAGAAAAGGGAACCTTAATTAAATTAAAACACAAACATAATGAGTTAAGGAGGATGACAAAACATGAGGGGATGTAAACAAACAAAGTCTCTCCAAAATCAAATTTATAAATGGGTCTAAATAGGCCAGGCTGACCAACCAAAACCCACCTAAGATTTTATTTCATCAACTTATTTATTCCTAAGAAATGTTGTGGAAGTTTATTTCTTTAACTCACTAAATGTAAACATATCCTTGATTTTCAGTATATTTTGGTCATATAAATGTAACAAATACACTTGGCTTTTAGTAGATTGATATGCTTTAACAAACTTTAAATTCTGTCAATTTTTATAAGCATTGGATACAATTGAAACATATTATAATTATTAATTCTAAAAATATAAAACCTAATTTATTATTTGTCCTAATATAAAATTCGTATTTCGAATATATTGAAAAACTAATTTATTACGATTTAGGATATTATAAGTATTATATAGAAAATTAATTATAAACTTAATATAAATATTTTAAATAAAACAATACATAACAGTTAAAAATAACAAATAATGATCTTGGAATTAAGTAATAAATACGTTAAATAAATAAGATATATACCTAAACATATAGGTATATTAATTTAAAATAATGTCTTGTTTATACTAATTAGTGCCATTGATTTTCAATACTAACCTAGTTATAGGAATAAGAAAAACTAAAAAAACAAAAAAAATATGTCATATACTTAAAACTAACAAATATTATTCTAAGAACTATAACCAAACAATGTAATCTTTGAAGAAATTAAAATCATATTTAAATATTTTTTATACAACAAACATTCGTCACAAAAAAAAAATATCATTACCCCTAATGAAATCAATTCTGGTCGATTGATTTATGAACTCGTAATGTCAGAAAAAATGGACAGAGCTGCTTGTTATTGTTCAGTCTCGAGGGTTGATGAGGCTGCAATTACTAAAATTACAAATACATAAGCAGCAAGGGATTACCATCCCAATTAATTTTCAGAAAACACAAAAATGCTTTAAACCTTTTCCTCGTATATATAGAGAAATTGTACAAAATTTCAGAACATAAAGATAGCTAGCGGACAGCTTGCCCTCCAAAATTCAAGCTAACTTCAGATTGGCTCCTTTCACTTACATAACTGGTTTCTTCATTTAATCAAACTCGCTTCAAGTATGTTAATATGCCTAAGCCAGCAACAAGTGCAGCTCCAGCTGCAGCGGCACTATATGCAGAGGCCCATGCATCTGAATAAGCATAACTTCCTGAACGCGAACTTTTCCCATTACCACGTGGTCCTGCGTAGTCTAAATGCAATTTCAACCCCTACAATATTAATCAATCTTAAGTCAAACTCTTTTCAAGATACGTATACTTTATAAACATCTTTACCATAAATGACAGGTCCACAATCTACATCACCAAAATTCTACATTTTATTCCCAACATATATTTTTTGTACTTTTGGTCCTTTGCATAAAAAAGTCGGAATACTTATAATTCTAATAAACAAGAGGGACTAATTTGTAAACAATTTCCATATGGTCACAAAAATGTAGTATTTATTGAACATGGAACTAAATTTATAACTTAACCTATATTAGATATCCATCGTCTATTTCTGAAAGATTTTCTCAGATCTACAAATCTATTTCCTTTTTCAATATTAAGAAAGGAGACAAAACTTTCCTTCAGGACTCCAGACCTGAAGATAAACCCACCATACCTTCAAACCAGCTGTCCGGGCGTGATCCACAGCAGTTGCAAGATCATTGTCTGAAGCCAATACAACTTTATCATGATCTTCATCCTCATACTGAAAAATGAAAATACAACCAGCTTCCCTTAGAAGAGGGTAAATATACAACCAATCTCAAGAAGAATATAAAATAGTCTTGAAAAGTACCAGAATTTGGGGTACGTTGTTAGGATCAATATCATCACCAAGTCTCTGAATGATTGAAGTTATAACCTCTTTCATGCTCCGGGTATCTGAACATGCAAGCCCATACAAAAACTCAACTGATAATACACAAACATAATTGCCTTGAAATAAGATATTGCATGCAAGTTGCTCAGAGAATGTAGGCATTCCCTGAAAACAACGTCAAGCAGGCATGTTTGTGTATCAATTATTACTAGAGCTAACTGCCAATATTTACATGCAACCCAATCACATTCAAGTGAAAGTTATAGAAGAACCATATACAAGCATATACTGAAACCGTCAGTTATATGCCGTCAGAGATGGAAGGAAATGGCAAATAAAATGCTGATCGGTGACGAGATAAATTGCATACCACATGTGAATCTGTGCATTCTGCCCTTTTTATCTTGTATTTTGAAGGAAAATGTATTAGCCATGCTTGATGAAAGATAAGGAATGGACCTCCCCGTTTCTCCTCCATCAGAAGCCAATTTCAAGGAGCTGTCACTGGTGCATAATCAAAAGTGTGTAAGTATATTAAAATATACGTAATATTTCTCGAAACAACTTATGTGAAAATAACCTTCGTGTATCGTCATCATCATCATTTGGAGTTAAGGCCATGGCTGAATCCCAAAATCTTTGCATCAAGGTGGTTGCAGCTTCATTATTCCCAACCTGTTTGTGGAGGAAAATGGTATAATTACTTTCCAACCTAATTGTACCCAGCACCAATGTTTTTTTTTTGTTATTTTAAATTTGTTAGTCTAATTCCATTAGGAATTGCATTGGTCCATCATATTTCATCTACCTTTTTCTTATTTTCCAATCCTATATATACTCTTACGAAAATTGTGTAAATGAAAGAATAAGGATGTAAATTGGTTGCCTTAGATTTAATCATTTGTATTTGCTGAAAAGCTGTCAGATTTTTAAAATTCTAGTCAACAATAGTATAGTAGTGAGTTCCAAACTCCAGGATAGATAATACACCTGACTTACTGTCGCCACGGCGGCATGAGTAACATGGATCACATCGACCACAGCAACTACACTGCCATCTGTTTTCAACCACCTAAACCAAGTTAGAAAAAATGTGGAAGCATATACCCGTTAAATCTTCCCGGTTACATATGTATTGCAATTAACATTACCTCTATCAATCACAGGAAGATGCAAAAATTTCCCGTCATGCATAGTGTGAAGTGCATCAACAATGGGTGTATCAATTACTACACATTCTGGATTTGGTGTCATAACCTACATATTTATTAAATAAGAGCAACAAGAAAAGGATGAACACTCGAAATGACCAATTTTTCATCTAACACGATAGAATATAGGACCTTAACATTACTAGATATAGATGCTGTAGAATCAAAGAATGGAAAATGAAAACAAAGGTAAACTGCTTATTCTAATCAATGTAAAAATAAAAAGTACCTTCTCAATGGGAGTTGATTCAGGAGAAAGATTTTGTGCAATTACCCGCAACAAGATATCTTTTGAACTGAAATTTTTAAGCAAACATCAAAACTATTCCAAGCATATATAAATGAAAGTTGGGGGAAAGGCAAAAGCTTTTCATGTAAAGAGGACTAATGGTCATGTCAATGACCACAAACTTACGTAAAGATGCCACGAGGTTTGTCATTAACTGTCACAACAGCGCAACTCTCATGAAATTCAACCATCTTCTTTGTTGTTGTCAGAACTGAGTCCGTTGGTGATACTGTTACTAGCCTAAAAAGAACCATTATCTGTTAAAGTAACTTGGATGGTGAAAAAACATACAGACAATTTAAAATTTATATAAATTTTTCAACTCCAACAAAGAAGGTATTACCTACTTTGAATTCTCAGAAATTATTGTAGACAATGATGGCTTGAATATTTGCTCTCGAAGAGTTTCAATGAATGATGTATTAGACTCTGTCCAAAGGCCAAATACAACGTAATATTAAAAACTGTGAACATAACTAATATCTAATTGTTTTGCAAGTAAACTATCAAACAAATCAAAAGACAAAACATGAAAACGAAATGGTTTACAAAGCAGAACCTGATGTTCCCCAGTGTTTTTCGACTCCTTCAACAGCTGCTGCAATTGCTTTTCCTTTCTCAGCTGCCCTTTCCATACGGGCAATGGCATCATGCAAACACTTTGCTATGTCTAGTAAAGCCAAAACTTCTCCATTCTCCACCACAGGTAAATGTCTGAATCTCCCTGTCAACAAATATCAGCCATGTATTCAAAAGGCAAGATATAGAACAATAACTAACTTGAAAAGTTGAGTGTTTCTCTATATATACTACAAACCTTGCACCATCTTTTGAAGGGCTTCCGCAGCAAGAGTTTCAGAAAGGACAAATACTGGATTCCTAGTCATGACTTTGGAAACTGGTGTGTTTTCAATGTTAATCTCTTTGGCAATAACTCTTGTTGCAATATCCTTTATTTAACCATAAAATAGAACATGAAGATGTGTAGGTTAAAACTGCAGAAGCCTAGGCATGGACTCAACTTTTTTTTTTTCTTTCTAAAAATTGAGAAAACCATGTATGAATCGTACCTTGTCCGTGAGGATTCCACAGAGTAAAGCATTAGAATCAGTTAGTAATAGAGCATCCACCCTACGGGCAGCCATCCGACGACATGCTTCATAGATGGTTGTTGTTTCAGGTACTGTCAGGGCCTTTGTAAGTCGCAAAGATTTCACAGTCCGCTCTCCTGCTAATGCCCTGATCAATTTCATGTACCAATGAGGGAACATCCCATTATTTAAATTGATAGGACTTTCAACAAAAAGTCTTCTGTTCTAAGATACTTATGAAGGACCTATCATAATATTGCTTAAAAATAACTCTATTTGAGTGCACTTAACAACTCCTGAAACCAATTCAATTTTCTTCAGTCAACCTTGTTAGGCACTACTAATTGGTTACGAAAATTAAAGAAAGCAGAATCTTATGTATATAGCCATGTCAAGATCATCAACCTCTGAAACAGACTCAAATTCATAAGGGGGAAGAGGAGAAATTCTTGTACGGAAATAAATGTTCAAGGCACAAATCTACTTACTCGAAAAAATAAATTACTCCAGAATTCAATTTGTTTGTACGTATTTTACGCCTGCTTAGCCTTTAACAAAATAATACATAAAAGTGTTTTTCAATCAAGTAAACTTGATGGTACAACCATAGCAACCGAATCAAAATCAAAGTCCTTTATTTTCATTATTGTAAACCAAACGCTCAGCCAATCGGGCAAGACTTTGCATAACCACATTTGTTTGACGTAGACACTTTGAAAATACCGAGTTTTACAATTATGGCAACACATATCCCAAATAGCTGCTCAGAAAAGCGATAATCATCGGCCGACCACAAAAATAGCTACAGCTATAAAATCCATAATATTTCAAATTATTACAAGGTTAATTTTAGCACTTTAAACAATAAACACAAAGCAGATGAAATTAAAAAGCGCATGCAAGATAAAAGGATTTTATTCTTATAAAAAAAGTCAAAAAAATTATAATTTAAGGAAGATTAAGATTGAGATTAACGATTTGATTAATTTGAGCATGCTATCGAAAACATATATTATTATAGCCGCGGAAATTAAGAAGGAAGATAGTGAATAAGTACAACATACACAGGTCGCAAAGAGGTAATTGATTTTCGAGAAGTAGCATGAGACACTCCTGATTCGGAGGCTTTTCTCGTCGAGGAAATACTCCTTCGAGAGGCACCGGTTTGACTTGCCATCTCACCTCTGCTCCAATATCGCTGCAATAAAAAAACGTCAAACAAACGTCAATCGGACACAAAAAACAAAGTGTATAAAATCGAAGTCTAAGGGAGTCGTACAAGCTAGCTACAGCTCCGAATTGAAACAGATTAATTGAGTTCGAACGGAGAAGTTGAGTTGAAGGCGGCCCAAGGTTCGATGGCCGGAAATATTGCCGGAAAAAGGTTTCCGGCCGGCGAGGAAAAAGAGGGGCAAATGAGAGAGGAAGAAGGCAACCCTAGAGAGAGAAAGAGAAGCGTGGAGAAGGAAAGGAACACAGAGAAGAGATAGAGAAGTAGAGAATTTCAACGTTACTGGTATGTAGCCAATGGAAGGCGTGCACGTCACTTATTCCTTTTTTGTTGGAAATTGGTAATTGTAATTATAATTGCAAAAAAAAATAAAAAATTAACAGGCAGTAATAAAATAACCTTATACGCTCACAGTCATGATTGCCATGAGTTTGCCACGTGCACTGTGATTTATTATCTTCTGCTGGTGTTAAGCATTCAAATTCAAACTTAAAAAAAAATATATTTAGAGAACTGATTAAGAATTCAGAATAAAAAATACATTTTTTATTAAAAGAACATAGATATTGATAAATAATCTAATTATCTAATTTTTCTAACGTAATTTCTATCAATCAATATCTTTATATAATAATTTAAAATGTCTACATTCCATTCTATTCTATACAATACATTTTAATGTAAGTTCTAATAAAAAATATTTTAAATTTTTTAACCAGTGTATACCTTAAAAGCATATAGATACATTAGTTATTGGTTAGTTTCTTATAATATTAATATATATGTAGGGAAGACAGTTAATGTAAGGTAATTCTATTTAATTTCCATTGTTATCACGGTACGATTACGTCAATATATTAATGCTGATTTTAGGCAGAAATGTAAACCAGTCAAACAAATTTAAGATTAGGTTACTAAAAGTAATATATTTAATTAGGTTTGACTGGTTTGTTTATATAGGTCAGAATTAAAGTTTGAATTTGATTTAGTTATAATATTTTAGGAACAAGGGCGACTGATTATTCCGTTTATATTTTTAGTGATTTTTTAAAATATATTAATTACAGAACACACTCGAGTTAGAAAGTGAAGTAAAATAATAAAAAAATAATTTTTAATTAGATGTTAATGCCGTTAATAACATCTTTGATGATAAAATGGTATTTATAAGAAAATATTATTATTTATATAAAATAGGACACTTAAAAACAAATTTATGAAAAGTAACATAAAATAGTATATAATTAAATATATTTTGTTTGTTTCAAGGTGACTGTTATTAGTGAAGGAATGCATCTCTAACATTTCCCTTTCTCCTTCTTTGCTTTTTTTCACTTGCATTTGTTTCAATGTTGGTGTGATAACATGGTGGTAGTCTTCCTTCCTCTTGTGGTTGTTGTTACATTACTAAAGGTTAATTTTTCTCCTTTCTGCTCGTTCATGTTTTTGTTGGATTGAAATGTTATGAATTGAACATAGATAAATAACATATAAAATCTAAATGTGAGAATGTAGAGTTGAAGGTTTAAAAGTCTTAATTGTATTTTGAAACAAGATTAAGGTTTCCTCAATTTTCAAAAGTCGGTCTTTTCGTGTTCGAAATATGTAGAGGTTTTAATTGATTTTTCGAAAATCAGTGAAATCTTAACGGTATTTTAAATTATGTTTTTCTAAATTTTTTGTTTTTTAATTTTATTTTTATTTTTTAGTTTGTTATGTTTTTTTGTGTATATTAATGTTTTACTTTTGTATTTATATATTTTATTTATTTAGAAGAAATATGTTGTTTAAATATTTTATTATGTATTCTATAAATTTAGGAATTTAATTTAGTTTTGTTACTTGTATTTATAATTTCTAATTTTATATTTACTTATTTAAATATTTTTGATTTTGTAATTTTATAATAGATATATTTTGTTATATTTTTTATAAATTTAATATTTTTTTTTGTTTTGTTTTATGTTTTTATAATTTATAATATTATATTTGTTTATTTATTTAAATATTTTTTATTATGTAATTTTATTTTAGATATTTTTAAATATTATATATATATATATATATATTTATATATATGTGTGTTTTTTTATAAATTTACTAATGTAATTTTGTTTTGTATTTTATTTTTAAAATTTTAATTTTATAGTTTTTTATTTAAATAAGGCTTAAAACCTCTTTTGGTCTCTCTTTAGGGGGTGAATGTTCAAGTGCATCCTACCCTCTTTTAAAAGTTCAATTTTGTCCCAACTTGTGAAAAAAAATGTACAATCAAGTTCTTTTTGGTCATGTGGCTGTTTTTTGTTCAGAACGTCTAAGGGTAAATTTGTGATTTTAAAAAAATTCACTTGGTTAAGAAGTAAAAGGGGTTAGGGTTTGGTTTCCTCCTAATTGGTCTTTGAGGTTTGGAAAGTGTTTGTGGAGAAATAAGAATGGCTTCCCAAGGGTGTTCTTCGTTTTCGAAAAGTTGGGCCAAAGGGTGTTCTTCTCGTTCGTCCCATGGTAGTGCTTGTAGGGGAGGTGGGTTAATCCAAACTTGTTATTGTGGAGATATTGCAGTAATGAAAGTGGCCAGAACTACGAAGAATGCTGGGAGAAATTTTTGGGGTTGTCCTCGTTACAAGGTTTGAAGTTCTCAGTTAATCTTTTCTTCATTCAACCTTAATTATATTTCTGCAGGAAAAAATTCAGAGCAATGAGAAAAAGCTACAATGTCATACCTCAGGAGTCCTATCAGTAATAACAAGTAGGGGTTTTCACAAACAGAGGAAAATAGGAAAACTCCAATTCTTTCTAGAATTGACCGTCCTTTATGTAAATTCAATGGTTTCTCTCCAGTCTCAGGAGACAAAGACCACAACAATCAAGATGTATTATCTGCTACAAGCATCAAAATACCATATTGAAAGATTACCGCCAGCCATATACCTCTTGGATATTCCTGGACAGGTGTTTTAACTTTCAAATAATTAATGTTCTTTCCTGATGGGCCTGTTGTGCAATTTTGTTTTTCAAATTGAAACTACCTACTTCACATTTTAAAACAGAAACCGAGATATCAAAGTTTATTGATCAGTGAGTACCCAAATTGTATAATATTTTTATGCCATTTTAAATTTTTCACATGCATAAGAAATAAGAGAATGGCTGATGATCAGTCAGTTGTTGGAAGAAGACGAATCTACTATGATCAACATGGAAGTGAAGCACTGATATGTAGTGACAGTGAGGAAGAGTTAACTGAGGAAGAAAAACATGAATTTTCTGAGGCTGAAAACCATTTGACTTGATGCATTTGTTGTTGATAGCTCCTTTATCATCATTACAGAACTTGATGCATTCTCAATTAATACAAGTCAATTTTTTTAAAATTCCAAATTTATCCTTAGACGTTCTGAACAAAAAAAAACCACGTTGCATAGATGACTCCACACTGTCAGGTGAAACGTTAAATATTTAACGCTGTGACCAAAAAGGACTTGATTGTACACTTTTTTCACAAGTTGGGACAAACTTGAACTTTTCAAAAAAGGTAGGATGCACTTGAACATTCATCCCCTAAAGAGGGACCAAAAGAGGTATTAAGCCTTTAAATAATGTTGATTGTTTAATTTTTTTTATTAAATATTTATAATATTTTTTAATATTCTTGAGAAATTTAAATTTTCAAATATTTGATATATTTTAATAATATGATATTTTTATTTAGTGAGTTTATATTATATTTAGTTAAGTATATATTGAAAAATTGAAAAATTGAAAAATTGAAAAATTGAATTATATATATATATATATATATATACATATAATTATTTAGTATATTTGGTTGACAGATATGGTTAGAACTAGAGGTGCGTTTGTTTATCGTGGTGAGAGTTCATTGTGAAAAGAGAATACCTATGACATCAGCTTATAGAGGTCAGAAGAAGAAATTAACATTGACATCGTTGAGGAGCAATTGATTACTGAAGAGCATGAAAAGTATATTGAGCAATACATTGTTGAGCAGGAGGATGTTTCTCAACAACAACATGAAGAAGGTGGATTCTCAGGAACATGACACCTTGCTGCTTATCCATTACATGTAGCATGTTGTATTTGTCTTATGGCAAGGTCGGGTTAGTACACAACCTAAATGTTAATTCGTATTCAATTTGTTATTTTTTTTGTTATATATTTTGTTCTTGTTGTTGTGTAGGATCGAGGGGAGATCAAAGTGATCTCCCATGGCAAAAAAAGTGAAAATATTCGGATTATATCATGTGACTATTGAGCCTTTTAACATGACGTCTAGATTGAGTTCCTTAATGAACTTATCCTAGGAGTATGCCAATCATAGATTGATCCTAGCGCTTGTGGAAATGTGACACTTGGAGACAAATACTTTCCATCTTTCGGTAGGTGAGATGACCATCACATCAGATGACATGAACAATCTATTGCACTTATCTGTTATGGATCAATTTTGTGAGATCGAGCTATTAGAATATGAGAAGGCTGGATCTCTTATGAATTTGAGGATCGAGCTATTAGAATTTTCCATCGCTCGTTAGAATCGTTTCCTCAAGTTCTATTAGGAACTCACCCTTGAGGTAAACTTTGATGCCAACTGAAATTATATGGTAAACATTAGAAGGGAGGGGGTAGGTGAATAGTGTTTTTAAAATCTTTTCGCAAAGCAGCGTCTAATAACTTGTAAAGAGAACATGTTAGGGTTTTAAGATGATTAAATGCTAGGTTTTACAATGAGTAAATGCAAAACGTTTTGAATAGGAAAGCGATATGTTGTCGTTGAAGTTATCGAATTAATACTACTTTACAAGGCAACTTCAGTATTGTCAAATTAGTAGTCAAGAAAGTAGATAGGGTTAAAGTAATCCTGAGTCGTTTCCGAACGAATACATAATTGTTTTTAAATACTTTACTCTTATGAAGACCCTGAAAAGGTTAGTAAATGCTATCCAATGCTTAAAAATAAGAATGAAAATCTATCATAATGAATTTAATGTTGAAGTATGTCATGAGTTTAATTAAAGAAGAAATGAAAAACTTAGAAACAATTATAATGAAATAGGTTAATTTCACTGCTTTTCCAAGATAGATTCATATCAGTTATCCACATATTATTGTTCGAGTTTCAAATTAATTAAAGTACATTCTCAATTAATTTGAGGGCGATCTTACAACCAATCAAAGTAGATTCTTAATAAAAAGCAAGACATTCCTAGATTATTCATAATGAATTCAACCAAAGTACATTATCTATCGAATCCTATTGTATTTAATCATATTTATTCTTAAATCTCCTAACTAAATTAAAAGTTAATTAATCAAAGTAAATTCTCAATTAATTATAGTTGAAATTATTACCACCAACCAAAGTACATTCTCAATTAGTAGCAAAAACCCATTTAATCATATGAAAGTTCATAAATTCAACCAAAGTACATTTTCAATCAAACCTAGAAACCCTTGAACTAATATGATCAATATGCATGTAGATTCAAACACCTTATGATGCAAAAATCATTACTTCTAACGTGATTGAGAGATGAAAGAAATAAAAAGAGGATAACTCAAATCAATAATCAAAAGAATGGTGAAGAACATTGTACAACCAAGAGTGGGTGAAACTCAGTCGAGTTCACCAGTAACGGGTGGTTACTGTTGGACAGGGACAACCAAGAGTGTGTTAAACTCAACTAGATGGTATACCAAAAGAATCCCAAAAGCGTCTAGGGATACCATTATTGGTGAAGAATATTGCACAACTAGGAGTGGGTGAAACTCGTTTAAGGTCATAGTAATGGATGGTTACTGTTGGACAGGGACCACCTGTAGTGGGTTAAACCCAACTAAATGGTGTATCAGAAGGATACCAAGAACGTCTAGGGATACCAAGAATTGTGAAGAATACTTCACAACCAGGAGTAGGTTAAACTTAACTAATCAGAGTAACAGTAGTTATTCAATATGACTAGGGATACCAGAAGTGGTTAGAATACTCAAATGTACTCCATTGAATAATTTAATGAAACCCTCTAAGAGAATTGGACATAGCTCTAACGAGTGAACTAGTATAAAAATTGTTTGTGTGTCATAGTTTATTTTGTAAACGATTGGCTTTTAACAAAAGCGGCCTCTGGACATTGAAGTCAACCACAAGTCTTCAACAATCGTCATTGTCTTCAATGGGTTACTGCATATAAATCTCTTGGGAATGAGTTAGTGGAAGTACTTGAAAAACACTAGAAGGGGGGTTGAATAGTGTTAATAGAAAAATTCTTTTCGCAACCCTTCTGATATAGCATGTTTGTCGAGTTTTGGATTTTTCAAATGAATGCTTAAACGTTTGACTTTGTAAATGATAATAAAAGATATTTGCTTTCAATGTGCTATTCAAAACGTATGCTCCAGTATTTGTAGGAACTTCCTTAGTTGAAGAATAATTATTTAGTGCGAAAGGTTCTTGTATTTAGAAATAAAGATGCAACTGCAGGTTTTGTAAGAGAAGCATTTAGGCAAGAAATAAATAACAATTGCACAAATATTTTATACTGGTTCACTCCAACTAAGCTACGTCTAGTTTACTCCGCAGAGGGTTCCACTATAATCTTTAACACGATTACAAATGAGTATTTTCACCACTCCTGGTATCCCTAGGCACTCCTGATATCCCCTGATACGTTGCCCAGTTATGTTTCTCCCATTCCTGATTGTGAAGTATTCTTCACTACTCCTAGTATCCCTGGTCAACGAATAACTCCTGTTAGCCTAAACTAGTTGAGTTTCACCCACTCCTGGTTTCCACTAAACAATCCTAGTATCCCTGATACGCTGCCTAGTTATCCTTAACTTATATGACTTAAACAACAAGTGTTTTAATTTTTTTCAGAATTTGCAATCAACTGATTGCTTACAAGTCGTTAAACGATTATTCTCATAGGAAGGATATATGTTCAATACAATACACTCTACAAATTCGATAAGTATTTCTCTCTTTTCTCTTTTCTCTCTACTTACAAATCGTAAGCGAATATTATAATGAAGCTTGAGAGTGTTTCTTGACTTTGCTTTTTCCTTCTTAGTTATTCTCTTTGAGCTTGATCTTCTCGGTGCTTTTCTCTAAATGATGCTTCTTTGTAGGATAATATTCTTTTCGTAAGCAATCCTATTGATTCTTTCTTTGAATAATTTTATCTTTAAAAGCTTTTTCAAAAGATATACGTTAGATTGGGCTCTTACCTTGAATCTTGTGTCTTCTCTGTCTTGTCGTGTGAATCAGCCGTTAGTTAAAGTCAACTTGTCAGAGCAAACTTGCTTTTCAATACTTTGAGGGAAATAGGTTGTACTATTTTTCTGGCACGACTTCTGATGAGGAGAACATTCTTTGAATGTCTTCTTTGTCTCTGATGTTCACTTTTGATATATTTTGAATAGAGCAGTTGGATGTGTGTAGTAGGTTATCTGCATAAAATAGAGTATATTTGCATGCAAAATATATGTCTTTTCTCTTATCACTTTTGTTGTTTTTGAGCATTGAGCATTTAATGACATTTAATTCTTGCTCAGAACAACAAAATGCTTTATACATTTTCTACCGTTGAGGTAGCATTTATCATTTAAGGTTTTCTTTAAGATACCAAGAGTTGAATAAGAACTTTATCATTGGACGAAGTGAAGAGTTTAACTTATGGCATCGTCTAGTCTGTTTCTAAACGTTTTTTGAGAGCAAGTTTTGGTTTCTACATGTTTTTGGATTATTTTTTTCCTGAGACACATAAGAATTTTACGAAAAAAACATTGTCTCGACACTTCAACATCCTTTTGAGAGTTTAATTGATTATCATTTGGTACAGTATAGTTTATGCATTTAGCATAACTCTCATAGATGCTTTGACTTGGAAATCATTTGGTGTTGTTTCTAAATGCCTTAACTTTGGTATTTTACGTTTCGTTTATGCCTAAGTATTTTCCTAAGACTTTTCCTATGTTACTAGATGATTAGGGATTTTGAGTCTAACACTGATGTTTCTGCTTATCCTATTATTCTAATTATAGCAACTTCATATTCTCATTTCGTTTAATGTTATTTAGTTAAATTTAAAATCACATGAGAGCGTTTAGACATATAAGTTTTATAGAGAATTTTGTCTTAACAGACTTAAACACTACAATAACCAAAACAACACCATAACACTGAACTCATGCTTAGCCTGAAAGGTCACTGCACTAGACCATTCCCAACCTCTATTCTCAAATTCCATACATCAGTTTCAAGTAAGTTATGCATAACTAATTAAAACACTAGCATTCAAGCACTACATCATAAGGTCGAATCACATAACTACTCAACTTAAAACCATACAACATTAGATCAAACTTATCTACCAAAATTCACACTTAACACTATGATTTCTTTCCCATTTTAGGCTTATCTAAAATCATACACATATACTCTCATAATTACCAAAACACCAACATATAGTAATTTTCATAAAACTAGAGACAACTAATTATAAACACTAGGTCAAACCATAAAAATATTGCACCATAAACATATGCCTCCATAAGCTCTCTAGGAACCATATCAAATGACTTAACAGCTTGTAAACACCTATATTTGATGTGTGGAATTTATAAAACTTAATCACATATTTATGAACAAGACCATCAAACCTTTCCACTGATAAACAATTCTCCTTCAATACAACCGAGTTTCATTAAACCACTAATAACAACCATTCCAACTCTTAATTTTGCACTAAAAATAACATGAAAACCTCTATTCTGAACCAAAAACAACAAGTAACTTTAATCCCTCAATTATACCAAATCGCATAATCATTCTATTACTTAAAAAGAATTCATAATTCTTAAACTAAAGGAGAAATCACGTACCTGGATTTTATGCACCACTCATGTATATTCTATCAAACATGATCAAGGCATCATCGTTCACAGAAAAACAAAAACACATTTTATGAACTCAATATAGATTGGATACATGATCATTAACCCATGACAAAAAGTTCTCATCAACTAAGCTACACATTTGATACGCGGGGCCTAAGCCCAATAAATAAAATCTATCCAAAATAAGAAGAAGGATAAAATGGTCTTTGTCACATAAGGAGGGGTGCTCTTATCAAGATAGGAGGTTGCATTAGAGAACTTCTTCTACACATTCAGATTTAGCATTTCAACTTTACTTTCATATGTTAGAATAAGCCAGAAGGGCATCACATTTAGCACATGGCTGTACACGTGGAAGTAGATCCACATTTCTTAGAGTCACGTTTTTTCCTTGCATTGCCGAGAGGTTAGTCTATAAAACCTCTAAGGCAGCCATTGTAATACACTTTGGGATATATGAGAAATTTCTTCAATCTGAAATTCATCTCTGCCAAGCAAATGTTTACCAAAGTCACTCGTTCCATCAACTCTCTCCCACCTCTTAGCTTTCTTCCAATACTGGAGGCTGCCTGAAGCTAGGACCACCTCATTCCTTCTCTGCCGTAACCAACCTTCACTCAGATTCCATCAACTTTCTGCTGCCACCTGCTGGAACTCTGCCATCTCGGGTTCTATCTTCAACCAAGCAATGGAGAGGCTTATCAACATTACTTATGTTAATATCTTAATTCTTTATTTAATTATTTTTATACTCTACTTCCAATCCACTCATAAAATTAATTCATCTTTTCCAGGTCTTACATTATGTACGTAATCAATTTTTCTCATATTCCAATTGAAAAAAATCTGAATATTTATTCATATCCAAACAATGTGAAGATTCCATGTTAGAATATGTAAGATTCAAAATAATAGTCATACGTATTTATTTCACTACTTTTTATTCCTATATAACATAAAAACAAGACAAGTATCACCGAAGAAAAAGTGCAAGGAAAACATAAGATGGACGGACAATTGTTCACGAGTTGAATGAGGATTGGAAAATTTCTGAAGACTCAAATGCACTTTTGAATAAACAAGTTCTAAGTGTATGCTTGGTGTCATGTCATGAGTTATGTGAATGTTATTCTTAAAGGCCAAACTACACTTTAGAAAAAAAAAAAAAAAACTGAAATGGAAGACCAAGAAGCTTGAAAGAAAAATGCTAATAGCATACACTAAATCATATAGTATGGAGCTATAAATTGGATTAATTTATTTCTATTTCTAAAATAATGGTATTCTATGCTCCTTAATGTTAACTCACGTTCAACTGTTTTTGTATTTTGTTTAGAGTTGACGCTTAATACTCATTGTTTCACGTGGAGGGACAAAGACTTTTTTTTTTTTTTTTTTTTTTTTACATTTTTCTTGAATTATTCGGTATATTTAATTTTAGCTTCTTTTTCTTTCTCGTTCTTACCCCTATTATCTTTCTCAAATTCATAAGGAATCCTACGTAGATGAGACACGTGGAAGTAAAAAAGCATAAGCAAATATATTTAAACGCGTATACGTATTATTAAATCTATAATTCCATAACTCAATTCAACTTAAATATTTTATGTTAGATTTATTTTAGAAATTTCAAGTCAATTCAATCTAAATCATTTTTCTATAGAATTGATTACTCAATTGATCAAAATTATTAGTATTAACAATATTATAACTATTATATCATCTACTCTATTATTTTATTGATTAGATATATATATATATATATATATATATATATATATATATATATATATTTAAAATATTAAATTATTTCATTTTTAATAAAAAATAATATAATCTATTTTATAAAAAATACTTTAGAAAATGTAAAAAGAAAGTTGTGAAATTACAAAATTCCACAAATTTTAACTAAAGATTCAAAACCTATGGCAAATGACAACTTAATTAAGATCGAATCAGGTTGAATCTGTTTTAATAAAAAGAAAAAAAAAATCAATGTATCCGAACTCAAATTTATTGAGATTAAATAATAGATTTGTCCATACTTGACGCCGGACACCCTAAAACCTTCGGTTACCCAAAACTAATGCGCAGGCAAAAGGGCTTTGGCTCCCAATATATTTCCATAACCTTCATCTCCGGACTCCATCACAACACCCAGCAATCTTTAGGTAGCGGTTCCCAGCAGAAACAATGACTTCATTTCATTAAATCCTGTCAAGCTTCTAACTTCAAGAATTTGTATTTCAGAAGGTATGGAGAAAGTTTCATAATGCTATTATGATAGATAAATAAAAAACAGTGTATAGAAGAAAAAAAAACATAAATTCCATAACCATTAACTATTAGGCAGAGGGTAAAATGGCATCCTACTTAACTAAGAAATTTACACTATGGAAGGAAATTATGAACTTCTAATCTTCCACAGAGGGAGGAGTATAAGACATTGCCAAGTAGACAGTGCTGTAGACATGCAGACAACAACTAAAGGGGCTTGCTCCTTCACATTGACCAATCACAGTGGTACAGGGGCGTACCATTTCTCCACCACAAAATATTCCAGAAAAAGGCACTCCTGGAAAATTCTCCAAGAAAGGGGAGCTATCAACATTGGGACGACCAAAGAACGATTCTCCCCGGCCGTAACAAGCAAAAATTAGACCTCCAAAAACATTGGCAGCATTGTCTCCATCACCCTTGAAACTCTTGGAATTTCTTTCCAGTGTAATATTCTTGAGGGCTTCATGGACCTTGGTTAATGAGGCTAAGGCAGTGCTGGGATCTGAAAAGTAGAATTGAAAGAAATCTCCTGTTTTTATGCCGATGCCGTCCACATACAGATACTCTTCATCACCTCTGTCCAGACACAAAAACTTAGCCTTTTTATTAAGAGCACATATACCTGCTACGGAAATCGAGGTCTCATAAAAGAGCAAAAAAAATAAAAAACCCACACATGGTCATGAGCCTCATGATGCCAATGGTGACAGTTTCACTAGAGGCTATGGAGAACCTTAGATACGTGTTTTAAAGGCCAAGGATTGCAAGTACACCCATAATTTTACGTGAAAGAATGGGAACAACATTGATTATATAACAGGGCACGTCCAAGCTCCACGAAAAGAAACCAACATAAAAACATCAAATGGCTGTCATAAAAGCTAATAAGATTCATTTCAAATTTCAGCAAAAGCATCTTTCCCATTATTTCTGTCTGGGCACCATTTTTAATATTTAATTGATCTCAATATTAATGTAATAAATTAAAACCATCTATCAAAACAAAAAATTAGCTTAGACTTACATTTATGTTCAAAAATATTGTGATCCGTATTTCATTCTGGACAGAATTCATGTCATCTAGGATTGTACAAAAAGAATTTCGGCAATCATGCATACATGCATTTGTCTTTTCTCAGAATTTAAGCTCAGATTAACAGTTACAATTTAAACACACGTAGGAGGATTTATGCCTTACTCAATCTCACAAAATCACCAAACAAGCATTAATGAATTAGAAGATTGCTTCTAGTTCCATATACTCAGCATCCAGGAATTTGAAGTACAATAATAATTACACATTGCCACTCCTACAATTGTTTTTCAACATAGCACAAGATTCCAAAACAATTGGTAAAACAACTTTTTAAGACTAAAGGAAAACAATTTACCAAATTTGTAAATTTAGACTACCATATCTTTTAGCTGAGTTGGTTATAAGGACTGTAATTCATCACCTATCATCTAAGCTAGATAAACCAAAATTAATATCAGCAGTTGAAAATGAGAGTGGATGGAATAATGGGATTATAAGATATAGCACTAAAAAGGTAGATGTCGTAAAATTCAGTCCTTTTCAAAAAATATTAAAACGAATCCAGAGAATGAGAGAAGAATAGAAATTGATGAGGAAGTAGAACATCTAAAGTAGTTTCAATCATACCCCACAATTCCATGATATGCAACACAGGTTCTCGGCATTGGCTTCTCTGCGCCCGTGGAGAATTTCCTATGTTTAATTACCCCGATGTACAAATCAGGAGATTCAATATGATTGTCCAGCTGCAACATTTTTTAAGTAAAGAAAATAAAAACCACATTTAAGAAGAAATAAACCCCATACTAGAAATCCGTACCTTGCAATTGGATCCAAACAGTCATTTGTAAATTTCTTCACAAGGGTATTTTATTTATTACATGAAATCTAATGGTCATTCTTTAAAACTTCGTTTCGACGAGTTCTAAATAATTTAAACATATTTTTTCCATATTTAATTTTGCCTAAAAATATGCATATAATTGCGCACCAAATTATTGATATCAAGTAGAATACTCTGACCATCAAGAAGTTCTTGTTGCCCTTCCCTCCTAGCAGTTAGCCATGTTGCACAATCAGTGGTGTTTGATCTAACTGAGGCTGCCTTGTATCTGGGACCCACAGTTGAAACACCATCTGACAATGCAACATGAAACCTAATAGTTCCTGCAGTGAAATCAATCCATGGCAAAGGTAAGTAACTTTTAAGAAACAAACTAAGTTAAAAGACTAGTAAATCATGCCATGTGACTGGAAACAATCCCAACAGTAAAACAATGCACAAGATAGACTATTATTCAACTTGTTCACACATACAAAGGCAGAACAAAAGAGAGGGAAACATCGTAAAGAAAAAACAATGAGGGTGCTTATCTTACGATGCATGGATACTAGAAAATTGGTGACACTTGTATTCAATATTGATAATTTGTGTTTTGGACACGATTAGGTAAAAAACATAATAAAGCTTTTATTCAATAAACTCTTGACTTTGATTCAACTTATTTTGGAGAAATAATCACTTATTTTTGCCAACTTCCTCAGACAAATTTTAAAGGTGACCACTTCAAATTTAACATTAACAAACATGAAAGTAAATACTGGGGGTAAGTGTCATCATCATGAAGACCACTAAAACAAGTCAACTGATAGAACTCCATAATAAGTGATTCTATCAAGTAAATACAGGGCCTGAGCCTGGTTCATATCAGAGATGCTCCCAAGAAATTTCAAGTCAGGCAATTCCTTCCATTTCATTAGTATTTTTGTTTCTCGTGTCCTTCTTAATGGTGAAAGCTTCTTCAAGCTGACTTGCATCTCCCAATCCTCACCCAGTATGGGGAAGTGGTTGACTCAATCTAACATATCCTGTCCCGCAAAGGGCTGAACATATCATGCATGGGAATAGATATTCATGAATGGTTTGATAACCACCGATAGTGAGTAACACAATAAGGCCAACAAACTCAATATTTGTTAAGAAAGAAGAAAAGGAACTATCAACAACTCAACTCGCTCCCTATATTTCATAATTATAACATCTTCCTCAAGCTCAGTAATGGACCTAGTGTTTTTTATACCATTCCCAATTGGAAGTGTCAAATAACTGTTAGAATTATTGGTTAGTGTGTGTGAGCTGTGTGTATCTTAATGGTAGAATAATTACTAAGTCTATCTATGTTAGGGTAGTTAGAAGGACTAAAGTAGGTAGTAGTGTATTGGGTTATCTATAATGATTGTACCTAGCAGTCTAGGACAATCTCTTGACCTTCTATCTCCCTATTGTATTAACTCTTTATCAATATAAATGGTAGAACATGAGAAGGGTCAATTAAGACCTTTAGAAATATATTTTTCTGATTTAATCTCAACTATCACCATGCTCTTAAACCTCTCCCCAAATCTGGAAAAGCAATCATTCCATGATAGGTTTACGGGAAAAGTGTATGTTAGGAGGAATAAGGATAACAGGCAGTTATAACAGTATGTGGGGTGGGTTGTTGTAAACAGACTACTATATATAGCCTATATATGGGCTGCTTTTAGCAGTTTTTGAGAAGATTGTAAGTGTAAGGAAGGGAGAGACAGGTCCTCTTGAAAGACCTGGGCTTTTGTTCTGTGTTCTCAGTCATTAGACATAGACCAGGCTGTCTGGTTTTCCTAAGAAATCATCCAAGAAAGTCTTGGAGTTCTTTACAGTGTTAATAAAATCTGGGTACCTATCAATTGGTATTCAGAGCCTCTTTCCTGGTGCTGTGGTGGTTGTTGGGGGCATGGTGAATACAAGAATGGAATCAAGATTGGATGGCCTGGAAAAAATAGTGCAGGAACAGGACAATGAGAGTCATAGAAGGTTCCACCATTTGGAGGATATGACCAAGGGGCTTACAGTGGTGGTAGAAAGGTCAGCATCATCCAATAAACATACAGAAGATAACTCTTTTGTTGCCAAGAGAAGCAGTGACGACAGTAGGGAGAATGAGGGGGGAGGTTCTGTCGTGGCTTCTTCAAAATGAAGGAAGTTGGACATTCTTTTATTTGTGGGAGACGAGGCTTATGGCTGGACTAACAGGTTGGAGAGGTATTTTTGTTTGAAAGAAGTCAGTGAGGAGGAGAGGATGTTCCTGGACTAACAGGTTGGAGAGGTATTTTTGTTTGAAAGAAGTCAGTGAAGAGGAGAGGATGCAGGTTGTTATGGTTGACTTGGAGGGAAAAGTCCTAAATTGGTTCAATGATGGGAAACCTGTAATCCGAATCCCACGTGGGAGGCTATCAAAGGGGCAGTGATGTGCAGATTTCAGCCCACAATGCTTCAAAATCCTTTTGAAGTATTGATTGGGCTGCACCAAACTAGGCTGATGGGAGAATATATTGGGCAGTTTGAACAATATGATGGATTCTTGAAAGGAATACAACAAGATTATCTGATTGGCAACTTCTTAAATGGGTTGAAGGAAGAAATAAAGGCTGAGGTTAAGCTGTATGAGCCCAAGAATCTCACTGAGTTAATGGAGAAGGCTCAAATGGTCGAGGAAAAGGTTAGAGTCACCTCCAAGGGAGGATCTTTCATGGTATAGCATCAAAATACAAATTTCAGGCAGCTGCCATCTACTAGGAGTTATTCTAAGCAAGGGGGAAGTTCAGTGGGGTTTCCTAACTCATCCAGAGGAGGTGGCAATAGCAGTGGCTCTGTGAGCACTGTCAACAACTCTCTGGCTGGTACCCAACAAAGGGGAGCACCATTTAGGAAACTGTCCCAGAAGACCTGCAAGATTAAAAAAAGGCTTGTGCTTCAGGTGTGATTAGAAATTTGGACCAAACCATACCTATAGAAATAAACAGCTCCATATGTTGCTTATATTCAGACGAGGAGATTAAAGAATTAAGAGATGTCAAGGACAGTACACCCTTACAGGAGGAAGAAGGGGAAGACACAGAACAAGACTAGCAATTATTCCAATGCACCATGGCTAGGCTCACTACAAAAAAAAAATAAAATCGTGGAAGCTACAGGGAAAGATTGGCAAAGAAAAAGTGGTGGTCTTCTTAGATTGTGGAAGATCTCACAATTTATTTCCCAAGAATTAATAAACAGATGTGGGTTACAACAGGAAGCAACCCTACCTTATGTGGTTCAACTAGGGGATGGACACAAGGTGCGTTGCCAAGGGAAGTGCCAAGAGCTTATTTTGGAGGTACAAGGCCTGCAAATTCAGCAAGATTTCTTTGTGTTCTTGTTGAGTGGTGCTGATATTGTGTTGGGTTTGGAATGGTTAGCATCCCTTAGAGAAGTCAGGGCTGACTTTGGAAATCCAGGATTGGCCATAGGAAAAGGCAGGAGGAGCATGTCTTAATGGGAGATCCCACATTATCTAAATCTGAGTCCTCCTTGAAAACAATGTAGCAGGATTTCAAACAGCAAGGATCGTGTTTTGTTATTTATGAAATAGTGAAAGAGATGAGGAGAAATCTCCCTTGTGTTGAATATACACATAGGGTCCTTTATTTATAATAGAAGAAATATAAAAAACAAATTAAAGATAAGAGATAAATATAAACTAACTAACTAAAGGTAAGAGATAAATATAAACTAAATATAATATCTCTAACACTCCCCCTCAAGCTGGAGCATACAAATTGTATGAACTTGGAATAAATAAACTCAATTTGAAATATATGATCTGTCTTCAAGAGTGTGCGGCAAACAGATGCGCAATCACATGTCGACGAACAACTAACAGTAATTTATGGATAGTAGTGGACAGCTGCGAAACTTCAAATAGCACCATGAAACTTCAAGTGGGATGACTTTGACAAGAGAGAACAATGACAAACTCCAGGGACTGGATTTCCATCAAGTAAGGATGGGGCTTGCATCAAAACTATAGGGATTGCCATCACTGACTGATGGGGCCTGCAGTGGCTAAAAGCGACAAAACTACAGGGAATGCATGCCATCACTGACTGATGGAGCCTGTAGTGGCTAAAAGCGACAAAACTACAAGGACTGTCATCATTGACTAGTGGAGTCTGAAAGCCTAAAACCTGGCTGGAAACATACTCCGACTCAGACGAACGACAGAAATGACGGCGCGCCGATGACAGACCGTGAAAGTGGAAGATCATAATGAGCTCTTATTCATCAAAGCACCCAAAAACAAATCTGACAGATTTGACAAAGGATTGGTGAAATTGTTTCAACCCATAATTTTAGTGTTGAAATTTCTTGGTGTTAACCACTGACTGTCCTTGAAGACCTTTCAGAATAGAGCAAAAGATAGCGGAAGTAGTAGAGGTAGGACTAGGTGTTAGTACATCGGTGACACAAGTGGCGAAGACGACGGCCGGAGACGACGGCTGGAGACGACGGCCGGAGACGACGGCTTGAGACGATGGCCGAAGACGACGGGTTGGGATGGTGGCCAGAGACGGTGCCGGCGGCGGTTGCCGGAGACGGTTGCCGGAGACAACGGCCGGAGACGGTGGCCGGAGACGACGACCGGAGACGGTGGCCGGAGACGGTGTCGGCGGCAGCGGCGAGCGGCAACAGGCAGTGGCGGACAGCAACACCGGACAGATGCGAGACAGAAACCCATTGAAGAATAAAGGTACAGGTTGAAAAAGAAACTTGTTTTAGGTGGCCGCCGGTGGCGGTGACCATGGGCCACCGGTGGCAACAAAGACAAGGTAGAAAGGGATTAGAAAACCTGCTCTGATACCATATGAAATAGTATAAAGGCACAGGTTGAAAAAGAAACTTATTTAGGGGGCTGCCGGTGGCGGTGACCATGGGCCACCGGCGGCAACAAAGACAAGGTAGAAAATGATTAGAAAACCTGCTCTGATACCATATGAATTAGTGAAAGAGATGAAGGGAAATCTCCCTTGTGTTGAATATACACATATGGTCCTTTATTTATAATAGAAGAAATATAAACAAACTAACTAAAGATAAGAGATAAATATAAACTAACTAACTAAAGGTAAGAGATAAATATAAACTAAAAATAATATCTCTAACATTATTAAATGGGGGAAAATTAAGAAAACTGTGGATGGTCCAATATCGGGAGAAATTCTAGCAACTTTGGAAGAGAATGATAAGGTCTTTCAAGATCTAGAAGGACTACCCCCTAGCAGACATCATGGTCACTCTATACACCTCCAAGAAGGAGCTGCTATTCCTAAATTGAGGCCCTACAAGTACTCCTATCTACAAAAAAAAATGAGATTGAAAGGTTGGTCCAAGAGATGTTACAGGCTGGAAATATTAGGCCTAACATCAGTCCTTATTCTAGCCCAATTATTTTAGTCAAGAAGAGCGTGAAATGGAGATTTTGTGTGGACTATAGGTGTTAGGAAACCGAGAGGAATATCCTAACCAAATATCTCACTCATTGATACGCACACTTGCACAACAGAGAAAATCAAATAATGATTATATATTATTTACTGTAATGAAAGAAAGAACACGTGTAAACAAGGGCCTAGCCCCTCTCTCCAAGTGTTAAAACCTGTCTATACAAAAGTATATAATTTTTCTCTGTCTACTCACAGTATATTATTTTATTCTTTATATACCCATACTACCCGCTATTTCTCACCGCCTCACCGCTAAGCCACTTGGGCCTTGGGCTTCTTTTTCTTCCTTCTTTCATAAACTATTCAACCCCTATCAATAGGGCTCTAAACAAGGTCATCATTCCTAACAAATTTCCTCTTCCGGTAATAAAGGAATTGTTAGATGAATTAGCGGGAGCAACCATGTTTTCCAAAGTGGATTTAAAATCTGGATAGCACCAGATTTTGATGCGCAAAGAAGACATTCAGAAAACTGCCTTCCACACCCATGAAGGCCATTAGGAGTTTCTAGTCACGCCTTTTGGGTTAACTAATGCTTCTGCTACCTTTCAGGCCTTGATGAACCATATACTTCAGCCATTTCTAAGAAAGTTTGTCTTAGTTTTCTTTGATGATATATTGATCTACAATCCCACTTTAGTAGCTCATGTCACCCACCTAACTGAAGTTTTAAGGGTGCTGCACCAGCACAAATTAAAACTCAACAAGAAGAAGTGTGTCTTTGGGCAATTACACCTGGAATATCTGGGCCATATGATTTCCCAACAATGGGTGGCAGCAGACCCAAAGAAGGTAAAGGCCATGGAGAAGTGGCCAATTCCAAAAATTCCTAAGACTTTGTGAGGATTTTGGGCCTTGTGGGCTATTACAAACGCTTTGTACAAGGATGTGGTAAGATTGCTAAACCACTCACACAATTATTATCTAAAGATGGCTTTCACTGGACAGCAGAGGCTCAAAATGCTCTTGAGGCCTTGAAGAAGGTTGTTTCTCAACTACCAGTTTTGGCAGTCCCTGATTTTTCTTAAATCATTTATCCTAGAAACGGATGATTCTAGCAAGCTGTGTTAATACAAAAAGGGAGGCCTCTAGCTTTTTGGAGTCGAGCTCTATCGGAAAGAGCCCAGCAGAAGTCTGTCTATGAACAGGAATTAATGGCCATAGTCCAGGCAGTTAGGAAATGTAGATTGTTCTACAAGGGTAAATTGGTGCTACCTAAAGGCTCTTCCAACATATCAACCATAATTAAAGAGATGCATGAGTCCCTTACAGGAGGACATAGGGATTATTTTCGGATGTATAAGAGGATAGTTGCGGTCCTCTATTGGAAAGGTATGAAAAAGGACATTAAAGAGCGGGTCCAACAATGTGATTTGTGTCAAAGGAATAAAGCTAAAACTCTAGCTTTGATAGGTTTGTTGCAGCCATTGCCTATACCACTCAAGTCTGGTATGACATTTCTATGGATTTTATAGGTTGGCTGCCTAAGGTCCAAGGTAAAGACACAATCCTAGTGGTGGTGGATAGACTAAGTACGCCCATTTTTTGACCCTGGCCCACCCCTCACAAGGGCAAAAGTAGCTCACTTATTCATTAAAGAAATAGTGAAACTTCATGGGTTTCCCTCTACTATTGTCTCTGATAAAGACAAAATCTTCAGCAATTTTTGGCAGGAGTTGTTTAATTAGGCAGACACAAAACTCAAGTTTAGCACAACCAGGTACTAAATCGTTGCTCAGAAACTTATTTACGTTGTGCATGACAGGAACACATCCTAGGAAATGGCCACAGTGGTTGTCCTTGGCAGAATTCTGGTTTAATACCTACTATAGTGCCTCTACAAAGATGTCCCCTTTCGAGGCCCTCTATGGTTGTGACCCTCTTGTGATGTTGGTAACTACTATCCCATCCAAAGTGGAAAGTATGAATCAGTTACAACAAGAAAGGAATGACATATTGAGGGAATTAAAAGGAAACCTATGCAAAGCACAAGATTAAACGGGTGCAAGCAAATAAACATAAGAGGGACGTGGAGTTTCAAATTTTGCACTTGTGTATACCTTAAGTTGCAACCCTATCGCTTGAAATCGTTGGCACACAAACTTAACGAGAAACTCAGCCCCAGGTCCTATGGTCCTTACACAGTTAAGGAATGCATAGAGGTTGTAGCATATAAACTAGATCTCCCTGCTTACAGCAGAATCCATCCAGTCTTTCATGTCTCACTCCTCAAGTGTGTTGTGCAACCGACCACTTCAGTTCAACCTCTTGCTCCTGCGCTTACTGAAGATCTGATTTTAGAAATGTATCCGAAGGCATTGTTGGACGTCTGCACTTCTACTACTGCTGAATTGGAAGGCTTAATTAAATGGAAAGACCTCCCATCCATTGAAAACAATTGGGAAGCTGCAACAACCATCAACACTGAGTTTCATGCTTTTCACCTTGAAGACAAAGTGAAATTTCATGGAGGAGATATTGATTGGTTCAGGGGGAAAGTGTATGTTAGGAGGAATAAGGATAACAAGCAGTTATAAATGTTTGTGGGGTGGATTGGTGTAAACTGACTACTATATATAGTTTGTATATGGGTTGTTTTTAGCAGTTTTTGAGAAGATTGTAAGTGTAAGGAAGGGAGAGACAGGACCTCTCGAAAGACCTGGGCTTTTGTTTTGTGTTCTCAGTCATTAGACATAGACCAAGTCGTTTGGTTTTCCTAAGAGATCATCCAAGAACTTGTCTTGGAGTTCTTTACAATGTTAATAAAATCTGGGTACTTATCATTCCAACGTCCACCTTGTCTTCCTCTTGGACTATGTTTGGTTTGAAATATCATTCCACTCGAATGATACACACGTTAGCACTATCTTCCTTAAATATTGAACTCTCCATCTTCCTTGCTATAGAGCTAGATATTGGATCTAGCCTCCCCTCCCTAATCTTTGAGTCTTAGCTTGTTCATTCAATGCAACTATAGTCATCCTCTACCTCTTTAGTTCTCACAAAATATCTTGCAGTGATAAGAACAAACATATGTTCACCCTATCTCTTTCAACAACTACTTAATCTCATTCAGCTGTAATTGGCTATCTTCTAGCAACTTTTGGACGTTGTGCTCCAACTCTAGACTCCATTGCAATGCATGTAGAGAGCATACAAGTTGCCACAATCAAATGCCATGATACCAATTGATAAGAACCAAAAAAATATGATACAACAAGCCAACTCTAGTTGTATTAATAATAGCAGTTTTAGCCAAAATCAACTAAGATTTTGAATTGGAAATACAATTAGCAATACCAGAAGAAAAGTAATTAGAATGTCCAATTCTCTTCCAAATCCACGACAATTCCAGCTACCTCCCCTTTACCTACAACCTCCTATTTCTACTTTCTCTCTCTATCCTAACAACTTGTGCACACTGCACACCACTATTTCGAGAGAGCAAAATAATTGAAATTTTCAGACATATCTAATCAATCTTGAGGGGAATTTTCACTTGTCTTTTCTTAAAATTTATTTGATTAACAGTACATTTTTCTTCTGAATAAAGAAAAGGATATATGTTCGTGAAACATCAACCCTGTGATCCTTCAAGGAATAGAAGAAAATGCATTCTTCGCCAATGAAATAGGGCAGTATGCAATGTAGCAGTTACATGGATTATATCATGGATCATGTGGCAAGGGCTGTCAAAAGATAACAAGACATACCCAAAGACCTGTCTCTGTCCTGAGCAAATACCAGAGCAACAGCTTCTACGTTTCCTCTTTTACTACAAATGATTCTAGAATCATTCCCACTTTTGTGTACAAAGTCAAAGGAGCCTCTCTCATCACCCACAACGATAGTGTCCATTGGCATAGCATAATCTGAAATGACAACAAGACATCATTTTTGATTAAAAAAAAATTAATGAAATTGAAGAGCACAAGCTTGTAGTAAAAGGGTACAAATTAAAATAAAGATCTAAAACACATTGGTAGAATAAAGTATCCAAATCTAAAAGTCAAGTACAAATTACAGTTATCTATCCCAAGATATTTTACAACAAAAATTTTAGAGTACGCACGAAGTTACATCTTTAAGTAAAAAACTTTTGCACATAATAAAGCCCATGAAATAATTTCCTTCCTTGCTCTTTTGCCTACCAAGCAGCACGCCAATTTTCTCCTACTATATTCCTCATAAAGTAAAGAGACAATGAAAATGAAAATATTAAACAAAAGCGCATAACTAAGAAACATAATACATACAGGAATACCAAATGATATGCATATAAGTATCACTCACCCAATTTCTCCAGAACCAATTTCATGTCACTGCTTGCTTCCTACGCAGCCAAATCAGAGTATCAGAAACATATCCAAGAATTAAATAAATAATGAAAAAGATCATAAAATAAAATTAGTATATATGCGTGCAGCTATACACTTACTCCAAACAATATGATCCCAACAGGGAACTGGCGACCTGAGGCAATGGCGGAATATTCCTTAATATCCTTAATAAAATTGTCGACCCAAGGTGCTTGAGATGACTGGTGGAAAAAATAAATAAAAGAATAAAGCAAACCCTCATTTACATATAATTAATCAGTATAAAGATGTGAAAGGGTGCAACTAAGGAACTGAGGTGAGGCAACATTAGTGACTCATACTGGTTGAACCACACACTATGCCTTAATGCCATTCTGGTTCTGAGCTTAGACAAGCACATCTAAAAAACGATCTAATATGCTAACTGTGATGTTAAAAGAGATCAAATAGTCATAGTGTTAGTCTATGGCTTGAGACTCGTCTTTTTAGTAAAGTGTGTAGTTAATAATATGAAAAACCAATGCAAAACATTTATGTTCTTTAACACCTGCCTTCGATAAGCCATCTCTAGCTACTTGGCATCAACCCCTAAAATTGGGTTGTACAAACATTCATTTTCACAATGTCTTACTATCTCTATCTCTCTTAGATTACATATTCATTTCCTGAGAATACACAAGTCCAAATTCTTAAAGGGATTTTACTACCTTTTGTGGCCGCCGCAACGGCACAGCTTCGACTTTCAATCCCGGCAAGTAGCCAACAGTCAAAACTAAGCCTTCGTTTATAGACTTTGCATATGTTTCCTCACCAAAGCCACTAAAAAGGGCACCCCATTTGACCTACATAAATCACCCTGCGTTTAGTCGAGTTCAGAAAATCTCTACCACAACAGAAAACAAATATCAAAACCCAACCTCTTTAAATTCATCAGTAATAGCATCCCTTCCAATAATACCATTTGCCACGGTAACAATAACGGGAATATTAGATCCCAATGACTGTCTAATCTGTAACATAAGCATTAAGCCAATTGCATAGCAAACACAATAAAGCAAAAAATCAAAAGAGGTGAAGGTATTAATTCCTTACAAGCCGCAGAGTCTTGGAAGTGCAGAATCCAGTTCCAGTATTGGCAATAGCAAAATGTGGTCGAATTGGCTCCGACAGAACCCTTTGTACAACCTCGTTAACAGCATCCTATTCGAAATTGTACAGCGTTAACCGACGTCATTCCGTAGGTTTATTACCGAACCCTAATTCAGTAAAACTTGAGATAGAAAGAGACGTACGGGGAGCGAAGGGTTGAGAGAGAGCGCAGAAGAGAGTTTGGGACGAGAGAGGATTCGTTTGCAGAGAGAGTTCCATGCCTTGCTGACGCAGGCTGCGGAAGCGAATGGTACAGCAGGAAGCCTCGCTAGAATGTTCTGAAGAAGATCCTCATTCAGCATACTCAAGCTGGTGTTCGCATCGCTTGAAGCTTTCACCTTCGTGCTCGATTTTCGTGACGACGATGGCTTCTCCATGCTGTTCAACACCATCTACGTCGCAGAAAGTACCGAGAAAAAATTTAGCGAAACATTTTTTACATGGGCCACGGATTGGGCCGTGGTACTTCACAGAAAAATCTTGTGAGGGTTTCTCTCTGCACCACTACGTACTTCTCCCTGTACCTCTCCATTATACATTTGTCCACGTCAAAATATTTAAATTTGGTGATTAAAGAAAATTTACTTTTTACTCCTTTCTTGAACTTTCAACCAGTTCATTTAAAGGGGTCTCCACTATTTATGCATCCCTACACCCAATCAATGAAATCACTTTGCTTTCATTTTTGCTCTTCTTTCTCTTTTTATGTGCGTGGTGATGTGCTTGTTTGTGCATGGTAGTGTGCTTGCTTGAAGTTGCGAGAGCTTCATAGAAGAAGTTGTTGATGCAACAAGGTGATTCGGCAGTCAACAACAGTGGTGATGGTAGCATGAGCTCGTCCCAAGTACGAATGCAGCAACGAATGTTTGAAACGAATATCGTAATTCGTTTATCCTTCAACAAATTTCGTTGAAAGGTTTCAGGAATTTCGATATTCATTTTAAGTATCATATTCAATTATTTATTTATTTTTTATTGTTTTATTTTAATTGTTTATTACATATGATTTGTTTGTTAAATTTAATTTTTTTATGAATTTTATATATGATTTATATAGATTATTTATAATGTTAGTTTACTAATTTAATAATTATGCAGATATTTTTTTATGTTTTTGTATTTTATTTGTTTAATAATTATATAGATAAATTTTATTAATTTTTTATATTAGTTTAATTTATTATGAATTATGTTAATGAGAGTGATTATAATTTTACAGGGGAATTTTGTTTAAAATGGATGAATATGGTCATGATATTATTCTCAAATTCATTCTAGTTTTATATTAGATTTTTCTTCTTTCATAAAAGAAGACAAATAATTTTACTACAAATGAAATATTTCTTTCTCGTGACCACTTAATTGAATAGGTGAGAGGGATCACTTATGATCTAAGATTTGTCATGGTTATAGTAAGACCTGACATAGCTACTAGTGTATGGGAAAGAAAGACTTTCGTCGTACTTGGATGTGAAAAAGGTGAAAAATATCATAAATACAAAGTTGATGTGGTGGCTAGTGTGTACGGAACTCGTAAATGTGAGTGTCCATTTAGGTTAAAGGGTAAATCATGTTCAGACGGGGACGAATGGGTGTTGAAGGTGATGTGTGGACATCACAACCATGAGTTGACTAAAACTTTAGTTGATTACCCTTATGCTAGCAAGTTAAATATGAGTGAGCAATCATTACTCATTGATATGACTAACACTAAAGTTACACCTGCAAATATTTTATTAACCTTAAATGAAAATAATGATCGTAATGTCACAACGATTAAATTAATCTACAAAAAGAAAGTTAAATTCGACTTTTCAATACCACACAAAATCACAATAGAGAGCATCCCAATTAGGTCGTGTCTGCCACTAACAATTATCTGGAACACATCATAAATTTACTAAATAAATGATGAAAGAAAGAGAACAAGAAAAAATATGGGGAGTGGCATGAACCAAGCCCATGAAATCAAAGATCAAGTAAATTTATAGTTGGGAAGATCAACCTTGTTCTGGTTAAAGTCCTCACTACTGAAACTGGGAATTAAATCCCACCAAAAAATAGTCCTGTTATAGTAAAACCATGAGAGGCTAGCTTGTCTGCATAAAACTCCTTATAAGAGTATTATGATTGCTTATGAGTTGTAACATCTTTCAACTTCCAATCAATATGGTAGAGCATTCTTCCATTGTAAATAACAATGGCTTATAGGCCTTTTTAATATAATTTGCCTGTCGAATGTTCATTGCTGCCACTAAGTATGATCTAGGATAGAAGATGCACCGACACTTCTTTTCTGCTTTGCTTAATTTGTTATTTTACCAATCTATGCAGATGATATGGCCCATAGTGAGGCTGATGAACTTTGCATGGAGGACCTGCTAAAATCACTAGGGATGCTTTCCGGTGAAAGTGATGCATCAAAAATTGAACTTTGCTCAAAGTTGTTGAAGGGTATTGATGTGGATGGTACTGTTCCAGCGAAAAAGGTTAGTTTGAGTCAATGTGACTGTCATTTAGAACTGCTTTTGGTTTATATTAATTGCCATTGTGTTATATTAATGGTCCATATTTTTTAAAGGTTGTGCGTGATTGTTTATGTGCCTAAACTTTTAAGGTCCATTCATTAGATAAGAGCAATTGTTTTGTCTATGGAGCCAAGCAAAGCATTCATGCTACTAGAAGCATTACTGGCTGCATGGGAATCAAGGTTTGGTTTCAGAAATCATATTCTTTTGTTAATAACTACAAAATTACTGCTTTTTTTCACATTTTTTTCCTGTTTCAAAATATTTGTTGTACAGACAGTGGAAAATAGCAATTGTGATATCTTTCACTATTTTACAATGTATTTTATTTACCCTAAATGGCAAAGTATATACACTCAATTCTCTCCACATTGGTAAATATTTATTCAACAGGTCATCTAGTGGAAAGTACATTCTTCCATGGATATACAACATACTAGTGAATCATGCTCAAAATGTCATTGCTGAGGAATCTGATACACGTACGCTTGATACCTTAGACAAGGTATGATAGAACACTGACAGATACAAATGATTATTACACCTTCATACCAGGTACTTGATCTTTTTCTATTATTATTATTTTCCTTATTATACTTGTCAGTTACATTTTCTTTGCCATTCAGTTCTATAATAACTTTTTAGGTTCATGCTGATAGATAAAAAAAAATATATTAAGGTCATTATAAATAACAATATATGCACATTATAGTTAGTGAAATTTTTAAGAAAATATAAGGTTCTTTTAAATTGTCGGAATGTAAAAAGGGTTATTCCAGGAGTCTATGATAAATTAAATTTTTGTAACAGTTGTTTCTACATTTCCATTTTGTGCTTGGGATTTGTAACATTTGTCAATGCATGAATTGCAGTTGGAAAAACTGATTTCTTATTGTCCAAGTCCTAACCTTGTTGCATTTCAGGAATGGTTGTACAAAGTTTATATCTCTATAGAAAAGAAAGCATGAAAGTGGCCAATGGTTTGAAATTGAAGCTACCGAAGTCACACCCAATCGTGTTGACACCTGTGCAATTAATGCTTTTGGTATATATATTACACTTTTATTCCATTTTTCACCATTAAATTGACTTTGTGTACATATATATTACACAGTCACACTTTTAAATATACAATTTGTTTATTTATTATTATTATATATATATATATATATATATATTTAATTTTTGATTGATTTATCCATTTTAATTACATATTTTAATTTGTTAAGTGTGATTTATATATTTTTTTCTAAAAAATTAGTAGAATAGTTTGAGTTATAAAAAAAATTATATTAAATTAGTTATTTAATATAATGGCGATTTTTTTTTTCTTTTTTCTTATAAGTTTATTATTAATGAGTTGTGTAAACATTTCTAATAGTGTTAAATGATTTGTTACTTTGAGGAGAAGAGAACGGTGGGGAGAATGAGAAGTGTTAAATGATTTGTGGTTATGCACCATCTTCCTAGGCTTGACGAGGACATGGAATAATATCATGTATTCTTTTTATGAACACAAGCTTTGAGATTCAATAAATTAAATTCTTATTTCATGCAGATGACAGTGGATGTTGATAGTGATCCAAGAGCTGCATACTTTAGGCAGGTAAAGAATGGTCTATATATTAGGATGACACTGTTATAAAAAGCTCATAATCCATCATGTTTAAGTCCATGTTATGTGTTTGTCAGTTTGTTTACCCTCTAAATGTGGTGTCTATTTTTGTAGATTGTTTTGGCTAGTTTTGTTTCTGATGGCAAGCAATCCAAGTCTGCAAAGCGAATGAGAAATGTATCTATAGCAGAAAAGATTTTCACAACTGGTGGCCAAAGCCCATAGTTAATCATAGGAAGGGAAAGCCCATGCATGCACACCATTTATCTTACCTACAAGTGACTGCTTCCCAAGAATGAAACACCTTCCCATTACTTCTTAAACTCTCTTTCACTAACGTTTCTCAATCTATGTCCGAGAGAAAAAACCATGCAGGAGTTAAATCATATTCTTTGTTTACCCAGACTACACATTCTCTCCCATAGTTAACCCTTACTCCATAACTCTCAAAACTAAACTCAGCTCACCGTTTTCTTTCGTAATGCAACACACCCATTCTTCTCCCTTCAATCCAAACCAACCCGAGGATCAACCCTTCTTCACTCCTCCAGAACAATAGTCCACTCTTCTTCTTCTTTCCCTTAAGCATAAAGGCTCACCCACCGACGTGTTTCTACCTCATTCTCCACCGAATAAAGATGGCCCAGCCAACACACCTACCATCATCTACAAATAAAACTCAAGCTAAAAAGAAAAAGCATAACATGGCCACAAGGCCGTAAGCATCTAAAGAAAACAACAAAAAATTTCTTCCAAAAACCTCCACATAGCCTACCACATGCAGTTTTACATTATGTAACCTAACCTTTAACCAATAATCTCAAAGCCAACATTTTCTTGCTCCAAAACTATACGTACAATCTCATCCATTACACCCACCAGAGGGAAAACCGAAACATCAATACAATAATAGGAATATACACAATCCCAAAACATATAAGATATACTACCTATTTCCCTTACATGGATTCCAAGATTCTCCTCACGTTGAGGAGTCCCATTTCCTCTCTCAATCACCCCATTCATGCTAAGTGAATCCAACATAGTGTATTGTGGGACAATTCCATATTCCTCTAGGTACTTAGTAAAAGGTCATAGACGTTGTTAAACAAATCCATCATATATACCATAGTCTTCACCATCACAATGAGATTTGACATTCTTAATACATTTGTTGAGTTGATTATCAACTTCAGCCTTGAAAGATCTGAACACGTCCAATGATTAAGACTTTTCATAGAAAATATATAGGTATGCATATCTAGAGTAATAACCTATGAATGACATAAAATATTATTGACTATTCCATGAAGGTGTAAGGAATGGTCCACAAATGTATATATGTATCAATTCTAAGATGTGTAGCTATATATGCACCTAATCTTGATGTCTTAGTTTGTTTACCTTTAACGCACTCAACACTAACATCAAAGTTTGTGAAGTCGGTTGATTTCAAAATCCCATTTGACACAAGGTGTTCAGCTATATTTTCAAAGACGTGGCCTAGATGTCTGTGCAAAACTGCTCCTGAATCATTGTTGTCAATTTTATGCTCTGTACCAAACAATTCTATATTGGATTATTCAATACAAGAAGCCACCGTATCAAACATATACAGGTTATCATTGACCGAAAGTGAATTGATTCCATCAACATTTGAATTCATGGTTTCCAAATGAACATAAATATCCTAATTTGCCCAAATAGGAAACTTAGATCAAATTTCATCTAAATGACGACACAATAAAAGTGTCTTTCAAATCCAAGTAGAAACTGGTGCACAATAATAACCTAAAATGCCCTATAGCTTCCACCTCCACTAATTTTCCATCTCCCACATAGATCCATCTTTCAGAATAAAATGACTTTGGGTAGCTTATGCATCCTTTCACTGAAACACTAATGTTAGTAGTTGCACCTGAATCTAACCTCTAAGTGTATAAGGTACTAAAGCTAAATTGACATTCGAACATATTAAAGCAAGATTGCTCTTAAAACTCATGTGATCAAGAACTATCTTCATGTTTTTTTCCAATCTTTAAAGTTACTATCGTTGAGGATTGAAACTGAATGTATGTTGGTAGATATTGAAGGAATCGTAGTTGTATTTCGTACAAGAGAAATAAAGGAATTAAGCTCAAATCATAAAATTAATATAATTATATAAATATATTCAAATAACGGTTTATCCCATCTCAAGACACCCAATGCCCCATCAATATCAAGTCTTTGGATAGTCATATTAATTACTAGAGGTATCTTGGTGAAATGATAAAAAACAGATAATAAAATCATGTCCAATAACAAACCTATCTTTGAATTAATTTATCATTGACATGTGAAACCTTATAATTATCACATGTTTACCATCACAAGTGTGTATGCAATCTGTCCAAATATTAATCTTCCTTTAGGTAGGCCAATACTCGTATAGATATACATAAACATCAACATTCATAATTTCTCTATGAACTACACGGATAAAGAAGATTCACTTTCGTGATTTCTTATTTCAAATAGCTCATTCAAAATTATGAACAAGACCAAAATTGAATTTTTATTATTTTTACAAACCCAAATTAATTATTTATTTTATTTTATTTCAAAATATTCAATAAAGTTTCGCATAACAAGAAAACTGCTATGCGAATAAGATCTACAACATTGCTCAACCTTCGTGAACTGTATATCCAACTGCGCACCACCCACGAGCCACACCCAACAACCAAACAAATCTGAAACTGCCAAAATGAATTTGCACCAAAACTCGTAAAACACCGTGAACAAACTAGACTATTGCAAGCCACCATAACATTCAGACCCATGGTGTGCCACCACTACAAACTAGAAGCGCGAGTCCTGCACCTCGTCGTGACCACAACGATGGAGGAGCAAAACCTCAAGTTGTCGACGACAAAAATGCTACCAAACAAAGAAGGAGGAGCCACGTCTCTATCATCAAAACTCCATCATAGACCACGAACAACTCTTGTCGTGACCACTACGACGATATTGCATGACAAGAAACATGAATCACCACAATGACGCAATGCGTCTTATACTATCGCAAAAATGAGAACCATTGCGACAGAGAATCATGGAGCACCTCTAAACTGCCATCGCATGAACCAGCAAGAACCATTATATCATACTTGAGCTCACCATTGAAGGAAAACCAAAAAATGAGAAACCTTTGGCTAATTGAATAAGAGAAAATCAGAACAACCACGACTATGGTAGATCCTTCAAGGCACCAAAGAAAAAGAAGAATGAAATAAACGCACCAAAACGCGAAAAACAAATTGAGGATTTCCTAATTTTAGGTTTTCCAATTTTCAATTTAGTGTTTTTCACAATAGGGTTCTAGATTGAGGCTTTCAATGATTTTAATAAAAAAACCCACTAAAAAACATTCATTAATTGAATGAACCAAAAAAGGATTTCAAAAGAAACATTATCAATGAAAAACCCCTAAATTTCATAAACAAATTTTCTTTTAAAATCGGGAAAATCAAATTAGGGTTCATGCCAATTAATCATAAACTAACATGTTTTGATACCATTTGTTAGTTTATGAATCACATATCAATAATTAATGAACAATAAATCCTTTCAAAATAGAGCAATTTCCAATTCCCTTTAAAACAAAAAACGGAAGCAGACTTGAAGGATCAAACATGGGGAACAAAGAAAGTATATGATCTTCGTTCTATAGAGCACCTTAGGTTCCCTCTTTATTTTCTCCTCTGATGAGGATGAAGAGAAAGAAACATGAATAATATGAGTGTGCTCACAGATGGGAAATATGACCCCTTTATATAACCTTTGTTAGTTACTTTTTCTTAAGTTTCAATATTTTAATTTGGCTCCTGAATAAATGAAATATTGCTTATGGTCTCTGCACAATAATCCTTTCATGAAATATATGCCCTTAGCCATATTTACATAATTAGACCACTTTATAAAATGCTAATTTCATGTAGGAGTGTTAGTTGATTTTGCTTGAATTGTCTTTTGTTCATGGACATCTTGAATAAAATAATTGAATGTATCAATATTTTGTTCATGTCTTAGAGATTAATATCCTTTTAGTTGTCATTGTTCTTAGTAACACCCAACTTGCTTCATAAAATACTTTTCGTATTCATCATCTTTTTTTATATTAACCATCACATCAAATCGAACATACTATCTCATAATGGTTTGACTTGTTGTATTCAAATCTACTTAAGTATTTGTGAGTGAAGTCTTGACAATACTTTAGATAGTTTAACAAATTTAAAAGTGAATTTGAGCCTTGAAGCTTTCAATATATTGAATGTTACATCTTTCATATGGAATTTTTTTTTATAAGAATCATTTGAAGTTGTGTCATTTGAGTCTTGGATAAGGCTGGACATAATTAATGTAATTGTATTGAACTTTTGTTTATATATTCTTTTTATACTATAAAAACTAAAGTACTTGTACTAAAAACTAAACTATACTATTTTCTAGTTCAGTTTAGAGAAACTGAACCTTTGCATTTGTAGTTTAGTTAACTGAATAAATTGAACTGTCACCACCCTCTATTAATAGAGACTATTACAATAAGTACTTGAAATACCGGCGGCCGAATTCCACCGATAACAGCCACATTTCGTCGGTATTTATTATTTACCAACGGTTTACAAACGGTCATAAGTCCGTCGGAAAATTCATTGTCGTAACACATACCGACGGATATTGATTGTCGCAAATTACCGAAGGACCGTCCTTCGGTAATTACCAAAGATAAATCCTTCGGTATTGCCTTCGGTAATTTCCTGACAGTTTGCAATACACATTTTCGTTGTGGTTGATCCCAGTAGACAAACCTACAGTACTCCAATATTATTTTAGGAACCTGCTCAAACAACATTTCCAAACAATACAATCTGCATCCAACATATCCAGTATAAACCAAATATTTAAGAACCTGCAACCCACACAATCAACATTCTCCAAACAATACAATCTCAATCCAAACAAGCAATGGAACTCCACAAAATACAAACTCAAAAGCAGTATATATAAGTTCTACAACTTGTAATTGAAAATACAAATGTGTGTGTGTCTATATATATATATATATATATATATATATATATATATATATATATAAAACGTAATGCTACCAATCAAGTTCATAAGACTAATAATGTGATCATCAAATCTAATAATGTTCCGTGAAGCTAAACAAGTCAATGATCCATAAGACTAATATAAGAAATACTAATAATGTTCATAGCCCATCAAATCTAAAAATTCATATAATGATCATCATTATTTTGATCTTCCTCTTGATTGTTTTGAGAGTCTAAAGTTGGATGGACTGGTATGGGTTGGACTTCTGTGGGTTGAACTGGTTTGGGCTGGCTTTGGGTGGGTTGAACTGGTGGTGTGGGCTGAACTGGACTGGGACCGGCTGTGACTGAGAGGGGTGAGGCACTACAGACTCGGGAAGTAATCTCATGACTAGTTCTTTGAAATCGATAAACTCTTGCCTCAATTCATTATATTCCCGGTCACGTGTTTGAAGCTTCTGCGTTAGGACAACAACGATTTTGTCAGGACGTTGGGAGGAAGAAGAAGGTTGGTGCTTTAGACCACCACGTCCTGCAGTGTAATTTGAAGCCAGTTGCCCTGCCCCATAAATTCTTCCTTTTTTCTTGCCACCAACAACATCAATCCAACACTGTGACCTAATAAGTCATCATCATCATTTGGTTGTTGGGTTGACTGAGGACATGATGAATGTGAGGATCTGGCCCATGAAAGCTTTGTGGAGAATTCTTCCTGTTAAAAATGATCATAAAGTATCAGATACAATAGAAGGCACAAAGTTATGAATCGACTACAAATACAAGTATTTTCTTACATGGGTCTTTCGAGACCTTTCATCAATGAACTGGTTCGTTCCCTTGCGAAGATGAGTTTGGTGGAAAACTTCGTCAACATGCACAGCTCGTCCCAACTCAGCTGTCTGTAACAAAATATAAAGTTTGATGTGTACATTAAAATTAAAGTTACATAAGTTATATGACTAAATGGATAATTGTTGAATGAAAATACTTACCATACGCATGACATGTTCATGTACGGTGATCGATCCACCTGTATGGAGAACACCACCCTTTTCTGAAGCCTAATTCTTCTGGGCGATTGCACACTTAGCCCGGTACTGCGACGAATTCCAATGCTCCAGTAAGGAGGTCTAGATTAGCTCCCTAATCCATTAGAGGCATTCTCCAGCTATCCTTGCATCTCGAAACATCTCAGAGAGCCTATGAGATGCCTTCGTGTTGAAATTGCGCTGAATTTGAAGTTCATGTTCAGGTAACCACTGAACCTTCATCTGTGAAAACAACTCATATAAAAATTATGTAACTTACTATGTGTTGCATTAGAATTAACATAGATGATGAATAGTAAATAACAAAAACAAGTTGATTTCCTTTAACCTTAAATCGCTCCTAGAATGGTTTTCTGTCATCAGGTGGTATTGCTCCCTATGTTGACCAAGGATTTATAGATTGGTGCTTAATTGACCTTGTTATGGCCTGAGAAGCAACTCTAAATGGCATAAACCTGCATATGAATACATCAAAGTCATTTCAGTTAATGATAAGTTAAACAATTAATGTAAAACAAATTAGTGACAAATTTGGTTCGGTGTTACCCTTTCCCATAAGGTTCAATCATCGGTCGATCGGTAGGAGCAGGGTCATCACCATCATCACCATCCGAATCGTGATCAATAGATGGTGGGGGATGATCAACAGACGACGGTATGGAGGATGAGGAGGGTATAAAAGAAGAATCTATAGGTGTTCCAAGAAATGTAGGTGGGGGAAGACTAGTAGGATCTTGTTTTAGTTGTACAACTGGGTGTGTTGGCGGTACAACTGGGTCTGGTGTGGATAAAATAACAGGTTCTTCTTGTTGTAACTGACCATATAAGCTCATTAGCATTTTTTGTTGTGGTGATTCAACGACTACCTTCAATATTTTTGTGAGCTTTATATGTTGCAGTGTTAGTTTAACCATTTGGATCATGATCACTAGATGTTGAAATTTCAACTACAAATAATATCATCCATCATAATAGTAAAACTTTTTAATACATAAAAATCTATAACCACATGATTAAAGTAGTCTGCTATTACAATTGAACTGTTGTAGAATATCTTGATCTTAATCATTTCGTCAATAGCACAATGACATTATATTTCAATCATATATGTTTCCTCATTTTCAATTCTATATTATATAATATGACATTTGCTCAAATTTGGAGGGCCATATATCTACAATCAATGATTTACAAAATGTACTAGCCATGCATGATTTTATTTGTAAACCCATTGAAAAAAGAATTTGGGAACGTAAATATATTAACATCATAGTTCATAATAAGTATTCATACAATAAAGTTCCAAGTTTCAATGGACTTCCAAGCTTGAAATAGTAGAATCCAATTGTGTAGATTTATAGAAACAACCTTATGAGTTAAAATTAATGCAATCAGAAGTTCAAATTATAATGTAGTTTAGTGCAATTAAGTGCAGTTTGATACAACAAAAAATAGTTCAATTCAGTTTGTTTGAACTGCTTTTTAATTCAGTTCACCTCAGGCGAACTATTTTTTGGTTAACTACAGATTTTAACAGTATAGTGCAGTTGATGGAATTCTGCCTAACGTACCTTTCTTAGTGTCCTCTTTGTATTTTTTTATTGTATATGTGTCTTAGCTTGCAAGGAGCATGGGTTACTATAAATACCCAGCTCCTCACTTGTATTTTTCAATTTTGAGATTAATGAAAATTAAGTTTTCTGAAACTAGAAACAATTCTCTCTTGAGAGTCAAGGCTAGAGAGTCTAAGGACTTCCTCTAGCCACCTTCCAAGCACACTACCTTCATCTTTCATTCATCCATTTTTTATCCATGGTGCTTATCTCTCCTCCACGATGTTGCTTTTCACCATTCCACTTCATCCTTTCTCGCGCATCAGCTGCTACATCTTAGGCTTGCGCTCGCGTGTCAAGAGCCACATATTTATTACATTTTTCTTTCGAGGAGTATCATTCGCACATCACAACTCTCTCGAGCATCTCATTTCTCCCTCGTAGAAACCACATCCTCGTCATTTTAGGTTTTTCTCTCTCGAGCTATCATCTTCATTTTCATGTCTTCTACTTCTCACAACCTAGAGAAACTACATTTCTCTTCAACCACATCTCGCACCTCAAGTTATTTCTTCCACTTAACTGATTCATCTTCATATTCTGCTTGGGTTTTCCCCTTCTTTCACCATTTCCTTCCATTCTAGCCAATTAAAACCACATTTGAACCGATTAAAAGCTTTTCCACCAATTGAAAACCCTTTTCCATTGTTCAATCTCAACTTCACATCGATTAATTAGTTTAGATTAGTGTTTCTTCGCCATTCTAGGGTTCATTTGTGTTTCTATGGTTTTCTATCGAACAAACCCTAGCTCCTTTATTTCTCTCTCGATCTTGGGTTCTTCTCTGATTCTGCGTTCAATTTCTACATTAAAATCAACCTATAAAAAAACCAAATCATATAATTATAAAGATAATGTTAAATTAAAACTTCAATTAATTACGTTTTATGTATTTTGTGAAATTTAGAATAACATGAAAATGATAGACAAAAAAATAATGTTGAGTGGACAACACCCTTTATCGTCAAATGATAAGTTCACTTTTGTATCTTACAGCGTTTAGACCTGACATTATGTTTAGTGTCTGTCTTTGTGCAAGATTTTAGTTAGATCCTAAAGAAACCATCTTAGTGATGTTAAACGCATATTTCGCTATATAAAAGGAACAACATCTCTTGGTCTATGCTACAAAAGGAGTAAGAGATTTGATCTTGAAGGATATTGTGATGCTAGTTTTGCTAGAGACAAAGTTGAGCGAAAAAGCACAAGTGGAGGCTGCCATTTCATATGAGGAAACCTAGTATCGTGACTGAGCAAGAAGTTGAACGCAATCGCACTATCAATCGTTGAAGCTGAATATGTGTCGATTTCATATTCCTGCTCTCAACTATTATGGATCAAGAATGAACTAGAAGACTACAATCACAATCAAGGTATGATGCTTATCTTCTGTGATAATAATGCTGCAATTATTTTGTCTAAAAATCCAACATTGTGCATTCATGTGTTAAGCATATTAAGGTCAAACATCACTTCATACGTGATCATGTTAACAAGGGTACTGTTGACTTACAATATGTAAACACAGAAGATCAACTTGCTAACATCTTCACTAAGCCATTACTTGAAGATAGACTTAACCGTCTAATAACCCTTATTGGTTTGAGAAACGTTTAATGAATCTTTGATTCAAATATGTTAAGTGTGTTCATATAGTATTCTTATAGGATTCTAGAGAGTTAATAGTCTCGAACACATAGTCCAAAAGACGTCATACTATTGCATGATCTAAGACAAATCATCTATAAGATAAGTGCATTCATGCATTAGGTGTGTCTAAGTATTAGGCCCATCTCTAGAAGTTGTCTAGGATTTCCTAAGCCCAAACCCTTTCTCCTATCTGCCAAATCTTCCGCGTGTCAATCAAGCCACATTCGTCTCTATCCAAGCCCAATCTCTCTCATCCTCAAAACCCTAAAAACCTCTGATTTCGTCTCTTCCCACTCTTATTCGTTGCTGACTAACACTCTTCTCAAAATCCTCTCGCTATTCAAAGAGATATAAATCTCTTTCAAATCTTTTTGTACTAACCTCATTAAATGGACAAGACTAATCAATCGCCCATGACTAACTTTTACTTCTATTTAAATGCACTTCTCTTCACATCTTCTCAACTCATTTTCTCAAACCCTAATCCCTATCTCATCATCATGTCCTCTTCAATTCGTAAGTCTCCCAATCTTCAATATTCTAAGCTAATGAAACTCTCTTCCAAACCTCGTGACTGTCATTGTCATCTCATCCGTTTATCGGAACAAGATGTACATGATAATCCAACCTCCTCCCCTACTTTTACTATCAGAACTTATCTGCCTTTCGCACGTAGTTCTTCAGCTTTACCACCACCCCTCCTCACTAGACCCTAACCCTCAAGTATTTTCATTTCCATCTTCTCCATGTTCTTCACTTCTTCTCCTCTCATGTCTTTCTTCTCTTTCCTGTATATCTTGGTAACATACCAAGGATGTCTCCCTTCCTCGTCGCACTCCCATTGTCGGGCTATGAGGTCTCTTCCCTAATTTCTTTTACCTGTTTTTGATGTTTATCAAATAAGGGGAAAATAGAGAAGGAGTAGATGCGTCAGCATCTAGGAGCATGTACTTAAGGGGAGTACACCAGAAATTAGGATAGTATAGAATCAGGGGGGGTTTCTCTAGATTCTTAATGTTCATCTTAGGAGTCCATGTTTAATTCTTGTAATCTATTTTGTTTTAATAAAATTATCTGTGAGTGTTGTTTATTTTTGTGTTTGTTATCTATTTATTTATTTGTTGCTTATTTATAGCTTTATTTTTTTTATTCTCGTTTACTCATTTATTTACTTTTATACAATATTCTTTCGATTGTATCCAGTAACAGTATGCAAAAGATAAAAACCACAAACTATAAAACACACATGAATTAAAACTAAAAGCTGAACTAAAGAATAAATACATTATTTAAATGTGTATTTGTTAAACATAAAAAATGGGGAGATAGTTAAAGAGAACATCATTTATACGAACAAATGATCTCTTGTTTTGAAGTTTAATCAAATAACATTAAAACAGGTTAATAAAGAGAAACCAACCTAGGGTAAAAACACAAGACTTAGAGCCTAAACCCCAAAAAAAAAAAAACTACCAAAAATAAAAATCATAGGAAAACACTTAGGTCCTAAGAAATAGAAAAACACTTAGGTTAGAACACCCAAACACATGACTAGACGATGTCTTGTCTAAAGGCATCCAAGAGTAACTCAATGCTTATAATACCTGGATTAGGTATTTGGGTTCTCTCGAAAACGAAAACATGTGGAGACAATGTCTTTGACTAAAACATTAAAAGACTTAAGTATTAAGAACGCATAAGAAAGCCTAAGCAAGCTAAACATTATCTGTCTAAAAGAGACAAAAACCAAAGAAACGTTTACTTAGATCAAACAATATCATGAGCTAAACAAACACATCATCCTGTGATGAAGTATTAATATACGTTTGGTATCTTCGATTAAAGAACTTAATTGTAAAATGCTACCTAATGGTAGGAATAAAAAAGCACTTTGTTGTTCTGAGCAAGCATTAAATGGCATGAAAAGCTCAACGTTCAAAAACAACAAAAATGATAAGAAAAGTCATATTTGCTACATGCATAATTTACTCTAATTTTGCAGATAAGCTTTTCTACATGCATCCACAATGCTACAGATCAAATATGAAAAGTAGACATTAGAGACAACAGACATAATTATGGAATGTTCCTCTCTTGAAGCAAAGTCTAAAAAGATCGTACAACCTACTTCAAGCTAAGGACTGAAAAAGCATTAATTCTTTGAGAAAGTTGACTTACACAACAACTATTGTGAAAAGAAGAAAGAGAAAACATAAGTATCAAGGATATAAACTGCAAACGCAGTCTAACAGACAAATATTCATGAAGCCTATATATAGAGAATCTCTTAAGATGAAAATCAAGAGGATAAAATAGAGGATAGTCGAAGAACAAAAAGCTTACAACGACATATCCATCCTAAAGAGAAAAAGAGAGAAAAGAGCTCAAAGAAAAGAATACATCTTAGCTAAGAAAAAAGAAGAGAAGAGAAAAAGAGAAAGAGATACTCTCGAGCTTAAGCGTCAAATTTCTTACTACTGTAAGAGAGTAGAGAGTAACACTTGCAAGTGTTTAGACTACATTGTATTGTAATCAAATCCTCTCGTAGAGAGATTTAGTCTGAACTAATTGTAAGCAACCGTTGATTGCAATTTTGAAGAGAATTAAAATACTTACAACTGAAATCTTTTGAGTTGAGGAATCTAGGCGCAGTAGTCTAGTACCAAGAGTGGTTCGAATACTCAAAGGAAATCTCGGTAGGGAGCTGAGTACCAGGAGTGGTGTAAATGCTCAAAGGAATCTCGATAGAGTGCTGAGTACCAGGAGTGGTGCTAATATTAAAAAGAAATATTGGCAAGGTAGTTGAGTACTAGGAGTGGTGCTAATACTCATTTATAATTGTGTGAATATTATAGTCGAACCCTCAATGGAGGAGACTAGACGTAGCTCAGTTGAAACGAACCAGTATAAAATCTCTTGTGTTATTTTCAAATGCTCGATAACGTGCTATATAGCAGAAAGGTTGCGAAAAACATTTTCCAAACACACAATTCAACCCCATTTCTAGTGTTTTTCAAGTACTTCAGGAGGGGGCGGGGTTAATAATGTTTTTGGAAAAATTCGTTTTGCAAACTTTTATTATAGCACGTTGTCAAACTTTGAGATTTTTTCTTAGATGCTTAGATACTCGACCTAATAAGTAATTATAAAGGATAATTGCTTTTGTCGTGCTATTCAGAATGTGCACTATTGAGTTTATAAGAACTTCCTTTGTTGAAGAACAATCGTTTAGCTTGGAAGGTTCTTGTGTTTAAAAATAAAAGCAAACTACAGGTTTTGTAAGAGAGGCGTTTAAGCAAGAGAAGAGATAATTGCACAAATATTTTTATACTGGTTCACATTCTTTTTGTATGTTATTCTCTTGATTCTTTCTGTGAATCATCTTCTATTTAAAGGCTTCTCAAAAGACTGAGCTTCTGCCTTAATTCTTGCCTCTTCTTAGTCTTATCGTGTGAAGCAACCATTGGTTAAAGTCAACTTGTAAGAGCATGCTTGCTTTTTAACTACTTTGATAGAAGTAGGTTGTACTATTTTCTTGGCACGACTTCTGATGGAGAGAACATTCCGTGATTGTCTTCCCTATCTCTAACCTCCACTTCTTATATATCTCAAATAGAGCAGGTGGATCTGTGTAGTAGGTAATCTACACAAAATAGAGTAGATATGCATGCAAAATATATGTCTTTTATCTTATCACTTTTGTTCTTTTTGAACATTGAACATTTAATGGCATTTAATGTTTGTATAGAACAACAAAGTGTTTTTTACGTTTTCTACCATTCGGGTAACATTTTATCATTTAAGCTTTTTACTAAGACATTAAACACTGATTGAGACTACATTGCTAAAGGAAGTGAATGGTTTAGCTCGTGGTATTGTCCAATTTATTATAAATGCTTTAAGATAATGTTTTCTTCAGAAAACACGTTTAACAAATTGACATCTACAAGTTTTTGGAATATTAATGGAGACTTTCAAAGGGTTTACCAAAAACATTGTGTCAACACTTTTTCATTCTTATCTATTTGAGAGTTTTGAGTCATTACTGTTTGGTACAATATAACTACTACATTTAGCAAGACTCTCATTGATGCTTTAACTTAAGGAATAATTTAGTGTAACGTATAATGTATCCCTAAGTGTTTTTTTAAGACTTTCCTAAGTTACTTCTGTTGAAATAGAATGACTTAATTTCTCACACCAAGAGGGGAGGGGGGTGAATTGGTGAAGTGTAAAAATAAAAACTTCTAAAATCTTTTTCAAAAAATAAGATGCCTTTACACTTTTCTTGAATCGTAAGTTAAAAGATATGCAATGCAGCAGAAACTTAATTTAATGTACTGACAACTTAATCGAATTAACAAAAGAGAGTAGGGATCAGAAAATTCAAATGATGGTTTTTATACTGGTTCGGTCAACCTACCTACATCTAGTGTCCTTTCAACCACGGAAAGCAAATGCACTATAAAGATCAATGTTTTTACAACAAGGTTTTTACAGAGACCTCACGTCAAAAGTGTAAAACACATCTCTAACCCTCTAATCTAAATATAGGCAACAAACAAACAAGACCAGCAACAAGAACACCAACCCCGTTGAGGCACCCTCAAAGTCAAGAACATCATTCTTCTTCCTGTAATCACAATAGGTAACCTAAACCAATCTTCAAAGATTACAAATCCTGATTGCGCAGTATACATCCAATTGTGCAGATTGATTAGACGTTCAAACGAGCAAGCCTTGCTTGTCAAGAAACCTCAGATTCTTTGATCACCACGGTCAATCTTGTTTCTTGGAGCTTTTCCTTTCTTTGTAAGTCCACACAACATTCTCTGTGAAAGATATGAAAATGTTAAATGCACAAAAGTTCTTACAGAATTCAAATCAGCGCCTTATAATTAAACACACATCAGACACATTTTAATTATCGAATACAACTTTCAGTTATAACAGTTTGGCAGCAATCACAACAATTAATTGTATGTACAATTAATGCAATCGACTTTCATTTAATGCTTGGTCAACACATTTAAAAATATGACCGTTATGTTAGTTGTGTCAAACATTTAACAGTTTTTCAAAACATCAACTAACTTAGTCGAATACAAATCACATGCAATCGATTAAGCAACAATACTTAGCATAGTTTTGAAAATATTTCTTCTTGAAATATCACACGTCACACTTGAAAAGATTTTGTGCAAACAAACGAGTTTTAATCAATTCACCCCATAATGTAATCCACTTAAAACTGTTGTTTTGCCACACTTTTAAAGTTTAACCATAGTGCTTGTGGTTTTCCTTTTCCAAAAATATATATCATGTATACACGTATAAAATCACATATTTAACACAATAATATGCAATGAACAACACAATTATGTTCTCAGGTATGCTCATACATATTTAACACAGTAATGAAAAACATATAACATGTAAGCATAGAACATATAACATAGAATATACATGTGTTATTAATTATGTTTTGTCATCATCAAAACACAGATATTATTGAGATTGGTTAAACAAAACCTATGCTCCCCCTATCAACAATCTCAATAACTTCAAATGCCTACCGGCCACATCAAGTTTTCAATCCAAATCAAAATAATAATTTTCATACACTTTATAATGTCATCACATAAAATTTTAAGTTTATATCATAAGTAATATACAAAGAAACCCAAACATCCAACTATTAAAAACTCTTTAACCATTATTCAAATAAATAACTACATAATTATCATTAACCAAATAAAGTGTTATTATCTTACATTATTGTGAATAAACCTAAGTTTCATAAATATCCATATAAAAAATAAATATGTTGCTAAGAATAAAACGTCAAACCACTTAACCAAATACACTAAACGTTTTACATACTAATACTTAATCAGAACTCACTAGTACAAAAAAATAGACGTAAAAAATATATGGTAGCAGTTTGATAAATAAAAACTAATTATTAAAATCTGTTGTTGAGTAGCAGACTTAAATAATTATAATTTTATATATATTACTTTTTTTGAAAGAATTAAATTAGTATTTTTAATTCTGATAATTATTTAACGGGCTCAAAAAATATCTTTTAACTTACTAAAAAAATAGTGTCTCGATATTTTAACACCATCTTTTTAACACCATTTTAACACTGTCACGTGTCATCACGTCATTGGCTGTTTTTTTAAAAAAAAATTGAAAAAGTGACGTCAGAATGGATGAGGGATTTCAAAATTTAGGTTTCCAAATTTACCCTCACCCCTGTTTCATCATATTTGGACATTCATTTTGGTTTTTCTCATTTCTCCATCTTCCTTGTCACAATCCTTGGCCCTCTCTCCTTGTCTCCGTTAGATCTGGTTGTGACCATCTTGTGTTGGCGGTCTTGGACGGTTCTGTTGTTGCATCATTCATCGTTCGCGCTTTTGTTTTCGCAGTCTTGTGTGTGGCCTCTGTGTGCAAAATGGATGCTTCCACTTAGCAATCTCCTTCGACCAGCAAGGTAAGTTTGTTCTTGTGTTCATCCGTTTTGTTTGTGGGTGTTTCGTGGTTGGTTCCTTCCTTGGTCCATTTTGTTTTTGGGTATTTCGTTTTTGGTTTTGGGTTTGTTATTCCTAATAAGGTAAATATGTTGTTCGTAGTTTGTTTGTCCAAATGGAAAAATGGGGTCTCCTTTTTTTGTTATGCGTTAATGGTGTAGTTGTTGGCCAATTTTAGGGTTTTGAATATGTCTATTGTTTCGTTTTGGTTGATGTAGGAGGTCCTTCAGTTGGAGCAGGAGGTTGCTTATGAGAAAGCTAGACGAAGAAGAGGAAAGGAAGGTGGACAGAGTGTGCCCTGTGAAGATCCTTCGTTCTCCCCGGGCGGCATGTCCCTGGGAGGGATGTCCACTGATCCAGCTCCAATGAAGACTGATCCAGCTCCAATGAAGACTTTTGTCAGGATGGGGTCACGAAGGCGGTTCAAGAGCAGACTCTTAAAACTCCTTTTACTGGAACTCTAAGAATAAAACATGTGTGACATTATTATACGTTTGTTTAGAGATTATTTACTTTAATTAGTAGAAGTCTTAGTTTTGACAAATGTTTTGTTGTGGACAGAAGTGTTTTGTAATTTCAATTGTAACGTTATTGTTTACAGATGTTACATTGAACTATCCTTGTTTGTCATTGTGTTACAGTTAAATGAATGAGTAATGTTATTGAAATTAGGAAATAATGTTAGCATTTAGTTGTTACATATTAAAATTGACAGATTGTTTTAGTGTTGATGGAGTTATTGGACATAGGAAACATTTAGCGTTGAATAGACAAACATCGTTCTAACCACTCCATTTAGGTTGCTCAAAGCACTAACATGGCTCAAATCCTTCATCCTTGGGTGGCCAAAGATGACCTCCAACACTCTGAACTCTATTACTCACAATTTTCTTCAACATGCATTGGAAGTGAAGGGAAAGAATGACAAATATAGTAGTTGGTCCCTTGTGTTATAAAAAGTGGTCCCTTCAGTTGAAGTTTCTGTACAAATTGTCCATTTCATTCGCGTAAATGTTTACAGTGGCCTGTAAACGATTACCAGGGCCTTTTTTCAACCACAAGTCTAAACACTCCACCTAGGTTGCTCAAAGCACTAACATGGCTAAAATCCTTGATCCTTGGGTGGCCAAAGATGACCTCCAACACTTAACTTGCCCAAAACCCAAACATGGGTCATATCTTTGCACGTGGCCTGCCTAAAAATCATCTTCAACACTCCTAACATAGTCTACCAAAAGATCCACCAAGAATCATTGCACTTAATGAAAAAATCACAGATATAAAGGGTGGTCCCCTACGTTAGCAGAACTGGCCCCTTCAGTTGAACTTTCTGTACAAATTGTCCATTTCATTCGCGTAAACATTTACAGTGACCTGTAAATGATTACTAGGGCCTTTTTTCAACCACAAGTCTAAACACTCCACTTAGGTTGCTCAAAACACTAACATGGCTCAAATCCTTGATCCTTGGGTGGCCAAAGATGACCTCCAACACTTAACTTGCCCAAAAACCAAACATGGGTCTTATCTTTGGACGTGACCTGCCTAAATATCATCTTCAACACTCCTAGCACAGTCTACCAACAAGATACACCAAGAATCATTGCACTTAATGAAAAACAATCACAGATATAAAGGGTGGTCCCCTACGTTACCAGAACTGGCCCCTTCAGTTGAACTTTCTGTACAAATTGTCCGTTTCATTCGCCTAAAGGTTTACAATGACCTGTAAACGATTACCAGAGCCTTTTTCAACCACAAGTCTAAACACTCCACTTAGGTTGCTCAAAGCACTAACATGACTCAAATCCTTGATCCTTGGGTGGCCAAAGATGACCTCCAACACTTAACTTACCCAAAAACCAAACATGGGTCATATCTTTGCACGTGGCCTGCCTAAAAATCATCTCCAACACTCCTAACACAGTCTACCAACAAGATCCACCAAGAATAATTGTACTTAATGAAAAAAATCACAGATATAAAGGGTGGTTCCCTACGTTACCAGAACCGGCCCCTTTAGTTGAACTTTCTGTACAAATTGTCCATTTCATTCGCGTAAACGTTTACAGTGGCCTGTAAACGATTACCAGGGCCTGTTTTCAACCACAACTCAAACCAATCCACTTAAGTTGCTCAAATCACTAACATGGCTCAATTCCTCTATCCTTGGGTGCCCAAACATGACCTCCAACACTCTCAACACAGTTTAGCAACAATTACCAGTGCCCTTTTTCAACTTCAACTCAAACCAATCCACTTAAGTTGCTCAATATGATCAATATACAAACAAGAATTGACATTGGTATACATTTGAGATAAATAAATAGACATTGGAGATAATATTGAATGAATATAAATCTTATGAGATTCAAATAAGAATTCGTATACATTTATCATTGCTTGTAACAATCATTACTTATTACAATGTAATATGAATACATATATCATTGTTGGTCTAAATACTTGTAGAATTTGTACATATCCATCCAATCCTACAACAACCCATATTCATATAGCACTTTGAATATTCTAATGTTCTTGTTGTCTAGGATCCAATACTTTACATAGTTCTTTCTAATTTGATGCAACTTCTCCTGAAACAAAGTATATTTAACTTTAGATATAACTAAAAAAATCATCAAATATTGTTAACAATGAAATTGATACTTACATTCGTGTACTCTGGCATGCTCTTCCCGTTGTATTGATAACAAAATACAACATATATCTCTATTTTAAATCACATAATCTGAAAATTAATAATCACAGTTTACAGATGTTAAAGCTTTCATCCAGATTTGGATGTGAACTAATGGTTTCTTCAGCACCAAAGACATTGAGTCTTCTAAGTTGATATTCCAACATATTTCGACCTATCATGCTCTGCATAGATATTTCAACATGAGGAAGCAGAAAAATTGTCATAAACACAAATACTTACATTTAGCTAAGTGAATCAACCAACCTGAGTTACATTTGTACGGTCTAGACAATCAATACAATTGGTCCTAACAACTCCCAAGTTGTTCCTTCATTTTCTCTCCCTTTTCATTCAGGAGAAGATATCTATAATTTCAAAATAAAAATTCAACCCACGGTCATATTTTTATTTCTAAATGTATCAGTTAGAACTAAACACAAAGAGGAGCTTCATATTTTTATTTCTGTGATGTTAACATCAGCCACGATTTCATATAATATTAAGCATCACAACAAATCAACTTACAGCAGCAATGACGATTTAGAACCTCATTTAGTAAAAAAATAGACCATGTTTTAAATAGCTGATTTGAAAGTAAAAAAAAAGAAATACAATTGTCAACATGACCATTCCCCAAAGGCAAAGTTTGCATAGACACTCCTTTGTGGTACATCAGTTGCAGCCCTGTATTCATGCACCCTCCCCCACTTGAACCAATCTCCGAAGACCCAACATTCTACACAAAAACAACATTCCAACCCAAAATTTCAATCACACATGACCCTCAGAATAAAACCCATCTACAATCTTTCAAAATAAAAGAGAAAAGGTAAGAAGAAGAAAATCCACCGTGCTCAATGTTGCATATTGCATGTTACTGCCACCAAGACCATTGCTTGACTTCACACTAAACATAGAACCTGTAGAAGAACACAAAATCCAAATTACAGACACACTCACACATAAAAGACGCATGATGATATTCCTTCACTTAAATTTACAATTAAGACGTGTTTGGAAGCAACTACTTCTTTCTTTCTTTTATTTAAAAAAAGAAAAAAGACTTTTTGTTTCAAAACTATCTCATAAGGCTTCAAGAATTATTTTTGTCAAACTACACTAAAGCCATATTCATTTTGTTCATACTGTGCAACCAAATACAGTGAGAGTGGTTTACTTGAGCCTAAATCAACACCAGCTTCTTGGTGAAAAATGGTAGAGGAATGGTGAAGGTCCCCAAAATCACAGAACCCGGTAGTGGGGTTTCGGTTGCCGTCGTTTCCCTTGTTTCAAAACAGAGACACTATGTTTCATTAGCAAAGACAAAAACTTGCCAACACCAAAACAACACAACTTTATTGCACACAAAGAGATACAAGAAGAACAACAAAGGGAAAGAAATGAACAAAGGGTGAACAAAGCTACTACACACCGAAAGGGACATTAGACTATTCATTTCAATAAGGGTTGTTGATTGCATCGAGACACGCAAGCGCCACTACAAATCATTAAAAAAAAATCATAAATACAATAAACCTAAACATCACCCATACCAAAAGTACAGAAAATTTACATTCAATCTTACACTTGGTTTTCGGGATGCCATTGGACCTACGTGAAAACAACATTGACGACAACATCGTTACTGTTTGCGAATGAACGAAAAGTTAATGGAGAACATCCTGAGATATGGTCAAGTTACCATTTACCAAAATAAACGTAGCCGCTACACACCACCACACGAAGAGCAAAGCGACAAACACCACGAAGCACACAGAAAGGGCACTCCAAAAAAATCAGTAGTACAACACAAGACACCACCACTGATGAACGCAAGGGAAAGGTCTTGGCGAGACGAGAGCGAGACGAGAGCGAGACGAGAGCGAGACGAGAATAAGACGTCAGCAAGACGAGAAACCGAGACGAGAGACTGAGATGTCAGCGAGACGAGAGCGAGAGGGCTTCAAGGCAGACGGGGACACAAGGGAACAACAATGCTTGAGGACACAAAGAAATGGTCGATTTGGACGAGAGGAGAGCGAGAGGGCAAAAACCTGTTTCATCAAAACCACAGACAACGAGAGAGAAAGAGAAAAGGAAACCGCGAAACTGAAAATATGATTCTTTCACTTCCATCTTTGCCCTTGCATCAGATTTCAAATCATTTCATTTTTTAAAATAAAAACACCTAATGACACTTTGCCACCTATGTAGTGTCAAAGTAGTGTCAAAAAAGGGTGCCGCAATATCATTTTGCAAAAAAATAAGAGTGTCCCGATATTTTGACACCAAAATATTAACACCATTTTGACACTGCTACGTGTCGGCAGGTGATTGGTTGTATTTTTTTTATTTTAAAAATCCAATTTATGATGTCACTGGAAACCTTCAGATTTGAATTTTTTCCTTCCCATTTTGCCCTTGACCTCTTTCATAGGCACATGAACGTTCTTTTTCATCTCATTTCACCTTCTCACTTCGTCTGACTGCCGCCATCTCCGTTTTGCAATATTTCAATTTCTCCATCTCCTTTTTTGCTGATTCCAGTGCGGTTGGGGTTCGTTGTTCGCATCTCTTCGTTGGTTACATTGTTATTGTTCTTCTTCGTTGGTGTTGGCGTGTGATCTCGTCGATCTTGGTGTAGTTTGTGATTCCTTCGTTTCGAAATGGCGAGTTCTTCAATGCCCTTGGGAAATAATGTTACGATATAGTTGTTAAATATTATAGTTGACAAATATTGTTATTGATGTTGGACTTAATGGTTTAAAGAAACAATGCATGTGGACATTGGCAACATTCTTAGTTCAATATAGAAACCTGGTTGATTGAAAGAAGGTATTGTAATGGTTTAGAAAATGCGGTAAAAACGTTTACGCGAGAGCTTTTTTGAATTTGTACAGAAAGTCCTTCACAAGGGACCACTTTTTTGTACACAGGGGACCAAGATGTCAAATTTGAATTTTTTTGGCAAACTTTGCATTGGTTTTTGATTTTTTTGGTTTTAGGTTGTGTTTTGGGGGTGGAGAGTTCATTTTGGGGACCCCAAATACCATTGAGGGAGGTGTTGTGTTCACACAAAGTGCTTAGATGAAATCCAATGTCAAGTGGCTTGAAAATGGGTGGTGTAAACGTTTACCAATAGGTGGTAAACATTTACGCGAGAGCTTTCTTGAATTTGTACAGAAAGTCCTTCACAAGGGACCACTTTTTTGTACACGACCAAGATGTCAAATTTGAATTTTTTGGCAAACTTTTCATGGGTTTTTGATTTTTTTGGTTTTAGGTTGTGTTTTGGCTTGAAAATGGGCGGTGTAAACGTTTACCAATAGGCGGTAAACATTTACACGAGAGCTTTCTTCAATTTGTATAGAAAGTCCTTCACAAGGGAGCACTTTTTTGTACACAGGGGACCAAGATGTCAAATTTGAATTTTTTGGCAAATTTTGCATGGGTTTTTGATTTTTTTGGTTTTAGGTTGTGTTTTAGGGGTCGAGAGTTCATTTTGGGGACCCCAAATACCATTGAGGGAGGTGTTGTGTTCACACAAAGTGCTTGGATGAAATCCAAAGTCAAGTGGCTTGAAAATGGGTGGTGTAAACGTTTACCAATAGGTGGTAAACGTTTACGCGAGAGCTTTCTTCAATTTGTACAAAAAGTCCTTCACAAGGGACCACTTTTTTGTACACAGGGGACTAAGATGTCAATTTTGAATTTTTTGGCAAACTTTGCATGGGTTTTTGATTTTTTGGTTTTAATATGTTTGTTAGGGGTAGTGTGTTGATTTTGGGGCAAAAAAAAATTACAATATGGCGATTTCACACAATGACAATAAGTTCAAATAACATTAAACATATATTTTATTAATATGGTGACTAACAAGGACACATTCCATGAACCTTGGGTGCCCAACCATGACCTCCAACACTCCTAACACACTTTACCAACCATTTCCAATAACATGCACTGGTTTCATGTGAAAAAATCACAAAAATCATAGTTAACTTGTAAAAACGGGCTCCTTTTGAACAACTTTTTGTACAACAAATCACAACTATTAACTTAAGTTCCTCAATATGATCAATATACAAACAACAATTCACATTCGTATACATTTTAAATAAATAAATACACATTGTACATAACAGTGGTTGGATATAAAACATATGCCATTCAAATTCAACAATCTGCACATTTATCACTGTCTGTAACAATAATTATTTTTACAATTGAAGATGAATTGGAATATCACTGTTCGTCTAAATACATATGAAATTAACACATTAATCTTTTGTAGATATCCATCAAAATCCTACAACAACCCATATTCATCTAAGGCATCAAATAGTCGACTGTTGTCGTTGTCTAGGATCCAATATTTGACATAGTTCTTCCTTATTTGACTCAACTCCTCCTGAAAAAAATTAGTTGTAAACTTTAGATATAATTAACAAAATCATCAAACAATGCTACCAATGAAATTCATACTTACATTTGTGTAGTCGGGCATGCTTTTCCCGTTGTATCTATCCTCTCCATCCCACATTTCCATGGCTTTTAATGTGATAAATCCACAATCATATCTTAAATAATAAAACCATTTATAAGTAATCACAAAAAACGATAAGAAAATATCCAAATATTTCATTACAATTAATACAACAACTTACAAGTTTGGTTGGGATGAGATATTTGCTTGTTTAACGGACAGAGGACCTATACTCCCTTCCGGTCTATTGTACAACATGGAAAAGAATTTGGCCATGTTTTCACCCTACCACAAAAATTCATTAACAGGTACATTAACACATCATTAAATCACATCAACAAAATTGATCCAGAAAATGAACTATCATATCATACCACAAAGTTGTCAATTCGTTTCCTATTTCTTACACCCTTCCCCATTGAGTCAATGACATATAGTTCTAATGTGCTAATTTTGACTGCATAGCACCACCAGTGCTCATCATGCAGAAAGGGCATAAACAGCTATAAGCAAACAAAAACACATGTCAATGCTTGAACAATCAACATTTGCGAAACATTATAAATAATAAACTAACTAACTCAAAAATTCAGCATTGGGAATGTCTGCAAGACCAAATATGTCAGACCTCATATACGACGTGTAACTACTAAGCGAGTACTCGTTTCGATATTCGGGACGTCGTCTTCCAAAGTCAGCGAGAATATGGCCCTATGAACAATTACTAATGCATTAAGCCATTGCACATTATTTCTACAAAGCTAATCATATGAATTAAATTGATATGTACCACATATATGGAATTGAAAATAAGCCTCTTCACAACACCAGTCAACTTTCTTTGGTTGAGCAACAACATCGTTGAACCAAATAACACCACCTAGGAAATAAAACACAACACAACCTTCAATGAACAAAAAATTGGTAGTGGTTTTCGGATTAAATACCCTACCAACAGATCCAACTACACACTCATCTAGAGGAACATGTAGACCACCCATACCCAAACCGGTTGTCATATATACATCTAAAGTAGTCAACGGAACAAGTTGTTGACAAACCCTAAAACTCACATCATTCCTGACCCACCTTTTAACCATACGTTTCAACAATTTCAAATTCACTTCCACAGGTTTTAAAATTTGTATGCACCAGTGAAACGGTGTCATCCTAATGCGCTCTACATGAGACTCTTTCAGTAAACTATTCATTTCAATAATGGTTGACGAATTCATCGATACACGCAGGTGCCACTACAAATCATTACAAGAAAATCATAAATACAACAAACCAAAACATCAATCATACCAAAAATGAAGAAAATTTAAATTAAATCTTACACTTTGTTTTGGGGAAGCCATTGGACCTGCGCAAAAACAACAGTGTATTTGGACATCGTTAGGGTTTGTGACCGTTAATGGATAACAACGAAAACAACATTGTATATTCTCCACTTCCCACTTACCAAAATCAATGTACAAGATACACAGCACGACACCAAGGACAAACACCACGAACCACACAGAAAGGGCACAACAATGGTGAGGCGAAAGGGAGTGGAGACTGCTTGCCGAGAGGCGAAACGAGTGATGAACGCTAGGGAAAGGTCTTCAATGCGGTCTTCAACGCCCAAAATAAGGGCTTGTCGAAAGGCGAAACCACTGCCCAAAGCCCTGGAGGCGAGACGAACACGACAATGGTGATGCGAGAAGAACGGAGAGGCGAAAGGAGTGGAGAGTGCAGACGAAGGTGATCGGAGATTGGCAAGAGAGAACTCGAGAGGCGACAGAAGAGAGACCAAAGAGCGAGAGAGCGAGAGTCGATCCTGTTTCATCACAAGAAAACACAATGCAAGAGAAAGAGGAAAGGAAACCGCGAAAATGAAAATACAATTTTTTCACTTTCATCTTTGCCCCTGGTTCAAAATTAAAATCAATTTTTTCTTAAAATAAAAAACACCGAATAACACTTTGGCACGTGGATAGTGTTGAAATATCATTTCGCAAAATATTATCCATTCATTTTTCCAATTGCAGACTCTTAGACCCTTTTCACCTTTTCACTTCTCAGCCTTTTCACTCTAACAGCCAACTAGTCTGGCCTTGGAGCATCGAACTCGCTATTAGAGTTCCAACAACGACAACTTGCACCGGCGGCGTGCAACGTTCCATCATTCCTTGCAAACACTGCATTTCTCTCCTCAACTTCACAGCGCCATAGAGGATGTTAGGGCTACCTCTGCCTGGGTCGCCAGCCGCTCCTCCCACGTCCTCGTCAACTCTGCGGGTTCATTCCCTTCATTCTCAACCTTCCTTCTTAATTTTCTGATAATGCTTTCGAAAATGAAATGATAATGCGTATTTGTCTCTGCTGTCGTTTTTAGGGATTTTGAAGGGATTCACTACTTTGATTATGGACCATTCACCGGTACTTGTTTGTTCTAAACGTTTTAAATTTTTGCTTTTGGCCTGCTACGCTGTGTTTATTTCTTTTCTTTTTTATACACATTTGTGTTTGCCGTTGATATTGCTTAGGATCTTTAAACACTACGGCAAAGACTGGTTAATTGCATTCCTAAAAACACCTTAATCGCAGTGTTAATGATTCTCTGTTTTTCTATTTTCTTTTAATTGCTATATTTTTTTAAAAACGTTCTAGTTTATCTTAGTCACATGCTGAAATGAGTTTATACATAGCGAGACATTTCATTGATTGTTTGTCTATGTATCTTGATTAAGAAGGCCTTTATTATCGTGTTACAAAATAAGTAAGTCAATTTACCTACAGAGCATGTTGTTGACACTTGATATATATGAACATGGTTTGGATCTTACAAACATATCCATCACCCTAGCTTTCAAAATTATAGATCTCATTATAAATATTATCTTACATTTCTTCCCTTGTTTATGGTATATTTGAATAAAAAGCCATGATATAAACTTTAAATTTTAGTTGTAAATTATAAGAAATGAAGAAGATTTGGATAAAATGGTTGGGTTAGTTTATGATATATGGGAGATTAGAATATTATTGATTTTGATTCCTTGGTTAACTGATAAGGGAAAAAATAATTCTCTTAAATGTGTCATAATTGTCTCATAACTTTAGCACATGTAGTTTTTATCCTTGGTTAACTGTGCCATTTTTATTATTCTTTTTATTGCTCACATCTCTTCTCTTTTGCTAACAGGATTTGAATTATAACAAGGTAACTCTATAAAATGATAAATCTCTCGTACAGCATGGATTATATGATTTTAGGTACCTTATTACATATAATAACATTGTTTATATTAAATATTTGGTAATTCATCATCAATATCAAAAGAGACTATTAAGGAAATAACATATCAATGGACAAGTTGTTTTCTCTAATATAGAGATTAGGTTTTTATTAAGTGTTGTTTAAGTCTTATTTATGTTATTTTTAGATTTAAAAATTTAAATTAAACTTTATTTTGACTACAAATTTTAAATTAGATATCTTATTGTTTATTTTTTATTTTGGAACTTCTTATGTATTTGAAATATATTTTCCTGGTTACAATATATTTAAATTTGCTGTCATTCTATTTATAAATGTACAAAGGTCTAAGTCGGTTGGATAATAAAAGACTTAAAATCTAAGTTTAGTGGTGAATAACATATTTAAAATAATAGGAATTCCACTCCATATTCCTTATATGTTGGCGTTAACTAATGAACAATTACCAAATCTTCTTTGCTACAAAATTACAAGAATTAAAAAATTGTTACAATTGACACAACACTCAAAAAAATCTTTAACTTTTATATACATTATGCATTGTTGCAAACCAAAGCCGTAAATATATATATTTCCTTACTATAACTTATACACTGCATTTAATCAAACCATAAAATGCCAAACCCACGATTTAGTCACAACCCAAAAACATATTAATTAAACATCCAACCCGCAAATTCCTCTGTCCGAAACATAAAACACCATTGCCAGATCATCTCCTGCTTTTTACGTAAATAAAAATAAAAGAATCACTACCCCACCATTCTAAATCCATTTACGAATCACCAAAGCCCACCATGCAAGAAAATCATTGTGGCATCACCAAATATAGCGCTGCCACTACGTAAATAAAAGAACAAATACAAAACCCTCAATGCTAAACAAAAATCATTTCCGATGCAATTGACATTCCACAGTTTAACTGCTAGATTGTGCAGGACTTAATAAAAACCTGCAAAGCATCCTGTATTGCCATTATATACACTGCTAAGTATATCTGTATTCACTTTTTTATTAATAATTAAAAATAATAAAATTGCTATTACTATTATCATTATTATAAAATTAAATATAAATAATTTTTATAATTTTCTTGTAAATAATTTTTATTTTCTTTATATGTAGTTTTATAATAAAAAAATAATTAAATTTAAAAAAAATGATCAAATTGAAAAAAAGTTAAATTTATAAAAAAATTAGGTTAAATATATGTTTTGGTCTTCTTATGTCCAATTCTCAACTGGGTCCTCATGTTTTTTTTGTCCCAATTGAATCCAAATATTTGTTAATTTGAGGCAATAAATCCCTCTCCCTTAACTTTCCACATTTATACTGATTTAATTATGTGAAAATTTTATTTAAATTAAAGGATGACATGGCAAAATTAAAAAGAGAATAAGGGATTTGGAAATCAGAAAGCGTTCTTCATCATTTCTTCACCCCAATGGCTCTGTTATCAGAAACTAGTAGTTTTCTAGTACCCAGAAGCTGTTATTTTGCTAAGAAGAAAAGTGATCTCTCCCATTTTTCAAACTGGAAGACGACCACTAATGGGAGATCTACAACGACGACGACTTCATCTTCAAGCGCAAGCGCCGCCGCATCGACGCTCCACCGCCGCCAGAGGCCGACGAATCGGCGACTGAAAACCTTCAGAGAGAGCGTAAGAAACAAACCCTACGAGCTCAAATTGGCCGACAAGAAGACCCCAACTGTAGGAGACCCCAACTCTAGCCAAAGTTGAATGCTTGGGTTGATTATGAAGATGGACCTAAGGTGATGGGAGTTAGGTTAAGCAAATGGGATGAACAAAAGCCTTCTGCTCAAATGCCTGCATTGCACATGGGGTGAAACACCCAATACCAGAATCAAATCCAAAAAAAGGAACCCTTCTTCTTCCTCTGTTTTCTGATTTAGATTGTTTTCACATCTGGGGAGCATTGTTTTTCCTTTTTTATTCTCTTTGGTCTGGCTTAGTTCTCGCAGGGAGGCGGGTGTTGGGTCTATCAAGGAGGAGGTTTACCGAGGAGACATAAACTCCAATGAGATCTGAGCCCAACCATATAAAGGATTGACACCACTCTCTACCCAAAACCTTAAGGCAATCGGTTAACGGGTCTTTCATCTTTATATAGTGCTCTACTTTCTCATTTCTATCCAATGTGGGACTTGGACTCGCACTTGCATTCCCAATAGCGGGGGCTAGGTTCGGTGGCTTAGGCGCGACGCGTCTTCTTGGTTGTGGGTGCCATCGCGGCAGCATCTCGGCAACGTGAATATCTTTGAACGTGGGTGTGCTCGTAGTGGTGGGGATCATGGAAACTTGCCCTTTCGAAGCAAACCGCGACGATGACTGGTGGCGGGTTGAGTGCGAATCGCGTTACCAATCTTGCAAATTTAGGATTTTCTGAATTGGGAATTTAGGGATTAATTTTTTTTAATTTGGAAAATCTTGGGATTCTTGGTCTTATAGTGTTTTGGGGTTTTTTCTGCATTTACGTTTTGATTCGCGTTTGGAGTGCGTTTCATGGTTTATTCCTGATGATTGATGGCGGAATTTTGGGGGTTAGGGTTCAAAGTGGATTTTTGTTTTTTTTTTTCTTTTTTTGGATTGGATTCTGGTATTGGGTGTTTCATCCTGCATCTTAACTACCTCTGGCCACCGCAAGAGTGAAGGTGATGACGGTTGCCGAAATCAAGGGGGATTAGTCGCAATGACAGGAAGAAGAAAGTAAATAACACGTCATACAATTAAATAATATAAGATAATACCACGTCATATAACACTTAGTAAAATACTTAATAATAAATTAAATAAAAAATTTCACCCAATATAAGATTTACACAACGTCAACAATTGTAAACGCCGTTAATGAAAACTTAACGGAGAGGGCTTTATTGCCTCAAATTAAAAAATATTTGAATTCAATTGAGACAAAAAAAAACATGAGGACCCAGTTGAGAATTTGGCACAAATATAAGGACCAAAACATATATTTAAGCAAAAAATTATCTAAAGAATGAAATTAATAAAATAATTATTTTAATTTTAAAAAATATTATTTAAGAGATAAAAAATAATAAAAATATGAATATAAAAAAGAAAAATATAGTATAAATACAACAAAACACACCAAATAAGGCTTCAAGAGAAATATTCCCAGAATACTCTTTATCTCAATGTTTTTTTTGGTACAGTAATTCTGATAATATCTTTCTGCTTTAATGATTTGTGCAAATATCAAGAACACGGTACACAAGCGTTGAGATAGTTTATCGTACATACATTAACTATTTTGAACATTGATAAACGTTCGACCATATTGCATATGTTCAAAGCATTTTATCATTTGTCATTTCATTATTAAATGCATCGTTTGGTAAAGCATGATCATTAAATGGTGTAAGACATTAAATGCTTGAAAATTTGTTTTTAAATGTAGAGTTTAGCGATCTTTTGTTAGACGGTACATTTCATTACTTGTTTGTCTTTAATTAACACTGTTTTGAACAAAACATATTTTAAGCTTGAGTGTTATAAAAGAGATAAATGTGTTTGGTCATAAAATGCTAGTTTGTAAGACGTTCGTTTAGGAGTTTAGATGTTGTTTATAAAACGTTTTTTGTTGCCTACATCGTCTATTAGATGATTTATTAAGAGAGATGCTTTTTTTTCTTAGACGTTGTTTCTTTAACACAAGTTTTCATACAAAACGATATTGCATTTAATGTTTTTCTTAAACTTCAAAACTCTATATGATTTTGTCTTTAACATTGATAAAATCATCACCCCTCCAAATAGATAAATATATATATATATATATATATGTGTGTGTGTGTGTGTGTGTGTGTGTGTGTGTGTGTGTGTGTGTGTGTGTGTGTGTGGATAAGTGATTACATTTATTGGATTGTCGAGAATTAACTTTAGCTTACCGAACGGTCTTCTACTAACTTAAGCATCAAAGTACCTTTTACAGGTAACATTGTAGGGTAGTTTTTCAATAACATTATTCAATCCCCTACCCCGTTCTAGTGTTTTAAGGTAATTCACTCTCTACACAAAACCTTAAGGCAATTATAGTTAATGGATCTTCAACCTTATATGATGCTTTACTTTCTCATTTCTACCCAATGTGGGACTAGACTCACACTTAGAATTCTTACAAGTTATATATACAAGATCACCGAAAAACTAAACAAGTGTTTCAAAAGATAAAAAACTACTTATAGAAACATCTAACTAAAACACAAAAGATCACTCGGTAGCATCCTCGACCTCTACTAATGGCATTTCGGCACCTAACTCATCCTTTGTTCACACCAATAGGTGATCATTTCAAAAGAAAAATAACACTTAGGAAAAGCAATGTAAACTAGAGTTAAGAAAATTGCAAAAAAACGATTGAAATGTATAACTTATTGGTTTCACATTTATAACATATCATAATTCATATAAACATACATACAAATGATGCTAGACTCAATTATCCGGATACATGCTCTAACATAGAGGTTCACTATGGTGTGCATTCGTAGTAGTATTTATATTCTCTAGAGTCATAAGCACAAGGGTTATCACCCTACTGCTCACGAGGTTAATCTTTTATGCTTAAGACCAAAAGTCTAGGGTAAAGGCCTCCTACCATTCTCTCCCCCTCCCCATTCATCTCTATATGAGTTGAATGGATGATAATATATCAAGATAGCTTCTTTCTGAACTTCCAGATGTCAAGCTTACACTAAATAGTCACCAAGACATAGAATTTCTCCTTGAAATTCTCTCAATAGCCAAACCACACATCAACATATAAAGAATTGTCATATATATGTTCACATAGTCATTATACTCACCACTAGTATCAAGAATGATATAGATTAATAACAAACAACTAAAGAAATCAACCAAAAACATGGAAGATGGACATTCTTCTCGCAAATGGCTCGCTTAATGACATCATTTTGTCGCATAGTGACTCCAGACTTGTAGTGGAAAGTGGCGCTTAACAGTGTCTTGCCACCACTCAACGCTAGACAATTCACAAAATGGTCACTTAATGGGAAAAAGCTAAAATGCTTCCAGACTTGCAGTGCTAAGCTAGCCTTTAATGCCATATCAGTCTTGCTCAACTTCATATCAGAAAACAACCACTTAAAATATGTGATTTAGGAAATTAGAGACCTGTTCAAATGTTCAAAATAATATTCATAACTCAATGTTTGGTTTAGAAACAGTTCTTAATGTCGAAACAAACATCAACTTACTCAAATGGTCAAATCCTCAATTTTCTCAATCATCATAGTCCAAGCACAAACAACACTTAGTTCATGCAATTAAACACACCCTACAATTTAGCACCAAAAAACAATTATGTTCAACGTACCAAATTCAACAAAAATATCCAACTCATGCAGATTAAAGCATCTAGCTTCCCTTACCTTACATATGACCAAAAACTTAAGCGGTCCTAAGACACCTCCACAAGCACAATACACTCCATTTGCTTCTACGAGCAACAAAAACATGATCAGGATAGACCGTTAGGACCACTGATCAGTAGAGAGTCTTATAGAAACTCAAACCTCACATGCAAACTATGATCGCTTACATGCATAGAAAAAGTGCAGCCCAAAAAAAGAGTAGAAACTATAACTTACTCTCTTCTAGAAACTAATCGACTAGAGTTGAAGACCCTACCTTAAGGATTAATCAAGCTTCTCTGATCTTCAAACATATGAGTAGAGAGTCAAAATTCTTAGAGAGAGGTGATATAGAGATTTAGAGAAAGGAAACTTAGAGAAATGATGTGACTTTAGATAATGAAACTCATTTATGAAAATTTTATTTATACTTTAAACTTTTAAATATTAAAATAACTTAGTCTCATTATTTAAAACACATTATAACATTTAGGACACTCTCACATTTTTTATATTAAAATAATTATTTTATCAATTCTGCTTTTTAAATGATTGTTTCTTTAAATTTAACTATTTTTTTTAAACTTAATATTTTTTTATTATAAAACTACGTTCAATACAAACAAAAAATATATTAATATTATATTTATAATAATAATAGTAATAATTTCATTACTTTTCATTATCATATAAAAAATTATAAAAAAATGGAACACGAATGTGTACACGTGTTTCAATAGTAATTTCTAATTATCAGTATACTAGTAAAACATATTTCACTAGTCGTATGATGCTTTTAATTATAAAAGTATAAAGTTCAGCGAATAAATTGGAACGAGTTGAATACTGTTTTCCATATTAAAATTAAGGTTAAACCCATTCGTTAGTTCTTATTTTCGCATTTTTGTTTCACATTAGTCCTCGATTTATTTTTTTTGTCAATTAAGTCCTTAATTGTGCAAAATTGTAAGAAATTGACCATTGCCGTTAAATGCACTTAACGGTGTTAAGTTTTAGGTGAGCTGTGCTGATGAGCTGGCCACGTGTCGTGCGATAACTTTGTGACGTGGTTTTTTAAGTTTTATTTAAAAAATGTTTGATTTTTAAATTAAAAAAAAAATAATCTTCCATACTCTCTCACCTCTTCTTCCAATCCCATCCTCTGTATGTTCATAAGCTAAATGTATCTTCATCAGAAAGATGTATTTTCATTGTTTAAACAATGAATTTAAAATTTGAGATTTTTGGGAAAGATTTTTTCAGCTTCGAGATAGTCAGGGACTTTAGGTCTCTTTCCTCTCAAACTACCTTAGGTTCGGGTTGCCATCCTCGAGCTCACGGATGCCACCGCCCTATCTTTGAACCAGCCACCGCGCCGGCACCTGCTTCTAGTTTAACGCGTCGCCAGCGATAGTAGACGCTACCGAAACCACGGCCGGCCACGGCATCACTGCCAATCTCTCCCATTCATCTTCTTCTCCGATGGCGACGATGATGGCAAAACCTTCGTTGCTGCCACTATATGCCTCTCCGCCGCCACCGCCGCCATGAGTTTCCTCCGCCGGGTCTTAGACTCTGGCAATCTTCAGACGATTCCGAAACCGCCCCGGCAATGGCACCCTACGGCCTGCGGCGCTTCGTCTCTGCCATCACGCGTTGGATTTCGAAACCACCATCCCACGCCGCCTTCGAGTCTCATCGTCACATCATCACCGGCGACACCGACCTCCACCGAAACCCTCACACGAATCGTCTTTCTACTTCCTCGATGCGTGAATCAAAATCGATGCAGCTAAAGCTGAAAAAGCTTCACAAGCGCCTCAAAACCAACCAAGAATTGCGCAAATCAAACCTATGAAGAACCCTAATCGCAAATTCCCAAATTCAAAACTAGAGTTCTGCAATTCCCAAATTCAAAACTAGGGTTCCGCAGTTCCTAAATTGAATTTTGTTTTCTGTTTTCAAAAATTTTGTGCTACCTCTTTTGTGATGGCGTCTTCCTAGATTTCTGGCAATTATTGAGGTGTATATCTCAGCTGATAAAATGGTTAATGAAGAAGTTGACTGGTACAGGATCCTTTGTGTGCAATCCTTGGTGTGCAACTCTTGGCTGATGAAGAAACAATTCGAAGACGATATAGGAAATTGGCTCTTACTCTGCATCCTCATAAAAATAAATTTGTAGGTGCAAACTGAAGGAGAGGTCACAGAGTATAGAAGATGATATTTTTTTTTATCTCATTGATGAAGATATATTTGTCTGATGAAGATACATAGGATGAGATTGGAAGAAGAGGTGACAGAGTATGGAAGATGATATTTTTTTTAATTTAAAAATCAAACATTTTTTATATGAAACTTAAAAAACCACGTCACAAAGTTATCTGCATTACACGTCAAGGTTTGTGGCCAGCTCATCAGCACAGTTCACCTAAAACTTAACACCGTTAAGTGCATTTAACGGTAATGGTCAATTTCTTACAATTTTGCACAATTAGGGACTTAATTGGCACAAAAAATAAATCGATGACTAATGTGGGATAAAAATGCGAAAATAAGGACTAACGAATGAGTTTAACCTAAAATTACTTTAGCTGATTTTCATTGATTAGTTTAAAAAGTTGATTGATCTTAAAATATTTTAGTTGGAGTTCAATAATGAAAACAGCTTATGTAAAAATATTTTCACTACGATTTAATGTTACCACGTATAATAAATTTATTTAATTTATATAATTACTTAAAAATCACATTAATAATTATTTATCATTAATTAATAGCGTGAATTTATTTTATTAATTAGTATATCACTCTAAATTATTCTTCTCTCAAATATGCTTTTTTGTTAGGAATAAAATTGAAATTCATGTAGAATTCATAATTTAGCGAGTTTTTAAAACCTACCTAATTTATTGGTATTCACTTAAATAATTTATGTATCATTTTATTTCAATTTTAAGGGGTAATAGTATTTTGGTCTTATCTAACCCTTATATTTTTCAAAAGTAAAAATAAAACTAAAAACTAAATGTGATCACTTTGGTTGGCGACGTTAATATCATCTTTTCATTTTTGTTTTTAGGATTGAATAATTTATGAAATAATTGAATCTTTTTAAAAATATAAAAATTACATTGAATAAAAAACTAAATGGAGAAAAAATATTGACCCATTGATACCAACAAGTATATAACTAAAAAAAAGTACTGTTAAACCTAAATTTCAACTGAAAATAAAAATACATTAAACAGCACCTGCCATGCAATTCATTGTTTGTCTTTCTTTAAGGGTGTATTGAAGAAGAATAAATCCTCAATCAAGTAGATGAATTGAATGAGAATGAAATTCGAATTTAAAATTATAAACCTGAATCCTAGATAGTTGGTTTAGATATCCTTAAATTTAACTATTAAAATCAACAAAATCTTAATTTATAACTGGGATAGTAATTACAAATTTAGATTCTCTTGATTTTTGGTATTATATATTTTTGTTATACTTTGAAAATAAATTGATTTACCGTAATTTTAATATTTTAAAATATATTAAATATTAAAACATTCCAAACATATGTTATGTGAATTTATGAGTAAATACTTTGATAATTACTTGCAAATTTACATAAAGTCCACGTATACATGTGAATATTTAGAAAAACATTACTTTATTTTGATTACCAAGAAAATAAAACATAAGATTTGTAAAGATTAGCTTATTTAAAACGTAAGTCTCATAACATAAATTTAAATAAGTTAAAAAAAACAAATTATATCAAGTAAAGTAAAATTAAAAGATTTTGAATTGACATTGCTCTTCGACGACGTCCTGACGTCCTTTAATTTTGGAAAGTATAAAAGGAAAGCAAATTCATTGAAAACATTTTACCAATATAAATTTCTAATAAAAAATAATTTAATAAGTAAGAAGATGCAATTTGTTTTTTCATTCCTAACTCTAATATATTATTAGAATAAAAAAATGGAACTAAAAACTAATCAACGATTCACGTATTCTAGATAAAAATAAATTAGCAAGAAAAGAAAACCCAATAAAGATAACCAACGTATTAATCTTACTTAAAAAAGAATTTTTTTTTTAGATGATATGAAAGAATCACCGAAAATAAAGCTTTAATTATATATATATGTTCGAAAACGAAAGTAGATGAGACATTATTCCGTTTAAAGGTTTACATGTAAACTTTGGTTATACAGTTAAGTTAGTGTAGTGAATGGCATGTAAAATTGTTTAGTTTTTGTTTCCGTGAAGATAGAGATAAAAATAGCAGGATTGTTCATAAGCAGTGCCTTGGTTTAAGGATTGATGAGGAATGATTGGCTTAGGATAAAAATCAGAATTCATTAGGATGAAAGACAAAGTGTGATTAATTATGAATGATTGGCTTACGATGAAAAGGTCTATTCCCATTGAAAGGGGAACAGTTGATGGGCTTCATTGCAGTGGGATCCATCAGAACCCAAGCTATACATGGAGGAACAGTGGTCACTCCCATTGGGAACCAACACTCGCTCCACAGAATCTAAGTTGGTGTTATCCTGCAGACTCAGGCCTAAGGGCTGCATCAGGGACATCGACGGTGCCTGCACCATTTGATTCAAACCATTCCCAGCTGTGTGCGTCTGTGATGATGACAGAAGAGAGAGAGCACAAGGAGTGTCATGCACCGAATTTGTTGTTGTTAAGCTTTCACAGAACATTTTGCTTCTCGCTCCACAACTTTCTGATAAAGGGCTGCTCCTGAGAAGCGTGTGGCACACAGAAGGAGACGGAAAGGGAATGCTTTGGTTGCTCAGTGCACCTGTGGAGGGATGGTTAACGTTACCGTGTAGGAATGCCACTTGCTTCCCTTCTTTCTGAGAAGATCCTAGAAAAAGCTCTTGATGGTGGTGTTGGTTGTGCAACCTAGCATCTGCAGAGGATGTCACAAGCCCTCCACTCCATGGGGTGCTCATCATGGCACCGGAAGGATACACGTGTGGATTTGAGAATGGTAGCAACTGAGTACCTGAAAAATCTTGAATTTCTCAACTCCTATACTTTATCTCAAGAAAGTAAGTACTTTGTCAACAAAAATGTAGATGCTCGATCAGAATATATCATTATTAGTAATCTAAAGTTTGGTATGATGTACATGAGTGAGAATTTGTAATGTATGCGAAATTAGGAAGAAGGTAAACAAAAGGTTTTTCAACTGTAGTTTTATCCAGGACAAATTATTTTATTGTATAATCCTGTACCTATCACATGTTACGTTAGAAATATGATGATCTCAAATCATATAACAGTTCTGATTTGTATGAACAAATTTTGCAAAGCAAGACACAAGATAAGCATCAAAGATATGGTTTTATGGTTTGAGCGATAATTTCTTGTGGATGACAGTCTAGATCAATCTCTCGAAAGAAGCAACTTCCAAACAAAGTCGAATACAAGCTCTTAAAATGGTAAGCATAAAGTATTATTGTATAAAGTTTTGACTTGCAAAACGTCATTTCAGTCCCCTATGAAGTAAAATGATAGAGAAACGAATAAAAATGGATAGTTTTTCATAAAACGAAGAAGAAAAATAAGAGTTATATGAAGTCAAAGATCAGAATGATTGATGCATAGACTCTGAAGCACATGGGAGTTTACTGAAAATGTTTTTCCTTTTTTATGGTGTATATGTAGTGACATATTTAACTAGTGGCCACTAGATTGTCATGAGCGTGGACATAAATGGACCAAATCAGCCATATCAGGTATGTGGGCAGCGCACTCATTTAGCTAAGTGCATTGTTTCCACATGAAACTTCTTACTCTTTTGAGACTCGTGTACCTATGTGGATGTGTATCTCTAGCTAATACCTGCATGAAATCCACGCATATATGCACATGGGTCCATTCAGATAATGTTGTATTAGAACAACAACTACAACCATAAAGCTTACCTTGGTAATTCGATAAAAAACTACCAGGTCGGGTGTGAGGTTCTGGCTGAGGCTTTCTTCTCCGTCTGTTGTGTCCATCTAAACGCTTTCTGCAGCTTCTTTTTCTCTCATCAAATTGCTCCAGCGAATGGAACCTTCCAAAAACAGACAAGTTTCAGAATTTCAGCAAACTGAGACACGCCAATATGACATGGAAATGGAATGAAGAACATAAAATCAAATGCACAACAAACTAAGCGGTGAAAAATAATTACCACGGATTTACCACAACTACTACAAGCAACATACCCATACACAGGGTATATTAACAGAACAAATCAGGCAAGTCATTCTCTCATATTATGTGTAAACTTCTGTAATTAATTGTGTTCCGTGCACCGGTATATTTTCAGCTTGATTCTCCATGTATATAGCAGAGATATTTGGTTTGTGAAAAGTGCCACACAAAAAGAGTATAAATATATAACGACAAACACCAGGGTTAAGAGCTAGTATTTGTAAACTGCAGTAATCATAATAATTCAAAAGGTTTCGTATGTGTTGAGATTCGTTTTGGTTTAAGAAATCAGTATGGAACGAATCTTTTTCTAATACTCTCCGCAGTACATTCTCTTTCCTAGATTTAATGTGGTTTTAAATTTTTTTAAAAGTAAAAACAAAGAAAATTTTCTATCTTTAGAAAATGAATGGTGAGGAAGTAAATACTAAGAGTATAAAAACCTGCTTCTTCTAAAGAACGCTAAGTGAAGATGCTAATGGTAGGGGAAAGCAAAATAAAGTAATTTGGTGGCGTATGAGTACTTGTGAAGCTAACATGAATAATGGATACGGATGCAATGCAAACGACACAAATTAAATGTGGATGAGGTACAATGAAAAGAAAAGGGGGGGCAAAAACACAAAAAAGAAGAAGCAATAATTAAGAGGACAAACCACAGCTTACAAGCAATCTAGAATTCAATTTCAAGCAAAAGAACAAAAGCTTCAGTATATATGGTATGATATGATACAAACCTGCTACATTGTTGGCAGAACCTTTGCTTGAGGCCACCGATTGTGACCTCTGGGGACTTGGAATGGAGTTCACACACCTTGTGTCGCCTATGATAATCTCTACAATTGCTAAGATCAGAATTGCACCCATCCACAAGGCATGACACAGTCAGGGTTGTGCTGTTAATGGCTCTAGCTCTCTTAGAAGAGCCTGAAGGTGAGGAAGCCACTTTGGAGACTCCAGCAGCAGCAGCAACATCTTTGAACTCAGTGCCAGAATTCCCCACATGACCAAGCTTCAAGTCCACAGAAAACTCCCCCTCCATTCTATAAACTCCAAATCTGTTATGCTCCTCCATTGAGTCTATGTTGGGTATGGAAGCCTTATCCACATCCACCAAATCCCAAGAAGGTGCTTTCAAATTCCAGTCCATAACAAAAAATAATAGAGAAAAATAAAACTCCAACCCCCCCTCCCCACCCTTTGTATGGTTTCCTTCTATATGTGCTTATGTACCATAGGTTCAGAATTGCATGAGGAGCAACAGAAAATTATGCAGTGAGGTTGTATTGCATAAATAGTGAGACAGTAAGGAGAGGCAAACTTAAATTAAGAAGCCAAGTGAAAAGGGCATGGGTAAAAGTCCAATTGAAGAAGAATGGAAAGTGATAGAAGATGATGATGATAGAGGGGGAGGAGGAAATCAAGAAAAACTAGACAGACACAAACAGGCAATTATAAGACAAACACATTGGACAAGTTTTTGTCCGTACTAGGAAGAAAGAAAGGGTTAAATTTTAAGAAGAATTAAATAAGTAAATAAAGACATGACCGCCTAGAGTTAATGAAGTAGTAGGAAGAGTTCCAAGGAAAATGGAAGCATAAATTGAGAAGGTTACCAAAGAAGGCACAGTGAAGCAACTAGAAAGATAAAAGTAGAAAGGAAATAAATATAAATAATAAATAAACAGTGATTGAAAGAAGGAAAGGAGAGAGTACTTGCAGTTGCAGACAAGAGCAGCAATAGGATGCTCACTTCTTCCTTCACCGACCAGTGGTTGCCTGACATGGATTCCATGAGTAGCCAATGGAGTGAATGAAAAAAAAAGAGGTTATTTTGATTATTTTATAGATGAATGAGGTAGAGGTTTTTGTGAGTTAGGTGAGAGGGAATCCCAAAAACCATACCTGTTAGAGAGTTAAAGGATGTGAAGTCATGGATTTGTGCATACAGTGGAGTGGATAATGTATTGAAAGTTGATACTGAAGAAGGAGGAGAGAGAGGCAAAAAGGTCTGGATGATATGCTCCGTCTTAGAAGTTGAACCAAATATTTTAATATTTATTTTTTCCAAATATAGGGGCTTCCTCACCTCCTCCAGTGAGTGTAGTAGGTTGAGAGAGAAAGAAAGGAAGATGGATAATAAGGACAGCCTGTTGGTTGCTTTCAACTTTTATGAGTCAGGAAAAAGAAGTACAAAGAATGGATGCTCAAGACAAGGCATGTGGCATTATGTTTCACATTTCATGGCATGTCTTTCCCCCCTCCTCCTCTCTTTCCTTTCTTTTAATCTAATTATTTACCTTAATCCCTTCAAATATCTTCTTTCTCTAATACCTTAAAAGGGATAATTAACACTATTATTTGTGATGATTAAACTAATCTAAACACATGAAGAATGTAAAATTTGAAAGGTTGTGGTAAAAGTGGTGGAGTGGAGTTTGTTGGGAGAAGTGTAATGATGAGTGGTGTGGTGGGTCCATGTAGTAGACGTCCACTTTTAATTTTGAGGGCTCCAGGTTTTGATAGTTTGCTGATTTAGGCCACAACAAGCATGCCACCCTATCAAACCTTCATATGCCATAACCCCTCCAGCATGTGATCATTTTTAACCTTTCTGCCATCTTCATGTCAATTCTGCTGTGGGGACTGTAGCATTTATTACCATCTTCACACCATCCATCTTTCCAGATACACTACACACACATCCTTATTTTTCAGTCAAACTTTTCATTTTACACAACTCCCATTTTTCCTCTACATCTTTATTTTTGTTCTTTAATAACCTTCTCGTCACGTTACATCACTGTTCGCTATGCTGCTCTAAGATTGTGTTTCTGCATCCATCACATATCTCTGTGTGCTGTGTTTCCTCCACTTAATTATTTTTTTCTTTCCTGTACCGTTAAAGTAATAATCGTTTATTATCATTCCAACGTTTCTTTTCGCTTCTTCAATCTTTAACCCATTCACATCATTTGAACAAGTGTGTAAGATGTCGCTTTCTTGCAACAATTAAGTTTCCAATTGAAATTAAGAAAACAAGTGTAGATGAAAATAATGGAATATGACTAATCGTTGAATATTTCGAACACGAAGGTCCTCCTGTAGGAATGCATTGATCAATACAAATTAACGAGACCAGACGCATTGACTTTAACTTTTAAGGCTAACTCAGTGGAAGGGCTTTTCTTCTACTTCAACTTTGGTTGAATGTTTACTCTGTGTATATTATTTTATAGATACATAAAGTTATCTTTGTATATCTGCAAATATTTATAAATATGCAGTAGGTTTTAGGTTGGTGTCCAAATGTTCTATTAAAAGGTTGAATACTTTTTTTTTTTTTTATATATGAAAGGTTTATTTAATGTGATTTTAAATTATTTTATCTTTAATTTAGTCTTATTTTATTTAGAGTTAATGTTTTTTTATCTTGATATTGTTATAGCATGTAAATGATTTTAGTCTCTTTTTTTTTTTAACTTTTACTCTCTCCGTTTCCATTTACCACATTTGTTTTTATTATCTCCATAAAGAGACATGGAGGTGTGGTGAATAAATAAATAAAAAAAAGTAAAAAGTTGAAGCAAATTATGGACATTTGACACTTGTCCATAACAATTTATAAAAAAAAACATTAATTTCTTTTAAAATTGAAATTTCACATCGATTAATTCTCAAATATTAAGACAAAAAATGTATTAAACTTAATTTTAATAGTTAAGGGCTTTTTAATTTTTTTAAATGATCTGAAAATAGTATTAAGTTGAAAGTTAGTCATGACTATCTAGTTATGAGTATGATGTGAGGATTGATATACTATATTATATATATTTTTTTTAAAACACATTTTTGTAAATCTAATTATTGAGCAATTCATAATTGATAAATATTTTTTTTTATGATAAGAGTGATTATGGATATAAAAGTTTTAATTATGGTAAGATTAATTCTGTAACTACACAAATTATTGAAAAATTGATTAAATTTAAATAGCTTGATTAACTATTTTAAAAAAAGTGTGAATTAGTTAAAAGAATTTTATAAATAGAAATGGTGGGAGTATTGTTTTTTATTTTTAAGCTGAACTTCATAATGAATTTATTTTGGTGCCACTACAAAAAGTTTGTTTTGTTTGGAGATATTTTATGGAAGTTATAAAATTTTTCACAAATTAACATTATTTAATACGGCTATAATGAGTTGTCTATTGAACAATAATTACGGGGGTTTTAATTTTTTTAAGAGGTTTATTACACTCAAATTTTTCAAACTTTTTCATTTTTCTCCAAATTTTGAAACCTAAACGCCACACGTTTCAAATTTTTCCAAATTTCTACTTAACCTTCTCATTCATCAAATCTGGTGTTCTAAGTTCATCTTACCAATGTTTGTCTCCATCATCGCTCATCAGTCAAGCTTCAACAATTGCGCTTGTCGGCCACGGTTCAACAAACCAGTGTGCTCGTCAACCTAGGTCTAACAAACTTATGTACAAGCTTCTTCTCTCTCTTTTTTAGGTGGGACATATTTTTCTTTTAAGTTTAGGTTTTGGAATACAAATGTTGTTCAATGTTGTATTTCACTCTAAGCAAACCAGAAAACCTTCATCGATCTCCTTTTGAAGTTTAAGCTTTGGAATTTAAAACTCAGTCTATCCTGTAATTTGTTGTTTATTTTTGCAAATGGGTCGTTGTTGGAGTTTAATGTGGGAAGTGAGTTGGTTGCATTTTAGTGTGTGTGTTTTATTATGTTTCGCATTTGGTGTGTTCTTGGTGTTTGGTGTGACGCCCGGGCACTGAGAGGGTGGGGAGTGATCGCCGGTGCAAGAGGCACGGACAAGGAGCGGCTCCTGGCAGGCTTCTAGTAGAAGGGGCACATAGACGAATCGAACATATATCGAAATGAGAGAGATCTAGAGACTGTATAGGTATGCGACTATACAGTTGAAGGATATCTTAAGGGAATTGATTTTGTTCGACTGATGGTGCCCTTAACCTTTGTAACTTGTTACAATATTTTGACTAGGTCTGATTATTTTGTGGACTCTATGGGAAAGGAATGCATTGTTGTTCATGCTTATATTTTTTATTTCCCTTTGTAATCAAATTACTAAAATTTTTAAAACACACGCTTTAGAAGCTTAATCAATTCTATAATTGAATTGGTTGCTTACATGTGATGTTAGAGTAGTGCAGCGGAATGGTTAACGTGTACAACAAGTCAAAAGGGGGTGAATTGGTTTCTTATCGCAAATAATACCTTTAATAATTTTCTCGTAGAATATAAATTCCTTAATACCAAATTAAACAAATAAAATAGTAAGGAAGAGAGAAAATTGGACAAGTGATTTTTATATTGGTTCCGATCACACAGATCCTACGTCTAATTATTAATCTCAATCGAGAATTAACACTTCATTATCACAAACCAACAAACTGTTACAATCACAAAGAAAATAAAATAGTTTAAGGTTAAAACATCTATATGTTACCCCAAGAGATGAAACTCACTTCCCTTGAAACCCAGCAAGGATGAACACCTCCTCTGAATGTTTCACAAAGGATGAGCACCTCCTTTGAATCTTCACAAAGGATGAACACCTCCTTTGAATCATCACAAAGGATGACATGCTTTCAACTCAACAACAAAAATAACACCCAATCACACTCCCAGTGAAAGTTCTTGCTCTATGCCAACACCAAGTTCTTAAAGCCAAAACAAAAAGGTTACACAAACCCTATAACACGCTTATTGAACAAGGTTGTACCCAAATCAAATTAATATGCAATTAAAATGTAGTATAAATGAGGAAGTGACTCCTAGTTGTCTCTCAAGGACCAACATTTGGTTTAGTCATTAGATCAAACATGTAGTGGAGGGGGGGGGGGGGGGTTGTGGACAGTTTTTGAATGGAAATTAAAATTACTAAAACACGAATTCAAACACAAATTGAAAACGGTTTGTCAGTAGCTCAATTGCATTGTTCCCAATCACAGATTAACAAAAATTACACACTCCTTTAACTCCTAATCCAACATGAATTAACCAACTAATTAAACACTAATCATGTTTTCATAAAAGCAAATTAAGCAAACGCAATGCTTATATTCAATCAATTATGCACCACACAATTTAACCAACTAAGAAAAGTGTTAGAAATAAAGTGCCTTATTTCTCAACACCAAGAAGGGGAGAGGGGGGGGGGGGGTGAATTGGTGATTTATAAAAATGAATGATTTTAAAATCTTTTTGCAAATTTAGAATGATCTTTAAACTTTCTTGCAATGTAAGTAAAGCGTGTATTCTATGAAAGTAAAAGAGATAATGAAAGAGATACAAACAACGAACTTATATTGGTTTGGCCTCAATGCCTACATACAATTTCCCTTATCAAACTTAGATTGAAGGATCTTTCACTATAATGATTTGAGTTTTACACCAAAGGTTTTACAGAGCTCTCAAATGTAAACATCTTTCCCACTCAATAATCAAATATAAAAAGAAAACACTTGCGCAAAGAACTACAAGTCTTCACTGCAGAACCTTTTGAGAACACCTCTCAAAGTCCAAGAACTCCTCGTTCTTCTTCCTGTCACACACTAACAGGGCAGCACAATCCAAGATTGTAGAATATACGTTCCTGATCAATGTAGAAACACCTCAGTAGTGTAGATGGTGATCAATCAGTCACATTCGCAATGTTTCTTACAAGAATCCTTCAAGTTTCTTCCAATTCTTCAATTCTTGATTCTTGGAGCGTCTCAAAAATCTGCAAAACTTTTCTCAGATCAAAGATATCAGATATGAAAGTGTACGAATGATCAAAAGTTTTTAGAATTGCATGTAAACGTCAATTTATAGATTTCATCATGACATACGCAAAATAATCAATGACGTTAGTAATGTAATCGATTACATTAAAATCAGATGTAACATAATTACATCTAACATAGTTCTAATTGAATGCATAATTAATGTAATCGATTTACATTAAATGCTAGTCAAACATATTTAAAAATATGACCGTTATAACGGTTATGAATTAGCCTGAAAATAGTTTTCATAGATTAACAAACTTAATTGATTACATAAATAATGTAATCAATTAAGCTTTTCACTTAAATAGATTTTTGATAACTTTTTCTCTTTAAAACTCATCTACAACACATTTCAACAAGATGTTTGCCAAGGTACGAGTTTTAATCGATTTAACACTTAATGTACTCGATTCTAAACTTGTTGTTTTGCCACAGTTTAATGTTTAAGTTGAATCTTCAATTCTTAGGATTTGGTGATTTTTCTGAGAAATAATTGTGTTTGTTTTGATGTGTTTAGTGTCATCTATTATGCAATGGTATGTTCTGGTTTGGATGAATGTTTGTGATGTGCTTATGGAGCTTTAATTGTTTCAAATGTGTAATGTGGAACCTTGAGTTGGAGAATTAAGAATGTTTTGAAAGTTTGCATTGAAATTGTTATTTTAGCTTTCAAATTTCTTCCTTTTGATGTTGAACAAGTTTCTTTAGTGAAAACATGTTAAGCTGAGTTGAATTGAATGATCAAAAGTGTCAAATTTTAAAAATCACAGGTTGAGTTGTGGATAAATGCAGAAAAATCTGAAAACCTGATTTGACGCTGAGGGCCCTCTACTGAGGGGCGCCCAACGCCTGATGGGAGGACTCATGGCCGAGTCGCGGACTGCACATATTAGGCCTTTTTAGGCTCAACCCACTTAAGCCCAACTAAACCCCCTAACCCTAAAGCACTCGCCCAAGTCTTTCATTCTCATGCACACTCATTTTATACGCCTAAACCTTATGCCCTAAGCTCTCTCTCACTTTCCTTCATCCTTCCCAAAAACATAAATCACTCCATTCACTTAAACTCACATTCACTCATAAAATTGGGGTTGGTTTTGTGTTGTTGTTGCTACTACCCATTTAAGTACTAAGCTTCTCAACTCTAGTTTCATCTTTCAAAGCTTCTATTCTCCATTCAAGTAGGCATTTTCGTTTGTCTTTAAAGCTTTCTGTTTTGATGATTTTTTATTTACATGCATTAGACAATGGTTGCAGTTAGTGTTTGAACTGAATTTGATGGACCATTGATTGTTGAATTTTGTGGGAAGCATCTGCGTTGGACAATAGGCCAGGTAGGGCGTCATTTTTATTTATTGATGCAACATTGAGGGCCCTCTTAGGGGCGTTCACCGTCAGCGAGTCTGATCATGCTCTGAGTCTGAGGGCCCTCTATTAAGGGGCGCCCAACATCGGTAGAGGAGTTGATTGCATCTCTGAGCTGCACTTTCAAGTTTTGAATGTCTATGCTTGACGTCTTTTCTCATGAATTATTTAGTGTAGAAACTATGTTTTGTCATGTGAAATCATATCTTTGACTTCTTATTTGGTATAATTGAATCATTATTTTGTTTACTTATTAGTGTTTTGTGTTGTGTATATTTTTGGTGCAGATATGGCTTCCTCATCAGGTTCAAAATGCATTAAGACTACTACTGCTCAAACTGAGAAAGGAGGGAAAAAGGAAAAAACAAGCTTATTCCAACAAGTTTCTCTCCCACATGCATGAAAGGAATTTTGAAGCGGTGCAAAACCGCAGGTTACTGATGGAGAGAAAAGTTGGTTTGAGACCTCTCATGGCTCCACAATTTGAGAGGGAGTTGAGCAAAAGGCAATGGGAGCAATTGGCCTCTTACCGCGCACGAGCTAACATTGCGGTGGTTAAAGAGTTATATGCAAATGCAAGGAGCTATGGTGGTGAAGAAGTGATGTACACGAGTTATGTTAGGGGCAAGAGGATCCCGTATGATGCTGGCACTATTAACACATTCTTATCTACTGAATGACATGAAGACTCTAGCCAGTGTCAGTTCTCTTCTTTGATGGAGGAAGACGTTAACTTTGCTAAAGTGGAGCGAACATTGTGAGTTCAAGGGGGGAACTTTTAGAGAAATAGGCATGATATGTCTATTCACATCAGGAGGTCATTCCTCATGCCCTTAGCCAAATACTGGATGGCATTTACTCATGCCAATATTCAGCCTTGCTTTCATCTGTCGGACATCACCATGCACAGGGCCATTTTTGTCTACTGCATCTTCAAAAGGTTGAACATTAATATGGGCCAGGTGATTGTAAATGAAATTAAACAATGTGCTCACTCCTTAAGCAACAAGTCTCCTCTAGGGTACTCGTCTTTGATTACGCATCTCTGTGAGTTAGCAAGGGTGAACACATTTGTTCCTCCATTTGAGAGGCCTAGGAAGAAGATATTGCATGTTGGATGAAGAAGGGTTGCCAGTTCCACCACCTCAGCCTCCTAGGGTCCATAGAAGACCTCAACTTGCCCAGCCAGATCAGCCTCGAGGTGATCATTTTCAGATGGGAGATATGCATATGGCATTAGTGAATGCCAAGTTTGAGGCATTATACAAAGGTCAGTGATAACAGTTGATTTTATCGTTATCCGTGATTCAATTTTGGTACTAAATTAACCCTTTTTGACTTTGAAGCTTGCTTAAACTCTTGTTTTTAGTTTATTTTTGTGAATAAGAGAGTTGAGGTTATACTTGATGATTTTTATCACTAATTCCCTTGATTTTGTAGGTTATTGGAATGGATTACAAGAGGAGTTAAAGTATCAAGAAGTTGGAACCCAGGAAGGACAACAAAAGCACCAGAAGAGAATGCTATAGAAGGTCGCAGGATGCTTGGTTGCACTTTTCTAGGGCCTTGGGTGCAGGTGCTCACGCAAACACGCTTGGTTGCCCTATTATGGGTCCATCAGTGCCAAGTAGTTCACACCAGCGCTTGCTTGCCCTCTGAGGGGTGCTGAGCGCCAGATTCCACGTACCCCATAATGCCTGGTTGCCGCTTCCAGGGCCCTGAGCGCCACTCCTCCCGCAAGCTCGCTTGGTTGCCCTAAGTGGGGACATTGAGCACCAGCGTGTTAGGCCTTTGGACTTGTTTAAGATCTATTTAAGGACCTTTACGCCTTAGGGTTTGTATCTTTTGACGAAAGAAGCGTAGAAACACATTTTTCGACCCTTTGGAGGCGAATTTAGATGCGGGAGCTTCCCTCTTTAGTTTTTAGGTTTTCTTTTATTCATTCTTCCATTGTACACCTAGGTTTTCCAAGACGATGGAGAACTAAACTCATTTTTTGTTGGGGAAGATGTAACCTCTAAACTTTCATGTATTTGAATATTATTTGAATTCTTTTATGCTTTTTTCATTAATGGTAGTGATTTTCTCCTTTACTCAATGCTTGTTATATTTTGATCACTCATAGCATGGTGTTTGGAATTATTTGTTATTGGGAAATACCTAGAAACCATGATCTAGAGAAATTCCCCCAAAAGAAATATTCCCTAGGGATAGGGATAAGATGTTTGGTTGTCTTAAGGTTCTATTCGTAATGCAGAATTGATTATTAGGGATGCAAGGGATTGTGGTATAATAATTAAGGATAAGCTTTTTACGGCGGGGGATTGGGTTCTAAGTAATTTAGAGAGTGACGTTAACAATTTAATGAAGAAGACGAATTCTTATATGCATGAAGGTAAGTACGGTGAAATTTAAATCCCAACAACATTATCATCTCATATTATCAACATCATCCATTCACTCTTGTGTCTAGCCTCAATTGATCATATTTTACATTCTGTTATTAGGTTTATCTTTATTGCATTTAAAAACCCATAAAATAGTTTTTCAGTCGTAATTAGTTAAGTAATCACATGATTGTTTAGTGTCGTGAGTCTATTGGGAAACGATACTTGGTCTTACTAATTATTATTACTTGATATAATTCGATACACTTGCCGATGTCTTAACAGGTCAGCAGACATTACTGAGGATTATGACTTCTGCCTTCCCTGATCGCCAGTTTATGTCTCTGAATGACTTTCGAGTTGAAGTTGCATGGCTTGGGGACCAGGCCCAAGGTAGTGGACGAGGTGGCACGTCCGGAGCCAAAACTATGGATGAGGATGATGAGGATGATGAGGATGATGCAGAGGATGATGAGGACTATGAGGATGATTCAAATGACATCAGAGGATGAAGATTATTCAGATGACAATAGAGGATGTGCAGGATTCAAGAGACAACATCTCCTGATGGATGCTGCTAGACCAGGATATTTCTTTTGCTTTATTTTATGGTTGTTTGAACTTTGTTTATTTTGTTTTTAATTTTAGTTGAGTATTGTACTTGGTTAAATGAATAGTTTGATCCAATGGTTTGGTTGTTTGATTGTAAGAAGTATGATTATCTTGTGTTTGCTTTATTTTATTGTGAGTGATGTTGAGTTAATGATTGGTTTAACTCTTAAGCATAAATGGTGGATGCTCATAGTTGTTTAAACTGATAACAGTTGAAAAACCGATTGCCTTTAAGCTTCTGTGCGAATGTAATGCATAATTAATTGTTAGGGAGACAAGACATTGTAAACTAGTAATTAAGAGTAAGCTCTCTTCACCGAGACATCAGGTTTAGGGTAAATTAGAAAGTGACATTGACATTAATGAAGGAGTTTAATTCGTAATTACATAAGAGTGAATAGGATAAAGTCGGAAACCCTAACAACATAATTCATCCATAGATCATTCACCAGCGTATTCTTTTGGTCCATTGATCAACAACTGCGTTCATGTTTATTTTTTGTTTTGCATTCTAAACCTAATTTTTGTTCTCAAGTCTTAAATAATCAACAAATTATATGATTGTCTAGGCCAATGAGTCTCTAGGGAAAACGATACTTGGTCTTACCATTTATATTACTTGATACAATTCGAGACACTTGCCAGAGTCTTAACAAAAACAGATGCATGGTTCCAATTGTGATTGATGTGCTTAGCAGGATGTGTATAAAATATTGGAACTTGAGTTAACCTGTGAGAGGTTGGGTTCGGGAGTTTATTGTTGAATATTGTTGAATGCTATTGCTTTGGAATTATGGTTGATTTTTCCTGAGTTTTACTGTCGAACTATTTGCTTGTTTGTTACAAATGATCAAGGCCATTTGTTCTTCTCCATTGTAATCCAATGCCAACATGGTAACCCCAAAAGAGAAAAATATTTGTATCCTTTGAACCTTGAGATGAATGTGAAAAAATCGTTGAATCCTTTCTTTGAGTTGAGTAGAGTATGTATGTATGGTACAAGAGAAAGGTTCAAGTTTGGGATTTGTTGAGATTGTTGATAAGGGGAGCACAAGTTTAGCTTAACCCACAATCTCAGTAATATCTGTGATTTTGATAATGACAACACAAAATTAATAACATATGTGTATTACGTGTTACATGTTCTGTGTTTTACATGTGTTTACATAATTAATAACACATATGTTTTTCATTATTGTGTTAAATCTGTTTAAGGATATCTGAGAACATGATTGTGTTGTTCATTGCATATCACTGTGTTAAATAAGTGATTTTATATGTGTATGCATGACATATGATTTTGGAAAAGGAAAACCACAAGCACTTTGGTTGAACTTTAAATGTGTGGCAAAACAACAGTTTTAAGTCGATTACATTATGGGGTGAATCGATTAAAACTCGTGTGATTGCACAAACTTTTTTGATGTGTGCTATGAGATTTTTCAAAGAGAAAAGTTTTGAAAACTGTTCTAAAAGATTTCGCTTAATCGAATGCATGCGATCTTTATTCGGATAAGTTAGTTGATGTTTTGGAGAAACCGTTAAAAGCTTGACATAACTAACATAACGATCATATTTTTAAATGTGTTGACCAAACATTAAATGAAAGTCGATTGCATTATTTGTACATTCAATTAATTGCTTTCATTGCTGCTAAGCTATTATAACTGATTGTTGTATTCCATTACGTTAATAGCTAAGTCGATTAAATTGCGTATGATATGTGTTATATTATAAATTGATGCAAATTTGAATTCTGTAAGAACTTTTGTGATTCTATCACTTTCATATCTTTTACAAAAAGCTGTGTGATCTTACAGAAAGAGGAAATGCTCCAAGAATCAAGTTTGACCGTCGTGATCAAGGATTTTGAGATTTTTTGTGGAGCAAGGCTGTTGTGTTTCAGAAGTCTAATCAATCTGCACATTTGGGTGTTTACTGCACGATCAGGATTTGCCATCTTTTGAAGATTGGTTTGAGTTCCCTGTTGTGATTACAGGAAGAGCAACGTGTGGTGTTCTTGACTTTGAGGGTGCCTCAAAGGGTTAGACGGCAGGAGAGGGGATTCTTGTTGTTGGTCTTGTTGTGTATTCCCTATATTTAGATCAGAGGGTTAGGAAGGTGTTTTACATTTTTCACGTGAGGTCTTCTATAAAAACTTGTTGTAAAAACCTTGATCTTTATAGCGCATTTGCTTCCCGTGGTTGGAAGGACACTGGTTGTAGGCAGGTTGGCCGAACCTGTATAAAAACACAATTATTGAACTTTTTTATCTCTACTCTCTTTTATACATTCGATTAAGTTCTTTGCATATTCGATTAAGTTTCCGCTGCATTGCTAATCTTTTAACTTACGATTCAAGAAAAGTGTAAAGGCATCACATTTTGTGAAAAAGATTTAAAAGCTTTTGTTTTTACACTTCGAGAATTCACCCCCCCCCCCTTCTTGGTGTGAGAAATTAAGTCATTCTATTTTAACAATTGGCACCACAGCTGGTTTTCATAAAATTGAAAAACTAATCGATTACTATTTCCGTTTAATCAATTGATCTTGGAAAATGGCCTCTTCTTCTCAAACAAGAAGGACAAGTGAATCTGCTTTTGAACTTGTGCATGTTGCTTGCAATGTTAAGTCAAATTCCATTACTAATGGCTTTTTTGAATCTTTTGAAATTGGTCTCTTGCGAAACAAGAAAAAGTGTGTTGATGGATTGGGATCCAGAGTTGAAAGAATAAATCTGCAGGCTGAAAAGTTTATGAGATTCCTCAATAAGAAGAAGAGTCAGAAGCATCAAAATGATAATAAATAAAATGTGTTTGGAAGTGATCTCATCATGATGGCCAAATCTAGTACGACAAAAAAATGTTTGAAACAAGGAGCAAAAGGCTCTGTGTGGTATCTGGACAGCAGATGATCAAGACACATGAATGGTGTTGAGATTGTTGATAAGGGAAGCACATGTTTAGCTTAACCTACAATCTTAGTAATATCTGTTTTTGATGATGACAACACATAGTTAATAACACATGTGTGATCTGTGTTACATGTTTTATGTTTACAACAAAAATTCTGAACCTCTTCTCGAACCAACAAGAGACCAAGAGGGAATAAATTATCTAGAGAACCTTCTTTAGAGAAAATTTCAATGGCTTCCCAAACTGGTGAAGGAGGTGTGGAGAACAATGCTAGCAGGCGCACCTTGGTAGATTATACTACATTTGTTGGCCCTCATCATTTTAACAACATTGCAAAGCCAAGGGTCAACACTGCAAATATGGACATGAAGCCTACTTTGATCCACCTTGTGAAGAGTAACCAATACAATGGACTGTCTCATGAAAGTCCATATGAGCACCTGACTACCTTCAATGAGATATGCAACACTGTGAAAATAAATTGGGTGCCTGATGAGGCTATAAAACTAAGCCCATTCCTCTTTTTTCTTGGAGGTGATGCTAAATTATGGTTAAACTCTTTTCCTAAGAACAGTTTCACAAGGTGGGAAGATGTGGTGACAAAATTCTTGAACAAATACTTCCCACAATAAAAAATCAACAAAGGGAAGCAAGAGATCTCTTCTTTTAGGCAAGACATGGAAGAAACCTTGGGACAGGCGTGGGATAGATACAAAAGCCTTCTGAGAAAGATGCCTACCCATGGTTTTGATGAAGGAACGATAGTCATTCTTTTCATTGGAGGTCTTGGGTCACAAACTAACTTGATGCTGGATGCCTCAACTGGAGGCAATATCAAATGCAAGACCCCTGATGAAGCCTATGAGTTGATTGAAAATATGGCTGCCAATGATAATGATATGCAGAATGAAAGAGGAACTCCATCCCAACCCAAGGGGGTTCTACAATTACAATCTTATGATGCCTTACTTGCTCAGAACAAGATCATCACTCAATAATTGAAGGTCTTGACAAAAAGAATGTTGCAGCCACAAATGGAACTTCAGAATGTGGCACAGGTTCAACAACAACTCTGTGAGCTATGTGGTGGTGACCATATTAATGGTCAATGTGCAGTGTCCGAGAATCTTAATGAAGAAGTCAACTACATGGGCAACCAGAACCAGTTCCGTCCCAATAATTATAATCAAGGGTGGAAATCTCACCCAAGCAATGGACATGGTCAATTTGGGCAACCTGGTGGACAATTGAATAGGCCACCACAATAGCAACAACAACAGTGGCAGCAACAAGCCTCTTTGACCGACAGAACCACAAGGCTTGATGAAACCCCCCAACAATTCATGCAAGCAACTCTGTCCACCCAGAAGATGCTGCTATCAGGAACTTGGAGATACAGTTGCCAGATAGCCAAACAATTGAAGGAGATGCCTTTCAAAGACTTTGGGGCTAATACTGAAGTTAACCCCAAAGAAGAATGTAAGGAAATTGCAAGTGTGGAAAAAGAGGGAGAAAAAGAGGAGAGTAAGAGAAAAGAGGAGAAAAAAAATGAAGAGAGAGAGAAAGAAAAAGAAGGAAGAAAAGAGGGGAAAGAAAAAATTGAGTTGGAAAAAGAAGACAGAAAAGGAAAAAATGTGTTGTTAGAAGAAAAAGAAGAGAAAGAAAAAAAAGGGAGAAGAGGTTGAGAGGGGAAAAGAAAAAATTAAAAAAATTGAGAAAAATTCGCACTACCCTGAAAAATATTCCATGCAACCAGGGTGTTTTGATAAGGTCTCCAAGGAATTGGGGATAAAAATTCCTGTGACAGAAGCATTGCAACAAATCCCTGAATATGCCAAGTTCTTGAAAAAGCTCCTCAAAAGGGAGAAATATTTAAAGGAAGAGATAACTGAGACACGGGGGGATTGTAGTGTGATCTTGAAAAAGGCACTTCCTCCAAAGGTTGAAGATCGAGGGAGTTTCACTATTACATGCACTATTGAAAAACACAAAATAGGAAAAGTCTTAATTGATTTGGGGTCCAGTATCAATTTAATGCCCTTAACTGTTCTTAAAAAGATTGGTGTTCTGGACGCTAAGCCGACAAGGATGTCTCTTCTTATGGCAGATGGATCCCTCAAAAGGCCTTATGGCGTGGTGGAAGATGTAGTGATGCAAATCATCAACTTGAGATTCCTGGCAGATTTTGTGGTGTTAGAGATGGAGGAAAATGTAGAGATCCCTATTATTCTTGGAAGGTTGTTCAAGAAGACGACCAAAGTAATCATCAATGTTGATGAGGGTACCATAACTCTCAAGGACCAAGAAGAGGAGGTGATTTTCAATGCCTTAAATCCAGGGCATCAAATCCAGGGGAAGAAAACTAGTCCCAAAGCTACATCCAAAGATGCACCCGGGACTAGTACCAAGGTGACCAAATCAAATAAGAAAGGTAAAAAGTGTTTTCTGTCACAAGTGAAAGATGAGGAAAAAGACAGCAAAGGAGCAGGTGTTCACCAAAATCCTCTGAAGGAACATGAAGGACTGAGACCAGGCTTGCCTGTGCAGTTCAACAAAAAGCTTTGGGTTGTGAAAGAACTCAGAGCTGATGGGCTTATAGAGATTGAATCTCCAACTTCAAGGAGAACCAAAAAGGTGAACAAGAAGCTGCTAAAGACCAGTTGGTGCGCTGAAGGAAAGGATGACACCAAACTATAAGATTTAACATGAACTTATTAGGTCAAGCTAGTGACGTTAAAGAAGCGCTTGCTGGGAGGCAACCCAGTTTTTAATTTTTTTTAGTTCTGTGGTGTGATTTTTGTTTTGTAGCTGTGACAACATCTACTGAAGGATGCTAAGAAGATTCAACTATCAGCATCTACTGATTGATGCTGAGAAAGACTGGGTCAAGCTAGTGACGTTAAAGAAGCGCTTGCTGGGAGGTAACCCAATTCTCTGAACTTTACTTTTTAATGTTTAATTTTTATTTTTGCTTTATTTTATTTTATTGTGCTCTACTTAAATGAACTGAACTGCCTTGATTCAACTGTGCTCTATTTTTTGATGAGTATTGCTTTATGAGATTCTAGTGTTTTATTGATGTTGAGATGATGCATGATGTGATTTAAGAGATGACTCACAATATGTGAAATAGGTGCTTGAGATAAAATTTGATTGAGATACTGAGCAAGATGTTTTTCTGAATTTTAGAACTTGTGAGTTTACCTGTGACAGTTTTGGGCTTCAGAGTTGTTTGTGAATAATTGTTATCACCTTGAAAGCATGAATGATTTTGCCTAAATTTTCTATGATTGAACTGATTGCTTGCAGGTTTCATATGATCAAGGCCATCTTTTATTATCTCTTATTCTTTTGGCCTTCACATAATTTTTGCCCACTGAAAACAGAACAATTTGTTCTAACCTTTGAACCTTGAACCCTATGCATGTTTGAAAAACCTTTTTGAAAAATCTTTACCTTGAGTTAAGTTGGGAACATTTGATGAGGTACTAATAAAGGTTCAAGTTTGGGGTTGATAGGTAACAACCCACTTCTCTAGGCAGTGAGCAAATAAAAAGCTAAAGCAAAGGCAAAAGAAAAGAAATGAAAAGACAAGGAAAATAAAAAGAGCTCACTGTAAGGGAAAACTTGGAAAAAGGAAGAGATTTTGTTCTTAAATGTTTAATTCACAAATGTCTCTCTTGACTCAAGGAACTTTGTTGTTTAGAAAACCAATTTCCTTCTTAGCCCAGCCAAGTTACAAGTCATGAAAAGCCCTTATGATGATTACTTGCTTGTGAGTATGTTTGATTGTGGTTAAATAAAAGGCAAAATTAATTTGTGTGACATTGTGATAGCAGAGTGAAACACCTCACTATACACCTTTGAGTTGAGTGAAACACTTTTGAGTGCTTGAGTGAAACACTTTCCTTGGTGAGGAGTGATTCTTTGAATTTCTGATTGCATCTCTACTTGGTTGCTTTATTATTCTTAAGGATAACACGTGTTGAAAATGTATGAGCATCACATTGACTTTGATTGAATTAAGGAATCTGCACATCTTAACTGAGATCTTTATTCTGAATTGATAAAAATGACTCTTTGTCTTGAAAAAAAAAGTTTTGAAAAAGGTTGAGTCATTGTAGTGATTGTTCTGAAGAGCTGAGTTACATTTTGTTTGCTTCAGGACAAGAAAAGTTCTAAGTTTGGGGTTGTGATAACGGTTTAAAACATCGTTATTTGTGATGTGATTTTGATACTAAAAGCATCATTTTTCACTTAGAAACTTGCTTGGACTCATGCTTTTTCATTAAGTTGTGTGAATAAGAGAATTGAGGTTGATTTTAGTGGTTGTATGACTCATTTCCATTTTTTTGACAGAGATTGAGGTAATACTAGAAGAAGAGATGAAAAACTAAGAAGATGGAGCTCAGAAGGGCGTAAAAAGGCACTTGGAGGAGGGAAAACACAAAGCTTGGGCGACCAGAGCCAAAGCTTGGGCGATCAAAATCGACGTCCACCGCCCGAGCGATGGCCTTCGCTCCCCGAGCGGCGGGGCCTCGAAGCTTAGGCATCCAATTTTGACGCCTGGGCCTTACATGAGCTGTTTTGGCCGTTTGGGTGGTCTCCCTAGACGCCTAGGCTTTGAATTTCGTGGACCGGGCCCTATTTCTGCTTTGTTTCAATTCTTTTGGACCGGACCCTGTTTTAGCATGCCTCTGACACTATTTAAAGGAACCTAGGGCTCTATGTTTTGCATCCCTGGCAGGGAAAAGCATAGCAATACACTATTTTCCCAATTCTTAGGCTTCCATTCTCATGAGAGCCGTGAGATGATTTGCTATATGTGTAAATCTTTTTTGTACTTCATAAATCGTCTCACCAGCTTTCATCCTGAATAGTTCATACTCTTGTTTAAGGGAATTTGATGAGTCGATATTTTATTGATTTCACTTAGCTTATTGTACCGAATTTAATCAGGGAATTGTGCTTAATTGTCCGGTATTTTCCTGTTTTTTCCTAATTATGCTTAATTTGATCGGAAATTCTTACTTTAGTTAATTTGAATTTTCTGAGCTGATTATTTGCATTTTTAATTGCAGGGAAAATTTTGGAGATATATTTTGGAGCATTGGGATGGAGACAAATTAATTCAAGACTCTTCAAATAGACATTTTAAATTTAGTTATATTGTAATTTAATTGTTTAAACTTTTTGGACAAACTTTTACACATTGGACCATTGTTAAAAATTATGAGGGGCCCAAAATTATAGGACACTTGGCACATGACCTAGGTTTATTTTTTTTAGGATAGACCCCACCCATATTTTGTAGGACACACCTCATGGCCTAGGGAGGAGAGCCGACACTTAAAAGGGAGAGCTCCATTCTCGGCAGAAGGAGGATGCTTGCTGGAATGGTGTTTTGGAATTCTCTTTGCAGGTTTTTGGCTCATTTGGTTTAAGAATCTTCTTCTTCTTTCAACTATGCATATGCTTGGTAATTTTGGTTGAGTAAAAGAGGGGGGCTGCAGCTGCCAACACTCTCCTTTTGCTGGTAGTTTAGGAACGTTTTTTTTAAGGGCTTGCAATGTTGTTCACGGGGACATAGGTTGAACATTGTTGAATGTTAGAAGCATGGTGATTTAATTTCAAAGTTGCATTCAATATCTTTTTGCTGGGAGCCGCACCCTTCATTTGTTTTTCTTTTTTGTTGAATGTTTTGGATGAACTCATGGAGATTGATTCCAGCAGCAACCACCTTGAGAGGATACATTTTCTTTTGCTTGAGCTGCAGCGTTATTACATTGTGGACAGCAACTGCCACACTTTTCTTTTTTAGTTTCTATCTTACCTAGAAGTAAACGGTGCTGGAATGAATCAAGATCTGTCACGGTTTTCTTAAAAAAAAAAAGATGAGGAGACGTTGATGATTTATATTTTTGCTTCTTTTTAGAAAAATGCAAAATGGTGACTTTCTTTAGGAGGTGCAAGCAGTGCACATGTGGAGGTTCAAATCCTTTTCTTTGTATTCATGTTGCTGGAATGGAGAAAGAAGGTGACTTATATTTCAATTAGGAAGAATGTCCAAGTTACGTCCGTGAACGGGAAAGCTCCCAAAAGTTTTTTTTTTCGTTTTTTAATTTTATTCTTAATGTTTATCCGAGGTTTAATATATTTTTTTTTACAATCCTCATTTTGAATGGCTAAAGTTATTTTTCTAATTTATCACTCATGGATTTCAATGTCCCTTTATGAAAATTCTGGTGCATCTCATTTTAGTCCTGTTAGCATGTTTCGATGTTTATCATTCGGCTTTACTTTTTTTTAAAATATAATATGCATTTTACTTTTTAGTTCGAGTGTTGCATTTTAGTTGCCTTAATTATGTTTGGATATTTATTTATTACATTGTTCGGTTTAATGTTTCTGTTTACTATGCTATTAGTTCTGTTCGATTGTGTTAATTTAGTTATAATGTTAGCTTAGGTTAGTCGGGTTGGTCATTAGCGATATTACATTATTTCCTCGATACTTTTGAACTTTAATTGCCATACTACTGTTTTGATCCTGCTCAATATTTAATCTGTTGTCTGCCTGCGATTAGGTATACGCTTAGTTGCCTAATCGGTGTCAATTCTTCGCTTAGTTGATTAGACTGTATGGTGGATGATTGATTAAATTTTTGCATTGCATAGTCTGTAATTTTGAAGACCGAATTAGCCTTCGCTTAGTTGGGTGATTCGTGTCGGATTTGGATTAGAGTAGTTTGTACTTGTCATTGATCTGTGATTGGAAGCATAGTAATTGAGTTAATGACCAACCATTTTCATTATGCATTTGATTCTGTTTTACCATTTGTGTTTACATTGTTGTTTGCATCTGTGTTTTTAATTTGATTCATCCGCATTCACAAACCTTTCACAAAACCCCCCACTTCGTGTTAGACCTAATTCTCGAACCGCAAAATTGGTCCTTGAGAGACGACCTAGGAGTCACTTCCTAGTTATACTGCATTTCTTACATGCAATCAAATTTGTATGGGTGCGACACCCCATCAAATTTTGGCGCCGTTGCCGGGGACCAACGATTCGGTTTTAGGTCTTTTGTTGTGTTAGTGTGTGTTGTGTTTTGTCTTGTGCTGTGAGTGTGTGTTCTGTTTTGTATGTTCGTCATTGTGTGTTGCATTTAGGTAGCTTTAGTTGCATATTTTCATTGCATTCTTCTTTTCCTCCTTCTACATGTCTACCTATTTTGGTTATGTGAGTAATGCTTATTCTGCCTGTGTCTTTGACTATCCTTCTGCATCTGACTTTGATATTGCTTGTGATGTATACTCAGCTGATGTCTATGTTGAGAACATTACGGTTCCTCCTCCATCTCATGAGAGTGCTCCTAGGGAGCCGGTTCCACTTGATGAGGAGGTATTCGTTGTGTTTTCAACACTGCACTGAGACATTTGCTGCCTAGGTTTTATGGTTTTGTAGGTGAATGCCCACATAGACATTTGGAGGAGTTCTACACCATTTGCTCTTCAAGGAAACCTCCTGATGTCTCGGATGAAGTCATGTTTTTAAGGGCATTTCCGCATTCATTACAAGAAGCAGCAAGGGGTTGGCTGTATTGTCTTCCTCCAGGATCCATTACTTCTTGGGAAGATCTTAAGCATACGTTCTTGGATAAATTCTTCCTTGCTCAGTATGGTCAAGGTAATGATCCGGGATGGAATGACCCTAGCTTGGGATGGTATGGTGCTCCACAACAATATCAACCATCTCCGAATTCTTGTATGCCTTGTCCACCTGTTCAGGAACCACAACAGCTGCAGTTTCATGAGCCTGCCCATTCTTTATCAGCTGTTGGTAGGAAATTGGAAAGCAAACTTGATTCTTTTGAGAGTTTGGTGACACAGCTGGCATCCAACCAGAGACCAATAGCTCCATCAGCATCTATTGCACAGCTATGTGCTAGATGTCCTTCCAGTGACCACTCTACGGATGCCTATCCTTCTTTGGAGCACCCTGTTTCTCATGATGAGCCTCAAGCTTATGCTACAAACATCTCAACAACAGGCAGCCACAACAGAAAAATCAGAGGCAACAACAACAACAGAAGGCACCTGCCAAATCTTCTACTTCTTCTGAGCCTACATTGAATGAGTTGTGGAGACAGATGGCCGTGCAGTGCACCGAGGAACAATTTCAATTTTTAGAGGGATCACCATTTCAGACTGTTCCAATTCTTGATGATGTCAGTGCCATTCACATAGGAGATGGGGAGCAGAGTCATGAGCTTACTACTGCGCCATCTACTTTTCCACCCTCCTATGTCTCCCCTCTTGCACCTGAGGATGTAGTTGATCCTTCTGATTTTATTGGTGAGATGAATCATGAATCAACACAGGTTTTCTCTAAACTTGAAATTCCACTTGCTTTGCCTGAGTTGTTTATGCATTCAAATATTCTTGATTCTGCTGCAGATTCACGTGTTAGTGATGATTTTGATATAGAAACTGTGAAAGCTGAAGATGCTTTAGACTTGGGATTAAATTTTGATCTTTCACAGTTTTCTGAAAATTTTAAATGTAGTTGTGAAGTTGGTTCTTGCTCTATTTGTGTTGAGATCAATTCTGTGATACAACCAGCTTCCAACTTTATGATGGATGATAATAATTGTGAGTTTGATGAAAATTTTGAGGACCAGGTAGATATGAGCAAGACTTTTGATATAGGTAGACCACTTTCATCTTCCACCACTTTAGCCACATCCAGGGAGGTGGAAGTAAGCATACCTAAGATTGATTCTATTGTTGATGATTATGCTATTGATAGGTATGTTGATGATTGTATTGTTGATGAGCATGCTTCTAATTCTCTCTATTTGCATGATGAGAACCACTTTTTGCTATCACATATGAATGTTTGTTCTCCATGCACTGAACATGAATCTGAGACTATTGTTGATATTGTTTCTACATTTGAGATTGATTCATGTTCTGAGGGTTTATCTGAGGTTCAGCCTGTTACACTGGGATTGGGTGTTATACCCCTGCATGTTATTTTTGTGGAACCATATTGCACTAACCATGTTGCAGGAGGTACATATGAATTTGACCAACAAACACCCATGGTGGAAGACAAGAGTGCCAGTGTACACAAAAGCCTGAATATCAATGGGCACCAGCTGAACCCACTCATAAAAAATCACTACTTCTTAGATCCAGCTATGGAGGACATCTCCCTGCTTGATCAAATCTAGCGGATGAAGCAGTTCTTCCTCAACACCTCCTTGCTGAATCCTGTGGTGGAAGACATCTCCCTGAAAGTCCAAAATTGGCAACTGCCACCATGATCAGGGGAGTTTTCTTTTCCCTTCTCCTCCCTTTCCCACTTTTATTGCACTTATCCATGATCTGTTGACAGTTCTGAATTCTGATCAGATGATTGTGACACACTGAGGACATTATGTAGTTTAAGTGTCTATTGGGGGAGATTCTGAATTTTCTTTGATTAATTTATGTTTTTCCTAGTTCATTTCACCTTGTCAGTTCCTTCACGTGTCACTTCAATAACCTTCCACATTTCCTTGGTCGTTTTACATTGGGAAATCCTGAAAAAGTTATCCATGGTTAGTGCAAACGCAATAACATTTCTAGCCTTTACATCATACAGCGTTTTACGGTTTTCATCTTGAGTCCACTCTGAAAAAGTTATCCATGGTTAGTCCATATGAACTGTATAGAGTGGCATCCCAAACTCCTTTATCCAAGGATTCAAGAAAGATTTGCATCCTTATTTTCCAAAAGGCACAGTTTCCTCCAGCAAATAACGGTGGTCTATTTGTGGATGCACCTTCACCAAAGGTTTGAGAATTGAAAGCCATTTTCCAAGATCAATCGATTAATTGGAAATAGTAACCGATTAGTTTTTCAAATATTTTATTAAAACCAGCTCTGGCGCCAATTGTTAAAATAGAATGGCTCAATTGCTTATACCAAGAGGAGGGGGGTGAATTGGTGAAATGTAAAAAATAAATCTTGTAAAATCTTTTTCACAAAAAGTGATGCCTTTAAACTTTTCTTGAATCGCAAAGTAAATGATTTTCACAATGAAAACTTAATCGAATAAGTATAGAAAGCAATCGATTAATATAAGAGAGTAGGGATCAGAACATTCAAACACTGCGTTTTAATACTAGTTCGGCCAACTTGCCTACATCCAATGTTCTTCCAACAACGGGAAGTAAAATGTACTATAATGATCAAGGTTTTTACAACAAGGTTTCTACAGAAGACCTCACGTCAAAAATGTAAAACACCTCTCTAACCCTCTGTTGGAAACAGGATGGCTCAGTTTCAACACCAAGAGGGGGGTGAATTGGTGAGGTTTAAAAATCAGAGTCTTTTAAAAAAAAAATTCGCCAAAGTCTAAACCTTTACAAAGTTTCTTGAATCACAAGAAAAAAAAATTCAGTGCAGCAGAAATATAAAGTTGCCTACGTAAACAATAAAGTTGACTTAATGTAAAAGTGTAGGGAAAGAGAAAGCAAACACAGAGTTTTTATACTGGTTCGGCCTCAATGCCTACATCCAGTGTCCTTCCACAACCAAGAAGCCAATGCACTATATTAGCAAGGTATTTACAACAAGATTTCTATAAAGACCTTCATGTCAAAAATATAGACAATCTCTCTAACCCTCTAACAAAAAGTATAGGCAGTCAACACAAAGATATGCAGCAAGATATCCCCTTTTCTGCAATCTTCAACCCACTTTGAACAATCCTAAAAGTGTTAGAACTCCACGAGTCCACCTCCTGTAATACCAATAGGACAGCAACAATCCTTCCAAAGATTGATATAAAACTTGATCAGTATGATGACACCAAATGAACAGATCTTGATCAAACAGTACATGCAATACACTTCCTCCTTAAGAAACTCTTGCAAGAAAGATCTCCACCGTCTTCTTGATGAGTTATTGGAGCATTTTCTCAGAGATCACAATCTGTAAATCAAATGAAAGTGTTAGAATATCCAAAGTCATTTGAGATCAAATGCGTCACGTCTATTTATAGTTTTCTATAAACCAGATGCTCCTGTAGTCGACTGTGCTACTAATGAAGTCGACTGTCATCAGACAGTTATAACAGTTAAATCAATTAACAGCAATTATAACAACCAAATTGATTTCGCAATTTCAAATCAAATAACTAACTAAGTCGAATTCACTGCGCATGTAGTCGACTTACACACTTCAGCTCAGTTTGAAAATATTTTCAATGCAAAATCACACATAACACTACTTTTGAAAATCTGTGCAAAGTCACGAGTTTTAATCGACTCACTTCATAATGAAGTCGACTTAAAACTTGCAGATTTGCGACACAGTATAAGTTCATCAAAGTGTATCTGGTTTTCCTTTCTTAAACATATGGAATGCAATCACAAAAGATGTATCAAGTATCAAATCACTGAATATGCATACATATATCAGAATCAACACAAACATGTTCATTAAGATATCATTCACAATAAATAATAAAACATGTAACATATAACAATATATGTATTATTAATAATGTGTTGTCATCATAAAAAACGAGAGCACTGTGAGATTAAGGTTCAGCTAAACCAGTGCTTCCCTTATCAACAATCTCAACACCTTCTAATCAAAATATAGGCAAGACAAGCAACAAAAATGCCTTCTCCTGCCATTTAACCCCTTTGAGACACTCTGAAAGTTAAGAACACACGTTCTTCTTCTTGTGATCACAACAGGGAGCTTCAAACCAATCTTCAAAAGATTGCAGAATTTGATCGTGCAATAACGTCCAAATGTGCAGATTGATCAACCTTTGAAACACAACAGTCTTGCTCTTCAAGAAATCACAAGTTGTTGATCACCAAAGTCAATCTTGTTTCTTGGAGCTTTTCCTCTTTTTCTGTAAGATCACAACTTTCTATAAAAGGTATGAAAATGTTAGAATTACAAAAGTTCTCATATAATTCAAATCTACGTCAATTTATAGTATTACACATATCAGACGCATTTTAATCGACTTAGCTACTAATGTAATTGAATACAACAACTCTATTATAACAGTTAGCAACAAACACAACAATTAATTGAATGCACAATCAATGAAGTCGAGTATCATTTAATGCTTGGTCAACACAATAAAAAATATGACCGTTATGACAACTGTGCAAGCATTAACAGATTTTCAAAACAATAACAAACTTAATGGAATACAATACGCATGCAATCAATTATGCAACAATGAAGTATAGTTTTGAAAAACTTTTCTCTTTGAAAAATCTCACAACACACTTGAAAATAGTTTATGCAAAGACACGAGTTTTAATCGATTCACCCCATAATGAAATCGTCTTAAACTATTGTTTTGCCTCACATTAAAAGTTTAACATAAGTGCTTGTGGTTTTCCTTTTCCATAAACATATGTCATGCAATCATATATAAAATCACATATGTAACACAGCGATATGCAATGAAAAACACAATCATGTTCTCAAATATGGTTTAGACAGATTTAACACATTGATAAAAAAACAGATAGTATGTAAAAATAGAACATGTAACACAAATTACACATGTGTTATTAATTATGTGTTGTCATCATCAAAAACAGATATTACTGAGATTGTAGGTTAAGCTAAACATATGCTTCCCTATCAACAATCTCAACAATCTCCCCCTTTTTTGATGATGCACAACCATGATTAATAATTGACCATGTTGCACAACTCAAACAGATTATCAATCAATTACAAAAAAATCATCATAATTCTTCCCTTTTGGGCATTAACAAAAAAGGTACGCTGATAGTAATTGATGTACAGATAATCACTCACACAAAGATGCATCCTATAACAAATAGAACAAAACATGATGCTCCCCCTGACAATATCATTCACATGATTTAAGATGTTCTCTCCCTTAAATGAAGACATGTGAAACATATCAACAATATGCAATGCTCCCCCTATGATTATGCATATTTCAATCTCAATATACAAAAGCACAATGTAGTAATTAAAGTATAAATCAGAGCATGTGTCAGCATATATCAACATTGTATCAGATAAGATATATCACAGTAATATCATAGCAACATTGATACAATTTCACTCATAAAAAACAGTTTAATCTTTTTATCATCTCAGAACATGTATATCAGTTGAGCAAGGAGATATCAGAAGAATAAACAGTTAATCAATATATATATATATATATATATATATATATATATATATATATATATATATATCAAGATTTAAAGATATGAGATATTCCAATTTTGGAATCTTTAAATCATTGTTGTTACTCAGTCGATTTGATCTCAGTTTTAATTAACTTCATTATTGTTTGGTAAGTTGATTTTCCAATTTCATCCATCCAGCAAGTGATGTTCCTACAAAATCTTTCAAGATCTTTCTAGATCAAGCATTTGGTAATCAATATAGTACATGAATAATCACGGGTAATGTAGGAGTATGCAAATGTATGAATGTAACAGTAATCAACAACTCATTTCCATACAAGCATAGTAAAATCGATTTCATTCTGATTAAATCAGCTTCACAACACAGATCGATTTAAACAAACTTCTGATTTCATTTATATTGAACATTGAGTACAATCAGATCAACCAAAACATAAATGGCATATAATGCCAGCTATTACAAAGGAAACACGAAACAAAGCAACTAAAACAGAAAATGTATCCATTCAAACTTAAATTATGTATTCCTATAACCCTATTCTGATTCAGATATTTCTATAGAATCCTTTTCACTGGACTCATCATCCTCATCAGTTGATTCCTCTGTTGATGTGAAGCTTTCCACATAATTCTTGATAATTTCATCCATTTTCTCGTTCAAATGCATAAGAGATTTCTTTATCATGCGAGCTCTCTTAGAGGTTTTCTCAAACTTATTTACCACAAATTTCTAAAACTCAGACTTAGGAGATAGCAAAGTCTGTTCATTGTCAGAATTAGGTGCTTCATCTTGGTCTTTGGTTGGACTTTGTACATCACTGAATGTCCATCCCAAAGCAGTTTTCTTCAAACCAATGCATGTTAACGTAGCTTTTCCAATTTAACTGGTTATGTTACATGTGATCTTAGTTTCATCAGTAAAAACAATTTGGCTGAGAGACAAAACTTTTATGATGAACACACCATAAGGTAGATTACACCAATCATTTATACTAGTAGCAATAATATACTTCTTAATTACAACTACCCAATTGGTTGGTATTCTGAACATTATTGCATTTAGTAGATACAGGTAGTCTGATGTCAGCTTATCATAATGATGTATGCAATTATCTTCTGAACATTATTGCCAATCAATGATGTATGCAATTATCTTCTCTTCTTTTTTCAACCATCTATGTAGAAAACCTTTTTCTTTCTTGTACCTTCTAAGATGCCTCATGCAGTACTTGAACATTTGCTTCGTTTTAGTCCATCTGTTATGCAAAGAGTCGGGTAAGTGTGACATGCGTCCTTCATCCTTGAGTCCAGCAACCTGTAGCCAAGTATCATTACTGATAACTATGTCTACCCCTTTTACGTGTGAGTGAATGTCACCGCTGATAACTTTTAGATTGTTATAAAACACTCCAACAAGATTTGGATAACAATCACCCTTTATCTGAACAAAGGTGGATAGACCTTGATGAGCAAGTTTCTCTAGAAATATAAATCCTTCATTTTTGAACAGAGATAACTCATTTGATTTGTGTGGAGCAACATCTTTTACATTTTTCCAACCCATGAACCTTTCTCTAGTAGTGTTGTCACTAATCCATCCTGAAGGGTTGGCATTTCTTTCGGATGGAGGAACTCTCGTGTTATGTTTAAATGAGGAAGATGATGCCATTTATCAGAGGATTTACAGAAACACCTTACAAAATTTTTAAGGGTTTTACTAGGGATGACAATGAGACTTCCTTATGCACAGAACATTTCTAAACAAATGTATATATGGGCACGAATAAAAAAGTTTCAATCAGGCCCTTTTGAATTTTCAAAATAAGAAAGCCCATAACAGAGATTTGTAATCGATTTCATTAAGTCCAAAGTTGATTAAATTTCTTAGCAGTGTTTTCAAAAACAGAGAAATATATACTCGGAACACATTTGACTCAACACTTAATAGAATCGATTAAAAATCCTGTAATTTGATTTTCACAGAAAACAATCACTTAACCAAACATACAACAAACATGCATTTAACAATCAATCATACAAACAATTATTATGCATGATGCATTAGAAAGATTGCAACAATTACTACTTTCTGAATCTCAAGAACTTATGAATTTTTCTCTGTAGTTCATCCTTGAGTTCAATACTGCTTCAGCTGCAGCTACTTTCTTGCAAAACAGTTAAAAGTTTTTGACGCTGGTACCCATTTGAAATTGGGTCTTGTCTTGTCAGTTGCAGGAGATTGTTCCTTAGGAATCCATTTGTATTTTCCTTTGGGAACTGCAACCTTTCTATAGTAGCAATTTCTAACATTGGGACCAATGATGTGGCAATAAAAACAAGCATAAGTAGCAGGTTTACTTAGACCAATAAATTTCTTTGTGTTTATTTTATTGCTCTTAGCTCTATAACCAATGCCTTGTCTGTTGATAGCTCCTCCAGAAGCTCTTAGCACAACATCTAAGTTTTCCTTACTCTATGTAAATTTCGCTAGTGTGCTAGTCGAGTAATCAATCTTTTCAATATGTACTAGACATTTATCACATTCTTTTTCAACAATCTTTGTCTCAGTTTTAACTATCTTAGTAGACTCCAAGGCAATTTCTAACTCGTTTTTCAATTTTTCGTTTTCCTATACCAGATTATTAATTCTATACTCATAATCATTTTTGTTAGAGGTTAATCGGTTTACCTTGTACTAGAGTCGCATAGCTTCTGCGTGTATCTCCTGAAACACGTTTAACAACATATCATACTTCACTTTTATTGGCACGTTCTCGAATTCTTCATCACTATCATAATCATTATGTGCAGAGCCTGCCATGAAGCAAATATTTGACTCCTCCTCAATGTTGCAATACTCATCGCTTGAAGAATCAGAATCACCATTTTCCTAAGCAATGTATGCATTCTTTTGCTTTCTACTTTTGTCTTGTAGAAACTTTTTGCTTGCTTTCTGCTTGATCTTCAATTCTGGAAATTCTGGCTTGATATGTCATTCTCTTCCACACTCATAACATTGAACAACATTATTTCTTGAATTCTTCTTTCCTCTTTCAAGACCTGCATTGTCAGTGGTAGAACTTCTGTTTTTCATAAATCGATTAAACTTTCTTACAACCATGTTCATTATCTCTTTGTCATACAGTTCATTTTCTGAATCAGTTTCTTTTTCAAGATTTTTTACTACTTTCTTGCTTGTGGTCTTGAGGGCAATTGACTTCTTTTCCTCAATTTCTTCTTCCTCTTTTAGGCTTCCAAGCTCCAGTTTGTGTTCCCTGAGTTTTCCAAACAACGTTGCCATATTCATGCTGGTTAAGACTGTTGACTCTGATATGGCTGTGATTTTCGGTTGCCAGCTTCTATTGAGGCTTTTCATGATTTTGATGTTTATTTCCTCTTTCTCAAACACCTTTCAGAGAGCCATGAGATGATTAACTATGTGTATAAATCTCTTTTGTACTTCATAGATCGTCGCACCAGCTTTCATCCTAAGCAGTTCATACTCTTGTATAAGAGAATTCTTTCTGGCCCTTTTCACTTCTTCAGTTCCTTCATGCATGACTTCAAGAACCTCCCAAATATCTTTGGCCATTTTGCATTGTGAAATCCTGAAAAATTCATCCATTGTTAGTGCAGAAGCAATAACATTTCTAGCCTTAACATCATATTGAGCTCTACGGTTTTCATCTTGAGTCCACTCTAAAAATTTTTTCAGAACAACTTTTCCATTTAAAACATGAGTGGGCTCATATAGACCGTTTAGAGTTGTATCCTAAACTCCTTTATCCACAGATTCAAGAAAGATTTGCATCCTTAATTTCCAAAAGGCATAGTTTTCTCCAGCAAATAATGGTGGTCTATTTGTGGAGGAACCTTCACCAAAGGTTTGAGAATTGAAAGCCATTTTCGAGGATCAATCGATTAATTGGAAATAGTAATCGATTAGTTTTTCAAATATTTTATGAAAACCAGCTCTAGTGTCAATTGTTGAAATAGAATGGCCTAATTTCTCACACCAAGAGGGGGAGGTGAATTGGTGAAATGTAAAAACAGAATCTTTTAAAATATTTTTCACAAAAGGTGATGCCTTTAAAGATTTCTTGAAACGAAGGTAAAAGATTTTTCAATGCAACGAAAACTTAATCGAATGAATACAGAAAGAAGTCGTTTAAATGTAAAAGAGTAGGGATCAGAAGATTCAAACACTGTGTTTTTATACTGGTTCGACCAACCTGCCTATATCCAGTGTCCTTCCAACCACAGGAAGCAAATGCACTATAATGGTCAAGTTTTTACAACAAAGTTTCTACAAAAGACCCCATGTCAAAAATGTAAAACACCTCTCTAACGGTCTAATCAAAATATAGGCAATACACAACTAGACCAGCAACAAGAATCCCCTCTCCTGCTGTCTAAACCCTTTGAGACACTCTCAAAGTCAAGAACACACATGTTCTTCTTCCTGTAGTCACAACAGGGAACCTCAAACCAATCTTTGAAATATTACAAAATTTGATCACGCAATGACATCCAAATTTGCATATTGATCAGCCTTTGAATACGCAACAGTTTTGTTCTTCAAGAAATCACAAGTTGTTGATCACCATGGTCAATCTTGTTTCTTGGATCTTTTTCTGTCTTTCCCTAAGATCACAGTTTCTGCAAAAGATATCACAAAATGTTAGAATCACAAAAGTTCTTACAGAAATCAAATTCGCGTCAATTTATAGAATAACACATCTTAGACGCACTTTAATCGACCAAGCTACTAACGTAATCGAATATGACAATTCAATTATAACAGTTAGCAGCAAACACAACAATTAATTGAATACGCAATTAATGCAATCGACTATCATTTAATGCTTGGTCAACACAATTAAAAATATGGCCGTTAGACAGTTATGTCTAGCATTAACAGAATTTCAAAACAATAACAAACTTAATCGAATACAGCACGAATGCAATCGATTATGCAACAATGTTAAGCATGTTTTGAAAAACTTTTCTCTTTGAAAAATTTCACAGCACACGTGAAAAAAGTTTGTGCAAAGACGCGAGTTTAAATCGATTGACCCATAATGAAATAGACTTAAAACTGTTGTTTTGCCACACAATTGATGTTCAACATAAATTCTTGTGGTTTTATTTTCCCATAAACATATTTCATGCAACACATATGTAACATAATGATATGCATGAACAACACAAACATGTTCCTCAAAGAACAAGAAGAAAATAAAAATAAAGAATAAAACTTATATTAAAAATAAAAATTAAAGATTAGAAAAAAAATATCAATAAAGTCAAAGTTAATCAAGAATCACACAAATAGAATAGCTTAAACCGTGAGTTCCCGGCAATGGTGCCCAAAACTTGTTGGGACGGATCGACAAGTGTTCCAAGTCGCACAAGTAGTATAAAATGGTAAGACCAAGTATCGTATCCCAGAGTACTATCGGCGTCGAACAGTTGTGTGATAACAAGATTAATTAAGACTTAAAATAAAAAGAGATAATTGGGTTTGAGCAAAAATACAAAATAAAATAAAAATGCAATTGATCAATGGCAAAGGAGCACAAAGATGAACGTAGGTTGATTTATATGAGATGGATATGTTGATGGGGTTAGATTTCACCAAGTTCGCTCTCATGTATATAAGAATTCTTCTTTATGCATTAATGTCAACGTCTCTCACTAAATTACCTAAACCCGATCCCTCGGTGAATAAGCTTGTCCCTAATTACCAGTTCATACAATTCCTAGCATTCCTGGTAAAAGGATGTGAAGAATAAGAGATTAAGACGACCAAGACTAATACCCTCATCCCTGAGAAATATAACCCTTAGGAGTAATTCAACAAGAAACTGAATTGTAAGGAACCTCCCAGCACTCATGCAATTCATAAATCATGCTATTGTATAAGGAAGCAAAAAAACAGATGAATTACTCTAACAATTAATGAAAAAGCATATGGAATTAAGAATCAATTCAAATACATGAGAGTTTACAAGGTTACATCATTCCTTAACAACAAATAGAAATTAGTTCCTCATAGACATGAGGGAACTCTATGAACAATGAAAGATATAATGAGAATGAAAGCCTAAGAATTGGGAAAAGCGTGTATTGCTATTCTCTTCTCTACCAGGGATGCAAAACCTAGAGCCCCAAGGTCCTTTAAATAGTGTCAGAGGCGTGCCAAAACAAGGTCCGGTCCAAAAGAATTGAAACAGAGCAGAAGCAGGGCCCTGTCCACGAAATTCGACGTCCAAGCGTATAGGGAGACTGCCTAGGCGGCCAAAACAACTCATGTAAGGCCCATGCATTGACATTGGACGCCCAAGCTTCGAGGCCCCACTGCCCGGGCGGCGAAGTCCACCACTTGGGCGGTGGACGTCAATTTTGATCACCCAAGCTTTGGCTCAGGTCGTCGAAAATTCTTGTTTTCCATCCTTTAGGTGCCTTTTTACGCCCTTTTGAGCTCCATCTTCTTGGGTTTTCATCTCTTCTTCCAGTATTACCTCAATCTTTGTCAAAACAAGGGAAATTAGTCATAAAACCATTAAAATCAACCTCAACTCTCTTATTAACACAAATTAATGAAAAAGCATGAGTCCAAGCAAGTTTCTAAGTGAAAAAGTGTGTTTTTAGTATGAAAAACACTTCACAAATAATGGTGTTTTAAACCGTTATTGGCAGTCGGGCAGTGGTGAGAGAGGATGGTGCTCAGGGTCCCTCAAAGGGCACCCAAGCATGGTGCGACACATTGGAGTTGGTGCTCAGCGCCCCAGGAAGGGCGCCTAGGCGTGAATGCAAGGCTGCAGCACCGAGGGCCTCAGAAAGGGGCGCTCAAGCATCTTGGGATCTTCTTTTCTGGTGCTTTCTCAGTCCTTTATGGGTTTCAACTCCTAAGTACTTCAAATCCTCTTTTGAATCTTTCCAATTTCCTAAAAGATCAAGGGAATTTAGTGATAAAATTAATCAAACATAACCTTAACTCTCTTTATTCATGACTTAACCAAAAACAACAGTTTAAGCAAGCTTCTAAGGCAAAAAGTTTCATTTAGTATCAAAATTAAGAACCACAATGGTGAAATCAACCGTTATCAACAGGACCCAAGTTCAAATGGGTACCAACGTCAAAACCGTTTAATTGTTTTGCAGGAAAGAAGCTGCAGCTGAAGCAGTATTGAACTCAAGGATGAACTACAATAAAGAATTCATAAGTTCTTTAGATTCAAAAAGTGGTAACTGTTGAAATCCTTTTAATGCATCATGCATCAAATTAATTTATATGATTGATTGTTAAATGCATGTTTGTTGTATGTCTGATTGAGTGATTTTTTTTTTGTGAAAATCAAGTTGCTCGATTTTTAATTGATTATATTAAGTATTGAATCGAATGTATTCTGCATGTGTTCTCTACTTTTTAAAACACTGTTAAACATGTAGTCGACTTTGGTTTTAATGAAATCGATTAATAATCTTTGTTATGAGCTTTCTTTGATTTGAAAATTTGAAATTTGATTAAGTTGGGTTTTTGAAGCGAAAACAAATTTTTATGTTCCCTCCAAATTTCAATTGTTGGGCTTTAAAACCTAAAACAAAGAAGCTTGTCATTCACTTCCTCAGCAAACAATCAAATCCTTCCTTTCTAGTAATCTATGAACTATATTTTTCTCTGCATACCAATGGCTTCAAGTTCATCTCACCGAAAGAGATTGAAAACTATAGGCACCAAAAACATGAGTAGACCATCGCAATTAGAAGGCTGGATTAGCGACGACGATGCTCAATCCAAATTTCTTGATTGTTGGAAGATGAGAAAACTGACTACACATAAATTCTTGAAGATCAACTTCTTTAAGAATAAAGGATTTCAGTTTCAAAGCGGGCTGAAAGGCCAGGGTCTAAAGAAATTTGTAGAAATGGCTGACCTTTGGTATCCAGAACTAGTGAAAGTTTTCTACTGCAATCTCTGGATAATTGAAGGAACTTTATGCTCCAGGGTCAAAGAGATTGACATTAAGATTACAGATGAAGTCTGGACAGAGATAGCTGGGTTCGAACTAGGTGAAGAAAGATGACATCTAGGCATTGAAGGTTTTCACAAGTTTTTTGTCTATCAAGATAGTTTGACGAATCCGAAGAAAGATGATTGGCTGACTGTATTTGCTATCTCTTGGATACTGATGCCTAGAGGAAGCAATCATGCTCAAGCAACTTCTGAGGATTTGTATTTGCTTAAAACTATTAAAGAGAAGATTCAGGTAGACTGGCTTGTAGCAATCTCGGACAATAAGCTGAAAGTAACACGACTTGGATTAGCAATGCTGCCCTATTGTGTATTCATCTTTAAGGTTCTAATTCATTTTGGAGTTGACTGTGTAGGTGAGTCAAGCGAGTCATACAACAGAACCAACTTGATTAGCAAATTTGCTCTACATAAGATGGGCATGCAATACACTCCAAATGGATGACAGTTCAAAAGTGAGTGTGCCAAGGAAGATGAAGAAGCAAGAGGATCTTCTTCTATTCCATACATGGCTAGATTAGAATTTGAAAGAACCTTGCTGAGAGAAATAACGTCTCTCAAGATTATTTGCCAAGGAACAATAGATGATGTCACTGAAATGAAAGAGCATCTGATTTTTGAAAATTGGAATGAGGAAAGGGAAAAGGAGGAAGAATCAGGTGAAGAAGGTAGTACACCTGATGATAGTGCTGCAATGGAAGAAGAGGAAAGTGAGGATGACGATGTCACTAAGGAAAGTAACAATGACATTCTTCGCAAGACATATTTGAAGAAGAATAAGAAAGAGATTTGAAAAATTAATCAATCTGTAGTTTCTGATTTAATTGTTTTGTTTACTGTTAATGATTTTTTAGTTGGCTTTACATGCCAGTTATCTTTTGGTTGATTTGATTGTACTTCATGATTAATATCAATGAAATCAGAGTTTGCTTAAATCGATCTGTGTTATGAAATTCATTAAATCAGATTGAAATTGATTTTCCTATGCTTGTATGCGAATGAGTTATTGCTTACTGTTACATTCATACCTTTACATACTCATACAATATCTATGATAATTCCTGTACTATATTGATTCTAAAATGCTTGATCTGGAATGATCTTGAAAGGTTTTGCAGGAATATTACTTACTGGCTAGATGAAACTAGGAAATCAACTTACAGGACGACAATGAAGTAGATTACGACTGAGATCAAATTGATTGAGTAAAAATAGGGATTTAAAGATTCCAAACTTGGAATATCTCATATCTTTAAATCTTGTTTTATATGGTGTTGAATGTATATTCTTCTTATATCTCTTTGCTCAATTATTATATATGTTTTGAGATGATAAAAAGATTAAACTATTTTTTTATGAATGATATTGTATAAATGTTGCTCTAATATTACTATGATATATCTGATCTGATACAATGTTGATATATGCTGATACATGCTTTAATATGTACTCTGAATACTGCATTATGTATTTATACACCTGAGTTTAATACATGCATAATGGCAGGGGGAGCATTGCATATTATTGATCTGTTTCACATATCTTCATTTAAGGGGGAGAAAATCCTATATCATTGATAACGGTTCAAAAACAGTTATTTTCGTACTTAAATTTGATATTAAACACACCCTTTATAACTTAGAATTAGCTTTAAATCATGCAATTTGCTTAAGTTAGAGCATAAGAGAGTCAAAGTTGGTTTTCTTGGTTTTATGCTTGGTTTTTCCATGATTTGGCAGGATTTATCAGGAATTGAATGAAGGGAATTGAAGAAGATAAGAGTTGGACTTAAGAGAAAGTGGAAAAGTGAAGAAAAGAAGAGTCGCAGCCACCGCTGAGCGGTGTACTTTCATAAAGAACTGTGTGTCAGACGCTCAAGCGGCACCGCTGAGGGGTGAGTTGGAATGCTGACCATACCGCCGAGTGATGGAACCTTCAGAAGAACTCTATGGCCAATGTTGGGCGGCAGCGCTGAGGGTTGATGTTAAGTGTCGTACATTCCGCCGGGCGGTGGACTATTGGGCCTGGGCCAAATTTCTGTTATTTTTATAAGTTATAAATAGTTTTGGACGAACCAGAAGGGCTATCTTTTGAAAGAAAAGGACGTAGAAACACTCTCTTTACTCCTTGGAGGCAAATTTTGGATGCGGAAGCTCCAACTTATCAATTCTAGGGTTATCTTTGCATACTATTCATTCTTTTCATCTAGTTTCACCATGATTATGGTGAACTAAACCCCTTTGTTGTTGGGGGAAACAATGTAATCCTATTGAAACTCTCATATATTGAAATTCTTGCTTAATTGATATGCTTTTTTTTTTATCAATTGTTAGAATTTTTCCTCGATTATATTTCCATGCTTTGTTTAAGACATTATTAAGTCAAATTGGCAGCAGTCCAGTAAAACAATTTAATTCCACATTCATTACAGTTGACTTTCAATCAATGCTCAACTAACTTTTAAAAATATAGTCGTTACTGTTCATGAGCGCAACAAAATTTCAAATCAAACAACTAATACATTCGAATGCATGGTGCACACAATCGACTTCGACACAACAGTTCAGTTTGAAATTCTTTTCAATTCAAAATCTCATATAGCACTGTATTTGAAAATTTGTGCATAGTCACAAGCTTAATTCGACTACCCCCAAAACGAAGTGGACTTATAGCTTGCAGTAATGCCACACAATGTAAGTTCATAAAAGTGCATGTGGTTTTCCTTTTCCAAAATATATGTAATGCAATCACAACTGATGTCACATATATCAAAGTAGTGAATATGCATTCATATATCAGATTTCACACAAACATGTTGATCAAGATAACAATCAACATTAAAGATTGAGACATGTAACTGTTGGGACAAATCGACAATTGTACCGAGTTGAACAAGTAATATAAAATGGTAAGACTAAGTATCGTATCGCAGACGACTCTCGGTGCTGAACAGTTGTGTGAAAACAAGATTAATTAAAACTTAAAAATAAAAAAAGATCATTGGGTTTGGCAAAAATAATAAAATAAAAAAAATAAAATTGATCAGTGGCAAAAGAGCACAAAGATGAATGGAGGTTGATTTATATGAGATGGGTATATTGTTGGGGTTAGATTTCACCAAGTTCCCTCTCATGTATATAAGAATTCTTCTTTATGCACTAATGCCAACCTCTCTCACTAAATTACCTACCCCAATCCCTCTGTGAATAAGCTTGTCCCTAATTACCAATTCATACAATTCCTAGCATTCCTGGTAAAAAGATGTGAAGAACAAGAGATTAAGACGACCAAGACTTATACCCTCATCCTTGAGAAATATAACCCTTAGGAGTAATTCAACAAGAACCTGAATTGAAAGGAATCTTCCGGCACTCATGCAATTCATAAATCATGCTATTGTATAAGCAAGAATAAAAGCAGATGAATTACTCTAACAATTAATGAAAAAGCATATGAAATTAAGAATTGGGAAAAAAGTGTATTGGTATGCTCTTCTCTGCCAGGGATACAAAACCTAGAGCCCCAGGGTCCTTTCAATAGTGTTAGAGGCGTGCCAATATAGGACCCGGTCTGAAAGAATCAAAATAGAGTAGAAACAGGGCCCGATCCACGAGAAATCTCGCCCAAGTGTCCAAGGGGCTTGCTTAGGCGAGAAGACAACCTCATGTTTAGCCCGGTCTACGAATATGGTTGCCCAAGCTACGAGGCCTCTTCGGCCAGGCGACCAGGAATCTTGCTCGGGCGACTGATGTCGATACAACTCGCTTGATCCTCGCTTTTGGTCGTCTGGGCTTCGTGTTTTCCCTCCTTCTTGTACCTTTTTGACCCCATCTGAGCTTCATTTTCTTGGCTTTTCATCTCTTCTTCTAGTATTACTTCAATCTGTGTCAAAACAAGGGGAATTAGTCACAAAACCATTGAAATCAACCTCAACTCTCTTATTCACACAATTTATTGAAAATGTATGAGTCCAAGCAAATTTCTAAGTGAAAAATGGTGTTTTTAGTATCTAAATTACATCACAAATAATGGTGTTTTAAACCGTTATAACAATCCCAAACTTGGAACTTTGCTTGTCCTCAAGCAAACAAAATGTAACTCAGCTTTTAAAACAATCACTACAATGACTCAACCTTTTTCAAAACTTTCTCTTTCAAGACAAAGAGTCACTTTTATCAATTCAGCATAAAGATCTCAGTCAAGATGTGCAAATGCCACAATCCAAACAAATTCAATGTGATGATCAAACATTTTCAACAAGTGCTATTCTTAACAATGATCAATAAATCAAGCAGAGATGTAATCAGAAATTCTAAGAACCACTCCTCACCTAGGAAAGTGTTTCACTCAAGCACTCAAAAGTGTTTCACTCAACTCAAAGGTGTATAGTGAGGTGTTTCACTCTGCTATCACAATATCACACAAATTAATTTTGCCTTTTACTTAACCACAACCAAACATACTTGCAAGCAGGTAATCATCACAAAGGCTTTTTGTTGAGATTGTTGACAACACAAACTCTATATCAATCTAGTTTTTGATGATGACAACACTTTGCTTAGTAACAGTACATGTGTTGCTGCAATACATGTTCTTATGTTGTACTGATTAATATAACTATTGAACATGTTTGATGTATTGTGTTGTATGTTCCTATGTTGATTGTTTGATATATATATATATATATATATATATATATATATATATATATATATATATATATATATATATGGAACATGCTTACATGCTTATGTGCAATGTGAAATGCATTATTACATATATTTTACTGCACAATTTTTAAAATGAAAAATCACAAGCACTTTCGTGAACTTATAACTGTGTGACAAAGTTATAGTACAGCCGACTACATTGCTAGCACGACTTGTTCAGAGACTTTTGATGATCTAACATTTTCATTCTTGTTTCAGAATGAATTCTCTGTATTAACAACTCCAAGAATTCTCCAAGAAGACGGTGGTGATCTTTCTTGAGAGAGATTCAAAGGGAGATAGCTTGTGCACTCATTGCTTGATCAAATATTGTACAAAGAAGGTGCTTATGAGTTTATCTTTGAAGGCTTGACATCCTGTGAAGACTGCTGCATTTTGTGAAGCCTTGGCATCCTGTGAAGACTGCTCGAATTGGACCTGTTGTGATACAGGGGTTTCACGTTGAGGATTTTTCGACGTGGGTTCAGATTGTAGAAGAGGGGATTCTTGCTGCAAGTCTGGTTTTGGTTATTGCAACTATATTTTGGTTTTGGTTAGAGAGGAGATTTATATTTTTGACGTGAGGTCTTCTATAAATTCCTTGTGGTAAAAACCACAACCATTATAGTGCATTTGCTTCCTGGGTTGGAAGGACACTGGATGTAGGCATTGTTGGCCGAACCAGTATAGAAATCAGTGTTTGATTTTCTCTATCCCTGCACTCTTTAATTCCAGTCGACTTTATCTTTTAAGCAGTCAACTACGTTTTTCCACTGCATATAAATTTTCATTACTTGCATTTCAAGAAAGTTAAAAGGTTTATACTTTTGATAAAAGATTGCGCAAAGATTTTGTTTTTGAAACATCACCAATTCACCCCCCCTCTTGGTGTAAAAACGAAGCCTACCTGTTTTCCAACAATTGGCACCAGAGCTGGTTTTCATAAGATATTTGATAATTTAGTCGACTCTGTTTTTATCTCATTCGACTATAAAACCTGGTGATGGTTTCCTGTTTTCAAACTTTTGGTGAAGGTGTTTCAACAAACAAACCACCTTTGTTTGTTGGTGAAAACTATACTTTTTGAAAAATCATAATGCAAATCTTTCTTGAATCGCAAGATAAAGGAATTTTAGATGCCACTTTGAATGGTCCTTTTGTGCCTACAAAACCTTTTACTGAGTGGACTCCTAATGAAAATAGAAAAGCTCAGTATGATGTTAAAGCTAGAAATATAATTGTCTCTGCACTGACAATTGATGATTTTTTCAAGATATCTCAATGTAAATCTGTAAATGAAATGGTGGATGTCTTAGAGGTAACTCATGAAGGCACAGATGAAGTCAAGAGAGCAAGAAATAACTCCCTGGTACAAGAGTATGAATTGTTCAAATGAAGGCTAAAGAGAACATCTATGATGTGCATAAATGATTCACTCTCATTGTAAATCATAGAATGGCTCTTGTTAAGGTGTTTGATAAGCAAGAGATCAACATCAAGATTTTGAAAAGTTTGAACAGGAATTGGCAACCAAAAGTCACAGCAATCTCTGAATGGAAAGATCTTACAACTATGAACATGGCTACCTTGTTTGGCAAGTTACGAGAACATGAGTTGGAACTTGGTAGATTAAAGGATGAAGAGGAGATTGAAGAGAAGAAGTCCATTGCTCTGAAAGCTTCAAGCAAGAACAACATAGAAACAGACATGGAAGAAAAAGAATTGATGACCTTGATGGTAAGAAAGTTTAGTCGACTTATGCAAAATGAAAGTCAATTGTCTAACCATGCAGGTCAAGGCAAAAAGAAAAGCTTCAGTACAAATGTTGTCCAGTGCTATGAATGTGGAAAGGAAGGACACATCAAGCCTGACTGTCCTGACTTATAGCCAAAAACAGAAAGGCAAGAAAAGATTCCCTCAAGGCAAAAATCTGAAAAGGAAAAGAGCTTACATTGCTTGGGAGAACTCAGATTCTGAAAGCTCAAGTGATGAAGATGTTGATCAAGAGGAGGAATCAAATCTATGCTACATGACAGGAGTAACATGGGATGATTATGACAGTGATGCAGACATATCATATGAACCAGTGAAAGTCAAGTATGATCTGCTGCAAGATGCTTTCAAAGAGCTACAAGTTGAAGCTATGCGAGTACAATACAAGGTTAATCGACTGAACTCTGAATATAGAATTAATAACCTTGTTGTTGATAATGAGAAATTAGAAAAAGAGTTAAATGAAGCTTTGTTATCTGCTAAGAATGTTGAATTTAAAACTGTTACAGTTGAAAAACCTTGTGAAAATTGTCCTATTCATATTGAAAAGATAAGTTACTTGACTAGCACGCTAGCTAAGTTTACTCAAGGTAGAGACAATTTAGATGTTGTTTTAAAATCATCTGGCAGAGCTATTAATAAACAAGGAATTGGTTACAAAGCTTAATCCAACAGAACGAATGTTAGGAAATTTACTGATTTAAGCAAACCTGCTAGAAATGCATGTTTCTATTATAATTGTGTTGGTCATACCGTTAGAAATTGCTATTACATAAATGTTGCTATTCCTATAGGATTATATGTTTGGAGACCAAAGGAACAAGTGACAAGAATTAACAATCATGGACCGAAAGTAAAATGGGTACCAGCAACCAAAACTTAGTTGTTTTGCAGGATACAAAGCTGATGCAGATTGATCTCAAGAATGAATCAATTATGGAGTACATAAAAAATCTTGAGTATCTAAAACTGGTAAAAATGTATCTATCTGTTGCATCATGCTTATATTAATTGGTTATTGTTGTATGATTGTTTGTGTTGTATGCTTAATTGTTTGATTGATTGAAACTATTTGAAAATGATTTTCACAAGTCACAGTCGACTATGTTAATAATTCATTCGAATTAGTAGTTGTACACCTTGTCAACTGAAATCCTTAGGTATTCAACTGACTATTGTTTAGATGACTAGGTCTGAAATTTAAAATTTTAATTTGGTGCGAAAATGAAATTAAAATGTTCCCTCCAAATTTTTTTTTGGCAGACTTGACAAATGTCTGAAGATTATCAGTCACTTCACATGTTCTCATTCTCAAAACCCTAGCTCACTCAATCTCTGAAAGAAAGACTGTTATTCTCATCCATGGCATCGAGTTCCACACTAAGAAGAAGGATTAAGACTGTTGCTACAAATATGTCTAGACGGGTATTTGATTTGAATAGTTGGATTAGTGATGACGAAGGACAATCAAGATTTCTTGATTGTTGGAAAAGAAGAAGCTTGATGACTGTTGACTCCTTGGCAAGTGTACCAGATCGTTCCAAGTAATAAAATCGGTAGAACCCGATATCGTTCTCTCCCAAAGGACTCGCGGCCTTATCGTTCGTGTGAATTAAAATAATAAGACTTGTAAAGAAATAAAATTATTTATTGTGTATGCAAAAGCAGAAAATAAACATGCAATGCGTTGATTCAATTGACGAAAAGAGTATGGATGAGTGGAGTTGTTGGGGATTTACAATTTCATCTTATCAACTCTCTCTTATCTACTCCTCTTGTTTAAAAAGCTTGTTATTTATTGTTATGCAAACTTTCTTGGCCTACCCTTAGCCCGATCCCTCGGCGAAAAGAGCCTATTACTAATTACCGACTTGCAATCCCTAGTCTCCCCTAGTAACTAACAATGCAATACCGAACAGAAGCAAAAACAATTGACCGTCCTACCTCCCTATCCCTAGGTGGTATTTCATTGATCAAGGAATTTCCCCCAGTTCATGACATTACCGTACATTCCCGTATCAGTAAAGACAAACAACATTTATCGAATGAGTTAAACGATAAAAGCTTTAAGCGCAGAAGAGAAACCCAACATTTGATAAACAAAGCATATGACAATAATATAATTAAACAAGAGTTTCAATAAAAGAGATTTTCAAAAGATTACATTGTTTTCCCCAACAACAGAAGGGTTTAGTTCACCATTGTCATGGTGAACCAAGATGAAATTAATGGAAGAAATGGAAAACAAACCCTAGAAAAGATGAAAATGAGGCTAAGCATCCAAGAGATCCTCTCCAGAGAGTGAAAAATAGGTCTGGCCGCCTCTTCTGTCAAAAGAATGCATCTAAACTCGAACTGGGGCTATTTATAACCAAGAAAAGTAACAAAATTCAAGCCCCTGTGATGGGCGTCGCAACCCATACAAATTTAATTGCAATTTAGAAATGCAGTATAATGCTAGGGAATGACCCCTAGGTCGTCTCTCAAGGACCAACTGCGGTTCAGAGTCAAGTCTAACACGGAAGGTGGGGGTTTAAAAAGTGTTTTTGTGAATACGAATAACTAAATTAAAATGAATGGACATTAAACTCAACTGTGTAAGTTAGAAAACATCAAGGTAAAATAAAATGCTAAATCCAACAATTCAACAAACAATTATCTAAACACAATTAAAACTATTAAAATGCAACACTAAATTAGAGACATCAAAAGCAACTAAACCTATCATGCTAATTAATGCAAAACAAAAGGATAATTAAACATGCTTTTTCATCTATCAATTATGTGACCAATATTCATCTACCAAATGAAATTAAAAGTGCAATTATCTTGAGAAAATCCCCTTGGGCCGTGAGCTCCTAGTCCACCAAGGCCCAACTTCAATTCTTGACTTTCTTCCTTAAATGAACCATACAAGATGTGTTGACTCTTTGTCTCATGTGCACCATTCTTTAAGACAACAATCATGTGCCTTCCATATCATTCAAAACTGTCCTCTCTCTCTTCCAATGCAGCAAAGAAATTTGTATGCATTCCAAGCTTCAATTTACGTGAACAATGCAAAGGGCTTCAAAGAAAAATTGCTTCCAAACCAAAGGGTAAAAGGATTCAACCTCAAATGCCACTTCCAATGTGCCAAGTAAGCAAAACCCAAAGAAAACAAACAATAAACATCTCCATTCCCTTAGCCCTTCACGTCAAAAACAATGCTTAAGACAAAGCTAAAATGGGAAACATTCCCTTAGTCAAAAATAACATCTCATGTGTTTGGCCAAATCGGGTAAAAACTTAAATGCACCATTTTCTCTCTCCCTTTCAATCCATTTTCGTTTTTCTTCAACAAACAAACATCCAAATTGTTTCTTCCCATCTCCAAACAGAGACACACACCCAACTAACCAAAGTTCATCATCAAAATAATTCAAGAACAATAAAACCAAGTTTTACCTTCATAAATCCAACTTCACCACTTACTTTTCTTCAACTTTTTGACCAAAACAAAACCAAACCCCTATGCTTCTATGCAATACCGTCCAGCCACCATCATCAAGCACAAAGTCCAGCTCAAAATTCGTTTCCCAACATCAACAACAAAATGCTAGAAGAAAATGGCTCAAGAATACAATACCCATGCACCAACTTAAGCCTTTTTCACTACCAAACTTGACAACAACTCCATTTCCATCCTCCAATCCAAGAAACTCAAAATAAAAACAAGATTACTGCAGCAAAATGATGAGAAAACCGAAATGGAGAGTGGGTCTCCCTTCAACCAAAGAGACCCCCATGAAAAGGCAAGAAGAAACTCTTCAAACTCATGCTTCCAACTCCAAAAAGCAAGAAATAAGATGGGGAAAGGGAAGGTTTTTCACCACCACCAAGCAAAGACAACCAAGATTTAAGTAAGAGAAGAAGAAAATTTCATCTTTGCTCATTCACAATGGCCAAAACCGTAGCACACAAAGGCTCTCCATGAGAGTGTTCAAAACCTAAGCAAAATGAAGTGTAAAGTGTGTCTAGTATGAGTGTCACGGACTTTTGGCTCAAAATGCTGTCCAAAACCCTCAAAATTGGTGGGGTCCACCTCCTAGAAACCCTAGGTTAAGTGCCACATGTCCCTCAAAGTTTGGGCCTAACATAAAAATTGCCAACATTGGCCCAATGCACCAAAAGCTTAAGTAAAGTTCTTAATCAACTAGATTAGAATTTTAATTAAATTTGCAATGACTAAATATTAAATCTTGAACGTCCATGCCATCTCCTAATGCTCCAAAATATGTCTCCAATATTTTTCCTGCAATTAAACATGCAATTAATTAGCTCAAAAAAATCCAAATTAGTGAAAATATGAATTTCCGACCAAATTAAGCACAGTTAGAACAAATGGGGAAATAATGGGCAATTAAACACAATTCCCTGATTTATTTGAGTGCAATAAACCAAATATAGTCAAGAAATAACGACTCATCACCCTGCCCATCAGAGAACCGCCTGGCGCCAAAATTGGCCGCTCGGTGCTTTGCCTCAAGTTGCAGGACCGCCCGGCGCCAAAAACGGCCGCTCAGCGCTTTCTGGCCACCGCCCGACACTAGGGGTCCACCGCCTAGCGCTGGTCAACTGGACTCTGGTCAGCTGGTTGACTTTTCTGGTTGACTGGTTGACTTTTCTGCACTGCAACCGTTTGACCTTCAACCTTTCTTTCCAGTCATCTCTAATTCTCATCAAAACCCTGCAAAACAATGCAAAACAAGCATAATATCTCTAAAAATAACTTTTGACTCTCAAATGACTCAACTTAAGAGTTTTACTTGATTCTAAGCTCATTCTAAGCCAAAAGGATGTGTTTTGATATCAAATTTATGCATGAAAATAACGGTTTTTCAACCGTTATCAGTGACTCACAAATTTCTAAAATTGAAGTTTATCAAAGATGAAGGGTTCATATTTCAAAGATGGTTGAAGCGACAAGGTCTAAAGAAGTTTGTTGAAATGGCAAGCCCGTGGTATCCTGACTTAGTAAAGGTATTCTACTGCAATTTGAAAATTTTTGACGACATCCTCTGTATCGTGTAAAGGGAGTAGACATCAAACTGACCAATGAGGTCTGAAGCTTTGTTGGAGGACTAAAAATGGCTGGTGATAAATGTCATTTAGGAATGGAAGGGTTCAACAAGTTTAGTGAATACCAGATTTGTCTGAGAAATGCAAATGATTGCAGAGATTATTCAAACTACAAAACTGGTGGAATGAAGAAAAATGAAAGAATGGCTATCTATGCCATTGCTTATATACTTATGGCCAGAGGAGGAAACTATGCACAAGCCACCACTGAAGACTTAATGCTACTAAAAGCTCTGAAAGAGAATATTCAAGTAGATTGGCCAGCAGCTATCTCTGACAACATGCTAAAAGTAACCAAATCTGAATCTGGAAAATTGCTCTACTGTGTCTTTATTTCAAAACTACTGCTTTATTGCGGTGTGGAGTGCATTGGAGAGTCAAGTGAACAATATCAACGCAGTTGCTACATTGACAAAACTGTTCTTCTCCTAATGCATATGGTGAAAACATTGGATGGATGGAAATACAAAAATGAACTTGTTGAGGACAACAACACTTCATCCTCCTCTCAAATTAACCAATACAGAGCATGAAATGAGTTTGAGAGGATTGTGTTGTACAAGTTGAATGAAATCGAAAGAAAGCTTGATGAGCGAAACAATTATCAACAAAATGAAGAAAATGTATCTTCTGAAGGAGCAAACACCTCTGAAGGGTCGTCACAAGAAAGAAATGATGAGGAAAGTGAGGTAGGAGAGTCTGAAGACAGTGAAAGTGATATAATCCTTCAGAGTTTTGTTAACAAAAAGAGAAAGAAAAATTAAATTGTCTATTAGAATAGTTTTTCTTTTATGTATGGCTTATAATGTCATATCTTTTGTTGTGTCTTTCTTTTGGTTTTTCCTTGTTCTGATCATATTATTGTAATATCTTTTTCAAGGAAATGAAATTAGTACCTTTGAATCAATCCAGTTGCTACTAATCGGTTTGATTAATATCTGATATACTGATTGATTAATTTGACTGTGATTTGTATGAAGTCAACTATGCTTATTCTGTCATACATTTTTTACATATTGACTTCTGTTATTTCAATTATAATTCTTGCTTAACCAAAATGCTTGATCTAGAAAAGGTTGTTGAAAGGTTTTGCAGGAAGGACATTGCTTTGGAAGCTACAAATGGAATTCAACATTTGAGAAGCAATGCATTCGACTGATTTGATTTAATGCATTCAACTGCGTATAACTGGGTCAACAATTCCATATCTGGAATCTGGCTTTATTTCTACTGATTGCTTAAATCATATAAATCTGCTATTATCTCTGCTATTATCTGTTGCAAATATATTAATTGATTTAATATTGTGAGATTGTTGAAGTTTGTATCATTGCTTATCCAAATCGTTTGATATCTTGTCTTTGATACAACTATGTGCTAAATTGTTGATTAATCTGTTATATACTGCATTGTGCATCTGATTTGATTTTATTATGCATAATGACAAGGGGAGTATCACTTTTACACATTTTACATCACATGCCTGCATTTCATGGGGAGTTAACATTGTTATGTGATTAAATTGTGATTGTGAGAGCATCATTGTATTTTATACTTTGCATATCTTTCTGATGCATCTCTGTTTTCAAATCTGCATATATATCTAGAGCATTCCTTTTTTGTTAATGCACAAAGGGGGAGAGATATATGAGAGTATGAGAAAAATTATAAAAGCTTTATGAAAGAGGGAGAATAGTTAATTCTATCTCATACTTCATCTGCTTGATATTATGCTGCATATGCAGAGTAATTGAACTGTATTAAATCTTTTGCTGTATGCTATTACTCTGTTTTGTATTGAATTGTGCAAACATGGTTGAGTTATTAATCATGGTTGTGCATCACCAAAAAAGAGGGAGATTGTTGAGATTGTTGACAACACAAACTCTATATCGATCTAGTTTTTGATGATGACAACACTTTGCTTAATAACAATACATATGTTGCTGCATTGCATGTTCATATGCTGTACTGATTGATATATTTGTTGAACATGTTTGATGTACTGTGTTGTATGTTCCTATGTTGATTGTTTGATATATATATACACACACACACACACACACACACACACACACACACACACATATATATATATATATATATATATATATATAAATATATATACACACACACACACACACACACATATATATATATATATATATATATATATATATATGGAACATGCTTACATGCTTATGTGCAATCTGAAACGCTTTATTACATATATTTTACTGCACAATTTTTAAAATGAAAAATCACAAGCACTTTCGTGAACTTATAACATTGTTAATGGATTCGACTATGTTAAAACCTTTGTACAGATTTTGAGAATCAGTGCTAAGTGAAGTTTTGAGTTGAAAAGAATTTCAAAGTGTTTTTACATGTGTTAGTCGACTTTGTGTGGTTTACATTCGACTGTATCTCTGATCTGATTTGGAATTCTGTTATGCTTTTGCGCTCCAATGACTATATTTTTAAAAGTGAGTTAAGCATTGATGACTTGGTCAACTGTATTAAATGTGTGTTGATTTTAGTTGACTGAGAGCTACTATGTTGATTATCTGTTATAACTATAATAATATAGACGACTGAATTAGTAGTCTATTAAACTGAGAAACAATCTGACTGACAGAAAACTATAAGTTGGCTGAACACAAGTTGTTTAGAGACTTTTGATGATCTAACATTTTCATTCTTGTTTCAGATTGAATTCTCTGTGTTAACAACTCCAAGAATTCTCTAAGAAGATGGTGGTGATCTTTCTTGAGAGAGATTCAAAGGGAGATAGCTTGCGCTTTCATTGCTTGATCAAATACTGCACAAATACGGTGCTTCTGAGTTGATCTTTGAAGGCTTGACATCCTGTGAAGACTGCTGCATTTTGTGAAGGCTTGGCATCCTGTGAAGATTGCTGGAATTGGACCTGTTGTGATACAGGGGTTTCACATTGAGGATTGTTCGATGTGGGTTCAGATTGCAGAAGAGGGGATTATTGCTGCAAGTCTGGTTTTGGTTATTGCAACTATTATTTGGTTTTGGGTTAGAGAGGAGATTTATATTTTTGACGTGAGGTCTTCTATAAATTCCTTGTTGTAAAAACCATAACCATTATAGTGCATTTGCTTCCTAGGTTGGAAGGACACTGGATGTAGGCATTGTTGGCCGAATCAGTATAAAAATCAGTCTTTGATTTTCTCTATCCCTGCACTCTTTAATTCCAGTCGACTTTATCTTTTATGTAGTCAACTACATTTTTCCGATGCATATAAATTTTCATTACATGCATTTAGAGAAAGTTCAAAAAGGTTAATACTTTTGATAAAAGATTGCGAAAATATTTTGTTTTTGAAACGGCACTAATTCAACCCCCCCCCCCTCCCCCCCCCCCCTCGCCCTCTTGGTGTAAAAACGAAGCCCACCTATTTTCCAACACATTTCATGGCTTGTAGCTTTGCTGGGTTAAGAAAGAAATTGGTTTTTCTGGACAACAAAGTTCCCTGAGTTAAGAGAGACAGATATGAATTTAGCATTTAAGAACAAATCTCTTTCTTTTTCCAAGCTTTTCCTTGCAATGAGCTCTTTCTTCTCCTTTTATTTTTCTTTTCTTTTCTTTTCCTTTCTTTTGCCTTTGCTTGCTTTTTTTTTCTCAATTGCTCAGGGCCTAGAGAAGTGGGTTGTTACTTGGCAACCCCAAACTTGAACGTTTATCAGCACCTCATCAAATGTTCTCAACTTAACTCAAGGTAAAGATTTTTCAAAAAGGTTTTTCGAACATGCATAAGGTTCAAGGTTCAAAGGTTAAAACAAATTATTCTCTTTTCAATGGGCAAAAATTATGTGAAGGCCAAAAGAATAAGGGATAACAAAAGATGACCTTGATCATATGGAACCTGCAAACAATCAGTTCAATCACAAAAAATTTGGGCAAAATCATTCATGCTTTCAAAGTAATAGCAATTATTCAAAAATAACTCTGAAGCCCAAAACTCTCACAGGTAAACTCACAAGTTCTAAAATTCAGAAAAACATCATGCTCAGTATTTCAATCAAATTTTATCTCAAGCACCTGTTTCACAAATTGTCAGTCATCTTCTTAGATCACATCATGCATCATCTCAACATCAATCAAACACTAGAATTTCATAAAGCAAAACTCATAAAAAATAGAGCACAGTTGAATCAAAGCAGTTCAGTTCATTGAAGCATAGAAAAATAAAAATAAAACAAAATAAAATAAAATAAAAAACAAAAATTGAAAATTAAAAGCAAAACTTCCGAAAACTGGGTTGCCTCCCAGCAAACGCTTCTTTAACGTCACTAGCTTGACCCAATGAGTTCATGTCACATCTTTTATCTTGGTGTCACCCTTTCCTTCGGCGCACCAACTGGTCTTTAGCAGCTTCCTGTTCACCTTTTTAGTTCTCCTAGAGGTAGGAGATTCAATCTCTATCAGCCCATCAGCTCTGAGTTCTTTCACAACCCAAAGCTTTTTGGTGAACTGCAGAAGCAAGCCTGGTCTCAGCCCTTCATGCTCCTTCAGGGGATTTTGGTGAACACCTGCTCTTGTACTATCTTTTTCTTCATCTTTGATCTGTGACAAAAAACACTTTGCACCTTTCTTTTTTGATTTGGCAGCCTTGGTACCAGTCCTGGGTGCATATTTAAATGCAGCCTTGGTACCAGTCCTTGGTACCAGTCCTGGGTGCATATTTAAACACTTTGCACCTTTCTTCACTTGGAGTTGCTACCCAGTATTGCAGGCATTGAAGACTACATACTCTTCTTGGTCCTTGAGAGCTACGGTACCCTCATCAACATTGATGATTACTTTGGCCGTCTTCATGAACAACCTTCCAAGAATAATAGGCATCTCCACATTTTCCTCCATCTCTAACACCACAAAGTCCACCAGGAATCTTAAGTTGTTGATTTGCACCATCACATCTTCTACCACACCATGGGGTCTTTTGGGGGATCCACCTGCCATGAGAAGAGACATTCTTGCTAGCTTAACTTTTAAGTCACCAATCTTTTTTAGAACAGTTAAGGGCACTAGATTGATACTGGATCCCAAATCAATTAAGGCTTTTCCTATTTTGTGGTTCCCAATGGTGTAGGGAATAGTGAAAATTTCGGGGTCTTCTACCTTAGGAGGAAGTTCTTTCTATAAGATCACACTGCAATCCCCCTGTATCTAACTTGTCTCCTCCATCAGATTTTTCTTTTTCTTGAGGAGCTTCTTTAAAAACTCTATTATTCAGGGATTTGTTGCAGAGCCTCAGTCACAGGAATTTGTATCCCCAATTCCTTAGAGATCTCATCAAAACATCATGATTGTATCTCTTTTTCTCCTGAGGAACACTCCTCGAGATGGTTTTTCTCATTTTTTTCAATTTTTTTGTTCTTTTCTTTTTCTCTCAACCTCTTCTCTCTCTTTTTTCTCCTCTTTCTCTTTTTCTCTCTTCCCATTCTCGCTTTTTTTGTCTTCTTCTTATTTTTTTTGTCTCAACTCATTTTTTTCTTTTCTCTCTTCCTCCTCTTCTTTTTTCTCAATTCATTTTTTTTCTCTCTTTTTCTTTTTCCCTCTCTTCATTCATACTCACAATTGCTTTGCATTCTTCTTTGGGGTTAACTTCAGTATTAGCCCCAAAGTCTTTAAAAGGCGTCTCCTTCAATTGTTAGGCTACTTGACCAACCTGTATCTCCAAGTTCTTGATAGTAGCGTTTGTGCTTTTGTGGGTGGACAAAGTTGTCTGCATGAACTGTTGAAGAGTCTCTTCTAGCCTTGCGGTTTTGCCACTCAAAGAGGGTTATTGTTGCCACTATTGTTGTTGCTGTTATGGTGGCCTATTGAATTGTCCACCAGTTTTCCCAAATTGACCTTGTCCATTGCTCGGGTGAGATTTCCACCCTTGATTGTAATTATTGGGACGAAACTGGTTCTGATTGCCCATGTAGTTGACTTCTTCATTAAGATTCTCGGGCACTGCACATTGACCATTAAAATGGTCACCACCACATAGCTCATAGAGTTGTTGAACCTGAGCCACATTCTGAAGTTCTTTTTGTGGCTACAACATTCTTTTTGTCAAGACCTCCAATTGTTGAGTGATGATCTTGTTCTGAGCAAGCAAAGCATCATAAGACTGTAATTGTAGAACTCCCTTGGGTTGGGATGGAGTTCCTCTTTCATTTTGCATTTCATTATCATTGGTAGCCATATTTTCAATCAACTCATAGGCTTCATCATGGGTCTTGCATTTGATATTGCCTCTAGCTGAGGCATCCAACATTAATTTAGTTTGTGACCCAAGACCTCCAAGGAAAAGAATGACTATCGTTCCTTCATCAAAACCATGGGTAGGCGTCTTTCTCAGCAGGATTTTGTATTTATCCCATGCCTGTCCCAAGGTTTCTTCCATGCCTTGCCTAAATGAAGAGATCTCATGCTTCCCTTTGTTGATCTTTGATTGTGGGAAGTATTTGTTGAGGAACTTTGTAACCACATCTTCCCACCGAGTGAAACTGTTCTCAAGAAAAGAGTTCAACCACAATTTAGCATTGCCTGAAAGAGAAAAGGGGAACAAGCTCATTTTTATAGCCTCATCTGGTACCCCATTTATTTTCACACAGTTGCATATCTCATTGAAGGTGGTCAGGTGCTCATATGGACTTTCATGAAACAATCCATTAAATTGGTTGCTCTTGACAAGGTGGATCAAAGCAGGTTTCATCTTCATATTTGCAGCGTTGACCCTTGGCTTTACAATGTTGTTAAAATGATGAGGGCCAACAACTGTTGTATAATCTGCCTAGGTGCGCCTGCTAGCATTGTTTTCCGCACCTCCTTCACCAGTTTGGGAAGCCATTGAAATTTTCCCTAGAGAAGGTTCTATAGATAAGCTATTCCCTCTTGGCTTCCTGCTGGTCTTAAGTCCTTCAAGAAGAGGTTCAAAATTTTTTCTGCTTCTAGTCCTCACACTATCCTCCATAAAAAAAACACAAAACCCTACAAAATATTGTTAGGACAAAAATAAAAATAAAAAAAAAATAAGAGAAATAAAAATTAAAAAATAGGAAATATAAAAAGAAGAAAATAAAAATAAAATAAAGTCAAAATCAATCAAGGATCACACAAATAGAATAGCCTAAACTGTGAGTTCTCGACAACGGCGCCAAAAACTTGTTGGGACAAATCGGTAAGTGTACCGAGTCGCACAAGTAATATAAAATGGTAAGACCAAGTATCGTATCGTAGAGGACTCTCGGCGCTGAACAATTGTGTGAAAACAAGATTAATTAAGACTTAAAAATAAAAAGAGATCATTAGGTTTGACAAAAATACTAAAATAAAACAAAATAAAATAAATCAGTGGCAAAAGAGCACAAAGATGAATGGATGTTGATTTATATGAGATCAGTATGTTGTTGGGGTTAGATTTCACCAAATTCCCTCTCATTTATATAAGAATTCATCTTTATGCATTAATGCCAACGTCTCTCACTAAATTACCTACCCCGATCCCTCGGTGAATAAGCTTGTCCCTAATTACCAGTTCATACAATTCCTAACATTCCTGGTAAAAAGATGTGAAGAACAAGAGATTAAGACGACCAAGACTTATACCCTCATCCTTGAGAAATATAACCCTTAGGAGTATTCAACAAGAACCTGAATTGAAAAGAATCTCCCGACACTCATGCAATTCATAAATCATGCTATTGTATAAGCAAGAATAAAAAAAGATGAATTACTCTAACAATTAATGAAAAAGCATATGAAATTAGAATCAATTCAAATACATGAGAGTTTACAAGGTTACATCATTCTCCAACAACAAATAGAAATTAGTTCCCCATAGACATGGGGGAACTCTATGAACAATGGAAGAAAGAATGAGAATGGAAGCCTAAGAATTGGGAAAAGAGTGTATTGCTATGCTCTTCTTTGCTAGGGATGCAAAACCTAGAGCCCTAGGGTCCTTTAAATAGTGTTAGAGGTGTGCCAAAACAGGGTCCGGTCCGAAAGAATCGAAACAGAGAAGAAACAGGGCCCGATCCACTAGAATTCTCGCATAGGCATCCAAGGGGCTCACTCAGGCGAGAAGATGATCACATTTTCTTAAGGGCATTTTCGCATTCACTTGAAGGAGTAACAAAGGATTGACTGTATTTTCTTCCTCCAGGATCCATTGATAATGGTTTAAAACACCGTTATTTGTTATGTGATTTTGATACTAAAAGCACCCTTTTTCACTTAGAAACTTGCTTGGACTCATATGTTTTCAATAAAATGTGTGAATAAGAGAGTTGAGGTTGATTTCAATGGTTTCCTAACAAATTCCCCTTGTTTTGATAGAGATTGAAGTAACACTGGAAGAAGAAGTAAAAAGCCAAGTAAATAGAGCTTAGAAAGGGTAAAGAGGCACCAAAAGGAGGGAAAACGCGAAGCCCGAGCGACAGGAGCGCAAAGCAAGCGTCTAGAATAGACGCTCGTCACCCGGGCGGTGGCCTCCAACGCCCGGGCGACAGACATGCGAAGCTTGGGCGTCCAATCTGATGCCCAGGCCTTACATGAGCCATAATTCTCGCCCAAGCGAGCTCCCTGCGACGCTTGGTTGAGATTTCACTTCGATCAGGCCCTGTTTCTGCTCTGTTTTGATTCTTTTGTACCGGGCCGCATTCTGGGACGCGTCTGTGATAACGGTTGAAAAACCATTATTTTCATGTGCTATTTTAGACCAAATTACTCCCTTTACTGCTTAGAATGAGCTTGAAATCAAACAAAACTCAATAAATGAGTCAGTCGAGAGTCAAAAGCTGTTTTTAGCGATATTATGCTTGTTTTGCAGCAATTTTGATGGAAGTGAAGAATGGAGGTAAAGAAAAAGGCCTAGACTCAAGATAGAGGAAGAAAATCAAGAAAGGAGAAGTCTAGAAACCGCCTAGTGGCAGAATTTCACTGCTGGGCAGCCAAATGTGAGGAGTTGGCACCAAGGCAGCGACGCTTGGCGGTTTTGCGATAAGAGGCAAACCGCCGAGCGGTGGACCCCTGATGTCGGGCGGTAGCACGATAAGAGGCAAACCGCCAGACGGTATAAGTGTGACGCAGGGCGGTTGCCTGTTGGGCTCGAGCCTATTTTCTGTTGCGCTCTTCAACTATAAATAACCCTAGTGCGATTTCATTCTCATTCTTTTGACAGAGAAGGGCGGCCAGACCTACTTTTCACTCTCTAGTGAGGATCTCTTGGATGCTTAGGCTCCTTATTATCTTTTCTAGGGTTTTCTTTCCATATCTTCCATTATTTTCATCTTGGTTCACCATGACAATGGTGAACTAAACCCTTTTGTTGTTGGGGGAACAATGTAATCTTTTGATACTCTCTTTTATTGAAACTCTTGTTTAAATTATATGATTTTCATATGCGTTTATTATCAATTGTTGGATTCTCATAATGTGCTTAAAGCTTTTATCGTTTAACTCATTCGGTAACTAATATTTGCCTTTATTGATACGGGGAGCAGTGCCAGTATGCAGCACAGGTTGGCATGTTTAATGAGATAGCTGAGGTTGAGTGGATTATGTGCCTTCCTGGAAAGCATTTTCAGACTAATTCCCATGGAGCACCGGTCAACATTAGGAGGTTGGATTTGACACCTTTGGCACGATACTAGATGGCATTCACTCATGCCAACATCCAGCCATGCTCCCATATCTCTGATGTCACGATGCACAGAGTTGTTCTCATTTTCTGCATGCTGAGACAGATGGATGTGAACGTCGGCCAAATCATCTCCGACGAGATATGGAGTTGTGCCACTACAGTGAGCAGCAAGATGCCATTGGGACATCCATCTTTGATTACCTTTCTTTATCGACAGGCTGGGGTGGATACTGTAGTTCCCCCATATGAGAGACTCAGGAATGCCATTAATGCATCCTACTTTCATCAGTTCTGTGCTAAGGAAGGAGCAGCACCTAGGAGACGTCCCAGAAGAGCTGCATCACAAGAGCAAGTGCCTGATGATGCACCAGCACAACATGTTGAGCCATTCCAGATGCGAGACATGTATATGTCTCTACTGGAGGCTAAGATGGATTCTCTTCGCAGAGGACAGGTAGCTCTTGTTGAGATATCAGTGGGGCAATATGATTATCCACCAGCCCACAGGTGGACTATGGATGAGTTCTACAGTGTGACGGCTTGGCCTCAGGATCAAGGATAGGGTAGTGGAGCTGTTGGAGCAGCAAATGAGGATGAAGATGATGAAGGGAACCAGGAGGATTTTGATGAAAGCATGGGATGAGTGAGGGCATCTACTGATGGATGCCCATACTGTAGACAGAGTTTTATTTTCTCTTTTGACTTTGCATTTTGAACTTGTAGAATAGGTTGAATTTTAATTTTAGTGTGTCTGCTTCGCTTAAAGACCTTTCTGATGATGTTTTGACTGAATGAATTGCATGAGGAGTTTGTTTGATGATGATATGATGTGAATGATTCTCAAGTTGTGTTGCATGTTGATATCCTGTGAAACAGATGTGTGATGAATTATGATTGTGGTTATGATGCTAAGCAGGGTGTATGAATGAATATGTGTGAGAAAGCATGTTGTGTGAGGTATTGAGCTCCAGAGTTTTAATTGTTGTATGAAATTATTTACAGGAAAGCATGCATGATATTGCCTAAATCTTGATGATTGATTGAATTGCATGTACATGTCATATGATCAAGGCCATTTTTGGAAGCCCTTATTTAGCCAAAATTTTACCCAATCGTGCTTAAAAGTTTAATACCCTTTTTGAACCTTGGCCTAAACAGAATGAAAACCCTTGTGCTGAAATTATTTACTTTGAATTGGGTTGATGACTGTAAGTATATTCAAGGTTCAAGTTTGGGGTTGTGGGGAAAGTTCGAATGGAAAAAAGAAAGGCATTGAGCTCAAGTGTTGAAAAAGAAAAATACATGAGAAAGAGGAAAAATCATGAAACATGAGCTCAATGTAAAAATAAAAGAAAAAGGGAAGAAGTTGGGGACAAATGAGATTGGTTGACAAAAAGAATTAAACTTGAACCTTGAATGATGAATGAACTCTCTTGATTCAAAGATTTTGTGATCCAGAAAAACTAATTTTTCTTGATAGCCCAGCCTCATTACAAGCCTTGGAAAGGTCCTTTTGATGGCATTTTCATGTGATGATTTTGATTGTTTGAGATGAAAGGAAATTTTATTTCATGTGATTTGTGAATGATTAAGAGTTGGAGTGCTACCTTAAACACTTGAGTGATTGAGTGAAACACTTGTTTGGTGAGAACTTCTAAGTTTCATGATTGCATCTTTGCTTAGTGGATTGATCATCCATAATATGTAACATCTGTTGAGGAATGTGTGAGCTAACTGAATTGAAAGGATGCATCTAGATTTGATCATCACTGAAGATCTGAAATTGAATAGTTCTCATCATGTACTTTTGGAATGTTGAATCATTAGATGAAAGTGTAGAGAGCCAAGTTTTGTTTTATCTTTAGTTTTGTTTTGTTTTGCTTGAGGACAAGCAAATTTCTAAGTTTGGGGTTGTGAAAACGGTTGAAAAACCATTATTTTCATGTGCTATTTTAGACCAAATTACTCCCTTTACTGCTTAGAATGAGCTTGAAATCAAACAAAACTCAATAAATGAGTCACTCGAGAGTCAAAAGCTGTTTTTAGCGATATTATGCTTGTTTTGCATTGTTTTGAAGCAATTTTAATGGAAGTGAAGAATGAAGGTGAAGATAAAGGCCTTAGACTCAAATTAGAGGAAGAAAATCAAGAAAAGAAGAGTATAGAAACCGCTCAGCGGCAGAATTACACCGCTGGACGGCCAAATGCGAGCAGTTGGCACCAATGTAACGACGTCTGGCGATTTTGCGATAAGAGACAAACCGCCGGGCGGTGGACCCCTGAAGCCGGGCGGTAGCGCGATAAGAGGCAAACCGCCGAGCGGCATAAGTGTGACGCCGGGCGGTTGCCTGTTGGGCTCGGGCCTGTTTTTTGTTGCGCTCTTTAGCTATAAATAGCCCTAGTGCGATTTCATTCTAATTCTTTCGACAGAGAAGGGCGGCCAGGCCTACTTTTCACTCTCTGGAGAGGATCTCTTGGATGCTTAGGCTCCTTTTTATCTTTTCTAGGGTTTGCTTTCCATATCTTCCATTATTTTCATCTTGGTTCACCATGACAATGGTGAACTAAACCCTTTTGTTGTTGGGGAACAATGTAGTCTTTTGATACTCTCTTTTATTGAAACTCTTGTTTAAATTATATGATTTTCATATGCGTTTATTATCAATTGTTGGATTCTAATATTGTGCTTAAGGCTTTTATCATTTAACTCATTCGGTAACTGATATTTGCCTTTATTGATACGAGGACGTACAGTAATGTCACGAAGTGGTGAGAATTTCCTTGGTTAAGCAATACCACCTAGGGATAGGGGGGTAGGACGACCAATTGTATTTGCTTCTGTTTGTAATGCGTTGCTAGTTGCTAGGGGAGGCTAGGGATAACAAGCCGGTAATAATAATAGGCTCTTTTTGCCAAGGGATCGGGTTAAGGGGAGGCCAAGAAAGTTTGCATAACAATTACATGATAAAGCAATTTAAACAAGAGGAGTAAATAAGAGAGAGAGGATTAGATGAAATTGTAAACCCCCAACAACTCCATTTATTCATACTCTTTTCTCGTCAACTGAATCACTTATTGCATGTTTATTTTCTGTCTTTGCATTCACCACAACATTTAATTTTTCTTTCACAAGTCTTACGATTTTGATTCATACGAACGATAAGGCCTTTCGAGTCTCATGGGAAGAACGATAATGGGTTTTACCATTTTTATTACTTGAAACGATATGGTACACTTGCCATCCCGTTAACAGTCTGACACTATTTAAAGGACCCTGGGGCTCTAGGTTTTGCATCCCTGGCAGAAAAGAGCATAGCAATACACTCTTAGCCAATTCTTAGTCTTCCATTCTCCTCTTTTCTTCCATTGTTCATAGAGTTCCCCCATGTTTATGGGGAACTAATTTCTATTTGTTGTTGGGGAATGATGTAACCTTGTAAACTCTCATGTATTTGAATTGATTTTTAATTTCATATGTTTTTTCATTAATTGTTAGTGTAATTCATCTGTTCTTATTGCTTGCTTATACAATAGCATGATCTGTGAGTTGCATGAGTGCTGAAAGGTTCCTTTCAATTGAGATCCTTGTTGAATTACTCCTAGGGGTTATATTGTTGAGGAATGAGGGTATGAGTCTTATTCGTCTTAACCTCTTGATCTTCACATCTTTTTACCAGGAATGCTAGGAATTGTATGAACTAGTAATTAGGGACAAACTTATTTACCGAGGGATCGAGTTTAAGTGTTTTAGTGAGGGATGTTAGCATTAATGAATAAAGAAGAATTCTTATATACATGATAGGGAATTTGGTGAAGTCTAACCCCAACAACATATCCATCTCATATTAATCAACCTCTGTTCATCTCTGTGCTCTTTTGCCACTGATCAAATTTATTTTGCCTTATTTTATTATTTTTGCAATACAAACCCATGATCTCTTTTCTTCTAAGTCATAATTAATCTTTTTTTTTCACACAACTGTTCAGCGCCGAGAATCCTCTTGGATACGATACTTGGTCTTACCATTTTATATTACTTCTGCGACTCAGTACATTTGCCGATTTGCCCCAACATCCATCACTACTAAGGAAGATCTTAAGCGACTATTCTTTGATGAATTCTTCCTTGTTCAACATCATTTTGATCAGTATGGTTACAGTAACAATCTTGGATGGAATTACTGATAACAAATTAAAATACCGTTATTTGCTATGTGATTTTGATACTAAAAGCACCCATTTGACTTAGAAACATGCTTGAACTCATATGTTTTCAGTTAATTGTGTGAATAAGAGAGTTGAGGTTGATTTTAACTGTTCAATAGCAATTTCCCCTTGTTTTGACAGATATTGAAGCAATAATGGAAGAAGTAAAAAGCCATGAATATGGAGCTCATAAGGGGTCAAAAAGGCATCAAGAAGGGAGAAAACCCGAAGCCCAAGCGAAGCCCAAGAGATAGAAACACAAAAACAGCAAGCTGAAAATGACGCTGGGCGCCCGGGCGACAGACGCTCGAAGCTTGGGCGTCCAAAACTGGCACCCAAGCCTTACAGAAGCCTTGAGTCACGCTTAGGCGAGCTCCCTGCGACGCTCTGTAGGTATCGGAGGGGGTAAATTTTTTAAAGAGTTTAACGCAGCGGATTTAAAAACGAACGTAAAGCGTGTTCGATCACAGTTAAAGCAGAATTTGTCCTTTTTATTAAAAATAAATTTCTTTCAGAAATTTAATCAAACAGTTGATATGCGATATGTAAAATGAGTGTAGGGCACAAGAAAAACACACAAGGGATTTTTATACTGGTTCGATTCAACAGAATCTACGTCCAGTCGTTAATCACTGTAAGGAGTGATTAACAGTTTCACTAAAAACAATTTTATCAGATTACAAACAGATGAACAGATTATAAAATCAATAGAAACACACTACCGACTTGATGAGAACTACTCCGGCAATCAACAGATGATTCGTGAGCTTCTCCTTCCACAAGAACAGCAGTGAGCCTTGCTAACTTGAAGAGATTTCACTCCAGCTATTGACACACAATATAAGAGCCTCTCTTTTCACAAGTAACAAGCAAGGGAACAGTATGAACAAAAAGCTAACGGGAACCTTTCTCTGACACACAGTGTTCACTTAGCTCTTTTCAGTTCAACAAAGTTATCTTCTGAAGCTCTCAAACAACCATTATATAGCCAAGCACACTGAATGCCAAAGGACAGCTCCCAACTGCCATGAATAATCGATTATTGTAAGTGATAATCGATTATTCAAGTCCGTTATAGAAATTTCAAAAAGTGATAATCGATTATTTGAAGTGATAATCGATTATTCAAGTGTGACTTGTGATAATCGATTATTGCTTCATGATAATCGATTATTTTAGTTCAAAAACATATGATAATCGATTATACCTTAAACATAATCGATTATACAAGTAGAAATTACAAAATTTATCAATTTCCTACTACATTTAAAAAACTACAAGTTGCTTTTTACGTATTCTCCTATTACAATCAAGAAATACAATTTACAGCATCATCAAAACTTGTCTTCAGGTTTTACCAATTACTCCCTTATTGGTAACAATCTCCCCCTTTTTGATGATGATCAAAAAATCTTCTATTAAAAGCAACTCAGTTTTACCTGCAATACATTCTCACTAAAAAGATCACAGAGTTAGTAGTACCTGTATACTTTGAAGAATATTATTTCTTCTCCCCTATAATATAGATATTAATCTCCCCCTTTTTGATCATAAGCAAAAAGTAAAAATCTCCCCCTTAATATGAGCTCCCCCTCAAAAAGATAACAGATGCATAAAGGCTCATTTTATTAAGAATAACTGGAAAATTTATAAAGATTGAAAATGCCACACAGAAAACAAACAAACTTAAAATCCTAAAAAACTAAAATTCAGGACTAGGAGATCTTTCAGTGGGAGGGATATTGAGATGATTCTCAATGTTATGTAGTCGAACATCAAACTCAAGAAACTGATCGACTAAGTACTCATCAAGAGATTGCTGCCACTCATGTACTTGATCAAAATGTGTCTTCTGTGCGAGACTCATATCCTCCAATTGTTTGGATAATCTTGCAAAGTGTTCTTCCATAGAATTTGAGGAAGAGAAGGGTATGTTGGAAGGTCCAGCTTCTGAAGGAGCTGCAGCACTTACTGGGTCAGCCATATGAGTGTCCATATCATCATCATCATCAGAATGATCATCATCTTTGTGAATAAGGACCCTTCCTCTAGTAATGAATCCCATCTGACGAAAGGTAGTATCTCCGATTTCTGATCCCACAGTCTCAATATTTTGAACAAGTTCTCCTTCAACAGGTATTCCTTTATATTCTAAAATCCTAGAAACAAGAAGAGCATAGGGAAACTGATAAGAGTGGGATTTCTTGGCTTTTACCATGGTGTCAGCAATGAGAGCAGGCCAGTCGATGTGTATGTGATTTAAAATCCCATACAAGAGAAGTAAGTCCTGCTCAGAGCATTGAGCATGGTTGGTAGCTCTAGGACAGAGAACCAAACAATCAAGTAGTGGATCATCCTCTCTTCAACTTTGAATCCTCCAACCAATAGTTGCCTTCTATTTACTTGCTTCTCAGGATGTCGCAGAAAAGATTGGAAAGTTATCATCCTGTTGAAGTCTTCAAGTCCTAAATGGACTTTGACAGCATCATCCCAAATAGTAAGTTGAGCAACATTTGTCCAAACGTCATCATCTAAAATGATGCGTACGCCTTTGACCTTTGTAGAAATTATTCCATCTCGATAGCGCAAGTTGAAGTAGAAAACTCTTATGAGATCTGGATAAATATTTCCTTTTTGTTCTACCAGATGTGTTAACCCCTGCTCAGCAAAAGTATTTGGAAATTGAAATCCATAAAAGCGAAAAAAATCAAGACGGATGTACTTTACCGCCATGATTTTCCTTTCTTGCCAGGAGTTTACGAAATCTGCATGTTTCTCTTGATCTGAGATCCATCCATCTATGTTGGCTAGTCGTGGTTGAGAAGAGGAAGGGGCTCCAGCTGTTTTGCGACGATACCTTCTTGATTTAGCCATGGATGAAGATGGAGGAGATGAAGGTTTACGAAATGAAGGAGAAATGAGGAGATTTGGAGCTCTGGATTTGATTTTAGCAGTATTTGGTTGCAAAAGAATGTCTAACAATCGATTATGGGAGGCTATTTATAAGAAAAATGAAGAAACTAGCCGTTTATGGCCGTTTATAGCCGTTATGGGACGCTCCAACGGCTCTATTTTTGAACCTGTTAACGTGATAATCGATTATGGCTCGTGATAATCGATTATCAGTTCATTAATTTCTGCCCAGAATTGCATGATAATCGATTATGCCTGATGATAATCGATTATCTGCTCAAAGTTTTCCAGATTTACTTTTATGACTAGATAATCGATTATGGCTCAGTGACAATCGATTATGGCTCGCTAAAGTCACGAAAAATGCAATATTTTGCATAGATTTTGATTCTAGGACATGTCTAATACTCCTAATTCTCTCCTAAGCTCAATGAATCTATCTTTAGGTAGAGCTTTGGTAAAAATATCAGCTAACTGATGCAAGGTATCAACATATTCAATTTGACAGTCCCCCTTTTGAATATGATCTCTTAAAAAATGGTGCCTAATTTCTATATGCTTAGTTCTTGAATGCATTATAGGGTTCTTGGTCAAGTTTATAGCACTAGTGTTATCACATTTTAGAGGAATATTTTCAAGAAAGATATCAAAGTCTTCCAATTGTTGTTTCATCCACAAAATTTGAGCACAACAGTTTCCAGCTGCAATATATTCAGCTTCAGTGGTAGACAAAGCTACACATGCTTGTTTCTTTGAGTGCCATGACACTAAAGAACATCCCAAGAAATGACATGTTCCACTAGTACTTTTTCTATCAATTTTACAGCCACCATAATCTGCATCAGAGTATCCTATTAAACTAGGTGAAGCATCAGAGGGATACCAAAGTCCAAATGAAGTAGTTCCTTTAAGATATTTTAAAATTCTCTTAACTGCAGTCAGATGTGACTCTTTAGGATTGGCTTGGTATCTAGCACATACGCAAACACTTTGCATAATGTCAGGCCTACTGGCAGTTAAGTAGAGTAAGGATCCTATCATACCTCTGAACATTGTTTCATTCACTCCCTTTCCAGATTCATCTTTATCTAAATAACAAGAAGTTCCCATAGGTGTACTAGCTTCTTTGCAATTGTCCATGTTAAATTTCTTAAGAATTTCTCTACAGTATTTGGTTTGGGAGATGAAAGTACCTCCCTTCATTTGTTTTATCTGTAGTCCTAAGAAAAAATTTAATTCCCCCATCATAGACATCTCAAATTCCCCTTGCATTATCTTTGCAAACTCTTCACACAAAGATTCATCAGTAGACCCAAAGATAATATCATCTACATAAACTTGTACTATTAGAATATGTTTTCCTACTTTCTTAATGAATAAGGTTGAATCAACCTTTCCTCTAGAGAATTCATTGTCTATTAAAAAGGTACTAAGTCTTTCATACCAAGACCTAGGTGCCTGTTTAAGACCATAAAGGGCCTTTTTCAATTTATAAACATGATCAGGAAATTTAAAATCTTCAAAACTAGGAGGTTGACTAACATACACTTCTTCTTTTATAAAACCATTCAAAAATGCACTTTTAACATCCATTTGATACAGTTTAAAATTCATCAAAGATGCATAGGCAAGTAACAATCTAATAGCTTCTAACCTGGCAACTAGTGCATAAGTTTCATCATAGTCTATACCTTCTTCTTGACAATATCCCTTTGCGACCAGCCTTGCTTTATTCTTTGTGATATTTCCATCTTCATCAAGTTTGTTTCTAAACACCCACTTGGTTCCTATGACTTGAAATTCTTCTTGTTTTGGAATGAGCTCCCATACTTCATTTCTTTCAAATTGATTTAGCTCTTCTTGCATAGCAATGCACCATTTATCATCTTGAAGAGCTTCCTTTATGTTCTTCGGTTCTATTTGAGACACAAAAGCAACAGTTAGGCAAAAATTATTTAAATTATGTCTAGTGGTTACCCCTTTTGATATATCTCCTATGATGTTGTCCAATGATAGTCCTCTCGGTTGTTGATAGTTTTTGAAGTCAACAACTTGAGGTGTTTCTTGAAGCTCCGGAGGATAATTTTCATTTAGATACATTTCTTCTAGAGCTTCTCTTAAGTAATCCTCATCACCTGCAATGGGTTTATTTGACTCAAGAGGATTTTCCTCAAGGTCTACAATCTCATCAAAGACAACATGCATAGATTCTTCAATACTTAGTGTTCTTCTATTGAATACCCTATAAGCTTTGCTAGTTAATGAATATCCTAGAAAGATTGCTTCATCAGATTTTGCATCAAACTTTCCAAGATTATCTTTTCCATTATTTAATACAAAGCATTTGCATCCAAAAATTTTCAAATGAGATATATTTGGTTTTCTACCGTTCAACAATTCATAAGGAGTTAATTTCAAAATTGGCCTTATAAGCATTCTATTTAACACATAACAAGCAGTGCTTACTGCATCAGCCCAAAAGTATTTTGGCATATTAGATTCACTCATAAGTGTTCTAGCTAATTCTTCTAGTGATCTATTTTTCCTTTCAACAACACCATTTTGTTGGGGAGTTCTAGGTGCAGAAAAATTATGTGCAATTCCAAATTCTTCACAGAATTTTTCAAAAGATTCATTTTCAAATTCACCACCATGATCACTTCTCAAAGTTTTGATTTTCAAATCTTTCTCATTTTGAATACGTTTAGCAAAAGTTTTAAATGCTTTAAAAGCTTCCCTCTTCAAAGTTAGAAAAAATGACCAGGTAAATCTAGAGAAATCATCAACAATCACAAGAGCATAATAATTTCCACCAAAACTTTTAATTCTAGAAGGACCAAACAAGTCCATATGCAAGAGTTCTAAAGTTTTTGATGTGGTAATTACATTCTTAGAGGAAAATGAGCTTTTGGTCTGTTTACCTTTTTGACATGCAGAACATAGTTTATCTTTTTCAAATTTTAGTTTGGGTAAACCAATTACAAGATCCTTAGAAATTAATTTATTTAAATGTTGCATGTGAATATGTGCAGCTCTCTTATGCCATAGCCAAGGATTTTCTTCTTTAGCAACTAAGCACGTTATACTATGACTAGATGCATTTTGAATATCAATCAAGTATATGTTATTGTGTCTAACACCTTGCAAAGCAATTTCAGCAGAATTTTTAAAATATACAGTACATTTATCACTTTCAAATGTTACCTTGAGACCCTTGTCACAGAGTTGACTTATGCTTAGAAAGTTATGCTTTAGGCCTTCAACGTATAAGACATCTTTAATTGTCAAGTTGTTTCCCCCACCAATGTCTCCAGTTCCCATTATCCTTCCTTTGTTGTTATCCCCATAGGTTACAAAACCTTGCTTCTTCTTCACAAAAGAAGTAAATCTTTTCTTGTCTCCAGTCATGTGTCTTGAGCATCCACTATCAAGATACCACAATGACTTCTTTGACTCAACTTGTTCCTACAAAACAAGATATCAGGAGTTTTAGGTCCCCAGTCTAAAAAATGGGTCCTTGGGGTTAGTTTTATCAAATATACATCATTTTACAATCTTAACCCATGCAAACTTTCCATTTGGGACACCAAAATGTTTAATATTGCATTTGTTTGACGTATGACCATGCTTCATGCAGTAAAAACAACATGCTTCTTTTACTTTATTTTTAACAAAGCTTCCCTTAACTATCCAGATTTTTCTAGTTCTTCTAGTTTCAGGGTTCTTATGTTGTTGATATGTATTTTTGTTGTTAAAATTATTTCTTTTAAAAGAATTTTGAGCATGCGAATTAGACTTGTTTGCTCTAGCAAGTAAATTTTCTAGAATGTCTATATCAAACATATGACTTTTACAGGATAAACATTCAATAGGTTCAGCAGCAGCATTCAAATCAGACAATTTTGTTTCTAGAGTACACACCTTATTTCTCAAAACAACTTCTTCATCAAGCAGTTTATCATATTTTAATTTCAAATCATTATGTTCCTTTTTTAGCTTTTTATGAGTAGCATCTAATTTTTCAGATTCATTCATTAAATCAAAGAAAGCTTTCTGTAAATCTAATTCACTAGATTCAAAGCTAGATTCACTTACTTGGCTTCCTGTTTCTTCAAGATCTGCCATAAGACAAAGATTTGCTTCTATTTCTGAGTCACTTGAGCTTGTTGAGCTAGAAGCATTGTCCTCCCAAGCTATATAGGCTTTCTTCTTCTTTTGGAATTTCCTTTCTTTTTTGTCTTCACCTTTCTTATTCTTGGGACACTCAGATTTTATATGTCCTCTTTCTCCACATCCAAAGCACTTTACATTTGAGGGAGATTCTTGATTTTCTCGCTTTTCTTTATGAAACTTTTCTTTTCCCTTTGCCTTCATGAACTTTGCAAATCTCTTAATCATTAAGCTCATGTTCTCCTCATCATCAAAGTTGTCTTCTTCAGTCCTCTTTGAACTCTCCTTTTTTTTTGAAATTTCTGACTTGAAGGCCAATGTTTTCCTCTTGCCTTGATCTTCTTCAGCAGTCAATCTCCTTAAATCAAGCTCATGCTCCCGAAGCTTTCCAAACAGTATTGGCATTGTCATCTCAGCTAAATTTTGAGACTCCGAGATAGCAGTCACCTTTGGTTGCCAAGTCCTGTCCAAAGATTTCAGAATTTTAACATTCAATTCATCAGTATCAAAAATCTTACCCAAACCTGTTAAGTGATTCACAATATGAGTGAAACGCTTTTGGACATCAGATATGGTTTCTCCTGGTTGCATTCTGAACATTTCATACTCCTGTATGAGAGTATTTTTCCTTGCACGTTTAACATCCTCAGTTCCTTCATGAGTGACTCTGAGAACTTCCCACATCTCCTGTGCTGTCTTACAAACTGAAATTCTATAAAACTCATCAAGTACAACAGCAGATGAAATAATATTGCGAGCTTTAATATCAAACTGAGCTCGTCTATTTTCTTCAGCAGTCCAATTAAAATAAGGTTTTTCTGTTTCAATACCATCAACTACAGTTTTAGGAATATAGGGACCATTCAGTACTGCTTCCCAGATACCTCTATCAATAGACCTCATAAAAATTTCCATTCTTACTTTCCAAAAAGCATAGTTATCACCAGTAAACAATGGAGGTCTGTTAATGGACGCACCCTCAGCATAAACAACATTTTGACTGTGACCGGCCATTTTCGCAAATATTTTGAAAAACTATCAAAGCAAGCTCTGATACCAATTGTAGGTATCGGAGGGGGTAAATTTTTTAAAGAGTTTAACGCAGCGGATTTAAAAACGAACGTAAAGCGTGTTCGATCACAGTTAAAGCAGAATTTGTCCTTTTTATTAAAAATAAATTTCTTTCAGAAATTTAATCAAACAGTTGATATGCGATATGTAAAATGAGTGTAGGGCACAAGAAAAACACACAAGGGATTTTTATACTGGTTCAATTCAACAGAATCTACGTCCAGTCGTTAATCACTGTAAGGAGTGATTAACAGTTTCACTAAAAACAATTTTATCAGATTACAAACAGATGAACAGATTATAAAATCAATAGAAACACACTACCGACTTGATGAGAACTACTCCGGCAATCAACAGATGATTCGTGAGCTTCTCCTTCCACAAGAACAGCAGTGAGCCTTGCTAACTTGAAGAGATTTCACTCCAGCTATTGACACACAATATAAGAGCCTCTCTTTTCACAAGTAACAAGCAAGGGAACAGTATGAACAAAAAGCTAACGGGAACCTTTCTCTGACACACAGTGTTCACTCAGCTCTTTTCAGTTCAACAAAGTTATCTTCTGAAGCTCTCAAACACCCATTATATACAAGCACACTGAATGCCAAAGGACAGCTCCCAACTGCCATGAATAATCGATTATTGTAAGTGATAATCGATTATTCAAGTCCGTTATAGAAATTTCAAAAAGTGATAATCGATTATTTGAAGTGATAATCGATTATTCAAGTGTGACTTGTGATAATCGATTATTGCTTCATGATAATCGATTATTTTAGTTCAAAAACATATGATAATCGATTATACCTTAAACATAATCGATTATACAAGTAGAAATTACAAAATTTATCAATTTCCTACTACATTTAAAAAACTACAAGTTGCTTTTTACGTATTCTCCTATTACAATCAAGAAATACAATTTACAGCATCATCAAAACTTGTCTTCAGGTTTTACCAATTACTCCCTTATTGGTAACACGCTCGAGCGTGATTTCACATGGATCGGGCCCTGTTTCTGCTCTGATTTGATTCTTTTGGATCGGGCCGCACTTTGGGACACTTCTGGCACTATTTAAAGGACCCTAGGGCTCTAGGTTTTTCATCCCTGGCAGAAGAGAGCTTACAATACACTCCTAGCCAATTCTTAGTCTTCCGTTCTCTCTTTTTGTCTTCCTTTGTTCAGAGGTTCCCCCATGTCTATGGGGAACTAATTTTTATTTATTGTTGGGGAATGATGTAACCTTGTGAACTCTCATGTATTTGAATTTGTTCTTAATTCCATATGCTTTATTTCATTATTTGTTAGAGTAATTCATCTGCTTTATTCTTGCTTATGCAATAACATTATATGTGAATTGCATGAGTGCTAGGAGGTTCTTTTCAATTCAGGTCCTTGTTTGATTATTCCTAAGGGTTATATTGCTCAGGGATGAGGGTATGAGTCTTAGTTGTCTTAACCTCTTGATCTTCACATCTTTTTACTAGGAATGCTAGGAATTGCATGAACTAGTAATTAGGGACAAGCTTATTGACCGAGGGATCGGGTTTAAGTGTTTTCGTGAGGGACGTTGGCATTAATGAAAAAAGAAGAATTGTTATATACATGAGAGGGAACTTGGTGAAGTCTAACCGCAACAACATACCCATCTCATATAAATCAACCTCCATTCATCTCTGTCCTCTTTTGCCACTGATCAATTGCAATTTATTTTCTTTATTATTTCTGCACCATAAATCCATGATCTTCGTTATTTTAAGTCTTAATTAATATTGTTTTCACACAACTGTTCCGCGTCGAGAGTCCTCTGGGATACGATACTTGGTCTTACCATTTTATATTACTTGTGCGACTTGGTACACTTGCCGATTTACCCCAACAATGACCCTAACCACCATTTCAGAATACTTATATGTGTTAACCAGTCCAACAATACCAAAGTTAGCAACATGATGCTCCTACACCAATGGCTCCTCCTCAACCTTATACTTCTAAGCCTACATTGGTAGGAGGAGTTATTGAGGTAGATGACCATGCAGAACATTCGGTTCCAACAGGAGACTAAAGCGTCAATACAAACTTTGACTAATCAGATGAGGCAGATGGCGATTCAACTCACTTAGGAACAATCTCAAGATTCATAGCAATTACCATTTCAGATTGTTCAGGTTTCAAGAAGATGTCAGTACCATCAATATAGGAGATGGGAAGCAGAGTCATGTACCCATTGTGCCACCTACTTTCCCACCTTCATATGCCCCTACTCTTGCAGTTGATGAGGCTAATATTGATAAAGATTTTGATCTTCATTCTGAGCTTGTCACTTTGGAGACAGAGCTTCCTAAGCATGAGGACCAAGCAAAAATAAGCAAAAATTTTAGGCCAGGTGGACCCTCTTCGTGTTCCACCATTACTTTGATTGGCTGAATCTCCTATTCAAAACAAGTGGATGGATGAAAAAAGTAGACTATAACAATCTTCAGGAAAATGGAGGTAAACATACCTCAATTTGATTATTCTGTTGATGAGTATGCTTTTAATTTCCACTCTTTGCATGATGAGAAACAATTTTTGCCATCCTATCTGAATACTTCTCATCCATGCACTAAACATGAATTGGAGTCTGTTATTGTTGATATTGCTTTCGAATTTGAACCTCATTCATGTTATGAGAAAATATTTGATGTTCAGTCTAATACATTGGGATTAGGTGTTATACCTCTTCAAATAGATTCTATGGAGCCACAATGCACTAACCTTATTTCAGAAGGTACACATGAATTTGACCAACAAACATCCATAGTTGAAAACAAAGGTGCAAGCATACATAAAAGTTTAAAGATCAATAGGCAATGACTAAACCCCTTCATCAATAATCCTTCCTTCCTTGATCCAGTTGTGAAAGACATTTCTCTTCTTCATCAGATTTGGCGGATGAAGCATTTCCTCAACACTTCCTTTCTTGATCCATTTGTGGAAGACACTTCTCTACTAAATCAAGTTTGGCATCTTCCACCCTGACTCAGGGGAGTTCTCTTTTCCCTTCTCCTCCCTTCTCCACTTTTATTGCACTTGTCCGTGATCCATTGATTGTTCTAATTATTGATCTTATGTTTGTGACACATTAAGGACACTGTGTAGTTTAAGTGTGCAATATTTGGGGAGATTTTCATTTTTTATTTGTTTAACTTTTTCTTCATTTAAGCTTTTCTTTGTTTAGGTTTTGTTTTCAAGGTTGTTTTTCTTGTGTTTTTTGTACAATTTTGCATGTTTCTCTTGATTTCTAGACTTTGTTTAGGTTGTAGATGGTGTCCTTCACTTGAATGATACTTATGGTCTGAAATCCTTGCTTTGTTGTTATTGGAAGATGATTATGATGTTTGAGAGGTTGAATTGATTGTGACGGAAATACACTGTGTGACAATTTGAGCCACTTTATGTTCTTTCTTGTGTGTGATATATGTCTTGATTGCTTGCACATGTTCCTTGGCTTGACTCTTTTTTATGAATCTTGATTGATATGCATGTTTGGAAGTGATAAAGGCAATTTTGTTCTTGAGCCTCTCTAGCTAAATAAGCCTACCTTGCTTTAATCCTTTGGTAACCCCTGTTAAACCTATGCTTTCCCTTGTTCTTTGTTTTCAAACTCATTACTTAGCCTTAAGTGAAAATTCATGATTACCTTAACCTTAGGGAATTTTGAAGCTTTAGAACTGTTTTGGGAATAAGTGTGGTCTTCTTGAGGATTCTTATGAATTGGCTAGTCAATTTTCTTAGGTCCTCTAGTGCTTGTTGTGTAAATATTTTATGTATCTTGTCTCTCATAATTGTGTTCTTAAAAAAGAAACAAAAGAAAAGAGACAATACAAGAATATATAGAAAAAAACACAAAAATAGAAAAAATCAGAAAATTAAATTTTTTTTTCAATAAGTGGAGTCAAGATGAGGATTGAATTAGAGGTTTTGGGTGTAATTTGATTGTGTTTTCACTTGTTCCTCATTGCTCCTCTATTTCTTTTGGTTTGTCGTTTATCATCCATATGTTATCCTTCCTCGTCCTTGGCCCCATTACATCCATAAAAAGACCTTTTCATTTGAACATGCATATGTTTTGAGTGTTGATATTAGAGGCTTGTCAAGTCTCTTTGTGCTTTCTTTCTTGAGTGTATTGAGTGAAATTGTTTACCCTAGACACTTGAGGGAAACAGTGAAATTATTTTGCCATGTTTGGAATGGCTTGGATGATTTCCACGAGTATCTGCTTTCTCTGATTCTTTATGTGTTGGATGTTGTCTACTACTTTTCTTTTTCCAGATTCAATGAGAATTGTGCAAATCTGTTTTAGTGTCTTGTGTATCTTTCTGCTTTTGTGTCTGAAGTTGTGTCATTCTCTTGATGTCTTTTGAAATGTTCTTTATTCTATGTCTTGATTTTGCCCAGGACTGCAAAAAACTAAAGTGTGGTCTATTTTGATGAATCATTATTTTGTACTATTCACTTAGCTTTTCGCACCGAATTGTATTAGTGAATTGTATTTAATTCTTCATTATTATTTCATTTTCCCTAGTTGGGCTTAATTTCAAGACTAATTCTTATTTTAATTAATTTGAATTATTTGGGCTTAATTATTCCAATTATTATTTGTAGGACAATTTTGGAAACATATTTTAGGATAACAAGAGTGTGGCCAAGTCCATAATTGTATCTAATTTTGTTTTGTAATTTTAATTATGTTAGTTTTGGACATATTTGACTTTTGGGCCTATTTTTGGTAGAAGCCCATACTAAGGGCAGAATTGTAATTTGGGGTTTATAAACCCCAAAATCATAATTGGGAATCCTCTTCCCCCTTCATTTTGTGTATTTCTCTTCTTAGGTTAGGGTTCTTGGTGCGTTCCCCACGGGATTTTAGGTTTGCTTTCTTGTACCAAATCATCTTTATTCTAATTCGAATTTCATTTTATGCTTTCAATCCAATTTCGTTTCAATTGCAATTTCGTTTCTGCCCTTTTAATTCCATTTCATTTTACTATTTCAATTCCCAATTTCGATTTCTACATTGAATTGCGTTTTATGGTTTGGGTTCGTTTTCAATTGTTGTTTTTGCTTGCATTCCAATTTCATTCTTCCATTGCAGTTTGCGGTTTGCCTTTGTTTTGATGGTTTGAACTTCGTTTTGCTGTTGTAATTTCGTTTTAATGATAGGTTAAGTGTGCGTGGTTGGTCATTAGTGAAATCACATTGTTTCCATGAGATTTCTGAATCGTAATTGTCATTTTACCATTATCTGTGATGCAATTTTGATACCAAATCAACTATCTTTGACCTTGAAGCTTTCTTAAACTCTTGTTTTTAGTTGAATTTTGTGAATAAGTTAGTCGAGGTTATACTTAATGAGTTTCAAAGCACAACAATCTTACCCTTCAAGAAATCACAAGAGATAAACACGACGGTCTTCTTCTTTTATTATTGGAGCGTTGTCCTCTTTCTTTAAAAACACTAATCTGAAAGATATCACAAATAATGTTAGATTCACCAAAGTTGTTACAGAAACCAATCTCACGTTAATTTATAGTTTTTCACAATTCTGATGCACTTTAATCGACGTCGCTACTAATGCAGTCAAATACAACAAAACACTTATGGCAGTTAGCAACAGTCAACGCAATTAATTTAGTACACAATTAATATAGTCGATTTACATTTAGTGCTTGGTCAACCAAATTAAAAATAAGACCATTAGACAGTTTATGTCAAGCATTAACATAATTTCAAATCATAACAAATATATCAATAAACAATATATCAAGCAAATAGCATTTCACAATACTTCTCCCCCTTTGTGCTTTAACAAAATAGGTATGGTTCTAGATATGATATGTTGGTAAACCAAATAAACATGCATCAATAAGAGTGTACGCAGTTTGAAAACATGCAGTGATGCTCCCCCTATCATATATATTCACATGTAAAAGATAACCCCCCCTGAAGTGTAGCATGTGAAGAAATATGTGCAAGTGTGTAATGCTCCCCCTGTCATTATGCATATTTTCATAGCAAGTATAGATGCATAATGCAGTACAGTAACAATAAGAGCATACAACCAGTATAAGACAAAATTTTATCATGTATATAATTTCAAGCAAATTTATCATGCAAAGATACAATCATCAATAATCTCACAATATAATCTCATATAAATCAAACAATCAGCATCATATATATATATATATATATATATATATATATATATATATATATATATATATATATATATATATATATATATATTGCAAATAAGCAGAAGAAAATAATCAATCAACACAATAACCAAATTCTAGTGAAGGAATTTATAATCCTATTAATATCAAGTCGATTGAATTAGTATCCCAGTCAATTTCATTGCTTCTCAGTAAGTCATAATTCCAGCGGTGATTTCGAAGCAATGTTTTCCTGCAAAACCTTTCAAAGATCTCTTGTAGATCAAGCAATTTAGTTATGCAAGAAAAATAATCCATTAGGAAGTGAATATGCAGAAAAATGTAACAGTATAAACATGCATGGTAAAATTCACTTAATTTAAAGTCGATTCAATAGTCATTTTATACTACTATCATTTAAAATCCCTAGTTCATTCCGAATAGTAAAGAATCTCTCCCTGTTGAATGGTTTTGTAAAAATGACAGCCCATTGATGTAAGGTGTCAACATATTCAATCTTGACTTCACCCTTGAGGATGTGATCTCGAATGAAGCGATGCCTTATCTCAATGTGCTTGGTTTTTGAATGTAAAATAAGATTTTTTGTCAAATTTGTGGCACTACTACTATCACATTTTAAGGGAACATTTTCTAACTTAATACCATAATCCTCTAATTGACTCTTAATCCAAAGAGACTGTGCACAATAGCTTCATGCTGCTATGTACTCAACTTCTGTGGTAGATAAAGCCACACATGTCTGTTTCTTTGAATGCCAAGAGATCAATGCAGATCCAAGTAGTTGACATATGCCATTGGTGCTCTTTTTATCTAGTTTACAACCTCCAAAATCTGAAACACTATAACCTTCCAGAAAATGTTTGTACCATTTGGATACCATAGTCCAATACTTTTGGTTCCTTTCAGGTATTTTAAAATCCTTTTAATAACGGTTAAGTGTGATTCTTTTAAACCTAGCACAAAGACATAACTATGCATAATGTCAGGTCTACTGGCTGTTAGATACAATAATGAACCAATCATACCTCGATACATTTTTTGGTCAAAACTCTTTCCAATCTCATTAAGATCTAAGTAACAGTTTGTTGCAATAGGAGTAGTCACTTCCTTGCAGTCTAACATCTTGAATTTCCTTAGAAGATCATTGCAATATTTTAATTGATGAATAAAGATTCCATTTCTGGCTTGGTTTACTTGAAGGCCAAGGAAGTATGTTAGCTCACCCATCATGGACATCTCAAACTCAACCCGCATTATCTTAGAAAATTCTTTGCAAAGTGTTGAACTTGTTGATCCAAAAATGATATCATCAACATAAATTTGTACATACAATTTATCTTTATTCGAACTTTTAATAAACAAATTTGAATCAACCTTTCCCCTTGAGAATCCTTTTTTCATAAGGAATTCACTTAGGCGTTCATACTAGGACCTTGGTGCCTGTTTCAGTCCATACAGAGCTTTTCTGAGTTTGAATACATGGTCTAGATGCTCAAAATCTTCAAACCGTGGTTGTTGTTCCACGTACACTTCTTCCTTTATATATCCATTGATGAAGGCACTTTTGACGTCCATCTGATACAACTTGAACTTCATTATAGGTGAATAAGTGTTATCGTAGTATATTCCCTCCTCTTGGCAGTAGCCTTTAGCAACTAGTCTAGCTTTGTTCTTTATGATTTCACCTGAGTCATGCATTTTGTTTCTAAAGACCGATTTTGTACCTATTACTTGTAAGTCATTTGTTCTGGGAACCAGCCCCATACGTTGTTTCTTCTAAACTAATTTAATTCTTCCTGCATGCCCATCAACCAATTTTCATCTCCCAATGCATCTTCAATTCTTTTAGGCTTAATCTTGGATAAATAAGAAACGTTCATACAGAACTGATTTAGTTGTCTTCTAGTAGAAACTCCTCTTGAAATTTCTCCAATAATGTTGTCTATGGACACGTTCTTTGGCACTTTCCATTCTTTAGTCGATTTTGGTCTAGAGGAGTCATGAACTCTTCACAGTTTTCCCTATCAGTTGTCTCTCCAGGATTTTCTTCCTCTCCAGCTGAATTCTCTTCTTTAGTGATTCTCTTGATGTGTTCAGATGTGTTAGAAGCCTGAATGTATTCATCAAAAGCTACATGTACAAATTCCTCAACATTCATAGTCCTTTTGTTGTACACCTGATAAGCTTTGCTAGTTAAGGAACATCCTATGAAGATATCTTCGTTTGCATTGGAGTCAAATTTGCCAAGATTCTCTTTACCATTGTTTAGTACAAAGCATTTGCTTCCAAAAACTCTCAGATGCGAGATGTTTGGTTTCCTTCCCTTCAGCAGCTCATAGGGAGTTAATTTTAACATAGACCTTGTTCAGCACATAGCAAGCAGTGCTAACAGCGTCTGCCTAGAAGTATTTTGGCATGTTTCTCTCGTTCAACATAGTTCTTGCAAGCTCTTCAAGAGCTCTGTTCTTCCTTTCAACTACTCCATTTTGCTATGGAGTTCTAGGTGTAGAAAAGTTATGTGAAATCCCCATTTAAGATAGATAATCATCAAACTCTTTATTTTGAAATTCTCCTCCATGATCACTTTTGATGGATTTGATTCTGAGGTCCATTTCGTTCTGGATAACAACAACAAATCTTTTGAATGCTTTAAACATGACATTCTCAGTAGCAATAAAATATGTCCATGTATACCGTGAGTAGTCATCAACAATGACTAGTCCATAAGAATTTCCACCAAGACTCTTTATTCTAGAAGGCCCGAACAGATCCATGTGCAGTAGTTGCAGAGGTCTTGAAGTCGACATTTCTCTTTTGCTTTTGAATGACTGTCTAGTTTGCTTTCCTTTTGAATGACATGTATAGCGAATTTTAGGCAGACCACTCACTAGATACTTTGCGACCAATTTATTCAATTGATTCATGTTGATATGAGCAAGTCTCTTGTGCCAAAGCCAGGCATCTTCTTCTTTGGTCATCAAGTAGACTACCGAGTCAATCGAACTTCATTACAGATGTTGTTGAACCTTTTTCCTACCCGTAATAAGTCATCTGTTGATCCATCGCTAATCACACACTATTTGGGCTTAAACGTGATCTTTAGACCTTTGTCGCACAACTTCCTGATGCTAAGCAAATTGTGCTTCAACCCTTCTACAAGCAAAACATTTTTAATTTCATAAGATGAAGGCGTTTTTATTTTACATATGCCAATGAACTTCCCTTTGTTATTGTCTTTTTATGTGACGTGACCAGTAGCTTTGTAAGAGATATCTGAGAACTTTGTAGGGTCTCCTGTCATGTGTCTCGAGCAACTGCTGTCTAGATACCATGTAGAGCTTTTTGGCTCATGTTTGAGATCAGCCTTGACAATTTTAGACTTCGCCATCATTATCAGTTCTTCTTCCGTCTTGATCTTATTGATACCACCTTGAACTGTCTGTGTATCCTTTTTGTCAAGAAACTTTGTAAATCTGTTGGCAAGCAAGTTTAGTCTTTGTGATCCAGAGACAAGTTCTTCACCACACAATGCCTTGTATTGCAAGTTACCTGTTTCAAAAGATTCATAAAATCCATTGGTAATAGAGTTTGACTTCTTATTGCAAGGGGCAGAAACTAAATCAATTTTGAAGTCACAGATCCTTTTAGATTGCGAAACAGAAGCCATCCCCAGGTTTATAGTCGATTCAAAGAACAACAGAGTCGACTAGGTTTTCAAATATCTTATGAAAACCAGCTTTGGTGCCAATTTTTGGGAAACAGGTAGGCTTCGATTTAACACAAGGAGGGGGGTGAATTGGCGACTTTTCAAAATCTGAGTCTTTTCGCAATCTTTGATTCAAAGAACAAAACTTTACAAACTTTCTTGAATCGAAAGTAATAGAAAATTAAGTGCAGCGGAAAATCAAAGTAGACTACGTGAATTGTAAAGTCGACTGAAAGTAAAAGAGCAAGGATAGAGAATTCAAACGCAGGTTTTTATACTGGTTCGGCCTCAATGCCTACATCCAGTGTCCTCTAGTACCAGGAAGCAAATGCACTATAATGGTCAAGGTTTTTACAACAAGGTTTTTATAGAGACCTCCACGTCAAAAATATAAAACACCTCTCTAACCCTCTAACCAAAATATAAGCAAACCACACAACAAGACTTGCAACAAGATATCCCATTTCCTGCTGATAACGGTTGAAAAACCGTTATTTTCATATGTTATTTTAGACCAAATTACTCCCTTTACTGCTTAGAATGAGCTTGGAATAAAAAAAACTCAATAAATGAGTCAGTCGAGAGTCAAAAGCTATTTTTAGCGATACTATGCTTGTTTTGCATTGTTTTGTAGCAATTTTGATGGAAGTGAAGAATGGAGTTGAAGATGAAGGCCTTAGACTTAAGACAGAGGAAGAAAACCAAGAAAAGAAGAGTCTAGGAACCGCCCAGCGGCAGAAATACACCGCTGGGCGGCCAAATGCGAGGAGATGACACCCTGGCAGGGATGCCAGGCGGATTTGCGATTAGAGGCAAACCGCTGGGCGGTGGACCCCTAGCGTCGGGCGGTGGCACGATTGTGGGCAAACCGTTGGGCGGCATAAGTGCGACGCTAGGCGATTGTCTGCTGGGCTTGGGCCTATTTTCTGTGACACTCCTCAAAGAAAGATCACAACCATCTTCTTGATGAGTTCTTGGCGCTATAATGTTCAAAGAAACAATCTGAAACATAATATGAAAGTGTTAGATATCCAAAAGTTCTTTGACACAGCTCAGGTCTCGTCTATTTATAAATTTCTATAAAACAGACGCTCATTTAGTCGAATACGCTACTAATATAGTCGACTATATTATATCAGTTAAGTTAAAATAGTAGCAATCCAGTCAACCAAATTCATTCCCCATTTAATACAGTTGACCAACATTCAATGCTCAACTAACTTTTAAAAATATAGTCGTTACTGTTCTAGAGCATAACAAAATTTCAAATCAAGCAACTAATACAATCGAATGCGTGGGGCACACAGTCGACTTTGACACAATAGTTCACTTTGAACTTCTTTTCAATGTAAAATCTGACATAGCACTGTTTCTGAAAATTTATGCATAGTCACGAGCTTAATTCGACTTCCCCCGTACCGAAGTCGACTTACAGCTTGTAGATATGCCACACAATGTAAGTTTGTAAAAGTGCACGTGGTTTTCACATTTGTAAACATGTGCATGTGGTTTTCACATCTTTCTAAACATGTGCAATGCAACCAGATATGATGTAACATATACAAGCTCAATAAATGTGCATTCACATATCAAGATAAACACAAAAACGTGTTCAACAAGGTATCGATCAATAAGCACTAGCACATGTAACACAACAATACATGTGTTATTAAAAATTTGTTGTCATCATCAAAAACCAGAGTGATATAGATATTGTGTTGTCAAAAATCTCAACACCTTGCGTATATAGTCGACTATGCGACAGTTTAAAACATAGTTTTGAAAAACTTTCTTTCTGAAAAATCTCAAAGCACACTTCGAAAAATTATGTTCAAAGACACGAGTTTTAATCAAGTCACCCCATAATAAATCGACTTAAAACTGTTGTTTTGCAACATAATTTAAAGTTGAACAATAGTGCATCTGGTTTGATCACGTTTCAGGCTTGGCATCCTTGAAGAATGCTGCATTGATTTTCTAGCTTGGCATCCGTGAAGACTGCTGTTTGGACCTGTTGTTGATTACAAGGGATAGTTCACTTTGAGGATTGTTCAAAGTTGTGTTTGGCAGATTGCAGAAGAGGGGATATCTTGCTGCAAGTCTTGTTGTTCTTGTTGCTTATATTTTGGTTAAGGGTTAGAGAGGAGATTTATATTTTTGACGTGGAGGTCTTCTATAAATTCCTTGTTGTAAAAACCGCAACCATTATAGTGCATTTGCTTCCTGGGTTGGAAGGACACGGGATGTAGGCATTATTGGCCAAACCAGTATAAAAACCAGTGTTTGATTTTCTTTATCCCTACACTTTTATTTTACAGTCGACTTTATCTTTAACGCAGTCAACTATGTTTTTCCGCTGCATACAAATTTTCATTACTTGCATTTAGTGAAAGTTCAAAGAGTTTCATACTTTGTTTTCAAGATTGCGAAAAGAATTTGTTTTTGTTACAACACCAATTCACCCCCCCCTCCTCGTGTAAAAAGGAAGTCAACCTGCTTTTCAACATTTGGCACCAGAGCTGGTTTTCATAAGATATTTGAAAAACTAGTCAACTCTATTTTTCTTTGATTCGACTATAAACCTGGGGATGGCTTCCTGTTTTCAAACTTTTGGTGAAGGTGCTTCAACAAACAGACCACCTCTGTTTGCTGGCGAAAATTATCCATTTTGGAAAATCAAAATGAAAATCTTTCTTGAATCGTAAGATAAAGGAATTTTGGATGTCACTTTAAATGGTCCTTTTATGTTTTGAAACCTTTTACTGAGTAGACTGCTGATGAAAATAGAAAAGCTCAGTATGATATTTGTCGCAACCGGAATCGCGATGGGACGACGACGATCCGAAAAAGAAAAACTCGAATTTTGAAAAAAGACATTTTTGGAGTCGCCACCATAGTTTATTCTGGAAAACTACGGAAAAACCATAAAATAAGGCAAGGTCTGCGAAAACCGAAATTCGGGTTCAGGAGTCGGTTACGTGTGGGGAAGGTATTAGCACCCCACAACGCCTACCCTAAGGCAGTACCTTTAATTAAATACGCGAATTTGGTGTGGTTTGCAATATGTTTGATTTCCCCTAAAAATAAAATTCTAAAGAACACAAAAATATGTTTTTGTATTTTTTATGTGAAATTATTGAGAAAATCATATTGGAAAATATTTGGATTTTTTTGGAAGTGAACCTGACAAGGACTTGCCTTGCTCCTACGTATCTCCACTTTTGATGGAGAATCAAGGATCACGTAGTTCTGACTAAGATCTTGATAATATTGCAGAAAATTAAAATGTGACCATTGCCATGCAGAGGGTCGATAACAGAAAATTAAAATTTGACCATTGCCAAGCAGAGGGTCCAAAAGAGAAAAAAAATGATTTGAAAAAGAATTGACATTTTTATTTTGAAGATTTTATATTTTTTTGGTATTTTTATAGAAAAACGGAAAAGGTTTTTAGCACAAGGCAGACAGAATGGTCGCACGTATGCTTAAACCTTTAGAAAATTTTTTTGATTATTTTTTTTTAAAAGAAGAAGAAAAAGGTTTTCAGCACAAGGCCGACAGAATGGCCGCACGTTGCTTAAACCTTTTAAAAACATATTTTATTATCTTATGATTTTTTTTTATTTTTCAATAGCATGAACAATGAAATAGATGGAAGATAAATGGAAAATAAAATTATTTTTTTGTGGTTTTTGAAGAATTTTGTATTTTTTATGATTTTTGACACAATTGATATGATTGAGAAAAACAAATACGATAACAAAAGGAATAATACAAATGTTTACACATATTTACAAGAAAACTTATTTTTTAGTTTTTTATTTAATTATCAAGCAAATTTGAGACTTGACATGATAATCATATATTTTTAAGATTTTCATAAAGAAAAACAAAAGGGATTATAAATGAAAAAAGTAGAATAAAAACCAGTAAAAAAACAAATTTTAACAAAATAATTTAAACTAAAGAAAAAAGGGATATGAAGGAATAAAAACCTGGATGGAGAAAACAAAAATAGTTCCACTGAGACAGTGATGTGATATGGAGGAGAACGGATGTGTTGAAGTGTTTTGATGATGGTGGAGTATAGAGAGGGAGAATAGGGAATGACAGTAATAAGATAAGAATGATGAAATTGAGATGATAATAAGGAATAGTGATGGTGTGGAGGAAAATGAGATGATGAAGTGGGAGAGAAGAAATGTATGTGTGTGTGAGAGAGAGAGAGAGAAGAAAAATGGATATTATGGAAGTGTGTAAGTAAGTGTGTGTGTGTGTGTGTGTGTGAGAGAGAGAGAGAGAGAGAGAGAGAAGAAAAATGGATATTATGGAAATGTGTAAGTAAGTGTGTGTGTGTGTGTGTGTGTGTGTGTAAAAATGAAGTGAAGAGAATGTGGGTATTTATAGAGTTAAGGATGAAGAAAGTGTTAAATAAAATATAATTTTTTTTAAAAATGGGTGGAAAAATTGAAAAAGTTAATGTGGAAAATAAGTGAAAGAAATAATATAAAAAGTGAGTGGAGAAATTAGGTGAAATAAAATATAGTAAATAGTAATAGTTAATGTGGAAAATAAGTGAAAGAAATAATATAAAAAGTTGGTGGAGAAAGTGGATGAAATACAATATAGTAAATAGTAAAAGTTAATGTGGAAAATAAGTAAAAGAAATAATATAAAAAGTTGATGGAGAAAGTGGATGAAATAAAATATAGTAAATAGTAAAAGTTAATGTGGAAATTAAGTTAAATAAATAATATAAAAAGTTAGTGGAGAAAGTGGATGAAATAAAATATAGTAAATAGTAAAAGTTAATGTGGAAATTAAGTGAAGAAAATAATATAAAAAGTTGGTGGAGAAATTATGTGAAATAAAATATAATAAAAAGATGAATGGAAAAAAGCTAATGTGGAAAATATGTGAAAGAAATAATATAAAAAGTTGGTGGAGAAAGTAGATGAAATAAAATATAGTAAATAGTAAAAGTTAGTGTGGAAATTAAGTGAAGGAAATAATATAAAAAGTTGGTGGGAAAATTAGGTGAAATAAAATATAATAAAAAAAGTAAGTGGAAAAATTAGAAAAATTAGGATGAAGAAAAAAAAAACAAAAAATATATATATATATATATATATATATATATATATATATATATATATATATATATATATATATATATAAATATAATAGTAAAATGAAAAAGGTAGGTGATGTGGAGTGTGATGTGGAAGATGATATGGAAGGTGATGTGGAGAGTGGGGTGTGAGAAGAAAAATAGGTAGTGACGAAAAAAAATGTGAGATTATTTTGGGGCATTGGGTTAAGGAAAAAAAAATTAATTTAGGGGTGCAAATAGTAAAACGAAATAGTATTTTTTATTTTTTATTTTATTTTTTTTTCTTTTTTTTCTTTCCTTTTGTTTATTTTTTTTACTATTTATTTTTCTTTTTTTTTTTCGTTTTTTATTCTTCTTTTTTTTTCAAAATAAAATAAAATCTAATTAAAGAGCTAAATCAAAAGTAAACTAAAAATTAAAAACGCAAAATAAATAAATAAAACAAAAATAAAATGTGACTAAAATAGAAACAAACCCTATTATTTATTTACCCGGACGAAATTGGGTGTTGACAATATTAAAGCTAGAAATATTATTGCCTCTGCACTGACTATTGATGAATTTTTCAGGATATCTCAATGCAAATCCACAAAGGAATTATGGGATGTCTTAGAGGTAACTCATGAAGGCACAGATGAAGTAAAAAGAGCAAGAAAGAACCTCTTGATACAAGAGTATGAATTGTTCAAAATGAAAGCTGGAGAAACCATCTATGATGTGCAGAAACAATTCACTCACATTGTAAATCATCTAATGGCTCTTGGCAAAGTCTTTGATAAGGAGGAGATCAATATCAAGATTCTGAAAAGTCTGAACAGGAATTGGCAACTAAAAGTCACTGCAATCTCTGAATCCAAAGATCTTACAACTATAAACATGGCTACCTTGTTTGCCAAGTTACGGGAACATGAGTTAGAACTTGGTGGATTGAATAAAAGAAGTCCATTGCTCTGAAAGCCTCAAGCAAGAACATCTCAAAAACAGACATGGACGACAAAGAATTAATGACCTTGATGGTAAGAAAGTTTAGTCGACTTATGCAAAATGATAGTCAACTATCTAACCATGCAGGTCAAAGCAAAAAGAAGAGCTTCAGTACAAATGTTGTCCAGTGCTATGAATGTGGAAAAGGTCACATCAAGCCTGATTGTCCTGACTTACAGCTAAAGCAAAAAGGAAAGAAAAGATTTCCTCAATGCAGAAATATGAGAAGAAAAGATTCCCACAAGGCAGAAATGTGAGGCTTCTATAAATTCCTTGTTGTAAACACCGCAACCATTATAGTGCATTTGCTTCCTGAGTTGGAAGGACACTAGATGTAGACATTGTTGGCCGAACCAGTATAAAAACCAGTGTTTGATTTTCTCTATCCATGCACTCTTTATTTTAGTCGACTTTATCTGTTTAGCAGTCAACTGCGTTTTTCCGTTGCATAGAAAATTTTCATTGCTTGCATTTCAAGAAAGATAAAAAAGCTTTATACTTTAGTATAAAGATAGCGAAAAGATTTTGTTTTTGAACTAACACCAATTCACCCCCCCTCTTGGTGTAAAACGAAGCCTACCTGTTTCCTAACAGAGTTGAGGACATGTTTTATGATTTTATCAATAAATTCCCTTGATTTTGTAGGTTATTGGAATGATTTGAAAGAAGGGCTGAAGTATCAAGGAGTTGCTATGCAGAACAGTCACCAGAATTCAGAAAAGTCAACCTGAGTGCAGAAAAATGAAGTACTAAAAAATCCGCTGGCGCTGAGTGGTGGCTTTGTACCGCTGAGCGGTGAACCCAAGTGCCACACAAACCGTCGAGCGGTGTTACCCACCGCCGGGCAGTGGACTATTGGACCTGGGCTAGTTTTTATGTTACTTTATGATCTATTTTGGGCCTGGACCCGTTTTCTGTTATTTTTCTGCCCTATTTAAAGACCAGAATGTCTTAGAGAACGATAATGGATATTTATTTTCTGTCATTGCATCCACCACAATTATTGAATTTTTCTCCGCAAGTCTTACGATTTTGATTCACGCAAACAATAAGGCCTTTCGAGTCTCATGGGAAGAACGATAATGGGTTTTACCATTTTTATTACTTGATACGATTTGGTACACTTGCCAATCCGCTAACAATATCATAATAACAGTGATAATCGATTATCACCTAGAATAATCGATTATTACCGCGATCAACTCTTTTCTAAATTAGCTTGTGATAATCAATTGTTGCCGTAATGAAGCACTAGTTTGAGATACTTATAAGTTCTTTACAATTACAAAATGAATTGTATACAATTGTTTCTACAAAGACTACTTTTAATATTTATACAAATAGAGTCTTTAAGTCTTGAGTAGTATAATCATCAAAATCACTTCAAAACACCAATGCTCCTCATTGGTAACAATCTCCCCCTTTTTGATAATGATAAAAAAAATCTCTTCTTAAAAGCATTTATGTTTATCTGCAAAGTTTCAAAGTTACAAACAACATAAAAATGTTAGTAGTAATAGCTTAAAAATGTTAATATTTGATAACGGTTCAAAAATCGTTATTTTCATACTTAAAATTGATACTAAATCGCACCCTTTATGACTTAGAAATAGCTTGAAATCATGCAAATTGCTTAAGTTAGAGAAGAAGAGAGTCAAACTGGGTTTTCTGGGTTTTATGCTTGGTTTTCTCTTGTTTTGGCAGGATTTATCAGGAGTTTGATGAAGGAAGTGAAGGAAGAGAAGTGTTGGATGCAAAAGAAGGAGGAAAAGTGAAGCAACAAAGATCCGCAGCCACCGCCGAGCGGTGTGACCTTCAATGCATTCCTGTTATGCACTTAAGGGGAACCGCCAAGGGGTGAGATGAGAATCGCATATACCGGCGGGCGGTGCAACCCACCGCCGGGCAGTAGACTCTTTAGTGGAATCTCTGGAAGACGCTCAAGCGGCAGCGCTGAGGGTTGATGCCATGTGTCGCACCTATCGTCGGGCGGTGTACTTATGGGCCTGGGCCAAAATTCTGTTATTTTTCTAAGTTATAAATAGATCCCAGACGAACCAGATGGGTCATCTTTTAGCAGAAAGGACGTAGAAACACTCTCTTCACCCCTCAGAAACGGATTTTGGATGCGAAAGCTCCGATCTATCAATTCTAGGGTTATCTTTTTCATTCTTTCCATTCAATTCATCTAAGTTCATCGTGATTATGGTGAACTAAACTCCTTTGTTGTTGAGGAACAATGTAATCCTATTTGAAACTCTCTTATATTGAAATTCTTACTTTATTCATATGCTTTGTTTATCAATTGTTTGAGTTTTTCCTTCGTTATATTTCATGCTTTGTTTAAGACATTATTCAAATGCATAATCTTTAATACTTTCTATATGGACACGTACCGTTAGATCTAGACATGAGGGAATTCTCTTGATAGCAATATTACCTAGACATAGGAATAGGAGGATCAATTGCCTAAAGCTTCTGTGCAAATGTAATGCATGAATAATTCCTTGGGTGACTAGACATAGTAAACTAGTAATTAAGAGTAAGCTCTTTTCACCAAGACATTGGGTTTACAGTAAAATAGAGAGTGGCATGAACATTGATAACAAAGTTGAATTTAGTAAGAATAGTAGATATTTGAGAGTGGATTAGGATGAAACCGTAAACCCCAACAACACCATTCATCCATATCGTTCAACTGTCAATTGAAAAATTCTCGCATGCATGTTTATTTTTCGTTTTGCACTTAAAACTCAAATTATTGCTCACTCAAGTTTTATGATGTCAAAACATCACACAAACGTTTAGGCCTAACAGTCTGTAGGGAAACGATATTCGGACTTACCGTCTTATTATTACTTGATACGATCTGGTACACTTGCCAGAGTGTTAACAGTAGTAAAAGTTTTATGAGAAGGTTTCTCCCCCTTTTTTATCATAAACAAAAAGGTTCCAAGAAAGAGAGAGACTCCCCCTCAAGTTTTGCTCCCCCTCAACATAAATAAAGATGGAATTCAAATATAGGATAATTTGAAATTTTATTCATAAACTCAAGGGCAATTACATCATTCAAAAGAGAAGAAAACAATCATTCAAACGTAAAGTGCTTAAGCAAGTAATAATCTAATCGCTTCTAACCTGGCTACCAGTGCATAAGTTTCATCATAGTCTATAGCTTCTTCTTGACAGTAGCCTTTAGCAACTAAACATGCTTTGTTCTTTGTGATATTTCCTTCTTCATCCAACTTGTTTCTGAATACCCATTTTGTACAAATCATTTGATAATGCTCTTTTCTAGGGATGAGTTCCCAAACTACAATTCTCTTAAGTAATCTTCATCACCTGCAGTGGGTTTATTTGACTCAAGACGGTTCTCCTCAAGGTCCACTATTTCATCAAAAACAACATGCATAGACTCTTCAATGATCAAAGTTGTTCTATTAAATACGTTATATGCTTTGCTAGTTAGTGAGTAACCTAAGAAAATTGCTTCATCAGATTTTGCATCAAATTTTCCTATGTTATCTTTACCATTGTTCAATACAAACATATACATCCAAATACCTTTAAATGGGATACATTTGGCTTTCTACCTTTAAAAAGTTCATAAGGAGTTAACTTTAATATAGGTCTAATGAGCATCCTATTTAAAACATAACAAGTAGTACTAACTGCATCGACCCAAAAATATTTTGAAAAATTAGACTCATTTGGTAAAGTTCTAGCTAATTCTTCCAAAGATTTGTTTTTCCTTTCAACAACTCCATTTTGTTGTGGAGTTCTAGGAGTAGAAAACTTATGAGCTATACCATGTTCATCACAAAACTTTTCAAAAGACTAATTTTGAAATTCTCCACCATGATAATTTCTCACACCAAGAGTGGGGATGAATTGGTGAAATGTAAAAACAAAATCTTTTAAAATCTTTTTTCACAAAAAGTGATGCCTTGAAACTTTTTCTTGAATTACAAGGTAAAAGATTTTCAATGCAGCGGAAACTTATTCGAATAAGAACAGAAAGAAATCGATTAATAAAAGAGAGTAGGGATCAGAAGATTCAAACATTGCGTTTTATATTTGTTTGGCCAACCTGCCTACATCTAGTCTCCTTCCAACCACGGGAAGCAAATCCACTATAATGATCAAGGTTTTTACAACAAGGTTTCTACAGAAGACCTCACGTCAAAAATGTAAAACAGCTCTCCAACCCTCTAATCATAATATAGGTAATACACAACAAGACAAGCAGCAAAAATCCCCTCTCCTGCTGTCTAACCCCTTTGAGACACTCTCAAAGTCAAGAACACACATGTTCTTCTTCCTATAATCACAACATGGAACTTCAAACCAATCTTCAAAAGATTGCAGAATCTGATCTCGCAATAACACTCAAATGTGCAGATTGATCAACCTTTGAAACACAACAGTCTTGCTCTTCTAGAAATCACAAGTTGTTGATCACCATGGTCAATCCTTTTTCTATTTAGATTATTGACAACACGATTTCTATATCAATCGATTTTTTGATGATGACAACACATTGCTTAATAACATGCATATGTTGTTGTTATTACATGTTCTTATGCAAATTGATTGTTATATCTGTGAACATGCTTATGTCCTTTGTTACATGTTCCTATGTTGATGTTGATAAATCATGCTTTTAGATGAAAAAGAAGATTTTGTTTGTTTTCCCTTTTGACAAGCTGCACAAAGTTTTCAGTTTAGGCAAACCAATTACAAGATCTTTTGAAATTAATTTATTCAAGTGTTACATGTTATACTATGACTAATTGCACTTTCAATGTCAATCAAATATATATTGTTATGCCTAACACCCTGTAAAGCAATATCAGATGAATCTTTGAAGTAGACAGTACATTTATCACTTTTAAAAGTTACCTTGAGACCTTTATCACATAATTGACTTATGCTTAGCGCGTTGTGCTTTAGTCATTCAACATATAGTACATATTTGATTGTTGAGGTACTTCCTCCTCTAATGTCTCTGGTTCCTATAATTCTTCTTTTATTGTTATACCCATAGGTAATAAATCCTTACTTCCTCTTCTCAAAGTTTATGAACCTTTTGTCACCCGTCATGTGTCTTGAGCATCCACTATCAAGGTACCACAATGGATTATTTGACTTTAAAGGTTCCTACAAAGCAAGTTAAGCAAGAATTTTAGGTCCCCAATCTCATTATGGGTCCTTGGGGTTAGTATAAACAATGAACAATCATTTCACAAGTTCAACCTAAGCATACTTTCCATTTGGTACACCAAAATGTTTAATATTACATTTGTTAGATGTATGACCATGTTTAATGCAATAAAAACAATAAACCCTATGCAGTTTGGTTTTCACAGTTGTACCATTTTCAATCTAGACTCTACGTGTTATTTTAGTTTTTTTTATCTTATGTTGTTGCACATTTTTGTTTCTAAAAGTGTTCTTCCTAACATCATTATTTACATATGAAGTAGATTTAGTTGTATTAACAAGTAAGTTTTCAAGGATATCAACGTCAAACATATGACTCTTACAAGAAAAGCATACAATAGGATTTACAACAACATTAGGTTCAGACTCTTTTAATTCTAGATTACTAATTTTATTTCTTAGAATTACTTCTTCATCCATGCCTTTTCATATTTAATTTGTAAGACATGAAATTCACTTTTCAATTTATTATGTGTTGTATCCAATTTTTCAGATTCATTTAACTGTTCAAGGAATGCTTTTTGTAAATCAATTTCACTATATTCAAAGCTAGAATCACTTACTTGACTTGCAGCGTCATCAAGGTCAACCATTAAACATAGATTTACTTCCTCATCGGAGTCGCTTTGATGGAGGACCATCTGGAGGATATCTTGGACCTTTGACAAGAAGTATGGTTAAGAGGATAGAAGAAGAGGAAGGAGCTTCAAAGACGTTACTCTTATGGAGAATCACTTACTAGTCTTCTTCTTTTATCTTTGTAAATATGTATAATAGTTTCTAAAGGCCTTATATTTGGCTAAGGCACTTTGTTTAACTTTGTTTAAGAAGCTTAGTAGCTTTTAGAGTAAAGTAACGCAACATAAAGCTTGATGTAGGTGAATATGCGCCTAAAATGGATCATAGGAAGCCTTTGGAACATATCAACATCAAGGGAGGCTCCTAGACATTGAACTTGGACGGTGGTTAGGGGGGGAAGCTCTCATTCCTCCCCCCTTGCCATAGGAAGCTTCTAGTTCCTTTCTAGTGCATTGAATGCAAGCCTACTCCACCTATAATAGGAGAGGAAACCTTGTATAACTTTTTAGAACTATTTTGAATGCTAAAGTTTCTTTGCCAAATTTTCAAGTCTCCTTCTCTTTAGTTCTCACTCTAAGAAATATCTTTCTCTAGACTTCTTTTTACCTTCTCCTTTATGGTTGGCCTCACCTCCTAGAAGGACTTCTACCTAGACCATCCAACACCCTCAACCCCATTTGTTAATCTTGAAAGGCTTTCATAACATTCATTATCTCATATGGAGTCCATCCTTTGAAGAGCTTTATCAACACAACTTGGAGAGCATCTCTTGTTGAAGAAGCATCCTTAAAGCAATCCTCCATCACGTTTGAACTTGATGAACTATAATCCTTCTCTTTCCAAGCAATGTAAGTTTTCTTCTTCTTTGGAAACTTCTTTTCTTTCTTTACCTCGCTTCTTTTGCTTTTGGGACAATCTGCTTTGACATGTCCTTTTTCTCCACATCCGTAACATTTGATGCTTGAAGAGGATCCTTAATTATCCTTCTTTGACATGTCGGCCACCCATCCTAGTTTATGTGTTAGTCAGTAAGAAATTAATTTTTGGCGCTTAAAATGAGGCCTTTTCGGGGCTTTTTGATGTCTAATATTGGGGCAATCGACGTCTATATGGCATTTAGACATCGGGAGAGGGGCAGCGGGTGTCTAAATGCAATGAAGCAGTGCCTTTTGGGTTACTTTCGCAAACTATTTGAAGTCCAATGGTGGGAGGCAACGTATAAATGGTATTAGATGTCGGGGACCTCCTATAGTCAACATCTAAAGAGTAATTTTATTTACAAAAGTGTCACCGGTCATTTTTAACATTGGATTTTGTTTGTTTAAACGTTAAACGTGTTACGTTAAACGCTATTTCCGCACTAGTATGTTGTCTAATGACTCTCCTATCACTTATATGAGGTGTTTTTGTCTTTTTTTACAAAAAACATTTTTTGAAAAAATTATTTTACATATCCACCCTTCTATACTTTTCGTGTTTTAAAACAAAGCTTACAAAATACAAAACAAAAGTAAACTAGTAATTTTCATTAAATCAATTATTGCTAGCAGTGTTTTCCTCGTTTAAATCACAACTTGTCATGCAAGTAATATATATTCATCGTTGTCTTCTAAGTGCTACATTTTCCGTTTGAATTATACTTTATTATTTGAATGAGAAATTCTATATTTTAGAAACTATAGGAAGTCCTTATTCAAAAGTTTTTATTTTAGAAAGTTCTCTCCTTGGACCGATACTAATTGGAGACATATTTCATGTGAATGACAGATTCGTCTTTGATCCAGGAGGAAGAAAAGTGGATCTAAAAGAATAAGGCCACTTCAAGATGGTCATGCTCCCAAGACTGTGTGGAGCTTCTTCATAAAGCAATTGCCAGATTTGAGGACAAATCTTTTTTGAAGAGGGAGGGTATGATGGAATCCTTCCTAACATAGTCCTCTTAGTCGTATTTTTACATTTTATTGTATCTGTAGTGTAGCTCGCAAGGAGCATGGGTCACTATAAATACCCAGCTCCTCAGTTGTAGTTTTCACTTTTGAGATGAATGAGAATTTGATTTTCTGACCTTCAGAAATAATTCTCTCTTGAAAGTCACATAGGCTAGAGAGTCCAAAGACTCCCTCTCGACACCTTCCAAGCACCCTTCCTATTTTTCATTTTCCATTTCCATGGTGCTCCATGTTTCTCTCTCTTCCACGCTGCTCCACAGATCCTCAGACTTGGTCGTGTCAGACTAGTGGCATCACTACACCTTAGCCACGCGTCCTTGGTCTCTCACACTTCAGACACTCCAATTCATTCCTCACGTCAGAAGCTTCATTTCATCTCTCAGCTTCTTCTTTCACGAGAGCATTTTTCTCAAGCTCCTCTCGCAAACCTTTGCTCCTTCCTGTAAGTCACCACTTCTTCACAGATTCATCCCCTCCGGTTACTTTTCTTCCATTTTCACCGATTACATTCTTCCAATCCTAGGGTTCTTCCCTTCCTTCATCATTTTCCTACTTTCCACCGATTGAACTCCAATTTTTGCCGATTAAAAGCCTTTCTAACCCTCGATCTATCTTTTCCACCGATTCATCTCTGATTTGAACCGATTAACTGGTTCGTTTTGAGTCTCTCACCATTTTTAGGGTTTCTTTGCATTCATTTTCGGTGTCCTCAGTTTTTCGTTCGAGTGAGCTCCATTTAGAGCTACCTACCCATTCTGCTGCGTCTTCTCATCGGAGAAGCTTCGATGAGGTCCAAATTCGTGTTCGCATCGCCTATCGGACAACTTCCTTGGAGCCTTCTTCCATCAAGTGGTATCAGAGCTCAGGTTGCGACCACGCGTCAACAATAAGTATCGCGTCTCTGTCTCTATTGTTAGTTTTATGTTTTGTTCATTTGAGTCTAAATTTTGTTTCTGCTTCGTGTTTTTGTTTTCTTGATTCTATCTTGTTCATTTCATTAGTTGTCTCGGTTTCATTATGATTATGAGTTTTTGTTTTGTCTTGATTCTTGTTTCTGTTCCTTGAATGTCTCAGTTTGATTTTGTGTTTTTTGATTCACGTTTCTATTGCGTTTATTGAGTTGTTCATTATTTTCCTGCATTGTCTTGAGTTTTCAGATTTGTTATGTGCCTTTAGTCAGTGTTATTTTCATTTTAATTGGTCATATCTTGTGCTATTGAGTCTTTTAATTTTAGATCTAATGCTGTCATGTCTGGTCATGTATGTTGATTCATTGCTTTGTCAAAACTCTGAGTAAAACTGGTTTGGCACAAACCTACTGTTCTTGATTGAATTTTTTTCGAAAGAATCACACTAAAAGAGAAATGATCTAAGAGCTCAATGATTCGAAATTTTCCTTTCAGTGCATTGCCAACTGAAGCATAGACCAAATCTGATTGCAAAGTTGAACTTAATGTGTGAATTTGTATTCTGCTAGAGTTTGTGTTCTATGATGGTAAAGTTGTGCTCACCATATGAACAGCAACTTGTTTAATGCAAGTAATTTGGTTGCATCGTTATACACTCCAGAAATCACAGTATGCAGTTGACCGATCTGTAGGTCTGCTAGTTAAGTCATTTTTTTTATGTTTTAATTCTGGTTTTAGCACATAGATCTTTCATAGCCATCCTTTTCTTTTTCTGCCACTTTGTGCACATTTTAATTGTTGTTTTTAAGCCTAATTCATGGTCCAAGGTCTGTTTGAATCCCTGCTTCAAAAATTGGATACTAGAGTTGTTTGTTGTGATTTGCACATGAACTGAATCTGTCAAATTGTTATAGATATTGAATCTGCTAAGGAAAACTGGTCAAACAAGTTTAAATCCATCAACCAAACATGTTTGTGCAAAGTTAAACTGGATATAAACTGTTTTGGGCCTTTTCACTATCTTACTCATCCAATTTTAAGCATATTTTGGTTCAATTCAGCTACTACAGCAGAAGTGATACTGATATGAAAATTGATTTGGTGCATTGAGCTTTATTTGCATGTTGTAGCAAAAGCTTGAGTCCATACAAAAGAATTAAAACATTCAAAAGAATTGGAATGAAAATTAAAAAGCTAATTGGACCAGTGCAACACGTTTTAGTAATCTGCAAAATGCAAAATCAAAATTTCTGCACCAAACTACATTCTCAGTAAGGCATTTCCAGAAACAGTTTATCATTTGTGCATTGTACATCTGGTCTGAACTTCTTTTCGACTTGTGATTGTTTTCTTGCTTTGTTAATCTGTTCTAGAGCTATTCCTAGGATCCTTTTGAGTGCCTTCCTTCTTAAATAGCCTGTTTTTATTTTCTTGTTTGATTGACTGCCTTGGTTTTGTCTCATCACGTGTAACTCTGTTCTGCCATTATTAATTTGAGCTTTGCTTGCTTTTGAAATCTAATCTAGAGTTTCTTGTGAGTCTGTTTGCTCTACTGTCATGTCCTGTCCTGTTCTGACATTGTTGTAGCCTAGCCATTTACTGATTGAGACGTCTATCACTTTGGTTTCTGGAAATTTGAAAAAAGGTTTGGTGTGCTTGGTAGCATCTTAGGTGGTGGTAGTCTGAAAGACTCTCCAACCTTGGACTGACAAGGGAGAATTTTCCCTTCCAAACCTTTCCTTTGTGTGTGTAACGTTTTAAAGAGAAGCCTTTAGTGTTATGAGTATTGTGAGGCTAATTTTAGCCCAATTCCTTGGCATTTGAGAGAGATAATTCAATATTCATTTAACTGATTTGTTGACTGCTCACTGTGCAGGAAAAGCAGTTTGATTGATCAAATTGGAGCATTTGTGCTTGTTTAAGTTGCTATTCCAGTGCATTTATATTGTAAATTGTTTGTTGAAGTTAGTGAGATATTGAATGCTTGAATGTGCTTACTGATTTTCTAGTGATGCTATTTGTGCTTGTGAATGTTTAAGATGTCATTGCACTCATGGGTTAATTGCTTGCTGAATTCATTGATATACTCAAAGTTTTGAAAAGGAAGTGTTGATTTCATGGGTTAATTGGGCATTGAATGTTGATTCTGATTTGATAAAACCTATGGGAACTTGGTAGATGAACTAGGAAGTGGCAAACTTTGTTCTGTTTGAGTTGAGTTCTTGTGGATTGACAATTCCTGATTTCATGAGTGATTTGTTTGACTTGTTCTTGCTTGGGTTTTAAAAAGTGTCATTACACATACTGCTACACATTGTATGTATTTCACTTATTTGATCAGAGTGGTCTGCTACTTTTGCTTAGTCTAGAACATTGTTGTCACCAGTTTGGTCTGTTGATTCTAACCAGTTTAATTTACTGACTGTTGTGCAAGCTATACTGGTTGTTTAAGTGTAAATCAATCCGTTCTTCATTTGCCCTACATTGTATCAGTTTTAAAAAAAAAAAAAAACTATTTCTGCACTTAAATCTAAGTCTGTTTGTGGCTATCTATTAATTTCAATCTGCCAATGCTATCATTTGGTGTATCTGCTGTTTTTGGATTAGTTGTGCAGGTCTGATTTAATTGGTGTCATATAGCTAGTGCATCAGTTTACAAGAATGCAGTGTAGGATGACTGGATCGTCTGATTAGTTGGAGCAAGCAAGAGGCAGCCATCCGAATAAGGGAAGTTGATTGTTTAAATTGATCATGTTATGGTTTGCAAATTGTTGGATTGATTGGTCTGTTGATTTGGTTGGAATTGTTTGTGCAGCATAAGTTGAAACAATTAATTTGAGAGCAAAGCAATTCTATAAGTTGCATCAGGCTTGGATCAGCTAGTTCTTGTCTAAACCGAGAGTTGATAGCAAGAACCTGGACCGTAGAAGCTTAGTGGACAGCGAGCTTTATGACTAGTGGACAACAAGATTTGGGACGTGATTTTCTGCAAGACTATAGCATAGGAAATTCATTTGTATTGTTTTTATTTTTCTTTGTATTTGATGGGCTTGCAGCCCAACTGTTACTATTAGCTTAGTTTTCGTTTGTAAATGGCCTTTCATCAAGTCCAAGTAGATTGGAAGAGTTCTTAGTCCTCTTTCCAACTCTTGGCAAACTTAACTATTTCTTTTTATTGTCTTTGATTTTGTGTTTCAGGTTTAGGTGTGACTTTTGTCACTTAGAGTCCACGGTGTTTGTATCATGTTTTAGGGTCTTAGAGTCCGTTAATTGTTTGTGTGTTGAGTCTTTGATTTTAAAAGTGATTTTTATTTAAAGGATAATTAGTTAGTAGCTTAAGGCAAATCTGGCTAAGGCAAGACTTGGTATTTAAGCAATCCTAGTGGTTCACCTCTCTTACCTGGGATTTGTCTAAAGTGGAAGATTTTATTCCTTTAGATTAAGAAAACTTTTAAGAACAAAGATGTCTTGTTATAGTTCATATAGGTTGTCTAGTCTAGATAATGTTGATGAAATGTTTAAGCAAGCTAGGAATCTTTCATTCTTTGGTAAAGACATAGGTGCATTAACATACCTAGCTTGGGAAAAAGAGGTTGATAAAATAGATCCTTGGTTTTATAGAGAGAGTCAATCTTATGTGCTTAGTATTTATCTCTCTAAGTTAGAAGAACCTGCAAGAGTGTGGTGGGATGAAAGACAATATCATGTTAGGAAAGGTAGGAAGTCCACCATTAGGGATTGGACTGAATTAAAAGCTTGCATGAGAAGAAAGTTTGTGTCTTCAAATATTAAAAGAAACCTAGAACTAATTAGAGATTGCATTAAAAATGGAAAAATGTTTCTTGAGAGTTTAAGTGATCATGGGTTTCTTTGGAGAGAATTAGAATTTGGGCATAAACTTAAAGAGATCAAGGATAAGAAAAGGAAAAGAGAGATAGAAAGAGAAAAAGAGAATAGAAAGAGAGAAGATGAGAAAAGAGAAGAAGAGAGAAGAGACGAATTAAGAAGAGAAGAAGAGGAAAGAAAAGAAGAGAGAAATGAAAGAGAGAGAATAGAAGAGGAAAAGAGAAGGAGAGAAAGGCAAGAAAAGGAGAATCTTCCATTCTTTCAAGGATCATGGAACCTAAAAGGGAAGGTTTCCAATTCTTTATATCTTTTCCAATTATCGTTGAGTCTTCAATTATTAATTTCTCTTTCAAACCAATTGTAATTTCATATTCAATGAAAACCTTTTCAAAGTATGGCATTCTTGAGTTATTGTTACCTTTAGGGAGACAAATAATTCAAGACAAAAGCAAAGTGATTCTTGAATTTGGACTTCTAATCATTCTTAAAATTTCAAAACAAACTATAGGAAGCCCTTATTCAAAAGTTTTTATTTTAGAAAGTTCTTTCCTTGGACCGATACTAATTGGAGACATATTTCATGTGTATTGCATATTCGTCTTTCATCCAGGAGGAAGAAAAGTGGATCTAAAAGAATAAGGCCACTTCAAGATGCTCATGCTCCCAAGACTATGTGGAGCTTCTTCATAAGGCAATTGCCAGATTTGAGGACAAATCTTTTTTTAAGAGGGAGGGTATGATGGAATCCGTCCTAACATAGTCCTCTTAGTCGTATTTTTACATTTTATTGTATCTGTAGTGTAGCTTGCAAGGAGCATGGGTCACTATAAATACCCAGCTCCTCAGTTGTAGTTTTCACTTTTGAGATGAATGAGAATTTGATTTTCTGACCTTCAGAAATAATTCTCTCTTGAAAGTCACATAGGCTAGAGAGTCCAAAGACTCCCTCTAGACACCTTCCAAGCACCCTTCCTATTTTTCATTTTCCATTTCCATGGTCCTCCATGTTTCTCTCTCTTCCACGCTGCTCCACAGATCCTCAGACTTGGTCGTGTCAGACCAGTGGCATCACTACACCTTAGCCACGCGTCCTTGGTCTCTCACACTTCAGACACTCCAATTCATTCCTCGCGTCAGAAGCTTCATTTCATCTCTCAGCTTCTTCTTTCACGAGAGCATTTCTCTCAAGCTCCTCGTCGCCAACCTTTGCTCCTTCCTGAAGTCACCACTTCTTCACAGATTCATCCCCTCCGGTTACTTTTCTTCCATTTTCACCGATTACATTCTTCCAATCCTAGGGTTCTTCCCTTCCTTCATCATTTTCCTATTTTCCACCGATTGAACTCCAATTTTTGCCGATTAAAAGCCTTTCTAACCCTCGATCTATCTTTTCCACCGATTAATCTCTGATTTGAACCGATTAATCGGTTCATTTTGAGTCTCTCACCATTTTTAGGGTTTCTTTGCATTCATTCTCGGTGTCCTAAGTTTTTCCTTCGAGTCAGCTCCATTTAGAGCTACCTATCCATTCCGCTGCATCTTCTCGTCGGAGAAGCTTCGAGGAGGTCCAAATTCGTGTTCGCATCACCCATCGGACAACTTCCTTAGAGCCTTCTTCCATCACATACCATTTCAATATTCCATGTTCAAACCCACAAAACAAGAACTCAAACTTTAATAAATTTCATATTTTCATTTCAAATCCCAAATTCTGCCTAAAATAAATGTCATTTTTATCTTAAAGTCATACTTCTCACATATTCAAATATTATTTTTCTATATAATCACAAACAACAAAAGTAAAAACACTAATTTCATCAAGTTACTTCCAAACCATTTACAAAGACACGTGTTTAAGTTACAATCTAAAATTTACCCACATTACGAACTTTTCAACATTATAGTTTAATAATATTATTCAATAATTTTCTCAAATTACCTAGTGGCTCAAAATTTTACTACATGCAAGACCATGTTAATGTAAATGAACATAGTGAAATAACACACTTTATTTTAATGTTAACTATTTTCCCTATTTCTCAACTTTTTCTTGGACTTTGACGAATTATATTTTGAAAAAATTATTAAAACCCAAGGGTAAGACCGTAAAACCACGTAATGAAAGTAAAGTCTGATAAAATCAGACCACACACGTGCTTGAGAGAGAAAACAAGTTTCTGATGTTTCTAGAAAGAAGGGAGAGCGAGTGGAGCTTTGTTGTGAATCACCACACTACCCAAACAGCCACCGCACACTCACACCGCTTCACTGGAGAGGGACACGCATACTCAGGTATTATGAATAACCTCTGAAATTTTTATTCAACCTCAAAAGGATCAATTACAGAAGTATATATAGATGTCTGTTATGAAAAACTAAACAAGTTCTGTTATTTTTGTTTTATTTCTAACACTCCTCCTAAAACAAAAACACAGAAAACAAAACTAAGGAAAAAACCCTCTTTTTCACCATTTAAATGGTGAAAACTCCATCTCCGGCGAACCTGCGCCGCTTCTACCGGTTAACATCCGGTAAAACACCTTTTCTACCGGTACCAGAAAACGTGCTCCTTTTAGTGCTTTGGTAAGTATGTCTGCAATCTGGTCTTCGGACTTGCAGTATACCACCTCAATCACTCCTTTTTCCGACCTGCTCTCTGATGAAATGAAACCGTGTTTCAATGTGTTTGCTTCTGCCATGTGAGGTAGGATGCTTGGACAGATCAATGGCTGACTTGTTATCAACAAGCAGTCTGATCTTTTCTCCTCCTTCAATCTTCAATTCCTTCATCAGTGAGCTAATCCAGGCTGCCTGACGCGTAGCCTCACAAGTTGCTATATACTCTGCTTCACATGAAGACAGAACTACCACTGGTTCCATTGTAGAACTCCAAGAAATTGGTGCCCCATTCAAGAAAAATACATACCCAACAGTACTTTTCCTATCACTATTATCTCCACACCAATCAGAGTCAGTGTAAGCAGTGACTCTCACCTCTTCATCTGTTTTACACTTAGGCAACAAAATTCCATAGCCTGTAGTACCCTTTAAGTACCTTAAAATCCTCTTAACAGCATTTAGATGAGACACCCTAGGATTCTGCATAAATCTGCTCACCAGACCCACACTGAAACTGATATCTGGCCGTGTATTACATAAGTATCTCAGACTTCCCACCATCCTCCTATACTCAGTAGGATCCACAGCCTCTTCCTCAGGGTCCTTTTCAAGCCTTATATCAACCTCTGCTGGGGTAATGGCAGAATTACATTGAGACATATTAAATTTGTTTAACATGTCCAGAACATACCTAGACTGATGCATCAACATTCCCACATCTGTCTTAGTGAATTCAATTCCCAGAAAATAACTAAGCTGACCTAGGTCACTCATTTCGAACTCCTGCAACATGAGCCTTGAACTGAGCAATCCTCTCACTACAGTTTCCTGTAATCAGCAAGTCATCCACGTATAGGCATACAATCACCATGTTTTCTTTCTCACCCTCCTTGTAACACTGAACATAAACTTCATGTTCAGAGATACACTTCTCAAACCCAATATTCCTCATGAAACCATCTATCCTTTGATTCCAGGCCCTTGGAGCCTACTTAAGCCCACACAAGGCCTTCTTTAACTTGTATACCTTGTCAAGATGTCTCTTGACTTCAAAACCTTGAGGCTGCACCACATAAACTTCTTCCTCTAGGTCTCCATTTAGGAAAACAGACTTTACATCTAATTGATGTAAAGCCTAATTGTTCTGTACAGCAACTGATACCACTAACCTCACTGTTACCATTCTGGCCACAGGTGCAAACACTTCCCCATAATCAATTCCAACTTGCTGTAAGTAACCTTTGGCCACCAATCTAGCCTTGTACCGAGTCACTACACCTTGTGGATTTATCTTAGACTTATAAATCCATTTCAGTGCAATGGGTCCCTTGCTAGGGGGCAAATCTGTCAACTCCCAGGTCTGGTTCTTCTCAATTGAACCAATTTCCTCCTCCATAGCCTTACACCACCTTTTATCCTTCACAGCCTCCTCAAATTCCACTGGTTCTGCTTTTGCTATCAAAGCAAAATGAGTGAAATTCCCTTCTGCCGAGATCATTGCTTCATAAGCTAGGTCATAATCCCTTAAGTGTGTTGGCACTTGAGTAACCCGAGAGGACCTCCTAACACTCTCCTCCTTCCTGCAGTCTTCAGATTCTTCTGCAGGCTCTTTTACCATCTCAATAGTTGGTACTTCAGCTCTTTTAACTTCCTACTGCCACTGTCCAGCCTCGTCTATTTTTACATCTCTGCTGATTATAGCAGCACCTGTTTTAGGATCAAACAGCTTGTATCCACCTGTGGCATCGTATCCTATTAGGATCAGTGGTATTCCTCTATCATCTAACTTCTTCCTCAACTGGTCTGGAACATGTTTATAACATAGAGAGCCAAAAACCTTCAGATGCTTGACATCTAGCTTCACTCCAGTCCAAACCTCCTCTGGTGTAACACCATTTAGTCTCTTTGTTGGAGACAGATTCAACACATACACCGTTGTCATCACAACCTCTCCCCATAGAAATTTCAGTAAACCCTTGCTCTTCAACATGCATCTCACCATATTTAGGATTGTTCTGTTTCTCCTCTCTGCTGCCCCATTGTGTTGAAGCGTGTAGGGAGGAGTTACTTCATGAACTATCTCTTCCTTCTCACAATAGTTTTTGAAATCTGTGGAGATATACTCCCCTCCTCCATCAGTTCTCAAAACCCTCAGTTTCTGTCCACTTTGCCTCTCAACCATAGTTTTGAATTTCTGGAACTACTGAAACACCTCTCCTTTCCTCCTTAGTAGATAGACCCAACATTTCCTGGTCCAATCATCTACAAACAATACAAAATACCTGCTGCCACCAGGTGTTTCTACTGGCATGGGACCACAAACATCTGAGTTCACCAATCCCAGCTACTCTTCAGATTTCTTGGGCAAAAATCTCTGAAAACCGCCACGGGTCTGCTTGCATTGAACACACTCTTTGCAAACAGTCCCTAGAATGTCTATATTTGGTAAACCTGCCACCATTTTCTTCTTACTCATCATTGACAAATCCTGAAAATTCAGGTGTCCAAACCTTAAATACCATAGCCACTCATCTCTTTCTTCTGCTGCAGTAAAACAGTGGTGATTTACTGCCTCCATTGGCAGCTTGAATGTTCTGTTTTCTGACACTTCAACTTGTATCATCTTTTTCCTTTCTTGATTCAAGATGCTGAGGAAATTGTTCTTCATATTCATCTCATACCCTTTCTGTAATAACTACCCAAGACTAAGTAAATTAGTCTCCAATCTAGGTACATACAATACCTCTTCAATGATTACCTCTCTGTCTCCTTCATCTCTCAACACCACTCTACCAGAACATTCTGCCTCTAACCCCCTGTTATCTGCAAGTCTGATTTTTCTATGCTTCACTTCATGAGTTCTTACAAACCAATCCTTTATCCACGTCATGTGATTGGAACAGCCAGAGTCAAGGTACCAAACATTGCTGTGTGGTTGTATCTCATCATCATAGGCCATCAAAATTACTGCCTCTGAATCTGATTCTTCTTCTTGGGCCAGATTGGCCTTCTTCTGCAGTTTGTTTTTAGCCCCTTCACCACTCTAGCAGTCATTGGCAAAATGACCAAGTTTTTGACAATGGTAACATTTTACTTTCTTTTTGTCAAATTTCCAGTCCCCTTTCTTCTGATTTTTTGTTTTACCTGATTCACTGGACTCTTCCCCTTGTTGGTCCTTGGAATCTTTCCCTTTCTTACCTCCTTTTCCTCCTTTCTTGAAGTCCTTTTTCCCATTCCATTGAGATCTGGCCTGCAGGGCCTGTTCATGGCACTATCTGCGCTCATTGAGGCGTAGCTCATGAGCCTCTAATGAGTGCAGCAACTCCTCCGTACCAATGTCTTCTCTTCTTTTGGTTTCCTCAATGGCAGCTCCTACATAATCGAATCTGGGAGTTAAAGACCTCAAGATTTTGTCAACCATGTATTCATCTGACATTTTTTCACCACAAACTCTCATCTTGTTCACTAGCTGCTGCACTTTGTCAAAATACATTGCCACAGTTTCATTTTCTTGCATGACCAGATTCTTAAATTGCCTCCTAAGTGCTTGCAACTTTACCTTCGCATTCCTATCCCCATCTCCGTAGGATTTCACAAGTATACCCCAAATCTCCTTTGCTGTGGTTGCACTGGAAATCTTGTTAAAGATTTTTTGACTCACACATTGGTATATTACAAATCTTGCTCTGCTGTCTGACTTTTCAAGAATCTTGTGTTCCTTCTTTTGTTCTTGGGTTGCCTTCTCACTTAATTCAGGCACGCCATCTTCAATGACTTCTAGCACATCCTGAAACCCAAACACAGCCCACATCTTGATCTTCCAGTCAGCAAACTGCTCCCCATCAAATATAGGTAGCGGTCCCTGAATCCCTCCGAATCCAGCGATCTCAATCTTGCAACTTTCTTTCAGGTTCTTTGATAATCTTTAGCCAAAGTCACCCTCCTTTCTTCTCTGGATACACGCAATCACCAGATAAAGAACTCAGCACCTACTTCACGTTCACCCCAGTTTTCAGAACCTCGCTCTTGATACCGTATTAAAACCCAAGGGTAAGACCGTAAAACCACGTAATGAAAGTAAAGTCTGATAAAATCAGACCACACACGTGCTTGAGAGAGAAAACAAGTTTCTGATGTTTCTAGAAAGAAGGGAGAGCGAGTGGAGCTCTGCTGTGAATCACCATACTACCCAAACAGCCACCGCACACACACACTGCTTCACCGGAGAAGGACACGCACACTCAGGTATCAGAAAAAAGCAGAGATACACTAGAAAAGCTCAGATATTATGAATAACCTCTGAAATTTTTATTCAACCTCAAAAGGATCAATTACAGAAGTATATATAGATGTCTGTTATGAAAAACTAAACTAAGTTATGTTATTTTTGTTTTATTTCTAACAAAAATGATGGTAAACTGTGGAAACTAGGGTTAGATGGAGTTAGATACTAAACGTAAGACAAGTACTTAAAAGGGAACAAGCTATTGGAAAAGTCAAAATATAAATAAATACAGATAAAAAAAGTTTAATTTAAGAAAGTTGAAAAAGAACTTTTATTTTAGTTATATAAACAGTGTATTCAATGCAGTTTTTAAAAGAGATAAAAGAAATATTAATAGTCTTTAATTTAAAGAATGAGTCTAAAAATTGTAATATTTTAAATAATTTTCACTTGAAGTACATGGTCATGAATTTAATAGCTTTAAATATATACATTAAAAATATATGACTAACGACGTCACCACGTTATTGTAGGAGTGGTTCAGGAAGCTTGACTCAGTGGGAAAACAATAAAATGGGTTTCACATTGCAAACGTAATCACGTTTCTTGCACAGTGTTCTGCGCGGCCTCAATATTCGCTTTTCCAACGCAGCATTATGCACGTTTAGACTCAAAATATTGGGCAAAACGCACGTTTAAATTCAGAAAATATTGGGCACTAAGAAAAGGGTACTTCAAGAAGTCCTCATATCCAATCCATGTTAGGAGAATAAAAACTCTATTTTCAGTCACATAAAAATAATACCTAAATATTAGAAATATTATATAATTTAATCTTATATTATGAATTATGATACATTACTCAGCAGAATTTGGGAATTCTAATACGTTTTTTTTTCTCTTAGTTGTTTTTTTAATTCAAGTGAAAACTTAGAAAATGATATTTTAAATTTGATAGTGTGATTAAAATAGTCAAATTTGATTATTTTAATATTGTAACATTTAAGTATAAATATAAATTTTAGAAAAACAAGTTTCATTATTTTAAATAGACTCCATTATTCTTCATCTTGTGTTTAAGATTTTCATTTTCTGTTTATTTATTTGAAGAATTCAAATTTGGTGGTGTGAGCTATGAATTTGCATAATTTGGAATGTATTGTGTTTAATTTGCTACCCCTATTGGATGTAGTGAATTATTTTGTGATGTGTGTGGCTATGTGATGGCATACTTTTAATTGTGGTCCAAGTACTTTCAAGAAAAGTTAGAGTCATTTATCCAAGGTGAAACAAAGCTCTTTCTCTTAGACCATTATGGAGGTCAAAAAATAATTTAGTCGATGTATTTCGGCCAAGTAGTGTAGGTTTCTTTAGGCTATATATTTTGGTCAAGAAGTGTAGGTTTGTTAAAGCTTGTGTTAGAAAAGATGTGCTTTGTTTCTCACACCAAGATGGGGGGTGTTGAATTGGTGTTTTATAAAATTGATCGCTTTTGAAATCTTTTTCGCAAAATTATAAGTCTTTAAACTTTTCTTGAATTGCAAGCAAAAACGTATGCAATATAATAGTATGCGTATTCGAATGAAAATAGAATGTAATCGATTAATGCAAAGAGAAGGAGAGAAGAAAATTCAAACTTTGAGTTTTATACTGGTTTGGCCAATACTGCCTACATCTAGTGTTCTTCCAATGAACTCAAGATTGAAAGCCAATACACCATAAAGATCTGAGCTTTTACAACAAAGACTTTACAGTGACCACACTGTCAAAATGTAAATCATCTCTCTACCTCATTAATATAATATAGGCAAATACGAAAAAACTTGCAGCAAGAACAATCCTCTCTTACAGTCACCCTTTAAGAACCTTCTCAAAGTCAAGAACCACACGTTCTTCTTTCTGTCAACACACAACAACAACAACATTCAGCGTTTGCAAAAGCTTCTCCTGATCACGCACTAAGCACCTTAGTTGTGCAGTAAGATCAGACTCTTCAAATCAATCAATCTTGCTTCTCAAGAAATCTTCAAGACTTGTGCACCATGACAATTCTTATTTCTTGGAGCGTTTTTCACTTCTGTAAAACATCACAGCTCAATCTAAACCAAATATGAAAGTGTTAATCACAGTTGTCTTACAGAATTTCAAACAATGCGTCTATATATAGAGTAAGTCAAATCTGGCGCATTTTAATCGATTATGCTATTAATCTAATCGGTTACATTTCATAGTTATAACAGATTAACAACAGCCAAAGCAATTAATTGAATGCTCAATTAATGTAATCGATTTGTAATTAATGCTTAGTGAACATATTTAAAAATATGACCGTTGAAACAGTTATGACAAGCAATGAAACAGTTGTCAAATCTTTAGCAGACTTAATGGAATACATGATCCATGTAATCGATTAAGCTTTAACACTTAGCATATTTTTGAAAACTTTTCTTCTCAAAAATCATCACAGCATACTTGAAAAATATTTGTGCAAACACACGAGTTTTAATCAATTTAGCAACTAACATAATTGATTCAAAACTTGTTGTTTTGCCACATTTTAAAGCTTAAGCTGTTTGATGACCTTAATTGATTAAAACACCATTGTAATCGATTAAGTCATGCATATATTTTTGGTGCATGTGGTTTTTCCATTTCCAAAACATATATTAAGCATACACAAATATGATCACTAATAAACACAGTCGTATGCATTAATCAACACAATATATCCAATGTGACAATCACAATATGCATGCGTAAATCTCACAGTAAGCATAAGCATATATAACACAGTCGCACAATACAAAAACATGTGTTTCTATTAACTTTGTGGTGTCATCATCAAAACAAATATCACAAAGATTGTGGGTTTAGCTAATACTGTGCTCCCCTATCAACAACCTCAACAACTTGTATTAAGGCCTAATTAGTCTAGGGTTTTTCCTTGCTTAGCTATCCAAACCATGTGGCAATTATGTGTCATGTGACATGCTTCTATTGGAAAGGATTTTACTTTAGTAATGACTACATGACACCCTAGGAATGGAAAGGATTTTTAAAGGTTAGTGGTCACATTTCCTTCCTTCATTGGAAAGCATTTGGGAGCACTTGTCCACTCCTTATAAGGCCACTATTTTCAACCAAGAGATGCTTGGAAGGGTGGGCATGCAAATTTTTTGTTTTTAGGATACACCCTTAACCTATAAATAGAGGTGTCTTGTCTCTTGTAATCATCTTTTTTGTTGATTAATGTTATACTGCCCATTTTTTTCCATAATATTCATCTTAGATCAAGACTAGAGAAATCCATGAGGTCCCTCTGGTCACCTTCCTCTTAGAGTTAGCCTAACCTCTCTTTGAGCCACCTAACACCACACAAACACCACACCACCACCTAAGGTCGTGAGCCTTCTTCCTTTTCCAGGGATAGCTTTCGCAAACCTTGTCCATTTGCCCACCATATTCCACAAACTTCACCTAAGGGACCAAATCCCATAGCCTCTCCTCTCTTATAGCTTTGACTCATCATAGCTTGGAGGGTTGCTATCATTTAATATCAAGAGCTTTAGTTCTTCAAGAGCTAAGTATTCTTAGTCCCTATCTATCCTTTCATTTTTTGCATGTTGTGTGTTATTATTCTTGCTTGTTTTGTTGTGTTCTCCATTCATTATATTGTTGTTTTCATGATTCTAGTTGTTCTTCTTTATTCACTAGTGGAAAAATAGCATACTATGACGACCTATTATGATTGGTGAAAACCACCCATCATAATAGGTTGATCGATGACAGAATTGTAATAAAAGTTAGACATATTATTGATAACGGTTTAAAAACTGTTATTTTCATACTTAAATTTGACATTAAACACACCCTTTATGACTTAGAATTAGCTTAAAATCATGATATTTGCTTAAATTAGAGAATAAGATAGTCAAAGTTGGTTTTCTTTGTTTTATACTTGGTTTTCCCATGATTTGGCAGAATTTATCAGGAGTTGAATGAAAGAAATTGAAGAAGATAAGAGTTGGACTTAAGAAAAGATGGAAAAGTGAAGAAAAAAAGAGTCGTAGCCACCGCCAGGGGCTGAAACCACTGCTGAGCGTTGTACTCCCCAGAGAACTTTTTTCCAGACGCTCAAGCGCCACCACTGAAAGGTGAATTAGAGTGTCGACCATACCATTGGGCGGTGGAATCTTCAGGGAAGTTTTTGGCCAACGCTCAGGCGACAACGCTGAGGGGTGATATCAAGTATCGAAAATATCGTCGGGCGGTGAAGCCACCGCTTTCGGTGTACTATTGGGCCTGGGCCAGTTTCTGCTTCAAATTAAGGAAATATAAATAGATTTGGATGACCTAGATGGTCTATCTTTTGGAAGAAAGGATGCATAAACACTCTCTTCACTCCTTGGAGGCAGATTTTGGATGCGGGAGTTCCAATCTATCAAATCTAAGGTTTATCTTTTCATTATTTCCATTATTTTCATATAGTTTCACAATAATTATGGTGAACTAAACCTCCATTGTTGTTGGGAACTTGATGTAATCCTTTGAAGCTCTCATATATTCAATTGTCTCTTTATTTATATGCTTTTATTCATTAACTTTTAGGGTTTTTCCTCCATTATATTTGCATGCTTCGTTTAAGACATTATTCAATAGCATAATCTTTGATTCTATCTATATGGACACGTGTGGGTAGTTCTAGACATGAGGGAATTATCTTGGTACCAATATTATCTAGACATAGGGATACGAGGATCGATTGCCTTAAGCTTCTGTGCGAATTATGTAATGCATGATCAATTGCTAGGGAGACAAGACATTGTAAACTAGTAATTAGGAGTAGTCTCTTTTAACCAAGACATTGGGATTAGGGTAAATTAGAAAGTGACATTGACATTAATGAAAAATTCAACTTCTTAGATATATGAGAGTGGATAAGATGAAATCATAAACCCCAACAACATAATTAATTCATACATCATTCACCTGCATTATCTTTTGGTCAATTGATCAAAACCTTTGCATGCATATTTAATTTTCGTTTTTGCATTATAAAACCCTAATTTTCGTTATTCAAGTCTTAAATAATCAAGAAATCTTATGAAAATCTAGGCCTATGAGTCTCTAGGGAAACGATACTCGGACTTACCGTTTATTATTACTTGATACGATTTGGTACACTTGCCAAACTCTTAAAAAGTTTTTGTCGTCGTTGTTGGGGACTCGTGGTTTAATTATTTTAGTAGTGTGATTATTGATTACCTTTGACTTGATTTTTTATGTTTGTTTTTATTTTTGTTCTAATAAATTTTTTCTAGGGTTTTGTGCCTAATGTTTGCAGGATGTAGTTTGGACAAGAATTTAACCATATGGGCACTCAATTCTACCAAAATGATTTCAACCACTGGTGGGAACCTCACTCAAACATGGATCAAAGCCAATTTGGGCAAGCTGCCGAGCTACAAATCACTCCACCCAAGGAGAATACAAAGCTTGACAAACTTTTTCAGTGGGTCATGGATACGAGTTTATCTTATATCAAAAGCATGGAGGAGTTACAACAATGTTGTCAATGGCAGCAACAACCCTCTTTACCAAAAGAAACGTAGGAGGGTCGATTGCCTTAAGCTTACATGCAAATTATGTAATACATGATCAATTGCTAAGGAAACAAGACATTGTAAACTGGTAATTAAGAGTAGTCTTTTGTCACCAAGACATTGGGATTAGGGTAAATTAGAAAGTGGCATTGACATTAATGAAAGAATCCAATTCTTAGATATATGAGAGTGGATAGGATGAAATCATAAATCCCAACAACATAATTCATTTATACATCATTCACCTGCGTTATCTTTTGGTCAATTGATCAAAACCATTGCATGCATATTTAATTTTTGTTTTTGCATTATAAAACCCTAATTTTTATTATTCAAGTCTTAAATAATCAAGAAATCACATGAAAGTCTAGGCCTATGAGTCTCTAGGGAAACGATACTTGGACTTACCATTTATTATTACTTGATATGATTCGATACACTTGTCGGACTCCTAACAATTATGATGTAGTTTTGTACATCAGTCATAATATGAAACGCGGTGGCAAACTTGTAAATAATTTTAAAGCATATTATTACGTAATTATAGATATCAGTCATAATATGAAACGTAGTGACAAACTTGTAAATAAGTTCAAAACTTATTATTGTTGGAAAACAGGTAGGCTTCGTTTTTACACCAAGAGGGGTGGGGTGAATTGGTGTTGTATCAAACACAAAATCTTTTTGCAATCTTGTAATCAAAGTATAAAACATTTTGAACTTTCTTGAAATGCAAGTAATGAAAATTTGTATGCAGCAGAAAAACGTAGTTGACTGCGTTAAAGATAGAGTCGACTGGAAAGTAAAAGTGCAGGGATAAAGAAAATCAAACACTGGTTTTTATACTGGTTCGGCCAACAATGCCTACATCCAGTTTCCTTCCAACCCAGGAAGCAAATGCACTATAATGGTTGCAATTTTTACAACAAGGAATTTATAGAAGACCTCCACGTCAAAAATATAAATCTCCTCTCTAACCCTTAACCAAAATATAGGCAACCAGAACAGCAAGACTTGCAGTAAGATATCCCCTCTTCTACAATCTGCCAAACACCACTTTGAACAATCCTCAAAGTGAACTATCCCCTGTAATCAACAACAGGTCCAAACAGCAGTCTTCACGGATGCCAACCCATAAAATCAATGCAACAGTCTTCAAGGATGCCAGGCCTCAAAGTGATCAAACCAGATGCACCTTCTTTGTGCAAAATATGATCAATCAGTGTGTGCACAGAACAATCTCCCTTTGAATCTCTTTCAAGAAAGATCACCGCCGTCTTCTTGGAGAATTCTTGGAGCTTCTTAAAACAAAGAATTCAATATCTGAAACAGAAATGAAATTGTCAGTTCATCAAAAGTCTTTTAACAGAATCGTGTTCAGCCTATTTATAGATTTCTGTTAATCAGACACACTCTTAGTCGAATATGCTACTAATTTAGTCGACTGGATTATGACATTTATAACAGTTCAGTCGATCTGGTAGCATACAATCAACCAAAAACAAAACACATTTAATACAGTTGACCAAGTCATCAATGCGCAACTAACTTTTAAAAATATAGTCGTTAAAGTGAAAGAGCATAACATAATTTCAAATCAGACAACAAAAACAGTCGAATGTGTAGCGCACATAATCGACTTTCAACATGTAAAACATTTTGAAATTTTTTTCTTCTCAAAATATCACAGAGCACTGATTCTCAAAACCTGTACAAAGATTTTAGCATAGTCGAATCCATTAATAATGCAGTCGACTGTACTATAGCTTTGTCACACATTGATAATTTCATGAAAGTGTTTGTGGTTTTCAACTTTAAAACATGTGCAGTAAAACATGTGTAATGATGCATTTCACATAGCACATAAAGAACATAAAACAATTTCCACAGATATATCAATCAATCAACATAGGAACATGTAACACAATACATAAACATGTTCAACAGATATAACAACCAATCAGCATAAAAACATGTAATGCAGCAACAACATATGCATGTTATTAAGTAATGTGTTGTGATCATAAAAAACTAGAGTGATATAGAAATTGTGTTTTCAACAATCTCAATAATCTCCCTCTTTTTTTATGATGCACAACCATGATTAATAACCAACCATGTTTGCGCAATCAAATACAAAACAGAGTAGCAAAAGATATATCACAGTTCAAGTACTCTACATGTAACACAGTTAAACAGCAAAATATCAAGATGAATATGAGACATAATAGATCATTCTCCCCCTTTTATAAAGATTTCATACATTCTCTCCCCCTTTGTGAATTAGCAAAAAAGGTATGCTCTAGATATTTATGCTGATATTTCAAATAGAGATGCATCAAAACGTATATGCAGTTATCAAGATGCAATGATGATCTCCCTATCACATTTAATCACATGTAAATGATAACTCCCCCTAAAATGCAGGCATGTGAAGAAAAATGTGTAAAATGTAATACTCCCTCTGTCATTATGCATAAATATCAAAACCAGATCAGATGCACAATGCAGTATATCACAAAGTATACAAACAGTATGGTACAGATTTGTATCAAGCAAAAGATATCCAATAGTTTAGTCATGCAATGATACAATCATAAACAATCTCACAATATTATCTCAATCAAGATATTTAAAATCAACTTTAGATCAGAGATAATAGCGGATATTTCAAAATCAGCAATCAATGACAGAAAAAACCAAATTCCAGAATTGGAATTTATAACCCTGTTGTGAACAATCGATTGCATTATTTTCTCAGTCGAATACATTGCTTTCCAAAGTTGTTGAATTCCTCATGTAGTTTCCAAATCAATGTTTTTCCTGTAAAACCTTTCAAGGATCTTTTCCAGATCAAGCATTTTAGTTAAGCAAGAAATATAATCAGAAACTACAGAAGTCAATGTGTAAAGATGTTTAACAGATCAAGCATAGTTAACTTCAATCAAATTACAGTTGAATCATTCAATCGGAAACTAATGTTAAACAGATTAAAGCAATTGTATTTATTCAAACAATTGATTTCATTTCCTTGAAAGAAGATATTACAATGATAGGAGCAATCAAGGTACAAAAGAAACAAAAGATGGCATTATAAGTCATTCAAGACAAAAAAAAAATGGAGGCAAAACATAGCCTATGACTCTAAACACTATAGGGTAAACAGAACTTTATTCTGATTCAGAAGATTCCTCAATCTTTTTGTCAGCACTGTTTACACCACTGTCAGTGTCACCAATTGATGATTCCTCGAATGCTTTTATATGTAACACATAATCCATTTTTCTGTGAAGCTCATATAGAGATTTCTGCATCACAATCAGCTTATTTTCCAATCTGTCAAATCTTCTATCCACATGTCCTTCAAATGTGCTCAGAGGATGAAACTTATATCTTGAAGCATCAATATTCAGAGGATCTACTTCAATCGTAGATGGAATAATATCAACCATAGTCCATTCATCTCTTAATTTGATGATTCTAACAGAATTTAAGAAAAGTGTTTCCATAACATTACTCTTGTTGCAGCGAATCACCCTTTCGTTTGTGAGATCAACTTGTTGCAGCTGTAGCACTTTGCTGATGAAGACTCCATATGGTAGACGTAGTCCTTTGCTTTTAATGAACTTCATCATGTGGTCCCGAATTGTGAAGGGCCAATTTACTGGAGTATCAGATAGTAGAGCACATATTAAGTTCATGTCCTCATTATTCAGTAAAGATTGATCATCCTCTCTAGGAAGAAGAATCCAAGTAATAACGTATGCGCAAAAGCACTCATCCATGAGCAGATTTCTGACATTGAATTCTTCATGTTCATATACAGAAGTAGGATTTCTTAAAAGCCATTTGTAAACATCTTTGCTTTTAAAACCAGTTATTCAATGTTGTGATAAAATTCCTTCTTGTTGAAGGCCTGCTACACTTTCCCAGACTGATTGATCAATGGTGATGTCAACACCTTTCACTCTAGATTTAAGTCCACTTTCATCCCTCTTCAGGTTGCAGTAAAACACTTTGACTAAGTTTGGATAACAGTCTCCTTGCATCTCCACAAATTTTGACAAACCATCCCTAACAAGCCATTCTTGAAATTTGAATCCTTCATTTCGATAAAAGGACATGCTTAAACATTTATGTCGCATGACTTCTTTCAAAACCCCAGTTGCAGATATAGTTGGTTCTTTGATCATTGTCGCTGAACCAACCAAAAGGATCAGCCTCTCTTCTTGCAGACATGGATCTTTTTCCAGGTCTTGATGAAGAAGCAGCCATTTGCATAGAATAAGGAAGAGGTCCCTCTTGAATCAGAATAAGGGTTTTGATTTACACTGTGTTAGAGTACAATAGACTAACACACACACACATATATATATATATAGAGACGCGCCAAAGATTTTGCATGAGGAACAACAACATTTCTGTAATAACAATTTCTAACAGTATGGCCCACACAATGACAAAGGAAACATGCATTTCTAGCAGGTTTACTTAAATCAGTAAATCTCTTAGCATTAGTTCTGTTAGATTGAGCTTTGTATCCTATTTCTTTCCTGTATATAGCTCTGCCAGATGATTTTAATACAACATTTAAATTGTCTTTACCTTGAGTAAACTTATCTAGCATGCTAGTCAAGTAATCTATCTTTTCAATATGAACAGGACAATTTTCACAATATTTTTCTACTGTAACAGTTTTAATTTGAACATCCTTATCAGATAACAAAACTTCATTTAACTCTTTCTCTAATTTTTCATTTTCAGCCACAAGGTTGTTAATCCTATACTCATAATCTCTTCTCTCAGAGTTTAGTCGATATAACAATCAATCAGCATAAGAACCTGTAATGCAGCAACAACATATGCATGTTAATAAGCAATGTGTTGTCATCATCAAAAACTAGAGTGATATAGAAATTGTGTTGTCAACAATCTCAACAATTATACAAAGTTATGGACACCTATCATAAGGTTGAAAATATTTTAATGTATTATGACTGATTTTTAGAAACCTGTCATAATATCTCTCCCTCTGTTTTTCTGATTTCCCTCTCAGTCCCACTATCTCATATTCACGTTCAACCCTAATTTCTCTTCCCTCCCTCTCTTCCTCACTCTCGTTGTCGTAATACACCATAAGCATTGAACCATTCTTCCTCTCTTCTTCTCTTCTTCACTCTCCATCATTCGTTGTTCACTCAACCATTCACTTTTCTTCCGCCGTTCATCCGCCACATTTTTCATTCGCGTAGCTTCACGAGAGTGTTTCTCTCGTCTCCATAATCGAAGGCTTGCCTCTCCGTCATATCGTTGAACCACACGTAAGCACTATAAAACAGATGTTCCAATTTTTAAAAGAAACAATATTCATGATTTTAAATAAAATTAAGACTTGATGAAATAAATAAAAACTTAAAAAATAATATTATATATATATATATATATATATATATATATAATAATGATATTTTTTATATGACACCTGGAATCTTTTCTTATCTTTCCATTAGATACAATATTTCAATTATTATTAAAAACAAATATAGTTCAGTATTAAAAATCAAATAAATCGAAAATATAATCTGATGTTTTTTTTTTCTAGAATTTATTTGTATTTTGTAATTAATGTTAACGAGATTGTTTTTGGATTGAGCTACATTTTAGTCAGAGTTCTGTTTACAACGGAATTGGTGTGAGGTACTTTTTGGTAGACTTTTTCAACCAGTATCAGCTTAGAAATTTCTTCAGCTATATTAACGAGAAACAATGTTCGGTATAACACTGGGTAAAACTATCCCAATGAATATGAAAAAAATCTTAACCAATTTTGAACAAAAATTAATATAAAAAATGTTAATATATGAATTGTTGGAAAAACAAATCATATATATATATATATATATATATATATATATATATATATATATATATATATATATATATATATATATATATATATATAGAGGTTTGTTAATTTAAGGGAGTTTTTTAGTTGGTACGTGTACCAAATTTTAGGTTACAAAAATGTTCCTCTTAAAAAAGAAAACCAACTTTAAATCCAAGGTTATTTTAATAATTTTAAAATTTAATTTAAAATAAAAATTAAAAGTAGTTATTAAAAATTCTGATTTGTCCACGTGTACGAGAGAAATTATTAGCTTTTATTTTATTTTAATTTTAAAAAATAATTACCTTTTATTTTATTTTTTATTTTAAAACACAACTACTTTTTTATTTTAAAACGGTCTGGGTTTAGGGTTTAGGATTTATAGAACCCGTCTGGGTTTATAGAACCCGTCAAGATATATAGAACCCGTCTAGGTATATAGAACGAGACGATTTCTATAAAGCTAGATTCTATAAACTTAGACGGATTCTATAAAAATTATATCTATTTAAAAATATTATAATTAAAAATATTTCTTAAGTCATGGAAAATAACTACCTTTCTTTTTATTTTTTATTTTAAAAAAAATGAATGAATAACTACCTTTTATTTTATTTTTTATTTAAATTAAATTTTAAAAGTACTAAAATACCCTTATATTTAAAGTATTTTTTTTTTAAATAGGGATATTTGTGTAACCTAAAGTTTGCAAACCCCATATATATATATATATATATATATATATATATATATATATATATATATATATATATATATATATATATATATATATATATATATATATATATGGGATTTGGGTTGAGAGATGAAAATGTTGGAGTGAGAGAGATGAAAGAGAAAGGGTTGAGAGGAACGAGAGAGGTGAGTAACGGTTTGGAGTTTCTTGTTTTTTTTAGTTTTGAAAATGAAAATTATTCAAATACCCTTGACTTTAAAACTTAGAATCCATAATATATAAGGATATTTTTGTCTACTAAAACACGGTACATATTGTTAAAATGTACTAACTGAAAAACAACCGTACGCGCGTTAACAAACATATATATATATATATATATAATAACTTAAACAATATTCGGCACAATACTGGGTAAAACTATCCAAATGAATATGAAAAAAATCTATAACCAATTTTAATCAAAAATTAATATAAAAAATGTTAATATATGAATTGTTGGAAAAAACAAATCATATATATATATATATATATATAATAATAATAATAATAATAATAATAATAATAATAATAATAATAATAATAATAATAATAATAATAATAATAATAATAATAACTTAAATATTAACAAAAGAAACAAAGTAGAAACACACAATTAGACATATCTATTTTTTATTGTCTCGTTCAGAAGGCTGACTAAAAGAATGAGAGAATGTAGATATCGTCTTCATCAGTTCAAGAATTTGAAGAAAACAACTATAAAAAATAATTGAGTTCCAATTGTGAGTATACATCTTTATAGGCAGTTTCGATCCAAAGAAAAATTCTTGACTTAAGCTAGTAATAATTTTGAATTAGATTATTCATTGTGATATCCAAAAATTATATGATAATATAATTTTGAATGATTAAACATTATAATATGATACAACGGTTTAAGGATGAAGATAAAGTTATAAGTTTACAGTCATCAAAAATTGATCATAAATATAAAACTTTACTTACAAAAGAGTATTTCAAAATAGATAAGACAGCTAAGAAGGATCCTAAAAACTAGGCAGCTGCATCTTCACCCTTCAATGCTTGCTCCAGAGGTACCTCATCTACCTCTGCTCACATCCAAGTGGATGATCATTGCAAAAGGAAGAACATAGACATACAAAGCACACACAAACAACAAGGGTAAGCTAGGTTTTTAAAAGCATGCAAGTCATAATACATCAGATAAAAATAGAAAGCAAGTATAGACAAGTGATTAAACAATTGTCCTATCATGTTATGACACACTAGACTTGTCCGGACTTAGAATGAATGTTGATCTGGGGCGGGTTGTGCACTTGTGGTGGCCTCTACTGCCTTGTAAGGCCATTGCCAATGGGTTTCACCCTACCACACAAAAGTGTAAGTTCGTTACCGCGTAAATAGGCCTCCACATAGCACCTATCACTAGGATCTCCCACTACTCTCACCACATGCGTCAATCCTCTCTAAGTGAGAATGAAATACCATTAGAGAGTTGACATAACCCCCCATATGGAAGCCTCTTACATTCATTCTAAACACTAAATAATCTCACCTAGAGATCTTATTTTAATACCATTCAAATCACTGTAATTAAATCACAATCCTCTTTAAATCATCAACATACCATACTTGTTACATTCAACACCAATCATAACCTTTATATGTACATACTTTCTAACTATAATTCATATATGCCCTCAATCATGTTGCAAAATCAAGCCATATATATAAACATACAAGACATTCTTTCAATCAAGCAACATCAATCAATCCATGGTATAAGGATACGCATATTTAGGTAAGGAAAACAACTCCAAAACCATCACTAACAGTTTCAGAAGAGTCCAAAACCCCCCAAAACAACATAAGGAACACCCAAAACGGACATCCGGAACCCCAAAAACTACTAAAAACAAAAACAACAGCATGTTGGTACGCCCAGGGGCACTCGGGGGACGCTTAGTGCGAATCGTTACGGGATCCAGGACGCCAGGGCTCTACCAGGGGAGTTGGAGCGCCATACCAGTTGACAGTAAGCATGAAAATTGGCTTTTGATGCACTTGGAACCTATTTTAATGGCTAAAGGGGTTCTTTACACATTTGTATTAATGGGAAAACACGTTTATAAGTTAAAACAAACATCCATTTGATCACTAGATCCAAGACTTGGTGTATTAAACCCCTTTTGACAATTAAAAATCCAAATTCTTAGCTTTCAACTCTCCATTCATCAACCCGAGGACCAAATATCAATTTTACCACTTTGAACATGACTTTTCTCAATTTTATGACTCTAACAAGTTCTAATTGACTCATCCAAGCTGGCCAAACGGCCTAAATACGTTTAGGACCCTTAAGGCTAAAAATCACTACCTCACTTCCTCTTTTTAGACCTAAAACACTACTTTAGCTACTGTTTTCTCATCTAACACTACTAACATGTAATTCCCACTCCCAAGTATCCCCTAACAATCCCAATTTACTTAGCTAGGATGTTTAAACCGACTAAAACCACCTGAAACACCAAACTCTAAATTTGACTACCTCGGTTCTCTTCACAAGACCTAAAACTACAAGAATTTACTCAACAATTACCTATTAAACTGTCTAATAGAAATTAATCCATCCAAACTCTTAATATCATCACTACAAAGTATTCATACTAGTTCATAAACAACCAATTCGCAGTAAACGTACAAAGCACACTCAACTCGACATGCAAAAATCTCAGTTCATGGATTCACATAGCATAATTTCACTACAATAACTACATGTAAGCATTGAAACACGACCCAAAGCAAAATCCCCAACTTCATGCAACCTAATTTCCCCAAAACAGAAAAGAACGAAAAACCTAAGCTTCCCTTACCTCAAATTGACAGCACAATAAACAATCGAACCTTGCCCACTCTCTTGTACCTCAAGGAAATGCTAGAAACAGCTATAGATTGCAAATTTATGGTAGGAGGCAGGAACCTAGAAAGAGTTGGGAATTTAAGAGAAAGAGCTTAATTCTCAAGAAAATTCCACATCTGCTGCATGCATTACATCCCTAAGATGCACGGAAGAGGGGAAACTGACTTACTGGTGGCGGAACGAGAAATCAACCGGTGATAATGGAAGCCCACTACGCTATGAGTGTTTGAATACCACCTAACCAAAGATCAAATGTTTCAGTGTGTAGGATTTTAAGAGAGAAGGTAGAGAAGTTTGATGAACAGGATTGTAGAAAGATGGAGTACTTGAGCATAATGAACCAGCATTTTAAAAAAAAATCTATTTGTACTTGTTGATGTATTTTAATTATAAAATTTGGTTCAATTAACACAATACTCTTATCAGCTCTTTAACCCCATTTTCAGGTTCTTACATTCATTGTTCTTTTTTCTTTGATTCAGAATCAACTTCAAACTAAAATATTTATATTTGAATATAAAATTATAAAATTTAATGTTACTAAATTATTTTAGTAAATTTCTAAAAATTTAATTTATTTTTAAAAAATTATTCAAACAACACATTTTATGGTAAAATATTGGGTTAAATATGTTTTTAGTCCTTATACTTTGAAGCGGTTTTGGTTTTAGTCCATCTTTCAAAGTAAGGTACATTTTAGTCCTCCTTCTGAAGGAAACTTTGATTTTAGTCCTCCAAAACTAACACCGTTAAAAATCAGCTCATGTGTCTAACGTCTGTCCACGTGTGTTCCCAACTTTGCTTCCTATCTTTTGCCACGTCTGATTGATTGTTTGATGACATGTGTTAAGTGATTAAGGTTCTTACACTTAAAATTCAGGGATTTTTTAATTCGCGAAGCAAATTTAGGGATTTTGATTCGCGAATCAAATTGGTGTTCATAATTAGTAAAAATTATCTTCCAAATACTTAGGTTTCATGTTCGTCTTCGTGTTCCATTGTGTGTGCATTTTGTGTGAAAGAAAGGCGATTAGGTTTCGAAGGTAATTATCTAGTTTTAGTTTAATGTGGCTTGTTTGTTGTGCATTCTCTGTGTAATGTGGCAAGTTTTCATTTGACCATGTAGGAAAAATGGTTTTTGACGTTTCTCTACATCATATGGGGAAGTTCATGAAGAACAAGGGACTAGAATATGTGGGAGGAGAGATCCATGCTATTAAAGGAATTCATCCCGACATGTGGTCATACTTTGAAGTAGTGGGATTTGTTAGAGAATTCAAGTATGATGGAGAGTTCAAGCTTTGGTAGAAGGGGTCGAAACAAAAGGCAATGAACAACCTCAAACCACTCATGGATGACAGTGAAGCAATGTTGTTGTCTAACTATGTAGAGGCAAATAAGGAGGAAGTTGAAATCTATGTTCAACATCTTCAACCCAGTCAGCCAGCTGAAACTAATTTTCTTACATTTGGTGAAAAGGCAGACGAAATACGAGTAGAGGAGATGGAGGAGGAGATGGAGGAAGAGGTTCTTATGGATGAAGAGCATGGTTATGTTGTTGAAGAAGGTGAAGCAGTGGATGAAGAAGATTTTGGTGGGGTGGAGGGAAATGTGGAAGTAGAAGACTTCCTACTAGATGACGAAGAAGAAGAGGGGAATGTTGAGGGAGAAATGGTGGAAGAGGAAGAAGAGGAAGAGCAAGAGCAAGAGGAAGAGCATGAAGAAGGCAATGTCGTTGAGGGTGAAGAGGTGTAAAATGTTGATGACAGTGAAGAGGAGAGAATGGAAAATGATGATGATGGGTTTGGGATGGACAATGAGACGGGGAGGAAGAGTGAAGAAATATTAATCCAGTTTTGGATAGTTGGAAAAGAATGAAAAAGAAAAATAAAAGTGTTAGGAGCATATTCGAAGATAGTGAGGGGGCATTTGTGATTAACGAAGAGGTTGGACAGCATGAGATGAATGAAGATTATGATACATATGAGTTGTTTGCAAATGTAGATAGTGATGAGGATGTGAGGGAGAATAAGAGGCAGAGTATAGAGCATAAGATATGACGAAGGGCTTTTAGATTAGGAATGAAGTTTAAGTTTTTGAAAGATTTTAAGAGTGCGCTACAAGAGCATAGCGCATGAATGGAAAAGAAGTGAAGTTTGTCAAGAATGATTTGAAGAGAGTGAGGGCAGTTTGTAAGAAGGGGTGTGGTTTTGTTATTATGGCTAGCAAGGTATGAAGTAGCCAAACCTTCAGAGTGAAAACTCTAGTTGGGCACAAGTGTGGAAGGGCTTTTGGTAGCAAAACTACAAGTGTAGAATGGATTGCACAGGTTTTCATTGAAAAATTTGTGAATGTAGGAGGCATGATAGTGATCCAAATCATAGATGAAATAAAAAATTCATATAGTGTTGGAATAACTCATTGGAAGGATGGAAGAGCTAAGAAAATTGCAATGGATTCTTTAGTGGGTGATGGAGAATGACAATATGCTCGTCTTTATGACTATGTGGCTGAGTTGTTAAGAGTGAAGGCTAGAACCTTCAAGATTAAGGTCAATCAACCCCAACCCACCTTGCCACCAAGGTTTGGTTCATTTTACATGTGTTTAGACGGCTGTAAGAAGGGGGTTTTATGTAGTTGCATATCATTCATTGGGGTAGATGGTTGTCACTTGAAGACAAGTTTTGGAGGTCAATTGTTAGTTGTAGTAGGAAGAGACCTTAATGACCAGTATTTCCCACTAGCTTTTCCTGTGGTAGAAAATGAATGCAAAGACACATGGAGCTGGTTTTTGACACAATTGCTTGATGATATTGGAGGCATAGATTGTCAAAGGTGGATCATTGCTAGCCATCCATTACATTGTGTTGCTACTTTGAGCAACTTTCAATTGTTGTATTGGAGTCAATTTTATTGTCCAAAGTCTGCTTGGAATTTTGCTTTAAAATCTGGATACTATAGTTGCTTATTTTGGAATGCATAAGAACTAGATGAGCCAAACTGTGATATAAGTTGAATCTGCCAAGAAAAACTGTTCAAACAAGTTTGTATTCATCAATTAAACATGTTTGTGCAAAATTAATTGACTATACACTGTTCTGTGCATTTTCATTCCTCAGCTCATCCAATTTTAAGCACTTTTTGGTCCAAAACCAGTACTGCAACATATTTTGCATAAATTGAATTATGTTTTGAACTTTGAGTGAAGGTTCCATATAAAAGAAGCAATACATTCAAAAGAAATTAATACATTCAAAAGATTCTGGAATGAAATTAAGAAACTAACTCGACCAGTACAACCATTTTCAAAATGTGATACATCAAAAACAAATTTCTCAGTCCAAACTGAATTGTCTTTGTGGAATTTTCAAAGGTATTAGTTTTGGAGGACTAAAATCAAAGTTTTCCGGACTAAAATATACCTTACCTTGAAAGAGGGACTAAAACTAAAACCACTTCAAAGTATAGGGATTAACTCTAAAATATTTAAGAAAAATTATTAAAAATAATTTTTTCTGTAAATTTTTTAGGGTTAAATATGATTTTAGTCCCTCAACTATCACTCATTTTTGGTTTTCGTCCCTACTCGAAACATCAATGGTTTTTGGTCCTTGTTGTTTTGAAACTGTCATATTTAGTCCTTGAAAATGGACGGCGTTAATAAACAGCACATGTGTCAAACGGCAGCTTTGACACCTAGATTTTTACTGTGCTGATTAGATTAAATCTGCCAGGTGGGTGTTGAGTTAATTGAGATTAGCAGCAGTGATGTTGGTTAATTCAGATTAGGGTTCAAAAATCAAAATTGGGGAAAAGTATTTACTGTGTAAACCCTAGGTTCGAAACACTTTTACTCCAACAGTTTTACTCCCACACTTTTACTCTGTCGAAGCTGAGAGTCGCGTTGCGGTGGTTGGGGTTGCGAAGCGGTGCGGTGGTGGTATTCTCGAAGGTAAGTTTCCCAATTTTGTGTTGTTATTGTTGGTGTGAATATAATGATGGGGGTATGATGGGGGTTATAGGGTTTGGGCGGTCACGAAAGCTTATGAAGTGGTTAAAGGCTTTGGGTTGTTTGTTGAAGTGGTTTTCTTTGATGTAGTGAAATGAAAGGTGACAGTGGTTGCACACGAAGATCAATTGGTTCGGGAAAGTCCCAAAGCTGTGGATCATCTTCACGGTTACCATCTAAATTGTGTGGTTGTGGTGAAACATTATTGCTTTTGAAGGCAACTACTGTGAAGAACAAAGGAAGATGGTTTTTTAGATGCAGAAATTGGGCAGTAAGTTATTTAATGTTTCACTTGTTTTGCTGAATTTTGTCTTAATGGGTCTTATTTTGAATTATTCTGCAATCAAAATAAGACCCATTAAGACAAAATTCAGCAAAACAAGTGAAACATTAAATAACTTACTGCCCAATTTCTGCATCTAAAAAACCATCTTCCTTTGTTCTTCACAGTAGTTGCCTTCAAAAGCAATAATGTTTCACCACAACCACACAATTTAGATGGTAACCGTGAAGATGATCCACAGCTTTGGGACTTTCCCGAACCAATTGATCTTCGTGTGCAACCACTGTCACCTTTCATTTCACTACATCAAAGAAAACCACTTCAACAAACAACCCAAAGCCTTTAACCACTTCATAAGCTTTCGTGACCGCCCAAACCCTATAACCCCCATCATACCCCCATCATTATATTCACACCAACAATAACAACACAAAATTGGGAAACTTACCTTCGAGAATACCACCACCGCACCGCTTCGCAACCCCAACCACCGCAACGCGACTCTCAGCTTCGACAGAGTAAAAGTGTGGGAGTAAAACTGTTGGAGTAAAAGTGTTTCGAACCTAGGGTTTACACAGTAAATACTTTTCCCCAATTTTGATTTTTGAACCCTAATCTGAATTAACCAACATCACTGCTGCTAATCTCAATTAACTCAACACCCACCTGGCAGATTTAATCTAATCAGCACAGTAAAAATCTAGGTGTCAAAGCTGCCGTTTGACACATGTGCTGTTTATTAACGCCGTCCATTTTCAAGGACTAAATATGACAGTTTCAAAACAACAAGGACCAAAAACCATTGATGTTTCGAGTAGGGACGAAAACCAAAAATGAGTGATAGTTGAGGGACTAAAATCATATTTAACCCAATTTTTTATTCAAAGTGAATTCATATATAATACGAAATGTGATGAAAAAGTAATATTTTTAAGAAAAAGAGTTACGTAAAATTTTAAGAAATTGTATTAAAAAGATAATTTGAAAAAGAATTAAGAATGTATAAATGTAATTTACCCTTTCTAAAATCAAGTAATTTCAGTACAATATTAATTGTTAATGAAAAAAATAATAATGTTTTGTTTAGATATAGCAAATGTTGAAATTTATTATCATGCATTATTACTATTAATTATTTACACAAACTAAAATTGGTATTACTGGCTGATAAAAGTTGTTCCATACTTATTATTAAAAATTTGATAACGCATTAGCAATTAATAAACTTGTTTAGTTTTGAAAATTGGAAAATTGAACGTGCAATTAAATTTTTAAAGCAACCATAATAGACATTTTTTTTTCTTGTTATTCTGTTATAAACCACTTTTAAATTTTATTCACGTGATTAGACTATTGTATTTCTTTTTCAAACTAGATCCTTTTACTATTCAAATACAAATTCTTTTGCAAAAGATTAAATTCACATAATTTTTTTTTTTATTTTACATATGGTTTGCAGCTGGAATTTTGTTTATTGAGGAATGAATTCTTAACTACATTTTTTCTACTTTTATATACTTTTATATTTATTTATAATAATTCACTTTATTAAAAAAATTATAAACTCATCTAAATATACATTTAAAACATATTTAATTCAATATTTATAAATTAATTTAAATTAAAAAATTCCAAGTGTGATTTAAAACTCCAGAAAATGGTATTCTAGAAATGATAGAAAATTTAAAAATAGTGGGACTCGATTATTTTAATATTAAATGGTTTGGTTATAAACAGTTTTGTTATAAACGAGTTTTATTATTTTAAAAGGTATCATCTCTCTAGAAACCACTTTTCCATAATTCTCTACCTTCTCTCTAAGAGTTCTAACTCCTGAGTCATCTCTTTGACGATCAAAAGGTGTCTAATCAATCACGACGATGAGGTCTTCATTTCTAGCCAATCAATTTTTTTCATAGAGCAAGTAAGGAGTCCTTTTTCCTCTCTCGTTTCTAATATGGTTTTAGAAGAATTTATTGCCTTTGCATGTGTAATCATTCTTCTCCTACTCATTCTTGGTTCATCTAGAGTTCTAAGGACTCTGTTCGTATTCAATTTCGTGTTTCATAGGTTTGATTATAAATTCCTTGTGTTTCAAGTAATCGACGAAACGTTCTTTGAGTTGGAGTAATTTCTAGTAAGGTTAGAGAAGTTATACTTTATCTTAGTTTTTGTTTATATTATAAATTTGGTATTCCTATGAGTTATAGGTGATTTCGTGAAATTGGTGTGTGGGAAAATAATATGTATGATTAATTGATGGTTTTGATAATATGGTGTTAAGTATAATTGATATGATGAAATGATGATGTTGCGGTTGTCAAGTGTTTTTGGTGTAAAACGGAGGTTTTGAGTAGTGAGATTTTGAGATAAGAGATATAGACAATTTTGGAGAGTTTGGAGTAGATTATGAGACCAATTAGAACTTGTCTAAACTGTTAAATGAGAGAAATCTGGTATAGGACAACTAATGTCATATTTGATTTTTCATGTGTTTTTGGGCCAATTTGAGGTTTTGAATGGTGAGATCATAAATCTGAGTGTTGTGAGAAATTTGAGGTGTTGGAGGGTGCTAACAAGTGTATTTAGACTTGTTTATGTAGATTGTAAACTGGTATGAAGGTTTAAAAGGTTAAAATTGATATTGGGTAGCTTGTAGGAGTGAATTGGGTTTTAAAGGGTCAATTTGAGATACAGTAGTGCTTTTTGAGTTTTCTAAAGGTTTGGAGGGTCCTAGAGGTCTTTAGAAGTTGGGGTAAAATGTGAAAAGTTAGAAAAATGAGTTTGCAGAGTATGGTTCAATGGTTTCTAAGAATGACAAACGAGAGTGAGGAAGAGAGGGAGGGAAGAGAAATTAGGGGACTGAGAGCGGAATGAGAGTAAAATGGGAAACCAGATATTATGACTGATTTCTAAAATTACGTAATAATAGGTTTTGAATTTATTTACAAGTTTGCCACCACGTTTTTTATTATGACTGATGTATAAAACTACGTAATAATATGTTTTAAACATATTTACAATTTTGCCACCACATTTCATATTATAACTGATGTACAAAACTACGTCATAATATGTCCAACTTTTATTACAATTCTGCCACCGGTCAACCTATTATGATGGATGAATTTCATCTGTCATAATAGGTCGTCATAGTATGTTATTTTTCTACTAGTGTTGGTATCTTCTGATAGCACGTGAGCACCTGTTTCCAGATGCGTCAGCGTTGAGCACCATCCTGTGGGCGCCTAGGCACCACTAGACCTCACTACACCAGTTTTTGGGAGTTTTCAGGGTTGTGGATATTTGTTTTAGACGTTCTTTAGGTCGTTTTGAGGGGTTTTAGACCCTTCAGAAGTTGTTGATGAGGGTTTTCAAGATGTTTTCCTTACCTAAATTTGGGTAATAAGATGTCTTAAAGAAAATTCTGTTATTATATGACTTTTGATGACTTCTTTGGTTGATTTTGGTTCTTTGAATTATAATTATTTATCCTATATGATGTTAGTCAATTAAAATGAATATATTTGTATATGATTTACATGTGAATGAAAATGATGTATATGAATATTGTGATGAAAAGTTTGTGAATGAAGTGAATGGTTGTTGGACGTAATTCCATGACTTGTGGAGAGGTTGCATGGTCGTGTCTATTGTTGTTGTTGTACGAATGCATGGAGATTTGGACTGGTAGTATATTCCGACACTCTAATAATCATCTATTCTCAAGTAGAGAGAGGTGAGCATATGGTGAGAGTAGCGGGAGGTTTTTGTCTATAGGCTTTTATCATGGCCCTAGGCAACTAAAATGACTAACCTTGTATGGTAGCTTGGTTTAAGTTAGTTGTATTACCATTACAAGTGCACAGACTACCAATAATTTGACATTCATACCTAATCCAGATGAGTCTTGTCTAGGTTATGGCATGTATAGGATGATTGTTATGGTTTATTTTTGAACTAATGTTTGAAATTGTAATATAATATATATGAATTGTCTTATTTATCTAGATATGAGCTTAGGAAGGATGTCTTTTCAATCGTTTCAGCATGAGGTTGAGAATAAAACAACAACATAGATAGAGAGTTGTTCTCCAAGTGTAAGATCTTCTTCATTGGGAATCAATAGTTTCTCGTAAGTTATCATCTATGTAATGTTTTATTTTGTTAGTTTTATCTACTAAAATGAAATTTTATAATAAGAAATTAGATAATTTAAATATATTATGATAATTGAAAAAATATCATCATAAAATATAGTAATTATGGTTGTTTATTGTAAAATTAAATTTGATAAATGTATATTTATTTGGTTAAAATAATTTATGAAATTAATTAGAAAAAGAAAATTAAATAATAGTATGATTGTAGGTGAAAATATTTAAAACCAAAATTAATGTAGAGTTAAAAATTAGTAATATGCATGTAGAACATTTACGTTTATTTATAAAAAAATTTATTTAAAAGAAAATATTAAAAAAGTATAGAATTTTTGCAAAAAAGTTTTTTTTTCTGAAAAAAATATATAAATTGAATTGTATAACTACTAATTTCAATATTTATATACTTTTCTAATAAAACTTAGATAATAAGTTTTTGAAGTTATTATTTATTGAAATTTAAATTTATATTTTTTTTTTCTACTTTAAAACTTTTTTTTATCAAAATTCTGTACTTTTTTAATATTTTCTTTAAATAATTTTTTTTTATAAATAAACCAAAATACTTTACATTCATATTACCAATTTTTAACCTTATATTAATTTTGTTTTCAAATATTCCACCTATAATCATATTATCATTTAGTATTATGTTTCTAACATATTACACTCACAAATTGTATAAATTATTTTAACAAAATAAATATACGTTTATCAAATTTATTTTAAAAAAATAACCAAAATTACAATATTTTATGATGATAACTTTTCTATTACCGTAGTTAAAATATATTTAAATTATCTTATTTATTATAATCACTCTTCATTTTTTTATTTTTTATTAGTTTATAAATATTAAATTAAATATGTTTTTAAATTCATATTTACATGAATTTATAAAAAATTATAAATTCTTAATAAATTAATTTTTATAAATAAATATATAAATCTATAAAACTAAAAGTAAAAGTTATTAATAAATCGTTCTTTAAAAAACAGAATTCTAAAAACAAACTACATGAAAAATTAGAAAAAAGTATGTTGAAAATATAATCTTTCGCAGAAAGAAATTATACTTAAATAATAAAAGGGTTTAGTTTAAAAAAAATCTAATAATTTATTCACATCAATAAATTTAAAATTGATCGGAAAAAAAACCACCAAAATAATCCCAAGTTACAACAAGAAAGATGTTCGTTTTCATATTTCAATAGAATTTATTATTTGGAATTTTAATACTGTAATATAGATGTTTTTGTTTGTCCAAAATAATAAAACTTTTATGTAATAAATCACTATTTTTTTGTAATATAAATTTATTGAGAAACTTAAATACGTAATAAATAAAAGATTGCATCAAGTTGATATTAAACTCGTAAGATGGAAGATGTGTGTAAGAAAAGGCCATAGTTTGGAGAGGAAAAGAGAGTAGAATTAATACTGTCCAATAACGTCATATCGAGAGCATGTTCATTGTCATGCTTATATTGGTACTAGAAATGAGAGTAGAAGGGTAAAGTGGGCATAACAGATAAAAGATAGACAAGACATGTAGGAGCTACGTAGGACCAGGTTGGTACGTAACGTGAGTACTTGTTTCCAGTTTGTATCCAGAGAGGGTGAAACTGAAAGAAAGAAAATCAACCACGTCGCCTCCATTAACTCAATCCCTATGCTCAAGCTCTTTTGAATCTTCCATTTTCTTGGTCAATTGGGACAATGTTAGGGTCGTTGAAAATTCATATTAATTAAATATAACACCAAAATAGTGTTTCTAAATGAATAAAATAGTTGTTTTATGTATTAATTTTTTAAAGATGAATTAAGTTAAAATTCACTTTTTTGTAATATGATGTGGATTAGAAAGAGTGGTATTTATCGTAGTGCAGACTATGATTTGGCTTTGCATATTAGCTGAAGAAAATGTGTTCTGAATTTTTGAAGTGTTGGAAGAACTGACTACATAAACATCACTAGGGTGAACTTCGTTGTCAACCATAATGTACTTGAATACAACGTTTCCTGCATAGGCTTTCCCCACTTCTTGCACATGTGTACCCTTACTTCGCCTCCCTTAACAACCACCAAAACAACAAACAGAATCCTATTAGACAAGCCTAACAGTGTAGGTTTTGATTATAACAAAATCTACAAATAAAAATAAGTCAATATAGTAATGTTTCAAGATGGATAAATATGATTAGATTACATTCCCAAATAAGCATTAGATATAGGAAATGTGAGCTAGATCAAAAATCTTGTTAGACCCTTATACATAAGCATTAGACAACCATGTTTTTTATTGTCAATATATGTTTTTTTTCAATTAACACTAGTGCAAAACGATGATTCAAATGCGGATAATATGTTTCGGTTTTCAGAAAATTGAAGCATAAAAAATTGCGGTAGCATTTTTATAATTTGTCTTAAATGCTTATTTCGTCCCCAAGTTAGGAGCTAAATTTTTGTTTTGTACCCGATTTTAAAAATGAAGCTATTTTGTCTCCATATTACGAATTTTGTAAGTATTCGGTCCCTTCCGTTAAATAGTTAGGAATTGCATTAACTTCATGCTTACGTGGCTATACTTTTTTTCTCTCTCCTCTGCTCTTCCCGACACTTTTTTCTCTCTCTTTTCTATTTCTCTCACCATTCGCATGTTTCTCATTTCAAACTATTATACAACTTTCAACTGTTTCTCTTTCCATGTCTTTTGGAACAGCTAGCTTCTATAGGGTTTCTTCTCGAAATTTCCCTTCACCATGATCCTTCACCATAGTTACCATCCATCTTCTTCTTCTTCTACAAAAAAAAATTCAATTCTTTTTTTTCCGTTAAACTTTCCACCATCCACAAAAAATAGGTAGAACCTGGGTCAGTAACCTCAAATATTGTCGCCGGCGTCGATGTCGTTGAGATCGCCTGGGCTTTGCGACCATGGTTGTTGCTGCTGTTGCGAGAGGAAGAAGGGAATCTTTATGAGGAGGTTGGGCGTTAACAGGCTTTCTCTTCAAAATGGTGATTGATCCAATTTGCGGAATGTTATTCCAGTATGATATTATGCATGTAGATAACCTTTCTCTTTTTTCTTGAACATTTCTTCCAGAAAAGTTTCTAACTTTAATGCATTATGCTCACATTACACATTACGGACAGTTTCAGATTCAGTTCTATATTAAGCGAAAATATGAAAGTGAAGGAAGAAGACCTACTAAGTTTAATTGAATTTTTAAGGTTAATGATAGATTAATAATCAAGTAATCATGCTTAAAATGAATAAGAATTCATTGTTGCAGATATCTAATCAGATGGTAATTTATGGTAATCTAAAGATTAGCTGACATTATCTAAAGATTAGCAGTAAAATCACTACGAACGTTCATCGTATAGAAGCCAAAATGAAGGTTGAGAAAAAGACAAAGAGGAGTGTTGATCAGATTATCAAAAGTTGTGCCAAAAGATAAGTTAAAATCACTTTTGATAAAAGCTCTCAAAAGCACACCATCCTATGACTCACACCTACACAAATAGCAAGAAAAGAACAAATCTCAAGATAAGCTTCGTCAAACCGTCATTTTGTCAAATCCTAAGACAAACATCATCACAACGCCTATATCCTTAAGGTGTATATATAGAAGACCAAAAGATAGAAGAAGATGATGATGAAGAGGAGAGAAAATATAAAGATGTAAAGATATCTCATCATCCATTGAGCGAGGAAATCTCTTTGAGCTATCAAATGACAAATTCCTACTATCAAAAGGAAAACAAAAGAGCTCAAGAAAAGAAGAGCACTTTCAAGCTTCATCAGAATATCCACTGGAAGAAAGAAAAGAGAGTGAAAGAGTGAAATACAGAAGAGAGTCTCTCAAGCTTCATTGTAATATTTTCTTGTGTTTATCACATGAGAGAAAGAGAGAAAAAAGTGAAGTAAATCATCCCTCTAGTGCTTCATTGTATTACATGCTTACTTATGAAAGGTCAGAAAAAAGAGAGATGAGAGAAACACCTGCGAGTGTTTAGACTACACTGCATTGTAAGATATCCTCTCTGTGAGAGTTAACATCTGAATGACTTGTAAGCAATCTATGATTGCAATTATGGAGAGAATAAAGACACTTACAACTTAACTCTGAGAAGTTGACAAAATCTAGGTGAGTTGTCTAGTATCAAAAGTGGTGCGAATATACTAATCTAGGGTAACTAAAGGTTATTCGTTGATTAGGGATACCAGGAGTGGTGAAGAATACTCCACAACCAGGAGTGGGTGAAACTCAAGGAAATCTTGGCGAGTTGCTGAGTACCAAGAGTGGTGTGAATACTCAACTGATCTAAGGTAACTGGAGGTTATTCGCTGATAAGGGATATCATGAGTGGTGAATAATACTACGCAACCAGAAGTGGGGAAACTAAACTAGACACAGTTTCTCAGAAGGAGGTACTGAGAGCGTTTACAGATACCAAGAGTGGTGAATAATACTACACAATCAAAAGTGAGTTAAACTCAATTATACTTCATTGAATATCTAATGGAACCCTTTAATTAACTTAGAGGAGAAATAGATGTAGCCTTAATAGGTGAACCACTATTAAAACATTTTGTGTGTTTTAATTTCTTAATAAATGATGTAGTTTGTTACCTTCTATATGCTTTCTCTTGGATAATATGTTTTGCGCCACTTAAGGTTACAGCCTATGTTCAAACTTGGATACGCTGAGTTGGCCAAGTAAACTATCTCTCTTGGACAATGTTTACTAACCAAGCTTAGCAACTCATAAGTGTTACATACATCATGATCAGAATGCAAGTTGTGAAAAGTTATAAAAACACTATTCACCCCCCTTCCTTCTAGTGTTTTCCTGCATATTCATTAACTACGAGGAAAAAGTCTCCAAAGGGAATGGCATGACCGTTCACCCCTCCTTGCCCACCAAGTTAGCTAAAAATGTTGACCCCTTGGTCAACACATGGTTTTGGACGTCCCACTCTGGTCAACATTGGGCCTTGGCCCTTTATTGACTTCAGTGGTCAAAACCCTATTCTACTCGGGCCAAAATATAAGACCTAAATCAAATCCTACACTATTAGGCCCATAATACAAAGCCCAAATAAGTCCTAGATTAATTAGCCCAAAAATTATTCTTACTCTTCTAGAAGCTTCATGGTGGTTCAAGATGGCCCAAGACAGAGAGTTTAGGTTCATCTTCCAAAGATGACTTCAGCTCTTCTTGAATGTGCTTGGTCATGGCTTTGGGGTATGCCATCACCAACCTCTCATCTCTACCTTCGCCACCCTCACTCAAAAACATCATAGAAAAGACTCGAGGGGGCGATAAGGAGGAAGAAGAGAAAAATCCAAACAAAGCAACAAACTCTTATCCAACTCAGCCAAAATAAACAACAAAGGACAACACCAAAGAAGGAAGGCCATGACTGAAATCTGCAACACCAAAGAAGGCCATGCCCGAAGTCGGCAACACCAAAAAAGTTATGCCCAAAGTAGGCAAGACCAAAACGTCTATGCTTGAAGTTGATAACACCAATGAAGGTTAGGCCTAATCTCGACAATGCCAAATGAGACCACACCTAAAGTTAACCACATCAAAAGAAGATGACAACGTTAGTAAAATTTGCCCAGCATAAGTAAAGACTACCTATCAGAAACACAATTCGCTTAGACTAAACAGTGACTTATCGAACTGCCTAAAGGCGACATCACAAGCAAAGACTTCCTATCAACAATACAAGTTAGCTTGGAATAAACAACGACTTGAAGATCTCAGCCTGTAAGGCCACTCAACGAGCTCGACAAAATGGCCACCTGTCTAAAGAGCTCGACTGGAATAGCCAAGGAGCTCAACCAAAAAGCCTTCACACCTAAGAGCTCGGCTGGATTAGCCACTCAAGGAGCATGGCCAAATAACCACTATATTTGTGAGCTTGGCTAGATTAGCCACTTAAAGGGCTCAACCTTAAGGCACACCTACTTTTAAGAGCTTGGTTGGATGAGCCACTCAAGTAGATAAGCCTTAAGGCTTATCTCCTATAAGAGCTCGATTGGATGACCACTTAAGGAGCTTGACCTCAAGGCCAATCTACTTTAAGAGATAAGTTTTATGAGCCACTCAAAGAACTCATCCACAAGGCTAATTTACTTTAAGAGATAGGTTGGATGAGCCACTCAAGGAGAACTCGATCTGAAAGCCAGTTTACTTAAAGAAGAAGCTCAGTCTCAACAACCAAGATTTAATAAGATCGGACTCCATGATCAATCCAAATTGAATAATACCAGCCACCACAAAATATACACTGAATGAGCTCGGCCTCAATTACCAAACTGAAGAACTTAAGCCCGACCAATCTCAAAGAAGCTCGACCTCAACAACCAAATCGAATATGCTTGGCTTCAACGCCCAAACTGAAGAAGCTCGGTCTCAAAGGACAATTCACATGGAAACATTGCCTCAAGGCCAATTCGCTTACAAACACGGACAAATGGTTCGTCTATCAACAAATTACACAAGTAGGCTCAAGATTTCATATAACCTCATGCACAAAACCAAACTCTCCCGAGACTGAGGAGCTTATGTTACCAGGCATATAGGCATATTAAAAGAACATAGCCTAATAAGGCCCTTTTAAGCATCTTCATTATGAAGCAGCCTAACCTATGCCTATTTGGACCATATTCACATATGATAAGTAAATATCGGTCGTTTAGCATGTTGGTTATTATTTATCATTTTATTATTATTTATTATGATTTTATTATGCCCTCTAGGTATCTATTATTCTAATAGGAACATAAACTCATGACTCATGTTCATTGTATAAATACAACCATTATTCCTCAAGGAATACTCACTTAAAAAACAATCATTCTCGCTCCATTCTAAAATATCTTAATTCTCTTATTGATTTGAGTATCGAAAAATCTTTTACAAAAAGATATAATGATAAGGAGACCCTTTCGAAATAAAATTGTTCTAAATAAAAAATTTAACACCCCGATTTCTGGAATGCCACGGTTCTACAAAAGTTGGTAACTTTCAAAACTTTATCATAATTTATGCACGTATTTTCAAAAACATTAACATTTCAACATGTATAATTTATTCAAAACATAATAGTTTCAAAAGCCTTGTCCAATTACATTATTCCAAAAAGTAATTAAAATGACTAAGGAAATAAAACAACTACAATTACTTACTTTCAAAAGTCTATACCAAAAGAACTTTTTAAAGAAACCTAAATCTTTCCCCCTCATCTCACGAATCTATAATGCCTCTGGAACATTTGCAATATCATCCGCTCATGTATAACACATTATACGATCATCGCCGATAATTTCATTCACTAACATACAAACACAAACATGTATAAGGTAAGCTACCAATAAAAACAATCATAACAACAAGATACATACATATTGATTATATCAACCATAATCAAACACCCAACAAGATACATAACTTATGATTATATCAACCATAATTAAACACATAACAAGATACATACCTTCTTGATCGTCGATGTCGCACTCGACTCAAATTAATGTTGCAAAATAAATGCAGTATGGTAGGCGATGACTCCTAGGTTGTCTCTTAAGGACCAATTTTGGTTTTGTCATAGTATCAAACAAGTAAATTTCAAAACTTTATCATTTCATAGAAACATATTTTTCAAAAAACCTTAACCTTTCAACATGCATAATTTATTCAAATCATAATAGTAACAAAAGTATTTTTCAATTACATTATTTCAAATGTAATTAAAATGACAAAGAGAATAAAACAACTACTTGTTTCAAAAGTCTATACCAAAAGAACTTTTTAAAGAAACCCAAATCTTTCCCCGTCATCTCACGAATCTATCATTCCTCTAGAACATCTACAATATCATCTGCTCACGTATAACACATTATACGATCATCGCCAATAATTTCATTCACAAACACACAAACACAAACATGTATGGAGTAAGCTACCGATAAAACAATTATATCAACAGGATACATACATACCGATTTTATCAACCAAAATCAAACACACAACAGGATACATACCCTTTGATTATATCGACCATAATCAAATACACAAAAAGATACATAACTTTTGATTATATCAACCATAATCAAACACCCTATACATAGAAGTAATGAAAATGGGATTCTTAATCCTCTAACATACACAATTGAATCATAATGAATTACTTGATCCTCGATCCCTTATCCTCAAACTTTCATCCTTGATCCTTGATCTCCAATTCTTGATGTCATCACTAACATCTCACACATAGACCTTTGGTCTATCCACTCATTAGAACTTATGCTAACTACGACTATAACCATTATGGAAACACCACTATCAACATAGAATAACTGGGAGCATGTCAAATACCATGATCATCATCATAGATACACCACCATCATGATTATCCCAATCATGAATCACACCATGAGCATCACCAAACCATAAACTCCATCATGACAAGTCTTGGTCACACTCTTGTACCTAACCTCACTGAGTGTAACCGCTTCTACAGTCCAATCTGTAGATTCCCCATACAGATACACTTGATTAATCCTCCTTTTGGCTTCAGACCTGTTCTCCTATCACACAAGGTAGAACATTTATTCCCCTCACCAAAGAAGATTCACCACTCGAATACCATTCTCTTTTCTATAACTATTTGCCAAAGAGAACTCTACTCTCTTTTCAACAACCATTACTAGAGAGAGTCATCCCCATTTCAACAAACAATGCCAAAGGGAATATCCCTCCCTTTTCAACAACTAAAGCCAAAGGGAGTCACCACTCTCTTTTCAACAACCAATGTTAAAGAGAGCACTTATCTACAAATAGAACTGGGATTTACTAGGTACAACAAGTAGACTAATAAGCCATGCCTCGTGCTCATTATCCACACACACTCTTGTTCATTCCATCCTCCACTCATGCTCCAATCTCAACCACAAGTCAATCCTAACCCTAATCAAAACCCCTAAACTCATTCTCTGATTCTCATCACGTTCTACAACGTCTCCAAAATACAGTTGCTGATGCAAGCCTATTTTTTCCCAAACTAGACCTTCGATTGATGATCCGAACGATCAAAATGAAGAACCATACATCAGGAACTTACTTTTCAAAAATTAGCCTGTTACAACAATGAAAACAACAGTTAAGATTTTATGAAATTCTCCAAAACATAGTTGTTGATACGAGGTTGTTTCCTCCCAACCTAGACCACCGATTGATGATTTGAATGGTAAGAATGAAGAACCGTATGTATGGAACCCACTTTCCAAAAATCAGCCCGATCCAACGGTGAATGACTTCACAATAACAAAAATACCAATGCAGATTTTATGTTATACGGGAATGACTTCTTCTCTTCCTTTCTCTCTCACTTGGCTTTTCCCTCTCTTCAAATGACTCTAATGTGATCTACTAATCTGACCCACCTCCACTAAAAAAAAGTGAGCCATAATGGTCCACATTATTTGGCCTTTTCTCCACATAGGAAGGGATCTCAATAACCCAACACTTACAACATATATTTGCATAAAACCCCCAAGCTTCATAACTTTGTTCTCACTTAGCATCAAATCATCTATTGGGATAACCCAACTAGTCATACATACATTCATAGGGAAAACCTAACACAAATATTACATAACCATATTCTCATGCATACACAAACTCTTACCCAACAATAATCATAGATAATCATAACAATATTCATATATATACATGTATCAACACAAAGATTATCAATCAAGATAATCAAGAACACATATGACATACAACAACAAGTAAAGGTAAGCTTTCCCATACCTTCGTCAATACTAGGGCTTTATCTACAACCCCAAAACACCACCAATCTTCCTTTGCACTAAGAGTTGTTGTTTTCTCTCTTCTTCTCCCAAAACGTCATTCTCCTCTCTTCCTATTTTCTTAGGTTTCTAAACACACAAAAAACTACTCTCTATATATATTATTATTTATAAATAACCCAACTCTATCTTTAATATTTCTCACTTCTAATAATATATTTTAGTCTAATTATACAGAGGTTACCAATAATATATTATTATTATCTAATAATAATATCTAATTACATCCAATAATATCTTAAGATATCTTTTAATTAGCAATACCTCAATATCTTTTTGTTGAGATTATTGATAGGGGAGCACTGGTTTAGCTGAACCTACAATCTCAAAGTTTCATGTTTTTTATGATGACAACACATAATTAATAACACATCTGTATATGTGTTATATGTGTTAGATGTTCATTGTTTTTATGATTGTGATCATATGAGAACATGTATCTATTGTTTGTGTTGATTTTGTGATGTTCATTGTTATTCATTGTGATATATAATTGAGATTTTATATGTGCATACATGACAAATGTTTTGGAAAAGAAAAACAACATGCACTTTTGTTGAACTTTAATTGTGTGGCAAAACAACAGTTTTAAGTCGACTTCATTATGAAGTAAGTCGATTAAAACTCGTGGCTTTGCACAAACTTTTTCAAAGTGTGCTGTGAGAATTTTTGAAGAGAAAGTTTTTCAAAACTGCATTGAACTGTTATATAGTCGACTGTGTGCGCAAGCTATTCGACTAAGTTAGTTATGTTTTGGAATTTTGTTAGTGTTTGTCATGTCCAACGACTATATTTTTAATGTGTTTGACCAAGCATTAATTGTGAATCAACTGCAATAATTGTGTAATCAATTAAGTTCTTTCACTGCTACTATCTATTATAATTGTCTGAGTACATTCGACTCTATTAGTAGCAAAGTCGACTTAGGAGCATCAGTTTTATGGAAAACTATATATAGACACAAATATGAATTATGTAGAGACTTTTTTTATTCTAACGATTTGATTGATTTCTTTCAGATTATTGATTTCTTGTAGAACGTGTGAAAGCTCCAAGAATCCATAAAGAAGACCATGGTGTTCATCTTTGGCGATTACTTGAAGAGCAAGACTTGTGTGCTTTGATTAGTTGATCAATCTGCACTTTTAGGTGTCTGTTTCGTGATCAAGTGTTCTCAATCTTGTGAAGATTGGTGTTTGCCCTCTTATGACTACAGGAAGATGACGTGCGGCGTTCTGGACTTTGAGTCTTGCTCAAAGGGTTGAAGACAGTAGGAGAAGGGAATTCCTTGTTGTTGGTCTTTGTTTGTATATGCCTATATTTTGATTAGAAGGTTAGAGATGTGTTTTATATTTTGAAGTGGAGGTCGCTATAAAAGCCTTGATGTAAATACCTTGGTCATTATAATGCATTTGCTTCTTGGAATTGGAAGGACACTGGATGTAGGCAAGTTGGTTGAACCAGTATAAACACCTGCGTTTGATTTATCTATCCCTGCACTTTTACTTTGAAAGTCGACTTTAATTTTTACGTAGTCAACTATATTTTACTGCATTAGAAAAATCTTATTCTGTGCGTTTCAAGAAAGTTTTCAAAGATCATCCATTTGTGAAAAATATTTTTAAAAGACTAATTTTAAGTTTCACCAATTCACCCCCCCTCTTGATGTGAGAAACTAAGCCATATCATTTTCAATAATTGGTATCAGAGCTAGTTTTCATAAGTTTTTTGAAAAAACAAGTCTATTATTTTTTTCTTTAAGTCGAATGATACTGTAAAAGGGTTTCTTTTTCTCAAACAAGAAGAGCAAGTGAATCTACATATGAATTAGTACCGTTACTTGCAATGCCAAGCAAAATTCTATTACTAACGGTTTCTATGAATCATTTGAAATAGGGTTCTTGTGAAACAAAGGAACTCATACTAATATGTCGGATTCCAGATCAGATAGAATCAACCTGCAGGCTGATAGATTTATGAGATTTCTCAATGTAAAGAAAAGCCAAAGGAACCAAAATGATAATAGGGAGAATGCATCTGAAAGTGATCTCATCATGATGGCAAAATCTGAAGATGAATTAGAAGCTGAACTGGACAACAATGAGCTAATGACCATGGTGGTAAGAAAGTTCAATCGATTTATGAAAAACAATAGTCAACTTATTAACCATTCAAGTACTGGGAAAGCAAAGAAAGTTGCAAGATCAAATGTTGTCCAGTGCTATGAATGTGGAAAGGATGGACATATCAAACCTAAATGTCTAGACCTGAAAGTCAAGCAAAGAGGAAGCAGGAGATTTCCTCAAGACAAGAGCAAGAAGCAGAAAAACGCATATATAGCTTGGGAAAACAGTGACACAAATTCTTCAAGTGATGAAGATGGTGATCGTGAAGAAGAATCCAACATTTGCTTCATGGATGGCTCAACACTGCACAATTATGATAATGATGCATAATTCAAAAAAGAGCCAATTGAAGTTGTTAAGATTGTTGACAACACAATATCTATATCACTCTGGTTTTTTATAATGACAACACATTTTTAATAACATATGTATTGTTGATGTGTTACATGTTTTATTGTTTATTCATTGATATCTTATTGAACATGGTTTGTGTTTATCTTGATATGTGAATGCACATTTATTAAGCTTGTATATGTTACATCATATCTGGTTGCATTACACATGTTTTGAAAAAAGAAAACCATATGCACATTTATGAACTTACATTGTGTTGCATTACTGCAAGTTGTAAGTCGACTTCATTATGGGGGAAGTTGAATTAAGCTTGTGACTATGCACAAATTTTCAGAAACAGTATTATGTGAGATTTTACATTGAAAATATTTCAAAGTGAACTATAGTGTCGAAGTCGACTGAGTGCGCCACGCATTCGACTGTATTAGTTGCTTGATTTGAAATTTTGTTATGCTCATGAACAGTAATGACTATATTTTTAAAAGTTAATTGAGCATTGAATGTCAGTCAACTATATTGATTGAGAAATTAATTGGTTTGACTGGATTGCTGCTATTGTGTCTTAACTGTTATAACTGTTATAATACAGACGACTTTATTAGTAGCACAATCGACTACAAGAGCGTTAGAATTATAGAAATCTATAAATAGACACGACCTGAGTTGTTTCAAAGAACTTTTGGAAATATAACATTTTCATATTTTGTTTCAGATTGCTTCTTTGAAGATTAGAGCCCTAAGAACTCATCAAGAAGACGATTGTGATCTCTCTTTGAAGAGTTTCTGAAGGAGAACTGCATTGCGCATACTGCTTGATCAGAATCTGCACAATTGAGGTGTTTCTGGGTTGATCAAGAATCTCGTTTGGCATCCGTGGTTATTGTTGTGTTACTTGTTCTGACTACAGGGGTTGGACTCGTGGAGTCTGGTACACTTTGAAGATTGTTCAAATTGGGTTGTAGATTGTAGGAGAGGGGACATCTTGTTGCAAGTCTTGCTGTATGGTTATCCTATATTTTGGTTAAAGGTTTAGAGAGGTGTTTTATATTTTTGACGTGGAAGTCTCTATAAAAGCCTTCTGGTAAAAACCTTGATCATTATAGTGCATTTGCTTCCTGGTACTGGAAGGACACTAGATGTAGGCATTCAGGCCGAACCAGTATAAAAACTTGCGTTTGAATTCTCTATCCCTATACTTTTACATTCAGTCGACTTTACAATTCACGTAGTCTACTTTTATTTTCCGCTACACTTAATTTTCTATAACTTGCGATTCAAGAAAGTTTGTAAAGTTTTGTACTTTGAATCAAAGATTGCGAAAAGACTTTGATTTTGAAAACACACCAATTCACCCCCCCCCCCTCTTGATGTTAAAACAAAGCCTATCTGTTTCCCAACAGAAGTCAAGTATGACTTGTTGCTTGATGCATTTCAGGAGATACATGCTGAAGTTATGTGACTGCAATACAAGGTTAATCGACTCAACTCTGATAGGAGAGATTATGAGCATAGGATTAACAATCTAAATGAAGAAAATGAGAAATTGAAAAAAGAGTTAGATAATGCTTTAGAATCTACTAAAACTGTTAAAATTGAGACTAAAACAATGGTAAAAGAATGTGAAAAATGCCCTGCTCATATAGAATAAATTAATTACTCAACTAGCACTCTAGCTAAGTTTACTCAGGGTAGACACACTCATAATGTTGTTTCAAGATCTTCTGGTAGAGCAGTATATAGACAAGGAATAGGTTACAAAGCTCAAAGTAATAGGACAAATACAAATAAATTTGTTGATTTAAGTAAACATGTTACTTATGCATGTTTCTATTGTAATAACATTGGACATAATGTTAGAAACTGCTTTTACAAAAAGGTTGGAGTTCCTAAAGGGATATACAAGTGAGTTCCCAAGGAGCAATTATCTGCAATTAACAAGCAAGGACCCAAATTCAAATGGGTACCAGCATCAAAAATTTTTGATTGTTTTGCAGGATAATAGATGATCCAGCAATGCAGAACTCAAGGATGAGCTAAGTTGATGATATCAAAGTTCTTGAGTATCTACAACTGGTAACAAGTATTATCTTACTGCATTAGGCATGACAATGATTTGAATGATTGTTTGATGAATGTTTGATTGTTGATTGATTGTTTGAGTTTGATTTTTGTGAAAATTCATTTTTACAAATTTTAACCAATTGGTTTATGTACAAAGCCGATTATGTGTTGTAGTATGTGTGTTTCTGGTTTCGAAAACCTTATGTTATATAGAAGTTAACTTTGCAATTAATGAAATCGACTAGATGTCTTTGTTATAGGCTTTCCCTGTTTGAAAATTTAAATGGGCTTGAAGTGTATGTGTGTGTCTTGTTTGCGCCTTTATATATGAACACCATGACTACAGTGTAACACATAAAACCCTAGCAAATTCTGTAAATGGTGTTCCGTGAATTCAGTGTAAAATGGCATCATCTTCCACATCTAAGTGTACCAAGAACATTCCTTCATCCGAAAGAAATGCAAGTCCTTATGGGTGGATTAGTGACAGCGAGGCTAACGAAAGATTTATGTGCTAGAAGAAAGTTAAAGATGTTGCTCCACACAAGTATCTTGAGCAATCTCTATTTAGGAATGAAGGATTTATATTTCTAGAAAAGCATGGATATCAGGGTTTAACTACTTTTGTTCAAATGAAAGGAGAATGTTATCCAAATCTTATTGGAGTATTTTACAACAACATCAAAGTTGTTGATGACAACATTCATTCTCACATAAAATCAGTAGACATTGTAATCAACAATGATATTTGGTTACAAATTGTCGGTCTCAAAGATGAAGGTTGCATGTCACACCTACCTGACAGTCTTCAAAATAAATGGACCAGAAAAACGTAAATGTTCAAAGATTGCATGAGATATCCAGGAAGATATAAAAAGGAAAAATGGTTTCTACACAGGTGGCTGGACAAAGAAGAGAAAATGGTTGCACTCATCATTGGTCATGTTCTGTTACTTAGAAGATCAAATTATGAAAAATTGACTTCAGAAGATATATATTTGATGAATGTTGTGATGTTCAGAATACCAACAAATTGGGTAGTTGTTCTCAAGTGGCATATTATTGATGTAGGTATCAATGACTGGTGTGAACTATCCTATGGTGTGTTTATAAGCAAAGTATTGTCTCTTAATAAAGTTAATTTCACTGGTGAAACCAAGGTCACTTGCAGCAAAGCCAATCAAACTGGAAAGGCGACTCTTACTTGTATTGGTTTGAAGAAAACTTCTCTAGGATGGATTTCAGTGATGAACAAGACTCAACTAAAATTCAAGATGAACTACCTGACTCCGACAGTGAACAGAAACTACCATCTCCTATGTCTGAATATAAAAGATTTGTGGCAAACAGATGTGAGAAGGTCTCCAAAAGAGCTAGCTTGATGAATAAATCTCTTATGGATATGAATAAGAAAATGGATGAAATTATCAAGAATTATGTGGAAAACTCTACATCTATAGAGGAATCAACCTATGAAGATAATGAGTCAAGTGAAGAGGATTTTATGGAGTAATCTTACACAGAATAGGGGTCTTGTGTTTACAGTCTTGTGTTATGAGTCTTGTTTGTTTGGTTTAGTTTTGTTTGCTTGAATGCTTTTATTTTTTCTTTGTAGTAGGCTTTATAAGCCATTATATTTTTTGAATCTGATTGAAATATCTTTTGAATATTAATGAAATCAGATATTTTGCTTAAATTCGATCAGTATTGATGATCTGACTAAACATGTTTAAAGTTGATTATATGATGGATGAAGTTGAGTTTGTTGTTGTTTACTATTACATTAATACATTTGCACATACATATTATACTTATAACAATTCTTGCACTACAATGATTCTAAAATGCTTGATCTGGCAAAGATCTTGAAAGGTTTTTTGCAGGAACATTGCTTTTGGATGAACAACTGGAGATTCAACTCATATGGAAAGCAATGAAGTCGATTGCGATTATGGATCAATCGATTATGTTTAACAGGGTTTAAAAATTCCATGATTTGGAATTCTAGTATCTTTCGATTGATTATGTAACTGTTGATTATTTCATATTCAATATATCTTTGTTCTATGATTGATTGAAATATTTGAGAGATTATATTGTGTTGGTTGATTGATATTGTATCACTGCTGCATAAATATGCTTATATCATTTTGATCTAATACAGTACTGAAATATGCTGATAATTGCTCTGATATGATATGTGCATACTGCATTGTGCATCTAGGTTTTGAATATAAAACATGCATAATGGCAGGGGGAGCATTGCATATTCTTTGAGATATTTCACATGCCTACATTTAAGGGGAAATTATATCTTTTTCATGTGATTATATGTGATAGGGGAAGCATCATTGTTTGTTGTTTATGTTTATCTCATGCATCTATGTATAACTATTTGTCGATGCATACCTTTTTTGCTAATGCACAAAGGGGGAGAATGCTCTTATACATATAGCTTTGGTATATGCTTCGATAGCTCTGATACGAAATGATATATGTTTATGCTCTGATTCAAAATGAGAATGCTTCAAATTGCTCTGATACAAATTGATATGTTTAGGATATGAGAATTTTGTGATTGATAATCTGAATTGATTTGTACAACATGGTTGTTTATTAATCATGGTTGTGCATCATAAAAAAAAGGGGGAGATTGTTGAGATTGTTGATAGTGGGCACACTGGTTTAGCTGAACCTACAATCTCAGAGTTTTTGGTTTTTTATGATACAACACATAATTAATAACACATGTGTATATGTGTTATATGTGTTACATGTTCATTGTTTTTACGATTGTGATCATATGAGAACATGTCTATATTTTTTGTGTTGATTCTATGATGTTCATTGCTATTCACTTTGATATATAATTGAGATTTTATATGTGGATGCATGACATATGTTTTGGAAAAGAAAAACCACATGCACTTTTGTTGAACTTTAATTGTGTGGCAAAACAACAGTTTTAAGTTGACTTCATATGAAGTAAGTCGATTAAAACTCGTGGCTTTGCACAAACTTTTTCAAAGTGTGCTGTGAGAATTTTTGAAGAGAAAGTTTTTCAAAACTGCATTGAAATGTTATATAGTCGATTGTGTGCGCAAGTTATTCGAATAAGTTAGTTATATTTTGAAATTTTGTTAGTGCTTGTCATGTCCAACGGCTATATTTTTAATGTGTTTCACCAAGCATTAATTGTGAATCAACAGCATTAATTATGAAAATACCAGTGTATCTTTTATATTATACATGAATGACTTCTTGTTTTCCATTCTCTCTCACTTGACTTCTCTCTTCAAATGACTCTAATGTGCCCTACTAGTTTGACCCATTCCACTAAAACAAAGTGAGACATAATGATCCACAATATTTGGCCTATTCTCCACATAAGAAGGGAACCCAATAACCCAACACTTACAACATATATTTGCATGAAAACCCCCAAGCATCATAACTTTGTTCTCTCTTAGCATCAAATCCACTGTTGGGATAACCCAACAAAACATACATAATACATTCATAGGGAAAACTTATCACAAATATTACCAAAAACCTATTCTCATGTGCACACAAACCCTAGTTCAACAATAGCAACAAATAATCATAATCATAATCGTATAACACATAGCATGCAACAAACAATGGTAAGCTTCCCTATACCTTGGTCAATGCTACAATTTTATCTAACTTCAAAAACACTACAAATCCTCCCTTGCACTAAGTTTTCTTCAACTCTTTCTCTTTTCTCTTAGAAAACGTCTTTTCTTTTCCTTATCTTTCTAATTTTCATTTTTTTTATTTTAGGGTAACAAAATGCAGACCCCTTTTTACTCTGCGTGATGGAATCCGTTTTGGGAACTAAATGGAGATCCATGAAGGGACCATCAACTTAAGCTAAGGCTAGGAAATTGGAAGAAGAAAAAGGACTTTCAAGCTTGTTCTTGCTTTCCCTTAAGCCTTAGAAGACTTTGGACCTCTCATAAAGAGTCATAGTCAAAGAAGATGGAGCTTGAAGGTTTCTACTCTTGTGGAGGGTCACATTTTAGTCTTTTTTATTTATCTTAAAACACTCATTGTAAATATGTAATATAATTCATTTTTAGGCCTTGTATTTGGCTAAGACACTTTGTTTAGCTTTGTTTAGAAGGTTTGGTGACTTTAAGAGATAAAAATGGGTTAGAAATAGGTTAAAATGGGCTTTGGAAGGAGTTAGTTGCAAGGAGCCTTTGCATTAAATGATATGACTAAGTTAGTTACAAAGCATAAGGCTCCTCACATTTAATGTTTAGGGTCATCATTTAATGCTTAGACTCCTCATTTAATGAAATGTCCTAAGTTCTCCATGTACTCTAGCCTTGTCCTTCACCTATAAAAGTAGATGTACTATTTTGTAATCCTTAAAACTTGATTGATTGAATGTAAAGTCCTTTTGCCAAAATTGCAAGACTTCTCTTCTTGACTTCTCACCTTATGAAATTGTCTTCTTCTAGACTTCTCATACCTTCTCCTTCATGGTTGGCCTAACCTTCTAGAAGGACATGTACCAAGATCATACAACACCAACATCTTCATCTCTTCATGTCTATGTGCTTCTACTACTTTCATTGATCATCATGGAGTCCACCCCTTTGAAGAAGCTTCCTCAACTCATCATGGATATCGTCTTATGTTGAAGGAGCCTCCTCAAAGCAATCTCCATGGCTTCTCTTTTTTATCTTCTTTTATTCTATCTCTATCTTTTTGGTTTTAATAAAATATCTCATTTTATCTCTAAAATCACTAAGATTTTCTCTCTTAACTACATTTTAAAATATCATCCACCACCAAATCTTTTTAAAATCCATATAATCTTTTAAAATATGTAACAATATATAATAATGATTTTCTCTGATAATAATATCTCTTTTAATCTTTAAACCCACCATGATTATATTTCCTATTTTCATTTAACTAATTTTTAAAATAGCAACATAAATCTTCTAAAAGATTTACATAATATTATTTTATTAAATATCTAGATTATTTAATTTGCATGTTTTTTCTTTCTGCACTCACCTAATTAATTTCTACAGCAATTAAATAAAAGTAAAAGACCATTTTGTCCCTAGACAAAAATATAAAAATAAAAAATTAACATAACAATTATATTCTAACAAAAATATACACTCAAAAATACAATTTCCAAACAAAAATCCAAAGTTTTAAAACTAATTTATTTTTCAAACTCCTATTTTCTCCAATCTTACAAAAAGAAATGTTTTTTTCATAAGTATTAAAATTTTAAATTTAGTCAGGAGTTAATTTAAAGTTATTTAATTGAAAAGAAATAACATTCAAACTAAATTTTATCGAGTCACTGAACTTATTAAAAAATATATTCCTAAAATAATAACATCTTTAATTGTCTTATTCTATTTTAAAACAATGTGAGTTTGACTTTTTTTTTAGTAAGAGATTTTTCCTTTTTTTTTTTATCCCGTATCTCTCTCAATATAGTTTTGAAAAATAATTTTTTATTTTTTATTTTTTCAACAGAAATTATTAACAACTAACACAATTCTTTTTTGTAAATCTGAAATATATTTTTACAAATTTTTAACATAATATAGTTTATATTTTCAAATATATTTATAGTAAATTTGAATTACATAAAATAAATATTTATTATACTTTGTACACATGCCAAAAACAGATATCATAAATTGCATTACCCAATTAAATAGTAAAATTCTCTTGATAATGTTCATTTTCTTCCAACCTCTTAAATTAAGCTCTTACTTCTTTACCTAATTTTCTTAACCACTTACCACTCTCAATCTAATTTTTTTATTCATCTCCTAATTAATTATAGTATTTGTATTGATTTAATTATAATTAGAAGGAATTAAGAAAATGAAGTTGATAAGTTGACAAATAAACAAATTAGCCAAAACAGTTTTTAGTAATGCAACAAGCTAAATCTTATAATAAAAACAATAAGTTCTATGTGATGGTTTTAAAATAAGATCCTGATAAAATTTCCTATTCATGACAAGTAAATCTAGACAGATTCTGTAATCTAAACTAATTATTTTTAATTATTTAAAAAATCTTTCATTTCAGTTTTTTCAAGAAAAAGTGGTTATTTAATCTTATCATATTCAAAACAAAGTGACGAAGAAGCTAAATATTAGTTATCTTTTCAAGAACCCAACACCAATGATGAGATTAAGATTGAAAAGTTGAAGCTTAAAATAGAGTAGATAACAACAAAGAGAGAGGGAGAGAGACAGTTTCAGAGTTCTTCACTATGGAAAGCTATCAAAGAAAAGGAAAAGAGAAACGAAAAAGAACAGAAGAAATCCACCAACATTTCAAGAAGCTGGAACAAGAGTGGGAAGCCTATAAGGAATCCAAGCCAAAAGCACCATGCAGACATTCCTTTCTTCATTCAAACCAAACCATTCACAAGCCAAGCAAATATTCTCCCAGGGAACTCATGTTCAACCTTCAACAAGAATCACCATCACCTCCTTTACCATGGAAGAACGTCACCAGAATCAAAGACGTGTCAGTCAGAGAGATCCTCCAAGAGCGTAGGGAGGCTATCGAAAGAGGAAAGTTGAAGGGTCGACGACTTTTTCAGTCAACAACTTCAGAAGGTGAGAGTAGCGATCATGTGGCGAGATCAATGTCTTTCTGGAACTCTGATATTGAATCTGATGGAAGTGAAGGGGTGCATGATTACTGTACCCACGATGAACTTTCTTCTTTGTGTTCCTCTTCGTCATCTTGTCTCGCCGGTGATAACGACAATGATGACCACAACAAGGAGAAATTGGCGAATTTTATGCCAATGATAGAAGAGATGAGAGTTACTAGTGTTAGGGTTACGCAGAGCAATAGAAGAATGAATTACGCTGTTTTTTTAGGTGGAGTTATTGTTATCTTGCTCGTGATTTCCATGTGCATGTGCTTGACGAAGAATTTCGGTGGAGATGAATGCCACATCATTTTGGTTCCAACATAGAACTGTTTACAATTATGATATAGTATTTCAGTGTATAGACAGTCGAAATTGTATATGCATCTGCACAAATTCTTGCTTTATGGAAGTTTGATGACTTGGTTGTTAGTTTGGTGTAGTTTGATTAAGTTTTTGTAGTGTGTTTTTAGTCCCACATTGCTTAGTATTGTGAGATTGTGTTCTTTCACTTTCTTATATAAGAAAGCTTATGTAAGGTTTACAAATGCACCAAAACAAATACTTCTTAGTATTATTTATTTCTCTCTTCTCTCTTTTATTGCCCTTGTTCCCAACAATTGGTAGTCTAGTTCTTAGTATGCTCTGTGGTTGCAACAGCGTTTGATCTTCCACATCAGAAAAGATTTGGTTAGAGTAAATTTTTTTGATCTTCCACATCAGAAAAGATTTGGTCAGAGTAAATTTTCTTAATATGCTCTGTGGTTGTAGCGGACCTTCCACATCAGAAAAGATTTTTTATCTTGTTCTTGGGATCTCAGTTTAGAGAACTAGTGGGGGCTTTTCTTCAAAAGCAGTAAGAGCAATGACAATGGATGAAGGAAAGATGAAGATTGAAAGGTTCGATGGTGTAGACTTTGGCTTTTGGAAGATGCAAATAGAGGACTACCTGTATCAGAAAGGTATGCAAGAACCTCTCACAGGCAAGAAACCAGAAGCTATGAAGGAAGGAAGAAGAGTGGAGCTTTCTAGACAGAAAGGCTCTCGGAGCCATCCGGTTGACGTTATCCCGTAATGTTGCAAACAAAGTTCACTTGATAAGGCGGTTGTTCAACCTACGGATGACAGAGAATGCATCAACAGTGCAACATATAAATGAACTCAACACGATTACAATCTAGTTGAGTTCAATCGGAATCAATTTCGATGAAGAAGTACGAGCTCTAAGTAGTTGTAAGTAGCTCCTCAGGAAGCAACAAGTTAAAGTTTGATGATGTTCGTGACTTAGTCCTCAGTGAAGAAGTCCGCTGGAGAGAGACGGGTGAATCAACAACCTCTTTAGTATTGCATACAGAGTCAAGAGGTAGAAGTTCAACCAGAGGAACCGGACGCGGCAGATCAAAGGAGAGGCAATCCAACAAATCGAAAACTATCGAATGTTGGAATTGTGGGAAGACTGGTCACTACAAAAATCAGGAGTGCCTTGAAGAAACAGAAGGTGAAAGATGAAGCAAACGTTGCTACAACCTCAGGAGGAGGTGATGCGCTGATATGTTCATTGGAAAACAAGGAAGAGTCTTGGGTGTTAGACTCTGGAGCATCCTTCCATGCAACCTCACAAAAGGAACTATTCGAGAATTATGTTCCTGGAAACCTTGGTAAGGTTTACCTTGGTAATGAGCAGTCATGTGAGATTATAGGTAAAGGTAGGGTCTGTATGGGAATTAAAAAATGTCAGACATATTCCCGACCTGACGAAGAACTTAATCTCAGTGGGTCAGCTAGCCAGTGAAGGCTACACGACAATCTTTCACGGTGATGATTGGAAGATTTCAAAGGGTGCAATGACAATTGCTCGAGGCAAAAAGAGTGGTACTCTTTACAAGACAGCAGGAGCATGTCATTTGATTGCAGTTGCAGCAAATGAAAATCCCAACTTATGGCACCAAAGACTTGGGCATATGAGTGAAAAAGGGATGAAGATCATGCACTCAAAAGGAAAGTTACCAGGTCTTCAGTCAATAGAAATTGACATGTGTGAAGACTGTATACTTGGAAAGCAGAAGAGAGTCAGCTTTCAGACAAGTAGAAGAACCCCAAAGAAAGAGAAGCTTGAGCTTATCCACTCTGATGTCTGGGGACCAACGACTATCTCATCCATTGGTGGGAAACAATACTTCGTGACTTTCATTGATGATCACCCCAGAAAGGTATGAGTTTACTTTCTGAAACACAAGTCTGAAGTATTTGAAGCTTTCAAGATTTGGAAAGCTATGATGGAGAATGAGACAGGTTTGAAGATTAAGAAGCTCAGATCCGACAATGGTGGTGAGTATGTAGACACTAGATTCAAGAAGTTTTGCTATGAGCACGGAATCAGAATGGAGAGAACCGTGCCAGGTACGCCTCAACACAATGGTGTAGTTGAGCATATGAATCGATCGTTGATTGAAAGAGCCAGAAGCATGCGTGTACAATCAGGCTTACCAAAACAGTTTTGGGCAGAAGCAGTCAACACAACAGCTTACTTGATCAACCGAAGTCCATCGGTACCATTGGAGCACAAGATACCGGAAGAGGTATGGAGCGGAAAAGAGGTAAAACTCTCACATCTTAGAGGTTTTGGCTGTGTAGCATATGTGCATATCAGCGATCAAGTTAGAAACAAACTTGATCCAAAAGCAAAGAAATGTACTTTTCTTGGTTATGGTGAAGATGAGTTTGGCTACCGCATATGGGATGATGAAAACAAAAAGACGATCCGCAACAGAGATGTAATCTTCAATGAAAAAGTGATGTACAAGGACATGCATAATAATGGCACCAGAAACTCAGAAATGAGTGAACCAGTTTATGCAGAGGTGGAAGATATCCTAGAAAGTCCTATATTGAGGACTCCTCAGCCAGAGGAATCAAATGAAGGAAACAAGGAGCAATCAGAACCTCCTACTCCAACTCTTGTACTGAGAAGATCCTCTCGGCCCCATGTGCCTAACAGGAGATACATAGACTACATGTTGCTGACTGATGGAGGGGAGCCTGAAGATTATATGGAAGCTTGTCAAACCACGGATGCCAACAAGTGGGAGCTTGCTATGAAAGACGAAATAAAGTCTTTGATCTCAAATCAGACATGGGAACTAGTTGAGTTACCTATGGGAAAGAAAGCACTTCACAACAAATGGGTGTATCGGGTAAAGGAAGACCATGATGGTTCCAAGCGATACAAGGCCCGACTGGTTGTCAAAGGATTTCAGCAAAAAGAAGGAGTTGACTACACAGAAATCTTTGCTCCAGTTGTCAAGCTCAATACTATCAGGACTGTGTTAAGTATTGTGGCTAGTGAGGATCTCTACCTAAAGCAATTAGATGTGAAGACTGCATTTCTTCATGGAGATCTAGACGAGGAGATTTACATGCACCAACCTGAAGGCTTTTCAAAAGGAAAGAAGAAAAACATGGTGTGCAAATTAAAGAAGAGCCTGTATGGCCTGAAACAAGCTCCAAGGCAGTGGTATAGAAAGTTTGAAAGCTTCATGCACAAGGAAGGTTTCCAAAAGTGCAATGCTGATCATTGTTGTTTCTTCAAGAGGTACAAGTCCAGCTATGTCATTTTGCTGCTTTATGTTGATGACATGTTAGTAGCAGGATTAAATATGACAGACATCAGAAATTTGAAGATGCAATTGTCAAAAGAATTTGACATGAAGGACTTAGGCCCAGCAAAGAAGATTCTAGGAATGCAAATCACAAGAGATAAGCAAAAAGGAGTTTTGCAGTTATCTCAGGCACAATACATCAACCGTGTTTGCAGAGATTCAACATGGAAAAGGCCAAACTAGTCAGTACTCCTTTGGCCAGTCATTTTCGTCTATCCAAGGACCAGTCTCCTCAAACAAAAGAAGAAGAAGAGATTATGGCTAAGATTTCGTATGCTTCAGCCATTGGAAGTCTGATGTACGCGATGGTATGCACAAGGCCAGACATTTGCTATGCAGTGGGAGTTGTAAGCAGGTTTATGTCAAAACCAGGTAAAGCTCACTGGGAAGCTGTGAAATGGATTTTGCGATATCTACGAGGAACTAAGGAGAAGTGTTTGTGCTTTAGTAAAGGTGAACTAAAAGTACAAGGCTACGTAGATGCAGATTTTGCTGGAGAAATTGACCATCGAAGAAGTACCACTGGCTACATATTTACTGTTGGAACTACAGCTGTTAGTTGGATGTCACAAATACAAAAGATTGTTGCTCTATCCACTACAGAGGCTGAGTATGTAGCATTAACAGAAGCTAGCAAAGAATTGATATGGCTTCAAGGATTGTTGACAGAGTTTCATTCAGGAAATGACTGTTTTGCACAGTGATCGTCAAAGTGCAATACATCTGGCTAAGAATTCAACTTTTCATTCCAGAACAAAGCATATTGATCTCCATTATCACTTCATCAGATCTCTATTTGAGGATGAAGTACTAACGTTGAGGAAGATACTAGGAAGTAAGAACCCAGCGGATATGTTGACAAAGGTTGTCACAACTGAAAATTTGAGGCTTTGTAGTACCTCAATTGGCCTTCAAGAATAACTGATGATGAAGGCAATTACACTATGATAATCAAACTCCAAGTGGGAGAATTGTTAGTTTTGTGTAGTTTGATTAAGTTTTTGTAGTGTGTTTTTAGTCCCACATTGCTTAGTATTGTGAGATGGTGTTCTTTAGCTTTCTTAAATGCACCAAAACAAATACTTCTTATTAGTATTGTTTATTTCTCTCTTCTCTCTTTTATTGCCCTTGTTCCCAACATTGGTTTTTCTAAATAGATGCATCTTTTATTATTATTATTATCGAATCCATAACAGAACATACTATGTTTCAAGATGACATGGTGCTATGTTTTAAGAAGACAATAGGATTAGCTTCCAATGATAATTCCTTGATGTTCTATTCCAATGTGGGAGGTCCATTATTGAGTAGGTTGCCTATGAGTAGGTTGCCCAAGATCTGGTCGAAGGTTTCCACTGACTTATCCACAGGGTGTGTATGTGTCCCTTCGTAGGTTGTCACCACGATCTCTTCATCATTGGAGTGGCGCTGGATTTGTTTCTTAACATTGCACTCTCGATGAGCACACTTGTAGTAACTTCTGAAAAAAAAGCAAATTAAAATTGTACTTAGAGTATACATAATCAAGCAAAGACCAATTAGAAATGCAGAATTGCAAATTTCCTATTCATGCTAACCTTAGTTTATTGTTTGCTTAGAAGATCATGTCTAGCACGTAGAAATACACATGTCCAAGTAGGTTTAAACTCTTAACTAAATTCGTAACTTACTAAGGATTCGAATTAAGTTAAGTTGAAAAAAAATTAGTTTTTTTAACTATGGGTTAAATTGATTCTAACTCGCTTAAAATTAAACGGATGGCAACTAATTGAAGTGGTTTGACTCAGTCTATTAAAAATAATTTTTTTATTATTTTTTTACAATTTTTTCATAAAATTTTATTATAATTATTTATCTAATTACGTAGATTGACCATTAATTCTTTTAAAGATTAAAATGTTTTATTAGTAATATTTAAATAGGTTGAATGTTTAATTCTTTTCTAACTAAATTATGTAAGTTGATATTCACTTTGTATTATTATAATAATATTAGTTGAAATAGATAAAAACATTGTATTGATATAAAGAAAAATTAGTAGAGTTAATTTATTTTTATTGTACTTTCATGAATATATAAAATAAATTAGAAGAGTTAAAATTTCATAAATAAACTAATTCACCTAACCTATAAATTTATGGTAGGTTAAGACAAACAATTTTTTTTTTTACTTTACCAAAAAATAAATCAAATTGAACAAAATCATTTTTAAATTAACTTGTAATAAATCAAGATGTAATAATGGACTCTTAATGCGTTCAAATTAGTTTATCAATGAGTAAATATAAGGAGGACCATTAATATATAATTAAAAAGAAACACAAATCAGCCTGGAGATGATCATTTATAGAAAATGCATAATACCACGATTTTACTACTCCTATATTAAGTATATTTCGTAGTAAAAGTCATACGCTTTATATTTTCTAAATTAAAAACAGCATCCTAAATTATTGTCTGTGAGATTTTTTCTTTTATATTTTTGAAATCTTATAAAGTTTTGAAGAGTGAGAATTCAAGTGTGTTTGTTGGGAGTTTTTACGTTACTTCACTTTAATATTAATTAGTGAGATAAGTGGGATGAACAATAGAGATACTGTTGTCAAAGTGGATCACTTTATCGGCTGGATCCATCACGGGTTAATTACTTAGTGAATTAATCCAACTCGGCTTATTTATTAACGAGTTAGAAAAATTAGAAGCTGATCTGACTCACAATGGGTTGGTGGATTAAATGAGTTGACTCATGACTCACTTAATTACATTTTTCTAAAAATAAATAAAATTACAAACTTTTTGTAATTCAAAACTAAATAACTTTCACTTCCAAAATCTTTTTAAACTCAAAACAATTTAAAATAACAATAAAAAGTACAAAATAATCTTATTTTATATACAGTCAAAGTGAACGAAGAAATTATTTTTTAAAATTTCATAAAATAATAAATTAATTAAATAAAATTAGGTAAATTTATAACCCAACTTGACTAACTACATATTTACTTCGATGATGAGTCAGATTTAATCAGGTTAAGAATTGATGCACATAAAAAACAATACATTACAAGATTTTGGAATTATAAGGAACGAAGGATTCTCTTTAAAAAATTAAGAAAAAATTCAGAGACTCGTTATAAGCTTGAGTTTGTAATAAATGAAATCACACTTAAAAAGAAGACTGTGAAGAATCAAGGGTAGAGTTAAGATTCCCCTGCATTTGATTGAAAAAAAAGATTGAAAATTCTATTTAAAATATAAAGTAGCAGTGTGACACTAACCTTGGAAAACTATTGTTTTTGACTATCTTTTTCCCATATTTTCTCCACTGGTAGCCATCGTCCAGAACATCAACAGCGCTTCTCGTTTGAAATGCATATCGGTGGTGCTTAGCTTCCTTGTCACTTTGGTTCTGAGATGATATCTCTGAAACCTGTTTCTCAACATGTTTAAATGATACAGCTGTTGATGATGTAGATGCGGTAGGGAGCATAACTTGGTGTTTCTCCATTCAAAACTAGCAAGAAAGCTGTATTGAAAGAAAGTGATATGTTGTATGTATATATACACACACAATCAACAAAAGTTGATGGCGATGGATGCACATTCAAAGGGAAAAAGATGAGGGCGGCATCCAAGTCAAGATTGAATTCCACTGCTTCAGAGATACTTTGAGTACATTTACTATGAAATCATAAACATGATAAAAATTTATACAATATATGATCAGATAAAAACAAAAATAGAAAGAAAAATATGTCTTATATCAAACAATTAATGCCCCCATACTTATGAATAGAGAAGTTTGTTTCTAAGTGCATTGCTTAGTGTATTTTATGAATGGATGATAATTATTGTTTGGAAAGTCAATAGAGTGTACTGAAAAAAAAAAGGGTATGCAAAATGTATGGGCGAGAGTTTTATCTTTTGGTTGAGTTATTCAGTTTACGCTTTATTTATATAATCACATCTATTAGTATTTATAGAGAAAAAATAAGATTATATTTGCATAAATTAAAATAAACTCTTATATTTAATTTGGTTGTAGTATTCTAAAAGTTGAAGTTCATAAATCAATAAATTAAATTAAATTTAAAGAAGAAACTTAAATTATTTTCTTTTGCTTTAATTACTAATTTAATCATTATATGTAAGTTTATGATTTTTTTTAATTATTTAATTGAGTTTATATTTTTTTTAAAGAGAACTAGTGTACTCCTTTTTCTTTAAATCTCAATTTAACGATGTTAGATGACAATCATGTGTTAGTCCAAATCTTCTTCTCCATCTTCGATCCCACCAGATCTATTAATGTGGTAAGGGGAAGATGAAGATGGGAGAAACCTCGCCAAATTGACGGCGGTGAAAGCACGTGAAAAAAGATGAAATTTGTAGGAATCTTCACACAACATCGTCAAAGAATGACTGAGAATCGCCTCAGTTTTTTCGTTTTTGGAACTACCACTCCAACTAGAATAGTTTTTTATTGAAATAAAATGCGATTTATTGTTGCAACGGGGTTTGCCGTCACTCGACCAATATGTAATGACTCGTAGGCCTAACGTGGGAGGAAATTGAATTATCAATGGAAATAAATTTGTGGATAAATTTGAATTATCAATGGATTTTATATATAGGTTTTTATCAATAAATTTTACTGACAAATTTAATCGTGAATTTTTTTATTGGTAAAATTCATCAATTACTGACAGAATAATTTGTTGTTATTTACATAATTTATTAAACAAATCTATAGGTAAAAAAAGTAACAAATTTTCCGGTCAAATCTCACGTTCAGTATCAACACATACCCTTTTCCTCATCATTTCCTGTGTGCAATAACTTTCTCTAAATTGGTATGTTTCTTCTTCTCCGTCCAAGCCTTTTCATCTTCATTTCATGTATACCAAAAACCATCACAGGGATTGTTAGAGGTGTAAGGGAGAAACGTGCCTCACATACCACTAAAGTTTCATTGTGAACTTGCCAACTTTGCTATGATAGATCTGGAAAAATGACGCACATCACAACACTATTTAAGCTGTCGAGAACCTCCCTCGTCAGAAACACTACTCCATGCGGCCACCACACTGTTGCTCACCAAAATGAAGAGCAAATGGTTGCACTTAAGCACTGCAAAGAGGATGACATAGAAGTAACCCGTGGTTCCAACAGATCTAATCATCACTAGGGATGACAACGGGTCGGGTCGGGCACGGATAGTACCTACCCACAACCCGACCCAACAAAAAAAAATTCACCAGCTACCCGTACGAATATCTGTTTAAAAAATATTCGCGGGTATTTTAAAATCCACGGATATCCGTGGATACTCGGGGATACCTGCAAACATCTAAAAAAATATATTTTTTTATAAATTATTAAAATAAAATTACAAAAAATATATAAAATATAATATCAATTAAGTAAAATATAAATTAAAATTTAATTTTAATTAAATTTAACCTTATAAAATATAAATTAATGTTAATTTTAATTAAATTTAACTTAAAAAATATAAATTAAATTTTTATTTTTATTCTTTTGCGGGTACAGATAGTATAATACCCGCACCCAACCCGTTTATAAGCTGGTACTAAAATACCAGCTACCCGCAACCCGCAGGTAGTAAATATCTGCACGTACCAACTATCCGTCGCGGATTTTATCCGAGGATATCTATGGGCACAAATTTTTCTGTCATCCCTAGTCGTCACTAATTACTGAGGGAAAATACTATTGGTAATTGTCGAAGGAAAAGGTTGTCACTAATTATTGAAGAAAAAGACCGTCGGTAATTACCAAAGGAATAGGCTGTCAGTAAGTCCGTCGAAAAGGATGTGGAAGATTCAAGTGCAAATTTTATTAGTTAATTATCGAAGTACACAACTAGATCTGCATAATATTTTCAAACCACATACCTGCATAATATTTTAAAACCACAATGACACAATCAAAGCTATGATAAATATGCAACCAACAATAATTCAATCACTAATGCAATAAACAATATGGAATTACACAACATATGTTGATGTTCAAGTTTAACAACTTGTATTTCCAATTAAACATGTTCATCTAAACCAATAAATTATATGTTTGTAAAACATGAGTAAGTGTAAAAGCACCATCATAGTTATAGGAGAAGTATGTTCAACAACAAATTAACTAATAATCTATATAGTCATCATCAAAATGGTCTTGTTGTTGTTCATCATCATGTTGCTCTAAAGGTGGCTAGACTGGTGTAGGTCGGACCGATCAAGACTGGACTAGTGTGGGTTGGACTGATGTGGGGAGCTATAGGAAGGAGGGTAATGGAGAGGGTCGTAGCTAGGTCAAAGGAATGGTGGACTGTAGTTATGAAGTCTCAGGTAGCAATCTCATTATCAGTTGTTTGAAACTGGTAAAGTCGTCCCTCAATTCGTTGTATTCCTGGTCATTTTGTTCTAATCGCTGCGTGAGGTGGACAACAAACTCGTCATCACTAGTGGAAGAAGATGGTTGGTGCTTGAGAGTACCTCTTCATGAGTTATAATTTATGTAAGAAACAATAAAAGTGTGACCTCTGTGTAAGAATTCTACACAGTTCTATATCATTTAGCACGATCTCTATGTCAGTTTTCTCAAATGAGCAGGTAACTCATAAGCCAGAATTAACCAATAAAAAACTTTGTCAAAGGCACAAATATTAATCATCAAAAGTAATTCAAGATGTCAAATGTAAAAAGTTGACCTCTATCACAATGTAACAATAGGTCATTTACATGGACTTATAACAATCAATTGAACCATCACATAAAATTTTATTATTTCTAATTAATATTAATAACAAAATGGAGTTGAACCTTTGAAATTATTGGGACAACAGATGCTAGATGTACCAATGTAGGTAACCTCATACAACTCTTTCTATTACACCCTGCTACTAACAAAAGAAATATGATTTTAGGAAATAATGCAATCCAAGTTAGTACATGACTGAAACTAGACGCACAATAAAGTAAAATAGGAACAATTTACCATACTTAAATTGGCCACACAATCAAGAGACATAAAACACTCCAAGAGGCCAAGAAACAAGGACAACTTCCTAGACAATGGTGGAGAAAAAAGACCTAAAAAACAAAAAAAATGGCTTGAATAAAAAGGAAGCAAAACTACGAATCAAGGAAACAAAACAAAACATAATCAAACAAGAACAAAGGACAACTCAAGGTTCAAAAAATATGAAATTACACAAGCAAGAGGGAACCACAAAAATAAATCAATGTATCCAAGTAAAACAAATTGATATTGTTTTGGATTTTTCCAAATTCATGCAACCAATAGTCTCACATATTCTAAAGAGGTGGAAGATAGATGCTAAACTTAAGGGTGTTCACAACCAACTATCCTAGACCACTTCCTATTCTTGAACAAGTCAAAAATAGCCCTTAGAGTTTCTCACATCTCACAATTGGCTCACATGAAGCTATTTACTTTCCACCCAAACCAAAATCACTTCAACCGAGTACCACTTTGCTACTTAGCCCAATAATAAGCCAAAACAGTTATTCCAACACCTAAAGTAGTCATACAACATCATGAAAACACCTCCAACGGATTCATGATTGTCCACACAACAATATTAACAATTATAATAGATACTCTGTACTAAACAAAGTATTCCAAAACTGTAATTCCTTCAAAACAACTATGAACCATAATACTCATACCATAAAAGAACATCTAAACCATATTAGCACATCATAATAAACATAATAGCTTGGTTATTCACAGCAACCAATAACCAGAATCAATAATATCAAAACATGACTTAATACACCTAACAATATGAACAATTGCCATCTAAAATTAAACAACCCATCAAAAGATCTATAATTATTTATACAACAATATGAACCATTGAAATATGTGACCATAATATATAAAGTCTGCCAACATCTTTAATATAATCAAAACAACAACATCCAATGTCCATCCATCAAACATCTAAACATCATATCACATTCAATATTTAAAGTAAGGTCATACCCACACATCATTGCCTAATAACCATAATAATTATAAACAACATATGACAACATTGAGTTTCATCCCTCATCAATCCCACACCCATTACCAATTCTAAGTGTATTAATATATCTCTTCGAGACCCAATCCAACAATTAAATACCACTGAGTCATGATTAAGAGAATAATATAATTACAAAGCCTAACAACAATCTGAATTCCATACGTAATAAAATATAAAACTAAACCTATCAAATATTTTTTTTATAGTAGACATTGCACATTATCAAAATTTATCTAATACCTCCTAAGATTAAGCACAATAAGGCACACTCATTCAATTTTCCATTGCAAATAATGTAGTGTCATAGCAAAACAAGTATACAATATTCTATACATGTATACATACATGATCAAAACCTAATTTGATAAAATGGAACAAGTCACAAGACTTCAGGTGCGGGCTCTAGTGAAGCAAAAAAAGGCACCGTGGAGGCTGATGAAGGACGACAACACTACGAATGAGGCAACCAGGCACCCAACGAAGTTCTGTGAAGTAGGCTAATTGAAAGCCTCTATGCGAAACAAGATGAAGAACTTTGTGATTTAAGGAACGCGACGTCTACAAATGAGGGAACCACGCGTCAAAGGTAGCTCTGCCACGGTGGGTGACGGCTCTGGGAATGAACAGTGAACAAAGATGGAAAACCAAAATGTCGGAGAAGATGGAAATTTGATTTCCCAAATCCCTAATATCATATGTTTATCGAAGGATCGCAACGTTGGGAATGATTCATGCATTATGCTGACGGAAAAATTCGTCGGTAACAGAACTCAAATAGGTCGTCGGTTAATCAATCGGAAAATACACATTACCGATGGACATGTATATGTTTGTATATATTCGCCGGTAATTTCATTATCTTTTATAGTAGAACAAAATTTTCCTTCGATAATTACTGATGGATATAAATTTACATCAATAAATATTACCAACTGCATTTTTACTGATAGATTTTTGTCCATCAAAAATTTGTCAAAAAAAAGTTGTTATTAATAAGTTTTTAATATTTCGTATTGATTTTGACTATTAATAATGTTTTTTTAATGAGAGAAGAGGAAATTAGATAATAAAAAAAAAGAAAATATTTGAATTGACACATCGTCATTTTATAATGTTGTTAACAATTATGTAATGAAAATGACTACATTACTTTTATTTAAAAAGTAAATAAAAAGTGAGTAAAAATTTAAAAAAAAAATAACTTATAATTTTAAATAAAAAGATAATCACATTACAAATGAGACATTTTCCTTTCTTATTTTCTTCGTTAATAAATATTTTATACAAAGAAAGCCCCACAAATGTAGTGAAAAGCTAACTTGAGTTTGAACCCCACAACAAAAAGACGTGACCAAGTTGGCATGGAATAAGCTTTATTATATTTATGACCAACATGGAATACACGACACGACAGTGAAACATTTCATGAATCATGACATGCATGTACTTCAATTAGGTCATAGTAAGACTGATTACTGATAACTACACGCACTCACCAAATGTCTACTAGCAAGTTGCAAATAATATTTTTAATTTTTTTGTGGATATAATTTATCTATGCAATTTTTGAGATCCTAAATGTATACAATATAGACCTTATTTGCAATATACTCAAAATAATATTTGACATCTTTAAGTTTAAACTCAAAATTATTTAACAAGCTATTGATGTATAATGCACTTACTAAATCTTACGTTAAAGACGAAAACTAATGATTAAAAGATTAATTAGTCAAAATCTTTCATAAACGTACTGGGAAGGGATTGGATCGCAGAAACACACGCAAGCACAGGTTGCAGTGCAGGAAAATATATTAAATGTCAGGCCTATTTATAACCTCAATCCATCTTTGTATAATATAAAATCGAGTTTTATTTATTTATTTTTTTTTGCATAAATTGTTCATCTGAATTAAATGTCAGTTAAAATTGGTCCAACCATAGATAATGTAACTACGAATCCCGTCAAATCTATTGTGAAATAGATTTATTTAGCATAAAACTGTCTCGTGGATGTATTTCTTTGCTTGCATTTGCTTTTTTATGCTTTCAGGTCTTATTTGTCTATCATTGTGCTTTAAGTGTCCTCAAATTTTGTTTGGATTTTTTTTTAACTCGGATATTAAGTTTGGTTTTTGTTTGGATTTTTTAAGTGGAATTTCTGAGTAGCAATTCATTCATAATTGATAAAGTTGTAGTTGGCGCGATCAAATTAATACTAGTAAACTATAACAACTTCAATATTGTTAAGATAGTAGCCAACAAATAAAAAAGGTAAATACAACCCTAAATTGTCTTCCAATAAACACGAAATTTATTTATAACGAATTAATTCTTATAAAAATTATAAAAAAGGGGTTAGTCAAATAAAATAATAGAAGTAATTAAAAGAAAATAAAATATTAAAGAACAAAATAACAAAAAATAGAAAGAATATTATAAAAAGATTTAAAAAGATAAAGAAAATAGATTGATTCACTGTTTTTTCAAAATAGAAGTCATCATTGGTTATCTAAAAGCGGGTTGTTCAATTAACTATTGTCTTAGGTTTTCAAATTAATCAATGTAAATTATCAATTAATTTGTTGGGTTCTCACTATTAACCAAAGTATTCTCAATTTAACGCATGAACTTTGTAGATTAGTCATAATAAATTTAACCAAAGTACATTCTCAATTAAATATTACTATGCCTAATCATGTCTATTCTTTTACCTCTTATATCAATTAAAAAACTAATTAACCAAAGTACATTCTTGACTAATTCTTGTTAAAGTTTTTATCACCAATCAAAGTATATTATCAATTTGTAGCAAAAACTAATTCAATCACATGAAAATTTCAAACTTTAATCAAAGCAAATTCTCAATTAACATTAAAAACCCTTGACTCATATATAGCCAACTTTAGAAATACATATTTTATGTCGTGATGAAGTGCTCTAAACTCTATAGTATAAGGGAATCTCAAATAGGAGTGGATGCTAGAATGAAAACTTAGAAGTAATTCTAAAAAGTTGTTACTTGTAGCCTTTATCATGTTGTATTAACATGAAGAAAGTTGTTGAAACAGAAAAACAGGTTAGTTTTAAATTCATATGATATCATTGTTGATAAAAACATAAAGATGTATGCATGTTTAGTTTCAATTTTTAGCATAAATAGAAATATTTTTGTTTAAATTTTAAAACTGTTTGTTTTTAATAAAATTAAAACTTTAAAACTTAATAAAATTGTATACATTGACTTGTACTTCATAAAATTAAAGAAAATAAATTTTGACATATGGATAGAGTGAGTCAAAATTTCAAAACTTTTCTCTCTCCGCCCCAAAATAAGTCTATAAAATATAATTTTTGAAATAAGTTTGGAGGAGACAAATATTAATTAGGATTTTTATTGTTTCCTATTTTTCAATTTTTGTTATTTTCTAACAAAATTGTGATTTGTCTTTTAGAAAATTGAGAAAGTATTAACTTTCTACTTTGTGAAACTTTTATACAATATGTCTCACAAGAAATTCACTCTAAAGTTGTTTGCATAAAGATGAAGCTTAGAGGTTTTGATGATATCTCAAAGTCAAGTCTCAAGTGCTCAAGTTACAAGAAGATATGTTCTATGTTAAAGCCTTTGTAATTCAATAGATTTATTTATAGGGTGTTGCTCATCTTTGATTCCATGTATTGTATGCTTTAAAATTCATTTTGGAGTAAGAAAAAAATCTACAATAATTGATTAACACATAGAGAGGTTTTAAAAGTTTTCTAAAAACTCATTTTGCCTCTGGAATAATCTATTACCAACTTCTGATAATCGATTATCTCTAATTGATTATGACTTATCATAATCGATTATCACGTGCAATTATGAGAGTTTTCAAGCATGTTTTTTATCGTTGTGCATACATTAAATGCATAATTGATTACCTTATTTAGATAATCGATTATCACACGTTAAATAACAGCAAACTCAAGGTTCCTTTGTTGCCCAAAGTAGGGACGAAATTCTGACAATGACCAATGGAAATCCCAAACACCCAAGGCGTGTGCGTGAGATTAGAGAGGCGATTGGTTTTCGTGAGTACTTTGGCCCTGTACAAAGAAGCAGTGAATCCATGAGTCAGGAGGCACTGAGGCAGATGGATCTTTAGTGGGAGGAAAAGCTCAACCAAAGCATGAGATCTATGGAGCAATGATTCATAGAGCAGCTAAAAGAATAAAAACAATTCCACATAGCGCTTCAAGAAAAAGTTGCATTCCATGACTTAGGCCACCATCGGGTTGCCCACTGAAGCTCCAACAACACCTCGGGTGAGCACAAGAGGATCATGCTCTACTGTAAAGCCTACTGGCTACAGTGGTCAGTATGAGTTGTTGGTTGATAGGGGTCCCCCATGCGTAGTTGTTGTTGGATGAGTACATGAAGGAGGACAAACTATTCATGGTGCTCCCTTATTACCTCACCACGTGCATGTGATGATTGATGAAGTTCCTATACCAACTTCATAAATTCATTTTATGGGGGAGGTCATAGGCACATTTGTAGCCTAGCCTAAAGCATTGACCATGCCACACATTGCCACACCACATGTATTATGTTTCTATTATTAGTATTTCTATGTTAAATTTAAATATTGATTGATTACTTTGAAATTTTTTATTTCAATTCATACGTCCTAAGAAGCAACCCATGCATCAGCCAGTGATACATGAAGATGATGACATGGCAGAAGCAGAGGATGATCCCTAAATAAGCTCATGACAAAATTATCCAAGTTGTGATGAAATTATGATATGAAAACAACTCTTTTTGACTTTAAAACTTGTTGAAAATTGTGTTTTTAGTTTAATTATCTGAATAATTGAATGGAGGTTATACTTAATGATTTTATCACTAAATTCCCTTAATTTTGTAGGTTATTGATATGTTTTGGAAGAGGAGCAAAAGTATCAAGGAGTTGGAACTCAAAAGCGATAGCAAAAGCACTAGAGAAGAAAGCTGAAGAGGCGAAGGGTTCCTGGTTGCCCTTTTCTGGGGCCCTGGGCGCTGGATGTCACGCAGGACGTCTGCTTGCCCTTTTCAGGGGCCCTCAGCGCCAAGTAGCTCGCATCAACGTCTGCTTGCCCTCTGAGGGGCGCTGAGCGTCAGCTTCATACACTGCAAAATGCCTGGTTGCCCCTTTTAGGGCCCTGAGCGCCAATCTTCTCGCAAGCTCGCTTGGTTGTCCCTAGTTAGGGCGTTAAGTGCTAGCGACGTGGGTTTATCGGCCACTTTTGATCTATTTAAAGGTTTGCATGCATTAGGGTTGGTATCTTTTGATGATAGAAACGCAAAGACACTCTCTTCGACCCTATGGAAGCATAATTGGATGCGGGAGCTTTCTTCTTTGTTTTCTAGGGGATTTATCTCACTTCCATTCCATTGTACACCAAGGTTCTCCATGTCAATGGCGAATTAAACTCATTTGTTGTTTACGAAGATGTAACCTCTAAACTTTCATGTATGTGAATATGATTTTAACTATTTTATGTTTCTTTCATTAGTTGTTAGTGATTTTCTCCTTTACTCAATGCTTGTTATGTTTGATCACTCATAACATGATATTTGGATTTCTTTGTTATTGGGAAATACCTAGAAACCATGATCTGGAGAATTTCACCTAAAAGAAATATTGCCTAAGGATAAGGATAAGATGTTTGGTTGTCTTAAGCTTCTAATCTGAATTCGGAATTGTGTTAGGGTTTTCAAGGGATTGTTGTCTAATAATCAAATTTAGGCCTTTTACGCCGAGGGATCGGATTCTAAGAAATTTAGAGAGTGATGTTAACAATTTAATGAAGAAGATGAATTCTTATATGCATGAAAGTAAGGCAGGTGAAATCTAAACCCCAACAACATCATCATCTCATATTATCAACATCATTCATTCATTCTTGTGTTAAGCCTCAATTGATCAATTTTACATTCAAGTTTTATGTTTATTTTTATTGTGTTTTAAATTCCAATCATAAAAATCGTTTTTAGTCTTAATTAGTTAAGGTATTACACAATTGTTTTGGGTCGTGAGTCTTTTGGGAAACGATACTTGGTCTTACCATTTATTATTACTTGATACGATTCGGTATACTTGTCGAGGTCTTAACAACAGGATTTGAGAGTATTTGGCCTCCAGCGCCATGTGCCAGTATATATCAATTTAAATGATGCACTAGAGATCATTCAGGGAGACAGGATGTTGAATATTTCAATCCTTCAACTTTGGTGCATGTAAGATAGTCAAATTTGTTTTCCATACTAGTTATATTTAGATTGTTAGTTTCTAATAAATTAACTTTCTTGTTATAGGTACATGGACACAATCATTGTGGACCAAGGTCGGTCTTCCATGTATGGATTTGTTGAACATCAGACCATTAAACCTTTTGTTAACACACTTGAGACGAAACAAAATTATTTGCAAACATGGATGGCTGAGACAAATAGAGACGTGTACCTTACATTGATAGGTATGTGTTACAAAATGTGAAATTTGATTAAAGTTTACTTAATTAGTTCACTAACTATTTGTGATTCATGATAGCTCTCATTGGGAAACGATGGTCATCATTCCAAGACAATGCAAAATTCTATGGTTTTGTTTCATACACAAATGGATGAAAAATGACTCGAAATCCATGCTACAAGCGTAAGTGTTTCTCTTTTTATGTTTCAAATATTACAAATCCATGTTGACCTTAAATATCTATGATGAATATAGTTATATTAAAATTACCCTATGTTTCATTTATAGCTCTTATTCATTTACTATCTTATTATATGATCTACATGTGTGACTATTTAGTTTGTCATTTTAGTTTAACAAGCAGCTAGATTCATGTCTTGGACTAAAACCATCATTTGAGCAGACATTACACCATGAGCATTACCATACTATAAACACCACATTAGAAAGAAGTAGTAACACTCATGTCCTCACCGACGATAGTCGCTCCTACAGCCCAATCTGTAGATTTCCCATATAGATACATCCGAGTAGTCCCGCAATCCAGAAAGGAGCATGCAATCCTGCCACACAAGGACAAGGAAGACACCTTCACCCCCACACAAGGAAGGCTCAATACTCGAATAACCTCCAATGCACACAAGGCAAAAGGAAGCACCTATCCGCAGATAGCACCAGGATTTACTAGGTACAACAAGTAGACCTCATCTTCCACCCTCATGCTCATCAAGCACATACTAAGGTACATCCCAACACTCACACATGCTCCAATCTCATCCACAAGTCAACCTTGACCTTAAACAGAACTCCTAAACTCATTCTCTAATTCTCATCATGTTCTACAACTTCTCCAAAATAGAGTTGCTGATGAGAGACTTTTTTTCTCCTAAACTAGACCTCTAATTGATGATCCAAACCGTCACAATGAAGAACCATACGTCTAGAACCTACTGTCCAAACATCAGCCCGATCCAACGGTGAACGACTTCGCAACGACGAAAACACCAGTGTAGGTTTTCTGATATGCGAAAATACTTTTCTCTTTTCGTTCAGGCCTTTTCTCCCAACATAGAACTCCAATTGACAATCTGAACGGTCAAAATGAAGAACCATATCTCTGAAACACACTGTCAAAAAACAAGTCTAATCCAACGGTGAACAACTTCGCAACAACGAAAACAACAGTGTAAGTTTTGTGATATGCGAGAATGACTTCTTTTCTTTCCTTTAACCCAATACTTACAACATATATTTGCATGGAAACCCCCATACATCATAACTTTGTTATCCCTTAACATCAAACCCTTTGTTGAGATAACCCAACAACCATACATAGATTCATAGGAAACCCAACACAAATATTACATAAACCCTATGCTCATGCATACATAAAGAGTTGCCCAACAAGAGCAACATACAACCACAATCGTAATCATATAAACATATATCAACAAGGATTATTAATCAAATAACCAAGAACACATATATCATAAAACAATTAACAAATAAAGGTAAGCTTCTCATACCTGGCCAATCCTAGAGCTTTATCTAACTTCAAAAATACAACAAGTTCTTCCTTGCCCTAGGATTTTCTATAGCTCTTCCTCTTCTCTCTTAGAAAACGTTTCTTCTCTCCTTCACTCTCATATTTTCGTTTTTGATTTTAGGGTAGCAATATACAGTCCCCTTTTACTCTTCTCCTTTTTATCTTTTTCTATTCTATCTCAATCTTTTTAATTAAAATAATATCTCTCATTTAATCTATAAAACCACCAAGATTTTCTCTCTTATTTTCTCTTATGTATTATTTAAAATATCAACAATCACCAAATATTTCAGAGATTCACATAATCTTTCTATTTTGATTCATATTTTATTTTATTCTTTTCTTTCTACACCCCCTTAACTTAATGTCCACACCACTTAATGATCAATGATCGACGGCTTGCCGACGGTCAAAAAGCCATTGGTAAATCATTTGTCGCTAACCATTACCGACGGTCTTTGCCCTTCGGTAATTAGCGAAGGACAAAGGCCGTCGGTAATTACCGAAGGACAAAAAACTTCGGTAATTACCAAAGGACAAAGGCCTTCGGTAATTACCGAATGACAAAAGCCTTCGGTAATTACCCAAGGGCAAAGAAGTTTCATTCCACTAGTTTAGATTATGAAAATTTTCATGACATCAAGTCAAACTAACCACTAATATTTGTACTGGAGAAGGACAATTGAAAAGGAAATATCAAATGATATTGCATAATATATTTGTAGTTTTTTACATAAGATACTTGGTGCCACAACAATACAACACTACAAGTTATTACACCTCAGTACAGAGGAAAAACATTTAAATTTTACTTCTAAATAAGAAAACAACTCAAAGACAATGGAAGAACAAATATAAACGAGAACTAATAATCATGACTATAAAGACTATCTAGTTCAAGCAGCACCATGAAGCAGACTATTTACTCCGATCACTTCTGCGAGGTCGGTTGGGTGGCGCTTGTACACCAAGTTGTCACCATATCACCATTATCAACATTACTTATTTTTTCCAACTTTTACAATTCAGTTTAATAAAACTAAATAAACATTACTCCATAGCATAGAATATAAACTTATGATTCAAATTAAAAAAACTTGGACAACAATGATTAAAAATTACATTACACACGAAATAGAAATAAAATTGACAGTAAAATTATGTACAGAACATTTTATAGTAATGATGATGATACATAATATAATTTTTATACAATTCCAATAATTTAAAAAACGTATTGGGTTACAACTTTTTTCCATTACTATGTTAAATTACTATTATGCATAATTGGCAATGCAATTTTAAATTATATTGATAATACTAAATAATATACTATATTATTTTATAGTATGATTTAAATTTAAAAAACGTTCTTATTAGAATTTTCATATGATAAAATTTACATAAAATGAATTCGCAGAAACTTACAGGATTGTAGCCATACTCTCCATCTGGTTTTTTATCAGCTTGAGGCTTCACAGGAACAACTTCAAGAACTTGTCCTGCAGTTCAAATCCATTAAACACTAAATATATTCAAGGTACTTCTTTTACTAACAAGTGATATTGAGTATATCCTTTTAAGTTACAACACTAACATTCAAAACTCATAAAGTAAAATTAAATATGAGAATATTTAAGTTCAACAATATTCATTACCAATAGTAACATCTACAATTAGAAACTAAGTAAAACTATTTATTAAAACATGTTATAAACATTTCTAAAATGAAACCAGTATTTTGAAGAACTAGTTAAACTATTTGTTGACTAAATAACATACATGATATACACGCATTATGCTCGAGTGAATCCAAAAATTTGATGATGTTGTCCCATTGAGCAACAGGTGATTGTGGAGGAAGCCCACCAAAGAGACTTAGATAATTTTCCACCTAGCATCCGACCTGTTTTGGTGCCTAAAAAGTATCATATATAATAGGAAACATGATTACACAAAGTATCATTACTAAAGCTCCACAGAAACAAAGCAGTAACATCATCAATGCAAATAATGGGTGAAATTGGTTATCACTAGGCTAAATAAAGACATCTCTCCCAGTCTCAACCATTCCCAAGGTTGTTTCAATTCTTGTGTTTCAATGCATCACAGTAGCCACGAGAAAAGAAGTTAACCATAAAAATCAAAGTGTTTCCTTAAGCAAGCAAATAAAACACCCTTCAACAAATAAAATTGTTTCTTTGTATGAGCAAAGTAGCCACAAGAAGTTAACCATCAAAGTGTGTAGAAAAAGCACTCTTTTTACACTATTTAACCCAACCATTCCAAATTTTATCATCACTACACATGCAGAACAGAGTACACATATCCACTTTTATATTTCTTATCTCTAAGAAACACAGGAAAAAGAAACAGCAGTCACCAATCAAAATTGTACTAGTCTCCAAAAACATGCCCAAGATAGCATCTAGTTAATTTCAGTCAACTTTAATCCATAAATACATAAACTATTAACCCATAAATAACCACCAGAAGGATTCAGGAGAATAGACAGAAGGATTCAACATGACCTTTTGTTGTGGCAATTGAGCACTCCGCGTCAGCCAACACCATTTCACTACAATGCCCTCGACACGCCAACCCCAAGAACCCCTACCCCTGTCGCAACACTTACAGGACCAAAACACGAACCGTAGTCGCAAACCAGCCACCAACGAACCACCGTCAGCGTCCGAAACATCAACCGCTTCAAACTGCCTTGGGGCGGCAACCCCACGCTCCAAACCAACGAACCGCTTCGAACAGAGAGTAGGGAATGGAAGAGCGCCACCCAATAGCGAACCTCCGTCAGCTTTCACACCACCAAACTCAAGCCGTCAAACTGCAGCGTCGAACTGACTGACCGCCACCACCTCTAACGCAAAGGCCAACTTCCACGAGTCACCACCCTACCCCAAGTGCCACGAACCCTAGCCACACAAACCACAAAGTAGTAGCCATCAACGAACCCGCCTCTGCGTTAGCAACTTGACAATGGCTTAGGGTGACCAAGTTCGGCTTAGGGCAATGATGAAAAGACCAGAGAAGGGGAGAGAGGGATTTCTGAAATTGGGGAGACGAGGGAACGGGAGATGAGGGAATTCTGAAATTGGGGAATTTGGGGAAAAGAAACCCAAATTTCTAATTTATAACCCATAGCTGAAATTACCGAAGGCCTACATGCCTTCGGTATATTACGTCACCAACACTTTACCGAAGGCCTAAAGGCCGCCGGTAAATACCCCTCGGAATTACCATGTCATTCTGTCATTTTATTTTTTAAAACACGTAGACCACCCAGAATGTGACACGTGGCGATGTAAAAAATTTGTCACATTCTGGGTGTCTTGAAATTGGGACAATTTTAGTTTCTATAAAATTGTATTCATTTGTAATCCATACTTTTTATATAAAAAATGATATGGTCTTAGTTGTTCACCAAGGAAGAACCAAAAGTGCATGACTTTGTAATTTTTAGGGACTAAAATCAAACAATTTTTATAAGGACTAAAACGAAAATGTTTTTATTTTCAATGATAACAAATACGAAATATTTCTATGATAAAATGATTTTGCTCAATAGGCATTTTTCTTTCTTAAAGAATCTCATCTAACAAATCTTGAACTTTAGTCCGTTGATTTTCAAATCTTAAATATCATAAAAAGGTAACCAACTGATAGTGAATTACTTGAGTGATGTAAAGTATGTTCTGCAAGTTCGAGACATAAAACAGGTTCCTTGCTCCACCAGTTACCAATTGACATTGGCTCAATTACAATCTGAAGATAGTGTGGTTTTCATTAGCTCTACAAGCTTTTTGAAATTAAATTCTGCATGTTGCTCAACTTGATTCTTCTAATTCTTTGATGTAATTGCTACATTTCAGGATTTCGTGAGTACTAAAGATGCTACCAAAATCCCAGTGTTCATTGTTGCAAAAAGGGATATTATTTTGGATGGTTCACACCCATATTTATTATACGGATATGGTGGTTTTAACATTAGCATTACACTATATGTTAGTTGCATTGTACTCGTAAGACATTTAGGTGTTGTTTTCTACATAGCAAATATTCGTGGTGGTGGAGATTATGGGGAGGAATGGCATATAGCTGGTTCGCTTGCAAGGAAGCAGAATTGCTTTGATGACTTTATTTCTGCTGCAGAATACCTTGTATCTACGGGTTATACTCAACCCAAAATGTTATGTATTGAAGGTGGAAGCAATGGTAGACTTCTTGTTGAAACAAATGTACACTTATATCTTAATTTATATGATTTTGATTATTAGTGAAACAAATGAATTTATGTTAAAACATATATTTTAATATTCAATACTTAAATCAAACAAAAACTCACGTATCATCCCAAATATATAAGCATAATTAATTCATATAAGTTTAATCATTGTCATTTCCTTACAACATAATTCACTTAAACAATAAAAAAATTAAATACCAAATTAATATTTATTTTACATATATAATAAATATTCAAATACAATTCATTATAAATACAATAAGAGAAAATGAAAGAAAAAGAAGAAGAAAAAATATTTCGAAAAGAAAAATTAGCTTGAGCAAATATCTCATTGGTTCAAGGGTTGAGTTGCAATAGTATTTTTGCTTAAATTAAAAACCATTCTTTTCACTTAAGAGAAAATAAGATCTCTAGTAGATTTGGTTCTCTCTTCTGTTTTCACTTGAATAAAAATTCCCAACTTGAGTGAAAATACAAAAAAACTAGCTTGATTAAACAATGCAAATTAGTTTATAAATGTTTTATCCAAAATTATTTTATGAAATAGAACTTTGAAATCGTTCAAAATATCAGTACAATATATAATTTGTTAAAATATCAAACTTTAATCATTTCAATTGGACCTTACTCATTCAAACTCATAATTTATATATATATATATATATATATATATATATATATATATATATATATGGGTTTGCTAATTTACGTAAGGAGGTTTTTCAGTTGGTACATTTTAGCAAATTGTTCCAAATTTTAGGTTACAAAAATGTCCTGTTAAAAAAGAAAACAACTTTAAATCTAAGGGTATTTTAATAATTTAAAAATTTAATTTAAAATAAAAATAAATAAAAAGTAGTTATTAAAAATTTTGATTGGTCCACGAGAGAAGTTATTAGCTTTTATTTTATTTTTAATTTTAAAAAACAACTACCTTTTATTTTATTTTTTATTTTAAAAAATAACTTTAAAAAAAATATAATGGTTTAGGGTTTAGGGTTTATGATTTATAGAATCCGTCTGGGTTTATAGAACCCTGGGTTAATAAAACATCTACCTCTTATTTTATTTTTTATTTTAAAAAACAATTACCTTTTAAAAAATGTATAATAAAAGCTAATAACTTCTCTCGTGGAACCAATCAGGATTTTTAATAACTACCTTTTATTTTTTTTATTTTAAATTAAAATTTAAAATTATTAAAATACTCTTGGATTTAAAGTTGTTTTTTAATAGAAACATTTTTGTAACCTAAAACTTGGTATACTTTACTGAAATGTACCAATTGAGAAATCTACTTACATAAATTAGCAAACTCTATATATTCATATCATTTATGTTAAGGTTTTATAAAAAAATATAAATATTTTCTCGTACTTATAATTCCTTATTCTAAATAAAGTTATAGCTCAGACACGAACTTACTTAAAATATAAGGTCATAGACAAAGTATATAAACATAACCAAACTTCAGTGTGAGCTTTGATAGGTTGAAAGGATCACTTCATCAACTAACTCACAAAAAATGATAACAAAATCATACGAAAAAAAGAGAACAAAGAATCTTTAGAGTAAATAGAAACTTATTCTACTTAAAAATTTGATTGAGTATAGATGTTCTCTAATTCTTCAACTACCACGAGATGCAATAAGATTTTCTACAAAGTCAGAACACTTAGATAAAAGCTTAAGTGAAAAAAAAGAAGAAAGGGAAAGGATATGGAGAGAATTGGGGATGGCAAAATTCGTCAGTCCTACTAATTTTGGCCCAGCCTGTCCATGTTCCATCACTTTTTTTTTTTTTAATTAGCCCTTGCAACCGCCTCACTCAAAGGCGGACTGTTGAGCTAGCACGCTAGTTTTTTATTTAATTTTTTATTCTAAAATTTGTTTATATATATATATATATAAAGCATATTTAATTATATAAATATTTTCTATGTTTTTATTCAATTAATTAATATTTTTAATTGGATAAATTAAATATTTACATGTTAAATTACTTTATTATAATTAATAATTGTAACTTAAGTTGTAAGCACAGTAAAATTACATTTGTATTGTATATTTACATCTTTACAAAAAAGAATATACAATATTTAATCTTTTAAATTATTTTTATTTTAATTTTTAATTTAAAAAATATAAAATTGAATGAGCCAATGGATAAGGGCGAGTTCACCGATCTTTGACATATCAATTTAACGGACTAGATGATTCAATTCAAAACGGGATGGGAGGTTAAAAATTTCATCCTGACTCGTCTCGTTTTAGTAGACATGCGAACTAGTCCACGAGCCACCTTGTCATCTCTTAAAAGAAAACGAAGCTTAATACCTATTTTGATCCATATATTTGTCATTTTTGTTCAAAGTGGTTCTCAAGTTTTTTTGGCATTCAAAGTGGTTCCTTTTTTTGTAAAATTTGTTTATTTTGGTATTTTCCACTGACGGCATCTAAATCGCTAATGGCGTAAAGTCCAGCTAAGCCAATATTGAATGAGTTGTCAGTTTTGAATATATATGTGATAAGTTAAGTGAAAATGGTGTGGCAATGGTAAGTTAAAATTGTTCCTGTAAAATTGTTGTTCAATATCATCCTCCACCACGAGCCTTTACACAAACATTGATGCAACATACAAGCAATAACCAGAACAGACATTGATGCAACATACAAGCAATAACCAGAACTAGAGACCCATATTGTGAAACGCGCAAAACCCAATCATGCTTCACCATCGTGAAAACCCCGATTGCAAACCTTAAAACTCACTATTAGCAAAACCCCATCTTTCTTCATCAACCATCTTCGTGCCGTCACAAAAAATCTCAGTCACAGATCAATCAATTCGAACAACTTAAACCATCAATCTCACCGTGAAGCACAACGCCTCCATGAAACCTGCAAAAACATCTAAATCACACAACCAGATTCCCTTTACAGCACGAATCTACTGCGACAGAACCCTCAAATCGCGAGTTTAATTTGTGCATCATCGGACCTTCATCTCCACGCACCTAGGCAAAAAACACAACATCAAGTTAAGAACACTTGACCTACACTCCTCCAATTGTAATTTGAACAAACAAACAACGACCCAAATTAAATAATAATTTCACCAATTTCTTCAACCCAAATTGAACCTTAATTGCACAACCCCTTCAAAACCAATGTTAATTTTGTGTTACAAACACAATTTAACTTACCATTGTCACGTCACTTCCCCTTGACTTGCCACATATATCCAAAAGGGACAGTTTATTAAATATTTGCTTAAGAGGACATTATGTCGTTAACGTCGTCGACGAAAATGAACAAAATTTACAAGAAAAGAGACCACTTCAAATGTCAAAAAAACTTGAAGACCACTTTGAATAAAAGTTACGAGACCAAAATAAATATTAGGCTAAGAATGAAATGAAGTCACACTAATATCATAATTTATTTTTTCTTAAACAATTGCCTATATAAATTAAAGAATTGGTATAAACATGTTTCATAATTTGTTTTAGAAATAACATTGACTAATCAACATTAATTCACTTTGAGCAATTTACATAGAATTACTTAAAAATAACGTACAAGTCTAACCATCATTAACTTCTAATTAATAATTTGCATTGATAGTTAATAATTTCAATAACGAAGCTATTAATAAATATAATGACATTGTCCTCGGCTTTGGTCTAACTTTCTAACGTATTTGTTATGTGGCATTAACTTTATATAGATGATAATTAATAAGATAACTGGTAGCATAATAATAATGACTTAATTTATAAGAATGAACGGTCCCTTGACATCTTAGAAGAGACGATGTTATTATATTTCTTTTAATGTATATGCAGTTCAAATTTTTTTATATTTTTCTAAAGGAAATAATTGTGTTGATAAATAAATTAGCTAATTTAACTTTTATTGATAAAAAATCATATATAAGTAATTTAATGTTTTATTTCCATATATTTATTTAAATTTATATTTCATTTAAATTTAATATGCAGTCCCTTTTATTTTATTTTTATTTAATAAATTTTCATATCATATTAATAAAGTTTCATATCATAACAAATGATGAGCTTATGACTTATTTCAGTTGATAATTTAATCATCCGGATTAAAGTGTTTGATAAAATTACCCATAAATAAATATAAAATGATAAAAATAATATATTTCAACAAATTTTATTTTACAAATGAAATATTTCAAGATAAAAATATATTATTACGTCATTTTAGATTTTGAACATCTTTTTATTTATATTTTTAGAGATTTTATATGGTTTTTTATTTACAGAAACCATTCTAGTTTATATATTGAGTATTATTTAAATTTATTTATTTTTATTTTAAAAAGTTAACATTTTAAATTTTGAATTTAAATTACCGTTACATTGAATATTTTTATAATTTTTATTGTCATCGTGTCATCATAAAATAGTACTTTCGATTTGAAGAAGATAAAATAAATTAAAGAATATTCCAAAAATCATAAAAATAATATAAGAATTAATTACCTCTATCAATATGATAATTTTATCAAAATTTTACAATATAGAGCACGTCAATTGTCAATTGTAGAGGATGTATATTCAATTGTATTTAATTTTAGGAATTATTCTAATACAAATTAATTTAGGGACTCACGCTTTCATATAAAACTAAACTGTAGAGAATGGAAACTGAAATTAGAAAATAAAAGTGTAAATAGGAATGGCAACGAGGGCGCGGATCATGCAGGTGATTACTAGCCTGTAAGAAAAAGTGAGGCAAACATAATATTTTAGTTAGAGCCGTCAAAATGGGTCACAATCCGCAGGTTAACCCGGCTTGTTACGGGTTCGGACCGGATTGGGTTTGAAAAATACAACTCACCTATATGTGGATCAGATTTCAACTCGGCTCATTTAGACCCGACTCATGCGGGTTGAACCCGTGGTGAGCCGGTTTGACCCACCAACCCACCTACCTAATTTTATTTTTTTAATTTATTATTTTATTTATGAAACTCTAAAAAATAAAATACTCTCTTCACTCACTGTGTGTATACCAAAAAAGTAACCTGCTCTCACAAATCACTCTCACAGTACTACTTGCTCTCATTTGATGGTGTTCTCACTCTCACTTCACCAAAATATTATTCAAGGAGCAAGTAAAACACCCTTCCTTTTTTCTTCTCTTTTCTCCACATTTTTGTTTTCTCACTTCTCTTTTTTTTTTTCAAAAACCCTATAATGACAAAATAGGGGTTTGCGAATTTGTTTTTTGTTGTGGGAGATTTGAAGACATGGAATGATTTTTTTTCGTGTTCTGACATGCTTGTATCAGAGTTTGTTCATTTTATTTAAACATTTGTGTATACATTATTTGAATAAACTCCTTTTGATATCTTTGAATTTGGGAAATTATGTTAAGTTGATGTTGTTGAGTACTGGTTCTTTTTTTTTATATCTTTGAATTTGGATTATATTGTACTTTTTATTATTATTTTGAATTGTCTTTAACATAATTTTTGGGGAGTGAAATTTGTTTAAATTTAAATTAGAGAAAGTTTGTATTTTTTTATTTAAAAAAAATGTAATTAAATGAGCTAGTGAGCCAACCCGTGGTGGGTCGGGCCGGGTTCAAGATTTTCTGGCTCGCTAATAAATGAGCCGGGTTGGGTTGGCTCACTAAGTGACCAACCCGTGGTGGACCGGACCGGGTCGGGCCGGGTTACCCGTTTTGACAGCTCTAATTTTAGTACATTGACCCACGCACGTTGTTGAAAATAATTAATGAAGGATTATACCTTATCATAATTATTAGAGCTGTCAAACTAGGTCAGAACTCGCAAGTCAACTCGGCTCACCACGGGTTCGGGCTGAGTTGGGTTTGAAAAAATTGATTTTTTTTTATTCGGGTTAGATTTTAACCCTGCTCATTAAACCCGGCTTATGCGAGTTGAACCTATGGGACCGGGTTGGCCCGCAAACCGACCTACTTAATTTTATTTATTATTTTATTTATGAAACCCTAAAAAATAAAATACTTTCTTCACTCACTGTGTATACCAAAAAAGTAACCTCTGCTCTCACAAATCACTCTCACGGAACTGCTCTCATTTATAGTGTTGTCACTTTCACTTTTTCACTGAAATTCTTCAAGGAGCAAGTAAAACACCCTTTCTTTTTTCTTCTCTTTTCTCCACATTTTTGTTTTCTCACTTATCTTTCTTTTTTTTTTCAAAAACCTTATAATGACAAAAATAAGGGTTTTCGAAAACCCTATATATCAGAGTTTGTTCATTTTATTTAAAAAATTTGAGTATATATTATTTAAACAAGCAGTTTTTTATATCTTTGCATTTGGGAAATTGTGTTACAGATTAAACTATTAATTTTTTGTTGATGTTGTTGAGTACTGGTTCTCTTTTTTTTAACTAATATTTTCCTATTGTTTTTCGGAATTGATGAATATAAGAAACTTATTTGTATGTTTTTTGTTTGTTTTTGGATTACATTTGGATTATATTGTACTTTTTATTATTATTTTGAATTGTCTTCAGTTTAACATCATTTTTTGGGAGTGAAATTAGTTTAAATTTGAATATAAAAAGTTTGTAATTTTATATTTAAAAAAAATTGTAATTAAATGGGCTAGTGAACGAACCCGTTTACCCATCAACCCGTGGTGGGTCGAGTCGGGTTCAGATTTTTCTGACTCGCTAATAAACGAGCCGAGCTGGGTTGGCTCACTAAGTGACCAACCCGTGGTGGTGTTGGGGTAAATCGGCAAGTGTATCGAGTCACACAAGTAATATAAAATGGTAAGACCAAGTATCATATCCCAGAGGATTCTCGGCGCTGAATAGTTGTGTAAAAACAAGATTAATTAAGACTTAAAGGAAAAGAGATCATGGTTTTGTATTGCAAAGAAAATAAAATAAAGCAAAGTAAAATTGATCAGTGGCAAAAGAGCATAGAGATGAATGTAGGTTGATTTATATGAGATGGATATGTTGTTGGGGTTAGACTTCACCAAGTTCCCTCTCATGTATATTAGAATTCTTCTTTATTCATTAATGCCAACATCCCTCACTAAAACACTTAAACTCGATGTCTCGGTAAATAAGCCTGTCCCAAATTACCAGTTCATACAATTCCTAGCATTCCTGGTAAAAAGATGTGAAGATCAGGAGGTTAAGACAACTAAGACCCATACCCTCATGTCTGAGCAATATAACCCTTAGGAGTAATTTAACAAGGACCTGAATTGAAAGGAACCTGTTGGCACTCATGCAACTCACAGATAATGCTATTGTATAAGCAAGAATAAGAACAAATAAATTACTCTAACAATTAATGGAAAAAGAATATGAAATTAAGAATCAATTCAAATACATGAGAGTTCACAAGGTTACATCATTCCCCAACAAAAAAAAGAAATTAGTTCCCCATAGACATGGGGGAACTCTATGAATAATGGAAGAAAAGAAGAGAATGGAAGACTAAGAATTGGCTAAGAATGTATTGTTATGCTCTTCTCTGCCAGGATGCAAAACCTAGAGTCCCAGGGTCCTTTAAATAGTGCCAGAAGTGTCCCAGAGTGCGGTCCGATCCAAAAGAATAAAAAACGGAGAAGAAACAGGGCCTGGTCCACTAAAATTGTCGCCCAGGCGTATAAGGAGGTTACCCGGGTGAGAATTGGACCTCATGTAAGGCCTAGGCGCTTATTTGGAAGCCCAAGCTTCGAGTTCTGTCGCCCGGGCGTCGGAGCCGTCGCCCGGGCGACCAGCGGGAATTTTCTGGCGCTTTTGTTGACTTTTTCTGGTTGACTAGTTGACTTTTCTGCATTCTGGTTGACTTTTTAGCACTGCAACTGTTTGGTACTTTAATTCTTCCTTCAAACCATTCTGATAGACTACAAAATCAAGGGAATTAGTCAAAAAATCATCAAGTTCCACCTTAACTCTCTTATTTATAAAACTAAAGCAAAAGCATGAGTCCAAGCAAGCTTCTGAGTGAAAAATGGTGTTTTTAGTATCAAAATTACATCACAAATAACGGTGTTTTAATCCGTTATCAGGTGGGTCGCGCCGGGTCGAGCTGGGTTACCCGTTTTGACAATTCTAATATTATCGATGGCGAGTCTGTCGATAATTTTAAATAGTTAATATCTGTTGATAATTATCGATGACCAGAGAATCCACCAGTAATTATTGGTAGTCATAATTTGTTGATAATCAATTGAAAAAATAGATTACATTATCGATAAAATAATTCATCAATACGTCCGTCGGTAAATGAAATAACAGCTTCAAGTGCAATAGGCAACATTCCATATCCACCATAATGAACCTGGAAATAAATGCAGTGACAAACAAATCTAGACAATGCAGACAAATCAAACAATTCAAGCAATATAGTAACAATGAAATTCATATCATTAAAAACAAATTCTTTTATAGTGTCATTAATAAAAACAAACAAGTCTTAAAGTAATTGAACATACACTAAAAAAAGTCCTAATAATCAGGATTATCATTTGAATCATCTTCTTCTTGATCTTGTTGTGGTTGTTGTTAGGGAGGTGGCTGCATTGGGGTGGGCTAGACTGGAAAACATCGGTTGCTAGGGTAGAGTGGGTCTTTCTTTTTTGAGGCAACAATATCATGACCAGACTTTTGAGATTCTCAAATTGTTGTCTCAATCATCATAAGCCTGGTCAGGAGCTTGTAGTTGTTGTTTGAGCTGGACAACGGTCTCATCACTATTGTTGGATATAGCTGGTTGGTGTTTTAATGAACCTCTTCCAGTAGTGTAATTGGCAGTAAGTCGTCCTACCCCACATAGTCATCCTTTATTTTTTCCACCAACAACATCAACCAACATTGTTTCTTAATGATGTTATCGTCATCAACGTAACTCTTTACCACTCATAGTTCCTCCTTTAGGCAACCTTTTTTCACCCAAGAGCTAGATAAACCTACACTACTGCAAAAACAACGTATAATGTCACGTGTTCAACGTCCAACCACTCAATAGCCAACGTTAAAAATGACCGGTGGGATTTTTGTAAATAAACGCAATTATTAAAGTCGTTTAAAATTGTAATTTGACGTTAAAGGATATCAAACATCGAATGCCCCAGCGTTAGACGTCAAAAGGTTAGTGAATTCAATAAAAATTTGAGCGGGAGATTGAAAATTCATTCACTTTATGTTAGCGCGTGAGACCTCCTTCTCTGCTCAAACTTTTCTCTAACTAAGTTTGACGACCATCACATGTAATCTTTCTTTCTTTGATACAAATGCAAGTTAATTAACTACTTTAGGTATGATTTTCGTTTGTTTTCACTGATTATTTTTGTGTTCTTGTCCTTTATAGGTGCATTCTACTCTCTCTCATGGGTGGCAACACTTTATTCTGATGAACCCACCTTTTGAAGGTTAGTTTTCGTTTTCTTTTTTGTTTTGAAGAACTTATTTGTTGAACTTGTTTCTTGTTTTTTTTTGTTGAACTTATTTGTTGTTGTTTGGTTGAACTTGTTTGTTCTTGTTGTTTGATTGAACTTGTTCGTTGTTTGTTATTGTTGTTGATATTATATTACACATTCATAGTTCATGCTTTACAAAATACCAAAACCTGAAATTTGTTGTTTTTTTGCATTTTAGGTCTCGTAGAGTTGTAAAAAAGGATCACAATTAATTAAAAAAAATAAAAAATTGATTAACGTCGTATATTGAAAAAATTTGATGTTAAATTTAACGTAGAATTTTTAAAATTAGACGTCAATTTAACATCTCCCGATATGACGTCATTCTCGAATTGGACGTGAAAGACCTAAAATATTTGACGTTTTACACTGTTTTTGTACTAGTGTTATTATAGACATTAGACCAGGTCCTACATGAAACCATATATTCTACACTAAAACCCTTCTCATTACATGACTCTAACTACTCACCAACTACTAATAAGACACACTTAGATCACCTTTGTCGCACAGGGTCAGTGAGGTTATTGTCCTGCATCCAAAATTCACCTTAATGCCACCCATTCCAACGATTAAAAAATGTCTTATGATGCTTTAAACTTAGGCATTTCAGCTCAAAACACATAAATGAAATTATTTTCATTAACGGACTAAGTGAAAATACTTCAACTATGATAAAACTCAAGACAACTACACCCTAGCCCAAAAACAATTTCCATTACTTGGAAATCACCAAACAACAAAACAGAATTTCATTCCAATCAAACAGTACAAGACAACAAGTAACAGTTAAGCCAAGTTTCGATTCATCTTGTTTTAACCTCAGTTCTTCAATTAGTGGAAGCAACCACAAAATTAAGAAACACATCGCATTGGATTCAAGTTTAATTGCATAATGGTACAAGTAAATAACATTAACCTACTAATTTAGATAGAAGAAGATGGCTTAGTCTTAATTCAAGACAACCCACAAACCTCCACAAAGAACGTCCATGAACCAACAAACCCACGCCCTCGCTCAACGTACTAGTGAGCCCTATGTCAAGCTAGTGTCCATGAACCACCAACCATCCATGAACCAACAACCCTCGCACAAGAACCCTACACTAACCATGAACCACAGACCCTCCACTAACCACCAACCTAAGTAAAGAACCCCCACCGCAGGACATACCCACTTGTCTCACGGAAGCGGCCTTCTAACGGTAGCGTCAACGAACTAGGCCTCCAACGATGACGAACAAACAATGCTACAACCAATTGGATGGTTGAACCATAACTGCGACAACAAACACATAGTGTGGTTAAACTGCAATAGAGGTTCGGGAACACCACGATGCGATTGAAGGCCAATAGAGGCAAGGGAACACCACACCACCAGTGGACGCTATGGAGCTTGGGGAAGAGCAGTGCGAGAGTGAGATTGGGGAACCAGAGAAAGAGTGCAAGGAAAAGAGTTTCTTGCAAAGTGAATTTGAGGGAGGGAATACCCGAATTTTGTCCTCATTTCACCGAAGAGCTTACCAACAACTTGCGATCTGCCAGTAAATTAATAACACCAATACATTACCAACGGATATATCCTCCAGTAAATGAAACAGAGGAGACCATCAGTTTTTCTTTTCATAATCAACATTTACCAGTTGATCTGAGGTCGTCGGTAATTATCGACCGGTAGAACACGTATTTACTGTAGTGATTGTTATAAGTTAAAGCGTCTTTTGAAGAACATCGCCTAATGAAAAGAACATTTAATTCTACATCTAAAATAATTTTTCATAAGAGTCTAACGCTTTACATAATCTACTATCAATGTGTCATACATCGTTTAACATTCCTTGAACGTTACACCCGAACGATGCATTAATTTTTGACAAGATGTATGACAAGGTATTTTGAACGAGCAATATAAATTAATGTCTATAAGCATTCCAAACATTTAATACCATTTAATGCATGTATTGTAAAATGTTATTTTTCTTGTAAACTTTGTCCTTGTTATTTGTGTATAACAGGAATACACAAAGGATTAATCAGAATATCTACACATGTTGAATAAAGATAATGAAAGAAGTAAAGAACATTCTGGGAATGTTTCACTTGAAGACTTATGCTTTAACAAATTGTGCAAGTTGCTCTTCAATATAAACTCTAATAAAGCATTGTACCTCTATAGAAAATACTAAAGTCTGACTGCCCACATCAAAGCTACCCACACTCCTAAAATCAATTTTGCATCCAACGACCATCTCTTAAGATAACCTATATAAGGAAGATCAACTGAAGAGAAGGGGGTTAGAGGTTGAAGCAAAAGAATAAAAGATATGAAAAATAGAAGAAACGAGGAGAAGAAAAAGAGAGAGAGAGTATGCTTAAGAAAGACCATCATTTATCATCTTCACCTCATCTCAAAGCATATATCATCTGATACTCTTCAATCCAACAAATATGATAAAAGCAAACTCAAGCAAGACAAAATGTAAGTTATCAACACATATAGTCTTCTACCATATCTTCAAGTCTACAACGTTATATGCTTCCAAAATTGAAGGGAGAAAAAGAAGAGAAGATAAAAAGATAAGAAGAAAAGACAAGGAAGAAAAAAGGAAAGAAAAGAGAGAAATAACTTCATAAGCCTATAGTTTAAAGCTCTTTGTCATAAGAGAAGGAATCCCATGAGTTCACAGGCTACATTTGTGTACTAGCCAAGTTAGGCTAAGGAACCAAGAGTCATTGACAATACTTGGGTACCAAGAGTGGTCATAATACTCAACAACCAGGAGTGGCTAAACTCGGTCTAGACATGTTGTCTGGGTTACCTATAGGAGTGGTTAAACTTAGACTAGTCATGACTAGGGGAACCATGAGTGGTGTAAGAATACTCGGACTAGTTAAGATTGACTAGGGAAACCATGAGTGGTTTATAATATTCAGACTAGTGGTGTTGACAAGGGGACTAGGAGTAGAAATAATACTTGCAACCAATAGTGGGTTAAACTCATGTAATCTTGATAAGGTTAATGGAACCCCTTAAGAGTTCTTAAGGGAGAACTGAATGTAGCTCAAATTGAGTAAACTAGTATAAAAATTACACTATATTGTTTTCCCTTAAAGCCTTTACAAAGTACACTAGTGTAGAAAGGGCTTTAGACGTCAGTTATTTTGGGCTTTTAACATCACCACCAGAACCGGGGTCTATAGGGTGACGTTAATGAGATGTCAGTTTTTTGCAGGTGCGACGTCGATATAGACGTCGGTTAAGTTGAAACGCCCGACGTCTACAAAGACATCCGATAATGCGCTAACCGACGTCTAATCTTACCTTAGACGTCAGTCTGTAAAACTTGGGACGTCTATAAAGTCATCAAACATTGCATTAACCGACATCTTTGGGACATCATAGACGTCGGTTTGTACATTAACTGACGTCTATGAAGTGATCGTTGTGTTTTGGTGCGGTTTTTGTCGTGTCTTGGGGTAGGGTAGTGGCACCTCCTTCCTTTGCTACTTTCTTCGTAAGAAAAAGTTGCGTCTTTTGGACTTCTCATGGCATTTCAACCCAAAGACGAACTTGGGTCGTTGCCTAGGTTCATTCCGACCGCCAATGAAAAAGAATACAGTGAGAATATCTCACTGTATACTTTCTCGTTAGCGGTCGGAATGGACATAGGCAACAACCCAAGTTCGTCCTTGGATTGAAATGCCGTGAGAAATCCAAAACACGCAAGTTTTCCTTACGAGGAAACTAGCAAAGGGAGAAGGTGCACTACGTTACACAAAGACACAACAAAAAAACCACACCAAAACACAACAAAAACTCATTTTAATCGGTTCAAATGAGAGATAATACATCAAAGATTACTTTAACTGGAGTAAAAACAACTTTATATAGTTAAAAGGAGAGGAAACTTACTTGGAAATGCAGAGCAGCGGAGAGAAAAGGCAAAGACGATCAAAGTGTTGGTTCGAAAACCGTTGGTTCGCAGTGATATTTAACAAGAAATTAGACGTCTGTTGTACACAGAACTGACGTCTATAATAGAAAATACGTCGGACGCCTGACTAATATGACGTCCATTCAATTTGAAAATTAATATTTCTGTTGTATATAGACGTCGGTTGGCGGCATGAGACGTCTCGTGGGCGGAAACGAATGACTTTTCACATACGTGGTAGGATTATAGACGTCGGTACCTGAGGCAACGGACGTCTAGAATTGTATATAGACGTCAATGTGGCGGGATCTAACGTCTATAGGGTTGAAAAGAGTGACTATTCACCTGCTTGACAGACATATAGGCGTCCGTTACAATGAACCTGACGTCTATATGTCTGACCGGTTGGTGAGTAGCATTAATTTTCGCCATATAGACGTCGATGCCCCGTGAATGTGGCGGGATTCGACGTCTATAAGGCTGAAAAGAGTGAATATTCACATGCCTGACACACTTATAGGCGTTAGTTAGCAGGAGCCCGACATCTATATGTCTGATAGGTAGGTGAGCAGCATTAATTTCTGCCATATAAACGTCGGAGCCCCCAACGAACCGACGTCTATAACGTTGAAGGAAATGACTTTTCACCTAACAGTCAGAAACATAGACGTCTGGTTGGAAGGGCCGACGTCTAAAATTCTATAGACGTCGGAGATCGACCTAATGGACGCCTATATAACCGACGTCTAGCGTGTCACGTTAAACAACGTTTTTGCACTAGTGGTATTTTGAAATGTCATCGTCTGAACATATTCTTATTTACTTATGTTATGAAACCAACGTCTTAACTAAGTACCATTTTACACACTCTCATTACAAGTTATTAGACGTTGTTTATGAGTGCATATTTATGTCCTCATTTAGTCTTTAATATTGGATCCTTAATTGTTTTTTGTAATTTAATAGAATATTTTGATTCGGATTTGTTATAATTGAGTTTATTTAGCATGAGATACAAAAACATGTTAAAAATAGCTTTTTAGTTGCATAAATGTTCTTTGGATATTTTGATGTGTGTTAGTGCAATTGCAACTAAGTTGAGCTTATTGAGATGTGAAAATAAATTGATTAAAGTTTCATGAAACCTTAAAGATAAATCCAAGAATGACAAATAATCAAAACCATAAGAAGTCAATCCAAGCATAGCATGAAAAAGTGAATAAATTTGGCTAAGCCAAGAAGAGGGAACAAGCAACAAAATTTGGATATTGCGGTTTTCTCTATTTTTTCTACTAAAAGGACTTTGATAATTGATAATTTCGGGAAAATATGTTTTAAGATATTTTATTTGATATTGTTAAATAATTACCTTATTTAACTATATCAATAAAAGTAAAAGATAATATTTACCAAATCTTTTTTTAATCTAGCATATATCTTCTCAAATATTTTTAGATCTCCACAACAATCAAATATATTTTAAAGATATTGTATTATTTAGAAGATAATTAGAGGAGATTACATTATCATAAAGAAGATTACAACAACAGAAACAAAGTCGAATCCAATTTCTATATAAAGAGACTACTTAATTAGGAACCCTTTGGCGGGTTTAAATTTCGTCCCCCTCTCTTCTCTTATGTTTTACACCCTTTCTTCTTCTATTTTCATGTTATTTTAACATTCCATGGAGTGTTAAGCCTCTCGGGTTGATTCTACTGTAATTTCTTAATTGGATTTTGAGGTTAGATGAATAAATTTGTTTGTTTTTTTATTCTTTTTGTGATTTATTTTTATCTATATCTTTTGCTTCTTAATCAAGTAAAAGTCATGATTTTTACATTATATCAATTTAGCATGATGTTAAATCTACATAACATATCAATCATATGAGTCCAAAGGTTTTTATTTTTAATTTAAAATTTACTTTGATTAAAGTTAGAAACATTCATGTGATTGAATGTGTTTTTGACAATAATTGAGAATGTATTTTGATTAAAGGTGAAAACTTTTAACAAGAATTAATCATGGATGTACTTTGGTTAATTAGTTTTTTACTTTATATAAGAGGTAAAAGAATAAACATGATTAGGCATAATAATATTTAATTGAGAATGTACTTTGGTTAAATTTATTATGATTAATCTACAAATTTCTTACTTTTAATTGAGAATGTACTTTGGTTAATAGTGAGAATGCTAACAAATGAATTAAGAATTTACATTGATTAATTTTAAAATCTAAGACAATAATTAACTGAACAATAATCTTTAGATAACCAATGATGAATCCTATTTTAAAAAAGCAGTGAAATCAACCTATTTTCTTTATATTTGTTTTTATCTTTCTAATTATTTTTATAAATTTATTTATTGCTATCTTTTGTTATTTTGTTTTTTAATATTTTATTGATCTTTATCTTCTTTATTGTTTTTGTTTTACTAAACCTTTAATTTTGTATAGTTTTTATAAGAACTAATTTGTTAATAATCAATTTTGTATTTGTTAGGAGACGACTTAGGGTTAAATTTATCCTTTCTATTTTGTTGGCTACTATCTTAGCAATATTAAAGTTGCTATAGTTTAGTAGTATTAATTTGATTGCGTCAATGACAACGTTTTCAAATTTGGCGTCGTTGTCGAGAAAACGATTTAATTTTTATCATTTTTGTTCTTATTTTATTTTTGTTATTTTAATTTTATTTTTTTTATTACTAGCATATTCTTTTTCTCATTTTTTTTCTATTATTTATTTTATTTTCTTTAGTTATTAATTTAGTAATTTTTTTTTCATAATATTTGTTTGAGGAATTTTGTTGGAAAATTTGTAAAACTAATTGTGAAACACTTTGGTTAAGGAAAGATAATGTATTTAAGTTGTCCATTGAGATGCACCTCTTTTCCTAGAAGTCTCTACTCAAGAAACTTTCAACTTATTTCATTTTAAATTACCTCTTTAAAAAAATGTAAAATAATTTTTCATATGAAAATAATCAACAATGTGAATTTCAAATGAATTATGATTACTATCCACAGCAACCACATGATTCATATGGTTATCAATTGTTCTGCGGAAATATTTTGAAAACATTATTCACTCCCCCTCTAGTGTTTTCTTGTGTATTTCACTTAGGAGTCGAGATCAAAGACATTTTACATACTCCTTCCTCTTTTTTCCTTTCTCCTTCCATCCTTCGATACGCTTTTTACACTAGTGCAAAATGTTGTTTAACGTCACCCAGAAGACGTCAGTTTGTGGGTAACACGACGTATATGAGTGGACGGTGGCATTATCGTAAATAGCTTGGTAAACTAGACGTCGGTTTTAAGTTAAGGCGACGTCTATGATATTGTAGACGTCCCCACTACCGTAAACCGACATCTAATGGCCTGAGGTGAGAAGACAGTCCCGTGACGTCGGTGTTAAAGGGGGCCGACATCTACTGGGTTACAATTAATGCTCTTCACCTAATTCCCAGGCGCTTAGACATCACGTAGTGAAAAGGCAACGTCTAAGGCTTGTCTGGAAGGCATGAAGACAAAAAATTCTTCAATTTTGACGTCGGTGTGGAGGGGAAGCAATCTATGTGCTTGTAATTAATTATGTTCACCAAACTCGAGGCCCTTAGACGTCGGCTAGAAGGGCACCTACGTCTACTTTATCATAGACGTCGACGCCCCATCACAACTGTCGTGAACATCCCTGACAGGAAATCAAATGTCAATCAGTTCAGCTTCCTAGACGTCGGCTCCCCCCTAAACCGACATCTAATGGGTATTCAAAAAGTTAGTTTAAATGTTAACTTGGACGTCATATTAGTGAGATAACTGACGTCTAGGTGACTATAGACGTCGGTTTCTAGAGAAACCGACGCCCAATTTCATTTTAAAAAAACCGCAAACTCTTTGCGGCATTCAGTTTCTGATATCGTCTTCCTCTTCTCCTTTTTGTCTTGCGGCACCTCTCCTTTTTCTCGCTTGCGGCACCTCTTCTTTTTCTCTCTTACGGCATTCTATTGTTGTTTCTGATATCTTTATCGTCTTCCTCCTCTCCTTTTTCTCTCTTGCGGCATTGCATCCCAGGTGCGTGGTTTTTTTTTATGCTTACCGTTTAAACTTTGTTTAGTCTTTCATCGATTATCTTATGGTTCAACTGATTAAAATTTGCTTTCTTTGTGTTGTGTTTTAGTGCAATTTTATTCCTTTCTTAGGGTAACGTAGTAACACATTCTCCATTTGCTAGCTGCCTCCCAGAAAAAGCGGCGTCTTGTGAATTTTTTTTGGTCGTTTCAACCCAAAAACGACCCTGGGTTGCCTAGTTATCGTTTCACAGTGATTTTTCCCTCTTGCGGATGAAAATGGAACTAAGCAACAACCCAGGTTCGGTTTGGGGTTGAAACGACCCATAAGAAATTCAAAAGACGCAAGCTATTTTTGGGGGGAAACTAGTCAAAGGAGATTGTGCTACTAGGCTATCCAAAGACGGGAACAAAACTGCACTAAAACACAACCACTGGATTAGACGTCGGTTAATGCATACACCGACGTCTATAGTACCTTTTAGACGTCAGTTAGTGTCAATTCCGAAGTCTTTTGTGCCTCGTCGACGTCGGTTATTGCTCAGACCAATGTCTATATAATGTCTTTAGACGTCCAATTAGTCCTACTCTGACGTTTTGGTGACGTCAGACATGGCATTAACTGACATCACTATGGACGTCGGTTATATTCATGTCTGACGTCCCATTAACGTCACCGGAAATGACGTCGGTTGTTTTGTAGACGTTAAAAGCCCAAAATAACCGATGTTAATCAGCGTTTTTCTACTAATGTCAAGGACAACACTGTGGTGGAGTTTCACACTCCAAAGTGAACAATACTTTAGATATATGATGATTGACCTTAACAATGCCACTCCACGAATTTCAAACAAAAACAATACTACTTTTTATTAATTAATCATGTAAATTATTTTATATTCTTAATTTATAATCATATAACATGAAATAGTCTTATAAAGAAGAAAGTTTACTTAAAACTGACCATGTAGCAAACTTACAATTATAAATACAAAAAACAATACTTTTTAAGTAGCTGAAGGTCTAATTTTTCTCTCAATTTAAATAGAGTTTAAAAGGCTTTTATATTTTAGTTGTTTATACTATATTCTACATCGAAAATAAATATTTTTTTTTGAAAGCATTATTATACGTTAAATTGAAGACCATTTAATGAGAAATTGAATCTTGATTTATGATATGATGAAAAATTGTGTTTACTTTTCAACAACTTTGAGTGTGATTGAAACAAAACATTGGAAATGGTTTTGATTAGAAAAATAAACGTTATGTGTGTAGATCTAACTCTTGTTAACTAAAAGGTTTAATATCAGTTTTTCTCAATACTTTCAATTAGTTTCTTTAACTAAGTCTAATCTAACGTAAATCTAACACTAATCAAGTGATTATAACGTGCTACTTTAACCCGTAATTCTATTTTATTTTGATAATTTCTTAATTGTATTATATACACTATTAAACTTGCATACACTATCTATTCAAAATTTAATATATAATTATACTAATTTAATCAAAAGATTGCATCGGTTTAACCAAAATGTTATAGTTACTATAAAAAAATTGTTTTATTTATAAATTAAACTATAAAATATTTAGTCTTTTATATTTTATGAAAGTAGTGTAAAAACATCTTTTTTAACAAACATAAAGTAAAGTGTTTTTCATTTAACAAATGTAACAAAAGAAGTCCCAACTATAGTGTAACCTCAATACGTCATTTATTGGAATAATGATGTTTTACATATCTATCATAAAATATATAAACAAAGTATCTTATAATTTAGTTTAAGAACGAAATATAATTTTTTATTAGAGGTTGGAATCGAGATACATTTTTAACTCAGAACTTTAGAGTGCCGTGTGTCTCATAGTAAAAAAATTGAATTGTTTAACAAATAATTTCAACTATATTTATCCACACAAATATATTAATTAATTTTCATACTATCTCAGGATTAGTGATGATTAAGAAAGTTTAAAAACCTTTTTAATAATTATGTAATATTAATGTTACAATTAACATATTAATTCATATTAATTCGGACATAAATTTAACTAACAATTATTCTAATTTAATAAAAATATTAAATTTCTAAATTCCTTTAATTTACATGTGAAAATGTAAATTGATATACCCCACATAGAACTATATGTTTATCACTTTTCTGTAATGTAAAGTAAGATTCCCTCCTTTCAAAGAAATCCAATCCCATTTAAATAATACGTACCTTACGTGTACATGCGGAGATATGGTTGTGGATGTGGTTTCGTTTTTTCCTTTTTGGTTTGGGTTTGGGTTTGGTTTTAGTACCCGAATTCAAAATAATCCTCCAATTACCTCAATAAAAAAATATACTTTGAGATACATGATATTTTTATATTTATTTTATAATATCTTTTTCTACTTTTTTTTTTAAATTTTAAAAATGTATTATTTTAAAATTATTTTATCTTTATTAAATAGTAGTGTCAAAATGGATCATTTGGTCAGACCCACAATAGATTGATGGATAAACAAGTTGATTTACTAACTTACCTAATTACAATTTTTTTAAAATAAAAAACAATTAAAAACTCTCTATAATTCAAATTTAAACAAATTTGATTCTCAAATTTCACTTCGGGTGTTTAATTAGTTTTGAAAATAGAAAACTTAAATAATTTTTTCAAACAAAAAATAATAAATATTCTTTTTATAAAATTAAATTTAAATAAAATAAAATTCGGTAGGTGAATTGGTAGGCCAATCCGATTCACCACGAGTTCAACTTGGATGAACCGAGTTAAAATCTGACTCACATAAAAAACAATTTTTTCCAACCCAATTCGACGCAAACCCGTAATGAATCAGATTGATCCGGGAGTTGTGACCCTTTTTTATCCCTCATAATACCATATATAGTTTGACATGCAAAATTTGTACTTATACCTTCTATAGACATATCCATTAAAACCTATTAGCATTTTCTGAGTTTTTTTTTACCTATAATGATTCTATAATTAACATTTTAATTATTAGCAATAATTACTTTTAATAAATTTGTACAGCCATCTCACATCTATCTGTTTCATCATTTTCTCAAAATTATAAAAATTTATTTCGCTAATTACTGTTATTTTTGAAAATAAAATTGAAGCGAATTCTTAATTAAGAGGTTATTTTCCTTTAATTATTTAAAACAATATTAAATTAAATGCAATAAATATTTTTAATGGTGTAATTAAATGTTTTTGGTCATATATTAAACTTATATTAAAAACATTATAAAATACAGTTGTAATGAGTAATGTGAAAACTTTCAATCTTAATAAATGATTGTAATAAATAATTAAAATGGGCGTTTAAGAAATGAAATAATAAAATATATATAGAGAGAGAAAATAGAGTATAATGTATGTTATATATAAGAAGTATAGAGGTGGTAGTACAGAAAAGAAAGAGAGGAGTGAGGAAAAAAGGGTGAAAGAAACAAAGGGGGAAATAACAGGCTTAGCAGCAAAAGTAGCACCTCCCCAAAGCTTATCCCAGCGCCAGACACCACCCTCTTCCACCAGTTTCAGCCCACTGACTGTAACAGTAACACCAATGGGGGAGGTCTTAGTAATCCTTCTCTTCCTTTCTTTTTTCTATTCACTGTTGTGTTTTACACACATGTTCTGATTTTCTGTTTCTTTTGTGTTTTAGGAGGAAAAGAAACCAGAGGAACCAAAGGTGGAGGAAAAAAAGCCAGAAGAACCAGAAAAGAAACAAGAGAAGAAGAAGGAAGAAACAGCGGGAGAGAAAAAACCACAAGTGGTGGAGAAGGAACAAGTGACTCCTCCACCGCCACCGCCACCGCCCGAGATTGTGCTCAAAGTGTTCATGCATTGCGAGGGTTGCGCTCGCAAGGTTCGTCGCTCCCTCAAAGGATTCCCAGGTGGGTCCCACTTTTTTCACACAACATCCCCTTTTGATTCGTGGCATCATATCTGAACCCATTCGTGTGTGTTTGAGTTTAGGTGTCGAAGAAGTGCTCACCGACTGCAAATCTCACAACGTGGTTATCAAGGGAGAGAAAGCGGATCCTCTAAAGGTTTTGGAGAGAATACAGAGGAAGAGTCACAGAAAGGTGGAGCTTCTCTCTCCGATCCCGAAACCTCCAGAGGAGAAGAAGGTCCCGGAAGAAGAAAAACCAAAGCCCAAGGTCCAAGAGAAAGTACAAGAGGTTTGCTTCTTTCTGCACTGGCTACCTGTTTTACCCTATAATTCTCTTCATCGTTTATACATTATGCTTGCGATATGGGATTCTAACAAATTATGCCACTGTTTATCTTTTCCTTCGGCGCAGCCACCGATTGTGACGCTTCTGAAAATTCACATGCATTGCGAGGCTTGTTCACTGGAAATCAAGAAACGCATACAGAGAATGAAGGGTATGTCTGATTTAATTTTTCCTAAGCTTAGACCCATCAGCACGAGGTCTATTGGATTTAGCAGAAAACTACTTTGACTGGTTGAATCTGAATCACCCATGTGAAAGGGATTATTGCTATTATTGTTTCATTATTCCGTTTCATTAATTCCACTATCCCGGAACTTTAAATCGAATTAATTAAAATATTAAAGTCGTCAGATTTAGGTTGAAGTGATGCAGTTGTGGTAAAATTCTGTGCCTTTATAATCCGATTTAATGTTTATTGCAATTAGCGAATAACGAGCCCATCATTTAATTTGAGTAGCTTTGGTGTAACTATTAAAATTGTGCAGGAGTGGAATCAGCTGATCCCGATCTGAAGAACTCAGTGGTGAGTGTGAAGGGCGTGTACGATCCAGAGAAGTTGGTTGAGTACGTGTACAAGAGAACTGGGAAGCACGCAGTGATCGTGAAGCTGGAGGCAGAAAAGAAAGAGGAGAAGAAAGAAGAGAAGGTGGAGGAGGTGGAGAAAAAGGAGGAGGTTGAAAAAGACAAGACTGGTGAAGGAGAAGAAAACAAGGAAAAGAAAGAGGAAGAAGAAGCAAAAGTTGAGACCAAGGCAGAGGAAGCAGACAAGGTTGTTCCAGATGTGAAGATTAATGAATACTTCCATAACCCACCAAGCTATGGCATGGAGGTGTATGCATATCCTGCACACCCTGTATACCCTGCATACCCTGCTTATTTCCATGCCTACCCTCCCCAGATATTCAGCGATGAGAACCCAAATGCCTGCACTGTCATGTAAAAACCGAATGGGTCAAGGGTGAAATCGGAAAATTGTCATGTATGGGTGGCTGATAATATAGATTATACCCTTTCCTGTGTTACTTATGCGCTGTTGTACTATTCCTGCTGAAAGTACACTGTATGCATAAACTATAGAATTTTCAATTTTGTAAGACTTTTTTGCTTTATGTTTAAGTAGAATATACTATATTACTTAAAAGATCAGAAAAATAAAATTAAGTATTATTAGTAACTGCAAGTTTAAGCTTCAAAATAAAATGAAAATATTTAAAAAAGAAACTCTATTTTTATCACATTTTATTTCTTTTAAGTTTTTTTCGTCTTTAAGCAGTATATTATTAAATGTATTTCTTCATAATTGGTATATAATATTAACAATAACTTTTCAACATCTTTGATTAAGGAGATACATTCAGAAGATAATCATTAAATAATCTTTACTAAATTTAACGGTATTAGTCTAATATATATCTTCATACTCAGAAATCTTGTTTTTTCTTTTCTAAAATGTTATAAATGTTTGTAAAAGAATGTCAAAATATAGGTAATATCTTGAATATTTGAGAATGGAAAATCTATTTATAAATACGAAATATTTATACTCTTGTTTTATTCTTTGTAAAATTTATTTCGAAATAGAGTAAATTATGATTTTAGTTCTTAAATCTAGATTCGTAACATGTTATACACATTTTATAAGATGAAATAACACATTTTTAAATGAAATTTGAGTTTAAGATGAAATTTGAGTTGTTTATGGCACGTTATAACTTAATTATTAACTTGAATTACTGTTTAATCTTAACAAAAGTAATGTCATTAGCTTAAATATATTTACTTATAAAATTTAATGATAAAAATGTATCAAAATTTATAATATATGAATCAATTTTATCTTTATATTCAAGAACTAAATATATTTAACTTTTATTATAAGAATTATTTTTTTTATAAAATATTTCTAAAACATTTATACTAAATATAATTTTTACCTTATCAACTTCGATTTCTTTAAAATTAAAAGAAAAAAAAAAATCTCATACAACACCTGTATAACGAGCAATGAATAAAAGAGTATGGATAACCTGCTGCATTTGATTACATATTCACACATTTAATTTAATTTAATTTATCTGTAACTATTAAATGAACAACACGAATACATAAAAGGTTAATTTATTGAAATAAAATATATGATTTGTTCAATTTCCTCGTAATAATGACTCTAAATTATTAAGTGGGTGAATGTATAGTAAAACAATTATAGAGAATCTTGATCCGTATAAGACATAGCAACAATAGGGCGGAGGATGGCCAGCCAACATCTTTATAATTTTGCTTTCCGTCAAAGTAGAAAAAGAAAATACGTACAAAGAAAAATAAAAGTTAAAAACAAAAAAAACAAGTAATAATATGAAAGTATATAAAATTATGAATAATAATGAAACATGATTTTACTACTTGAAAAAACAAATCATGAACTTTGTAACATGACTAAGAATATGATAACCACTTATTATAAAGAAGATCTAACTAATAAACTGATCAAAATAAGTATTTGATTATATATTAAATGAATTTTTCACTGTTGAGTTTTAACTAAATTTGAAAGAAAGAGATTATAGTAAAAACAAATAAATAGTAAGAACAATGAAGCAGAAGGAACAATTTTCCAAAAAGAAAAACATAATGATATTTATTATTTAGTCATAATTTTCAGGGAAGAAGACCTAAATGGATTAGTATTGTAGAAGAAGGAAACAAAGAAAAGTGGTTGAGAAGGAGATATAATGATAGAATAATCATATAATAGTATATTTAGCTCACTGCAACATACCTTCCGTCTTAGAATTTGGCCATTCCAATTTGAAAAAAGCTCCCAAATTTTTAGGAAGTTTTCACTAAACTCAGTGGATAGATTGGTAGCATTACACACAGACTTCTCTCTCACTCTTATACTCTCATAGTTAACGCCAGGAAGAAGATACATCATCACGCATACATTACATTGCAAAAGGACAAAAGCTTCAGTCATGATGTGTAGCCTCCCTTCTTAATAGTATTATCTTTTTTGTTGTCCTTTCAAACCAAACCAATCGAATTTACAGGGATCCAGATTGCACTCTTTTTTAATATCACTTTCATGCCGTACCCATTCATTCCGAAAAAAGCACTTGAAAGCAAAGGTGAGCCCTCTGCCAAGTCAGTTTGAAAGACACCCTCCAAGACCCTGCCCCACTCATCCTCAACCACAATGCTAGGTGCTAAGGAAATCCATCTCCTTAGCTAACTTAATGGATAAAGATGTGTTTATATACACATATACACATACACAATGATTCTCCATATTTGATAACATACTGTTTGCTTTAGGCAAGTCTTCACGAATTTATTTTTGGTATCACTTCAAAAAAGTCTCTTATCAATAAAAGTATCTTATGTGTATAAATTCATGTTCATCTCTTATCTTTTCTGATTTGAGACTTTGTTTATATCCAACCAAACCTTACCTTACAAGTTGATTTTGTGTTGTTGAATTAAACTTAAAGTGTATCAGAGTTAAGTTAAAACGTAAGACCAATTTATAATTTATAAATACATGTAAATCTCGTCTTACAAGTCAGTTTTATGGATTGACCTAGGTTTAAAGTCTACGTTTTTCATGATTTTAATTATACTCATTTTTGTTTGGTATTCATTAAGGGAAAATAATTCCAACCAATATCAAAGTTATGTATTATGATATTTTTCTGTATTCTAGACTTAAATTACACTATTTTAGATCTTCTATAAGTGATTTTATGTAAATATTTATAGGAAAAAAAAACTTGGTCTATAAATTCAGGATTGATTTCAAGTACCATTTCTTCAATTAGGTGATCATGGTCATATAGCAAAGATCTCCTCCCACTGGAGTTAACTAAGAAAACCACATACCTCCCAGGGAAGTTAACCCATTTCGAACCATGTAATAAGGAATTACATACGCTGTTCCTTTAGAAGATGATCTCAGAGATTATATCATTTGCCATCAAACCTTGATTAGGCTTAAAATTGTAGGTTAGACAATTGAAAAGAAAAACATTATCTGGGAACCATAAGGAAATGACCACGGGACAACCAAGTAAAGATTCAACAATGGAAACACAGACCAAGTACAGGTTCAACCAATCTATCCAAGAAACTAGTATTATAAAGAAAAAATTGAACATTAGGTTGGAACAATTGAAGAATAAATATCCAAACTACGTAAACTGGGAAAATCAATATGCAACTTGTTGGTAAAACAGAAAAGTTAAATGGCATGGAATACAATGCAGCAATAAGGTGTGTCTCCGATTTTTTTTCCTCTCCAAAATCTAAACAAATATTTGATATTTCCTATGCCTATTAATTTCTATCTTTCATAAATGTTAATTTTGGTTGACATGAAATATACTTATTAGACTAAAGATAAAATAAATTTATACATACTAGAAGTAAATCTCAATTTATAAACTAGGTTTATAATTTTTAATTAATTTAATGTCTATTTTTAAAATGATATCATAATTATCTAAAGTCTATTATAATGAGATTTATTTTTTGTTCAATCTATAGTATTATCAGTTAATAGATCATTGTTAGATTATCCATTAATGTTTAATTCTATGTATATATATTTATATGATGTGATGTGTTAGATATCTTACATTAATTAGAAATAAGATGAACTATAAATAAAATTTCAATTTACAAACTAATTTTGTAATGTTAAATTAAATTCTTAAAAGTCATAAATATTATGAAAATAAAATTAATAAATCATTTCTTTTTCATATTAAATGAAGACATAATTAATCTTAAAAAAATTAATAAATCATCGCTTCCTTCTTATTATAGGAAGACAAATTTAATTTTTTATTTTGAAAATAATGTATTAAAATAAACAACTTTTCTAACCTTAGTAAACTTGCCAACCAAATTTCATTGTATATTGAAACATAGTCTTCTTCTTTATTGTTTTTATCATTTAATAATAGTTTTCATATAACAATAAATGATAAATATTTTAGGTGTATGAGATGATAAATACATAATAATAAAAGAAAAGCATAATAAACATATCAGGTAAGAAATATAAAAATTTAAAATACTTGCCATATACAATTGCACCATTTATGTTAATTACATGCACAATCAACTTGATGGGGCTAATTAATAGAAAACTATTTTCACTTAATCAATACAAAATCTATATATCAATATTTACACATGCATTATATGATAACCGAATTATTCAACCGGCCTAATATATGATACATTATAATTATGGGAGAAGTGGTGAATCTGAATGAAGCAAACGGTCATTTTCAAATCATAAATTAGGATTCGAATGGTTCGAAATCTACCGTTTGAATGAATTAAAAACATATAGCACTACAAATAGTTTACAAAACTATTTATGGAAAGAAAAAAAGTGTACTTCAAATGGATCTGTGTGTTTGAATGATGTTCCTCAAATTAAAAATACACCACACATCTATGGTATCCTATGGCACTATATATAAATAAAATTTTAACCAACTTAAAAAAAAGAAAAAATAAACCATAAAAAAACAAAACAAATCAAATGATAAGAATTTCATGTCACAACACCCATTTATTTTTGTTTTACTTCTTTGAAGGGCTTACGTTTCTCCATTACTTAGTATGAACTCATAAAACCCAGGTATGTTAATTAAGTTAAATGGAAATACATCTTACAAAGTAAAATCGTATAATGAACACTTATCCAAACCAATTTTCAAATTTTGTCACTTGATTCAAATGAGAGTAAAAAGGTGCGATAAGATAATGTTCTACACAGCCTATCAATCATTTTTCACTTGTGCTTGTGTAATTAAGTAATTAGTCAAAAGTAATATAATATAATATAATATTAATTTCACAAGATAATATTAGTTATTCATTGTCACATTCCTTCTTTTACGAGGTTAAAAGGTCATGCCAAAAAGTGTAAAGAGAGAATCAAACTAGCATGAATTGGAAAAACTAGGAAATTGGCGGGTAAAAGAATTAATTGCTTGATTAAGAAAAAAAAACGTGTTTTATTTGTTGTTGTTGGCTTTGTAAGAGATTTGTAGTTACTAATGAGTTTTTTTTTTTTTTATTGTTCAACATAAATATAAATATGAGGTATTAAATTTGTTTATTTTATGTACGGCTTACTTTTGTTATATATTATGACTTATGACATTTTTAACTTAAAGTTTAATTTTTAATTTTATAAATTTATGTTTTTCATTTTTTATTATTTTTTCATATATTTTATTACAATATTTATAAGAAATTAAAATAATAGTATAATTTTGGAGTTTTGGAATTAATTTGGGAACAAGTGTGATCTTCTTGGGGATTCTTATAAATTGGCTAATTGGTTCCTCTTCTTGTTTTGTTTTTGTAAATATGTGTGCATCTTGTCTCTTACAGTTGTATTCTAAAAAGAGAGAAAAGGAAAGAGACTAGACAAGAAAACAAAGAAAAGTTACAAACAAAATGAGAAAAATAAAAAAATTTGAATAGTGGAGTAAGGAAGAAGATTGAATTAGATGTTTTGGGTGTGATTTGATTGTATTTTCATTTGTTCTCCATTGTTCCTCTATTCTTTTTGGTTTATAGCTTCTTATCCATATTTTATCCTCCCTTGTCCTTGGCCTCATTATAATCACAAAAAGATCTTTTTGTTTGAACATGCATATGTTTTGAGTGTTGATATTAGAGGCTTGTCAAGTCTGTTTGTTGCTTGCTTACTTGAATGCATTGAGTTGACATTGTTTAGCCTAAACACTTGAGAGAAACAATGATAGTGCATTTGTGAGGTTTTGTTGCTTTTGATTCACCTCTTGAGCTGATTGATTATTTTGTCATGTATTGAATTGTTTGGATGATCTCCATGAGTATCTGGTTTCTCTTATTATTTTTGTGTTGGATTGTCTACTCCTTTTCTTTTCCCATATTCAATGAGAATTGTGTAAATCTGTTTTGGTGTCTTGTGTATCTTTTTAGTTTTGTGTCATTGACAAAAACACTCTAAAAAGATTAAAAATTATAACACCAAAGAAAACACAAACAATGTTAACTGTTGTTGCTCTAAAAAGGTAAGATCACAAAAAATGTTTACTCAATCTAAACGATGCCATGATCTAAACTATTACTTTGCCCAACGATAAAGTCTTTACTAAACGCTTGGTATCTTTAGAAGAAAAGCTAAATTGTTAACGCTACCTTAACAGGAGAAAATGAAAAAAACACTTTGTTGTTCTCAGGAAGCATAAAGGTACTTGTATAAAGATCGATTCTCGTTAACAACACTAGAAATTGTTATTTAAACACAACGACTGCACCTAATTTAAAACTGTGAGCACGACAACACTACGATTCACAATCATAGCTAGGTCCTAATTTCAATTACAGAGAAACAAAAATCGTAAACACAAACTTGCTGGTAATCGAAGAGTGCAACTACTAAAATTAAAATCTAGAAAATGAAAAATTCGAGATTAAAAACAAAGTTAGGTTTTGATTTTGCATAGAAGACGAAAACAGACCAAGAATTTGGATCTTAGAATTGAGTTATCCTATTGCATAAAGAGAAATTGATCGTTTAATTGGTACAAAACCCTAAAGGAATCAAGGAACTCTAAAATGGACCGATTGATCGGTGGAAAAGGGGTTTTAAACGGTGGAAAGAGATTATAATTGGTAGAATGTGATTATAATCGGTGGAAGATGTAGATCAAAGGTGAAATGGTGTTTAAATGAAGTTTCAATCGGTCAAAGATGAGGAAATGAGGAAATGCACACTAGTACAAAAATAATATTTTATGACGTACAAAAACGAACTATGACGTACATAGTTTTGTACGTTATAATAGGTCTACACTTTTATAGAAGTTCATATTCTCTACGTTTTGTAGAAGTTCCAAAATATCTACGGGAAAGGACAAATAGTTGTTGTTATTAGCACAGAAAAGTTTCAACATTGCAAGTTATAGATAAACCACATATGAATGAAATCAGGCAGTCTCACTCTCTTGTCTTCTCGGATAGACCCACTGCTGACAATTCTTTGATCCAATGGGGCAATAATGTTTTGGGAGCTACAACCAATGCCTTTCTTATTAAACGAGAATGAAACAGTCTAGCTAAAAAGCCACAGATCTGAAAGAACTATCCAGTATTAGCAATCATATAACAGCTATTGCAAAATACAATTTCCTTACCTGCATTGTTTTCCCCAAACCCATATCATCCCCCAAGATTCCCCTTTTCCCAGATTATGCAAAGACCAGAGCCACGTCAACCCCTCCCACTGATGTGGATACAACATTTTCGCAATTTTAGCAGGCAACTTAAAGGTTGACCTAGGTCCAGTCAAAGTTATTGAACCATCATTCTCTGACACAAAATTATCCATAACTTGAACCGAATCGTCTGAATCATAAAATGGACTGATTTTAGAAACTGTGTCATAATATGTTCAGATGACGTAAATTTTTGCTACGTCATAAAATATGTAGACCTATTATAATGTACAAAACTATGTACGTCATAGCTCGTTTTTGTATGTCATAGAATATGATTTTTGTACTAGTGCAGGAGAAATCTTAACCTGAAGGTGAGGAAGATGCTCTGTGATGGTGAAGGATGAGCTCTCAAGCCATTCAAATATCAAGGAAGACGACGCGCATAATGAGAAATGTTGTCTGATGTGCGAGAGAGAAAATAAGGCAAAGAAAATGTGAATGTTGCTTCGTGAGTGAGTGAATGTGAGATAGAAGATGTGACAAAAAGCTTACCCAACCACCGATGACCAAACAGAGAACAATGGCAATCAGAATGAATTTTTGCATAGAAGAGAAAGAATTCGAAAAAAAAAATGGAATATGTAAATAGTTCATACCTGCTATAATATTTAACCGATATAGACTAATAATTTATACCTGTTCTAGAGTTAACAGGTATAAAAAAAGATTTTCTATACCTGCTTGGATTGCAATCGATATAAAATTTGTATTTTATTACCATATTGCCATCGCACCACTTTTTATACATGTTTTTATTGTAACTGGTATAAAAAAAATTTCATATTTACTAAATTGCCACCGCGTCACTTTTTATAACTGATGAATTTTAACAGGTATAAAAAGTCGCTATAAAAAGTATATTTTGTACTAGTGTATCCACTTTATTAAGGACAACTTTGAAAGGTAATCTTAAATCTTTTCATGAGTATTTTCCCTATATTGAGTTTGCTTACAAGAGAGTAGTTCATAGGACTATTAAGATATCTCCTTTTATATTGAGTTTACTTATAATAGAGTAGTTCGTAGGACTATTAAGATATCTCTTCTTGAGGCTAAATATGGTTTTAATTCACTCACACCTTTGGATTTTATGCCTCTTCCTACTTCTTTTGATTTCATTCATAAACAAGTGGTATCCAAATCACAATTCATTAAAGATCTCAATGAGAAGATTAAAACACAAATTCAACAAACAAAGAGATATACAAAATAAAACAATAAGGGAAAGAGAGAGATAATGTTCAATGAAGGGGATTTAGTTTGGCTTCATTTAATAAAAGATAGATTTCTCAAACAAAGAAAGTTCAAACTTAGCCCTAAAGGAGATAGCCCTTTCCAAAATTTTAGGAAGGTCAGCAATAATCCCTAACAGTTAGACCTTCACAAAGATTATGGAGTTCATGCTACCGACAATATTGTGGATCTTCATCCTCTTTCAGAAGATTCTGATGATAAGGAAGATCTCCCAAATTTGAGGTCAAATCCTTTTCAAAGAGGAGGAAATGATGACTTAGATCCAAGCCAAGAACCAAGTCAAAGACCTATCACACACAACATGATGAGAAGAATCCAAGAAGGGATGGAAGATACATCAAAAAAAGGTGATAAGAAGCATTTCTTCACTTGAAAGAAAATGGGCTCGCCCTGTGGACCATTAAGCTCGCTTAGCACATCCACGCCTAGCCCAAACCCCCTCATGCCTAGTGCTCGCGGCCAACATTGCACCCACGCCCTCAAACTTTTTTTTACATGCTTAATGCATGTAAAACATGACTTTATACATGTCACTTGATCCATGTAACATGCATGATCATCAAAGGCAACTTCAATTGATGGGAAAGGGTTGAATGCGCCTATAAATTCCTCCCCTTTTGTAATGTTACTTTAAGTATTATAGAGAAATATTGTTGAGATGACTCCAACTCTTTCCCCTTGTTCTTAGTCACCAGCCAAAGAGAGATTCGAACCTCCTCTAGTCTATTTCCTTAGCTAGGATCTCTAGCTTGCACCGAAACACACTCACACCACATTAAACACTTTAATCCGAGCCACTTTCCCTCACATATAAACTATGAACGTGTAGCGTAGTATCAACAACATACAACAAAAAACAATAAAAAACAACAACAACAAACAACAAACAAGTTCAACAAAACAACAACAAAAAAACAACTTCAACAAATTAGTTTCTCAAAACGAAAATGAAAACTAACCTTCAAAAGGTGGGTTCGTTAGAATAAAGTGTTGCCACCCGTGGGAGAGAAAGCATAATGCGCCTATGAAAGACAAGAACACGAAAACAATCGATCAAAATAAAAGAAAATCATACCTAAAGTAGTTAATCAACATGCATTTGTATCAAAGGAAAGAAAGATTACATGTGATGGTCGTTAAACTTCGTTCGAGAAAAGTTTAAGCAAAGAAGAGGGTCTCGCACTCAAATTTTTATTAATCTTACTAACCTTTTGATGTCTAACTATAGGACATTCGACATTTTATAACCTTTTGATGTCTAATTCTAGGACATTCTATGTCATACGTAAGTAAATTTTCACCTTCGCACTAAACATTTTCACATAAACTTACCCAATAGGACGTCAGACCTCTCAATATTTGACGTCTTATAACAAATTAACGTTGAATTACAATTCTAAACAATGTCTAATAATTGTATTTATTTACAAAAATGTCACTGGTCATTTTTAACGTTGGCTATTAAGTGGTTGGACATTGAACGTGTGACGTTATGCGTTGCTTTTATACTAATGTATAAGTCTTAGAAACCAATGATATCATTCAAGTTACACATATCCTAAGAAGTATATTGTTATAATTTAAAATCCACAACTCCATATGAAAAATAATGAATCTCCTCCAAGTTAAAAGAACAATAATATAAAATCTAAAATACCTTCTACTATAGGTTAACATACTAAACGAGAAAAGAAAATTCATTAGTGCAAAAAGGGATTTCCACAACATCAAACAATGACAATTAAAAAACTAATGTCACGAAAAAAACGGTGATATTTTTGGCAACTTTTGCGAACATTTTAACCATGGTTGTCTAAATAATCATCATTAAAAGTGAGACAAATGATAAATAATGTCGATTATATAGAAAACTGTTGTTAAAAGTGCAGTACTTTAAAAAAAAGAAGAAGCATGAGCTTATTTTTCTGGCGTAAATTTCATTTGGGCATTTTGTTTTCCCCTTACACATTTTTTTTCTCTTCCTCTACATTTTCATAGTCGCCACCATCACTAGTGATGAACCTCTGCAAGCCGCTGCTAGTCGTGAACTGCTCCACCAATAAAAAATCGCTCCTCAGTCGTAAAGCTTTGAACCGGTTCTAAATCGCTCTATGTAAACCTATACTAGTTGTGAGATCTTGTTGTGCGTCACGAGTCTTTGCTGCACTGTATAGTAAAACCCACTCCTTCATAAATCTCTCCATAATGTTTCAAGAGACTCTTCCGCAAAGCTCTTTAACGATTGCTCTTACCATTTTGTCTGAACTTTTAATGATGATTGAAAGACCGTTCTCACATATCTATTTTAACTGTCGTCGAAAGTCCAATCTACAGTAATGATTAGTATAGATTGAGAAATCGGTTTCTTGACTTGCTTCACTATGTTCTTTATTTTGTTTCCTAAAAAAAATGTTATTTACAAGAATTAAAGGGCAATAAAATTATTTAAGAAACGAATAGAAAAAATAAAGTCTAATATGGTAAATGTTGAACAAAGTGCTTAAACTATATAGGGACAAATCCACGGCAGTGAAACCATAAAACTTTATAAAAACTTGGAAAGTGTACCAATTGATGTAATATAGTTGATAAATCAAGTCACATCTACATGAATTTGCATTGGTTCAGATAGTTTGAACATCTACTAGTAAAGACTAATGAGCTTTGACTAAAAGATTGATATTAATAAACTAACTACAAACAAGGTAAGCACATTTTCGTAACTTTTTCAAAGAATTTGTCAGTATATAAAGTTGTTGATGATAAAATAAAGAGATAATTGAGGTTGCATTTCATAAAGTCAACTTAATAACCATTAAAATTTCAAAAGAGTTTATTTCACAATCTTCCATTCAAAAGCTCACTTTACTCAAATCCTAACTCCTTTGTCATTATATCCTAAACCTTGAAAAATGTCTAATTCTATATTTTTTTAACAAAAGATTTGCAGAAAGAAAACTTAAGCAAAAATGAGAAAAACACCAAATATTACGTCTCATATGGAATCTCTTGATTTTTCAACTTTAGGTTTATAGAAATATTTTCCAAAATGAAACTCATACAAAAATGAATGATCAAATAAAAAAAACAAAAGAAAGTGTAGAAAATAAAATAATAAAAATAAATTATAAATTGAAATGCAAAGAAACTACATAGAGCACGAAGATTAAGTACTCCAAATCATTCGGGACACAAATCTAATAAGAAGGTAAAACTTAGAAGTTTAAAATGTTTTTCAATGCTTGCCATTATCAACCCTATAACGTGTAACATTTCTTCTCATAGAAGTAATATTTATTTTGTTTTATGTACATACATAATTGTTCTTTTTAACAAATTTGACACCTAATTGACAAAAACAATTACAACACTAGGAGTTTTCAAAAGGTTCTATTATGTGACATCATCATCTTGTTAAATCTTCTTCTTCAACAAATTTATATCTTGTTGATAACAAAGTTACATGATTGGTTTGGAGTTTCAAAGATTTCATTATGCGATATCATGATCTTATTGAGTAAATTCAAAAATTTTAATTATCTTTTCACGGACTGATTGAGTAAACTCTTTACTGAAAAAGACTTCCCACTAATTAATTTCTTATTCTCAAGTTTTAATGTTTCTATTTATATAAAACAATGGAAAAAAAGAATAATAACATAATTATGAATATAAATGATTTTAACTATTATAATATAATAACGCATAAAATAAAGTTCATTATACAAATATAAATAAAAAATAGAAAAATATAATATTACAAGCAATTATCATATTTATAATTTTATAAGGACCTCACATATCTTTAAATATAATATATAATTAATTTTAAAAAATAAAGTCATTAAGGGATTCAGAAAGGTGAATATTTAAATATTAGATAAACTAAAACTGATTTGCTACTTTCCATTTCCTTTTTCATGAACCATACTGATTTATATAAATTCATTGAAATTGACCAATGGTAATAATACTTCAAATCTCAATGAAAAATAAATATAATTTATGTAACTTACATCATATTAAAGAAGTCTTTGATGTCTCCCAATATTTTTTATAACAATTTTCTTAATTTATAAAATAAAAAACCCACACGCATGTTTAATATATACCTTACCAAATATACTATATTATGTTAAATCCTTTATAATTTATATTCCTAAACATTTACTACTTATTATTTTTAACTTTTAAGTAAAAGATATTCAAGAAATACAAACTTCTATAAAAATATCTTTAATTTTTTTATCATTTTATTTAAAGTTAGGTTAAAACCATTTAGGCGTCTCTATTTTTGTAAGGTATTCCCAATTTGGTCCTTTTTTTTAAACCTTCCCAATTGAGTCCTTATAAGTGCTAATTTCAAACAAATTAACCCATGCCGTTAAAAATCGTTAACAGTGTTAAAATTGTGCAGAAGTGAGTAGATGACATGGTTAAAATTCTCCTTTTCAGGTGTTAAAATTGTGCAGAGGAGAATGGGAAAAATTTGAACACATCTGCACAATTTTAACACCTCAAAAGGAGAATTTTAATCACGTCATCTATCCACCTCTGCACAATTTTAACATCGTTAACTATCTTTAACGGCAAGAGCTAATTTGTTTGAAATTAGCACTTATAAGAACTCAATTGGAAAGATTTAAAAAAAAGACCAAATTAAAAATACCTTATAAAAATAAGAACGTCTAAATGATTTTTAATAAAAGTATAAAATGTGATTAAAAAAGGAAAAAATAATTATTATTTAAAAAATTAGAAATACTTATTTTAAAATAGAAAAAGTGTAGTATTAAAATGTGTGTCCGCCTTTAGCCCCATGTCATGTAGTGTCATTATTTCTCTGCAGTTTGCTTTGCAATTCGCGAATCTAAATATCAACATGGAAAAGCACCTACAAAAACAGTGCTTTTTCTGGCTCTGCTTAACATGCATTTGGATCCTTCACTTCCTTTTGGACCATCTCTCTCTATTACTCCAACGACCTAACAACTCTTTCTTCACCTCAGCTACCTAACCGAGCCTATCTCTGTCTCCTATTTTAATGATTGATTTAACATATGATATTTTCAATCCACAACTAATAATATTATAGAATATATTTTTAACTTAAATGTGAATTTTAGATAAATGATTTTACTTTATTACAGAAAATAAGATATAAGATAATATTAATATTTATTTTTAATTTATATAAAATAAATCATTGAGTTGTGTTTCATCGTCATAAGAAAATTGTCAACAGGATTGCCATGTAGGTTAATCATGTCTGTCAACGTGTATTAGATCATTGGATGACTCAAATCTTGAGTTTCACTGTTATTTTCAAGATTCGATCTCTGATACATCTTAATTTCATCATGATTTCTGATTTGAGAGCTGTCTTTTGTGCTTTGATGGGAATATAGTGTCTATGGCCAATGTAGAGTACTAGTCATCAAATATTAAAATTTAAAATTAGAACAAGTTTGATTCTTTTTTGCAGAGAGAAGATGGAGAAAACATTACAAAAAAAAGGATCTTTCATTTGAAATGTTTTGATAAATTGTAACAAATAATAATTTTATATAATCCATTAGCATAACACTTTTTACATTTCTCTCTTTTTCTTTTCCGTTTAAATAATATATTCTCTGAGAGAAATCCAAATTACAATAAGGTCTTACATTTATTAAGGCTGTGGATTAAAACATTTCCCCAATATTCTCATTTAGTTGAAGTTCACCAAACATTCAAAGAGAGCCCACGCTCGTGCACACCGTGCACACATATATATAATTCATATTCATCCACAAAATATAAATGTTTGTAGTCACACATTAGAAAAATAAACTTATATTTCAATTAAATAAAATCACATGAGAATCATATCTAAGTTTTCTCTCTTTTCAATTTACTTTTCACTTACCTCTCAAATCAAAGTAATGTCCTTCAAAAAATTTCATCAAGAATTTGATTTTATTTTATTAAGGATGTATGAATGAATGGAATTGGTTTACTATATAAAAAATGTTAGTGCTTTTAAAACACAGAATAAGGATTCAAAATATTCGTTATTTTGAAAATATCACATACACTATTCCATGATTTTCACTATCCACTTTCAATAAGAAAAAAAAAATCTATTTTTAACTAATATCAAACAAACTATTAGCAAAAATCTGAGATGAACTCACATAAATTAACTAACTAAGAAACAAACTAACAATTATGAACATGTTGAGAAGTAACAGGAATCTCACAGAACATGAATAGCTGGCTTCATGCATCCCAATTCGCACTTTAAAAGAGAGAAAATAGAGACAAAAACATTTGTGCAGGGGAGGAAGAGACACTCAGTATGCTACCGAACTGTCCAGTTTGTAATAAATGAACACAATGTGTGTGGACAAATTAATTAAGGGTGTCACGTGCTTGTTTTGTGGACCCTTATCAATGTTTATGTTTCGCTTGCAAAACTATATATGGTCCTCACTTGATCGAATCAAAGAAAAAGTTGTTTTTGATCAAATCAATGAGAAAAGTCGTTTTCTCTTCATTGTTCTTTTTTTTTTTTTGTTTTTCAATGCACTGATCTCAGTCGGATGCTTAATGTGATAATTCACATGTTTGTGAGAAGAGATCAATTAGATAAAACTCATCCAAAGATACATCAAGATGTTCTCTATTACAAAGTAGCAAAGTTGATTGTGGCTCACATTTTCTTGTGTTTTTTATCATATATTGTAAAACTTTATACAACTTTAAAAATGTTTTTCTTTTTTTGTTAAATCTCTTTGTTTTAACATGTAGTATATGCTTTAAAATTGACTTATTATTGAATTACATATATATACAATAGTCTAAATAATCTAATTAATATACATAATAAGAGAACTAATATAAACTATTTTTATTAAAATTAATTAAATGCATAATATTTTTAGCATGATATAGATTTATTTATTTTCTTCCACATGTTGTATGTATTCACTATGGGGTATTATATTTCACAACTTACACATGTGTTGCTTTGTTTATGTTTAGGTGAGTATACTTTTGTATTGCACGATATTGTACTTAAGTATCTAGTCTCATATAGTTAGATTTTGTTATTGATTAAAATGTTAAATTTTAAATTATGCTAGATTTTATACTTATGTTTTGTACAACTTTTTAATATTATATATATATATATATATATATATATATATATATATATATATATATATATATATATATATATATTTTTATATAAGTGTGTGCGTGTAATAATTTATGTATTAATTATTATTATTATTATTAAATTATTTGTTTTACATAAACATTTATAAAATATAGAAAAATCATACTTGATTTCTTATATTTTAATAGATAGACGCAATTAACTAATATTTTATCTCAATTAATACTTAATTTTTTATTTTAATAAATTATTTAACTTTGGATATCCTTATTTTAATCTTAATGGTATAAACTTCCACTTACATTCATTCCGAATGTTTTCTTTTAAACACACTAGCTCAAGCTTTTGTTTGAGTACTTGTAACATTATTTCAACCAATTTGCATAGTTTTAATTTTACAGCATTTGGTATCATTGTTTATATGAAGAGTGAATTGTGATTTACTAATAAAAGAACTTTTTTTAAAATTAATTTATATAATCATAAATAAAAATAAATCAACATTGAAATTCAAATACAATTAAAAGTATAGCTATTTTTGGAGTTATAGCTATTTAATCATGACCATAACTCCCTGCCCTCTTGTGAGGAGCTTCATTTTGTTTAGTTTCAGCTTATCTTTGTGTACTTTTATCTTTTTTATTCTAAAATTCATTTGTATATATATTTTGACTATCCCAATTGATTCCTAAACTATTCTAAATGAATTGTTAAATTAAGTTTTTAATTATGTTTATCTATTTATGCTGATTAAATAAATTATTTTCAATATCTTATAATAGGGAATTGTAATTTATTTAAAGATGAAATAGCTGGGATCTGTGTTCATCATAGTAAACTGCTAAATGGAGATGTGTGAACATTTTTTATGACAGCACACTTCGCAAGGATAATTTTGTTTGTGTTGTTAATATATATATATATATATATATATATATATATATATATATATATATATATATATATATATATATATAGAGAGAGAGAGAGAGAGAGAGAGAGAGAGAGAGAGAGATAGATAAATATTTTAATAAATATGTTATTAATTATTTAATTTTGTTATAAAAATTTCTTACAAAACTTTCTTAATAACATATTAACTATGTGAAAATTATAGAGTACAATTTGTAATTAAAAAGTTATCCTTATATTAAAATTTTGAAAACTTTAGAATTAAATTAAGACATTGTGTAAAGATATACTAAAATTGATTTTAATTAGTACAAAATTTTATCATATGAACTATTTTCACGTATAAGACTGAAACAAATGGCTAAACATAATTATTTATTTTATCATTTATAGATATGAATTATTTTCACATTTATTTATGCTTAGCCATTTATTATGAACATACCCACATAGAGAATTGTAATTTATTTACTTTTAAAGATGAAACAATTATGGGTATGTTTATTTTGAGGTAATATAGTGTTAACTTTAAATTTTGGATTCTTTTGAACACTTTTTATTGTATTATTTTTTGGTTTGTGTTATAAGAAATAAGTTGGATGATTAATTTGATTTAAAAAAAAATGATTTCACTACATTTTTTTACACTCAGGAGTGTTACAGATCAAGGGATCGACCATAATGTTTTGAGCTTTTTGGATGTCTTCTCAAGATATAACTTGATTTCCATGGCTGAAGTCAACATACTGAAGGCAACCTTTATTATAGAGGAGGTCAACTACTTGTTCGAGATCATGCCTTTTGACCTAAAAGGTGTTGAAGCTATATATCAAAAGCTTATGGATAGTGTATTCAAACATTTACTCGGTAAATGCATTGTAGTGTATACAAACGATATAGTGATAAAGTCCTCCAAGCTCGGTTCAACAATCGTTAGACCTGTTCAAAGTACTCTCAGTCCTACGATTGTATAACTTACGGTTAAACCAAAAGAAATGTTTGTTTGGGGAAGATGACGACAAGTTATTATGATTCCTGCTTATGTAGAAAGGGATAAAGGTGAACCCTAAGAAATGCCAAATAGTCATTGACATGAAGAGCACACAAAATGTTAAAGAGGTGCAACAATTCATTGTGAGGTTGACAACTATTTCTCGACTCCTTCCTCAGTTAACTGACAAAACTCGATCCAAGATAAGGCTACTGAAGGAGTCAACAAAATTCCCGACCCGCCCTTCTTGAGTTTTTCCCGTGTTCCAATTGGTATCAAAGCTTACCTCAAAGCTTAGTTCTTAGAAGGATTTGATGAAAAGATCCTAACAGTGATGGAAAATTAAGGATATGCTGCAAACCGTTCTCCTCTATTCAAGGGAGAAAAGTTTGAATATTGGAAACAAAGAATGCTCATATTTTTTGAATCCTGCCATATCGATATATGGGATGTGGTTGAGAATGGTAATTATATACCCCTTGATGAAGGTAGTGAGCGCTTGGCCAAAAGCAGATGGTCTTATGACAAAAAAACAAAGGTATTTGCTTAACTCAAAAGTTAACAATTATCTAATGTCTACTTTTTTTGAAGACGAGTACATAAATGTCCACACTTTCAATGGTGCAAAAGAAATATGGGACACATTAGTCATCACATACGAACGTTAGAGTGAAGTCAAAAGAAATAAATTGAGCTTACTGAATAGGCAATGCGAGTTATTCTCTATGTTGGACAATGAAAGCATACAAGCAATGTTCAATAGGTTTCAATGATCTTAAACAAATTAAAATCGCTAGGTAAGGCCTGTGAAAATTTTGATAATATTGACAAAATTCTTCATAGCCTTTCCAGGCAATGAAGACCACAACTTACCACTCTAAGAACCTCAAAGAATCTTAGTGGTATGAGCTTAGAGGAAGTTGTTGGAATCCTTAAAGTTCATCAACTTAAGTTGCAGCAGGATAACATGCAAAGAAAAAACAAAAGCATAGCGCTCAAGGTTCAAAGACTATCTAGAAGGACACCTTAAAAGCCTTCAAGGCTAAGGATCCCTAAAAGGAATCAAACAATGAAGAAGACTCCAATGAAGAAGAAGAAGAAATATCTTGCATTTCTAGGAAAATCCACTCAATATGAAAAAAGAAAAATAAGACCCCGTTTACATCAAAGAACGAGTCTAAGGACAAAAGAAAGGATGGTCCAGTTATTTGTCATGAGTGTAAAAAGCTAGAACATTTTAAGACAAAATGTCCTATTTTTGATAAGTCAAAGAAGAAAGTGACCTTCCAGAAAAAGGATAAAAATAAAGTTTTTATGAGTATGTGAGAGGTGTAAGATCTGAGATAAATATAGGACTTTAGAAGTAAAGTTGTTTTAAGACTTGAGTATATTTTTTTTAAAGATTTGATATGTTTAACAAGTTGTTGTGTAGCTCACTTAATGAAAGCTCTTTGAATGAGCTAAGTGGTCTTGTGGTTACATTTGTTAGAACATAAATGTTATTTTATTTATTTGAGTTTATTTTAATAAAGTGCAGCACATGTTTTGGTGTGTTTGTTAAATTGTGATGTGTGTTATTAATGTGATGTGTTGGCTTATTGGTAGAGATGTGTCTAGGAGTGAATATAGGTGGGTTCAATTCCTAGGGAGGAAGTTTAAGGGAAAACTTATATTTTTATTTATAATTTTTGGTTAAGGGCAAAAGGGTATTTTCCTCTTTATTAATTTGTGCATAAATTAAAATAAGAAGTGTAGAAAGGAAAAACATGCAAATCTAAATAAAATAGGTTAAAAAGATAAAGATGGAATGTGGAAGGAAGGAAAAACTAAATTTATATCAGATTGGGATTTTAAAATTTTTTACTTAGGAGAAAGAAAGAGTCAAAGGCAAATGTTTTAAAAATTAGTTAGGAAGAGTTTTAGATAGAGTTGGAAAATAAAAGAAAGATAGGAGAAAGGGATGCAGTTTAGAAAAACCCTAAAACCTATGTGAAAGAAAGAGAAGGGAGAGAGAGGGGAGAGAGAGGGGGAGAGAGGGGGAGATGTTTTCTGAGGAAAGGAGACTACATATAGGAGAGGGAGAAACCTACGTGAATTGGAAGGAGAAGAAGGGGATTGGTGCGGCCTAATCTTGTGTGTAGAGAAAACCCTAGTATTGGTCAAGGTATGAAGAAGCTTACCTTGTTTTGTTGTATGTTGAATATGGCATGTTCTTGATTATATTGAATGAAAATTGTTGTCTTTGATGGATGTGTATGTATAATGAATGTTTATGCATTATGATTGGGTGCATTTCATGAATTTTATTAGGTTTTTATCATGATAGTATGTATTGTTGCAAAGAGGGGATGAAGGTATATATGGTTAAGGGTTTTTAATATGCAGATGTGAGTTTAAAAGGGGTGTATGATGATCATATGCAATATATTTGGTAAGGTTGGGTGAAATTATGATAATGGTGGGTTTTGGATGATTCATCTAGTATAATATATGTATCTGGATATTTCTCCATGGGTATGTGATGTTTGATTGTGTACCAGATTCAAAAAGATTTGGCAAATATTATCTTTTGATATTTACTAATATAGTTAAATAAGGTAATTGTTTAATAATATCAAATAAAATATCTTAAGATATATTTTCTTCAAATTATCTTTAATCATAAACATTTATCAATTAAAGCCCTTTTGTAGAAAAAATAGAGAAAACCTCAAGATCCAATTTTTGTTACATGTTCCCTCTTCTTGGCTTACCCAAATTTCTTCACTTTTTCATTGCTAGTTTACATTAAACAATCAAGATAGTTAAAACATACTGTTTTCTGCCAAATCCTTGTGGATGCAACACTTGTTATAATACAAACTACCCATTATACTTGTCGGTATACTTGGGTTGTTGTGTGGCAACCCAATAATTATGTAAATCCACTTAACAATTCATAGGAACCGTCAATAGGAAGAAGAGTTGTAACATCTCCATCCCGCGAAAACCCCGCTCAAGCTGTAGCAAAACCTGTGTAAAATACCCCTCAACAACCACAGAAAGAAACACCAACAACACTTAACCCAACTTATTTCAAGTTCCAACAACAACAAGATGCAATCGATTGTATCATGACTCATATATCATACATGCAGTATGTAAGGCCCTGGAAAATAGGGGTCTAAGAAATAAAGTTTTGTTAAAACTTGAATATGTCTTCTTTTAAGAGTTGATATGTCTAATAAGGTGTTGTGTGTGTGTATCTTTGTTAAAACATAATTATGTTAATCCTTTGATGTTATTATTAATAAAGTGTGACACATGATTGATATATTAATAATTGGGTGATTGGTGTGTGTGTGTGTGTGTGATATTATCAATGTGATGTGTTGGCTTGTTAATGGAAAGATGGTTATGATTGAATGGTGTGGGTTCAATTCTAGAGAGAAAGGGAGTTCAGGGAAACCTTTGTTTTATTTGTATTTTTGCTCAAGGGTAAAATGGTATTTTACCTTTATTTAATTGGTGAAGAAATTAAATAAGGGAGTGTAGAAAGTAAAAGTGTGTAAATAAAATAACATAAAATAAAAGATAGATGGTGGACGTGAGATAAAAGGAGAATAGATATTTAGATAGAATTGGTTATTAAAATATATTATTATAAGTGAGGAGATATTAGAGATAGAGTTGAGTTGTTTTATAAATACTATGATATAGAGAAAGGGGTGACATTTGTGTTTTAGAAACCCTAGAAACTCTAAATTAAAGAGAGAACCAAAGGAGAGAGAAACGTTTGGGAGAGAAGAGAAAGAACAACAAAAACCCTTAGAGCAAAGGGAAGATTGGTGGTGTTTTTAGGGTTGTAGATGAAGCCCTAGTATTGGCCAAGGTATGGGGGAAGCTTACCTATGTTTGTTATTTGTTGTATGTCATGTAATTTTGATTATTTTGATTGGTTGATTCTAGTTTTGGTGCATGTGTGCATAACTGTGGATATGATTATCTATGGTTGTTGTTGGGAAAGACTTTGTGTATGCATCGGGATAGGGTTTACGTCATATTGTGTTGGCTTTTCTTTATGGATGTATGTATGGTTTTGTTGGGTTATCCCATAATAGGGTTAATGTTAAGGGGGAATAAAGTTATGGTATTGGGGTTTTACCATGTCAGCCCATGATGTAAAGATAACATGATAAACATGTGCAGTGTTTTGGGGTTTTGTTGGAGATATAATATGTGTAATGATGTGATTATCAAAGGATGTAAAGTATGTGTTTTAGTGTGTTTATAATGGTCTGTGATGATGGAAAGCATGTATGATGTCTTAAGTATATTTTCACGTGATTTGGGATTGATACACAGGGGTTGGACCTTAGGTTTTGGTCTAGGAACGTGATTATTCTCGAGAATAATCGATTATCGGGGATGACAATAGATTATCCCTTCATGCATGATGAATTTTGGTTATTTGTTGTGTAGAACCACTGAGATGATCGATTATCTTAAGTGATAAGTGATTATCACAGGGTATTTTTTATACATGTGTATGTTTTGGGAATAATCTATTATCACTTTCGATAATCGATTATCATAGTGTATTTTTACTGGAAACAGTGTGTTTTGATGAAGAATGGATGTGGACCAAGCTTGAAGAGTTATAAAATGTGATGATAATCAAACAATGAGTTTAGTGACTATGTTTAGGGTCAGGTTTGACTTTCGAATTGGTGATGGAGCATGAATGAAAGATGGAATGCATAAGAGTATATGTGGTTAATGAGCATGATGCATGAAAGATTAGTCTACTTGTTGTACCTAGTAAAAAGAGACAAAAAGCTAAAGAAGTGTTTACATGACTAAATGATACCATGAATCAACAACTACCTCATCTTTTGATGAAATGTATATCTACGCTTGATATCTTCAAAGAAAAGAACTTAATTGTAAAATGCTACCTGACGGTAGGAAATCAAAAACACTTTGTTGTTATAAACAAGCATTAAAAGACATTAATTGCTCAACATTCAAAAATAGCAAAAGTGATAAGAAAAGTCATATATGTTGCATGCACAATTTACTATAATTTTTCATATAAGCTATTCTACACGCATCCACAGTGCTACAGTTCAAATATAAAAATGTTGACGTTGTTGTCACTTTGGCAAGCGTACCAAATCGTTTCAAGTAATAAAACCGGTAAGACCGAATATCGTTTCCCAAGAGACTCGTTTCACTAGACAATCGTATAATTTCTAACTAACCTAGACTAAAGAATGCTTCCATAAATTGGGTTTTGGTGCAATTAAAGTAAATATTAAACATAAATGATAAAAGTAATCTTTAGTACTCAAACACTTGGAAATGGTAAGATTAGAAATGATATGGAATGCTATTGTTGGGGGTATGATTTCACATACTTCACTCTCATGTATATAAAATCACTTCCTCTTCATTAATATGCTAATGTCAATCTACTAATTTACTCAAACCCCAATCCCTTAGTAGAAAGAGCCTGGACTTCCTCATTAGCTTCAATCCCTTGGAAAACATGACAATTATTTCCGCATTAAGAAATGAGATTTAAAGACAACCAAAGGTCCTAGTTGTATCCCTATATAGTATTTCCTTTAGGTGTTTAACCCAACACTACAAGAAAAATGGTTTTTACCTATGGATATTTATATACGGATTCTGATCCGTATGTAACATAGATATTACATACGGATTTTATATATAGATTCTGAAAAAGTAGTTACATACGGATTTTATATATGGATTTTATCTACCGATATATTCGTATGTAAAATTCGTATGTAATTTTCGCGCTTGATGGCGGGAAAGTTTTCTAAGGATAAAATCCATATATAAGTGTTATAATCCATATGTAAGTAAAAGTAAATATTATCTACTAATCTTACGTACGGATATGAAAATTAATTTTTTTAAAACAATTGAAATTAAATTCCATTAATTCTAAGCAAGCTTATCTGGTCACTCTAGCTAGTTTCTCTCATTGAACCCTAACTTAAACTACGCACTCTCCACGCATTAATTCTCTGAAGTATCTTGAACCCTAACTCCAACTCTTCATTCTCCACACGCACTGATTCTCTCAAGTCTTTACCGAACCCTAACTTCAACTCTCCACTCTCCACGCACTGAAACCCCCATCTCTCGAAGGCACTGAAACACTGGAGTTGTGTTCATGTGAAAAACTTTTTCCCTAAATTTCCCAGTGCTTCGTTGAGGAATCTGGTTCAACACTGTCGATTGGCATCTACGATTCGGTGCCGATCTCCATTAGGGTGACACTGAGACCTTCATCTCGTTAGTAATCCTTTCTTCCTTCATTTTCTTAATAATCTCTAATGCTACTAATCCATAAAATCGAAAAAGGATCGAACCCTAATCTTTGTTTAATTTTTTTAATTGGCGCGGTTTGGCTCGCAATATGAGAATAACTCTGCGGAGAGATGTGAGGTTTTGAAGTAGAGAAGTGATAGGTGAAATGAGATAAGGGTTGTTGATGAAAACAAGTTCCTAGAGGGAAGAAGGAAAAGAAGGGGCGTGGTTGAAGCAATTGTAAAAGAAGAGTTTGCGGAGGTAAGGGAAGGAGTTGAAGAGATGAAAGTGGAGGGTGGCATTGGAGGAGCAAGTAGGCTTGGGGGTTTCGTCGGAAACGTAGCCGAAGTTGAGTAAGATGATGTGAGGCGTTTGGTTGAGTTGCGTAGGGTAGCCCCAAACGACGTCGTGCGGGGCGGAGAGGCAGAGGTCGTCGGGGAAGAGCATCAGAACCCCATTTCATACACGATGTGTTCATCAACTTTGGTGGAGAAGAAAACAGTCGAAGGTTTGTTTCTCATCTCCACTCTGCCCTTTTACAAGCTCAACTCAAAATTTTGATTAGCAAGAGAATCTGCACGAATGAAAGCAAACATGAACGTAAAGTAATCAAAGTTTTCCTTCCATTAAGAGTTAAAATCACTGTCATAAGTTATAACTTTTCATGACATTGAGCTAGTGTCACCTATGCATCAATCTTGGTTTCGTTCTTCTTATCCTAACGTAATGTAAAATACTTATAATGTTATGAATTTTATTAAATTCATCTTAATGTTCTTCTTGGTTTTGATCTTCTTAATTGTTTAATAGAGTCTATCAACTTTATGTATCACCATCCAATTGTATTTGTTTTAATCAATACATGGCTAATCCACCTCCTCCACTTTAGGCACAATCTAATAAGGAGAAGACAAAAAGCAATATGTGGTGAAATTGTTATCACGGTGATGGAGTGCAATGATAAGATCAACTCCATGACGGTGATTATTAGGAAACTATAGACTTGTTATTCTATGTTGTAGAATTTATATTATTTGTTTCTGTGGAACAGTACAATCTATTTATGATATTAGGCATCTTGTAAACTTATTTGATAATGATTTTTAAGTAATATTTATTTATTTTTAATGTGAAATGTTTGATATGGTGTTAAATAAAAGTTATTGTGGTGGTTGCTTGTATGTATATTACAAGTTTGTAATTAATGTATGTGTAGATGTTGAATAAAACATTTTTTTTTATAAACAATGTTACATACGGATTTTTCCGTATGTAAATTACATATGGATTTTATATACGGATTTTTCTGTATGTAAATTAGATACGGACTTTTATATACAGATTTATTCGTATATAATTACATACGGATTTTATATACGGATTTTTCTGTATATAATTACATACGGATTTTCCGTATGTAATTATATACGGAAAAATCCGTATATAATATTAGCTACGACCATTTTATATACGGATTTTTGTCCGTACATAATCCGTATGTAATACTATTTTATATATGGATTTTTTGGGTTACATACGAATTTTGGCTGTAGATAACAACGATTTTTCTTGTAGTGCAAGTCAAGATTTACCCAACATTTCCCAATATCAAGCAAACCCTAAAATCATGTTATGGGTAGCAACTTCACAACAAGCATTAAGAGAATGAATTAAACACTAACAATCAATGAAAAAGGCATATATTCATTCAAAACACAGTAGTTTACATAAGATTTCAGTGGCTACATCAATCCCCAACAATAATGAAACTAACTCTCCATGAATTGGGAGCTCAAGCTTACAACAATGGTGAAAATGAAAGAAGGAAGAAGACCCAAGGATGAAGAAGGACTGTTCCCACAGCTCCTAGCTCGCCTCCAAGAGCTCCAAATGAGAGAAAATGCGTATGGGTAACAAAAGATCCCTAACTCTTTCCGTCTCTAAGTTAAATAAGGAAAATATGCTATGTCAACAAAGTTGACGCTCAAGCCCCCCAAAAGTGGGGCGCTCAGGCGCGCGACAGTCATGGTGCACTGGCGCTCAAGCCCCCTTAAGCCAGGGGGCTCGAGCCTGACTTTAGCAGAATTCTGGTTCAACATTTTTGCTCTTCTTTCTACTTTACTTTGGTTCCAGCACCTTCATTTGATGTAAAGACTTCTTCCAACTAATTTAAGCATGTAAATGAAACGGTTAATGATCAATTTATATAATTAAAGCTGAAGATGAAACCAGTCATTAAACTAAAAGGAAAACTAGGATTTACAAGGCAAAAAGCTAAGAAAGAGTTGATATTTTCTCTAAATTCAATATTGAAATCATGGTAAAATAGGCCATTATCAGACGTTAGAGACAAAAGAGATATTCACAGAATGTTCCTCACTTGAAGCAAAGTCTAAAATGATCGTACAACCTACTTCAAGCAAGGGACTGGAAAAGCATGCTTACTCTGACAAGTTTACTTACACAACGGTTGTTGTGAAAAGAAGAAAGAGAAAACGCAAGTATCAAGGTTATAATGGTGCTAATACTCATAGGAAATCTCAATGAGGTAGTTGAGTACTAGGAATGATGCTAATACTCATTTGTAATCATGTGAAGATTATAGTGGAACCCTCTGCGAAGGAGACTGGACGTAGCTCAGTTGGAACGAACCAGTATAAAATCTCTTTTTTTATTTTCTCTTCTCTTAACTAAATGATCCTCTAAAAAACCTGCAGTTGAGCTTTATATTTTAAATACAAGAACTTCCAAGCTAAACGATTATTTTCTTTAAGGAAGTTCTTACAAAATATTGCAGTAGATATATTCTGATTAACACGCCAAACTTATTAACACTCATACTTATATCTCAAGTCGAGCATCTAAGCTATCAAAAGAATATTTTAGTAGCTCGATAGTGTGCTATATCATAAGGGTTGTGAAAACATTTTCCATTAACACGATTCAATCCCCTTCTAGTGTTTTTCAAGTACTTCAAGGTCTAGGTGTGAGATGTTAGTGATGACATTAATGGTTAAAGTTCAAGGATCAAGGATCAGGGGTCGAGGAATCAAGATTGAGTAATTCATTATGATTGAATTGTTTATCTTAGAGGATTAGGAATCCTATTGTTATTACTACTATGTATGAGGTGGTTGTTTATGGTTGATGTAATCATTGTGTTTATATCTTGTAATTATGATTTTTTTAATGATAGCTTACCCCGTAAGTGTTTGTGTGTTGTGAATGATGTTATCGGCAATGATCATATAATATGTTATACATGAGCAGACTTGGGATTTTCTTTTAAAGTTATTGAGTTTGAACTTTGAGACAATGTAATTGGAGTTTTATATTTCCTTCGTTATTTTCATTAGTAATGAATAATGTAATTGGATAAGGATTTTAGAACTATTATATTTTGAATAAATTATACATGTTTAGAAGGTTAAGGATTTTGAAAAGTATGTTTCTTCCCTATGATAAAAGTTTGAAATTTTATCGGTTTTTGTAACCTCTTGTGACACACCAAATTTTGGGGCGTTACACAGTAGCAACTCTCTACCATCAGCATAACAGATCAATTTTCTACATAACCCTAGAACAATTCAAGGAGTCTGTATCATAACTTTAGGACAATCCATTTTTTCAAAATGAGTGTAGTAGTGCAGCAGCTCAATAAGAACCTACACAAGCTACATCTACACCTGGACCTCGATAGGAAGTACACGAACATTAGCAAGTAGCACTTACCCCTATGGTAAGCAGCACTTACCCTTCTAGTAAGCAGCATTAAGACCTCAGCAAGAAGCAACATCACCAAGCAACACTTAGCCTTCTAGTAAGCAACATTTGGCTTTAGTAGACGATACCTGATTCTGATAGTCAGCACCCAATAAGTTATAGGTAAGCGATATCTAACTTTTGTAGTCGATACCCAGTAGGCAGAAGATAAGTGGTACTTGACTTTAGTAACCGATACTCAGTATGCGAAAGATAAGGAGTACCTAACTTTAGTAATCGACACCTAAGATGTGTTGTGGCCTAATTTGTCTGAAAACATTATTAATGTTGATAAGACCACATGATAACCATAGAGTACAAATTCTAATGTAAAAAAAAAAAGGTGAAATCGTATTAAAACTTTGAAGATAAATATGATAAAAGAAATCCTTAAAATAAATATATATTATTTTATCAAACAATGACATAAATTAGTCAAATGAACTATAAACTAGTTTAAATATGATTCCAAATATAATCAAATGTCAAAGACTTTTATGAAAAGAGTATCTTCTTTAATAGCGGAAAGATTCAAACAAGTGCTTTCGGTTGATCAAACAACTCGTTTTCTTGAAGCTTAGATCTCCTTCACAATTTGGTGAGCGGTTGATCCAACCTAATAAACTAAATTAACGCAAAAGAATGCACAATGATATAAGAAATACTTTCGCAATATCAATTTTCTATATTAACTAATATCAACTTTGTATTTTAAGTTTTAATCCATAAAAATTGCATAAACAGAAACAAATTATCGTTGGCAGGATAGGTTTGTGCCTAAAGTATCTTGCATGTAAATATTTGTGGTAGAAGTATATCAGCTGTTAGCAGCATTAAAACCACTTAATTTTAAGAATTTGGTTTTTGAGTATGCAGCATTAGGGAATTAATTCCCATAACACTAAAACAACCTTCTAATTTCTTTGCCATAGGCGTTGAAATTCTAAGTCTTTATTATTAAAATGCTTTTATTTATAATAAATTTCTGAATAATTAGCGACCTATAGTTCTCCTCACAAAGAATTTACAAAATAGGATTAAGGACAAATGTAATGAATGTAGAACGTAAAGGATCCTAGAAAGGAAAACCACGAGAGCAAAAAGCTAAAAGGAAAATAGAGAAAAGGGTACAAGATAAGATCCAAAGATACTGTGTTTTTTGTCAATGTTATGTATCACTGTTGGTTTTGCTTGAAATTCCACTCAGTTCTGGCTCGAACAACGTCTGCTTTATCATGTTGCAGACGAAGCAAGTGTGTGTATTGCAGGTCCGGTTTTCTGTTCTTGGAATTATTGTTGGACTCCAAAACACTTGCTGTTGGACACGTCATGGATTCCACAATATTTGACTGTGTACATTCACGTCGATACTCCAAAGTCATGCTTGTCATATTATAATGTTCTAGAACTTCAATCGGCACACTCTGCAACAACAAAATCACATATATGCCAATTCAACATTGCTACTTCTTGCAATACAGGTAATTAATCATCACTGATGTTTATAACAATGGAGTATTGCTATCTTTGCCACATATGTAATAATTTGTTATGGCATTTCTTGCAATTTGTTTTATATCAATAATTCTTACCTCTAAAATCCATCCAATGTATTTCACATTGTTGACATGCTGGTTAGCGTCCATGTCGTTCCACCTTGGCTGTATTACATAAATAATGAAGGGCTTAATACAATGATCTCGAGAAAGTAATAGCACATGGTAATTGCTATTGAGAAAGCAAGGTTTGACCAAAGGAAAAATTGAGAGATATGAAACTTACGGCCAATCCAGATCGGATTCTCTCAGCTGTGTCATCAGTGAGTTTGTCTATCTTCTCACAATCTACTTCTTCGGTAGGAACGGCAAGCCTGTTTAGGTAAAAAGGAACAAGCTCTTGCTTAACCTCTTCAGGGATCTTGGAAAGTCTTCTTGTTTGTCTATTCATGATCACCCATGTGCTGCACCATAGAATTTTTCTTGTCATGTATTGAATGTTGAGAAAACCTCAATGTCATTTGTGATTGAATGAATGAAAAAGACGAAATTTTGCACCTTGTGGCTCTTGTTATGATCTCTTTGGTGTAGTGATCCCTGATTATCCAATCTCTTCGCATTCCATTCTTTCCAGCGGCATCGACCCAAGTGTCAACTTCAATTTCGTCTCCCCTGTCACATATTATGTTCTTGCTTTTAATTCTTTGAAGCAAACAATCAAACACAAGGTGTCACAAGTATTTCGTATTGACATGCAAGGCAAAGGTTTGAAAAAGCATTATACTTTTACCATTTGTTATATTTCTGAACTTGAAGTTGAATACGAGTGACAACCCAAATGAGTTTTCGAAGGCTCATCTCGCGAGTTGCTCCAAATCCTTCTCCCCCAATCCCAGAGCTAGTCACATGATTTAAAGCAGTTTCCTGAAAATTAATTTTTATTGCTTTCTTTCAATCACACTCTCATTCATTATCTATTCAAACTACGATCCATTCTATCTTCAACGAGGTACAGAAAATCAGAAGATAACTATGTTTTGAGCAATTTTAAGATGTAATCGTTGGACATCACAACCATGATAACTTTTGTTATAGACAATATTAGAATGAACTAACCTGAAGAAAATTCATGAGTGTCTCCATTGTGGCAGTTTTATCTGGTCCAATTTCGTAAGACCTGATAACAAAAATTTGCCTAAATACAAACTTATCCTCCACAAACCTTCCACGCAAGCTGGTAACAATAGCTTCATCTGCTGCACTTTCCTTTGCCAACCTTCCTGCTTGAAGAGGAGCCTCCGCCACGTGTATTCCATTCACATTTACTCTGCTGGCAGTGTCCATTTTTCGAGGATTATCACTATAACTTGCGGTCACCGACAAAATCCTTCGTTTATTATTAAACACGTTAGTAATGTTGCACGGAGCATGAAAACTCATATTCCTATTCCTTGAATCGTTTAAATTCCGTGGAAATTGTAAACGAATGCTGCTGATTGCCGCCATTTATGGATGTAATTGGTGGTTAATTAAGGAGTGAGATCTCTAACAAGCCTAGTGGAATTCAGAATAATGAAAAAGTAACGTTGGATATAAATGTAGCCCAAGTTTCTTGCTGAAGAGGAAATGCTTTCATTTCTTCAAAAGGGTGTATGTATAATTTGTAGGTGCAACTAATGGTGAATTATGAGAATGGGGAAGCTTAATAAAGAAAGAAAAAGGAGGAGATTTTGTGTGTGTAACATAGGGATGTGAAAATCAATAACTTTAGACAAAGATGTCGGATTCGCAGCCCAACCACTTCATTCGAGTGGGAGAAAATAAGGTGAGAAATCCATCGTTAACTTGCACGCAAAAATAGAAGATACGAGATAGGGGTGTTGCCTTTGTGCCATTCTAGCCATAAAAAATGGAGTATTACCTCTAATGTTCATGCCCTTTAGAATAGGGCACCTCTAATTTAGATCTAAACAATAAAAAGTTGTTTAGAAGGCTAAGACTAAATCAGAGGCCTTCAAATTTGCATATTTTGTGTAGGTAAGCTGTTTCCACACTTTCTTTCACGTCTAGCTATTTCCACGGGTGAGAATAATGCAATGTCAAATGCTTAATAGCCAAGTACAAAGTGTCAAATTACCATGAGCCATTTATATAAAAAAATGTATCTCAAATTCTTCAAAGGGGAAAAGATATTTTGAAGGCGTGAAAATTTCTTGAATAGGAAAGCAGAACCAGTTGACACATAATATGCACTTGAATGGGTAAAACGTACTTTGAAGGGGCAAAAAAAAAACTTTAATAGGGAACCCGAACTTGTAGTTCTTAATTAGTCGTAATCACTATGTAATTTTAAAATATTGTTAATTAGTGCTTTTTTTTTATAAAAATTGCCCTTTAACTAATTATTTACTCGATCACATATTTATTCACTATATAGCCATCCCAATAGACATTAAATAAAAGACTTCATTGGTAAATTCATAATCAATTGAAAGCGAAAATTTTATGATTGATCCAACGAAATTATAATCTATTTGGTCTTTTAGCTCCCTTGGTTAGTTGCGGCACTATTATATTGATGGCTTAGTTAATAAAGATGATATTGGGAGTTATCAATGTCCAATAAATTAAAATAATAAAACAAATTCAATAGAAAATAAATGGTTTATGCTTTGCTCTTTTCAAAGTGTTCTAACTCCTAGTCTTATTGAACCTTTTTTTTCAAGTGATGGTTGTATTATACTCCAGTAGTCAATCGGTCAGGGAGAATTTGTCTAGGCCGACCAATAACCATGATCCAAGTAAGATAAATATCATTAATGTCTAATTAATATATTTAATGATCGTATCAAAGGCAAATATGCGACATTTATAAGCTATTAACCGGATATATGGCATAAAGATATATTGTATTAATGGATAATTAATGGGTTGAACGATTATGAAGCCTATAAATACAAGATTAATATCGAGGTAAAAACATCTTTTCCAAAATTGATACAAGAGCTTGCTAAAACAATATTCTGACTTGAGCGTCAGAGTGGTTTGTGCAGGTAACCTATCGACATCAGAGAGCTTAAGCTAAGGCAGAGGAGAGGAGGACAATCAGAGTGAACCCCAAGAGCTGAAGTGAAATGCAGGAAGAAGGTGGAACGGTAGACTCAATCCCCATTCAACCGAAACAACAGTAATCACCACTTATCTTAGGTGATCTACTACTTTTAGTGACTTATCTCATTCTCATCTCCTATTTCCTTACACTAGAAAGGGCTTTAGACGTCTGTTATTTTGGGCTTTAGACGTATGTTATTTTGGGCTTTTAACGTCACATCCTGAACCGACGCCTTTATGGGTGACGTTAATTGGACGTCGAATTTTGCAGGTCCGACGTCGTTATACACGTCGGTTAATCTCAATGACCAACGTCTATATAGACGTCGGACATGGTACAAACCGACGTCTAAGGGCACTATAAAGACGTCGGACATTGTACAAACCGACGTCTAAGGGCACTATAGACGTCGGGCATGACATTAACTGACGTCTACGTAGTGTTCATTGTGTTTTAGTGTAGTTTTGCTCGTGTCTTTGGGTAGTGTAGTAGCACCTCCTTCCTTTGCTAGTTTCTTCATAAGAAAAAATTGCATCTTTTGCATCTCTTATGACATTTCAACCCAAAGACGAACCTGGGTCGTTGTCTAGTTCCATTCCAACCGCCAAAGAAAAAGAATACAGTGACATCGTATTCTTTTTCTTTGGCGGTTGGAGTGGAAGTAGGCAAAAACCCAAGTTCGGCTTCAGGTTGAAATGCCATAAGAGATCCAAAAAACGCAAACTTTTCTTACGAGGATACTAGCAAATGGAGAAGGTGCACTACGCTACCCAAAGACACGAGAAAAATTGCACCAAAACACAACGAAAACTCATTTTAATCGGTCCAAATGAAACATAATACATCATAGATTACTTTAATCGGAGAAAAAACAAGTTTAAACGGTTCAAAAGAGTTCAAACGCACCTGAAAGGTAATGCAGCGGAGAGAAAAGGCGAAGGAAGACGATGAATTGTGCGAAACTAGTTCGCGATGACTGATTTAACAAGAAATGAGACGTCAATTGCCAAAGAACCCGATGTCTATAATAGAATATACGTCGGGGACCTTACTAATATGACGTCTATTCAATTTAAATATTAATATTCGTGGTAAATGTAGATGTCGAATGTCGTGGGAACCGACGTCTATAATCGCATATAGACGTCGGTTGGCGGGATTAGACGTCTAGATGGCGAAAAAAAAAAACTTTTCATCTACCTATCAGGCTATAAACGTCAGTTAGGAGGGGCACTAACGTCTATAGTCGCATATAGACATCCAAGTGGCGGGACATGACGTCTAAACAGCGGAAGGAAATGACTTTTCACCTACTGTCAGACATATAAATGTCAGTTAGGAGGCACAGACATCTATAGTTGCATATAGACATCGGAGTGGCGGGATCTGACGTCTAAATGACAGAAAGAAAGGAATTTTCACCTACCTGTCAGACATATAGACGTCGGTTAGGAGGGACACCGGTGTCTATAATATTATAGACGTCGGTGCCTCTCGTAACCGACGTCCATAAGCTTGACTTATTTACGAAACTGTCACTGGTCAATAATTTATGTCGTGGCCGTCTCTAACTGACGTCTAATGGGTGATGGTAAAAGCCAATTCTACACTAATGTTATACTCTCTTCATCTTTGGTTTATTTAATTTATGTTCTTATGCTATTTGTTATTAATATTGTTCATTCCTTGTTGTCTCGAATTTCTTGTTTTAATTGAATAATCTACTCTTTTCTTTAAACTCCTTTGAATTAAGTGTACTTTTATATCTAGATAATCTCTTGGTTATCAGAATGTCCCATAGAAATATTTTTGAGATTTTCTTAAATAACTTTAGTAGAAACATATTGTACCATCAAAATATAAGATGAACTTACATTAATTACAAGATTAATTTCTTTGCATTTCAATAACAAATATTTTTTAAGTGAAGTTCTAAACACATTGACAAGCAGTTTGTCAAAACAGAAAACACAAATTAAAATAAGATTTAAGGATAAATAGATTCAACTATAATATTAAACATATTTTTTTTTACCATGATAAGAAAAAAATCAAAGACACTAATAGAAGGAACCTTCGTAAAACCAATAGATAAAAAGGATGTGATGACTTTAATAAAGGGGAAAATGATTATAGAAAGGTTTAGTTAGTAATGCAAAAGTCTCTCAATTTAAACAAAAGCCACAGGATTTTAAAATTTTAAAGATTTTCAGTACAAGGAATAAGTTTGTATTACAGATTCTAAGATTTAATCCAAAATAATTTCACAGGGTGGAATAAATGCTTAATAATATGTATAGGATAAATTGTATGTAAAACATGGTTACAAATTGTTTTGCAAATTAAAGTAAGTAATAATATTACATACACAAAATTTTTATATTGTTAAGACCGCATAGGAATAAAAAATAAATAAAAAATCAGATACCTACATTATCTTATGGACAAAATTTATGCCGGATACTAAATATACGTCTTTAATGGATACATGTTTACTAAAATTACGAATATTAATTATTCACTTATATATATATATATATATATATATATAGATATATATATATATATATATATATATATATATATATATATACATTATTCATTATTCACTAATAATTATTAATAAATTTTATTTAAATATGTTTTTTTAAATTTAAATGACCAAAATAAAAATATTAGTAATATTAATCATGAAAAATTCAATTTTACATAGTTCAACATTTTTAAATTTATATTTTGTGCAATTTTTTTTAAATATCAAATTTATTTGCATAAATATTTTATTAATTAATTTTATTCTAATTTTTTTAAATTATTATTTTCATCTGAATTTATATTTTAAATATTTGAATTAAGAAAAATAGAGACTTATATTAAGCATAAAAGAAAACTTTTATTTTAGATTTTTAAAAGATTAAGAAACAAAATTAAACAAAAGACACTTTATCTATTAAAAACAGCTACATTTTTACCAAAACCTAATTTTTACCTCTTAGCCAAAAACTAACCTAATTATAAAGACTTATAAACTAAAAGAGATTAAAACAAGATTTTTACAAAAGAAAAAGATGAAAATATAGAGAATTATTCTAGAGTGTACTATGTCATTTTTTGGATCCAAACCATTATTCAAGTAGCAATTAAAAATTATTGGACTAAGGTAATAATATTTTTCACATATTATAGATCACATTTAACTTTAAATATTAGAATCCAAACATAATAAAGTTGTCTTGTTTTTGCAATGTTTCAACAATCCAACACCAATAACAGAGACCACAATAAAGAAGATACGACAAGAATGGATATCGTATCTTTTGAAGCGATGAAGTTAGGACATATGTTAGTTTAGTTTTCATATTTTGAGTTTTAATAGCTTTAGTTTTTAGTTTTATTTGTGATAACTTTAGTTTATAGTTTTGATTAATTCATAAAAAGTTCAAAATGAGTTCTAGATATATGAAATGTTAAAACTGTGTTGGTCTTCTGCCTTTTAGGTTTGACAAAACTATAAAAATGAATGATCTATTAAAAAAAACCTAGGAGCAATGTCAATTAGTACATTTTTCAATGTCAATTGATTCCGAAAAAAGTAAATTTTGATGTCAATTTAGCTACTTTTCATAATTCTAGTAACTTTTGCTTAATAGCCAAAGTACGACGTTTAACTGTGATACATCAAATCTCTTTTTTGTTTTCTGACCTCAATCAACGTCTTTTTTTCTTCCGATGTATAGTTGATATTCCCCACTATAATGTTAGAGTTTGGACAAACGTTAATGAAAAAAAATAACAAATATCAAAGTTTGTTTTTGTAGTAGTGTTCCTAATTTCCATCATGTAAAAATAGGTTGTGTTTCCAAATTTTTAACACAACGATCCTGTAATGCTTATCAAGCATCAAGACTCTTTAATTATATCTATTGATCCAAAGTTCTACTCATGTTTTCATGGAGTTGCACTCCAGGTGTGGAGTGTTACAAATTTTATGGTTGAGAGATTAACAATGAATAATAAACCCTTTAAGAAAAGCAGTTTCCAGTACCTTAGAACATTAAAACGGAAGCGTACCTGAAGGATTAGACATTAAAAACAATTAATGAAGAACTTGAATTGGTCTATGATCTTTCCTTTGTAGAGCACATTTAATTCCTTCTGGATTTTCTCTTTTGATGGAGATAAAGAGAAAGAAACATCCATGAATCCTTGTGCTCACAGATGGGGATCATGACCCTTTAAATAACCTGTGATGGTTAATATTTTTAGTTTTAATAATTATAATTTGGTCCCTTCAACAAATTAAAATTATGGCTGTTCTCTACACAATATACCTTTGATGACAAATATACCCTTAACCATATTTATCTTAATTAGATCATTTTATAAAGTTGGTTAATAAAATATAATGACCTAACACATTTAATAATTACTTAAGTGATCCAAATTGTTAACATTGATATCCTCCCAAAGCTTTTACAAAATGCCTTTTGTGGATTGTCCAATATAATATATATATATATATATATATATAAAAGCGTATCATGTGTGGTTTTGTTTCAGTTTCCATTCGGTTCTGGCACGAAGCACCTCCGTCTTATTGTCTTGTAGACGAAGCAAGTGTATATATTGCAGGTGGGGTTTTCTGCTAACGTACTTATTGTTTGAGGCACCAATCACTTTGGATGATGCACTTGTCATTGATTCCAGTATATCTGAATGCGTACATTCACGCCGAAATTCTAAGATCATGCTTGTCATTTTGTAATCTTCTAACATTTTTCTTGGCACGCTCTGCATAAACAAAATTAACATGCCAAATAATTAGTTATAGTTTTTATCCACCCTCAATAAATCACCAAATTATATAAAACATTGCACCAGTCATAATCACGTTTCTGCATAAGTTATTTCGTCCCAGAAAGCAGTTTTTTTCACTAATATATATGTTATGTACCTCTGAGATCCATCTGGTGTATTTTGCGTTGTTAACATGCTGGTTAACATCCATGTCGTTCCACCCTGGCTGGAGTATTGCGTGCACAGATAAAAACCAAAAGTTAATAAAATTTTATAACCCTTGAGGAGGAAGGAATGATTAAGTGTTAATTAAGGAAATCCTCAGCCGGAGGCATTCTGTTGCATCCGATATCATAATGTTATCGGACCATTCATTAATTTTAATCTCATGCATCGAGATGTCTATACCTTAACATCAATGAAGTATGTTGGAAGTCGTGAACTAAAGATAAAACTAATTTATATAAGTGAAGCCAAACCTTATCTTATAAGTCGATTTTGTAGGGTTGAGTTAATTTAAAATTCACTTTACATTATTATTCAACTAAAAGTTATTGTATTAAACTTACAGTGACTCCAAATCGAAAACCCTCAGCAGTGGCATCAGTGAGCTTCTGTATCTTTTGCTGATCTATTTCTTCAATGGCAATAGCAAACTTGTTAAAGTAGAAAGGAACAAGTTCTTGTCTAACTTCTTCAGGCGTCTTGGATAATCTTCTTGTTTCTCTATTCATGATTGCCCATTTGCTGCATCAAGGGAGCAGATATTATGTGGTAAATTAATAATATTAGAATATGTTAGAGAATATGAGAGGATAATATTGGACCTGGTTGCTTTAGCTATGATTTCTTTGGTGTAACGATCCCTGATTATCCAATCTCTTCGTGCCCCATTCTTTCCGCAAACATCAATCCAAGTTTCAACCTCAATTTCATCCCCCCTGTACAATTTTTTAATTTGTCATCAAAGCAAGCCATCAATGTATTCGTTTCTTAAACATATAAATCATATTTTATAAAACCTTACAAAGTTGATGAAAAAAATTGCATTTAATAGTAAATTACTTTCTTACAAAAACGTTAAACAGTAAAAGACATATACCATCTGCTATATCTCTGTACTTGAACCTGAATGCGAGTAATGACCCAAATGAGTTTGCGAAGATCCATCTCGTAAGAAGTTCCAAAACTGTGCTGACTGAACCCGCAGCTGCTGATATGATTTAAAGCACTTTCCTGAGTCCATCGAAACTATTTTCCATTAATAAGAATACAAAAGTATACGACCAAGATTAACTCATGTTCTTTTATGCGTGTCTTGCTTACAAGAAAACCTAATACAGATATATCCATGAAAATATTAAGATTGGTCCTATACAAAACAGTAGACACCCGAGGGAATTTCAATAATTAATAATAACATGGTGAAACCGAGGCCAATTATTCATTATAATGATAATGATACCGATGTGTTAATTATAACATTAGTAATAATAATAACAATAAAAAAAGTGACAATATCGGTAGAATAAATAGATTTCATCTAGTGCTGTCAAAATGGGTTGTAACTCCCAGGTCAACCTGGCTCACCACAAGTTTGAGCCGGGTTGGATTTGAAAAAAAATGCAACTTTTTTATACGGGCTACCTTTCAACCTAGCTTACCGGATTGAACCCGTAGTGAGTCGGGTTGGCTCGCCAATCCACCTAATTTAATTTAATTGTTTATTATTTTATGTTTTAGTATTATTAATTAACATTATTTTTCATTATACTGTATATGATGATAAAGAAGATGTTTCGAAGAGAGAAAAATATTATAGATTTATCTATTCAAGACTCTAATATTATAAATGCACAAGTGATACAAAAATTATTAATATTAAAAACTTATTTGTTCGTGAGTCATTGGAGATTAATATCATTTTAGTATGACATATATTTAGATTTGAATTAAAACAATTGTAATCTTTTTATTTAAAAGAAAAACTTATAATTAAATGAGTCAGTGAGTCAACCAATTTAACCTACCAATATGTGGTAGATCGAGTCGAGTTCGAATTTTTTCAGCTTGTCGAGTTGGATCGGCCAATCCGTGGTGGACCGGACCGTGTCGAGCCGGATTACCCATTTTGACAACTCTATATGGGATAACATTTTTTTTATGTATGCATAAATTGTTCCTTTTTCAGAAAAGAGACGGAATAATGAAGATCACACAAGTTAATGAGAACATCACTTTTATCTTTTCATTAATTTAAAGAATAACAGAGAAAAAAAAGTTAAAAATATATATTTAAAATAATGTATTTATGCAATTCATTAACTATTTCAAACATAACATATATTTGTAAGGAAAGAAAGCTATTAATAAAATCTTATTCATATTCATATTAGTTATGTGTGATAGAGAGAGGGGAAGAATAAATTACCTGAACATTCTAATCTTCGATATATATTCTCTTATAGTCTAATAGATAAAAATCAATTATTTATAGGAATAATTAGATTTCAATTATTTAAAATCTTGAAATTAAAACCTAACATTTCCATTGAATCAACAAAAGAAATTTTCCCCCAATAAGTTAAATATTTAAAAGATTTTAATTGCATATATTTTCATAAGTTTAATGATGCTGTAAATAAGCTAACCTGGAGAAAGTTGGTGAGTGTCTCCATGGAGATAGTCTTATCTGGCCCAGTTTCGTAAGACCTCACAAAGAAATTTTGTCTATATACAAACCTGCCATCGACAAAACTTCCACGAAGGAAAGTAGCAAAATCTTCTGTGCTTTCATTTCCCAACTTCCTTGCTGTACCATTAATCAATGGAACATCTTTCAATCCATTCATCGTGTTCACTGCCACTGGACTACAATGAGAACATGCACTCACCAACAACGAAAACCTTCTATTAGTGTTGTTAATCTCTACAATTCTCTTCTTGGCACTGCACCAATTTCCTAGAAGTTGTTTCCCCATATTGATGGGTGCCACCATTGATGATGTCATAGCAAAATTCATGGCAGAGTGGAAAACAACAGGCAAATCAGAATTGATGTTTGCTTCTAGCTATGCTTCTAATTTATACATTCTAACCGTGTTAGTAATTAATGTTTCTCTTTTTCATTTTCTAAGATCTGTCGTAAGGTTGCTGTAAAGATGAAAAATAAATGTTGATTTAATAACGTGCACGAAAGCATCTCGGTTCAGTCTTTTAACAAGTTTTATCTTTATGTCATAATTTGATAGATATCTATCGTTTCCAACAAATAGTAACGCGTGTGTCACATTTTTTGGTAAACGAAAAGATAGTCATGTATTTAGGTATTTGCACGAGGTTCACCATCTCCTTAATACAAAGTCAGGAATCACATGTAAGAATTCCTGTGTAAAAAAAAAAAAGCTTTTTGTACTGATTAAAAAAAAGACTTTTATACTTGTTTTCGAACAAGTACAAGAGTGGAAGTATAGAAAGTTTTCGACTTTTTATACTGATTATAAGAGAGATGTAAAAAGGCTAACTTTTTCATACACGATATTCTAAAAACAAGTATAAACAGTCTTCTTTTATACATATTATTATGAGAATAAGTATAAAAAACTCACTTTTTATATATGTGGGTTCTAGAAAAGGCATAAAAAAATCTCACTTTTTATACTTGTTAGTGTTAAAACAAATATAGAAAGTTATACTTTTTATATCCGCTAGAGTCATAAACGGTATAAAAGTAAGACTTTTTATACTTATTCAGGCTTTAACTCAGTATAAAAGGTGATTTTTTTTGTAAAATACTTTATCAATATGTGTTATTATCCATATCCAGACTTGCATAAAATTAAATCACAAAATACAGTTTAAATAATCAATATCAAGCAAAACAATCAATATTGTTTCTATTATTAACACATTAAAATAGTTCCTAAACTCAATGTAATATTTATTTAATAAAGTTCCTAAATATGTTTACCTAACATAGTTACACATAAAATACTTCCTAAACTCAAAATGTAATGTTGGATACATATAATAATTTACAAACAGTTAAAAGAAATGTAGTTCAACACTCCCAAACATCTTGTATGACATGTTTTGAGTTAAGTTATAATATTAATGACTTACGATGTTAGTTATAAAATGTTTACAAAATTTCATGAGTCAACGATATTTGCGGATATAATTTTTTATATATGTCTCATCATATAATATTCGCACTAAAAGCTTCATAGTTGACGTGATAGTGTAAGACCCGTATTAATTAAAATATTTATATATTGTGTGGTATAATATTAAATATTATTTATCGTATGTTATTGGGTGATAAAAGTGTTAAGGAGATGTATGAAAATTAATTAATAATTATTATTATTTTTATTTTCGAAATAGATTTATAAGTTTATATTTTAGTTTTTGCTGTATGTTCTTAATGACCTATCGCTGGATTAATGGTGTACTCTATATTATTTGCTGTGTGCGTAGGGAATCCGTTCTCGAATCCACGCTGGAGCCATAAAAGGCTTTTTACTTTTTTTGTTTTTTTTTTTTTTTTGAGTGGTGAACTGGTGCGACCCACTAGCCTATAGCGTGGAGATTGGCTTTATATCTTCGTTCTCCTACATGTAATACGTAAAACCAGAGGGGATAGGAATAGTTTTATTCTTTCTTAAGCTTTTAGTGCCTCCGAATATACCTTTTACACCCTTAACTACTAAGGTTATTTTAGGGAGCTTGAGGTAGAGTTTTAACAGAAAAGATTTGGAGTAACAAGGGGAGATATTCACGGGTTATTTTGGAAGGCTAGAGTGAGTGGGCTTTAGGTTGTATTTAGGGTAAGAAGAGAGTGTTTAAAAACCTGTTTTTAGGTGAAGCCCGGGAGACCTACACCCAGCAGCCGTGAGAGAGAGAGTGGAAGCCCACCCTAGCCTCACCTTTCCCAAACAAACCAAGAGAGAGTGTTCGAAGGAGACTTGCACCTTGCTTCATGGCTTGAGTGTAGTGAGTCTAGAGGAGAAGGAGGAAAACCGTGAAGGTCTAGAGGAGAACACTACTGCGATGAGAAAGGAGAGGTTAACCAGTGTGCTAGGAGCCAATAAAACCCTCGAGGATCTCTAAGAAAGCAAGGTAAGGGGAGCAAACCTAAAATCCTTCGTTTTAGTTGTTTGGGTGTTGGGAAGTGTTTTCCTAGGTTGGGTATTATTTTCGTGATATATCCGCTGTTTTGTTTTAGCACTGTGTTCTTGGCTTTTGCATATGAGGTATCTTTTCGGTTTAGTTGGAAGTAGGTCCTTGTTTTGGTTGCACCTATCATGATCTACTTTAGACACTCTCTAAAACAAAGTGATCTTTGGGGTCTAGGGTTTCTCTTTATTTGCTCTTTGCATCTCTGGGAAAGAGATAACATGTTTTGGTTGGGGTTAATGGTATGGCCTGGTGTCATCTCCTTACATGGGAGGACAAGTCAAACGTGAGAGTAGTGTGAAAGTGGGTTGTGAGGTGTGGTGAGCAAGATAAAAAAAAAAGGAATGAGGAAGGGTATTTGGTGAGTGTTTTGGGAAAGAATGAGGCTGTCGAAGTTTCTAAGAAAAAAAAAAGAGTTGGAATGTAATTGGGTCTATAAGATAAAAGTCCAAGACTAGAGAAGACCCAAAATAGAATTCTAGAAAAATACTATCTAGAAAGACTCTAGAATGATGAATAAAAATATCTAGGGATCTTTATCCATAAGATGTATCTAGATAAGTTTAGAATTATAGGAATGTTTTAGAAATCGCTAGAGAATGAATAATGACCCTTAGATTAATGTTGTGGTGGCAAGATCCTAACCATTCGTTAAGGAGGTGCCACTAGTATAAATAGGGGTGATTGAATCATTTATATGCAAGCCAAAAAGAAACAAAGCAAGCCAACATCTACCACAACTAAAAACATCTACAACACTTCTTCCAACTACTACTTCCATATTCCACTACTTTGACATTTTCTCTACATTTCACTATCTCTATATTTTCTCTACCTCGTCAACTACTCCTTTCACAACCTTAAAATACTAACCGTGGTATCAGAGCCAGGTTCGGTCATCTACTGGGCGTAGATAAAATTTTCAACTACCTTAAACAAAATTATTTAACTTCATTTTGTACTACGTCCAAAATATTTTCTCAACTCATGGCTACCACTGATAACGATTGAAAATACCGTTATCTGTGATGTAATTATGATACTAAATGCACCCTTTTCTACTTAGAACTTGCTTGAAATAATGATTTCCTGTTAAGCTGTGTGAATAAGAGAGTTGAAGATGAATTTGATGATTTTATGACTAATTCCCTTAGAACGTGTCAGCCATGGTAAGCACACAACAAAAATAAAATGCAACATTCATCACTAAGACAACATTTAAATAACACATGAACAATAAAGTAAAATAAGTAATTCAGCTATTGGCTTTCCAATACATATATAAAATGTAAGAGATATGATTCAGTTCATTCGTGCAAAAAGGACATAAAGAAAAACTATGTGCGCATCTCCATATCTTTTCCAAGAAGCAAAAAAGTAAATTCTCCTCTCAAGGTGGCTACTCCACCTCCATCCTCATCATCGCTTCTTCATTCATTTCAATGTTTTTGTGCTTTTCTAAAATGAAAGGTGAGTCCTCCCTAGTGTGGCGACTGCTCTTCAAATAAGTGTGAATGACTTGCTTCCATGTTTTTGCAGCGTCTGCACAATGTGGGCCGTGAAGAAGGCTGAACCAGCTGCTAGATATGTACATCGTGGGCTGCTGCTACACCTCCTACTTTCTCCAAGTTGCTGGCTGCAGTGTTGAAGTCTGTAAGTGCAGTTGTGTGAAGATGTGGAGCTAGATCGTGGGCTTCTTCGTGTGCACCTCTTCAAACTGCTGCAACGCATGGAGTGTGAAGGCTGGCGTGTGATCATGAAGCTCGTGTTGCTGGGTCGTGTGCTTATTTCTCCAAGCACCTCCTTTCCATGTGATCATGAAGCATCTTTGTTGGACGACGCTGTTGCACTCCTTTGGGTCGTGACTTCCTTCAGTTGCAGCCGAAATGAAACGATCATGTTGTAGCTGCTTCCAATAATAAAACAAACTTTTCAACATGCTTTGTGGACGTGGCATTGTAGGCTGCAGCAAATAAAATGGATGTTCGTGTTAAATGAAGAATGAGAATCCTCCTCTTAGGCCATGATAGCGTGCAACATTTTTGCTTCATTCATTTTTTTCTTTAAAACAAAGAAAGTTGTGACACTCTTAATTTGCTGGATGTCACTCCCCTTTTCAATTGAAGCACCCCTTTCTCATAAGTCCAAAGAGAGTAAAATTATCATAGTACCCTCCTTCTTATGCACACTTCTTTTATAGAGAGTCTTGAATTATGTGACAACCCTCCAAATATCCCAAATTGTATTTCCAAAATTTTCTCTACAATTAATAATGTAAATAATTATCTCAGAATATTCAAATGAATTAAAATAAGAATTTTTGATCAAATTAAGCATAATTAGCAAAAACGGGAAAATACTGGACATCTAAGCTCAATTCCCTGATTAATTCTAGCACAATAAACTAAGTGAAGTCAAGAAAATATTGACTCATCAACCATTAAAGAGTACTATTCTAGAATAAAAGAAATAGTTAGTCAGATGAGAGCCTATGGGGAAAATATTCTTGACAAAAAGATCGTTGTGAAAATTTTAATTTCCATTCCCCAAAAATATGATGCAATCGCAACCGCCATTGAACAAACAAAAGATTTGGATAATTGTCAATAACACAACTAATGGGCTCTCTTGAAGCTTATGAACAAAGATTGAAAAGGCATGAAGAAGACTCGATTAAAAATGCCTTTCAATCAAAACTAAAATGACGGTCTCAGAATAAAGAATATGAAGGAAATAAAAGTAGAGAAGAAATTTCAAGGAATAAAGAAAATTTTAGAAGCTTCTCTATGACTCGTCAAGGAAAATATCCTCCATGTGGTATATGTAAAAAGGCAAGTCACTTGGAAAAATATTGTTGGCATCATCGAAAACCTCAATGCCAGTATTGCAAGAAGTTTGGTCACGTAGAGAAGTGTTGACATAATAAAAATAAGCATCAAGCAAACTTTGCGCAAGAAGATAATCAGGAGAAACTCTTATTCTATGTCAATCAAGAATCTTCTAGTGGAGAAGGGAGTTGGTACTTGGGTAGTGGATGCAACAATCACATGGAGAAAGATCAAAGACATTGATAAATCTGTCAATGTCAAAGTTCGGCTAGGAAATGACATCATAGTGGAGTCTCGAGGCAAAGGAACTTTCGTGGTGAAGACAAAGAAAGGTACAAAATTCATCACGGACGTTTTATTAGTTCCAAAATGATGAAAAATGGATATTCTCTTCATTTTGAGAAAGATATGTGCAAAATTTATGACAGTAAAATGATAGAAATTGACCAATTAAAAATGGAGAAAAGAAATAGAAGCTTTCCTATAAGCTTCAAACCTGGAACTAATATTGCCATGAAGGTAGAAGTTGATGACTCATGGCTTTGGCATAGGAGATTTGGCCACTTCAACACACATGTCTTAAAGCTTTTATATCATAAAAACATGATGAGAGATCTTCCATGCTTGAAGTAGAATAATGAATCATGCGAAAGATGTCTCCTCGGAAAACAACATCGATTACCATTCTCGACAGACAAAGCATGAAGAGAAAAAGACTTATTAGAGTTGATTCATATTGATGTTTGTGAACCGATGAGAACGCCTTCACATCACAACAACAAGTATTTCATCCTCTTCATTGACAAATTCTCTAGAATGATGTGGGTCTATTTCTTAAAGGCAAAGTCAGAAGTCTTCGGAGTATTCAAGAAATTCAAGGCCCTTTTTGAGAAGCAAAGTGGAAAACAGATGAAAGTAATTAGAAGCGATCGTAGCAATGAGTACACATCTCGCGAGTTTGAAAAATTCTGTGAAGATGAAGGCATAGAGCGGCAACTTACAGTCGCATATAGTCCACAACAAAATGGCGTGTCAGAGAGAAAGAATCACACAGTTATGGAGATGGCAAGATCAATGCTAAAAGAGAAAAGTATGCCTAACACTTTTTGGGCTGAAGCAGTCTACACTGTAGTTTACATTCTAAACAGATGTCCAACTAAGGCAGTCTAAGACAAAACTCCTATTGAAGCTTGTAGTGGAAGAAAGTCATCCACTAAATACCTACGAGTCAAAAGGCTATCGAGTCTACAACCTACAAACAAAAAAGCTCATCATCAGTCAAGATGTTGAAGTTGATGAAAATGCTTTTTGGAATTGGGAAGAAGAAAAAGTTGTTAAAAGCAACATTTTACTTCCAGTGCAACAATCTCAAGAAGAAACTCAAGAAGAAGCAGAAAATTTAGGTACGCTTTCTCCACTTCCACAATAAGATTCTTCACCAGAATCTAGTCCAAGAAGAGTAAGATCTTTGGTAGACATATATGAAACTTGCAATATAGCCATGATTGAGCCTAACTGTTATGAAGAAGCATCAAAGCAAGAAGTATAGGTCAAGGCTATGGAAGAAGAGATTAAAATGACTGAGAAGAATAACACATGGGAATGCGTAAATTGCCCTCATGGAAAAGACATCATAGGAGTGAAATGGATATATAAAACAAAGCTCAATCCCGATGGAACTATACAAAAGCACAAAGCAAGATTGGTCGCTAAAGGCTACTCCCAGCAACTAGGAATAGACTACAATGAGACATTTACTCCAGTTGCTCGCTTAGATCCAATTAGAGTCTCAATTGCTCTTGCAGCACAAAAAGGATGGAATATATATCAAATGGATGTCAAATAAACCTTTCTAAATGGAGTGCTCGAAGAAGAAATTTATGTTTAACAACCACAAGGCTTCATCAACAAAGGCAATGAAGGCAAATTACTAAGACTTAAAAAAGCATTATATAGCCTAAAGCAAGCTCCTCGAGCATGGTACAACAAGATTGATAAATAGTTCATCGATTAAGGATTTAGGAGGAGCAAGAGTGAGCCAACACTATATATTAAGGCACAAGGTCAATATAATCTCATTGTTTCTTTATAAGTCGATGATCTTATCTATACAGGAAACAATATGGAGATGATGAAAGAATTTAAAGAAGACATTATTAAAAAATTTAAAATGACCGACCTTGGCTTGATGAACTATTTCCTCAATATAGAAGTGAAACAACAAAAAGAAGGTATATTTATCTCTCAAAAGAAATATATTGAAGCTTTACTGAAGTTCAAGATGAATGGTTGTAAACCTGTCGCTACTCCGTTAGTGGTAAACGAGAAACTACAAAAAGATGATGAAGCACAAGAGGCAGATTCAACACACTACAGGAGTTTAATTGGAAGTCTCCTGTATCTCACAACCACATGACTAGACATTATGTATGCTAGAAGTCTTCTCACAAGATTCATTCAAAAGCCAAGTCAGATTCATTATGGAGTAGGAAAAAGAATTTTAAGATATCTACAAGGCACAAAGGAGTTTGGTATATGGTACAAAACCATGACTAACTCAAGGATAATTAGCTACACAGATAGTGATTAGGCAAGATCAATGGACGACATGAAAAGTACGTCCGGATATGCTTTCTCACTAGGATCAGGTATTTTATCTTGGGCATCAAAGAAGCACGCAACCGTGGCACAATCAATAGTAGAAGCAGAGTATGTAGCAACTGCTGAAACCATGAGTCAAGCAATATGGCTACGAAGAATACTTGAAGAAATGGGTGAACCACAAGAAGGGCCGATTATTATCTATTGCGACAACAAATCGGCAATAGCAATAGCAAAAATCCAGTACATCATAAAAAAACAAAACATATAGCCATTAAATATCACTTCATTCGCAATGAAGAGACAACTAAACAAATTTGACTCGTATTACTGCCTAACAGAAGACCAAATTGCAGATATCTTTACGAAGGCATTACCACGACCAAGATTTGAACTACTACGTACTATTCTGGGAGTTACCGAATTTGCATTAAACAGGAGTATTAAAGTGTAATGCAAATTCTAGAAGAATGTAGAAGCTCTTAAGAAAAAAGAGAGTTGGAATGAAATTGGGCCTAAAAGATAAAAGCCCAATACTACAGAAGGCCCAAAATAGAATTCTAGAAAAATACTATCTAGAAGGATTCTAGAATGATGTATAAAAATATCTAGGGATGTTTACCCATAAGATGTATCTAGATAAGTTTAAAATTATAGGAATGTTTTAGAAATCTCTGGAGAATGAATAATGACCCTTAGATTAATGTTGTGGTGGCAAGATCCTAACTATTGGTTAAGGAGGTGCCACTAGTGTAAATAGGGGTGATTTGATCATTTGTATGCAAGCCAAAAAGAAAGAAAGCAAGCCAACATCTACCACAACTAAAGACAACTACAACACTTATTCCAACTACTATTTCCATATTCCACTACTTCTACATTTTCTCTACATTTCACTATCTCTATATTTTCTCTACTTCATCAACTGCTCCTTTCACAACCTTAAAATACTTATAAAGGAAAAAGGTGTAATCTTCTCTAGGTTTGGTTTGTTAGAGAGAGAAACGAATGAAGAATAGCATGGAGGAGAGAAAACGACATAGGTTGAAGTCTCAGGTCCAAAGTAAAATTAGAAAGAGAAGAAGAAGTGAGGTGTGATTTTGGTTTATTTTCGTGAAAGAGGAGCAAAGAGAATATAAAAGGCAGAGAAACTGAAGGAGAGGTAGTTAGGGAATGTTACAGGAAAGGTGAAGTATGGGTATCTAGAAAAGAAGTAAAGAAACGAAGAAAGAGATGAGAAAAAATGCTTGGGGTGTGCGTATGAATGAACATTGAAGGAGCAAGAGAAGGTAAAGTGTGTTGGGAAACATGTAGGCTTCGTTTTAACACCAAGAGGGGGGGTGAATTGGTGGGTTTTCAAAATCAGAGTCTTAACGCAATCTTTAAAGCAAAGTAAAAAACTTTACAAACTTTCTTGAATCACAAGTTATAGAAATTCGTTTGCAACGGAAAAACAAAGTAGACTACGTAGATAATAGAGTTGACTAATGTAAAAGTATAGGGATAGAGAATTCAAACGCAGGGTTTTATACTGGTTCGGCCTCAATGCCTACATCCAGTGTCCTTCCAGTACCAGGAAGCAACTGCACTATAATGGTCAAGGTTTTTTCAATTAGACTTTTATAGAAGACCTCCACGTCAAAAATATAAAACACATCTCTAACCCTCTAACCAAAATTAAGGCAAACAACACAACAAGACTTGCAGCAAGATGTCCCCTCTCTACAATCTGCAACACACTTTGAACAATCCTCAAAGTGTACCACACTCCACGAGTCCAACCCCTGTAGTCACAACAGGTAACAACAATCACAACAATCACCACAGATGTCAAACAAGTTCTTGATCAACCCAGAAGCACCTCAATTATGCAGATTATGATCAGGCAGTATGCGCAACATAGTTCTCCTTCAGAAACTCTTCCAAGCAAGATTTCAACCGTCTTCTTGATGAGTTTTTGGAGCTCTAAAATCCAGAGAATCAATCTGAAACAGAATATAAAAATGTTAGTAATCCAAAAGTTCTCTGAAAATGATCAGGTCTCGTCTATTTATAGATTTGTATAAATCAGACGCTCATGTAGTCGACTGTGCTACTAATAGAGTCGACTGTATTATAACAGTTATAATAGTTAAGACATAATAGCAGCAATCCAGTCAAACTAATTAATTTCTCAGTCAATGTAGTTGACCAACATTCAATGCTCAACTAACTTTTAAAAATATAGTCGTTGTAGTTCAAGAGCATAACACAATTTCAAAACAAGCAACTAATACAGTCGAATGCGTGGCTCACACAGTCGACTTCGACACTGAAGTTTGTTAGGAAACAGGTAGGCTTTGTTTTACCCCAAGAGGGGGGTGAATTGATGTTAGTTCAAAAACAAAATCTTTTCGCAGTCTTTATACAAAAGTATAAAACTTTTTTATCTTTCTTGAAATGCAAGCAATGAAAATTTCTATGCAGCGGAAAAATGAAGTTGACTGCTAAATAAATATAGTCAACTGAAATAAAGAGTGCAGAGATAGAGAAAATCAAACACTGGTTTTGATATTGGTTCGGCCAACAATGCCTACATCCAGTGTCCTTCCAACCCAGGAAGCAAATTCACTATAATGATTGCGGTTTTTATAACAAGGAATTTATAGAAGCCTCACGCAAAAATATAAATCTCCTTTCTAACCCAAAACCAAAATGTAGCTGCACAACAAAACCAGAATTGCAGCAAGAATCCCCTCTTCTACAATCTGAACCCACGTCGAACAATCCTCAACGTGTAACCAGCACTCTTCAAAGATGCCAAGCCTATCACAGCAGTCTTCACAGGATGCCAAGCCTTCAACTCAACGCAGCAGTCTTTACAGGATGTCAAGCCTTCAAAGATCAATCAAGAAGCACCTTCTTCGTGTAGATAATGATCACACAGTCAGCGCATAAGCCTTCTCCCTTTGAATCTCTCTCGAAAAAGATCACCACCGTCTTCTTGGAGAATTCTTGGAGCTTAACACAGAGAATTCAATCTGAAACAAGAAATGAAAGTGTTAGAGTATCAAAAGTCTTCAGAACAACTTGCGTTATGTCTATTCATAGTTTTCTGTCAGTGAGATTGTTTCTCAGTCGAATAACCTGCTAATTTAGTCAACTGTATTAATACAGTTATAACATACAGTCAACACAAAGGCTCTCAGTCAACAAAAATCAACACACATTCATTACAGTTGACCAAGTCATCAATGCTTAACTAACTTTTAAAAATATAGCCGTTGGAGTGTGTAAGCATAACAAAATTCCAAAAAAGATCAATAACATAGTCGAATATGCAATATACAATGTTGACTGACACATGTAAAAGTTCTTTGAAATTCTTTTCAACTCAAAATATCCCACAACACTGATTCTCAAAAGCTGTACAAAGGTTTTAGAATAGCCGAAGCCATTATAGGTGTATTCGACTAGACTAGAACTTTGTCACACAAATATAAGTTCACAAAGGTGCTCGTGATCTTTTACTTTCAGAAATGTGAAAGAAAATGTTTTCCATCAACCAGATCATATTTCACATATTCATACAAGCATGTTCCACAAATATATCACACAATCAATCATAGGAACATACATCACAACATGTTCAGCAGATATGACAATTTATTCAAAATAAGAACATGTAATACTGTAACATGTGTACTGTTATTAAGCATTATGTTGTCATCATCAAAAACTAGTTTGATATAAAGTTTGTGTTGTCAACAATCTCCCTTTTTTTATGATGCACAACCATGATTAATAACTCAACCATGTTTGTATAATTCAACATATGACATAGTAATAACATATGATTAATACGGTTCAGTTACTCTTCATATTCAGCAAAATATCAAGCAAATAAAGTATGAGACAGATAATTCTCCCCCTTTCACAAAGCATTTATGCATGCTCTCATACCCTCATATATATATATATCCCCCTTTGTGCATTAACAAAAAAGGAATGCTTTAGATATTTATGCAAATTTTAAAAACAGAGATGCATCAGAAAGATATGCAGTTTGTAAAATAATGATGCTCTCAAAAATCACAGTTTCATAACAAAACAGTATAAACTCCTCCTGAAATGTAGGTGTGTGATGAAAGATTGTGTAAAACAGTGATACTCCCCCTGTCATTATGCATGAGTACTAAAATCAATTCAAGTGCACAATGCAGAATATCATAGATTTATGAACAGTTTAAGCACAGAGTTGTATCAAAGTCAGAATATCAAACCATATAGGTATGCAATGATAGAAGCTTCCACAATCTCACAATATTATCTCAATTCAGATATTGAAACACATAAAAATCAGAGATAATAGCAGATTATATATGATTTAAGCAAACAGTAAAGATAGAATCAGATTCCAAATATGGAATTGTTAACCCATTTTGACGCAGTCGAATGCTTTAAATCATCAGTCGAATGCATTGCTTTTGCAAATGTTGAATTCCAATTGTAGATTTCCAAAGCAATGTCCTTCCTGCAAAGAGACATCAGAATGTTGAATTCCAATTGTAGATTTCCAAAGCACTGGTACTATCACATTTTAAAGGAATGTTTTCTATCTTAATGCCATAATATTCTAATTGACTCTTTATCCAAAGAGACTGTGCACAACAGCTTCCGGCTGCTATGTACTCAACTTCTGTGGTAGATAGAGCCACACATGCTTGTTTCTTTGAATGCCAAGAGATCAATGATCATCCAAGTAAGTGACATGTGCCACTGGTGTTTTTTCTGTCTAGTTTACAACCTCCAAAGTCTGAATCACTGTAACCATTTAGAAAAAGATTTGTGTCATTTGGATACCATAGTCCAAGGCCTTTGGTACCTTTGAGGTACTTTAAAATTCTTTTTACAGCAGTAAGATGTGATTCTTTAGGTGCAGATTGAAACCTAGCACAGAGACAAACACTATGTATTATGTCAGGCCTACTAGCAGTAAGATATAGTAATGATCCAATCATACCTCGATACATTCTTTGATCAATACTTTTTCCAACCTCATCTAGATCCAAGTAGCAATTTATTGCCATCGGAGTTGCAGCATCTTTACAGTCCAGCATCTTGAATCCTTTTAATAGATCATTGCAGTATTTAGATTGATGAATGAATATACCATCTTTGGTTTGCTTCACTTGTAGACCAAGGAAGTATGTTAATTCTCCCATCATGGACATTTCAAATTCTTCCTGCATGACTTTTGAAAATTCTTTGCATAACATAGGGTTAGTAGAACCAAAAATAATGTCATCAACATAAATTTGCACATACAGTTTATCCCTTTTGAACTTTTTATGAAAAGGGTGGAATCAACTTTTCCTCTTGAGTAACCTTTCTTTATGAGAAATTCACTTAACCTTTCATACCATGATCTTGGTGCTTGCTTTAATCCATATAAGGCTTTCTTCAGTTTGTAAACATGATCAGGGAATTCAAAGTCTTTAAATCCAGGTGGCTGTTCAACATATACCTCTTCCTTGATGTATCCATTTAGAAAAGCGCTCTTCACATCCATTTGATATAACTTGAATTTCATTGTGGATGCAATAGCTAGAATTTCATTGTGGCTACAAGAGCATATGTTTCGTCATAGTCGATTCCTTCTTCTTGACAGTAGCCTTTTGCGACTAGCCTTGCCTTGTTCTTTATGATTTCACCTGAATCATTCATTTTGTTGTGGAAAACCCACTTTGTACTAATAACTTGTAGATGAGGTTCCTGGGTATAAACTCCCCCACATTGTTCGTTGTGAATTGATTCAACTCCTCTTGCATTGCCATGATCCAATTTTCATCATTTAATGCCTCCTCAATTTTCTTGGGTTCAATTTTGGACACAAAAGCAACGCTCATGCAGTATTGGTTCAGTTGTCTTCTTGTAGAAACCCCTCTTGACATGTCACCAATAACATTGTCAGTTGAGACATTTCTTGGTACCTTCCATGCTTTAATTGACTCAGCTCTCGGAGATTCGACTTGCTCAACTTCATCTTCCTTCTCAATAACTTCTTCAGGAATTTCTTCATGAACTGAGTTTTCATCTTCTTCAGCAGAGTCTCTAACTTGTTTAGAATGATTTGGAGCCATGATGAACTTATCAAAGGCCACATGAATAGATTCCTCCACATTGATGGTTCTCTTGTTGTACACACGGTATGCCTTGTTGTTTAAGGAATATCCTATGAAAATCGCTTCATCAGCTTTCGAACCGAATTTCCCAAGACTTTCTTTGCCGTTATTCAGTACAAAGCATTTGCTTCCAACTATTCTCAAGTGTGAAATATTTGGCTTTCTTCCTCTCAGCAGTTCATATGGTGTCAGCTTCAGTATACACCTGATGATTGTTCTATTCAGTACATAACATGTTGTGCTTACTACATCTGCCCAGAAATATTTTGGCATGTCCCTGTCATTCAACATAGACCTTGCCAATTCTTCAAGTTCTTTGTTTTTCCTTTCTACCACTCCATTCTGCTATGGAGTTCTAGGAGCTGAGAAGTTATGCATGATTCCCATTTCAGCTAGATAATAATCAAATTCCTTATTTTGAAATTTTCCTCCATGATCACTTCTGATAGCCTATATCTTGAGATCCATTTCATTTTGAACAGCAGCAACAAACCGTTTGAAAACTTTAAGGGCATCATTCTTGGCTGCAATGAAGTAAGTCCATGTGTATCTTGAATAGTCATCTACAATGCCTAACCCGTATGAATTCCCTCCGAGACTCTTTATTCTGGATGGTCCAAATAGATCCATATGAAGCAATTGCAGAGGCTTCTTGGTTGACATTTCACTCTTACTCTTGAATGGTTGTTTGGTTAACTTCCCTTTTTGGCAAGCATCACATAACCTGTCAGTTTTAAATCGAATCTTGGCAGGCCATTTACCAGTTTCTTGGAGATGAGCTTGTTGAGTTGACTCATACTGATGTGAGTTAATCTCTTGTGCCATAGCCACACATCTTCTTCTTTAGTCATCATACATACGACAGATTTGAATGCGTTATCTGTGAAGTCGATTAAGTAGATGTTGTTCACCCTTTTTCCCACTAGCAGTAACTCATTTGTTGTCCCATTGGTGATAAGACAATATTTGGGTTCGAAGGTGATCTTTAATCCTTTGTCACATAGTTGACTGATGCTAACCAAATTATGTTTCAACCCTTCAACAAGTAAAACATTTTTAATCTCATAAGATGAAGGGGTTTCTATTTTACCTATACTGATGATTCTTCCTCTGTTATTGTCACCATACGTAACATGACCAGCGACTTTATATGAAATATCTGAGAATTTTGTAGGATCCCCAGTCATATGTCTCGATCACCTGCTGTCGAGGTACCATGTGGATCTTTTGAACTGTTGTTCCAGATCAGGTTTGATAGTCCTGGATTTTGCCATCATAATTAGTTCTTCTTTATTCTTGGCTTTCTTGGCATCAACAAGATGATCTTGATTGTTCATCTTTTTCAAAATCGTGAAAACAGTTTTTCAATCCAGATCAATCAATCAAACATACAATCAATCAAACATACAATCAATCATACACGCAATCAAGCATTAACAATCAATCAATTTATGCATGATGCAATAGAATGATACGAATTACTTGTTGTAGACGCTCAAGAAGATTGATATAACAAGTGTAGTTCATCCTTGATTTCCGATTGCACCTGTTTGTAAACCTGCAAAACAGTTCAAGTTTTGGTTGCAGGTACCCATTTGAACTTGGGTCCTAGATTGTCAGTTCTCTTCACTTGTTCCTTTGGTCTCCATACATATAAACCTCTAGGAACACCAATAGTTCTATAATAACAGTTTCTAACAGTGTGACCAACACAATTGCAATAAAAGCAAGCATTTCTAGCAGGTTTGCTTATATCAATAAACTTCTTCGCATTAGTTTTGTTAGATTGAGCTTTATAACCAATTCCTTGTCTATGTATAGCTCTACCAGAGGATTTTAAAACAACATTCAAATTGTCTCTACCTTGAGTAAATTTGGCTAGCATGCTAGTCAAGTAATCTATTTGCTCAACATATGTAGGACATTTTTCACAAGGTTTCTCTACTGTAACAGTTTCAATTTTAGTTTCCTTAGCAGATAACAATGCATCATTCAATTCCTTCTCTAGAGGCTTTGGAAACTTGGTGCCGACAAAGCAAGAACTTTTATTAGGAGTGTGATTGAGGTCTACTACTGCTGCTAAGTGATGTCTGTCATCCTTTGTGAAGATTCAAAGCAAGTTTTCATCCCGTGTGGCACTAAGGGGAAATGAGTCTCATCTCTTATGGCTTTAAGAAAGGTGTTTCCTAAACCTTTAAACTTGTATCTTTGTGATTGTAAGTTTTATAGGTTTTGTGATAGTAAATCGTTGATCTCTCATTTTAGGGATTAACAACAAGATGTAGGGTCTGTTGATCTGAATCAGTACTAAACTACTTGTGCAAATCTTTATTTCCCTACACTCTTTATTGTTTTTGATATTATCTGTTAAGTAAGTTTAAAAAGAGAGAAGCAAAATTATTTTAAAGCACAAGAAATCAATTTACCTCTTCATCTTTATTTTTGTCCAAACACGCAAACATTCCACTACATCGCTCTGATAATTGGTATTAGAGCTTGCTTTGATAGTTACTCAATTTTTTTTTCTCGAAAATGTCTGGACAATATCAAGCATTTTCATAAGGTGCTTCAATTGACAAACCCCTTAAACCTAAAGAAAGAAAAATCTCCCCCAATAGACCACACCTAAACTACACAGTGCAATAAAAGTGGGGAAGGGAGGATAAGGGAAAAGGAAACTCCCTTGAGTCAGGGTGGAAGATGCCAAACTTGATTCAATAGAGAAATGTTTTCCACCACTGGATCTAGGAAGGAACGGTTGAGGAGGAACTGTTTCATCCGCCAAATCTGATCGAGCAAGGAAATGTCTTTCACAGTTGGATCTAAGAAGGAAGGATTGTTGATGAGCGGGTTCAAGTGGTGCCTATTGATCTTCAAACTTTTATGTATGCTTGCATCTTTGTTTTCAACTGTGGGTGTTTGTTGGTCAAATTCAGTGTACCTCCTACAATAAGGTTAATGCATTGTGGCTCTAGATAATTTATATGCAGAGGTATAATACTCAATCCCAATGTATCAAACTGAACATGAGATATACTCTCAAAACATGAATCAAATTCAAATTTAGAAGCAATATCAACAATAGACTCAAATTCATATTCAGTTCATGGAAAAGAAGCATTCAGATGTGATAGAAAAAACTAGTCCTCATCGTGTAGAGAGTGAAAATTAGAAACATACTCATCAACAATATAATCATCAACAACATAATCAATTTGAGGTATGTTTACCTCCACTTCCCTGAAGATTCCTAGAGTCTCCTTGTTTGGTTCTTCCATGTTCTTGCCTTGAAGGGGAGACATAAGCAAATCACCACTAGTGGTGGAAGACAAAGAGGGTCTACCTGGCTCAAAATTCCTGCTCATATTGGCCTGGTCCCCAAAATCTTTATCAGTATCAACCTTCTCAGGTGCAAAAGTAGGTGGTATAGTGGGCACATGACTCTTCTTCCCATCTCCTATGTTGATGGCACTGACATCTTGAATCTGAAGAGTCTGAAATGGTACTTTCTTTAAATCTTGAGACTGTTCCTGAGTGAGCTGAGTCGTTATCTGCCCTATCTGATTAGTCAAGCGTTGAATTGATTATCTGGTCTCTTGCTAGAACTGAATGTTCTGCATTGTCATCTGCTTCAACAACTCCTCCAATGTAGGCTTAGAAGTCATAGGTTGAGCAACTGTTTGGGCAGGCTCATGAAGTTGCACCTGTTCTTGTTGCTGTACTAGTGGTGGAAGCATGCAAGAATTCTGAAATGGTGCTTCTTGATATTGATGTTGTTATGGAGTACCATACCATCCCAGGTTAGGATCATTCCATCCAAGATTGTTATTGTAACCATACTGATCAAAATGATGCTGAGTAGGGAAGAATTCATCCAAGAACAATCGCTTAAGATCTTCCCATGCAATGATGGACCCTGGAGGAAGATAATACAACCACTCCTTTGCTACTTCTTGTAATGGGTGTGGAAATGCCCTTAAGAACATGTGATCATCCGAGACATGTGGAGGCTTCATTGTAGAACAAATGATATGGAACTCCTCCAAATGGTTATATGGGCATTCACCTGTAAAGCCATAAAACTTAGGCAGCAAATGTATCAATCCAGTGGTGAGAACACATGGAACATCCTCATCATGTGAAAACACCTCACAAGGAGCACTCTCATGAGTTGGAGGAGGAACCATATTGTTCTCATCATAGAAATCAACAGAATATACATGAGAATCAAAAGTAGAATTCGATGCAGCAGATTTAGTATACACAAAATATGGAGTAGTAGACACAAAAGGATAATCGTAATGAGAGTTAGATGCAGAAGGAGAATCATAATAAGAGGCATTGACTGAATAAGCACAATGCACATAACCAAAATAGGTAGACATGGCCAAAGAGAATGCAATAGTAAATTATGCAACTAAAGCTATCTAAATGCAAAGACTAACAATTCCTAGAATGCCTAACTAATTTATGCAATGTCCTATGAAATTCAGGATCAAAGGGTGGTAATGGCCCAGGATTGCCCTTAGTCACACACCGAGTAAACTATATTAGCAAAAGTCAACATAGTGTAAACATAGGGGGTAAAACATTGATATATGCAAAAAGATTCATAATGAGCTAAAATTTTGTGAGAAACCCCCTAAAATCATGAAAAGATAGCACAAAAATTTTCTAAGCAAAATTTGAAGTATAGTTATGTCAACAAACACAAGAAATTGTGAAAAATGGTAAAAATAAAACTTCAAAAATAAAAAAAAATAGAAAACAACCTTTTTGGATTTTGAGACATGACCTATTGGCGAAGCGATGAGTATTGCATTACTCGAGATTTTCTACCCAGAAAGCACATATGATTTGTCCAATTCTGACTCCGTGAGCAAAAGTTACTATTTTTAGAAGTTTGGGCTTTCACGTTTTTTACAAAACTGAATCTGGAGAATCACAAGTACTTCTGAGATTTTTCTATCAAAATATGGAGTAAAAGAAGTGACCACACCAAATTTCAACAAAAAATAACGCCTCTAGCTATCAAAACGAAGCCAAATGGCATCAATTTCTCCTAATTGTGACTCAAACAAACATAGCGCAACACAATTAAACATGCAACATGCACACACATACCACAACAACACACAAAACACACACACAACACACACAAACACAAAAAGAACCTAAGACCGAACCATTAGTCCCCGACAATGACACCAAAATTTGATCGAGGCCATACTCGAATCAAATTTAATGTTCAATTAAAATATAGTATAGTTAGGAGAATGACCCCTAGGCCATCTCTCAAGGACCAATTATGGTTTAGGAATTAGGTTGAATGCTTAGTTGGAGGTTTGTGGATAGTTTTGTGACTTGAAATGAACTAAATTAAAACTTTAATTCAACACAGAATAAAGCAGGTTAGCAATTGGATCAATTTCCATGCTTCAGATCCCTGATCAATTACCCCTAATCCAACATGAATTAACCAACTAAGTGAAGGTTAATCCGGTATTCAAAATTGCAAAGTAAGCGAATGGAACACACCTATTCAATTGATTCTACACCACACAGATTAGTCAACTAAGCGAAGACTGACCACCAATTAGGCAACTAAGCGTATACCTAATTGCAAGCACAGACCCAACTCAATACAATGCAAGGTAAGACAACATATTACAATTCATAGTCTAGAAATCTCAAGTAAGAAATTTCATATCCCTAATTACAAACCCTAATAGTTTCACTCCTCCATCAAGATGAAATGTAAAAATGAAATCAAAGTTGGAATGCGAAAATCAAATGGGAAACGAAACGAAACATGAATTTAAATGCTGGAATGGAATGCGAAATGAATTAAAAAAAAAACAAAAATGCATAGAGGAAATGATGAATGAAATTGAAAACGTCAATGCATAAAACAAAATGCAATTGAAAAGGGGAAATGAAATATAAGCAAGAACCATTACAAAATTTCAAATTAAAACGAAATTAATTCACTACAACAAAGGTAAATTGAAAGCAAACCTAAAACCCCCAAGGGGGCGAAGATGGTGGAAAAACGCCCAAGAGCCAAAACCAAAAGGAGAAAACGCAAAATGAGGGAGAGAGAAGTTGTGAAATCTGAATTGGGGTTTTAAAACCCCAAATTTCAAAAATGTCCTTCTAATGGGCTTCTACAAAAGATAGCCAAAAATGGCCCAAAGCTAACCTAAAAACGAAATTAAAAAGAAATGTTTATGTGCAAAATAATAAATGATGTGGCAGTTTTCATTATGTCTCAACAATAATTCTAAAATTGTTCTGCAAATAATAATTGGAATAATTAGGTCCAAATAATTCAAATTAACTAAAATAAGAATTATTAGTCTAATTAAGCCCAAATAGTGTAAACGGGACAATAATGGAGAATTAATCACAATTCACTAATACAATTTGGTGTGAAAAACTAAGTGAACAGTATAAAATAGTGATTCATCAAAGTGTAATCGAGTTCTACTACTGTTGCTAAGTGATGTTTGTCATCCTTTGTGAAGATTCAAAACAAGTTTCCATCCCTAGTTGCGCTAAGGGGAAATGAGTCTCATCTCTTGTGGCTTTAAGAAAGGTGTTTTCTAAGTTCTTTATTACTAAGAATAGAATAACCGCTTAGAATAAAGAACCAAATTATATTTGTGGAGAAGTGCAAAATCGTATTTATAAGATATTGTGAGGGGAACTGCGACCTATTCTCCCTGCAAAATTCTGACTTCCCGCCAAGTCCGTCCTGATATAAATTTGTAGGGAATAGACCGCAGTTCTGAGGGGAACCGCGGCCTATTGTCCCTGCAACATTTTGACATTCCCCCCAAGGCAGTCCTGAAATAAATTTGGAGTCAGGGAATAGGCCGCGGTTCCCCTCATAACCGTGACCTATTGTCCCTGCAAAATTCAGATATTCCCCCCCCCAAGGCAGTCCTACAATAAATTGGGAGTCAGACCATTAGGGAATAGGCCTCAGTTGTTAGGGGAATTGCGACCTATTCCCTGATCTGAACAAATTTTAAACATTTAAGAGAATAGGCCTCGGTTGGGCGGGGAACCGCAGCATAAAGCGTGCAAAAAATTTCAAAATTGTCATTTCAGATCAATTTTATTTTTTTTTATGAGAATAGGCCTCGGTTAAGATGGAAAATCGAGGCTGTATCCCCTCTATTACCCCGGTTTTCTAATGAATTGCGGTAGTAGCCCCTGTCTAAGGTAAAAATTCGCGAAAGCATGAATAGTTCTTCTTCTCCAGTGCGATCGCCCCCCTCTCTACAACTTGTTCTTATATGTCATCGCGAGACTTTCTCCCTTCTTCCTTACGCCGCCGTTGCGTCATCGTCATCACTGTAGAAGGACTTCCTTCCTCATTTTTCATCACCTACATTTGTATCCGATCAAATTTGGCTTTGGTTGCTGGAGTTTTTTCGTTTTTTTTTTCGTTTTTGGGTTGGTTTGATATGTTTTTTTATTAATTCGGACTATCAAACTTACGTTTTATTGTATTTTATTGTAGGTATTGTGTTTTTTCTTTTAAATTTGTTTCGTTTCAGACCACGGATTGTTCCATCTTCTCCATTATTGTGTGGTTTTTCACCCTCTCAGGTTTGTATTATTCTGTTTATTAATTTTCATTTTGTTAATTTTTAATTTTTTGTAGGTGGGATATGAATAATTATGTATGATTGAATGTTTGAATTGATAATTTGAATGCTTATTAATTGTTTGATTGTATGATTGTATTATTCTGTTTATTAATTTTCATTTTGTTAATTTTTAATTATTTGTATGTTGAATATGAATAATTATGTAGATTGGATGTTTGAATTGATAATTTGAATGTTTATTAATTGTTTCATTGTATGATTGAATTGATTGTATGTTGAATATATTGTATAATTGTATGATTGTAATTTTGTAGAATATTTACCTATGGATCGAAATTGGATTAATTTACCATGCATTACTATTGAGTACGAGAAAGGGGTACAGGAATTTATACAATTTGCGCAACGTATTGAGGGTACAAGTGATGATGAAGTGAAGTTTAGATGACGTTGTGTGAACTATTTGAATGCAAGAAAGTTGAACGCAACTCAAATTAGAGAACATCTTATTTGTGATGGTTTCCTAAGATGTTATACAACATGGATATGGCACGGCGAAGAAATGCACTTTCCAACTGACTCCCAAACTGAAAATGTTATTGATTCCATCATGGAAGAAAATCGACCGGATGAAGACAAATTAGAGGACATAATCTGCGATGTTGGCGCAAAAAGTTTTGCCAAAGCTCATGTGTATGAGACGACGTCGACTGGTACAAAAACACCTTTGTATGTCGGTTCAACTAAGTTCACACGTTTGTCAGCGGTGTTAAGGCTCGTGAATTTGAAGGCGACCAATGGATGGACTGATAAAAGTTTCACAGAATTGTTGACATTGTTGAATGAAATGCTGCAAGATTGAAATACACTACCCACTCGTAATTATGATGCGAAGAAAATTATTTGTCCAATGGGTATGGAGTATAAAAGGATACATGCTTGTCCCAATGACTGCATTTTATATAGGAAAGAGTTTGAATTTTTGACAAAGTGTCAAAAATATGGGTTATCACGATACTAGTCAAAAAACAATAGTGAAGATAATGGTCAGATAGAAAAAAAAAAGGATCTGCTTTGAAAGTAGTTTGGTACCTTCCAATTGTGCCCAGACTTAAGCATTTGTTTGCAAATCCCAAAGATACTAAAAACCTTAGACGACATGTAGATGAGAGAAAAATTGATGGGTTTCTTCGTCATTCAACTAATTCAAAGTAATGGAAAAATATTAATCAATAATTCCCCCAATTTGATAAAGAGTGTAGAAATCTTAGGCTTGGTTTAGCCACTAATGGAATGAACCCATTTGTTAATTGATAACGGATTAAAATACCGTTATTTGCTATATGATTTTGATACTAAAAGCACCCTTTTTCACTAGAAACTTACTTGACTTCATGAGTTTTCATTAAATTGTATGAACAAGAGAGTTGAGGTTGATTTTAACAGTTTCCTAACAAATTCCCCTCGTTTTGACAGAGACGGAAGCAATACTGGAAGAAGAAGTGAAAAGCCATGAAGACGGAGCTCAAAAGGGGTCAAAAAGGCACCAATAAGGGAGAAAACCCGAAGCCCAGGCAACGAAAACGCGAAACAGTGAAGCTGAAAACGACGCTGGTCGCCCGGGCGACGGACCCGAAGCTCAGGCGACCAAAACTGGCACCCAAGCCTCACAGAACCCTTGATTCACGCTTGGGCAAGCTCCCTACAACGCTTAAGCATGATTTCACGTGGATCAGGCCCTGATTCTGCTCTGATTTGATTCTTTCGAACCGGGCCGCACTTTTGAACGCGTCTGGCGCTATTTAAAGGACCTTGGGGCTCTAAGTTTTGCATCCCTGGCAGAGAAGAGCATAGCAATACACTCTTGGCCAATTCTTAGTCTTCCATTCTTATTTTTTTCTTCCGTTGTTCATAGGTTCTCCCATGTCTATGGGGAACTAATTTCTATTTGTTGTTGGGGAATGATGTAACCTTGTAAACTCTCATGTATTTGAATTGATTCTTAATTCTATATGCTTTATTTCATTATTTGTTAGAATAATTCATCTGCTTTATTCTTTCTTATACAATAGCATTATCTTTGAGTTTCATGAGTGCCGGGAGGTTCCTTTCAATTCAGGTCCTTGTTGAATTACTCCTAAGGGCTATATTACTCAGGGATGAGGGTATGAGTCTTAGTCGTCTTAAACTCTTGATCTTCACATCTTTTTATCAGGAATGCTAGGAATTGTATGAACTGGTAATTAGAGACAAACTTATTTACCGAGGGATTGGGTTTAAGTGTTCTAGTGAGGGACGTTGGCATTAATGAATAAAGAGGAATTCATATATACATGAGAGGGAACTTGGTGAAATCTAACCCCAACAACATACCCATCTCATATAAATCAACATCCGCTCATCTCTGTGCTCTTTTACCATTGATCAATTGTAATTTATTTTCTTTATTATTTTTGCACTACAAATCCGTGATCTTCGTTATCTTTTAAGTCTTAATTAATCTTGTTTTCACACAACTGTTCAGTGCCGAGAGTCCTCTGGGATACGATACTTGGTCTTACCATTTTATATTACTTGTGCAACTTGGTACACTTGCCGATTTACAACTTATATCCTGCATTGTGCTGAAGAGGAATTACTTGATGTTGTCTATAATGATATATGGTCCAAAGCAGCTTGGAAATGAAATAGATGTTTATCTAAGCCCACTAGTTGAAGACTTCGAGTTGTTGTGGGTTGATGGGGTTGAAATATTTGATGCATTCACTTATAAAACTTTTGTTATGCATGCAATGTTATTTGCACCATTAATGACTTTCCAACTTGTGGTAATTTGTCAGGATACAATGTCAAGGGTCATAAAGCATGTCCTATATGTGAAGAAAACACTATAGCTCATCAATTGAAACACGAAAGAAAGACGATGTATCTGCGTCATCAGAGATTTCTAAAATGTAATCATCCATATCGAAGGTGAAAAAAAGCATTCAATGGATATCAGGAGAGGGACGAAGCACCAAATCCACTTACTGGCCTTCAAATTCTTGAAAAAGTTAATAAAATACATAATGTATTTGGGAAAACATCCAAGAACTCATTTGTAACGACCCCTTCGAAGAAGAAATCAATATTCTTTGATCTTCCATACTGGTCAAAGTTAGATGTTGGACATTACATAAATGTCATGCATGTAGAGAAGAATGTGTGTGATAGTTTGATTGGCACACTACTCAACATTCAGGGAAAGAAAAAAGATGGAGTGAATGCTCTTTTGGATTTGGTTAACATGAATATCCGAGAAGAGTTGGCACCTAGGGAGATTGGTAAACGTACTTATTTGCCCCCTGCATGTTACATAATGTCTAAACAAGAGAAGATAAGTTTTCGCCTTTATTTAAAGAGTATCAAAGTACCACAAGGATAGTCTTCAAATATGAAGAGTTTAGTGTCGATGCAGGACTTAACGCTTGCTGGCATGAAGTCTCGCGATTGCCACGACTTAATGCAACAATTGTTATCGGTGGCTATTCGTGGAATTTTGCCCAAAAATGTTAGGCAGACCATAAACAGGTTGTGTCCATTTTTCACGTCAATTTGTAGTAAAGTCATCGATCCTACAAAGTTAGATGAACTTCAAGGCGAGATTGTTATCATCTTGTGTCAACTAGAGATGTTTTTCCCTCCATCTTTTTTTGACATCATGGTACATTTACTTGTTCATTTGGTTAGAGAAATCAAGTTGTTCGGACCGGTATACTTAAGATGGATGTATCCTATTGAGCGTTATATGAAGATTTTGAAAGGGTACGTTAAAAATCCATATCGTCCCGAAGGTTCAACGATTGAAAGGTATATTGCTGAAGAAAGTACCGAGTTTAGTTCATATTACATGACATCAACAAATCCAATAGGAGTTCCTTGCACATCATGGTTGAATAAATGTTCTACAAGTAAAAGCATCCGATAGGATTTCAGGTATATGTTTGGTGTCATTAACAACTTGGGGGTACAATGATGACTATGGGTTCATTCACGAAACAAATGATTTTGATGAGATCACAACATATCTCACAAGAAGATTTGCAAGCAGGAAGAAAATACATTTTATTCCTTATATATCTGGGTAAGTGAACTTTTTTAACATAATAAAGTTCCATATGTGATTTTAATATATAATAATTAAGTTATTCTGAATTTCAGGCGCCATTGGCAGCTACTTGTTATTTTTGTATAGGAGAGTTATGATTTGTGGTTCCGCTCATTGCATAGTTGATTGGTAGGAACCTCAATGTTTGGACTTTCTTTGTTATATAAATGAATGCTAAAACTTTATATATATATATATATAGTTCTATTTTAGCAACTATGATGTTGGTTGGGAGGTCAATTGCTAACAGTAGAAAACTTGCATGGATTGCTCTCAATGTTTGACATATGCTAAAGCCATACTTTCTTATAATTGTTTTGTTTTAATGATTTTCACTAACTATTTACAATTGTGATGATATATTGTAGTGTAACAGACAGAATGAGTCATATGAGTACGGATACTATGTAATGTATTGGATGACCCACATTATTCGTGCCCATATCATAGGAGGCTGGGAAACGGTAATATTTAAATTTAATCAATTTTGATTTTCTCTAACATTTAGAATTCATATACACTAATTAATATCAATTGTCTTGTGCAGAGATTCAAGACTCTTACTCCAATTCCTGAGAAACCACTTACATTCCTAAGGAAAGCAATTGCAAAACATTTAGTTAGATTATAAAATAGTTCATAGTTATTAGATTTAAAATACATTAGAACATGTTGATTTATAGTTATTAGACTTTGTACATTATGTGATGTAAATATTGACTATTGTGTTGAATCTGTGTTGATAGGATATTGTTTGATATGCAGGTCTATTTTTGTGATAGTGAATATCACAAAAACAGACCTGCTATTAAAAAAAATTACAGGAGAAAGCCTACCTATGGCTTCGGTTCAGCCACAACGAGGCCAAAGGTTACACGAAATTTTTTTTATTAACAAAAAGGTTTTGGTCGTAGTTCAAGCAAGAACCACTGTCATATCCCAGGTTATTACCTTGCACCTCGGTTGAACCGAGGTAATAACCCTCCCTTCCCTTTTTTTTTCTCTTCTTTACTACTTCGGTTTCTGAAGAACCGAGGCAGTGGTCTTCATGATATTACCGCGGTTGGAACCGCGGTCTAAAATTCTAGACTTTTACCTCGTTTGTATATGTTGTGGTTCTAAAACCGAAACATATATTCAAAAACAATCTCGTTTCTCTTCACTGCATTAGTGAAATATATAATTTTCTTAAATCTTACATTTCAACCATCAAAAATATAACTTAGAAAGTTTAAAGTCACTCAAATTTTATCATATGTTCAAAGATCCACGTTCAAAATCCCATAGAAAACAAAAAAAAACATTAATTTTAATCAGATTTGTTTATTTTGTTTAATCTAATGATTTAAAAGAATAGCATTTTGATTATTATAATAAAAATTAAAATAACATAACAGAGAGTGGAGAAAAACTTTTCTAAAAGAATAGTGAATAACTTGATCATTTCTCCCACAGTCGCTCATTCATTCATTTATATATATATATATATAATATAATATAACGATCAAATGATATGGTATATTTCACATGAATGATCAATAATCCACTAGTGATATTGGCTGAGATACACCATACAAGAGAAATAATATTTTCCATTAAATCACCTTATTTTTATGGAATATATTTTTCAAAATATACACGAAGTGACAAAAGCTGTGTGTTGATAGGCCCTGAATTGCGTACTTCCTGACAAAGAAACCAACATACACATTATACATAGTATTATGCATAGTGGCGTATTAGTTATATTCACTTACGTTATTGCATTGTTATATAAATATATAGCTAGCATAAGGTGGTGGTTGCATATAATCGTATCCTAATTATTGAAGTGTGAAAATGAGGCAAATGCAATGAGAGAGTGACACCGTATTAAGCTAGGCACTTGTACATTTGGTTGCTGGGTTTGGTATACATGAAACCGAAAATAGAAACACTACACGTGGAACACATAAGATCATTTTATGATAACTACAATTAACGATAGCTTAAAAGTTTGTTAAAATTAAAATTCTGGAACAAAGTTGCTTCTGAAGTGGGTAGAAATGGATATTGTAATCATTCAACAACACTCTCAAGTGGATCCATGACCTTATCACTTGAGCCAATATGGTAGAAGCTTTCATGGATATTTTATCTTTATATAGTGCTCTACTTTTTCATTTCTATGTGAGATTTAGACTCATATTCGAATTCTCAATATAAATTCCTTGAATCAACACATTAAAACAAACTAATATTTTATATTTAATTAGTAAATATATTTTTTTTCTTATTTAAATATATCAAAACAAATTGTAATTCGTGAATCTATCCAACTCACTACAAATTAATTAATAAATATATAATTTAATTATTTTGTTAATTATCTTATTCCCTTAACCCATGAATTATATGAATTTCAGCAAAAATATCTTAATTACAACAAGCTATCCTACAAATAAAAAACATACAGTAAATATTATTTTTTTTCCTGTCTTCAAAATGATAGGAAATTTAGTTAATTTTAAATATTTACTCGTTAAGATATTTTTGTAAATATTATTATTGAATGATACAGTAAATATTTCCGTACAAACTATTTTTTATTATAAATACTCGTTAAGATTTGTTGTGGCATGCGAACATGTTAATATTTGTAATTCCTGAGTTTTCTTTTTCTTTCTTTTTTATAAAAAAGGTTTTTATTTTTATAAATATTCTTTAAATATTTTAAAACAGATACCATATACATAATGTATAAAATGTGATATTTATATATTTATTAGATAATTTTAATTTTTATAATTAGACTTCTGTGTAGTAGTTTGGCTCCATCTGCTTGTCAGCATATTTTAAGAAAAAAAAATCAATACTAGTATTATATATATATATATATATATATATATATATATATATATATATATATATATATATATATATATATATATATTCACGATTAAAGGTTTTATTTGTATGCCATAAGAATAACTAAATTTTGTGATTCTAAATAATGATACTTCTGTTTTTATATTTGTAGTAATGATTAATCATTCCATATGTTTTGTTATTACTTTTTATTTAATGTGGTCTTCATGTTTCTTTTTTTTTTAAATAAAATTCTATCTATTGATTTCTATAATAATATTTGGAAAAAATATTTATGTTTATAGAAATTTGTGGATAAAATTGGATAATTAATATCTAAAAGTATTTATTATTTAAAATAGTGAGTATTATAGTATTTATTTATAAACAAGTCGAGGTAAGTATTGTGCTATTCGTATTTATATTTATTCATTTATAGTAAAAAATTAAAATTTAATTTATATATTTTATTAATTTAAATTTAATTAAAATTAAAATTAATTTATATTTTACTAAATTTAATTTAATTAAAATTAAATTCTAATTTATATTTAATTTAATTTATATTATATTTAAAAAAATGTAATTTTATTTAGATTTATTTTAAAAATTTAGAGGATTGTGGTGTGTGCTAGGTCCTTCTTCTTCTTTTGCGCTCTCATATTTTTCCATCGGTCTGCACTTTGAAGTGTTGAGGTCACAAAATAGGATTCCTATGGAAAACCAAAAGATAAAAAGAGCTTAGAATAAAAAATGTATGAAATTAAAATATTTAGGATTTAGATACTTTTTTCACTAAAACCAATTTTTTTGGTAACAAATTTGCACAAGAGCTACCCATCTTCTCCTTCTTTATGAACGGCTTCATGCAGTAAATACCCATCTTTGAGGCCGAAAGGTTCCAAACAAACAAAAAAACAATGGAGTTTACTAAAGGCATTTTCGGCCAAAGAGCGTTAAATTTAGTGATAGTTTTCCTCTGCCTGCGGAATAAGTATTAATAAAACAATATTTGGGAGCAACTTTGTATGATATAACAAAGGAGAAAAAAATTTAACAATTTTTTTTTACAATTTTTTTACAACCCATATATAATGGTAGTAAAATGATATTTTAACATTAATTTTTTGACACTACACACGTGTCAAAATGTGGTTGCACGATTTCAAATTAAAGAAAAACTTTTGATTTTTCTTTCAAATATGCCCTTCATCAGTTTTTTTAATTTGAAATCGTCCAACCACATTTTGACACGTGTACAGTGTCAAAATAGTATCAAAAATTGGTGTTAAATTATCATTTTTCATAATGGTATGTGATTATTCTGTTTCAAATATTATTTTAAAATAAATTCAAACAGATAAAAAAATACTAACACATGTCTTATTGTCAAAAAATTATTAAAAATATTGTTAAAATATAATTATCCTTACCTTAAACATATCTTTATTAAAAAAAATAGAAAGATGCATCCAATGAGCAATCTTTTAAAACAAAAACATGCAACAACTAAAACAATCTTTTTCTCTTTTTTATTTTTTGTTTCTTCTAGAAGTTGATGCCAATATGTGGGAATCCCTAAAAACAGCTAATAGCCTAGTTCATTTTTCAGGTCTATAAATATGGGTGAACCAATTGCAGCATGCATATCTCAAGTGACCAAAATCAGTTTTAGGGAGAAACTTTCCAAAATCCTGAAAGGAAAGCAAATCATTTTCCATGGCAACAAGCACAAATTTTGCCAAGTTGGGTATGATCCTTGTGATCACAGTTCTAAGCATGTTGGTTTTGGAGCCAAAACCTGCGGAGTGTGCATTTGGCGTTCCACTCAATCCATGCACACTTCCTGAGTGCATTGCTCAATGTAAGAAAATTCTCCACGCTAAGTTTATGAGTGCTTCCTGCACAACTGGCTCCGAGGGAAATCTTTGCATTTGCTTAGGTTGAAATTTTATATATTCGTCGCTGAAATTAGTGGAATCACTACTTTGCATGTTGTATTAATATATAAACACAGCTTTCCAATTAAGAACAAACTCTTAGTGTTTCTTCCTGTCTGGTGAATGTATGGTTTATGCTTTTTATTGTGTGTACTTGTTTATTCCAATTATATATATAACGAACAATAGTGTAACTAAGGGTGTTTTCTGTACTTTTATTTATACATTTATACACGGGTTAGGTTTATGTGTTTTTTATATTCCAATATAAAGATTTTTATCACAATAATTAATTAAAAGGTGCTTTAATTTAATTTTAAAATAGTTAACAATAAAATAAAAGTTTTACTTATATATATATATATATATATATATATATATATATATATATATATATATATATATATATATATATATATATATATATATATATATATATATATATATATATATATATATATATATATATATATATATATACACACACACAAGTGGAAAAGCGCTGATTAACGTCGGTTATTTTGGGCTTTAACGTCTAGAAAACAACCGACGTCATTTCCGGTGACGTCAATGGGACGTCAGACATGAATATAACCGACGTCAATAGTGACATCAGTTAGTGTCATGACCGACGTTACTAAACATCGGAGTAGGACTAACTGAACATCTAAAGACATTATATAGACGTCGGTCTGAGCAATAACCGATGTCGAAAAGGTACTAAAGACTTCGAAATTGACACTAACTGATGTCTAAAAGGTACTATAGACGTCGGTGTATACATTAACCGACGTCTAATCCAGTGGTTGTGTTTTAGTGCAGTTTTGTTCCCGTCTTTGGATAGCCTAGTAGCACAATCTCCTTTTGCTAGTTTCCCCCCCAAAAAAAGCTTGCGTCTTTTGAATTTCTTATGGGTCGTTTCAACCCAAAACTAAACCAGGGTTGTTGCTTAGTTCCATTTTCATCGGCAAGAGGGAAAAATCACGGTAAAACGATAACTAGGAAACTCAGGGTCGTTTTTGGGTTGAACAACAAAAAGAAATTCACAAGACGCCGCTTTTTCTGGGAAGCAGCTAGCAAATGGAGAATATGTTACTACGTTACCCCAAGAAAGGAACAAAACTGCACTAAAACACAACACAAAGAAAGCAAATTTTAATCAGTTGAACCAGAAGATAATCGATGAAAGACTAAACAAAGTTTAAACGGTAAGCATAAATAAAAACCACGCACCTGGGATGCAATGTCGCAAGAGAGAAAAAGGAGAGGAGGAAGACGATAAAGATATTAGAAACAACAATAGAATGTCGCAAGAGAGAAAAAGAAGAGGTGCCGCAAGCGAGAAAAAGAAGAGGTGCCACAAGAGAAGAAGGAGAAGAGGAAGACGATATCAGAAACTGAATGCTGCGAAGAGTTTGCGGTTTATTTAAAATGAAATTGGGCGTCGGTTTCTCTAGAAACCGACGTCTGTAGTCACCTAGACGTCGGTTATCTCACTAATATGACGTCCAAGTTAACATTTAAACTGACTTTTTGAATACCCATTAGACGTCGGTTTCGAGGGGAGCCGACGTCTAGGAAGCTGAACCGATTGACGTTTGATTTCCTGTCAGGGATGTTCACGACAGTTGTGATGGGGTGTCGACATCTATAATAACGTAGACGTCGGTGCCCTTCTAGCCGACGTCTAAGGCCCTCGAGTTTGGTGAACATAATTAATTACAGGCACATAGACGCCGCTTCCCCTCAACACCAACGTCGAAATTGAAGAATTTTTTGTCTTCCCGCCTTCTAGATAGGCTTAGACATCGCCTTTTGACTACGTGACGTCTAAGCGCTTGGGAATTAGGTGAAAAGCATTAATTGCAACCCAGTAGACATCGGCCCCCGTTAACACCGACTTCACTGGACTGTCTTCTCACCTATCTCAGGCCATTAGGCGTCGGTTTGTGGCAGTGGGGACATCTACAATATCATAGACGTCACCTTAACTTAAAACTGACGTCTTGTTTACCAAGCTATTTACGATAATGTCATCATCCACTCATATATGTCGGGTTACCTGCAAACCGACGTTTTCTGAATGACGTTAAACAATGTTTTTGCACTAGTAATTTTATATATATATATATATATATATATATATATATACTGATAAATAATTTAATAGTATAAAAACCTTTTTATACCATTTATATATTCCGATTTTCTCTATATGTAAAAAAAAAAGAAAAAAGAAAAAAAAAATGGGAAAAGGAGTGTTACTAATAAAGAAAAAAAAGAGTAAAAAATCAATGTAAAGCGTGATTATAAATGTATCGTAACTCTTAACGAAAAGTATTAAATATTTAATATAAGAAAATATGAAATCTAGGTCAGTTTTAGATTTAAGTGATTTAACCTCGTGAAAATAACTTCGTGCTTTTGAGGATTAATTTCATTTATCTATTTTTTTTTTTAACTCCAATAAAATTTCACCCTTTTTTTATATATGTTAGTTAAATTTTAATAGTGACTATTTTTATATGTTGAAATCTATTAGGTATAGAAAGTGATACCATACCAAAATTGTAAATATAAGAAACTTTTTTATACTAGTTATTTTGAGAATAAGTATAAAGACAAAATTGTAATAAATTACAAACATTTCTATTGTGAAAAATTGTAATAAATTACAAAGATTTCTATATTTATTAGAATCAAAACAGTAATAGAAAGTTGTTTTTCTATACCTATTACACTACAAAAATATATAATATTATCGATAGAATTTTACCGACGAAAATACGATAAATTTGAGTTAAAAACAGATTTTGTTAACAGATTAAAATTTTAATTACTAAAGAATTTTACTGATAGATATATTACTGATGGATTTTTCTCTCGATAAATCCATCGGTATTGCATGTTTCATTTTTCAGTTTTTTTTTTTATCAATAAATTCATTGTTAATGTATGTTAACTTTCATTTACCAACAGAAAAATTCGTCAGTAAATCCTTTGTTAAAAAAACAGCAAATTTTCTGTCCAAATCTTTCATTCAACTTTATCCCTTCATCTCTTTTATTCTTTAAAAAAATACGAATGTCCCTCTATTTATCTTCATTTCTCACGGTCACAAGACCACATTGGCACAACCCGCAACACTTCCAACCATAAAACACCTTCAACCGTTTCTTACTTTCGTCCAAACGCGTCATAATTGTGATTAGAAGTTATGTCTCGTGATGTGGTAGGCTGGTCCAGTACTTCTCTGTGCCAAGTCCAAACGATAAAAGTTTTGCATTATGCCGAACATGAATAGATGGTCATGCAAATTGTCTAAGCCTTGTTGTATTTGATTAAGACAACGAACACAAGGACAAAAATATGTCTCGTTCACAGACTTTGCATTTTCTTTAACATATTGCAAGAACACTGAAACACCCTTCTCATATTTTTCAGAGATGCGACGTTCATTCATCCAGCTTCGATCCATACTATGTTCGAAACATACTTCATCAGTTTCAATTTTTTAACTCTCACAAGGTTAGGCCCTACCCATTCAGAAAAATTATATTTCATAAATTGCTAAGACATGTGCAAAGAAGTCTACATCATAAATTTGATAAGATTTCGGCAGCATTTCGCATTGGTCTCCAAAATACACGAAATGAGAGTAGTCAAGGATGACCGCAATCAAATATGCATCCGGAGAACAACACAAAAAAGTGAACCAAAAATTAATCAATCTTATGCATAAACTCCAACGTACATGTTATAGCAAATTTATGAAATATAATTTTCCCAAACTGTCCAATCGGACAATTAAAAATTTAATACAAAATATTAAAAGATTAATCGTTTGTGTTAAATTTCAAACGGGAACTAAGTTTCACTCATTCATTTGATACTAATTAATAATCGAACAATCCAATTATAATAACACAATTAAACTTTATCACATGCATATATTAAAAAGCCAATAACACATGCATACCTAAAAGCCAATATGAAATCATACAAAAAAGCCAATAACATGCATACACAAAAGCCAATAACATCCATAAAAATTAAGTTTTCAACAAAGAAGCTAACCTTTTTAGTAGATTAAATTAGCAATGGAGGGAAATGAAGGAGTGCACGCCCAAAAATGGTCAAAAACGCAGGCCAAAAACAGTCAAAAATGCAGTCGAACAAGACGCCAGAAACTGCAACAAAACGCAACGGAATCTAATTTTAATCGGTTCAAATGAAAGATTTTTCATCAAAGGCTAATTTAATCAGAGTAAAACTAAATTTAAACGGTCCAAAACATATAAAATGAACCTCGAAATGAATGCTGCAACGGAGAAAAGCTTAACGAAGAAGACGATGAATAGTGTAATTGCTCGCGGGTTCGCGTTTTGCAGTTTAAGGTCCTCTAGACGTCGGTTCAAAGCGCGCCCGACGTCTATATTGTTATAGACGTCGGTGCTCCAACTAATTTAACGTCTTTATGTTAAAAATTAATATTGGCGCTGATTATAGACGTCAGTTACTTGTGGAACCGACATCTAATGGAACTCTTCAGCCACTGTCAGTCTTATAAACGTCAGTTAGGTGGGGCCCCAACGTCTATATGGCAGAAATATAATTACAGTTCACCTAATTGTCAGGCTATAAACGTCAGTTAGGAGGGGGCACCGACGTCTATATAGCGGAACAATAATTACATTCACCTACCTGTCAGGCTATAGACGTCAGTTACGAGGGCCCCCGACGTCTATAGTGGTGTATAGACGTCTGTGTGAGGAAACTGACGTCTATATGGCGGCAATTCACTAACCTGGCAGGCCTATAGACGTCGGGGTGGATGACACGTCGTTGTGGAGGGATGCGACGTCTATATGGCGACTATTCACTGATAACGGTCTAAAAACCGTTATTTTCATACTTAAATTTGATATCAAAACACACCCTTTATGACTTAGAATTAGCTTAAAATCATGTAAAATGCTTAAGTTAGAGAGAAAGAGAGTCAAAGTGAGTTTTCTAAGTTTTATGCTTGGTTTCCCTTGTTTTGACAGGATTTATCAGGAGTTTGATGATGGAATTGAAGGAAGAGAAGTGTTGGAAGCAGAAGAAGGTGGAAAAGTGAGGAAACATGAACCGCAGCCATCGTCGGCGGTGTGACCTTCTATGCATAACGTCACCAAGCGCTTAAAGGGCACCACTAAGGGGTGGAGTTGGAATAGCACCCACCGTCGGGCAGTGTACTTATGGGATTGGGCTTATTTTCAGTTATTTTTCTGTGTTATAAATACATTTGCACGACCCAGGGCATGGATCTTTGGAGAAAGGATGCAACAACACAGTTTTCACACCTTGGAGGCGAATCTTGGATGCGAGAGCTCCAATTTTACAAATCTAGGGTTATCTTTTATCTTCTTTCCATTCAATTCATCTAGTTTCACCATAATTATGGTGAACTAAGCCCTTTCTTGTTGAGGAACGATGTAATTCTTTGAAACTCTCTTATATCGAATTTCTTATTTTATTTATATACTTGTGTTATTCAATAGTTTGAGTTTTTCTTCCGTTCTTGCCAATGCTTTGTTTAAGACGTTACTCAAATGCATCATCTTTGATTCGTTCTATATGGAGATGTATAGTTAGGTTTAGACATGAAGAATTTCTCTTGATGAATAAATATTACCTAGAGATAGGAATACGAAAGTCAATTACTTCAAGCTTCTATGTGTATTGCATGAATAATTACTAGGGAGACTAGAGATAGTAAACTAGTAATTGTGATTAGGCTCTTTTCGCCGAGAGATCGGGTTTAGAGTAAAATAGAAAGTTGCATAAACATTGATAACAAAGTTGAATCTAATAATAATAGTAGATATTTGAGAGTGGATTAGGATGAAACTATAAATCCCAGCAACACCATTCATCCATATCTTTTTCTTGCCAATTGATCAAAATCTTTGCATGCATGTTTATTTCTTGTTTTGCATCTAAAACTCAACTTATTATTTATTCAAGTCTTATGATTTTCATTAATCACATGAACGTTTAGGCCTAAGAGTCCTTGGGAGGCGATACTTGGACTTACCGTTTATTTATTACTTGATATGATCTGGTACACTTGTCAGTGTGTTAACATATTCACTTACCTGACAGACCTATAGACGTCGGTGTGAAGTGGTCCCGACGTCTATGATATTATAAACGTCGGCTCTCCTCCTATCTAACATCTATAGGCCTGAATTATTTACGAACTTGTCACCGGTCATTAATTTACGTCGAGAAACCCTATAACTGACGTCTAAAGGGTGATGTTAATCAACATTTTTTTACTAGTGGTGGTTACTCAATTATGACTCCATTGTTGTTGCCTTATAACAATTCATGTAATTTAAATTCATACGGCAATTGTGAATTGTTATGTTGTTTGGGTACCTCTTTAACAGCAATAATGTAGCTACAACAATCTGACCCCAACTTTTAACCCTATACAATGCTTAACTTTTATCTCTTAAGCTCTACTAACTCACACTCTTATATTGGATGTTTTATTCTACAAAAAAAAAAACTATAAGTCAATCTGAACACACACTGACAATCATTAATATACAAATATTTATCTTAAATGCAAAAGAGTCAATGGAATTAGTTTTCCCTACATGCAAGTATTTATCAAACTAACTCAATAAAGATAAAAGATGAACTTACTTTAATCCATACTCTAGTCAAATATGATGATTGTCCTCTACATCAGAACTCCTATTATGTACTCCAATATCAATAAAAGCATTTTTTAGAAATCTAAAGAGAATTCGAAGGATGACTAGAAGACTACATTAAGAGAAATTGTAGTTTTTTATAAAAATAAAACTCAATCACTTTGTTAACTTGAGCTTTTAATAAAAGAATAATTGAATCCTCTAGTCTACTTACTTCATCTAAGCATATCTTTTATTCCTATGGTCTACTGTAATACTTAATTAAATTTTAAGCCTTTATGTAAATTATTTAAAAATTAAAAATAAATAAGATAATTGATAAAAAAAAGTAATTAATGTGGTATTGAACTTTGCAGATACAAATAAATACAAACAAACGGTATCAAAAATAGTTATATATTAAATTGAAATATAGAGATTCTAATATATTCAATAACTAATTACTATTATATCCAAAAGAGAGAAACTTTTAAAATTTTCAAAGGAAAAGTCAAATGATTTTTATAAACACATAAACTATTGAAACTGGTTGATCATTATTTTTTTTCCACCTATTGAGTATTTATTTAAGTTAAAAATAGGCGACGATGAATTTGAAAAATTATATAAAAATAGTCTAAACACAAATAAAGTAAAATGGAGGGATTGTAAAAGAAAATTAAGGATTTCCTTAAACTTTTATATCCTATTTAAATAAAAACATAAAATTTATAAAGCATTTTCGTTACAAATGTCATATTGAAGACCATTCGTGTAAGAGTTGAATTTTATAAAATCTCTCCGTTAATATATGATAACATGATAAAACTTAAGAGAGTTTGTCTTGTCTTAAATAAAATTCCCAAACCGCAAAAAGAAATATATATTTGTGTTTTAAAAACATAAACAACTAACTAATGAATATTGTAAGATTTTTATAGTAAAGGTAAAAATATTTAAAATAAGATGTCTTAAAATTTAATATTGTGGGTAAATATTTAAGACTGTTCCGTTAAAAGAAGATATTGGAAAAATACAGTCATCTGACTAGAAAAAACTTATGAAGCTGACATTAAATATTTAATAAATAAGTGTTAATATTATTATATTTATAAAACTGAAGGTCAATGAAATTAATTAATATTAACTAATATTTTTATGAGTTAAATATGTTTTTAGTCCCTATACTTTGGGACGATTTTGGTTTTAGTCCATTTTCAAACTAAGGTACAATTTAGTCCTTCAACTTTAGAAAACTCTGATTTTAGTCCTTTTTACCAAATTTTTTTAACTTTATTAACGTGTTTCTGAGTTAACATTGAAGGAAAAATATGTCAAACAGTGTAAACAATCCAAATGTTATAATGAAACGTACTTGAAACAGCAAATAAAGTTAAAAAAATTTGGTAAAATAGACTAAAACCAGAGTTTTATAAAGTTGAAGGACTAAATTGTACCTTAGTTTAAAAATGGACTAAAACCAAAATCGTCCCAAAGTATAGGGACTAAAAACATATTTAACCCTACTTTTATTCAAGACTGTTTTTGATATATAAATATATATGGAAGAAGCAAACAATCAGTGAGTTTTTATTAAAAGAGAAACTTTTCTAAATTTGAAGGAAAAATCAATCAGTTTTGATGGCAGAAAAAATCTGAAACAAGTTGGCTGTCATCATGGTGTTCACAATCTTGGTCGTCTTAGCCATGGAGCCTTATCATGTAGAATGCAAATTTATCACGCCAATGAACCCATATAATCCTCTTCGGTGCTTTACCCTCTGTCTTGAAGTTATGCAGCAAAACTACAACGGTTTTTATTGTATGGAGAACTCAGAGGGTTCATTTTGCGTTTGTAATTCAATTAAATTAATTATCTAATAAAATATTGTTTAATTCTATTTAGTTTTATTAAGTTGTTTATTTTTTCTTATATTCAGTATAATTAAAGTATAATAAGAACTAACATATTTTCATTTTTTTTAATGTTATAGGAAAAATTTAGTCTTAGTATAAACATTTTTATACATATTTAGTGTTTAATAATTGTCATGTGTATTTATTTAAACAAAAAAAAAAAAAAACTATACATTTGACCTTAAAGTAAGTCTTTTGCCTTCTACTTTTTCTTTGTAAATTTAAAATTTTTGGTAGTTTTTTAATATTAAATACATATTAACGCTATTTTTCTTTTTAATTAACATAACTGACAATTACTACAGATCAATTGTATGTTCAATTATATTAATTATTAAAAATTTTAATCACTAAATATCACACGTTCAATATATTAATTATTAATAAAGTTTAAATAAAATTAAAAGAATTAAAGTTATTATATTAATAATGTAGTTTTCTTTATTATAAATCAAGATATGTCAATATTGTTGAATTGAACCAATTATTTACCCATTTTTAAGTGCAATAATATTATTGTTTTTCTCCAAAATACAATGCAAACTCTTCTTGCACTTCCATGCTTTCTTATTACACCTCCATGAGATGTGTAAAAGAGTATATGCTCTGTCTAGAGCTGTCAAAAATGGGTAACCCGGCTCGACCCGGCCCGGCCCACTACGGGTTGGTCACTTAGTGAGGCAACCCAACCCGACTCATTTATTAGCGAACCAGAAAAACTTGAACCCAGCCCGACCCATCACGGGTTGGTGGGTAAAAGGATTGGCTCACTAGCCCATTTAATTACATTTTTTTAAAATAAAAAAAATACAAACTTTTAGTAATTTAAATTTAAACAAATTTCACTCCCAAAAAATTATGTTAAAGACCTTTGTTTTTGTTGTCTCCAAATTCACTAATAAAGATTTTCCTAATATCAAAACAATTCCGACAATTAATAAAAAAATATTAGTAAAAAAAGAGAACCAGTACTCAACAACATCAACAAAAATTAATAGTTTAATCTGTAATATAATTTCCCAAATTCAAAGATATCAAAAAGAGCTTGTTCAAATAATATATACTCAAATTGTTTAAATAAAATGAACAAAATTTGATACAAGCATATCAGAAAATGAAAAAATCATTCCATGTCTTCAAATCCCCTAGAACAAAAAACAAATTCGCAAACCCCTATTTTTGTCATTATAGGGTTTTTGAAAAAAAAAAAGAGAAAGATAAGTGAGAAAACAAAAATGTGGAGAAAAGAGAAGAAAAGAGGAAGGGTGTTTTACCTGCTCCTTGAAGAATTTCAGTGAAGTGAGGGTGAGAGCACCGTCAAATGAGAGTACAATAAGAGTGATTTGTAAGAGCAGATGTTACTTTTTTGGTATATACAGTGAGTGAAAAGAGTATTTTATTTTTTAGGATTTCATAAATAAAATAATAAATTAAAAAAATAAAATTAGGTAGGTGGGTTGGTGGGCCAACCCGGCTCACCACGGGTTCAACCCGCATGAGCCGAGTATAAATGAGCCGGGTTGAAATCTGACCCGCATATAAGTGAGTTGTGTTTTTCAAACCCAATCCGGCCTGAACCCGTGACGGGCCGGATTGGCCCGCGGGTTGTGACCCATTTTGACGGTTATAGCTCTGTCTCTATCATCTCTTTCTACAACATCGTCATCTTATATTTTCCTATTTCTCACTCTTTTTCCACAATAACTTTTGGATCACCAACTTTCGAAGAATTGTGCAATTCGAAAACAAAAAATGAATTTTGAATTGTAAAACCTAAATACCTTTTCTATGCAAAAAATAATTTTCAGATTGTGTAGTTCGAAAGTCAAAACTACGTTCTTAGATTAAACAATTTGAAAAAAAAAAAGTTATACAAAAAAAAGCACTCTTAGGTTGTACAATAAGAACATAATTTTGACTTTTGGACACCATAATATGAAAAGTTTTTGAATGTTAAAGGGAGAAAACTTTAAAACATACAGTGGCTACACGAAAAAGGTAGTGTAAATCCCCCGGTATAATTTATAGCCAAATGTCAACTTCAATAAAATAATTATTATCTTTAAAAATCTCATGTAACATTATAAGCATTAACTGATGCTAATGATGCTATCTTTTTTATACGGTTAGAACAAGATCATTTAATAATTCTTGTTTGAAAGTTCACAATAAAGTTTAACGAAACAGTGTTTAATGAAAAAATTGTTTAGGATATTATATACATGTAAACATCATACACATATCATATTACTCTAAAATAGACTTTCCTAAATGTTATAGTACATGTATCAAGTTAAATGTTAATGAACCTCTAACCTTTATACTATGTATAAATAATATTCTTGTGTATTATGTTATTTTCTCTTTATTTGTGTAGATCATAAAGTACAAAACTTCATTCAAAAGTGAAGGTGCTGGGGAACACTAGAAGGGGGATTGAATAATGTTTCTGAACTTTTCGCAACTGACGATCTGATCATGATGCACATTGTACTTGTAGGATACTTTCATTTGGTTAACAAACGTTGTCTTCATCGGATCGTTTACTTAACCAACTTTACGCATCCAAGTTGAAGAGTAGACAGTAGACAACTGTAAAGCAAGTTATGCAAGAGTGAGCTTTAGAAAGTTTAACAACTACACCCTTCTATCAATAGATGAGAACACACAAGATGTTTTGTACTAGTTCACATGTTATGGCTATGTCTAGTTCCTCTAAATTAACTTAAAGGGTTTCATTAGATATTCAATGAAGTACAATTGAGTTTAACTCACTCTTGATTGTGTAGTATTATTCATCACTCTTGGTATCCTTAAACGCTCTCAATGCCTTTAAGACTCGTTTAGTTTAGTTTCCCCCACTTCTGGTTGGGTAGTATTCTTCACCACTCCTCGTATCCCTGATCAGCGAATAACCTCTAGTTACCCTAGATCAGTTGAGTATTCGCACCACTCCTAGTACTCAATTACCTACAGAGATTTCCTTGAGAATTAGCACCACTCTTGGTACTCAGCTACCTGCTGAGATTTCGTTGAGTATTCGCACCACTCCTGGTACTCAGCTACCTGTCGAGATTTCGTTGAGTTTCACCCACTCCTGGTTGTGCAGTATTTTTTCACCACTCCTTACGATATTTCCTAGATTTCCTTAACTTGGAAAAGTTAAGTTCTATATCTCTCTACGAGAGGATTTGAATACAATACAAAGAAGTCTAAACACTTGTAGGTGTTTCTCTCATCTATAATTTTCTCTCTTTTTGTCTCCTTACAAAAGTAAGCATACAATACAATGACGTATAAGGGAGATGCTTTACTTTGCTCTTTCTCTATTCTCTTTTTTTCTCTTGTGTTAGACACAAGCAGATATTACAATAAAACTTGAGAGACTCTCATATTTTACACTTTTTATCACGTTCAAATTGTACTATAAAGATCTGAGTTTTTACAATAAGGCTTTACAGAGACCACCTCTCAAGTGTAACCACCTCTCTAACTCACTAATCTAATATAGTCAACAACAAAACCCTACAGTAAGAACAATCCTCTCATGCAGTCACCCTTTGAGACACCTCTCAAAGTACAAAGAACTCCACGCTCTTCTTCCTGGCCACACGCATAGGGAAAAAACAATCCAAGATTGCTAAAAACAAAATCTGATCAGTCAAGAGTACACCTCAGTAGTGCAGTAGTTGATCACCAGTGAAAACCCAAATCTGTTCTTCAAGAAACCTTCAAGATTATCAACTTTTGTGTATCTTGTTTCTTGGAGCATCTTAGGACACTTGTAACTCTTTTCTCAAATCAAATATATCATATATCAAAGTTTAGAATGGTCAAAAATTCTGAGTGTAGTGTGTAATGCGTCAATTTATAGTGTTCTCATAATAGAAACAATCTAATCGATTACTATAATAATGTATTCGATTACATTAGTAACAGAGTTACACCTAAAAAACATTCAAACAGATTTAACAGATTAAGCACATAATATAATCGATTAAATATATCATGTAAGTCAAAACATGTGAAAATATGACCGTTGAGAAAGTTAAGACTTATCAACTAACAGTTTTCAATGTATAGTAAACTTAATTGATTACATAAAATGTTTAATTGATTAAGTACAACACTTAAGCATTTTGAAAACATTTTCGACACTAAACTCATCACAGCACAATCCAAAAAGATGTATTGCAAAGGCACGAGTTTTAATCAATTATACACATAATGTAATCGGTTAAAACTTGTAGCTTGCACCACTTTAAGCAATTGACTATCTAATGAACTTAATTGATTACATAACTTCTGTAATTGATTACATCATATAGATAATACATTGTGCAAGCGATTTTCACATATCAAAGTATGAGTATGCATACAATAGATGTAAACAATGTATAATCACAATAAGTATGCATATCAACAAATTCATACAAAATATGTTGCAGTCATGGAAACATATGTATTATGATGGAAGAAGGCTCCAAGGAAGTTGTCCGATAGGCGAGGCGAACACGAATCTGGACCTCCTTGAAGCTTCTCCGACGAGAAGACGCAACGAAATGGATAGGTACCTCTAAATGGAGCTTAATCGAAGGAAAACTAAGGAAACCGAGAAAGGACGCAAGGAAACCCTAAAAATGGTGAGAGACTCAAAACAAACCAATTAATCGGTTCAAAACAGAGATTAAACAGTGGAAAAGGTAGATCGAGGGTTAGAAAGGCTTTTAATTGGAAGAAATTGGATTTCAATCAGTGGAAAGTAGGAAAATGGTGAAGGAAAGGGAAAACCCTAAGTTTGGACGAATGTAATCGGTAAAAATGGAAGATAAATAGGAAATGAAATGTTGAGAAGTGAGGTTTACCATGACAGAGGCAATGGTCGACGCAGAGAGTTCTCGAGAGTGAATAAAGAGGTGCTTCTCTTGCTCGAGAAAGAACTCGAAATGGCTGATCTGATGTGCAAAATGGAAAAGAGGAGATGTGTTGAATGACGCGGATCTGTGAGAGAAAATAATGAAGGAAGTGGCTCCCAGTGAGTGCTGACGCAAGCACGAGATGTGGCGGTGGATGAGTGGATTTGCGTGGAGGAGAGAGAAAGCACTGCTGAAATGGTAATGGAAAATGGAAAGTGAGAGATGTGCTTGGAATGTGGCTAGAGGAGGTCTCTTGGACTCTCTAGCCTGACTTTCAAGATAGAATTATTTTCTGATTCAGAAATTCTAATTCTCATTATTCTCAAAAGTGAAAATACAAGAGAGACTCTTAGGTATTTATAGTGACCCAAGATCCTTGCAAGCTAAGCTACAGATACAATGAAATATAAAAATACGATAAAAGAGGATTGTGTCAGGAAGGGTTCCATCATATTTTCAACATCAAAAGCAACTACATGTGTTGTCATCATTAAAAACATAAACCATATAAGGCGTTGGGTTTAATATTCATATTGTTCCCCCTATCAATAATAACTTTCATCAGAGCATATATGCTTTCAGAGCTTTTATCAAAAGTGATTTTGACTTAACTTTTGGCATGACTTTTGATAGTCTGATCAGTGTTCCTTTTTGTAATTTTCTTCAACGTTCATTTTAATATCTATAAAGTGAACGTTCGTAGTGATTGTCCTGCATAAGGTAAAACATATATGGCATTTTCTTTTATCTTTTAAACTTGTTTAGAGTTTTTGTGTTTTCTTGGGTATTGTTATTGTTTGGGAGTATTTTAATGTTTTACTTCTTTGGAGTTTTTCTTAGACGTGATTTTATGTTCTTGTATCCCATGAGAAAAACATTTTGTGAATGTCTTTCCTTTTACCTGCTTCTGATTGAACTTGTTGTGCACTCAGTTAATCAGATATCACTTTTGTTATTTTTGAACGTTGAGCATTTAATGTCATTTAATGCTTGCTTAAAACAACAGTGTTTTTTTATTTCCTATCGTTAAGTAGCATTTTACAATTAAGTTCTTTTAATCGAAGATACCAAATGTGTAGATACCTCATCACAAGATGAGGTGTTCGTTTAGCTCATGGTATCATTTCGAACCAAGTAAACGCTTCTTTGGCTTTTGTCCCTTTTTTGGCAGAGAATGTTTAGCTTGCCCAGGCTTTCTTATATGTTTTAATAATTATGTCTTTTATTTGTTAAGTCGAGGACATTGTCTCAACTTGTTTTTGTTTTGAGAGAAGCCAAATACCCAATCCATGTATTTTAAGCATTGAGTGTTTAGCTCAATTATCTCTTGGACGCCTTTAGACAACACATCGTCTAGTCATGCGTCTGAGTTTTCTAGCCTAGGTGTTTTTCTATTTCCTAGGACCTAAGTGTTTTCCTATGATTTCATGTTTGAGATTTAGGTTCTAGTTTTTGTTTGTTTGGGGTTTTGGCTCTAGGTTGTTTTTAACCTAATTACTTTGTTGTTCTAATCTTTCTCCCAGTAGTTTTTAGACATGTTTTTTTTCTTATCCTATCTTTGTGAAGTTGTGATTTCATTTGTTTTCGGTTTTTCGTTCTTCTTGTCTTGACCTAGGTTTTTGAGTTTCTTCAGAGTGATTATCTTCTATTCTAGAGTTTATTTGTCCTAATGTCAAATTGAGGGTTGGTTTTCTAGTTTAGGTTGAGGTGTTTTTGGCTCTATCTTAATGTTGAACTAAGGTTGTTGAGGTGTTTTTAGTTGTTCTATCTATTAAGACCTCGACAAGTATATCGAATCGTATCAAGTAATAATAAATGGTAAGATCAAGTATCGTTTCCTAAGAGACTCACGACACTAAACAATCATGTAATCACTTAACTAATTAAGACTGAAAAACTATTTTGTTGGTTTTAAATGCAATAAAAATAAACATAAAAACAAAATGTAAAATTTGATCAATTGAGGCTAAAAAAAGAGTGAATAGACGATGTTGATAATATGAGATGATAATGTTGTTGGGGTTTAGATTTCACCTTCTTTTCTTTCATGCATATAAGAATTCATCTTCTTTATTAAATTGTTAACATCACTTTCTAAATTACTTAGAACCCGATACCTCGGCGTAAAAAGCCTATATTTGATTATTACACAACAATCCCTTGAAAACCCTAATAACCAATTCTGCATTTAGATTAGAAGCTTAAGACAACCAAACATCCTATCCCTATCCCTATGCAATATTTCTTTAGGTTGAAACTCTCCATATCATGGTTTTTAGGTATTTCCCAATAACAAAGAAATCCAAATATCATGCTATGAGTGATCAAAACATAATAAACATTGAGTAAAGGGGAAAATCACTAACATTTATGGAAGAAGCATAAAATAATTTAGATCATATTCAAATACATGAAAGTTTAAAGGTTACATCTTCCCCAACAAAAAATGAGTTTAGTTCTCCATTGTCATGGAGAACCTTGATGTACAATGGAAGAATGAATGAAAGAAAACCCTAGAAAGTGAAGAGGGAAGCTCCCGCATCCAAATCCGCCTCCAAAGGGTCGAAAAGTGTGTTTGTGCGCTTTAGCCACCAAAAGATACAAACCCTAACATGTAGAGGTCCCTAAATAGATCAGAAACAAGTCCAAAGTCCCAACATGCTAGTGCTCAGCGCCCCTACTTAGGGCAAGCAGGCATTCCTGCGAGAGAATTGGCGTTGAGGGCCCTGAAAAGGGCAACCAGGCGTTTTGCGGTACATGGAGATTGGCGCTTAGTTCCCCTCAAAGGGCAACCAGGCGTTTTGCGGTACATGGAGATTGGCGCTTAGTTCCCCTCAAAGGGCAAGTAGGCATTGGTACGAGCTACCTAGCGTTGAGGGCCCCATAAAAGAGCAACCGGGCATTGTTGCGTGAGCACCTGTGCCTAAGGCCCCAGAAAAGGGCAACTAGGCATCCTGCGACCTTTTGTAGCCTTCTCTTCTGGTGCTCTTTCTATCCTTCCTAGGTTCTAACTCCTTAATACTTTAACTCCTCTTCCAAATCATTCCAATAACCTACAAAATCAAGAGAATTAGTGATAAAAATAATCAAGTATAACGTCAACTCTCTTATTCACACAATTAAACTTAAAACAAGAAATCAAGCAAGTTTCTAAGTCAAATAAAGTTGATTTAATATCAAAATTGCATCACAGATAACGATAAATTCAACGTTATCACTATCCTATCTTGAGTTGAGGTTTTTCTACCCTAGTTTTTTTATCCTAAGGTTGGTTATTTAGCTTTATGGTTTCCTATCAGAGTGTTCTAAAGATTGGTTTCTTGTCCTAAGTGTTTTTCTAATTAGAGTTAGTTTTCCATACACATAGACTTCTTTGTTTATTTTATTTAGTTAAACTTCAAAACCAAAATCAAGGTTTGTTCTAGACGAGCTTGTCTTGTAATACCTTGACAATTCTTCCCGGTTTTCTAACTGAATGAGCTTGTCTTGTAACGAACTTGTCATACCTTGACAATCTTCCCTTTTTTATGTTTAACAAATATACATGCTATACGAAGAGTCTTGCTAGAGAAACATATTTTTCGTACCAGAAAGAGTCTCCTTGGAGTATGTAATTATCTCCCCCTTATTTGTAAAATATAAAAAAGGTTTAGAGAATTAGTTAGCTCCCTTGTTTTGTTGCATCTTTATTTCCTCACATCATTGGGATTTTTTTGTTTTTTAGTTTTCTTATCTTTTCTTACTATTAACGAGTTTTTCTATATCAATTTTATGTATAAAAAGAATTTAGCATATATTGACTCTTTTATAGAAAATCAATCAGAGCTAGAAGATTTAATGAAGATTAACACAACAATCAATAGAAAAAAACAAAGATATTTATAATAAATAGTAGCAACAAGAAACAAAGACAAGAATAATAAACAACAAACTTAAACAACAAAACTAATGTTTTGGAGAGTTCTACACAAACTTCAGAAGATTAGTAAGATGATCTTCTAGAGCCTTTTTGTGCTCCCCTAGAAACCTTTCAATCCCTTGTGTGAGGAACTTGCCTCAGTAGGATTCTCAACATGTTTTCTCTTCAGCTTCTTCCTTCTACTAGAAGATTCTCCTAGTGTTAGTGGTCGCTTCCTGGGATTCTCTTTTGGTAAAGCAAGTAGAAGTCCTTCTCCTCTTGCAGCTCCACTTGAGAGAATGGTTTCCATATTTGGGCTTAGAAAGGATGGTTCAGAGATATGGTTAAGGATTTTCATATGGGAAAGAATCCTAAAGATGAGACGAGAGCAATATCGTCCTTCAGTGTTTGGGTTGTAGTTGGCTAGGGTTTGTTTTAGGTGAAGAAGGAGAAGGTGAGCAAGGTTGAAAGGGTTGTTGGTCAATAAATTGAAGAGGGAAAACTTTTCGAGTTTCGTTACCTTCTTGGAGGGATTAGAGTGTAGGATAGTTCTTCTGCACACGTGAAGTAGGTTCCTGGCTTCTTCTATTAACAGGTTGACAATAATGTTATCACTGATGAATCTCCTTTCAAAGTTTTCACCATAGAGAATTTTTTTTACCTTTTAGTTGAAGGCATACTCTTCATCCCAATTGTTGATAACGGGTGCAATGTTAAAGCTAAACCCAAATTCCTCATGTGTTTTGTGTTTTATGATGACAACAACAGAAATGTTTCTATGTATTTATTTGATGATGACAACAACATAAATGTTTCTATACGTTTCATGCATTAACAAACATGATTGAACTTATTGGTTTGCCTACTTACTTTAGTCATACATGTGTTTATATATGTAGTATGCATATTTATGTTTTTGAATGACAAAACTTATTATTGCACAATGCATATCTGTATGAAGTAATCGATTATAGTGTTTATGTAATCAATTAAGTTCATCAGATATCAGCTAATGCTTAAATTGTGGCAAACTACAACTTTTAACCGTTTACATTATATGTATAATCGATTAAACTAGTGTCTTTGCTAACACCTGTTTGTTGTGTGCAGTGATGAGTTTTCAGTAGAAAAAGTTTTCAAAATAGCTTAAGTGTAATACCTAACCAATTATACAATTTCCTTAATCGGTTAAATCTGGTATACATTTGAAAATTGTTTTCATAATAAGTCTTAACTATCATAACGATTATATTTTGAATTGTTTTGACTTATGATAATTGTGCAATCGATTACATTAATTGGATAATCTATTAAATCTGTTTTGATGTAATTCTAGCATAACACTGGTAAATGCTTAATCGATTACATTAATTTCGTAATCGATTAAATTGTATCAGACTTGAGAAAATCTATATATTGACGCATGCACTAGTGCAAAAATGGCCTTTAACGTCACGCGTATAACCTTTGACCGCCGAAAATCAAACGTAAAAAATGAACGGTGGCATTTTTGTTAATAAAATGTCATTATAGAAGTCGGTTCCCCAGGGTCTGACGTCCAATCCTCCTTAGACATCGGCCCCTTAGATCAGACGTCAAAAAGGTCCAAAAATATCTCATTTTAAGTGCCAATATTAAATTTTTTTTTACGACATAGACGTCGGGCACCCCAAATTAGACGTCAAATCCTTCTTTAGACGTCGGGCTCCCAAACCAGACGTCAAAAAGGTCCGGAAATAAACGTCGGTGCCCCCAGATCAGACGTCAAATCCTCTGCTAGAAGCTGCAAAATCAGAATTGAAAGGTCACTTTTGCAGACATTAGACGTCGAACGCAGAAGGCGTTGACGTCTAATACACATTAAACGTCGGATCCCCTACCCCAGACGTCAATAAGCTGCGAAAATATCCCAAAAGTAGCACCAAAATGGATTTTTTTAGTAATTAGACGTCGGATGCCCTACCCCATACGTCAATAAGCTACGAAAATATCCCAAAAGTAGCGTCAAAATGGATATTTTTAGCAATTAGATGTCAGATCTAGAGGGGGGCCGACGTCAAATGCCCTTTTAAACCCCAATAACTCAAAGTGTGAGCCTCACTTTCATTTGCGTTTGAGTTTGAGTTTTTGCTTCGTTCGCGTTCGCCAGTTACGCGTTTTCTCTCTTACTTTTTCCTCTCGTTCGCCATTAACATTCAACTAAGTTTTCTTCCACTTTGCACTGTTTAAAATCATTTTGCACCGATTATATACGTTTGGAACCATTATCTTTCATTTACACCGATTAAAATTCGTTTTCATTTGCTTTTGGTGCAATTCTTGCGTGCATTCTAGGACAACTGCAGCGACAATTTTTGGACCATTATTGTGCATGTTTTTCTCCCCACCCTCATAGCGGCACTTGTTTACTCCTCACCGTCATGGCGGCGAATTTTTTTTTAAAAAAAAAGCCCATAAATTGACATTTGTTGTTCTTATAATAGACCTTAATTAACGTTTGTTATAAATGCAACAAACATGAATTCACGTTTATTCAAAGACAACAAACATCAATTTAACATCTCCCGCTATGACGTCGGATATTTAACAGACATAAAAAGCCTAAAATAATAGACGTTAAAAGCTATTTTTGTGTTAGTGATAACACTTTGCATTAAAGACTTTTGAGCATTTGATCTTTAATATCTGACATAAGAGAGTCGACATAAGATTTTGCAGGTATGTTGTTTCTCTAAGAATTAAGAAAAGAAAGTTTTGACAGATTTGAAGAATTGCTTTGGACTTTCATTAGTTGATCGTAATCCGTACATTGAGGTGTTTTCTTTCCAAATTAGTACTGTGTTTTAAAATCCATAGATTGTGGTTTCCCTGTGCATGTTGCCAAGAAGAGAACATGTGGTTCTTGTATCTTTGAGAGGGTCTCAAAGGGGTATTGCATAAGGAGGATTGTTCTTTATCTATTGTGTTTATTCCTATATTAGATTTGGAGTTGGAGAGGAGATTACACTGAGAGGGGGTCTCTGTAAGTCTTGTTGTATAACTCATCTTTATAGTGAAAGGACTTTCAACCTTAGGTTGATTGAAAGAGACTAGATCTAGGCATTGAGGCCGAATCAATATACAAATATGTGTTGGTTTTTCTATCCCTTGACTCTTTTATAGCTTTATACTCTTTACTGTCTTGTGTGATTCAAGAAAGTTCTAAACATTTTTAAAGATTAATAAAAGAACATAAGATTAATTAATGAGCTCGAAAACAAAGAAAAAGGGAAAAACATAGGCTCAAAGGGGTTATCAAATAATTAAAATAAGGTAGGCTTATTTGGGTAAAGAGGCTCAAGAACAAAACTGCCTTTATCACTTCCAAACATGCATATCAGTCAAGAATCATCAAAAAGAGTCAAGCCAAGGCATATGTTCAAGCAATCAAGAGATATATCACACACAAGAAAGAACGTAAAGTGGCTTAAATCCTCATACAGGGTATTTCTATCACAATCAAATCAACCTCTCAAACATCATAATCATTTTTCCAAGTAGAGAAAAACAATGTTTTCAAACCAATTAGTATCAATGAAGTGAAGGAAGGGCCTACAACCTAAACAAAATCTAGAAATCTAGAGAAACATGCAAAACTGTATACAGAAACAAGCTTAAAATAACAAAAACAACTTAGAAAAGAAAAACCTAAACAAAGAAAATTTTCCCCCAAAAATTTGATTGTCGATGTTGCACTCAACTCAAATTGATTGTGCATATTAAATGCAGTAATTAGGGAATGACTCCTAGGTCGTCTCTCAATGACCAATTATTGGTTCAGTGAAAGATCAAATACGTAGTGGGGGGTTGTGAGCAAATTGTGCTAACTAAATTAACTCACTAAAACACAAATTAAAGACAAGTTGGCCACTAGTTCAATTGCAAATGTTTCCAATCCCTGATTAGCAATAAGCATTCGTTCCTCTCACCCCAATCCAACACGAATTAACCTACTAACTAAAGACTAAAACGATTTTCATAATGCACACAATTAATCAGTTCTGCCCCACCACAAATTAAGCAATTGTGGCTTCAATAAACTAAGCGAACATTAAACACAAATTAGGCAACTAAGTGTGGACCTAATTGTAAGCATAAAACAGATTATGCAATGCAAGGCAAGATTAGTAGAATCACAATGACAATGCAAATATCTCATGAAAACATTGCAATCTCACTAATGCCAACCAACCAGATTCAAGCTTTCATTACATACAAAACGAAGAACACAGATAAACAAATATGAAGCATTAAAAGAAAGAGATAGAAGCAAGCAAAATGAAAGAAGAAAGGAAAAAAGAAATAAGTAAAACAGAAGCTGGAATGAAAATGCAATTGCAATTAAAACTCGAAAACGAAAATGGAATCAAAATAGAAATGCAGCAGAGGAAAACGAAAGTGAATTGCAGCAAAAATTAAACGGGAAATTGAAGAAAGAATAGTATATGCGAAACTAGAACAATAATTGAAACTCGAAGGAAAATGAAATTAAAACGAAAATTACCAAAACCTAAGACAAAGTTGTTGTTCACCTTCAAAGCATAATATGAAAAATGAATAGAATGAGAGAGTCCAAGGGGTAGCTATTGCATAAGTTCAAAACCCTAGGCAGCAAGACCAAGTCTGAATGAGAAAACGGGCCTCTCCAAGTTCACCAAGAATGGGCCCAATAATGTTAAGTCTGACCCAAAAACAAAGAAAATGAAATTACAATTGAAATTAAAACCAAAATACTGATGTGGAAAATAGAAAATATTGTGGAAACCCTCTTGAAGTTCCAATTATAATTCCAAAATTTATCCTGAAAATAATTAAGTTCAGATAATTCAAATTAATTAAAATATGAATTATTGATCAAATTGAGCCCAAATAGTAAAACTAAGGAAATAATGGACAGTTAAGCACAATTCACTAATTAAAATCGGTGTGAAAAACTAAGTGAATAAGAGAAAATATTAATTCATCAAGGACGACTCTTGTTTTGGCATTGCTTGGTTGTGGTCGTTGTTGGGGGACTTACCTTTGGAATAACATATGGTCTTAGGGATTATTTGAGTTTAACATGGTTGTTTTTTAAATAAGGGATTAGATTGGAGATTGGTTGACTAATGTAACATGTTTCAAATGGGTTTTTATGAGTTTGATATAATGATATTGACTTCATGATTGAGTTTAATATGTTGTATTGATGTTTTGATATTTATTTGGTTAGCTCTTCCTTTTTTGTTTGTGTTTATGTTTGTGCAATATTGTTACAATATTTGTTGATACAATTGAGTTAGATTTTGATTAATTCAAGCTATGAAATTAAATTGTTTTAAATTACATAAACTTACATAATATTTTTATAAATATTATAGTCACTTTATCGAGTTATTTTTAATTGAGAGTAAAATTATCAAATTAAATATGACACCTAAGATAATTTAAAAAAAGTTCATATCAAATGAAATCACATACATATTCAATTTTTTATGATAATAAAAAGTAAAAATATGATTAAAAGCTTAGATATTATAGTAACTATTAAAATAAAATGTTATTCTTAAAATTTATACTGAAACTATAAAATAATGACTATAAAAAATTACTTATGAAAATAACTATTTCTTATTAATTTTTATGATCTTATAATTATAGAATAGTTGAAAATAATTATTATTTATTGTAGTTCATTTTTCTTTATAATAAAATTAATGAAATAGATTGTGCTTATAAAATTAAAAACGAATATATATATATATATATATATATATATATATATATATTTAAATTTTTTAAAAGTATTATAAATCTTTTACTAATAGTAATAAGTTATAGATAAAAAAAATATTACATATTTAAAATTAAAAGTTATTATAAATATTTTATTAATAGTAAGAACTTATCTATATCTATAAAGAGATTACTTTTTAGGTGTTTTTTTTCTCTACTTTTATTCTTCAAGTTACGGTTTATTTAAATTTAGTCGATTTTCTAAATTTAATTACATTTTAAATTAATAAATAAAATAATCTATTAAATAAATAAATAAAATTTACAGAATAAATAAAATTTATTTTTTCTGTTATAAAATAAATTTTAGTGATAAATAATAATGTAGCACTAATTATTATTTTTTTTTCAAGAAAACGATTAAACAGGATGGAATGAACAGACCCTAGCAGGTACTCAATTATATATATATACATATATAATATTTTTTTGTTTGCCTTTCGATCGATTGGTCCAAGGTCTTTTTGGGTCGAATATGTTGGTCCAAAGGATTGTGTCATTAAATTCCAGACCCATAATACATGGACCCATTCATGTCTAAAGGCCCGCATTATTACTCATGAGTGCCAGCCAGGCCATTCAAGTATCTCCTTAAATGGAAAGAGTTCCAAACAAAGAATCATTACATTAGGCCATAGTACAATAGCCTACAGATTCAACAATAATTCAACAATAATAATAATAATAATAAAATAATAATTTTCTAGTACTATAAAAATTACGACCTTGTTTTTGTTTTTGTTAAATATTAATTTATTTATTTTTCATTTAAGTAAATAATAATAATAATAATAATAATATAACTTTAATAAGTGGTTTTGCCCGGGAGAAAAGAAAACGAGAAGGGGGAAAGAGTGAGAGTGTAAGTGAGAGGGAGAGAGTGGTGAGACCCGCTCACAAATTTGGCATCAAATTTTGAAAACCACCAAAGGCTTATACTTTCACCCTCCAGCGCGCCCTCTCTCTTCTAATTCCAATCCCAATCAAAAGGATTCTATTCCGCTCCAATTCTAGGGTTTCTCTTCCACCTAGGGTTCCCAATTCTCTTCTCCTTCTGCTCCCCCTTCTCCCAACATGGCCACCGAAACCCTAGAAGACAACCAGCCTCCCCTCCATGACGATGACGACCTCGCCAAACCCCAACCCAACCCTGCAATTCCCGACAAAGACGCTTCCGAGGACGCTGCCAAATCCGAGGACGCAAATGTCGAGGAGAAGGGTAGAACTGACTATCCCGGAGTAGAAGAGGAAGAGCCACCTGAGAAGAAAGAGGAGATCGACGAGGATGAAGAAGATGAGGAAGAAGAAGAGGATGACGAAGCCCAAGAGAAAGAAGAGACGGTCAAGGCTAAGGGACGTAGCAAAGAGACTCCAAGTAAGTCAAAGAAGAGTAAGAAGGATGCTACGTCGGAGAAGAAGGATCCCGTTACGCCGACGAGTGAGAGACCCACGAGGGAGAGAAAAACGGTGGAGCGCTTCTCTGTGCCTTCGCCGGCGAAGTCTGGAAGGTCCTCTGCTAGTAAGGGTTTCACAATTGAAAAGGTATGTTTTCATTTTGTTTATTTAACTGTTCATATAATTTATTCGTTTTTTTTTTGGGCTCGTGAGGACTGGAATGAAGTGTTCGTGTTTTGATCTCTTTGGGTTTCAGGGACGTGGCACGCAGCTCAAGGATATCCCGAACGGTGTGTATTGTTCTTCTTCTTTACTGCTTTGTTGTTTGCTCCTTCTTGTTGTGGCATGCCCTCTTGAATGGTTTTAACCCGATTGTTTTCAATTTTACTTCCTCATGGCTCATGGATCAAGTAATTGTGAATGTATTGAGGTTTCTTGGGAAAAGGTCTGTAGCTTCAGCAATTGCATTTTAATGAGATGTCATATATTATTATTACTTTTAATTGTATTTGCTTTGCTGTTCTTTCCCTTTTCACTGTGTCTTTTATGCTCTGTTGTGTTTAACTACCATTAGTATGATTTTTGTTATTTATGAATAGCCATAGGGTATTTTTAGATTCTTTGTCCCTCAGTATGGTGTTTCTTAGCGGCAGGGAAATGCTGCTTTTGTTGACTTTAGGTAGGTCTGACTTGAAAATATGAATGTAATGATTTCATGTGAGTTGTATTTTTGACACTGGTTTTACATTTAGTGATTTCTGTTTTAATTGCTGAAGCCAGTCTTGATTGTGGCCAGAGAGAATAGCATCCAAATGAATAATTTCCCCAATGAGGTCTTCAAAGCTTTGTTATTGGTTTTGTGGTTCCTTCACTTTCTATGAAGTGTATTTTAGTTGTTCTGTGACCTGTACTTGCAAATTTTAAGTGTTTTAAGGGATGTGTCAGAATTTTTGCTGTTACTAGTGAATTCACTCCATTGGTTTGACATTTTCTTGGTTGCTGAAACCCAATTTCATGCTTTTTCTTTATTATTTGTCTTGCAATATTGGTCTGGTATCGGATTGCTTAGAATATTATCATTGTATGCAGAGTTTGAAATTCGATTGTTTGCCTGTCATTGTCTGTTTTCTACATCAGTATTACCCAATCCAGTTATTTATGAACTGTTTCAGTGGCGTTTAAGTTGTCAAAGAGAAAACCTGATGACAATCTGCATATGCTTCATACTTTACTGTTTGGGAAGAAAACAAAGGTGATCTACCTTATATCGTTTGTGTTGTTTTTATCACTTAAGGATGTGCAAACCCTTTAATATTATTGCTATTGCTTAATGTTTTGCAGGCACACAATTTAAAGAGAAACATAGGCCAGTTTTCTGGTTATGTGTGGACTGAAAATGAGGTATTGTTAGTTAGTTATTGTAGTATCTCTGTCCTCTGTTCTATCATGATGAAGAGGAGTCTTAATAACACCCTTCCAAACACTTTCTAATTAACTTTTTACTATGTCGTGAAATTCTTATTAAACTTGTTAAATAGTGAGAAGGAATTGTATTATTTAAAGGGTTAAGTATAACATTTTCTTCACAATAGGGTTCACAAGAGTTTGTTACTGGCGTTTCTGTTAATGATATCTTTTCACAAAGCATGAGAATGTCTGAGACTGTAATGGACCCCATAGTTTAAAGATCACAGCTTTATAATTCTTGGCAGGACAAACAGAGGGCCAAAATAAAGGAGAGGATTGATAAATTTGTCAAAGAAAAGTTGTTGTACTTCTGTGATGTTCTTAATATTCAGATAAACAAGGCCAATGCAAAAAAGGTAAGTATTGTTATAGTGTATTTCCATTTTAGAAGAGAATCTTGGTACTTTTTAAAATTAAATTATTAAATGAGATTACTTTTAGGAGGAGCTGTCTGCAAAGTTGTTGGAATTTTTGGAGTCCCCACATGCTACAACTGACATTCTACTTGCTGATATAGAGCAGGTTCGTTCTTTATAGATTGTTTTAGCCAATTAACCCTTATGCAAATTATGTTTTGCATTGTTGTACTATGATTTCAGCAGCTGAACTATATTGAAACTGAAAGCATCTCTCACACAGGTTGTTCATTTTAGTTTGAAATTGTTTTCTAGTTAAGTTTCCTAAAATTAACAAAAAATAATTATTAGTAACACCTGTAAACAGCACTGTGATTAAATGCTTATTGGAATCCAATCCTTATATTTTTGAACATTTTTGGTTGTGACAAAAAATTAATTCAAGGGATGGATCAATGAAAATAATTACTTCCAATGAAGTAGATATCCATGGCTGCCTTGTATTATAGGCTCAATGAATCCTAACCTGGTGTAATATGTTGTTTTTATTTGGTTTAGAATTTTATATTATTATAATGTGACTCACTTTCTTAAATTTGCTTCTATGTTAACAGAAAGGTAAAAAGAGATCCAGAAAGTTAACCCCTAGCAAATCTCCAGGGGAAGCATCTATAGAGATACCTGCTAAGGTATTTGGTTATTACTATATACTTAAAGCATTCTAGCTTGCTATATAAGTCATAATTTTTTCAAGTGGCATGTTTGTTGATGGTTTAATATCTTCTTTTGTGGTTGGTAGTTATTAAAACAATAGTTCTAGAGTTTGACTTTTAATTTGACGTTTTCTCCTGTCTCATCCTATGCTAATGTTGGCATTTGATTATATGCGATTGTGGAGGCTATGATGTAGTAATTGTCAAATAGATATTCTTTTACTATTTTGTTGAGGCCATTAAAGATTGCAACTATTATACCTGTTAGGCAATTGATCCATACTTGCCTATTACTGGGGTTTCACCATTTTGGTTGACATATGCAAGTTTTTATTTTGAAGGGGTAACGACCAGAATTTCATTAACATTAAATCTCACTGTTGACTTTATTATCTATAATGACATTTTTCCATATCTGAAGTACAGAAGTTTTTTATTTTAGTTAATTTAAAATTACGAACTTAATGGGTTGCTGTGTCATTATGCTTTGTGGTTCAGTAACTGCACACACTTGTGGAGGTGGAGTTTTTATCTAGTTCAAAACTGAAAGGTGAAGCTGTTATTAAATGCTGATTTTTCCTGTTATAGTTTTTAAAAAATAAACGTTCTCCAGTTCACGCTGCTTTGTATTTGTTGCTGAATTGATCTCCTGGCTTTGATGCCAATTTTTGTACCTATTCATTTTCTGTATTCTGTCAACTGTGAATGCGAAGATGCTGTTTTTTATATTTTCATCTGGATATTTATATTCTATCCTTGAATAGACTAAAGTGTGGATTATTAGTTACTTTGCTGGCTTCGTATGTTTTGTTTTAAATTTTATCTTTTATTTGCCGTGGATGATTTGGGTTGCAAATTTGCTTCGTACTTCATGAGTGAAGCAAATGATATGCTTCATATATGTTGTTGATTTTAATCACATTTGTATATTTTATCTTACTCTAGAAGCAAAAACAAACTTCCCAATCTGGGAAAAAGCAAAAGGAGTCTTCTGATGAGGATCAAGATGATAAAGCTGAAATTTCAGATGCAAAAGATGATTCTCAGGAAGATGAAGATGTTCCTGCACCAAACAATGAAAGTGATAAAGAGGAAAGTAAATCAGAGGAAGAGGAAGAGAAACCAAAGTCTCGCAAGCGTGCTTCCAATAAAGCTGTTAAAGAGAGTTCAGTTGGCAAAACTGTAGATAAAACCTCAACTGTCAAGAAGACATCTGTGAAAGATGCCAAGAACATTGAAAAGACTCCAAAAAAAACATCAAAGAAAACTGTTGCTGAGCATGACAGTGCTTCTGCCTCCATTTCCAAGCCAAAGCAGCAACCTGCATCCAAGAAACCGAAAACTGTAAGTGAAAAGCAGGATGCTAAGGGGAAGGCTTCAAGCAAAAAACAAACTGACAAATCTTCAAAGGCTTTGCTTAAGGATCAAGGTGAATTGACTATGTTCTCTCTTCGCATATGGTTAATATCTTCTGTTCTACTTCCAAGCCATATGATATTAGTATGCTGGTTCCTCAGAAGTTATCTTCTGTTCTACTTCCAAGCCATATGATATTAGTATGCTGGTTCCTCAGAAGTTAATTTTTTACGATTGATTTTACTTTAGTGATCCTGTCAAACTGCATGATAAATTTTCCCTATTATATTATGTTTTTACATTTAAACAACTTAGATTTTAATATGAAGTATTGTTTCTTCTTAATTTTAATCCTGTTCATCCATTGATTTCTGATGTCAATGGTAGGGAAAAGTAAAAGTAATAAGAAGGCCAAGCCTGAACCTACTAAGACGGACATGCATGCTGTAGTTGTTGATATTTTGAAGGAAGTAGATTTCAATACTGTAAGTAATACTTCTCCTGAAATTCATGTATAGTTCAAATTTTGGGAGTTTCATGGTCTGTTTCCTATATTCAAAACCTTTTTTAAAGCATAAAATTGAACGCTTGTTGATAAGAGTAGTTATCGAAAGTTTACAGAACTAATATTTCTTTTTTCTTAGTCAGAAAACTACACAAAGTTTCATTTTTCTATCAAGTTTCTTCTAGCACTTTCACTTCTCACTTTTGTTTTTGGAAAATTAATTTTTGAAAGTTATTTTATAAAATGGTTTTTGAAAACTTTTAAAACAAACACACCCAAACACACCTTATAAATACTTGTTCTTATTTATACTATTTTATACTTGATGCAGGCAACTTTGTCCGATATACTCAGGCAACTTGGTATGTCCTTTTTCTTGACAGAAGTCCTCCTAAATATTAAGGGAATGATATGTTAAACTAAGCTAGTTTGTAACGAAATGTTTATAGGTACCCACTTTGGTATGGATTTAATGCATAGAAAAGCAGAGGTGAAGGATATAATTACAGACGTAATTAATAACATGTCTGATGAGGAAGATGAAGAAGAAGCTGAGAATGATGATGATGCAGATAAAGATGATGACGGTGATGAGGATGATGCGTGATTTTGGTTGGGCAAATAATATTTGACCTGTGCAGAAATTGGAGGCACGTGGGCATCTAATAGTTAGACTTTATCTTCATTATTCTCCGGTCAGTCACTGCGGATAAGTTAAGGTAGATATTTGGTTTGAGTTGTGACCTTTTCCATTATAGATGCTCTAAATTAGGTTTGTATTTTGTACCATAGATTTAACCCGTACCTCTGTATTACTGATGTTACCTCTATTTGTCATATTGAATAGTTTGTTTTTTCGCCTGCCTGTAAACATTATTACCTCCTAATTTAGAACATTGTTCTTTATTTTATTTGTTAAAACAAAAAAAAAAAGATTGTAGATCCTTGAAATTCAGATGATTTTCATGCTTATATTTGAGCCTCTTACTCTTATTTTCACTATTGTTGGAATTAACATTTAATTGTAAGTGGGGCAAACAGGAAAGTTGAGTTCATATCCTTAATTTGTAGTTCTAACTGCGCTTTTAGAACTATAATTTGTAGTTCTAACTAGAAAATGGTTGGGTGGATCAGTTGAGCAAGGTTGATTAATTTTTTTCCGGGTTTATAGACTACTCACTGGCTTTAGGTTTACAGTTGGGAGTAACTGAGAAATGCTGTTGTTAAGGGGTGTAGCCTGAGAAGTCAATTGTAGCTTGAGAAGACAATTGATTGACTATGAATTTTAAAATTAGTATCGGTAACTTTAATAGGTGAAAAATGATTATTCGTCCTGATTGTTAATTATTAATTTTATAAAAATGTTGATACCTCTATCCATTGAATAGCTTGATTCTGATAATATAGTACTATTGTACATGAATTACAATTTTAAAAATAAAAAAATAGAAATGAAACAGTTATATATGCTGTTCTCTGATGGTTTTATAATGAGTAAGCATTATATACATGTTAAATTTACGAACAATTATCTTTGTCAACTGTAGCTGTTGCAATAATCATATAATAACAATTATAACGATTTAGGATTAGAATGAATGAAAAGAATATATATTTTAATTGGTTTGTAGAAGGCATAGTAATACAAACTAAATATTTTCTACAAATCAATAAATAGTGAATTAAAAGAAAAAAAAAATGAAGAGTAAAAAAATGAATGAAAAATTTAACAATGATTTAATAGATACAATAGTTTTTAAAAGTTTATAAAATAATATATTTATAAAATAGTTAAAATAACTATTATAAATTATTTTTTATTAGTTATATAAATATAATTTTACTGTTATAATAATGTCATTATTATAATTATTTATTATAATCATTTAATAGTTTTATCAATATTTAATCCATATATTATTATTTTTAGATCACAGAAGAATTTCAAATAATATACCCTATGTTACATTTAAATACATAATTAAAATGTATCCGCATGAACAATTCTGCATAGAATACAAATAGAATATAAGAGAAAAACTATCTCAAGAGAATGAAAGTAGTGAGTTGATAATAACAATGAAAGCAGTCCATAATGACCCTAATAGTCTTAATATTGGGACAATAATAGTTACCAGATTGCATGTAATGCTAATGGCAAGAAGAGAAACATGTTATCTTTGTTGCATGCATCTCATTGTTGTGTAAAAAAAATTAGAGATTGTTTTGAAGTTGTGTGAATAAAATAATGAAGTTGGAAAGTGATAAGAAAATTAAGTGAGAGATGAGAGGAAAGGGGAATGAGTCCTCCTTTTCCTCTCACACTTCTTCTCTCTTCTATCTTTTACTCTTCTTTTTTTCAGAATTTGGTTGAATAGTACAAAGTACTCTTTCACCTTTTCTTTTCTTGTTCATTCATTTTAGAGTCTAGGATATTTTTTAAGTCAAAATATTTAATATCTGGGTTTTATATAATAAATGTGTTAATATGACTTTGGTAATTATTCTATTATTTCAGAATAAAAAATATTAGTTTGAGAAATGAGAACGTATTTATGATTCAAAAGGGAAAACTGTTGATAAAAAAATATATGAAATAATAGTAAAAAGCACTGGTTTTTCGTGGGCTGCATACAGGATACTACAAATTTTGGTGTTTTCTTTTCTTTGATGGGTGTTGCTCCCTACACCTCTCCATTTGTTCCTCCACCTTCCCTTCCTCTTTTACCCTTTTCTCTATTTCTTTTTCCCACTTCTCCTTTCTCTTTTATCCTTTTCTCTATTTCTTTTTTCTATTTTATCCTTTAGTAAAAATTTATATTTGGGATTAAAATTTTATAATTTCCAGTCCTTCACCCCACACGACCGCATCTCTCCATTTCTTTTTTCACCCTAAAATAATATTTAATTTCTGTTTTCATGTTTTTAGAATAAAATTTTTCTCAATCTTCTTTTTCTTCTAATTTTTATTTTCTGAAAGTGTGGTGGTGTAGTATGGGATTACTGTGGTGTGTGTTGCGGTGCAAGAAGAAGGTGCTCCAATTAGTGATTAAAGGAAGTGTCGTTGCAAGAAGAAGAAGGTGCACCGGTGGAAGAGCTTCGTCTGGTGGTAGTTGAAGGTGGTCCCCAAGTTTCAGAGGTTTTTTTAATATATAAGTCTAACACTATAACGGATACGGGTTGAAGGAGAAACGAATTTCGATATCCGTCCAATAAAGGATTGATATATGTATATATATTTATTTATGGATATGTCGTGTACTGTTCTGGTTGTTGATAGGGTGAGATACGTTTTATGTTTTAAGGTATGGGTGCTGGAAAGTTTTGGTGTTGAATGGGTTGGTCTTCAGCTAGTGAGTTACAGTGAGATAATGGGTGTGCAGGTTGGGTTCTGGGCAGGGAAGTCTTTGATGAGAGAGGGTCATGCTTCGTGTGGTTACGGTACGAATGAATGTTTTGTAGAGTGAGGATTAGGTTTGAAGGATGAGATATAAGGAAAGAGGGGGAAACTTGTTTTACGTTGGAAAGAAGGAGGAAGAGATGGTTTTAGGACATTGAATGTGTAAAGTGTTTGATTAATGAAACGAGTTTGAAGTTGTTGTGAAGCATGGAAGTGGTTTAAGTGAGAGTAGGAGAGTTATATTGAGAGTTTGAGAAGAATTTAGTGTTTCTGTGAAACTGAAATGATGAGAGTGATATATGTTTATTTAGGTCAATGGAAGAGAGAGAGTAGAGTGTTTGAAGTTGTTGGGAGGTTATTTAGGGTTGAAGGAGGTTATTTAGTGAAGAGATTGTAGAAGGATGTGTATTGGTAGTTATACTGAGGGATGACTGGTTAAAAATGTAAAGGCAAGAAAGCTTGGGGGATGGGGTTAGAGTCAGAAAATAATTGTCTGCAGGAAAGCTTTGTATGTTCATATGAGAAGTAGATAGAGGATGGGCTTTTGCATGGAAAAGGTTGGTTACGAGAATTAGATTTGGCTTATTAGAGGGAAAAATAAATAAAGAAAAAGGTGGAGAAGAATGGGTTTAAATGTTTAATGAAATAGAAAGAGAGTGTGATGATGGACTCAGAGAGTAGAGAGTAAGAGTTTTACAAAAAAAAATGAAACGAATCTCGGTGAGAAGGGGAACGAATATTGGATGGAGGGGGAGGTGAGACTGCTGTTATTTGAGTGAAGTAAAAAATTAGAAACTACAAAGGTTACTTAATTAAATAGGGTTAAAAAGTAAAAAAGAAAGTTATTTTGGTAATATAAAAAAAAGTTACAAAAAAATGAAGAAGTGGAGGGACTAACGCTCGGTTGAGGGTTACTCTAAATACATTAAAAAAAAAAGTAAAAGGGTAAAAAAGTAAATTGAAAAGGATATTATTATAATAAAGAAAAAAAAGCCAAAAGTTGGGGAGGTGGAGGGAGTAACCCCTCTTTGATTTGTCCATGTTGAACCAACACCAACTCTACTAACCTAATTAATTAATTAATAAATAAATTAACAGATTAAAAAATTAATGTCTCTAATGGTCAATTATGCTAAAATGATTAAATTTTTTCCATCCCTTATTTGTTAGGATAATTAAATATCTTTAATCCTTTATTTTTTTAATTTATTTTTTATTTATTGGATGGATTTTATTAACTTACACAGGAACTTAGCATAATTATGAAATTACTCTAAATTAGGTCTTTAAATGATATTTATGTTATCAAATATTTTATTTTTAAGAATAATAGTAATTTCAATTTTTTCCAAGTTAATTTTGTCTTGATTTATATTTTTGTGAATAATATATGGATACACATTTTTTTTTTATATTCAAACTTATAGAAAGAAACTATTAGATAAATAAATAATTCTCTAAGATGATACATACAGTTTAGATTACTTTATCACGTACTCCTAAAATTGACTATTAGAGCATAATAGATGTATGATGATTTAAGTCAACTAATGAATGACAAAGTTGGGGAAGTCGAGTTAGAATTTTTTTTCGAAGATAATGGTTGAGCAAAATATTGAATTCTAGAAAATGAGAGAGGACATGTTAGAAGTTGCACATCGACTAGAGATAAGACCAATTTATAATATATAAGTGAGGTGCAAACTTCACCTTACAAGTCGATTTTATGGGGTTGAGTTAGGCTTAAAGTCTACTTCTTAACATGGTATCAAAGCCAGGTTTAACATTGTGTAACAGTTGAGAGGGAGAAAAATATGCCAAAACTTTGGAAGGTAAAATATTAATGAGTTGCACAACATGACGAACAACAAAAGACCAGAAAATTATGGACAAATGATATTGAAACATTAAAGATATAGCAACATTGAGAATGTGTTGATGTTTTCTATCAATGAGTCCATTTTGTTGAGGTGTTTCAACACAAGATAATTGATGTTGTATCCCTTTTAGTCTATAAAAATCTGTCATTGCAAACTCATTACCATTATCTGATCTAACAACGTTTACATCAATGCCAAATTGTGTTTTTATATAAGAAACAAAGCCAATAAGTTGTGATCTTGCATTTGATTTACTTGCCATCAATTTAATCCATGTGTATCAAGACATATCATCCATTATAGTTAAGAAATATTTGAAACCATCAATAGGGTCGCCAAATATCAACATGAATTAAATCAAAAGGAGCTTTTGAAACAGTAGTACTTAATTGAAAAGGCAGTTTTCTTTGCTTAGAATAGTGACAAGTATCACAATGAGTGTATTTTGTATCAAGTAAAGTGACATACATGTTGCATAATTTGATATAACAAGAAGAAGAAGGATGCCCTAGTCTAGAATGTCAAATATCTATAGAGTTATGTCTTATTGTAGAACAAGCAATAGAATTCTTAGGAGTAATAGTAGCTGGTGAACCAAGGGGTGTGGATGCAGGAACTATCATGATATACAAGTCATCTCTTTCTTCAGCTTTCCTAATCATCTCCAGCGTTGACTTGTCCAGTATTTCACATGAAAATTCAGAAATGGTAATTTTACAAGATAGAGATTTAGTTAAGTTTGTGATCGAAATAAGATTGGCTGAAAAATTAGGAACAAACAAGACATTATGTAAAGTAAGGTGTGGGCAAAGAGAAACTATGCTAGAAAACTGAGCAAATGAAGAGTTCTTGTTGGGTAATGATACTCTAATTGCTGAGATTCTATGATAAGAAATAAAACGAGACAAAGAACTGGATATATGATTAGTAGTACCTATTTCTAGAATCCATTGGGAATAAATATTACCTTGATCCTGAGAAGAAGTGGAAACATTAAGATAACTCACTAGATTGGTAGAATGTGTGACTGTGGGATTATATTGAGGAAGAAGTGTCAATAGACCATGAATTTTCTCTTGAGAAAGTCCCAGAGTTGAGGAATGTGACTGTGCCTGAGAATTATTAGAAGGAGGAACAACTGCAAAAGCCATTGAATTTCACAACCTCAAATTGGAAAAAAATTTCACAACCAAAATCTCCAGAAACTCCTCCAGATTCCTCAAAAATCAATCCAGGGCTACGAGTGATTAAATCACCCAATTGTTTCTCATTGAAAACCCTAGAAAGCAAAGTCAAAACATGAAACATAACGATGCAAGAGTAAATAGAGGGAGTAACCATAGAAGGAGAAGAAATTGTAGGAAAGTCAAGAACGAAAGGTAGAAAAAGAAGATCTTGGCAATAACAGATTTGGTTGTAGAGGAACGTGATCAAGAATTAATTTTCTTCTGATACCATGTTATGAGAAAAGAAAGGATGAAAATTGTGTATCTTATTCAATAAATTGGAGAGAGTAAAATATATATACAACTGTTTAAAACAATATACAAACAAAATATAAATATAAAAATAAAATATAAATATATGAACATAAATGAACAAATATGAGTGGAAAATAAGTTAAATCCAATATGTTCATTTAAGTACAATCACAGTAAAGAATAGAGCATGTAACACATAACAATACATGTGTTATTAATAATGTGTTGTCATCATAAAAAGCCAGAGCACTGTGAGATTAAGGTTCAGCTAAACCAGTGCTTCCCTTATCAACAATCTCAACACCAATGTATGGAAGCTGCTAAAGCCAGAACCAATCTTACTGTTGTGAGTTTGACAACAGGTGAAAAAGTCTCAAAGTAATTTAAGCCTTGTTGTTGTATGTAGCCTTTGGCTACTAAACTTTCCTTGTATGGTTCAATACTCCCATCAACACGCCTCTTTATTTTGTATACCCATTTAAATTTGATAGGTTGTTTTCCATAAGGTAGATTAGTCAAAACCCAAGTTTTGGTATTTTCTAAAGCTGTAATTTCTTGATCCATCGCATTTCTCCAACAATCATGTTTGATGGCTTGGTTATAGGTTTTAGGTTCACTAACTTGGGAAAGATTAAGGACATATGATTTATGAAGAGATAATAATGCATTATATGAGAGATATGAAGACATAGGATATAAGGTACCTGTGGATGACTAAGTGGCAGAAGAAGTAGATAACATGTTGCAATGATAGTCCTGTAGATAAGATGGTTTATGTTTTAGCTTGGTTGATTTCCTTTGTGGAGTATCAATGGCAGGCTCAATAGAAACAGGTTGAGAAGAAAACATAACAGGGTCTGGAACAATAGAAGGAGGAGGATGTAGGTGGTAAAGAGGGTTGATCAGTAATGTTAGGAAACAGGTAGGCTTCGTTTTACACTAAGAGGGGGGGGGGGTTGGTGTTAGTTCAAAAACAAAATCTTTTCGCAATCTTTATACAAAAGTATAAATCTTTTTTATCTTTCTTGAAATGCAAGCAATGAAAATTTCTATGCAGCGGAAAAACGTAGTTGACTGCTAAACAGATAGAGTCGACTGAAAAAAAGAGTGCAGGGATAGAGAAAATCAAACACTGGTTTTTATACTGGTTCGGCCAACAATGCCTACATCTAGTGTCCTTCTAACCCATGAAGCAAATGCACTATAATGGTTGCGGTTTTTACAACAAGGAATTTATAGAAGCCTCACGCAAAAATATAAATCTCCTCTCTAACCCAAAACCAAAATATAGCTACACAACAAAACCAGAATTGCAACAAGAATCCCCTCTTCTGCAATCTGAACCCACGTCGAACAATCCTCAACGTGTAACCAGCACTCTTCACAAGATGCCAAGCCTTAACACAACAGTCTTCACAGGATGCCAAGCCTTCAATCAACGCAACAGTCTTTACAGGATGCCAAACCTTCAAAGATCAATCATGAAGCACCTTCTTCGTGCAGATAATGATCATGTTACCAATAAGGAGCATTGGTAAATCTTGAAGAAAATGGTTTTGATGATGCTGCAAGATGTTTTACCTGAAGAACATATTAGAAATATTTAAAAGCACTTTGTAGAATATAAATGTAATAAGAATGTCTTTAAAAATTTGTAAAATTTGTATTTTGTACTGAAATAATCGATTATGTCAAGCAATAATCGATTATCAGATGCTTTTGAACTAAAATAATCGATTATCATGAAGCAATAATCGATTATCACAAGTCACACCTGAATAATCGATTATCACCTCACGTAATCGATTATCACCTTTTTGAAAAACCTGTAACGGACTTGAATAATCGATTATCACTTACAATAATCGATTATTACTGGCAGTTGGGACTTGACCTTTCATATTCAGACTAGCTGGCTATATATAGGGGCCTTGAGAACATCAGAAAGCAACATTCTTGAACTGAGGCTTAAGTAGAATACTGTTTGTCAGAGGAAATTCTCAGAAGCTTGTTCAAGGTTCCCTTGCCTGGTCTCGTGAATAGGATAAGCTCGCGTTTCGTGTGTCGATAGTCGGAGCGGTTCTCTTCGAGTTGGCAAGGTGCTCTGCCTGGTCTCGTGAATAGGAGAAGCTCGCGTTTCGTGTGTCGAAAGTCGGAGCGGTTCTCTTCGAGTTGGCAGAGTGTTTGCTTCCGGTTCGTGTGTCGAAGGAAGCACTTCCATTTCGTTTGTCGAAGGAAGTTTCTCTCTGCACTCTTCCGGTTCGTTTGTCGAAGGAAGTTGTTTTCTATCCCTTACTCATTTCATTATCTTGTAATCTGTACAACTATATTTTTAGTGAAAATAGTTAATCACTTTTTATAGTGATTAACAACTGGACGTAGAATCTTTTGATTCGAACCAGTATAAAAATCATTTGTGTGATTTTTCTCTTCCTTACACTCCTTAATCTTTTAGCACTCCAACTGTTCGATAAAAGTTTTACAAGAAATTTAAAACTGATAAAGGAACTATTTTTGTGACCGAACACGCTTTATGCTCTCTGAGTTGTTTTAATTCCGCTGCGCTAAACTCTTTTAAAAATTACCCCCTCCGATACCGTCAGATCACACAATCAGCGCATAAGTCTTCTCCCTTTGAATCTCTGTCAAGATAGATCACCACCATCTTCTTGGAGAATTCTTGGAGCTGTTAAAACAGCTGAAACAAGAAATGAAAATGTCAGAGTGTCAAAAGTATCAGAACAACTCGTGTTCAGTCTATTTATAGTTTTCTGTCAGTCAGATTGTTTCTCAATCGAAAAGCCTACTAATTCAGTCGACTGTATTAATACAGTTATAACAGACAGTCAACACAGAGGCTCTCAGTCAACAAAAATCAACACACATTCATTACAGTTAACCAAGTCATCAATGCTTAACTAACTTTCAAAAATATAGTCGTTGGAGCGGGTAAGCATCACAGAATTCCAAAACAGAACAATAACACAGTCGAATATGCATTTGACAATTTCGACTGACACATGTAAAAACACTTTGAAATTCTTTTTCAACTCAAAACATCACACAACACTGATTCTCAAAATCTGTACAAAGGTTTTAGAATAGTCGAATCCGTTATAGGTGTATTCGACTGGACTAGAACTTTGTCACACAATTATAAGTTCATAAAGGTGCTTGTGATCTTTCACTTCCAGAAATGTAAAACATTTTATAGCACATTATAATATAAGCATGTTCCACAAATATATCACACAATCAATCATAGGCACATACATCACAGTACATCAAAACATGTTCAACAAATATGACAATTAATTCAGAATAAGAACATGTAATACTGCAACATGTGTACTATTATTAAGCATTGTGTTGTCATCATCAAAAACTAGTTTGATATAGAGTTTGTGTTGTCAACAATCTCAACAATCTCCCCCTTTTTTGATGATGTACAACCATGATTAATAACTCAACCATGTTTGTACAATTCAACACATGACAGAGTAATAACATATATCAGAAACAATTAATACAATTCAATTACTTTGCATATTCAGCAAAATATCAAGCAAATAAAGTATGAGACAGATAATTCTCCCCCTTTCATAAAGCATTTATACTTGCTCTCATACTCTCATTTATATCTCTCCCCCTTTGTGCATTAACAAAAAAAGGAATGCTTCAGATATTTATGCAGTTTTGAAAACTGAGATGCATCAGAAAGATATGCAGTTTGTAAAATACAATGATGCTCTCAAAATCAAAATTTCATCACAAAACAGTATAAACTCCCCCTAAAATGTAGGTGTGTGATGAAAAAATGTGTAAAATAGTGATACTCCCCCTGTCATTATGCATGAGTAGTAAAATCAATTCAAGTGCCCAATGCAGAATATCACAGATTTATTAGCAATTTAAGCACAGAGTTGTATCAAAGTCAGAATATTAAACCATATAGATATGCAATGATACAAGCTTCAACAATCTCACAATATTATCTCAATTCAGATATTGCAATAGGTAAAAGCAGAGATAATAGCAGATTATGTATGATTTAAGCAAACAGTAAAGATAGAACCATATTCTAGTTATGGAATTATTAACCCATTTTGACACAGTCGAATGCTTTAAATCATCTTGCTTTTGCAAATGTTGAATTCCAATTGTAGATTTCCAAAGCAATGTCCTTCCTGCAAAACCTTTCAACAACCTTTTCTAGGTCAAGCATAATGGTTAAGCAAGAATTATTACCAAATAACAACAGAAGTCAATATGTAAAGATGTATGACAGAATAAGCATAGTTGACTTCAAACAGGACATAGTCGAATCAATCAACTAGAATATCAGATATTATTCAAACAGATTAAGTAAATGGATTGATTGAAAATGACTAATTTCATTTCCTTGAATAAAAGATATTACAATGGTGGGATTCGAACAAGGAAATCAAAACAAAAAGAAATAAGCAAAAGATGGAATTCTAAGCCATTCACAAAATGAAAACATAGGCTAGGACTAAAAAGGACAACATGATAAACTATGACAATTCTTTCATTTCTTTGGATGAGATTATAAACAGTCAGTGAAGCTTTCATCGGGAGTATTTTCATTATGATGACTTGTTTCATGATTCATCATGTTTGTAGAGTTGCTTCCAGAACTGTACTCAACTTCTTCTCCCATGAAATTCCATCCGTTAATGGTTTTCACAATTCCTAGAGACACAACAGAGTCAAGCTCAAATGTATTTGTCAAACCCCATAGACATTTCTGCTCATTTTTGACGTGTACTCCTTGAAATTCTAATATCTTGCTTACTAAAACTGCATAAGGAAGACACCATGATCTGTTTAAAGCAGCTAGCTTCATATGATTCTTCACAACTTCTAACCAGTTAATTGGAATGTTATTTTTTATAGCATGAAGAAGATAAATGTCTTTACTTGTTATCCTGTCAGTTTTCACTCTTCCAGGTAATATGATCCGAGCCAAAAGAACAACCACCAACTTTTCTTCTTTTCTTAAACCTTCATGTGCATAGAATCTTTCAGTTGAATATCTTCCAGGAAATCTTAACCAGTCCTTATATAACTTCTTTTTGCTGAAAAAGAAATTTGTTTGAGCAGAGGATATATGTGTGACAAACCTCCTTTTGATGGTAGATTTACAATTACATTCCACAAGGAGTCATCAATTACAATGTCCACTCCTTTTACCCTTGAGCAAATGTTGTCCTCAATCATCCTCAAATTGTGGTAAAATACTTTCACAAGGTCAAGGTACCACCATCCCTTTAATTGCATAAGTAATGACAAGATTTGTCTCTCTATCCACTCAGGAAACATGAATCCTTCCTTTTCGAACAGATTCAGATTAATGTTCATAGGAGAAACGACAGTATTTGTAGATGCACCAAGGAATGTTTCCCGAGTTCCTTCATCACTAATCCATCCAGTTGAATCAGGCATATTGGATTCAGAGTCATTTCTTATGTTTCTTGATATGGAGCAACTTAAGGAAGCCATGAGAGTTCACAAAAACTTTCTTTCTCAGTCAAAGATAATGAACGATTGTCCACAAGGATAGTGGTGTTTTAAAGAAGAAAGACGCATAATGCAAGTGTACAAATTTTAAAAACTCAATTTCTAGTTCATTTAAGTTCTAGCGTTCAAAAACAGAGTTTTACACACAATCATGTAACTCAGTCAATTGAATTAATATTGGAGTCGACTGTGACTGGAGAAAAACATTTTCAAGCAAATTCAATCAATCAAACAATTAAGCATACAACACAAATAATCATATAGCAACAACCAATCAATATGAGCATGATGCAGCAGATAGATACAGTTTTGCAAGTTGTAGATACTCAAGATTATTTATATGTTCCATAGTTGATTCGTCCTTGAGATCAATTCTGCATCAGTTGTGTATCCTACAAAACAGTTAAGTTTTGGTTGTTGGTACCCATTTGACTTTGGGTCCTTGATTTTTAATCCTTGTTACATGTTCCTTTGATATCCAAACATATAATCCTTTAGGAACAACAACATTTCTGTAATAACAATTTCTAACAGTATGACCAATACAATTGCAATAAAAACATGCATTTCTAGCAGGTTTATTTTGTTGAGATTGTTGACAACACAAAACTCTATATCAAACTGGTTTTTGATGATGACAACACATTGCTTAATAACAATACACAAGTTCCAGTATTACATGTTCAGCTAATATGCTATACTGTTTTGAACATTGATTTTTTTGAACATGTTTTGTTGTTTTGCATGTATGTTCCCTTGATTGATTATGTGATATATGTGTGGAACATGTTTGTATTGAAATGTGTGATAAAATGATTTTGATTATCTTCTGCACATTTCTAAAGAAAAGCTCACAAACACTTTTATGAACTTATATTTGCTGTAACAAAGATCTAGTTCAGTCGAATACACTGGTATTGGATTCGAGTAAGCAAAAATCTTAGGACATATTTTGTGAACATGTGCTTGATGAGATTTTGAGTTGAAAATAATTTCAAAGTGTTTTTTCAAGTGTCAGTCGACATGGTGGAACACCTATTCGACTGTATTGTTGTTTTTGGAATTCTGTTATACCTACTTGCTCTAACAGCTAGTTTTTCAAAAGTTAGTTAAGATTGACTGCCTAAGTCAACTGTCATGAATGTGCATTGAATTGGTTGATTGAGGAGCCTCTATATTAACTGTCAGTTATAACTGTTTTAATACAGTTGACTAGATTAGTAGGGTATTCGACTGAGAATGACAGGAAACCCATAAATAGAACAAAGCACGATCTGTTCTGTAAGGAGAAGAGAATTTTGTGATCTAACATTTTTCGTTATCCTGTTTCAGAGTTATTTCTCAGTTTTGGAAGCTCCAAGAATTCTCCAAGAAGACGGTTGTGATCTTTCTTTAGAGAGATTCAGATCGAGGAGTCAATTGCGCATACTGTTTGATCAACATCTGCACAGAGAAGGTGCTTCTGTTTTGATCTTGAAGGCTTGGCATCCTGTAAAGACTGTTGCATTTGATTGAAGGCTTGGCAACTTGGGAAGTGTGTTGTGATTGGCTTGACAACCTGTGAAGTGTGTTGTGATAGGCTTGGCAACCTATGAGGTGTGCTGTTATAGGCTTGGCATCTTGTGAAGAGTGCTGGGGACACGTTGAGGATTGTTCAACGTGGGTGCAGATTGCAGAAGAGGGGATTCTTGCTGCAATTCTGGTTTTGTGTGTAGCTATATTTGGTTTTGGGTTAGAGAAGAGATTTATATTTTTGCGTGGTGCTTCTATAAATTCCTTGTTGTAAAACCCACAATCATTATAATGCATTTGCTTCCAAGGTTGGAAGGACACTGGATGTAGGCATTGTTGGCCGAACTAGTATAAAAACCAGTGTTTGATTTCTCTATCCCTGCACTCTTTATTTCAGTCGACTTTATATTTAGAGCAGTCAACTACGATTTTCCGCTGCATTGAAATTTTCATTACTTGCATTTCAAGGAAAGATCAAAAGCTTTGAATTTTCATACCAAGATTGCGAAAAGATTTTTGTTTTTGAACTAACACCAATTCACCCCGCTCTTGGTGTAAATTGAAGCCAACCTGTTTCCTAACATATTTAACTCAGTAAATTTCCTAGCATTGGTTATGTTAGATTGAGCTTTGTAACCAATTCCTTGGCTATTAATAATTCTGCCAGATGAATTTAAAACAACATCTAAGTTGTCTCTACCTTGAGTAAACTTAGCTAGCGTGCTAGTCAAGTAATCTATCTTTTCAATATGAGTAGGAAAATTTTCACAAGCTTTTTCTATAGTAACAGTTTTAACTTCTGCATTCTTAGCAGATAACAAAGCTTCAATCAATTCTTTTTCTAATTCCTCATTTTCTACAACAAGGTTATTAATTCTATTTTCAAAGTCTCTTCTTTCAGAGCTCAGCCGATTTACCTTATATTGCAGTCGCATGACTTCAGCATTTAACTCTTTAAATGCATCTTGCAGTAGATCATATTTGACTTCCACTGGTTCATTTGATATGTCTGCACAGATTTAATTCCTCCTCTTGATCAGAATCTTCATTACTTGATTTCTCAGAATCTGAGTTCTCCCAAGCAATGTAGGATCCATTTCTTCTCATATTTCTTCCTTGAGGGAATCTTTTCTTTCCTTTTCGGTTCGGCTGTAAGTCAGGACAATCAGGCTTGATGTGACCTTCTTTTCCACATTCATAGCACTAGACAACATTTGTACCGAAGCTCTTCTTTTTTCTTTGAGCTGCATGGTTAGAAATTGACTATGATTTTGCATAAGTCGACTAAACTTTCTTACCATCAAGGTCATCAATTCTTTGTCGTCCATGTCTGTTTCTGCTGTTCTGGCTTGAGGCTTTCAGAGCAATGGACTTCTTTTCTTCAATCTCCTCTTCATCCTTTAATCTACCACCGTCTTCTTGGAGAATTCTTGGAGCTGTTAAAATGGAGAATTCAATCTGAAACAAGAAATGAAAATGTCAGAGTGTCAAAAGTCTCAGAACAACTCGTGTTCAGTCTATTTATAGTTTTCTGTCAGTCAGATTGTTTCTCAGTCGAATAGCCTACTAATTCAGTCGACTATATTAATACAGTTATAACAGACGGTCAACATAAAGGCTCTCAGTCAATAAAAATCAACACACATTCATTAAAGTTGACCAATCATCAATGCTTAACTAACTTTCAAAAATATAGCCGTCGGAGCGTGTAAGCATAACAAAATTCCAAAACAGAACAATAACACATCAAATATGCATTTGACAATGTCGACTGACACATTAAAAACACTTTGAAATTCTTTTCAACCAAAAACATCAAACAGCACTGATTCTCAAAATTTGTACAAAGGTTTTAGAATAGTCAAATCCATTATAGGTGTATTCGACTAGACTAGAACTTTGTCACACAATTATAAGTTCATAAAGGTGCTTGTGATCTTTAACTTCCAGAAATGTATAACATTTTAAAGCACATTATCATATAAGCATGTTCCACAAATATATCACACAATCAATCATAGGAACATACATCACAGTACATCAAAACATGTTCAGTAGATATGACAATTAATTCAGAATAAGAACATGTAATACTGCAACATGTGTACTGTTATTAAGCACTGTGTTGTCATCATCAAAAACTAGTTTGATATAGAGTTTGTGTTGTCAACAATCTCAACAAGTAACTTATGAGAAAAGAGGTGATGCAGATGAAATAATTTTGGTGAAAAAATCCAAGGAATTTTGCAATAGGTGAGTGCTTGTCACTAGTAAGAAAAGGAAATATCTTTTCATGAAATACTACATTCCTTGATAGAAAAATTACCCTAGAGTTGAAATCTAACAAAAAGTAGCCTTTCACTCCTGTTTTAAAACCAAGTAAAACTCATTTTCTTACACGAGGCTGAAATTTTGTTCTATGAGCTTGAAGAGTTGAAGCATAGCAAAGTGAGCCAAAAACTCGTAAGTAATGTCAGGTTTAACACTCGTTGTCGGGCCACTATCGGACCACCCATTAATTATACTTTAACGCTCGAGATGTCTATACCTCGGGGTGAAGGGGGTGTGTTGGAAGTCCCACACTTACTAGAGATAAGACTAATTTATAATATATAAGTGGGGTGCAAAGCTCACCTTACAAGCCAATTTTGTGGGGTTGAGTTAGGCTTAAAGTCCACTTCTTAACAGAACATGGATAAGAATTTGCAAAATTAGATGGTTGATGTGAATAACACCAAGATGCGAAGATCAAATAAAAAACCAACTATAATATCAGATCATGCTGATATGCCTACTTATGGACGTACAAATTTTACTAATGGTGTTATTGAACTTGTTAATGATGAAGCAGCAGAGTCAACTACTTCAATGTAGATTTTTTCTCATAAGATTAGATTACGAATATTATTGGCGATCCTATTTACCATCCTAATGCACCTAATGATGTTGAAAATGAGTTCAAGTCAAATGCTCCACAATAGTTTATTTATGTGAACAATGAAAATAAATTTTTAGTGGTGATATTTGTTGACATGGCTGTGGAATATAAAGAAAGGTTGCTAAAGCAAGAAAATAGGTTATATTTAAATTCATTTGATATCATTGTTGATAAACAATTTAAATTGCATGCATGTTTAATTTGTGTATTTAGCACAAATAGAAAAAAATTATTAGAATTTTAAAAATATGTTTTTATTAAAAATAAAAATTTAAAGTTTAATAAAATTATATAAGGTGACTTGTAGTTTATTAAATGAAAGAGAATAAATTTTGACACATGGTCAAATTGAGGCAAAAATTTTCTATCTCCTACAAAAATAAGTCCATCAAAGACAATTTTTGAAAGGTTTAATACCTATTTTGGTCCCTCGATTTGTAGGGTATGTTCAAAGTTGTCCTCCTTTTTTTCAAAAGTTCACAAACATCCTAGATTTTGCAAAAACAGTTCAAGTGGATCCTTTTTGCTTACGGCATTAAAAAGTTAACGGCAAAGTTGCTTCCCTAACCAAAATTAAATGACGTGTCCAATTAGTTCAATTAGTTGGCAAACTCAACCAATAAAAGATTGTCACGTGACAGTCCCCTTTCCACTCCAAAGTAAAGCTTTATCACACTTCTTCTTCTTCTTTAATCACTCTAATCATTGTCACTCTAATTCCTTCTTCTTTGTTGTGAAATTCATAATCGCACGCTGTTTCCCAAACCCTAATCACGTTTTTCCCTTTCTGTGTTCAAGGTTGAGGTTCTGGAATTTGTAAAATTGATAATAGGAATTTAAGAAAAAATTGCAGATGTAGAGTTGTTGATTCACAAGGACCCAAAGGGCACCAATTTCATTGGAATTTGGGGTATGGCTGTTATTGGCAAGACAACCCTTGCGAATGAATTAGTTGTATGAAGGTTCTTATTGTTCTTGATGATGTGAATGATTTAGATCACACAGAAAAGTTACTTGGAATTCTTGATAATTTTGGATCGGGTACAAGAATAATTGTAACAACTAGAGATAAGCAAACTTGGAAGCAGCAATTGATGATAGGGTCTTAGTGGCATTACAAGCTTACGAATCCACTTGCCAACAACTGGGAAGAAAAACCTAATCCCTAGCATATTTGGTTAGATGAGCGACTACAATTTCTAGAAATTTTTGTGGAAAATAATGATTTGTTTGATCAAGTTTATGCTCTTGCAAAAGAGCTTCAATTTTTGGCGACATTGAAACTGGGTCTCGTTTCGACGAGGTAATTGTGCACGGTGAGGGCGTAAAGGTAGGAAGAAACTGAGAGAAAGTCCTTTCCCAATCTGCAATTACGAAACCCTAATTTGGGTGGAAAGGGATCTGTCACGTGACATCTTCTTATTGGCCTCAAATGATCCCACAATGTCACGTCAGACATAATTATACAACTCATCAGTTTTTTTGCCATTTGGGCAGGTCTGTCGTTAGCAAATTTAACGCCGTAAGCAAAAAGGACTAACGTGCATTGTTTTTGCAAAAAGTAGGATGTTAGTGAACTTTTGAAAAAAATGAGGACAACTTTGAATAGACCCTACAAACCGAGGGACCAAAATAGGTATTAAACCTTTTTTAAATAAGTACGGGAGAGACTAAGGATGGCAGTGGGTCGGGTCAGGCACATATAGTGTCTACCTGCAACCCGACCCACATGCAAAAAATGTATCGTTACCCGCCCCGCTACCCGCCGGATACCCATATAAAAAAAAAATTCGCTGATGCTTTCCAATCCACAGATACCAGTTGGATACCCGTTTTCAACACCAACCACTATTTAAAAAAAAACATTTTATGATTTTTTAAAAAAGGTCCAAATTAAATTGAAAAAAAACATATAATTTTCAAAAACAAAATTAGGTGCCCAAACCCTTTATTTTCAAAAATAAAAAAGGTCAAAAGCCTAATCACCTTTTTTTTTTTATTTGTTTTTATGTTTGAAAATGAGCAAGGCCCAAACCCTTTTTTTAGGTTTTCTTCCATAAGCAAGAAAAATGGTAGAACCCTTTCTTTCTCTTTTTTTTTTCTTTTTTTTTATCAGAAACGACAAACCCTAACTTTCTTTTCTTTCTAGAACTATAGAAGTTCTCCACCATAGCTTCCTTTTCTCACCCGTGTTGGTCTTTGAAGTACAATGTTACGTCTCGCTATTGTATCATGTTTATAACCTATGGTCATTCCTTCTCCTTCAATTTTCTTCCCGTTTTAATCTCATAGAACAGTCTCTTCTACACACCGCCCGTAACACCAAATTCCACCAGATCTGTTAAAAAATATAACAAAGCCAAAACCATCTTCACTTCAGCAGATATGGAGCTAACAGCCTCATCTTTTACCTCAAACCACTCCGTCGTCACCTCGCGAACTAGCAATCAAAGTCAGAAGGCCCAATCTTTCCTACGTCAATCACTACCTGCCGATCCTCAAAACGCAGGTCGTTCGTGGCATCGAACTGTCGCGACACATTTTCTTCTCTCTAGAGGAAACCCTAGGATTGAACTTCATTTTCTTTTGTACTTCTGTGACGGCAATGCAAAGCAAAGGAGAGTGTATGAGAAAGAAAAGTGAAATTTAGGGTTTGCTATTTCTTTGATGGCAAGGAGAATACATTAGCTGGTTAGAAAACAATTTAAAGTAAGAAAACCTAATGGGTAAAATTGTAATTTCATTTTTCAAACGGGTAATGGATATCCACGGGTATGGATAGCGTGATACTCGAACCCGACCCGTTAACGAGTGGGTATTAAATTCCCCATTACCTGCTACTCACAGGTACCTTTTACCTTCAGATACTAAATACCCGTAACAAATTTTATCCCTAGGAGAGACGAATAAATATGAGGATTGTTTTTTCAATTTTTTTTTATTTTCATAAAAAATTGTGAAAGTATTAACTTTCTACTTGGTGAAACTTTTACCGAATATCTCATAAGAATTTCACCCAAAAATATTTTCTTATTTTCAATAAAACATATTGACATTGGATTTTAGGATTTGATTTAGTAACTGAAACTATCATAATCTTAAAGTAGTATTCATGTTTTATGTTGAATGAATGGTTGAATTAATTAGAAGCTAACCTAATTGATTCATAATTATAAATATATAATTTAGTTAATTTGAGAATTACTTGGTTGAATCTTTCATGAAAGATGTTTTAGCCTTATGAGTTTTGAGGCTAATTGTGATGGATGGATCACCATGTGCCATTCATATTTTTCTTGAGTGACTTACTCATGTTTTGTTTATACTATAATATTTAGCTTAATTCTTTTGTTTTGCAACTTAGGTAGATGTGCATGATTTGATATGATTAAGACATTTCTTGTTTTTAATTACTTAGTCAAATTAGTCCACCTTAATATTAATCCATCAATACCCGTTTCAGCCTTAAACCTTTTTTTCTTGTTTTCAGCCCATTGCAAAACCTTGAAAAGAAAAAGACCATATTATCCCTTATCTTAGGATGAAAGAAGGAGCTAATGGATTGTGTTAGGAATGAGTGATGAATAAAGTTTCATGGAAAAAAAGAGGGTGAAAGAAAAAAAAAGGATAAGAAAAATAAAAAGTAGGAAACAAAGTGTAGAAAAAGAAGGATAATTGTTTTATCAAAAAGTGAACAAAGAAAATAATATATTTGTATTCCAAAATCTTTGCTCGTTAACTAGTTCTTTCCAAACTTTTTAAGCCTCTATATCCCAAATTTTTCCTACCTTTACCTTGGCCACTTTACAACCTTTGGAAAATCCTCATATGATCTTTGAATGCATGTTTTCCAAAAGTATGTAAATATTAGAATCTTGCTAAGTTATGGTAGTGTTTACATACATGAGTATTTTGAGCGAAAATAGAAGCCTAAACACTTAAAATAGCATCGGTGGGTGAATATACATTTTAACTGAGTGATATCTTTCTTACTTCTTTAAAATAAAGTTTTCCTATTTGCATAATTAATGACAACTTGATTTAGAAGGTTGATTAGTTTCTAGTGAAGTTCTTTTCCTTTGTTTTAATGTTGATATGAATGCTGATCCAGAATAAAATTTTGAAATTACTAAGTTTGCCTAGAAGTGCAAAAGGATAAGTGTGTGGGTGTGATGAATTCATATTTATGCCCTCATATAGTCTTTAATATAGGATTCTTAATTGGTTTTTGTACATTAATAGAATATTTTAATTATGATTTTTTATAATTGAGTTTATTTAGCATGAGATACAAAAACATGTTAAAAATAACATTTTAGTTGCATAAATGTTCTTTGGATATTTTGAGGTGTGTTAGTGCAGCTGCAACTAAGTTGAGCTCATTGAGGTGTGGAAATAAATTGATTAAAGTTTCATGACACCTTAAGGATAAATCCAAGAATAGAAAATAATCAAGACCAGAAGAAGTCAATCCAAGTATAGTATAAAAAAGTGAAGAAATTTGGCTAAGCAAAGAAGAGAAACATACAAAAAAAAATCGGATCTTGCGGTTTTCTCTATTTTTTCTACAAAAAAAAAAGCTTTGATAATTGATAAATGTTTATGATAAAAGATAATTTGGGGAAAATATATCTTAAGATATTTTATTTGATATTGTTAAATAATTACCTTATTTAACTATATCAATAAATATCAAAAGATAATATTTGCAAAATCTTTTTTAATCTAGTAAATATCTTCTCAAATATTTTTAGATCTACACAATAATCAAATATATCTTGAAAATATTGGATTATTTAGAAGATAATTGGATGAGATTACATTATCATAAAGAAGAATACAACAATAGAAAAGCCGGAAACAAAGCCCAATCCAATTTTTATATAAAGAGACTTAGGGAAAAACATTAGGGGAGCTTAAGAACCCTTTGCGGGGTTCAAATTCCATCCTCCCTATCTTCTCTCATGTTCTCCATCATCTCTTTTTCTATTTTCATGTTATTTCTATATTCCATGGAGTGCTAAGCCTTTGGGGTTGATTATGTCGTAATGTGCGCCAATAAGCTATAATTGCCATAATGTTCCAAGCAAACAAGGAAGAACAAGCAAAATCCCAAACCCTCATCAACACCTTTAATAATGCCCTTGGCCAAAAATTTCTCAAACCTACTCAACTACCTAACCTAATCACAAAACCAAAATCACCCCCTCCCTCGTCATCCGAGCACTAAATGATGTGGCCTAGGAAGTTCTGCCATCTCTAGGAAGAATGACATACTAGAAGTTAAAGAGTCTAGTAAAGTTTGTAGATTATGCTTCTTGTCATTTGCTCTAATATAGTTTTATTTACTCTAATACATTATTTTTAGTAAGATTCATATCTATTGACTTTTCTCACATGCTTTAAGGTTTTGAATCATACTTACTTCAATGTCTGCTTTGATAGTTGGATTTATTACATATATTCAAATGATTATGACTTATGTAGTTATATATCATTCACAACATACTTAGGTAACTCTGTTATAGATTAATTGAACTAATTTGTTGAGTTATTTACACTATCACATACTTTGCATCCTTTTGATCTTTTATCAAACAAGGGAGAAAAATTTAGGATGCTAGACTCTAACAAAAATCATCGGAGGAAGAATACATCAGGACAATATGATAAATAATGATAAGTCAAAAAATTCAAGGGAAATAAGGAGTAAGGGGGACTACACCTAAAATTCATATTGTTTACTTAGATAGGAAAAGCTTTCCATACTTTGATTGACAATTTCTAAAAATTTTTAAAATCATCATGAAACATATTTTGTTTAGCATGTGTATTTGACAAACATAAAAAAAAGGGAGATTGTTGAGTGATGAATCATTATTTTGTCTTATTCACTTAGCTTTCCGCACCAAATTTAATTAGCCAATTGTGCTTAATTATCTATTATTCTATCAATTTTGCTATTTGGGCTTAATTTAACCAATACTTCATATTTTAATTAATTTTAATTATCTGAGCTTAATTATTCCCATTATTATTTTCAGGGCGAATTTTTGAATTATAATTGGGACTTCAAAAGGGTTGTCTCGTCATTTTCTATTGTCACATCAGCATTGTATTTTAATTTCGTTTCCTTTGTATCTTTTGGCCAGACTTAACACTTTGGGCCCATTTTTGGAGAATTAGAAAAAACCCAATTGTGAAGGTTGGGTGCCTAGGGTTTTGAACCTATGCAGCCACAACTTTTGAACATTCTTGTTGGAAACAAGATGGTTTAGTTTCAACATTAAGAGGGGGGTGAATTGGTGAGGTTTAAAAATCAGAGTCTTTTTAAAATCTTTTTTGCAAAGTATAAATGTTTACAAAGTTTCTTGAATCGCAAGGAATGAAAATTTTAAGTGCAGCGGAAATGTAAAGTTGACTACGTAAACAGTAAAGTCGACTTAATGTAAAAGTGTAAGGATAGAGAAATCAAACGCAGAGTTTTTATACTGGTTCGACATCAATACCTACATCCAGTGTCCTTCCACAACCAGAAAGCAAATGCACTATAATGGTTGTCAACACCCAATTTCGTCCGGGTGACTAAATAATAGGACATAGTTTTTGCTTTTTGCCTTATTTTATTTTATTTTCATTTTTTACTTTATTTTATTATTTTTAAATTTTAGTTTATTTTGGTATTTGATTTAGTTTTTTTATTATTATTAGATTTTATTTTATTTTCTATTTTCTTTTTGGAAAGAAAAGAGGAAAAAGAAAAAAGAATGAAAAAAAAAGCAAAATGAAAGAAAAAAGAAAAAAAAAAGCGAAATGAAAAAAAAAGAATAAAAGAAATGAAAAAGAGAAAATCGAAACTGAAAAGTAAAAAAAAAAGGAAAATAAAAGAAGAAAAGAAAAAAAATGAAAAAATAAAGAGAATAAAAAAAATGAAAAAAGATATCAGACCATCATTATCCACCTTCATTTGCTTTAAAAAAAATAATAAAAAAAAATCATTTCTTGGGAGCAAAAATGGTATGGTACGGTGACAGTCACATCCAACTTTGAATGAAACACGAATTCCATTGTTGAAGGATGAAAGATACGTTGATGGACTTTTAAAAGGGTTGTAGGCATTTTAATTTGATGTTAAGCCGGTAAAATGCATACAGACTCAATAAAAAAACAACGCTGGTACATGAGAAATGGAGAGCTCCTTAATTTCATTTTACAGGGAAAGTAGCCATCCACATGTCAGAGGGGTGCACACGGAGATGGGCTGGACTTCACGCTTTCCCTAATGCACTCCACGCACAAAAGCTTTTGATTTGGACTTTCAATTGGAGAAAGGGGTGACGGTCTATGACATGCTGCAACTGCTGATTTCATTTTGGGGAAAGAGAGACACACTTTGGAGGGCTAGGGTTCACTTCAGATAAAAGAAAAAATCTCATTCCGTTCCACAGGGACACAGAGAGGCATCATGCATATTCTTTCTCCATTTGAAAAAAGGATACGGATATTCATGGAGAGTTACGGCTGAATCACACGGTCGCGAAAAGAGGGCGCTGGTTCTTGGATGGAAGGAGTGGTGTACACTGCTTTTGTCACGTCCAGCATTGATTCTCTCCTTCAGGTGATACACAATAAGCTTCAGAAGGCGTTGGCTATTGCGTCGCAGAGGGCACCGAACCCATGGAGGCTATCATAATCGCCGACGTCCTTCACCACGCCGAGTCCTTCATCACACCACCGATGTAATAGCCGGCACCATCTCCAGTGTGACCATCACGCCGCGTCGCTGTTTAAGGTTTCTTGTCTCCTCCTACTCCTCCGGTCCCGGTGCCACTAGCCTTGTGAACGGTCTGGTCGACGCCCTCCTTGTCAGCGTCCCCCTTGTTGCCATCACTGGCCAACCGACGGCTTCCAAGAAACGCCCATCGTTGATGAAGATCTGGACTTGTGTTGATTGACATACATAAAGATATTCAACAACAGCTCATCTTTCCCAATTGGGATTGACTGATTGGGTTATCTAGTTACATGTCTAGGTTGCCTAAATCTCATGATGAGAAACATTTGGGGTTTATTGTGAGATTGTAGTTTGAAGCCGAGAAATCAATTTTTTATGTAATTGGTGTTTGTTTGAATTCTAGTGAAGAATTGACATGTCTTGTTCAGCTCACTTGGTGTTCATGTTGATGGGCTTCGGTGCTTATCTCCTTGCTGATGAAAATTATCTTCAGATGCTTGGGATATCAAGAAACAGTGGAAAGGAGGTGTCGTCACTGGTGACGCCGTGGACGGCGGTGGGAGATGGCCGTTTGGGTGAAGGCTGGGCTGTGAGTAGTAGAGTTGGGTGTCTCTGATTTCTGCTAATCAAAGAAAGAGACCCTAGTTCTCTGGCATTGGGTGTCGTTGGTGAAGTGGGAAATTTCATAGAACCCCTAACGTTTCCGAACTGAGGCAAAAAATTTTGGGCTTGTCATGGGCTTCCTTTCTCTCTTCCTGTCACCACGCGCATTCCTATTCACACCCCCGTTCCATTGGGCTGAAGCCAGACTGCCATCTCTGCAAACAAAAAAGAGGAAGATTGGGCCTGGACAAACTATCTCATGCTGCACCGCCATTTTAATAATTACACCCCTGGCAGTCTCAACCTTGTTGTGCACCCGTCGCTTTTAATTTCTGCACCTCGCTCTTATTGGGCTTGTTTGACTGTTTTATTTTTATTGTCTTTGCTTTTACTATTATTTTTGTTTGACATTTGTTTTATTATAATTTGTTTGTTATACTCATTTGTTAATAAAAAAAACTAATAAATAATAAAATTATAAAAAAAATAATAAAAATATTTTAAAGGTTTAAACATGTGTGCGATCATTCGCATCAGCCTCACGCTAAGACCTTTTCTCCTTTTATAAAATATCAAAAAAAATTTTAAGGTTTAAGCGTGTGTGCGATCATTTGCATCAGCCTCACGCTAAGACTTTTTCCCTTTTTAATAAAATTAAAAATCTTTTGAAAAGGTTTAAGCACACGTGAGACCGCTCGCGTAGGCCTTGTGCTGAAAATCTTTTCCTTTTCTTTTACAAAAATAAATCAAATAAAAATATTTTAAAAAGGTTTAAGCACACGTGTGACCGTTCGCGTAGGCCTTGTGCTAAAAACTTTTTTCCTTCTTTTACGAAAATAATAAAAAACATATTTTAAAAGGTTAATAGCACATGTGCGACCGTTCGCATAGGCCTTGTGCTAAAAACCTTTTTCCTTCTTTTACAAAAATAATCAAAATATGTTTTAAAAGGTTAAAGCACACGTGCGACCGTTCGCGTAGGCCTTGTGCTAAAAACTTTTTTCCTCCTTTTTACAAACATACCAAAACACAAAACATAATTTTCCCAAACAACAAACAATCTTTCAGAAAGAACTACGTAACCCTGATTTCTCAGTCCGACTGAGAATACGTAGGAGCAAGGTCAATCCTTGTCGGGCCCAAAAAACTAAAAATATTTTTGTTTCTTTATTTCTTGGGATAGTTAAACATTTTGCAAACCACATCTTTACTCGCGTATTTAATTAAAGGTACTGCCTTAGGGCAGGCGTTGTGGGGTGCTAATACCTTCCCCACACGTAACCGACTCCCGAACCCAATCTTTCGTTTTCGTGGACCATGTCTTTTCTTTATGGTTTTTTTCCATAGTTTTCCAGAATAAACTATGGTGGCGACTCCAAAATCTCTTTTTCAAAAACTTGTTTATCTTTTTGGATCGTCGTCTCGTCGCGATTCCGGTTGCGACAGATGGCGACTCCACTAGGGATAATTTTTGAGAGTCAAGCCATTTAATTATATACGTGAAATTCAATGTGGTTTTTCTTTATGTTTTTCTTCCCCTTTTCTTTATCTATGTTTGATATTTGAATAATCGCGTGTGAATAACTTTATTTGTTGAATATTGAACCCTAGGGTAGAAAACATGTCTATATCTGCCTGGGAATTTTTCTGGTTGTTTTGCAGGTGAGGGTTTGGATGTGCATGATGTTCTCCCTTTAGACACACACTTTCGGCATATCATGAGTGGGGCCCTATACCCAGGTCTGAGCGTAACTTAGAATTAGAGGAGTTGTGTAGCGGTGTCACTCTAGGATGTACTTCTTGTTTGGGTATCGTGAGAACTCCAGATAGAGTCTGTTCTCTTCATTTGTGTCTCCACACCTAGTTGATTACTCGACTGTTGTGGAGATGCTTTGAAGGGGGCCATAGCTCTAGTGACCTTTGACCTTTAGGTTCAGGGAACTGTCCTGGTGAGATTGCATATATATGACCTTGAACTTGAAACAGTGAACCGTTATTAGGGCACAAAGGGAGAAATGTGTACTTTTGTGACCTTCATGCTGTTCGTTTTCTTTGAAAATAATGATATTACATTTTATACCATGCATGCGTTGTGTTTCGTCATGTTGCTTTATTATCATGCATCATATTCATACATCATTTAGTAACATGATTGGTTTTAAGGGAAATCACAGGTACCTACTTGATTTTGTACAAGATGGATGTTGATACAAGATCCGATGCCACACGGACTGGCTCTTCCGATTTAAGAAGGAAGTATAGCCTGAGGACTCATGTTGGAAATTTGACCGAGCTGATAAATTTGGGCCGAAGACTCAAGACCATACAGAGAGAAACTTTCAAGAGGAAATATGGAAATCTGTTGAGTTTAATGGAGGTGAAAGTACAATTGCCTGCTATCACGACTCTTTCTCAATATTATGACTCTCCTCTAAGATGCTTAACTTTCCAAGATTTCCAGCTGGCGCCGACCATAGAAGAGTTTGAACATATCTTGGACTTACCATTGGAGGGCACCACTCCCTATCAACATTTGGAGCATTATGCCTCTATACCCACCATTGTCGCCATCATGAAATTACATCCCAAAGAGCTTGAACACCGGATGATGATGAGGAATCAAGTCCATGGGTTGTCACAGGGATATCTGGAGCAATACCTACATCACCTGGCTGATAAAGAGGATTGGGAAACTTTCATGGATGTATTAGCCCTCACCATATATGGCATTGTCTTGTTTCCCAAGATAGAAGAATATGTGGATTACACCGCAATAGACGTCTTCGTGGCAAAAAAAAACAAGATCAGAGAATCCTGTAACAGCAGTTCTTGCGGATGTTTATGGGACCTTGAGCTTTTGTCATGAGAGAAAGGGAAAAAGAATTCTTTGTTGTTTACCGGCGTTGTATACATGGATGACAACGCGCGTGTTTAAGGAGATGGTCGACGTCAAGAGTTTGTCAGAGACTTTGTCACGCCAAGGGCTTAAAGATAAGGGAGGAAACAATTGGGCCCGATTCTTTGCTGGCTTGAGCGAAAGAAGTATAAAATGGCGTCTTCCTTGGCTCGGAAATAAACTGTCTATACAGCACTGTGGTAGCTTTCCCAATGTGCCTCTCATAGGTGCCTGGTATTGTATCAATTACAATCCCCTTTTAGTACAAAGACAATTCGGGCATCCCATGAGAGGGGCACCTTCACCAGATTATCTTGCTACCCTATTCATTTATTATGAAGACGGACATTTCATCGAACTGTTAAGAAAGGTTAAAAGCGCCTGGGAAAATGTTGTTCGAGGAGAGAAGGACTTAAGGAGTGAAGTGGTGGATAGCAGGGTTAGTTATCACACATGGATTCTGGACAGGGTGAAAGTAGTCAAGTTGCCTTTCAACCCAATCAAGGATCAATCAGTTAGTGAAGGATCATCCCAGGCCCCAGAAAGTGAAGAGGTGAAACAATTGAAGGCTGAGATGGAGAAATTGAAGGTGAGGAATGCTAGGTTGGAAAACGAATTACAGAGGGCGCGTAATGATCTTGTGGATATGAGGAATGATAATGAAGAAAAGTCACGGGCTTATGAAAACATTGTCAAAAGCCAAAAGGCTGAGAGGGATTATACATTTCGAGTGAAGCAGGATCTTGCGGCCGCGAGTAAAGAATTATCCATGAGGGTAAATGAGAAGAATGTGGCTTTAGAAGAAGGCAGACAGTGGAAACAGCTCTATAAAGAAGCCAAGAGAGAAAAAAGGTAAGCCCTAAAAAGACTAAGAGAAGCGCAAGTCCAAGTACAAGAAGCGGGGCATCAAATGAAAGAAATGGCTACATTATTTGAAGTGGAGTTGAATCAGGAGCGCTGGAAGCTGGCAGAGGCTGAAGGGGAGTATCGAGCCATGTTAAAGCAGATGAAGGATTACATCGAGGAGCAGGAGGAGTGATGAAGGTCGATGGAATTTGAAGAAAGGCATCAGGCCTTGATAAAGTGAATGAAAGAGCATATTGCGGAGCAAGAGCAAGCTGTGAAACACTGGAAAGAAAGTTTCTCCCAGTTGGCTGCTTTGGCAAATGGGGCAATTGAAGATATCCCCAGAATGGTGTTAAATGCCGAAGCAAGTAGTCATTTTTATAGCCTGCCAAAAGCGATAGAATTGTTTATTGATCATTGTAAATGGTTGGTGGGAGAAATGAAATCTTTCATTGCCCGAGCCCAGGGTTGATGTACATATGAAACGCTTGTTTTGTTCCCCAGGCAATGTAATGAGTTGAATTTTCTTTAAATGAAAGATGCGGGATGTTCGTTTGATATCGGCTTGTGTTAATTATTCATCAGTAATGTCATCGGGATCCTGTTGATTTCCACTTATTACTAGCATGCATCATGTTTTCTTTCATTTTGCATATTTTATTCGTACCTAATTTAAATTGCTCAAAATAATAAAACAGTACAAGTGAAAGAACAACGACAAATTTTCCACGACATCCGTACAGGACCAGAGCTAACTCGAAGGTCATGGAGAATTGGGAGCAGTCACATGAATCTATTAAGGCTGATGTCAACCAGTTGAAGGATCAGATGGCCCAAATCTTGGCAGCTCTCGAGGCCCTGAAGACTACTGGAGGGTCTATGCCTGCGCAAGTTGAGGGAAGCACTCAATATTACCCTCCGTTATTCAATGCTGGGAGTCAATCTGTTCCTTTCCCAATGTACGGATTACCTCTAGACTACACTCCACCTGGGGGAGAATACACAGAAGGGGAACATGCTTCATTCTCTTTCCCTACCACTGCCAACGTACCACCAATCGGTACTCAGGGACCTGTTGTAATGTCCGCACTCATGGTAAGTGAAGGAATGAATGCAAACACGTCTGATGGAATCCGAGTAACTCCGGTGCCTCATGTGATTACCAGAGAGGGCTTTTCTGCTAAGGCTACACCACATACTTCGTTTCAGGGGGTAATCAGTAATGTCGACGAAGCAAAGGATAAACTGGAGAGCTTGGAGGCAAGATTGAGGGTTGTTGAGGGATTTGAAAGCTATGGTTTCGGAGATGTTGCCATATTGAGTTTGGTTCCTGGCGTAAAAATACCACATAAGTTCAAGGCGCCAGAGTTTGAGAAGTATAAGGGAAATACATGCCCTAAGAGCCATCTGACCATGTATTGCAGAAAGATGGTTGCGTATGCTTATGATGAGCAGCTGCTCATCCATGTTTTTCAAGATAGTTTGGCTGGGGTGGCATTAAACTGGTATACTCACTTGGAGCCATCTCAGATCCGTTGCTGGGCGGATTTGGCTTATGCTTTCGTGAAACAGTACATATACAATACGCATGTTGCGCCAGATCGTTTACAGTTGCAAAACATGTAGAAGAAGGATAAGGAAACTTTTAAGGAATATGCCCAACGGTGGAGGGAACTAGCGGCACAGGTTGAGCCACCTCTGTATGATAGAGAGATGGTGGCGATGTTTGTAAATACGCTCCAACCACCATTTTATGAACACATGGTTGGGAATGTGACTTCAAATTTTGCTGATATTATTATAATTGGTGAACGGATAGAGATTGGGATGAAAAATGGAAAGATTGCATATGGCTCGTCAGTGGTTGCAAACTCCAAAAAACCCAGTTTCAACCCAGGAAAAAGGAAGGAAGGTGATGTGCATGCAACATCTACAACCCCCGTGTGGAGAGGGCAGGCTCCCACTCATAACTATCGACCGTACTTGGGTCAACCTCCATATGCAGCTAACGCGTCATTTGGTCATCAATTTAGGCCTCAGCAACAACAGGGGTACTATCAACCACAATACATTCCGACTAATAATTGGAGGGGAGATGCAAAAGTAGGTCCCAATACGAATGTGGGTCCAAGTACTTATCCAAGAAGAAACCAGGAAAGAAATTTCACCCCAATCCCTACAACTTACACAGAATTGTTACCCCATCTCATTAAAAAGGGTTTGGTTGTTATATGTCTGATGAAGCCCTTGCAACCTCCATACCCAAGGGGATATGATGCAGAGGCCAGGTGTAGTTATCACGGAGGAGGCGTTGGTCACTCCACTGAGAGGTGTTTGGCTTTCAAGCATAAAGTGCAAACTTTAATTGATTCAAGGTGGTTGAAGTTTCAGGAGGATAAACCTAGCATTGAGGCCAATCCACTAGCCAGACATGGAGGTGCCTCGACAAATGCTGTGGAGGTGAAAGAACATGAGTTAGTAAGAAACGTGAGCGAGATTCAGAGCTCTAGAAGGTTTATCTTGAAAATGTTGCTGAAAGTGGGCCTTTTGAAAGGTGATTATGATGAGAGTATAGCATGCGCGTTCCACCAAGACATTGGGCACTCTATTGAGGAGTGCATTGAATTTGAAAATATTCTGCAATACTTGCTAGATCGAGGTTTGATGCAAGTATGTTACCAGAGCAATGAGGAGGAAGTATTTGCACAAACTAATGATGAATCTAGTATGACTTTACCAGAACCGTTGGTGATTCGTTTCACTAGAACTACCCCTTTACCACCAGCTCGAGGAAGGTCGCCCGTTGTTATCCATGTACCTGGCCCTTTTCCTTACAAAAGTGAGAGGGTTGTCCCATGGAGATATGGTACGCATGCATTAGATGATGTACAAGGCGCTGACTCTACTATTGAAAACATATCCGGTATAGGTGGGATGACAAGAAGTTGTCGTATTTTCACACCCCCAGAGCTGGCAATAGAAGCATCTAACAATAAGGAAACAACAATGGCTGCGAAGGCTAGAGAGCTCTTAAAAGGGAAGAGCATACAAACAGAGGAGACCCATGGCAAGCATGAGAAGAAAGAAGTGTCCGAAGAAGAGGCTTGTGAATTTTTAAAATTCATACAGCAAAGTGAATATAAGGTGGTAGAGCAGTTAAACCGAATGTCTGCTCGTATATCCCTGTTAGATTTGCTCATGCATTCGGTATCACACAGGAAGTTGTTAATGAAGATACTCATTGAAGCTCACGTCGAGCAAGGTATTTCGCTGAATAAATTCGAGGGTATTGTTGGCAACATCGTTGCTAATAATTATCTCACCTTCACTGATGAGGAGATACCTGTTGAGGGGAGAGGTCACAACAAAGCTCTTCATGTATCTGTAAAATGCATGGATCACGTTATAGCGCGTGTATTGGTGGATAATGGTTCCTCTTTGAATGTTATGCCAAAAACAACGTTGGAGAAGCTACCTTATGAAGGAATACATATGAAGCCAAGCTCAATGATCGTGAGAGCATTTGATGGCAGCAAAAGGGAAGTAATGGGAGAAGTGGAGTTGCCGGTTCAAGTTGGCCCATGCGTTTTCCAAATAACATTCCAAGTTATGGATATTCTACCGGCCTACAGTTGTTTATTGGGTCGCCCTTGGATTCATTCAGCAGGGGTTGTGTCTTCTACATTACACCAGAAGTTGAAGTATGTTATGGGAGATAAACTGGTGATAGTATCGGGTGTTGAGGATCTCCTCGTGAGCGGGCCATCATCCACACGTTACATTGAAGCAGCTGAAGAAGCACTTGAGACAACTTTCCAATCATTGGAGATTGTGGGAAATACTTGTGTGGAGCCGTTTCCAGTTAATCCTCATCCATCATGTGCTTCCATTATGATGGCCAGGGTCATGCTGAGAAAAGGCTATATGTATGGGAAAGGTTTGGGCATATATGAGCAAGGGCGAGCATTCCTTCTAGAAATCGTTGAAAACAAGAACAGATATGGTTTGGGGTACAAACCTACTAAGGAAGAAAAGAAAAGGGTGATTGAAGAAAGAAGAGAACACAATCTGGCCCGTGCAGAGAGACGAGAGCCCAGAGAGAGCAAAATCTGCATTGGTGACATCAAGGAAAGCTTCGCAGTGCTGGGTGGATTAACACTGGCCAAGTATCAGCCGTGGAGAATGAGGACAAGCCTCAAAGGTCGAGTTTCGTGTGGGCTTGCTCTCCAGATACCCAACTCAACAATTGGGAAACACTGGATTTACCTGTGATGCTTAGTGTGAATAAAATGTAATAATTTTAATTAAGCCTATAGTTTCATTTGGGGCTTTAGAACCAATGTTTTGTGGATTGACCTTTTTACTTTACACTCAGCGTGATAATAGAATTGCATTTTACCATCATGTGGCATATTTCATCGTTTTTATTATTTATTTATACTTTTTCACAATTTTAAATAATGCAGATGTGATAATGATTGTTTTGAAAATAACGATATCAATATTCCTAATTTTGAGCACCCTATTGATCATACGGAAGATGATTTTGAAGATGATTTGGAACCCTCTCCGTAACTGTTGAGATTAGTGGAACAAGAGTCTAAAGAGATAAAACCCCATCAGGAGGAGATTGAAATGCACAACTTGGGAGAGGAGGATGAGATAAAGGAGGTGAAAATTGGTACTAGTTTAAAAATTGAAGTGAGAGAAAAATTGCGTATCCTGTTGAAGGAATTTAAGGATGTGTTTGCGTGGTCTTATAATGACATGCCAGGTTTGGATACTGATATTGTGCAACACAAGCTTCCACTTAGGCCAAAGTGCCCTCTAGTCAAGCAGAAATTAAGAAGGATGAAGCCGGAAATGTCTCTAAAAATCAAAGAGGAAGTCCAAAAACAATTCGACGCTGGATTTCTGGCTGTTGCTAGATACCCCCAATGGGTAGCGAATATCGTACCAGTGCCCAAGATGGATGGAAAGGTTCGAATGTGTGTTGACTATCGTGATCTGAACCGTGCAAGTCCAAAGGATAACTTCCAGTTACCACACATCGACACTTTAGTTGACAATATGGCCAAGTTTTCTCTATTCTCATTCATGGATGGATTCTCGGGGTATAATCAGATTAAGATGGCGCTGGAAGATATGGAAAAGACGACTTTTATCACGTTGTGGGGAACGTTTTGTTATAAGGTGATGTCTTTCGGGCTTAAGAATGCTGGGGCAACATATCAAAGAGCGATGGTAGCACTATTTCATGATATGATGCATAAGGAAATTGAAGTGTATGTGGATGACATGATTGCAAAGTCAGAATCAGGAGAGGAGCATATTCTCAATCTAAGGAAATTATTTGAGAGATTGAGAAAGTACAAACTCAGGTTAAATCCTGCCAAATGCACATTTGGAGTGAAAATTGTTGGGTTTCATTGTCAGCCAAAAGGGGATAGAAGTTGATCCTGACAAGGTGCGAGCGATAACGGAAATGCCTGCGCCCAGAACAGAAAAGGAGGTTCGAGGTTTTCTGGGAAGATTGAACTACATTGCTAGGTTCATCTCCCAATTAACTGCTACTTGTGAACCAATGTTCAAGTTGTTACGGAAGAATCAGGCTGTAGTATGGAATGAAGATTGTCAAGCCGCTTTCAAAAAGGTTAAACAGTACCTGCAAGACCCTCCTGTATTACGTCCACCTGTGCCAGGAAGACTGCTCATTTTGCATTTGACCGTATTGGATAATTCAATGGGTTGTGTATTGGGTCAGCATGATGAAGACGGGAAAAAAGAGCATGCTATATATTATTTGAGCAAGAAGTTCATAGACTGCGAACAAAAATATTCATCGTTAGAGCGAACTTGTTGTGCACTGGCGTGGGCTACTCATCGTTTAAGGCAATACATGTTGAGTCACTCTACTTGGTTGATCTCTAAAATGGATCCTATCGAGTATATTTTCGAAAAGCCTGCTCTCACTGGAAGAATAGCTCGATGGTAGATGCTACTATGGAATATGACATTGTATATGTTACTCAAAAATCTATCAAGGGTAGCGCTTTAGCGGAATATTTAGCCCATCAACCCATTAGTGATTATCAGCCAATGCAACCTGAGTTCCCCGATAAAGACATCATGGCTCTATTGGCTGAGAGCAAAGAGGACAAGGATGAAAAAGCTTGGACGGTATTATTTGATGGAGCCTCAAACGTGATGGGGCATGGAACAGGGGCAGTGCTTATCTCTCCTGAGAATCAATACCTACCAATGACTGTAAGGCTTTGTTTTAATTGCACGAATAACATCGCAGAATATGAAGCCTGTGTTATGGGTATTCGAGCTGCCATCGAATCTAAAGCAAAAATTTTGAATGTATATGGAGATTCAGCTTTGGTCATCCATCAGTTGAAAGGAGAATGGGAAACTAGGGATACAAAATTAATTCCCTATCAAGCTTACATCAGGGGGTTAATAGAGTATTTCGATGCCATCACATTCAATCACATACCGCGAGAAGATAATCAATTAGCAGATGCATTGGCTACTTTGTCATCAATGTTCGAAGTTGACCAAGACGCAAACTTACCAAGGATTGAAATGAAGAGCCATGCGGAGCCAGCATATTGCCATTTCATCGAAGAGGAAGTAGATGGGAAACCTTGGTATTTCGATATCAAACACTATCTTAAGACCCGAGAATATCCTGACAAGGCGTTGGAAAACGATAAAAGGTCGTTAAGGAGGCTGGCTGGTAGTTTCATTTTGAGTAGGGATATTTTATACAAGAGGAATCATGACATGGTTCTCCTTAGATGTGTAGATGCAAAAGAATCCGAGCTGATATTGAAAGAGGTGCACGAAGGCACGTTTGGCACACATATGAATGGGCATTCAATGGCCAGGAAGATCCTGAGGGCCGGTTATTTTTGGTTGACCATGGAAAATGATTGTTGTACACACGTGAGAAAATGTGAGAAATGTCAGATATATGCAGATAATATAAACGCGCCACCTACGACCCTAAGCGTGTTGTCTGCACCATGGCCATTTTCAATGTGGGGAATAGATGTCATTGGAGCTATAGAGCCAAAAGCGTCAAATGGACACCGATTTATACTAGTCGCAATAGATTATTTCACTAAGTGGATTGAGGCTGCTTCTTATGCCAATGTGACTAGAAAGGTGGTTAATTTGTAGATATGGGCTACCAAGCAAGATCATCACTGATAACGCTACCAACTTGAATAACCAGATGATGGAAGAGTTATGTGAGGAGTTTAAAATTCATCGCCATAATTCCTCTCCTTATCGCCCAAAGATGAATGGGGCAGTGGAGGCTGCTAATAAGAACATTAAGAAGATCGTGCAAAAGATGGTGGTCACTTACAAAGATTGGCATGAAATGCTTCCTTTCGCTTTACACGGTTATCGCACTTCGGTACGAACATCTACTGGGGCAACGCCTTTCTCGCTATGGAATGGAGGCAGTACTTCTGTTTGAAGTGGAAATTCCGTCCTTACGAGTTTTAATGGAAACCCAATTAGAAGAGGCTGAATGGGTTTAAGCTCGTTTCGACCAGCTCAATCTCATCGATGAGAAAAGATTAACAGTGGTATGCCATGGACAATTGTACCAAAGAAGAATGAAGAAGGCATTTGACAAAAGGGTACATCCAAGAGAATTTCATGAAGGCGAGTTGGTGTTGAAGAAGATTCTACCTATACAAAAGGATCATAAGGGCAAGTGGACTCCAAATTATGAAGGGCCATTGGTAGTGAAGAAAGCATTTTCTGGAGGGGCACTGATTCTCACGAGAATGGACGGAGAGGAGTTACCATTGCCAGTTAATTCTGATGCGGTAAAAAAGTTTTACGTATGATGATTCCGTGATAGGGGATGCCATTAATGGATATTGATATTATCTTTAAAGCGTATTGTACTATGTGTTATTTCACTAAATAAAGTTCACGTGATTTCATCCATATTTTGGTCGTTTGCATTCCATCTGAAATATTGCATGTCACGCTGAGCTGTTAAGTAATTAAGGGAAAATGAAAATGAAAATAAGCAAACGCGTGTTGATAAAAGCATCGCAGGTAGTTTCGGTTGGCGAGCCTGGACCTGGAGGATGTCGTGAAAAAAGAGGCCGAAAAAAAAATGAATGAATGAAAAATAAAAATTAAAAAAGAAAGAAAAACGAAAATCCATATGTTGAGTTTGTTGTCAATAAAGTTGTCAGGGGCATAGTATTTTCGAAAAATCAAAAGAAAAAGGTCTTGAATAAAACCGTTGGTGAGTCCTTTCCTTATTCAAGGTTTTGGGGGTAACTGGTGTTCTTTTCTTGATAAAGCATTTGCATTCACATTACTTGAACCCTAACCTTTTCGTTTACTTTAAGGCAAAGGATTGTCGTACATATAATACTGGGGCAGTTTTCATCATATCCCCAATAATACGTTGATTAGGGAGATAAAAAAAATAGAGCAAGGAAAAATGATGTCAATATGTCAAACACTATATGGTTTTGTTTAAGGTTTAAAGTCGAGAGAAAGTCAGGCGAACAATATTCAGAGTGACGTGTGGCCATTTTTCGTTATCCAAATGTCAAAAGAAGTTTATCCAATTGTACCCCTTTTGAGCCAAAATTCATAATTTTTTTCATCACCCTAGACAAGAATCATTAGCATATCAATGTCAATCTAAAAGGGAACATCATAAGCATCCAAAATTGAGGAAGAAGTCTCTGAAAGGAAGAAAAGACAGAAGTGAAAAAGGAAAATATCATAAAGGGCCGCAACAGGGCAACGAAAAGAATGATCCGAAAAGAAAAAGAAAAAAACAAGGAAAAACAATAAAGGATGCCTGAAGTTCAAATCCCTAGAGACAGTTGATTGGACATCTCGCAAATTATTCTTGTTTAAAACAATTTAACCATCAAACACTTATTTGGGCCTTCATTATCCACTTCTTTCAAAACCCTTTGACATTTAACCACGGTACAAGCCAATAAAAGTCCACGCTGACTGAAGAATGTTTGTCCTAATCTTTCTCACGAATTTAACTCTGAAACAAAATGATGTGGTGAACGACACAATCAGTTAAAAAAATATATATATATAATAATTAAAAAAAACAAACAAAACAAAAAGATGTGAAGTCTCCCCGTCAATCGAAAATCATCCAATTTGGTGCAATCCTTCCTATCCAAACCTTTCACTTTTCCAAAGCATACTTACGGTGCAAAATTGGGGCAGTCTTGGAGCCCAGCTTGTTAATAGCACTTTCCCCTAGATGAGGGGGCACACATACATTAATATTTGCTCACAAACAATCTTTAGTCATCTGCCTTTCATAACCATTTCCCCACACCCTCCAGGGTTCAAGCTATTTTGGATTGCAAAAAGCGACAAAAAGAATTTTAAGTCAAGGTTACACTCTCTTCCTTCTCATCAAAGGGCTATATACCTCTCAACGTTGTTTTCAAGGAATGCTTTTTGAATGTGTATCGTGTCTAACGACAATATTGACAACGGATTCCAAACATGGAATTTTCAAAAAAAAAATGAATGAAAAAAATGAAAAAAAAAGAAGAAGCGAGAGTAAAAGAAAAGAACGATCTTATGTGTCTATGCATTCATGCATCATCATGACATAACATCATCTCAAATAAAGCGAGGAGAATTGTTTACAAGATCCTCAAGTTTTACTCGGCATTTATCAACTTCTCAAGCTGCTAATCCAAGGTTTAATTTTTCTGTTATCGGCCCTCTACTTGGCAATGGTCGGATTTAAATTTCTGTTCTGTGAGTTTGGCCCTCTGCGAGGCAATGGCCAAATCCAGGTTTTAATTTTCTGTTATCGGCCCTCTGCTTGGCAATGGTCGGATTTAAATTTCTGTTCTGTGAGTTTGGCCCTCTGCGAGGCAATGGTCAAATCCAGGTTTTAATTTTCTGTTATCGGCCCTCTGCTTGGCAATGGTCGGATTTAAATTTTTGTTCTGTAAGTTTGGCCCTCTGCGAGGCAATGGTCAAATCCATGTTTTAATTTTCTGTTATCGGCCCTCTGCTTAACAATGGTTGGATTTGAATTTCTGTTCTGTGAGTTTGGCCTTCTGCGAGGCAATGGTCAAATCCAGGTTTTAATTTTCTGTTATCGGCCCTCTGCTTGGCAATGGTCGGATTTAAATTTCTGTTCTGTGAGTTTGGCCCTCTGCGAGGCAATGGTCAAATCCAGGTTTTAATTTTCTGTTATCGGCCCTCTCCTTGGCAATGGTCGGATTTAAATTTTTGTTCTATGAGTTTGGCCCTCTGCGAGGCAATGGTCAAATCCAGGTTTTAATTTTCTGTTATCGGCCCTCTGCTTGGCAATGGTCGGATTTAAATTTTTGTTCTGTGAGTTTGGCCCTCTGCGAGGCAATGGTCAAATCCAGGTTTTAATTTTCGGTTATCGGCCCTTTGCTTGGCAATGGTCGGATTTAAATTTCTGTTCTGTGAGTTTGGCCCTCTGCGAGGCAATAGTCAAATCCAGGTTTTAATTTTCGGTTATCGGCCCTCTGCTTAGCAATGGTCGGATTTAAATTTCTGTTCTGTGAGTTTGGCCTGCTGCCAGGCAATGGTCAAATCCAAGTTTTGGTTTTTTGTTATTGGCCCTCTACTTGGCAACGGTCATTTGGCATCGTGACTTGTTTCATTTTCATTCGCCTTCTTTCATGTTTGAAATCCGAGCAAAATTAGTGTTTCTATCTTTACTTAGCTTTACTCAAATAATACGAAAATATCAAATTTTCATATTATTTAGCAATATCTAAGTAAAGAGGGGCAGCTGTCAACACCCAATTTTGCCCGGGTAGTGAAAAATGTGTTTTATTGGCTTTTTATTTGTTTTCCTTTTATTTTAATCTTACTTATTTGTTTTATTCTATGTTGACGTATTTAGATTTTTGTTTTTCAATTTATATTTTATTTCTTATATTCATTTTGTTTTAATAGAGGTAACTAACTAAAATAATTAAAAAAAATTAATTAAATTAAATTAAAAAATAAATAAAAAATAATAATAGTAAGATAAAATTGAAATAAAAAATATATACATAATAAGAAAAAAAACGTGGGGAGCATGAGGTGTGGGTTGGACGATAAGGGACAAGGGATTTTGGTTAGAGGGGATGATCAGAAAACGGTTAGAGAAAGATTCGAAGAGGAATTTTTGAGAAAAGAAACAGAAAGGAGACCTAGAAAGAAAATCTTGACTACAGGGGTGACTATCTACAGAGAGGATCAGGGCAGAGCGTCATCCAGAGGAGAGCGTCATCCAGAGGAGAGCGTCATCCAGAGGAGAGCATCATCCAAGCAATAGCACAGTAATATTAGAGACAATAGCACAGTGATCTCAGAGGTAAAATTCATTTATTAATATCATATATCTCGCTTGCATATTGTATGATGTTAGAGTCGTTACTGTATCATCGTGGTTGCCATGTTTCTCTTCATAAACATTACTACATTACTGGGAAATAGACTTGGGAAATGTATGCAGAGAGCAAGCGTGGCCCTGTTTCTCAACTTGATTCACCTTCACTGAAACCACCGTCTCAACCCATGCATAACATTATCTGAATTACTTCATTCCCCTATTTGAACCTTTATCATGGGCTTTTTCTTGAGCGCCACCATCATTGATCTCAGAAATCCTACACAGCCTTAAGCCAAAAAAAAGAGAAAAACAGAGGAAAATTGTTGTTCACCCAGGTCAAAACACACACACATGTACAATACCATAACAGAAGCCCAAAACACCCAAATATGCACAAAATCTGGGGTTTCCAATTACTGTTAAACAATTCTGCCTCATGAAATGACCAAGTCCGAGATGAATATTGAGGTAATGTGAAACTGTTTGGTTGATCGGAGAACTCGTGGTGACGATGACGATGGAGGAGATTGATTTTGTTGGCTGGATGGAGACACCATATACAGCTCCGGTGACTCACAACGGACAGAGACGGTGGCTGTTAAACGGAGGATGTTGTGTGTGAACCCCAACATTGAACGAGCGCAAGAAAAAGGGAGAGAGTGATTGGGGATGTCGTGGCTGGCCGGTTGGGAACGGTGGCCGGTGGCGTGGTGGTGTTGACGTCGCCAAGGGTACTTCAGCCGGTGATGGTGGTGGTCGGAGAGGAGTGGTGACGCATGTGAAGCGAAACCCTAACCAATCCCTCACGCGAGAACGAGAGGCAGGACGCCACGAGTGACGGTGGTCCTGGTAGGGTGCGGTGTCGCCGATGACGCCTGAGGTTGCGAAAGTGGTGGTGCGGTGGTCGCCCAATGAAGGTGGTGTCTGATGCCGTCGGTGAGGGAGTTGGAGGATCGTTGTAGTAGTTGGTCGGAGTGGGTAGGCGGCTGAGATGGTGGCTTCGGAGCTTGCTAGCCAAGAACGAGAAAGAACTTTAGGTTTGGCAGCACACCGGCGATGCCATTGATGGCGGAGTCCGGTGATGGCAGAGAGTGGCAGAAGGAATGCGTGGATGAGACGCCTCTTGCTCTTGGGAGAGGAAGCTAAGGCTGGGTTTGGAGTTCTCTTCGAATGAGAACATTCCTTAGGGTTTGGGGGGGAAAGAAAACCCTAGTTTTCTGATTACAAGGCCTTGGGCCTCTGTTGAACCTAGCTGAAGAGGGAATTGGCTAGCCGCAGCCTCCCTTTCTGCTAAACCACACCCCTTCCATTGGGCTGAAGCCAGTCTGCATTGGGCAAACAAAAATGATGATTGGGCCCATTTCGGTTCTGCAACCCCAACATTACTATTGCACCCATATCTTTGGGTTGGACCAGGAAATTCCAAGATGCACTCCTGGCCACTTGGGTTTAGGCCCAATTGGTGTTCTGAAAGTGATTTTAAGCACCCCTTCTTTTATCTAAACACTACTACACCTTTTATTTTATTTTATCATTTAAATTGTCATTTTATTTTCACTCTTTATTTTTATTTAGTAATTTACCCATTTTATTTTATCTATTTTTTTAAAAAAATATATATAATAAAATAAAAATATTTTGAAAAGGTTTAAACACACGTGCGAACGCTCGCGTAGGCCTTGTGTTAAAAATCTTTTCCTTCTCTTTTACAAAAATAATCAAAAATATTTTGAAAAGGTTTAAACACACGTGCGACCGCTCTCGTAGGCCTTGTGTTAAAAACCTTTTCCTTCTCTTTTACAAAAATAATCAAAAATATTTTGAAAAGGTTTAAACACACGTGCGATCGCTCGCGTAGGCCTTGTGTTAAAAACCTTTTCCTTCTCTTTTACAAAAATAATCAAAAATATTTTGAAAAGGTTTAAACACACGTGCGACCGCTCGCGTAGGCCTTGTGTTAAAAAACCTTTTCCTTCTCTTTTAAAAATAATAATAATAATAATAATCAAATTTATTTGAAAAGGTTTAAGCACACGTGCGACCGCTCGCGTAGGCCTTGTGCTAAAAACCTTTTCCTTATCTTTTACAAAAAGTCAATAAAAAATAGTTTTAAAAGGGATTTAAGCACATGTGTGCCCGTTCGCGGCAGCCTTGTGCTAATAAACCTTTTTCCTTTTTCATACAAAAAACAAAAATTCTTCAAACACAAAAAACCAAAACATCAAAGTTTCCAAACAGCAAACAGTTATGAAAGAACTACGTAACCCTGATTTCTCATTTTGAATGAGAATACGTAGGAGCAAGGTCAATCCTTGTCGGCCCGAAAAGCTAAAAAATATTTTTGTTTCTTTAGATTGTCGTTTTTGGGGATAGTTAAACATTTTGCAAACCACATCTTTATTCGCGTATTTAATTAAAGGTACTGCCTTCAGGCAGGCGTTGTAGGGTGCTAACACCTTCCCTACACGTAACCGACTCCCGAACCCAATTTTTGGTTTTCGTGGACCGTGTCTTTTCTTTATGGTTTTTTCCATAGTTTTCCAAAATAAACTATGGTGGCGACTTCAAAATCTCTTTTTCAAAAAAATGATTTCTTTTTTTGAATCGTCGTCCCGTCGCGATTTTGCGGTTACGACAATGGTCAAAGTTTTTAGAACAAGGCTTTTATAGAGACCTCCATGCCAAAAATATAAAACACCTCTCTAACCCTCTAACCAAAATATAAGCAGTAACACAAAGATCTGCAGCAAGATATCCCCTCTTCTACAATCTTCAACCCACTTTGAACAATCCTCAAAGTGTTAGAACTCCACGAGTCCACCTCCTGTAATCCCAACAGGATAACAACAATCTTTCCAAAGACTGATAGAAATCTTGATCAACTGATGAACACCACAATGTGCAGAATATGATCAACTAGTAAGCTCACAATTCTTCCTCCTTGAGAACCTCTTCAAAGAAAGATCTCCACGGTCTTCTTGATGAGTTCTTAGAGCGTTTAATCACAGGATCTCAATCTGAAACAACAAATGAAAATGTTAGTTCAACCAAAGTCCTCGTGATCAACAAAGTCACGTCTATTTATAGTTTTCTATAAATCAGACGCTCCTATAGTCGACTGTGCTACTAATAAAGTCGACTGTCACCAGAATGTTATAACAAATAAGCAATTTAGCAGCAGTCATAACAACCAAATTGATTTCGCATTTAATACAATTCACTTTCATTTAATGCTTTAACAGACAATTGAAATATAGCCATTACAGTACAAAAGCATTAACAAAATTTCAAACAAAATAACTAACTAAGTCGGATCCACTGCGCATTTAGTCGACTTAGACACTTCAGCTCAGTTTGAAAAACTTTTCAATGCACAATCACTCACAACACTGCTTTTGAAAATCTGTGCAAAGTCACGAGTTTTAATCGACTTACTTCATAATGAAGTCGACTTAAAACTTGCAGTTTTGCCACACAGTATAAGTTCATCAAAGTGCATGTGGTTTTCTTTTCATAAAAATATGTAATGCAATAATAAGTGATGTATCAGATATAAGATCAGTGAATATGCATTCATATACGAGAATCAACACAAACATGTTCAATAAGATATCTTCCATAATAAAGAATAGAACATGCAACACATAACAATACATGTGTTATTAATAATGTGTTGTCATCATAAAAACCAGAGTATGTGAGATTAAGGTTTAGCTAAACCAGTGCTTCCCTTATCAACAATTCTATTCCATTCCATATGGCAGGGATGTGAAACATAGCTTCTTCTAGGTTTTCCGATTTTTGTTTTTCAATTTTCGCATTCCAATTTTGTTTTGATTCCAATATCGCATTTACTGTTCTTTCTTCATTTTTGTTTTGCAGTTTAATTTTCGTTCTAGTTTACTTATGTTTGCCTCTGCTGCGTTTCTATTTTGATTGTAGTTTCGTTTTCCAATGTTATTGCTTCGTTTTATTGTTGATATTGCTTGGCTTTCCAGTTTCCTTTTCCTTTCCAGACCTTGTTGATCAATGAATGAAATTCTTCGTTTTGTGTTCTTTGTTTTCTATTTAATAAAAGCTTGAATTTGTTTGGTTTGGAAACTATAGAGATTGCAAAGTTTCCTTGAGAATACTGCACTGTCATTGTGATTCTATTCTTCTACCTTGCATTATATTAAATATGTTCTATGCTTGCAATTTAGTTCACGCGTAGTGATCTAATTTGTATTTAATCTTCGCTTAGTTGGTTATAGCCGCAATTGCTTAATCTGTGGTGGCGCAAAATTGATTAAATGTATGCATTGTGTTTGCTTAATTTGCTTTTATGAAAATCGTTTTAGTCTTCACTTAGTTGGTTAATTCGTGTTGAATTAAGGGTGAGAGGAACGGATAATTATTGTTAATTAGGGATTAGGAGCATTGCAATTGAACTAGTGGCCAACTTGTCTTTAATTCGTAAATCTGCTCAAAAACCCCAAATTACGTGTTTGATCCTTTGGCGGAACCAAAAATTCGTCCTTGAGAGACGACCTAGGAGTCGTTCCCTAATACATTGCATTTAATTTGCAACATTTATTTGAGTCGAACGCAACATCGACTTCATTGAGACAAAATCAGAAAGTCCAACAACACACGTTTTGAAGCTTATTAAATAACACTTAAAGAAATATTGCTTATAGAGACAAATGTCTAAGGAAAGCAAATGTTTTTTCAAATAAATCATCTAATAGATGATTGATTGAGGGCATACCCGAATTAAATTAATATGCAATTAAAGTGTAGTATAAACTAGGAAGTGACTCCTAGGTTGTCTCTCAAGGACCAAACTTTGGTTCAGGAAATAGGTCGAACGCGTGGTGAGGGGTGATTTTGGACAGTTTTGTGAATGGAAATGAAACAAATTAAATACGAATGCAAACACAAATTTAAAACGGTTGGTCACTAGGTCAATTACATGCTTCCAATCACAGATTAACCAACAATTACACACTACTATAACCCCTAATATAACACAAGCAAACCAACTAAGTGAAGACATGTTTTCATAAAAGCAGATTAAGCAAACGCAAAGATTAAACACCAAGTAGGCAACTAAGCGTATACCCAATCGCAAGCGCAAAACAGATTCAATATTAACCAAGTTAGAGAAACAAAGACACACTTCCAGCTCAAAATCCTCGTGGAAACGATGCAATTTTACTAATGACCAACCAAGCACACTTAAGCTAACATTAAAGCGAAATCAAAACAGCAAAACAAAGATGAATTCATTCTGGAAGGCAACAACAGCAAACAAAACGCAATTTTGGAATAGAAATGGGAAACACAAATATGTGACGAAAATTGAAATGCAAAGGGACAAAACAAAATTGCATGGAAAATGTAAATCCAAATAGCAATGGAAAACGAAAACTAAATTGAAGCAAAAGAACAAAATAGAATTGTAATTAAACCAAAATATTCAATACATAAGAAGGAAAAGAGAACAAAACCTATAACCCCAAAGGAGGAAAGAATAAAACGCTCTAAGCTGCTAAACCTAAAGAGAAGAAACATCACGAGTTCATCAAGCTTTTTAGAAACATCATCGTCTGAACATATCTCTTGTTTATTAATCTTTTCAAAACCTATTAAAGGCTATCTGCAAAAAGTTTTAGAAATATTATTCATCCCTCCCCTCTAGTGTTTTCCTGTGTACTATCATACTAAGTCTATATGTACTTGACCCATTCCTATTCGGCCAATACAACATTACACAAGACACTTAATCACTATGGCCCATGGTTAACTACGACAATTCAGAAGCCAACAAGTATTTGGGTCATTGAGTCCAAGCCCATCTAAGTAAAACCCCATAAACAGTAAGTATAAATAATACATCTTATGACGTATGTTAATTACATTCCATTAATTACCATATTTGGTGCTTGTTGACACGATAAGCTAATTTAAGTGTCAAAGTGTCTTCTACAAGCATAATCTCTTATCATCTTAGGGAGAACAAAGACTTCGGAAGATATGAGTACTCTAGAGATTAAAGATTGGAAGCATTTGAAAAGTCTTTGAAACTCTTTGCAAGGTACACACTCGACTTTGTAGGAATAAAAAACAACTTTTAAAAAAAAATTGAATGTACTATATTGTAAAAAAAATAAAATAAGACTCATGAAAAATAAATTGAAAAACTCCAATTGGGTTTTTTTATTAAAGTGAAAATTAATCAGTGCTCTTAAATCTTGAAGAGAACAATTAACGAGTGTTGTATTATAAAATAATATTGTATAGGAAAATGTTTTTTTAACAACTTTTTTTTACAACTTTTTGACAATGCATACGTGGTGGCTTATAATTGATTAATTTCAAATATTTTTTTAAAAGATAAATTCAAATAAACTAATAAAGTAGTGACACATGACCCATTGTCAAAAAGTTGATAAAAAAAATTGTTAAAATGTAATGATCGTATATATATGTGACATCTATTTTCTCTTTTATATGCTAGTACCCTCCAATTATCTATGAAATGTCAAATAGCCTAAGAATTAATGGATTAATGTGAGAAATGAAAAGAAAGATGTTTTAATTGGTTATAGTTATAGGTTGGGATTAGCATAAAATAAGGATTTTCCTTTTCTTTTTATTTTGAAATGACAGCATTATATTTCAGTGTGCAAGCTTCAAGCACCTATTCCACCAACCAACTCCATCAAGGTCCTTAATAATCATACCTTTCTTGTCTCACTCTCTGGCTGATAGAGTCAATTTGGTTTTCTACCTGCTATAGCTCAACCTTTGTCCATGCATTAATGTGCACCTATAAATTAGACGAAAATAACAAAGGTAATTAGTCTGTCCCTCTCAAGTTGGTACATTTTGTTAACCAAAAGAAATGGTTGTTAAAACTTTTAGCTCACCTCATTCTATATAACTTCACCAGCCCCACAACACCCTCACTCATCTTTCTCTCAACACTTCTCGTGCTAAACATTGTTTAGGTAAGTAGTGTCTTCCATATTTTTTTTCATACTATTTCTTACAGCATATTTTCAGTTTTGATGTACAGAATTTGTATGTTTCAAATTAATCACTTTAGATTTTTTTTATTACTACAAAATTAAAAAATAATTAAATTAAGGATATAATTTATAGATTTGAAAATATAATGAGAACACTGAAGTCTGATAGAAAGAAAAAAAAATCAAAAACACTTTTTTCTTTCTTTCTTTATTGCTTTTTTTTTCCTTATCAGATTATATAAAAAAACATTTCCCATCTCTGTTTCTTTTCCTTTCTAGGTATTAACTAGGAAAATTTACCAAGTGCAATCATTATAATTCTGAATAATTTCCATATAACTCTTAATTGACTGTTATTAGTTGTTTCAGATTAATAATATGTAAAATCATCTCGCAATTTATTGTTTACTAGGGTTTTTTTAAGAAATTTGACAACATTTTTCATCAGCTAGAATTGAAACATTAGGGCAACGTGTTTTATCATATAATTATGGAAAATAATATTTTGAAAACGATTTTTTATAACATTTTAACATCATACTTATCATTTTAGTTAAAAATTATTCCAAAATAAATAATAATAATCATAAATATCAGTATTAAAATATTATAAAAAAACATGTTGAATATCATTATCCTATATTTATAAACGTTGCCATAAGCAATCTCTCTATATTCATGTAATCGTGGCTATTGAAAGGTTAACAGATACGTGATGGCCAAAACGGAGATGTCTAGAACTGAACTCAATGTAAAGCAAGGAGAAGCAACGCGAGTTCAGCCTGCAGAGGAAACAGAAAAGGGACCTTACTTCCTTTCAAATCTTGACCAGAACATTGCTGTTCCAGTACGCACGGTGTACTGCTTCAAATCTGCTTTCAGAGGAAACGAGGATGCTGCACAAATTATCAAGGATTCCTTGTCGAAGATTCTTGTCCCTTATTACCCCATGGCAGGCACGCTATCTATAAGCTCGGAAGGGAAGTTGATAGTGCATAATCCTGGGGAGGGTGCATTGTTTGTGGAGGCTGAAGCAAATTGTGACATCGAAGAGATAGGAGACTTGACAAAACCAGACCCTCGTACTCTTGGGAAACTGGTTTACAATGTTCCTGGTGCTCGAAACATTCTTGAGATGCCTCTTATGACTGTTCAGGTTTGTTATACTTTGCCTCTATGACAAATATATATCATGAATGGAAAATTAAATAAAGATAAACTCATAATATGATGAGAAGTCTATAAAAATAAATATAAGTAAAAGCATTGAATACAACTGAGATGATGAAAAAATGGATATACAGATATAATCACTTTAGTTTTGTGTGAATTTACTCATGTATACAAAATTTGTGTTGTTTTTAAATGTTGTTAAGACTATTATTTAATATAAAAAAAAGTATAAGTTAATCAATTAATATTCCCCATTATAAACATTAATATAAAAGTTCTTTCTAATGTAAAATTTTGAATTTAGTAACCAAAAACATTTTAGATAATATGCCTAAATATATTCTCGTTTGTATTTGTTAATTAAATGAGTTGATTAGATTAAAGAGTTAAAACATTAAAACAAATAAGCCTGATTTGACTAAAGTAGCATATCTTTTTATATAAATTTATTTGAATTTAAAAATTTAGAGAAAAATATTAGAATAAATAAGCATTTTAAATTATGGACTAAATAAAAAAAATATTGTAGTTTTGTACTACAAGCTTTAAATCTGCCTCTCAATCTATCAAACTAGTGAAATTATTAAGACAAAAATTACTAATTAAAAGCTTATTGAAATTTGATTATATAGATTTATATATTTTTATTTAAATGTATGAAATATAGTAATTTAACTTATTTAAATTTGTTTTTATAAATATTAAATTATTTATACTAATATTTTATTATATGGATTATGTTTTAAGATTACATTTTTATTTGAATTTATATTTTGAAACTTGCTTTTAAATTATTTATTTCTTTATTTATTTAAAGTGGGTATATATGAGTGTCATAAATATTTGTGGGTATAAACAATCCACAAATACTTATGGGGCCGAAGAATAATAAAATGGATTTATTTTTTTAAGGCTCGTTATCATTCCTGAATTTGATCATTGAGAAAGAATCTACAAAACTAAACTATATTGAACAACTCAAATACAAAGAATAAATAAAAAGAAAATCATACCATTCGATACTTTACCTTTTATTTTTCTTTAAATGAATAGATAACTACCAATAAAACAAAATAGCGACAAACTTTAAAAAGTAAGAAGTTTCAAGAACCGAAGTTGTGAATTGATAAAAGATTGTCTGCATACTAAGTATGCAAATGTATTGAACACTTACAAGGATAACTATACAGCAATATTTAAATTACGATTTCTAACTTGAAGAATTCGTCGTTTCCAAAAGAAAAACTATAGTGTTCGTTTTCTTTAATTAATTGGATTTTAAAAAACAATAGATTACAAAAAAAATATATTATCAATTGTCAAAATTTATCATAAACATAGAAATTTTGTGATAATAATTTTTTTGAAATCTTTTTTATGAATTAAAATTCATTAGTAATAATATAGTCGATAATATTTACTAAAAAAATTTTAAATTTATTGATAATTATCGAAGAAAAAAGTTATCGGTAATTATCAAAGAAAAAAATTGTTGACAACTATCAAAAGAAAATTCGTCAATAAATACCACAATCTAGTTCATTTTCTTTCTCTCTCTCCTACCTACAGTGTCAAGGTTTTGTTTCTTCTCATGCCTTGAGCGCTCTAGGTACCTAGTCTTAAGGGAAAGCTCAAACTCGTAATTCGTCTTCTCAAACTCGACCAACTTGGCAACTCAGCCAGTCCATAACCTGGCCAGCTCGATAAGGACAACTACTTGGCAAAAAAATTCGTCGTTCAAAACTCTCTCTACCTTTCTCCCAAAATCATGGACAAAGACATGGATATTGTCGACCTTTGCACTCCAGAGATTGGTGATAAATGTGGTTGGGAACCATTTATGACTAGCTTGCATTTGGAGAACAAGGCTTGGACACAGGCCTAGGAGTGAAGTTTAGGGAAGTCAGAGACTTTAGTGGTGAACTGGAGTAGGCTTCGATACCGGAGAGGACTATTCAAACTTGAAGATGGCGTATTTGTTCTCCTCAAGGAAGAGGGTCCCTAGTGCAGTTAGAAGCTACACACCGATTATTTTGCTTCATAAGCACTGGTTTTTTACCAGAAGCATATAAAGACGAGGTAAATAGTTAATACTTTTATGCCTCGATTGTGAACCGAGGCAAAACGATGCATGATTTGATCTCGATTCAAAGGGAACCGAGGCATTATGCTCTTCCTTTCCCCATCAGGACGTCGTCGACCACCACGAGATCACCATGATTTAAATTATCTTCCACTTCACACGTCGCCAACACGACCACGCGCCACCATGATCTACCATTGCAGGTTCGTCTTTCTCGCATCAGACCACGTAAAACACCACCGTAGACCACCTTTTTCCTTCACGAGAATCGCCTTGCCACCCAATTTGCGAACCATAATCTTCTTCATCCATAATCAGAAATTTCAAAACCTGCAAAAACACCTAGCCAAGAACCCAGTTCATCATCCTCCTCACGCAATGCCTCCATCAATCATCCAACCACTTGCAGTAAAAGCCAAAAACCACTCACACTAGCAATCTCATCCTAGAAACCACCATGAACCCTAATCATAGAGCTATCATCGCCACTCAAAACCAAGAACGAGTAAAATCCAAGAACCACTCACACCAACTTCTTCTCCAACGCACCACCCAAAACCTTTATTCGAAGAAACCTACAAAACAGAATAACAAAATCAATTCAAAAATTCCCAATTCGCATAGCCAAATCGTGATGCTTCACCATCACCACCGTGAGCCAAATCGTGAATTCCTTCATCTCCAACAACCTCCTCGTACTTCGTTCATGAAACCTGCAGAAAAATCCCAAATTAGACCATGGAAAACCCAATTTGTGTCGCTGCAAGTTAGACCATGGAAATCCCCAAATTAAACCATGGAAATCCCTAAATCAAACCATGAAAAATCCCTAAAACAGACCATGAAACCTCCTTAATCGCGAATTCAGTGGAGCACGGTGGCAGACGAACTGTGGCGGCGCAACCTTTGACGCAGCGAGAGGAGCGACGAGCAGCGGCGGGGGAGGCGAGCATGCGACAGAGGAGTGAGCATGAGACGGAGGAACGACGAGAAGCGGCGGAGGAGGCGGCACCGTGGACTCCTTGGACGAAGCACCGGAGGCAGCAGCGACGACAATAGGGAGGCAGCAGCGGCGACAACAGGGAGGCACCAGCGGAGAAGAAGAAAGCGCGAGAGAGAAAGGAAGAAACCAACACTAGAGAGAAGAACAATTTTCTGAAAATGAAACCTAACAAAGGCTACTACCTCAGTTAAACGAAAAAATAATGCTTAAATGCTTAAAAAATATTAAATTAAACTTATATGCCTCGGGTTTGAGTAAAACCGAGGAAAAAAGCTTTGTTTAAGTCTGCTTTTGTAGATGGAGCAGACGAGATTGGTGAGGTGGCACATAGTTTTATGCCTCGGTTCTCGTAGTGACTGAGGTAGTTGAAGGAATAGGCATCGGGTTATTTATAACCGAGGCATATAATGTTTCAATATTTACAGAAATGCCATTGTGTTTTTATATGCTTCGGATTTGTAATAACCGAAGCGTATACAACGAGTTAGAAGCTTTTTTTTACTAGTGGGTGCAACATGAGAAAAAGGGCTTTGGAAAGGATGATGAGCTCCATAGAAGGCATGGGCTTAGCAGAGACGTTGAAAGTAGCGTAATAGAGGAACACTTTGTTGACAGAGGGCGAGAAAGGACACTTTCTTCACCAAGGAACAATATTGCTTGTTAGGTTAAAGCTTACTTCCTTAGTTGCTTTCTTTGTCGACGGTCTTATGGTTTGGACGTAAAGAGAAGATGAAGATAAAAAATCTTGGCTTTTTATGTCTCTAGATAGTGGTTTAAAGGAAAAATTTGTCATTCTTTTTATCGACATAACCGAGAAATAATAAACATTTTAAGTTATCAATAAATCTTACCAATGGATTATAAAATTTATAAATATTAACAGATTTTAAAAATGAATAAATATGTAGATTTTACTGACAAAAATAAATATGCAAGTAAAATTCGTCGATAATTCAATTTTATCGATGAATTTAGTTTTGTACATAATTCCAAAAGTTTTTGTAATAATATATATTCTATTAAAAAATCGATTATATTTTCAAAATTTTGAAATAAAATATTATAATGGTTATAAATAACTTCTTTTAATAGAGATTATTTGTAGAATATATATATATATATATATATATATATATATATATATATATATATAAATCTTTTGATTCTTGACAAATCTATTAAACTATTTCTTCAGCAAAAGTTTTTTATAATGATGTTTTTCAACTACTTCAATTTTTTTTCCTTATATTATTATTAAATAAATAAATTATACATACATACACACACACACATATATATATATATATATATAAATAAATAAGTTGTTAAGCGCTTGACTTGAAAAGTTATGTTAAAAATATAAATTTTAAAGTAAATACTTTTCAATCGTTTAAACAAGTTCATTACAATGTTTTGATAAAGCTAGATCTTATAAGAAAATAATGTTTAATGATAAGAGCTTTTATAGTGGTTAAGAAACCGTGCAACTTTAGAGTTTGTAAAAGGAGCATTTAGTAAGATTAAAACATTAAACACATAGTTGTTTTTATACTACTTCGCTCTTAGAGGGTTTCACTACAATTTTCAACAAGATTACAGCTGAGTACGTACTCTCACCACTCTTGGTATCACCTAGTCACTCCAAGTAACCCTGGTTACTCTCTGACTAGAATCGAGTTTCACCCTCTCCTAATTGTGCAGTATTCTTCATCACTCCTGGGATCTCTAGACAATCCTAGTATCTTCCTGATACACTAACTAGTTGAGTTTCAACCACTTCTAGACAAACCTGTTTGGCTACCGTTTAACTCCACCTAGTTAAGCGTAAAGTATTTAAATTCCCTTCAGAATTTACAATCAAACATATTGGTTACAAGTCCTTAGACTGTTACTCTCATAGAGAGCAAGTATATAGAATACAACTCAATCTAATAGACTCTCAAATTTTTCTCTCTTCTTACAACAATAACCTTATAATTCTTTGAAGCTTGATTTGCTTTGTTTTTTCTTTTGAGCTTTTCTTTTCTTCATAGATATTTTCTTTCGTGCTCATATGCTTATTCTTTTGCTTTTTTTCTTTAACATTCTTCAATATATAGGCTTCAAGAAAATGTTTGTTAGATAGTACTTTGCTTTTATTGACGATCTTCTTAGCCTTCTCTTGGGTAGCAGCCATTGGTTAATATCAACCTTTTAGAGTAGACATGTTTTTTAGTTCTTTATCAAAAGTAGGTTGTACAAACTTTCTGGCACGACTTTTGTTAGTGAGAACATTCCATGAATGTCTTCTTTGTCTCTAACATTCACTTCAGATTTTTATAGGATGGAATAAGTGGATACTTGACATAGGTTATCTGCACAGAGTAGAGTAGATATGCATGCAAGCAAATATGTTATTTTTCTTATCACTTTTTTTGTTTTTAAACATCAATTTAATGGCATTTAATGCATGTTTAGAACAACAAAGTGTTTTTCACATTTTCTACCATTCAAGTAAGATTTGATCGTTTAAGCATTTTTAACTAAGATACCAAGTAGTTGATGAAGACTTCCTCGTTGGGCGAAGGAGATCGTATGACACATCGTATCGCCTAGTTTGTTTAAGGCTTTTACTCAAAACGATTTTTTAAGTTATGTCTATTTCATCCAAAAGCCCATTTCACAAGGTGTCTTAATACACAAGTTTTTGGATCCTCGTTTAAGACTTTTAACATACCTTCCAAAAACCTCTTTTGACATTTTTACTTATGAGACATATTGAGACACTAGTACAAAAACACTGTATAACGCGGTGTCTTTCGGCCTTTCACATCGAATTCGAGGTCGACGTCATACCGGAAGACGTTAAAATTGACGTCGAATTTAAAAAAATTGACATTAACTTACATTCTTTGACGTCAAACATAGAACAATCCGACGTTCCCAGTAGAGCAAATTAACATCAGATATTGCTTTATGTACGACGTTAATCATTTTTTTATTTTTTATTTAATTAATTATGATCCTTTGTGATCCTTTTTTACCACTCTGTGATACATAAAGAGCAAAAAAACAACAAATGTAATTCACTTTTTGGTATTTTATACAGCATGAACTATGAACGTGCAGCGTAGTATCAACAACAAACAGAAAACAACAACAACAAACAAGTTCACCAAAACAACAACAAAAAACAAGTATAACAAATTAGTTCTTCAAAATGAAAATGAAAACTAACCTTCAAAAGGTGGGTTCATTGGAATAAAGTGTTGTCACCCGTGGGAGAGAAAGCAGAATGTGCCAATGAAGAAATGGAACAAGAAAACAATCGGTCAAAACAAACACAAATCATACGTAAAGTAGTTAATCAATAAGCATTTGTATCAAATGAAAGAAAGATTACATGTGATGGTCGCCAAACTTCGTTTGGGAAAAGTTTCAACAAAGAAGAGAGTTTCATGCGCTAACATAAAGTGAATGAATTTTGAACCTCCCGCTCAAATTTTCATTGATTTCATCAACCTTTTGACGTCTAATTCTAGGGCATTCGACATCATATGTAAGTATATTAAAACCTTCGCACTAAACATTTTCGCAAAACTTACCCAATAGGATGTCGAACTTCTCAATATTCAAAGTCTTATAACAAATTAACTTCAAATTACAATTCTAAACCATGTCTAATAATTACATTTATTTACAAAAATGCCACCGGTCATTTTTAACGTTGGCTATTAAGTGGTTGGACGTTGAACGCGTGACGTTATACGTTATTTTTGTACTAGTGAGAGTTTACTAAGGTTTTTCTCAAGATGTTTAGTTTTCACATAAACCACTTATCATTTAGTTGTACTGTTTTCTTAAGATAACACTCTATCATATTCTCATTTTTTTTATTGTTGTTTGTTAAACTTCAAAACACATATATGAGATCGTTTAGACAGTTCAGTCTTATAGACAATCTTGTCTTAACACTTTCAACATAGTAACACGAACGATGATGATTTTTTATTCAATCGCTTCTCCATCTTAATTTTCCTATTCTTATTTTCATGATTAATAATTTAAATAAAACAGAATTTAATAATTTTTATTCTCTCCATCATTATGATAATCTTGGAATGGTTTGCTTCCAAACCTCTAATTGAAGATAACATTCAACTTAGCATAAAGCCATGATTATCACTTTCAATGCAAAATTCAAATTAGATTTTGTTGAAAACCTCAAGCACCTTCTAAATGTAAACTAGAATATAGAACATGAGAAAATTGCATACTAGAATATAGAACATGAGAAAATTGCATGGATATGATGTTATTTTGAATCTTTGACTAATTAACACCTAATATTATAGATAATGTTATTTTTAGTCTAATGAAGTTTGGTAAAATCTTCAAAATCTTTTCTTTCAAAGACATTTACCACAAACTTTTTAGATCGTTATACACAAAATAAAATGACTCTCGTAGCTTATTATAGAAAATTCAAGAATGAGTTATGTTCTTACAAATCAAAAGAGGTATCTTATAGAGAGACTTCGACTTTATGAACTCCTTCAACATTCCCTTCGTCAAGTACTCTTCCTCCCTCCTCTGAATACTCAACCTCTACAAGATGGATTAGTGTAGTGTCTGAAGAAGATTCTTCTACGCTCAAATAAGATTTTATAATAAGAGAAAAATCAAAATTGTAATTAATGTTAAAAGTAAGTACAAACCTCAATTACTACTATATTTATAGCATAATTTAATACTCATGGGCCTTTACCTGAATGGGTCTGGGTGTGGGTCCAATGGTACAATAAACTATTTACCTTGAATAAGGTGGAGATTAGTCTGAATTTGCTAAGTTATATAGTAAACGGTACACCATCAGATGTGGTAGCACTGACATATACTCTATCAGACCGCTTAGTAGGTGGTTCATGATTATCTTCGACAAACGAGACATGGTAATGGCAAAAGGAATGCAGGCCTCAGCAAGTTATAGTTAGGTACCGGTAGACGACATCAAGTTCTAGTAGGTTGCGCATCGCCTTCGGCAAGAGGCACACATTCACTAGTAGGAAACACTTAATCTTTGGCAGGGAGCATGTGACATTTGGCATATGGCACATGCAGTACATATCCTTCGATAGACAACCTTTAACCTTTAGTAGGTAGTGTCTAACCCTTGGTGGGTAACATTCGGCTCTTGACAAGCAGCATCCAGGATGTTTTGTGGAATAAATTGTCCTAGGAAGAGATAATTTTGAAGGGTATTATATAGTTAGATTCATGTAATAATGTGATATGAACTTGTAGAGAAGATAATAAAAAACACATAATGATGTTTGAATGAATGTGTTTGATAAACAAATGTTAAAATGTTGTTCATGGTAAATTTCTTTTAATGAATTCATCACCTACTTTTACACAAACTTAGTCTTTCATCATTCAAGATGAAAGAGAATTAACTACATTCGGGCACAACACGTAAACCAATAAAAATGTTATCCATGGTTGTTAAAAGAAAATGAATAAGGAGCCCTTGTTGTTGCAAACTAACATATCTTTCTTCTTTAAGTGATATTATTCGTGATATGTGATGATGATAGCTCAATTCTAACTTCCTCTTTAAGTGAACAACTTGTACGTGTTTATCAAACTATTAGGTAAATAAACTTATTTTACCGTAATTTGTAAAATTGAAAGTTCTTAATATTTACTCTGACTTGAAGAAAGTATTAGAATAAGTGACATCCTTAAAATGTTTAGATAAAATATTATAGTAGTCTACATTAAATAACTTATTTGTAGCAATTATATTGCGAACTTGTACAAACATAACTATAAATATTTTTCTCCATATATATATATATATATATATATATATATATATATATATATATATATATATATATATATATATATATAATACAAGGAAAAATTCTTTTTATTTCTGTTGTATACTCATTTATTGATATTTATTTAAGAGATGCTAAATATTGTAAGTTGCAGGTGACAAAGTTCAAATGCGGAGGTTTTACTTTGGGGCTTTGCATGAACCACTGCATGAAAGATGGACTATGTGCCATGGAGTTTGTGAATGCATGGAGTGAGACAGCTCGAGGTTTAGACATAAAGATCCCACCATTTCTTGATCGAACTATAATCAAAGCACGTGATCCTCCTAAAGTAGAGTTCAAACACAACGAATTTGACGAAATAGAGGATGTGTCAGAGACTAGAAAGCTTTATGAGGAAGAAAACATGCTCTACAGATCCTTCTTCTTCGATCCTGAGAAGCTCGATCTACTTAAGAAAAAGGTCACAGAAGACGGAGTTTTGAGCAAGTGCTCAACTTTTGAAGCGCTCTCAGCGTTTGTGTGGAGAGCTCGAACTGCAGCATTAAGGATGCAACCTGAGCAACAAACAAAGCTTCTCTTTGCAGTTGATGGAAGGTCAAGATTCGTTCCCCCAATACCAAAAGGGTACTTTGGCAATGCTATTGTGTTGACAAATTCGTTGTGTGAGGCTGGGGAGTTATTGAGGAACCCTTTGTCATATTCCGTGGGATTGATTCGCAAGGCAATTGACATGGTCACTGATAGTTACATGAGATCTGCCATTGACTATTTTGAAGTCACAAGAGCTAGGCCATCTCTAACAGCCACCCTTTTGATCACAACTTGGACTAAGTTGTCTTTCCACACCACAGATTTTGGCTGGGGTGAACCTCTATGTTCTGGTCCTGTCACTCTGCCAGAGAAAGAAGTCATTTTGTTTTTATCACATGGTCAAGAAAGGAAAAACGTAAATGTTCTTCTGGGTTTGCCCAAGTCTGCCATGGAAATTTTTGAAGATTTGATGATGCAGGTGTGAGCATGTAGTAGGGTGGCATAGGTTTTCTCGGTTGAAAAAAGGACCCTAATAAATAAATCTGGCTAGTAAGTATGCATGTGCTCAAATTTGTAATAAAGACATTTGTGTGTACATCCACAAATTTTCTTAAAATGAAGTTGGAACTGTATTATTGAATCAATCATATATGCACCCAAACATCTAAGAGTCTCACTGAACTCTGATGACTCCTAACTCCTATATAAATTATGTTGTGTTTGTATTGTGTAAAAAAGAAAATTAAGTTTCAAAAAATGGAAATGACGAGGGAGTGATGACTTGGCGTAGGCCAAACTTCATTCAAAGCCCCATCACTCGTAACATGGTAAGAAAGCTCCAAAAGAAACTTGAAAATACATCAAAATGGAAAGAATTGAAGAATGTACTCACTTTAAGCAAACAAGCCTCGCTTAGCGCTTGATGACTCTAGCCTAGCCAAGTAGCACCTAACGCACCTTCTCGCTACTCAGCATACGCGTCCTGTTTCAGCTTCTTCACATGTAGCTCATGTTCCACATGTCTAGCTCATTGTAAACATGCATTATTGCGTGACATTCGATCCATTCATCACGCCTGATGATGAGGATAGCAGTTAGACACCGAGGGAAGGCTTTGATAATTCTATAAATCCACCTTCCCCACCCCATTTTAAATCACTTTGATGGTTATGATATTGAATCTCTGTTGAGATCACTCCAGATTCCTTCTCTTTGAAAGTCACAGTATAGAGAGAGTGTTTTATCTCTTCTAGTCGCCTTCCCTAGATAGATTCCTTCTAGGTCTCATTCTCACACCATAACCCATACCAAACCATGTCACAGAGAGCCCTTCCTCTTCAATTCATTGAACAACTTCAATCCTTGTTCGAGTTTCGCTGCCTCATCCTTCATTCCACTCTATTCTACATCTACAACAGTGAGAAGCTCTAATCCAGCCATGGAGAGAGTTTATCAAGTGGTACGTAGTCAAAGCCTTGGTTTGAATCACACTTTGAGCTTACTGCTTCTTCTTTCATTTTGTGTTGTTCATCCATTTTTCCTACATTGTCTAGTGGTTTACCAGTTACTATTCCATTGATTTTCATTCCAATCATGTAGACCTTCTGCAGTTACATTGAGTTTGTTCAGTGTTTGAGTCAAGTTCTTTATTATTTTAATCAGTGAATCATTGCAGTTTGAGTTAATTCTATTCTTGAATCTAATTTTTGTAATGTCGTAGTCATGTTCTCACATTAAGCTGATGCAGTTCTAGTTCTACTTTTATATTTTGGTTTAAACTGCTTTGAGTTGATAAACTGTGTGAATGGCTGAATGCAATATGGTATAACTTCTTTGAAGTAACGAGACCCACTAGAAGGGGAGAGGGGTTGAATAATGTTTTTAGAAATCTTTTTGACACTGATATTTGATAACCTTTGATAGAGATTGGATGATCTCATGAGTTATTGATTCGTAAGATGCCGCCTTGACAAAAACATTTATAGCTTGATTATTTAGTTGTTCTTCTGTAGCGTCTAGAAGAAGTAACCTTAAGAGAGGTTGCATCTAATGATGAGCACATGTGTTAACTGTTTGCTTTGCAAGTATATACTACGGCAGTAGAAAGCTTGTAAAATTGAAATACTAGGCATACACATGTATATACTTGTTCACTCAACTAAGCTAGTTGTCTTCTAATGTGTCTTAGAGGGTTCTATTAGATTTTCAATGAAGTACATGTAAGTATTTCAACCACTCCTAGTTACACTAGTCATATCTAGTAACTACCACCGAGTTTCACTCACTCCTGATTGTCCAGTATTCTTCACCACTCTTGGTATCCCTAGACAATCTCGGTATCTTTCCAATACATTGTTTAGTTGAGTTTAACCCACTCTTGGTTTTCCTAGTCAACCAAGTAACCCTCGTTAACGTGACTATAACCGAGTTTCACCTACTCTTAGTTATGCAGTATTCTTTACCACTCTTGGTATCCCTAAACACTCTCGGTATCTTCTTGATACACTGTTTAGTTGAGTTTAACTAACTCCTAGTTTTCCTAGTCAACCCAGTAACCATTGTTACCATGACCGGAACTGAGTCTCACCCCGCTCCTGATTGTGTAGTATTTTTCGCCGCTCTTAGTATCTCTAAACACTCCCGTTATCTTCCTAATATATTGTATAGTCGAGTTTAACCCACTCTTATAAGGTAAACAAAAATAAACAGTGACACTCCCCCTTCTTGCCTCGTGCAAACCCCAAAAACGAGAAGGGAGAAACACCCTTCAAAGTCAATAAACTTTCTCTCTCTAGAGAGCTCGCAATATCCTTTAAAACAAAAGCTTACTCTTATTATTTCATTTTCCTGAGCATAAATTGAGGGAGCACTAAGCTCCCTAACCCGCACGTCACTCCTCATATCCTCACTTCACGGTGGGACCTAAAGATCTCTCTTTCCACCCAAAATACTAACCTCCTCACTTCTTATTCAAATGAAATGTAGAAGAACCCTCACATACCCATGCAAAGTCTTTTGTGTGCACCCACTTCATTGTTCAAAACCTTTCTCCATCACCAACCTTACTTCTTTTCCTTCTTTTTACCTACCCCAAAACCCACTACACAAAATCCCGTAAATCATATATTAACAATATTAGAAATAGGAAGCCCTTATAACTCAGTCCAAGAGGGGGGTGAATTTCATTTAACCCTTTTTCAAAAATCTTTTTCAAATCTTTAAAGAGTTCTTAAAACTTGAAATCAATACCCAAAGATTAGATGAATCAACTAAGTAAAGAAAATGTAAAAGAAAGATCAAAGAACACCAAGATTTATACTAGTTCAACTTATCAAAAGCCTACATCCAGTCTTCTCCCAACAACCTGAGTTGAGAGGCTTTCCACTAAATCAAATTTGAGTTGAGAATGCAATGAAACTCTCAATTACTATCCTCACTACTCTCAAATCAGATTACAACACAAATAAGAGAGGAAAACACTCACTCTCACCAACTACAAGAGATGAAAACCCTCAATCTCTTCCCTGACCTACTTGAATAGGTGTTACACAATGTAGAAACAATGATACACTAATCAGAACACACTCTTGAGTGCGGATATATTAGCATCAATGAAGTCCAGTTGATCTTGAATGAATCTTTGAATGTATGATCACCAATGAAGCTTGAACTACTCCATGAAGCGTTAATGAAACAGGTCTCGAGTCAAGTTTATATAGACAATTCAAATCCTAACGCATTTTAATTGATTATACTGTTGGCATAATCTATTATGTTTTTGCCTTTGTTTTAAATGATTATTACACATATATAATCGATTATTTCAACACTTATGCCTATAACTGCTTCTTCTAATAGACTTAACAAATTAGGCTATCTAGACCTTGTTGTCTGTTTTAATCGATTATCCAACTTATATAATCGATTATATTTACACTTAGCCTCATTAGTCATCCATTTGTCTTTCTTAACATATTATGTTACTTATACAACAGATTATGCCTATGTTTCTGTTTTAATCGGTTGTGTAACTTATGTAATCGATTATAATAGAGTGATTTGCTCCAGTTTAGCTTTCTAGGTATTTTGGCTTAATCTAACATATTATACAACTTATGTAACCGATTATAATTACACGAACTTAGATTCTCAATCTGTTTCAAGCTTATTTCACTAACCTTCAATAGATTAAAACATCTAGCTCTAACATGTTAATGATTTAAACATTTGTTATGTCATTTTGTTGTGCAAGAATGATTAAAACCATTTCTAATCATTTAAACATATTCATCATCAAAAACCAAAATGTAAGCTAGGCTCCCCCATCAACAAACAACAATCGTCCCCTCCTCTAAAACACACTATATCCCACACAACCTCATTCTCACCTCTCCACTCAACCCGGACTTTAGCTACCTCTCCCACCTGTTTCCTCCCCACTTCTCCCACGAATATACACACCTCTCAGCTTCCCAAGAAAACTAGCATAATAGTCCCTTCTACTCTACTCTCACTCTCCTTTTTTTACTCATTTTCTCTCCATACCAGAAAACACATACTTTATACCCTTCCCTACTTCACTTCTCCTTTCCTCTCCCATGTCCCTTTATACCCTACCCATGTAACTCCACTCCTAAAACCCTCCCAACACAACCCAGGAATCAAATAATCACCGCTTTCATGTAAGACACACACCCACACCTCACATTTTTTCTCATTTCCACTCTTTTCTCCTTTCTTCATACACTCATTGTTTTCCTTCCTTAAAACTTTCCCATACCAAAACCACACCCTAACCCACCTTGTTTGCAGATTGTAGATTCATAAACTCCAAGGAGTGCAAAAGGGCAAGAACAAGAGCCTCACGACCTCAAAAACTACATTCAAAAACCCTTCAACCGCTTTAAACATACATCAATACATAATTTACCACCACTTTCGATACACAGAGACAAAAAGAACAGAGAATGAAAAAATGGAAAACAACTTAAACATATAATGGAAAATATTCATTCGTTCACAGTACAAACAGGGCCAACCTTAGATTGGAGAGTAATTCACTATAATGATAAGAGTATTAAAGCAAAGGCTTTACAAAGCAACTCTCAAATGTAAACACCTCACAAACCCTTATCAAATATAGAACAACAAAACCTGCCTCCATTCATATCTTTCATTGGACCATCCCTTGCTCAAGGTTTCCAGCACCTAATGTCAATTAGAGAAGTGTATCAAAACCCCATGACCACCAACCCAAAACAAGAAGCTTTAAACATCGATGCTACATTTTACTTTTGCATAACTTATCTTTTCTTATTTTAATTAATGACGTCTACGCACCTACCATCTTTCTAGATATTTTATTTTTCCTAGGTCTTATAGGTAATACCATATTTTTTTATAGTGTTGAGCAAACCCATCTCATCACTTTTTTATGCTCGTTTTACTATCTTTGTGTGATGTTTAACTTGAGTTCATGTGTCTTTGATTATTTGTTATTTTTTAAGATGTCATAAAACTTTAATGAATTTATTTTTATACCTATATGTTTTTTAACTTAGCTACAACTATACTAACATACTTTATAATATCCCAAAAAAATAATATTCAAAAAGCCTAATTATAACAAACTCTAATTAAATAAATTTTTTAACCAAAAAATTAGATAAGAAGTTAAACTTAAATATTAAATAAGAACATAAATTTACACTTATGAGTTATTATGATATTATGAGTTATTGCCAAAATATTTTTAATATAATATATACTGAATAAAGGGCTTAATTTAATATATCTTTTATTCTCATAATTATTCAAAAACTTTTCACAATTATTTTTATTTAATATAGTTGTAATATTTATTGAAATTTTTTAATATGATATATTTTGTTATATCAAATTAACGTCGACTTAATGTAATGATGTGAGATTTTTTTTCATAAACAAAAACATATCAATCTATTAAGTCATTATCCGTTAAGAAATCTAGAAACCACGGTTATTCTTTTGAATAAATATTAAGACCATATGTAATACAAAATATAAGAAAATATTAAACAATTAACATAAATACGAAGAAAAAATATATAATATTACAAAAAAAAAAGCACATCAACACTTGGATTTAAAACTAGTTGTAGTGTGAAGAATTTTATTAAAGTCTTATCACACATCACATACAGAAGCCCCAGAATCCAGACATCGACTCATTTCTTTTATCTCTTCTACAAAACATATGCATTCCATAAAATCCATTTTACTTATAAGTTGTGAACATATTATGGTATGAAGATTAAAGTATCTACATAATAAATAGACACAGAAAAGTACACTTTTATGTTAGATTATGATTCTACAAAACTTAAAGTAATATGTAGGTTACGAAATATTTATGTGTAATAATAAATTCACTGCGTGACATATAAAAGTAAATATATGGGTGGTTGTTTGTCTGTAGGTTATTGTTGTGAGGGTTCTGAAATATTTCTGTATTAATAAACATAAATATTATTAACCTTTTGGGTGGTAGAAATTATGTGATTTTTTCGATACATAGATTTGGTATTTCCTTGTACCACTCTCTGTTATTTGTTTTTTATTACACTTTTTTATAATGCTTAATACTCTTAATCCCATTATTCTTAATGCAATTATTAATAAAGATGAACATACCATGGTTAGGTTAATTAAGAAGCATTATTAGATTGAAAATGTAATCAATTGTTTTGAGAAAGCATACTCATCCTGTGTGTGAGGTTCACTGTGTCACTCCAATGGGAAACACTACATGGTGCAAGTCATTTTCATGTCTGTTGGCTTTCAATTTTGGAGGGTGGAGCCCTCTCTCAACTCAAAACTCTAAGCAAGAGCCATCAATGTAAATGAAAACTTTTCATACATTTTTTTCATGACCTAATTCTTAAATCTCTTTATATCATTCGTATGCATTATAAAAAAAAATGGCTTTAGACACCACACACAACTGGAGCCATGATAGTAGAGAGGAAAAAAGAATGACAGGTAAAAAGAGTCGTAGCAAACAGAACAATACATGAATAAAAAATCAAAATGCAAAGATGCCTTGACTTGACTGAATAAAAATCTAACATGTTATTCCATCCATGTGTGCACACATTCGAAGCATCAAATATAGAAATTGTTAATTATATTAGAATGAGTATACAAATTCTCAACATTGCACAGTTTGCGTTTTGTTCCTGTGAATAATTTTAGTTGTCATTATCACTTGTGATACTGCTTTTCTAACATGTTTGAATTGAATTGGCTAAGACTAATGTTATATTTGAATTTTAGAAAAGTAATTTATTTATTTTATGAATTTAAATTCTTTTATACTAAAATACTTGTTTGGATAAAGTAATTAGAAAGAAATTTAAATTTAAAACTTTTTAGAAGGTATTCTAAATTAATAAATTAGCATAATAGATATTAGAATTAGAAGCAGAGAAAGAATCATAATAAGAGGCATTGACAAAATAAGCACTATGCACATAATTAAAATAAGTAGATATGGTGAAAGAGAATGCAACAAATTATACAACTAAGACTATCTAAATGCAAATACTAAAAATTCCTAGAATGTCTAACTAATCTATGAAAAGTCCTATCAATTTCAGGATCAAAGGGTGGTAATGACCCAAGATTGCCCCTAGTGAGGCACTCAGTCAACTCTATCAGCAAAAGTCAACACAGTGAAAACATAGGGGAGCAAACATCAAGTATATGAAAATCAATTCAGAATGGGCTGAAAATTTGTGACAAACTCCCAAAAGTCATGTAAAGATAGCACAAAAAAATTCAAAAGAAAAATTTGAAGTGAAATTATGTCAACGAACACAGGAAAGTGTGAAAACGATAAAATAAAACTTCAAAAATAAAAAAGAAATAGTAAACAGCCTTTTTTTGGACTTTTGAGGCATGGCCTCCTATTGCAAGAGAGGAGAAATGGATAGCTCACATTTTTTTACCCAAAAAGCACATATGATACATCCAATTTCGACTCCGTGAGCAAAAGTTACTATTCTTGGAAGTTTGGGCTCACCCATTTTTCACAAAACTGAATCTGGACAACCAGTGTTACTTCTGGGATTCTTCTATGAAAATATGGAGCAAAAGAAGTGAGCACACTAACTTTCAACAAAAAATAAGGCCTCTAGCTATCAAAACAAAAAATGTCAATCAATTAGACAAAAGTTGGCACTATTCACACATTGGCCTAGTTTCACTCAGCCCCCACTGACCAGTACCGCCCAACGCTAGCGACAAAGAACACACTTGACTCCAATTCTGCAACAGACTTCTAACAGCACACAAACACTTAATGGAACTACAAAATCAATGATAATACAACTACAAATAACAATGCAACAATTAATGTGACTACAATTCAACACAAACACAACACGAAATCACACAGCACAAAACACAAACAAAACATTAAAATGCACACAATACACACATTAACAAAGAACCTAAGACCGAACCAAAATTGATCGAGGTCGTACCAAAATCAAATTTAATGTTCAAATAAATGGAGTATAGACTGGGAAATGACTCCTAGGTCATCTCTCAAAGACCAAATGTGGTTCAGGCAATAGGTCGAACATTGGTAGGGGTGGTTTTGTAGACAGTTTGTGAACTAAAATGAACGAAATCAAACATTAATTAAGACAGGTTGGTATCCAGATCAATTGCAATGCTTCTAATTACAAATTAACCAATAACTAAACATTACTCTCACCCCTAATCCAACACGAATTAACCAACTAAGCGAAGATTAATTATGTCTTCAAAAACGTGAATTAAGCAAACACATTGCACGAGTCCAATCAAATATGCATTCACAATCCAATTAACTAGAAAATGAAACACCAATTAGGCAACTAAGCGTATTCCCAATTCACTAATACAATATGGTGCAAAAAGCTAAGTGAATAAGACAAAATATTGATTAATCAATCCTCATTTAATCTTCTGAGATCAAATTCATGTTCTCTTAACTTACCAAACAATTCAGCCATTGACATGGTGTTGAGATTTTGTGACTCGTTTATCACAGTCACCTTGGGTTGCCAAGTCTTGTCTAAAGATTTAAGAATTTTTATATTTAACTCATAATTATTGAAAGACTTACCAAACACAATGAGATGATTCACAATGTGTGTGAAGCATTTTTGAACATGAATGATTCTGTTTCCTTGCTTCATTCGAAACATCTCATATTCCTTAATCAAAGTATTCCTTCTTGTTCTTCTTACATCATTTGTACCTTGATGAGTGACCTTTAGCATCTCCCAAATCTCTTTAGCATTCTTACAAGTAGAGACCTTGTAAAACTCGTCAAGAGTTAAAGCAAATGATATAATATTATGAGTCCTTACATTGTGTTGAGTTCTTCTTCTATCATCAGCATTCCATTGGTCATGGGGTTCTCGTTCTTGCAAATTTTTAATAAATATAGTAGGAACAAAAGGATCATTTGTGACAGTTTCCCAAATCTCATTATCAAAATATTCCATAAAAATTTACATTCCACCTTTCAAGAAAGCTTAATTTTCACTAGTAAACAAAGGAAATATGTTGATTGAGGCATCCTCAGGAAAGGTTTAATGTTGCCCCGCCACATGAATTACTATCAAAGCAATCTCTAATACCAATTGTCAGAGCAGTGCAGCGGAGTGTTTAGTGTGAACAATAAACCAAGAGGAGGGTGAATTGGTTTCTTATCGCAAATGTGTACCTTTAATAATTTTCTCTTAATTTTAATATCCTTTGTGTATAATTAAAATAATAATAAAGAGTAAGGAAGAGAGAAAATTGAACAGATAATTTTATATTGGATTATATCACAAGGATTGTACATCAAGTTGCTAATCAAAAATAGAGATTAACTATCCACTATCAAAACACCAATAAACTATTACAATCATACAAAAAGACAAGTTTAAGGGAATCCATCAAGAAGGTATTCGTGGTTCCTAATATTATTGCACCTCGTCTACTAGTCATTGACTAGAGGCCACTAAAGATCAAGAAGGTTGAATCCATCAAGGATGTGCGTCCATATCCTATAATGGAATTTTTTTTGGGAACTAAATGGAGATCCATGAAAGGTCGAACCTAGTTGCCCTTATTAAATCTTCTGAAGTCGGCTTATATTGAAAGTCAAGATGAGTCATGTTGGATTGAATTTCAGGAACTAGTAAATAAACAACTTTTTAACTCGCATATTATGCTTCAATTTTTTTGAAACCGAATAGTGTATAAAAATGCGATGGCAACCGATACCTAAAGGTGTATACTACCTCGATTCTCTGATCAACCGAGGCATAAAACCCTGTTGACCCAATGAAAATCAGACTTTTCACGTGACATCTTTTTTGAAATAGGCTTACTACCTCAGCTCTTTGACCAACCGAGGTAGTATGTCCTGGTAAAAACTGACAACCTCTGATTCTGAATGTTCCAAATCCATTTTGTCAACCTCTACTGTCTCGATTCCATTTTAACCAATGACATAGGCCCTTTATGCATCGGTTTAACCGTGAATCGATGCCTATAGTTAGTAAATATTTTCAAATATTCCATTTACAATTTTATTTGAATTTTTATCGAGATAATATCCTCTTCCATAGTTAAATTCCAGACGCGTAAAACAGTAAGAATGTTTTCATTCTTTCTTCTTCTTCTTCCGCCAGAGAATGTGAACGCGAACTTTTGCTTCCCATCTCACACAAACAACTTTTCCTTGTCGTTCCGCCGCCGCCGCCTTCACCCTTGGTCGTCATCGTAAAAAATTTTAACTTATTCCTTCTTCTTCCTAGCGTAACCATTCTCTATCTCAAAGTTGTTGGTTTGTGGTCTCCATTTCTCTTGCGCGAAGTGTTTGGTGTGGTCTCCATCTTCGTTGGCTCCATTTTTGTCACACAAATGTTACTGCCTCTATTTCTCTCGTGCGAACTACGTTGTTCATTTTCGCCATCGATTGTTAGCCGCTGCCACTAAATGTTTGTTGTCGCCTTCGACCGTTTGTCGCCAACTTCGATCGTTTGGTCGATGCTTCCGTTGTCCCATTGCAGATAAAAAAATGATTTTGAATAAGCAAAAGACCCCATTTTCTGGAAAAAGAAATAAAATGCGAAAAGGGCATTTACCGCCTCGGCTGCAAAACAATCGAGGTAAAAGACCCTACATACTGCCCCGGTTCAGAACCAAAATAAAAAGGTTAATCCTTTTTACCTCATATACATATACTCCGGTTCACGAACCGCTACATATAAATAAAAATATCCGATGTTATTTCTCTTTATTGTACAAGTGAAACAAAGTCACATCGTATTTAAGGATAGAAATGAGTTTGCCAAAAAATGAAAATTATTATTTTTTATCCTAAAAAATTAAAATATAAAATATTTAAATTATTAAATCAAAACAAACTATTTAAAAATAAACAAAACCAATTATAAATAATTTAAATATTATATATTTTTTATTTCTTAGAGTTGTCCAAAAATATCGAAAGGTAAGACTTGAATATGCAATTTAAGGTATTGAGATTAATGGCGGTGACCATGATGATTGAAGGCACCATTTTGTTTTCGTCCCATTGTAAGTTCATTACAAAAAGAAAGAACGCATATGAACACTGTGCCATAATGAAATGTAATCAAGTGATAATAATTGTAAAATGTAAAGATACTTTTTATACCGGCAACGATGATAACTTACCAAATAAAAAAATGACACAAAGTTCACCTCACTTATCATCTTTCACAAGATACCTTAATGCATTTAAATTTACCTACGTGATCTTTTTTCTCACTTGTTTTTAAAATAAATTAAAAAATAAAAAATATGTAATATGAATAAATTTTATTAGATAACTTTTTCTATAAATTATCCTTATGTTGTGCTCAAGAATGAATGAAGTTAATAACATCAATATTTTAAAGTTAAGAATGCATATAATTATCTTATAATATAGGATAGTGTTTTAAATTGATCCCTATGTATATTAATCATGAGACAATTAAAAGTTAATTAGCTTTTAATTATAGATATATGATTATTAAATACAATATGATCTACAACTAAATCATTTATTCTTAGTCTTTTATGACCAAATAGTCTACTGGAAAGAGTTCACTATTCTAAAATCTATATATTTTATCTTGAATTACAATTTTTTTTTTCTGGAAATTATTTTCAACAATGCTAAAATTTTTCACATAGAATTACTTATAACGAGTTTAAAAAATTCTCCTTAATATCAATTTGTTTCCATTTAATCTTCATTTTAAAATAAAACAAAAATATATATTTAACATGATATCTTTTGTCTTACAGTGTTGAACATGATTTTTAACAAAAAAAAATTACACTCAAACCATCACAAAAGATGATAGTCTTATCTTAAAAAAAATCTTATCAATCGTCTAACCCATCCTCAACCACTTCTACTAATACTATATACTCCACTTCTATGGTCAAGAAGGCTATTATAGATTGGAAAATAACTTTTTAACTAACCTTTAAAGATGATTGCAATGTCCTTTGTTCCTTTTAGATATTTGAAGATTTGCTTCATTATATGAGAATGTTTCTTCTTAAGGTTATTCTTATATATTCATGAAATTGTTTAAGTAATGTTTGATGCATAATTATCATAAATGTGTTATTTCTCAATTTGAGTTTTCACTATAGACCAAATGTCATAATAGTCAAAACCCAATTCTTTCTAATTAAGAGTCTAACCGTCCAAACCTCACAATTTGATGGTGATTTGATCTATATAACACCCCTTTGGATGCTATTAAACATTTCATCATAAAATAAAAACATTAAAACGTTTATTTATTTCATCAAATAAATATTTTACTTCGTAAAATTTATTTTCAATAATAAAAAATTATTTAAAAATAGTCAATAATTAAGGTTGATCCAAAATACATTCAAACTACCAACTCTAACATTATTTGTCACGTATAACATAGTTATACAATTTAAATTATACAATCATCATATGTGAAAACTACAACTACATAAATAAAGTATCGTACCATAATTTTGATTACTTAAGATATTATTGGCTAGGTTGATTACTTGCTGAAATAAGTGTCTATTTAAAAGATTATACACCTCTACCTTATGACAATAAAAGTGTTATTCATTTACAATTCTGTTTTTCATTAACAAACCAAGAATATTGAAACATGTTATTTTACTCATCATCATCTTTATTTTACTCTTCATCATCCTCAACTTGACACTATATCTTTATTGATTTTTCCTTTGTCTCTACATATTGTAGATATATGTTTACCAAGTCACACTCCATTTTACGTTTTCATTTTTTATTTGTCAAACTCTCAGTATATTTAGTCGTAGCATTGTAAGTTTTTAGACCTATTTAATTCTAGGATTAGCGTATTATATAAAAGATGTTTTACAACTTTTTTTAGACAATTTATAATACACAATCTCCTTCCTTCATATATTTTGTTTTCTACGTTGTAAAGCCCCGTTTTTATATTTCATAGGTTGAAAGTGTTCTTCAGATCAAACTTCTCGGCCTTGAAAGTATACCCATCATCCTGTATCACTTAACATTTTGTGAAAAAAAAAAGTGTTGAAGTGACTGTATTGCCATTTTATTATGCATATAGAATGCCAAATTAAACTCAAGAATAAAAAAGGACGTTGTAATGTAATTATGAATTACCATTAAATAAAGACAATGACAACGAATGAATTACTAATCTAAATGTGAATAGCTATCCTCGTTGTATTATATTTTATTATCCAAGATAATGCATTAAATTGCATCGCTTGAAGATACATATAAATCATGGTTACATAGGTTACTTAGAACCAAAACATAAATCTAAGTAACATATATACATAATCAATGGAAATGAAATAATGTAGTGGTAGAGTCATAGACAGAGACGTCCCTACCTTCATAAAGAATTTGGCACACTAGGATCTATAATTTAAGTAATAAAAAGTACATTCGAAAATATAATGTTAGTAAGGAATTAGTGAGAATGTGGTCCAGTCCATTGCGATCACGTTCCCACCCCGTATACCATTTATGCATGTACGTGCACACAAACAGAATGTGTCCGCTTGCGTACGTAAAAAAGCAGGACTCTTGGATTGACTAGAACTCGGATAATCAACCTCATTTCTGGTTGGACCACTCTCCTCTCAAATTTCCACCAATATATTCTACTTCTTTCTTCTCTCACCATAAAATAATAATATAACACTTCACAATACATATTTATTTTTCACCTTCAATTCTACATTTTTTTTCCAAAACAGAACCATATAGTAATTCTATTAGAAATAGCATAGGAACACATATACATGATTTTTTTTCCTCAAGAAGGAATATAACTTAGCAAGGTGACGTGATTCCCAAAACAGAATGAATGGACGTTCCACGGCAGCGAAATTTGTCTCGCTGTACCTTAAAATGTATGTGGCCCCTCATAGACACCCATAATTACTACATCGATCCAAATACGTAAATTATTATTTTTAATCAAGCTTAATATTTTAATTAAGGTGAAAGGGTGAAAACTGTAGGATTTGGTACATGGTATATATGATTGGTGCATGAGCTAGAAGAAACACCTGAGATGAGATGGAAGAAATGAGTTGAAGGAATGATTAAGGAGGAGAATAAGAAGCATGGGCAGGGTTAACAGCCCCACGTGCGATAACTCTAACCCCTAACCATAACCATGGTTGATTAAATTCAAACCAAATGATAAAATGATTGTAAAAAGAGCTTATTGTTTATTTTAATATAAAAAAGAAGGAACAGTGAGATGTAGAGCGTATACATAAACAGGGCTTGGTGGGGGGTGTGAAGAATAAGCAAAACCCCCGACAGAGAAAAAGGAAATCCCCACCGTCCCAGCATCGACGCTTCCATTTGCAACACCAACAAAAAAGAAAAGCGACCAAAACCTACCGAGTAGCAGCACTGTACCAGTATGTGTAGTAAGTACTCTCCCTCTCTCTTGTTTGTGTGGTGTGTAAGGCTGGCATATATAGGGAAAGACCTAATGGGATGACAGTGTTATCTCATTAATGCGCTTCACCTTTTTTTGACGATTCTCCTTTACGCGTCGCAGTTTGTCACTTCTGATCCTCTCTGCCACCTTGGTCGCTTCAAACCCTACCCCCACCCCTCCGCCTTCTCCTCTCCACCACGCACCACGGTTCTTCTCTCTCTCTCTCTCTCTCTCTCTCTCTCTCTCTCTCTCTCTTTATCACTGTTCTTTTCCTTAAAACGTAACCGACACAAATACCAGAGAAGAACAGAATTGCATGGAGCAATCAATGTCCTTTTGCCCCAATCTCATCGCCATTTCTAAACCAACTAACCGTGTGCGTGTGTTGCTGCTAGCTACTTTACCCTTCTCATACTAGCTAGCTGGATTATTTCATCCAATTGAAGATAATAAGAAAAGGAAATACCCAATGCTTGTTTTTCTTTTTTTAGGTTTCACACTCTCTTCCTAGTTCTAGTAGTAGTCCCGTGACACTCACTTTCTCTCTCTTCCTCTCTCGTCTTTTCCAGAATCGACGGCTATTCCTGCTTCGTTGACTCCTTTCTTCACATGATGTGATGTGTATATATGACCCTTCCCTTTCTGCTCTTCTCTTCTGCAGATCTGTGATTTCTCTGTAAAAAAAAAAAAAAGAGCTTATTCTCTTTTCATCTCCCTCTTCTCTTCCATGCCGTGACTACTCAGTACTCACTTCCAACTACGCAACGCCTCGCCGTGCTCGTTGTTTCATGGAACAGCATTCGGTTCAACGAATCGTCGTCGTCTGTGTAACCGTCTCCTTGTTCTCCCTCTCACTCCTTGCCGTTTCAACAGGTGCGTGTTGTTCACTCCCAATCTCAACATTGTTATCTGAATTATTATTGTTCATAGTTTCTTAAATTACCGATTTTAATCGCGTTTGTAGGTTTGGCTGGTGGGAGGACACTTTCGGGAACCATGGTCTCCGTGTCATCGCGTCGTGTACAGGAAGGGAACAAGAAGCTCCATAGCTCGCATCGCAAACTTCTTACTAGCGGTAAGTGATTTTTTTTTTCTTTTTAAATCGTGTTTTGACTAGTTTAGATGTTTCTTTCATGGGAGAAGATCGAGCTTGTCTTCTTCTTTTTGAGGTTGCCCTTTTTGTCTTGTTTTCTTTAGATACATGCCTAGGCGTTATTTCTTTGTATGTTTTCGCTGAAAACGAAATGGCTGCTAAAAGATTGTGTGATCTAATAATCTAAAAGCCCATATAACTACAGAATTCACCCATTTAATTACAGCTGCACTTCTATTTTGAGCACCAAAGGATTTTTTTTTTATCAATATACATGCCTGTGTTTTTTATTTGGTTGAAGAGGAAGTTTAGAAAAGACAAGGGCGTATAGTTCTTAACATATTTTTTTTATCATTGTATTTTCCCTTTAATTTAACAAGGAAAAAAGTTTGGAATTTTTCTTTGACCTTTTTATTTTTTAAACTCCACTAGGGTTGAAATAATTCCGGGCTAGCTAGCTCTAGCCTTTCGAATAATTGGCTTTTCGCCCCGGTTGAACTTGAAAGTTGCTTTTTAGCTTTTGGGTATTGGTTTGGAATGATTCAAAATTTTTTATAAACCAGAATAATAACAGTATTTTGTCGCGGAGTGGCTTCCTGCGCAGATGTCTTTCTGCTGGTCTTGATGTTAGTCTTTGGTGTACCATGTAACACAGAAGACTGTCATTTTGTTTGCCAAATAATAAAAATAATATTTGCAACTGTTTAGTTAATTTGATAGAGGGAATTCTGATTTGGTTATGAAAAGAAAAGATTCGGGGTTTTGTGCAGGGAATGGAAAGATGGAACCGAACCGAATATGGGGTGAGAAATGCAGCAAGTCTGATATAGTGATAAACCAGGGCCCCACGGCCCCACTCCCAAGTGGCATTCCCACATACACGGTGGAGATCATGAACATGTGCGTGAGTGGATGCGACATCTCTGGCATTCACCTGAGGTGCGGCTGGTTCAGCTCTGCACGCCTCATCAACCCCAAGGTCTTTAAGCGCCTCCGTTACAACGATTGTCTCGTCAATGATGGCAGACCCTTGATCAACGGTGCCACCATTTCATTCCAATATGCCAACACCTTCCTCTACCCCCTTTCCGTTTCCTCTGTCATCTGTGTCTGATCATCATCATCATGATCATAAACAACAATCCTCTCTTGTCCCACAACTTCATTCTTTTCACCTGTACATACAGATTTTAGATACGTATCTGCGGACAACACCTTGTGCACGTGATGGGTCTTTCCAATGTAATGCTTACGATTTTTTGATAGAAAGGAAAATAGGCTAGGAGTGAGGTATTTTTAGCTTTGTTTTTGTGGTTTTGGGCATGGTTGCATGATGAGGTGATGATATACTTTAAGTCGTTTTCCCGTTTGTTTGCATTCATTAATGGAACTGTACAAGAATCAGGTCATAGCAGTGGCTAAAAGTCATTGCATATATTGCAATATTCAAGCAAAGCAGATCTTTTTCAACTGTAGACATTATGTTTTGGAGGTGGGAGTGGAAGGAAGGAAGCAGAAGGACTGGTCCCCCTTCTTTTTACTTCAATCTGTGCTATGCCCGGGGTTGTGGAATTGGATTACGAGGGACGGATGTATAATGTGTGATTGTGACCTCTCCTCAGGATGTCCGTGATTCGTCATTATGTCAACGACCCAAATTTGGTTCCTCTTCCTTCCTAACCAGGAACATTCATTTCGTCCTGATGACGCCAAACATAATGCTCAATAAGTCGCATCGTACCTTCTTATTTACACTTCAATTATGCCTCTACATTTTTCTATTAATAAATAAATAAATTAAATTGGTGAGTGTGCAGTTAAAAGTCCTGCATCGACAAAGGAATATAACTATGTAGTTGCCATGTTACAGAGAAATTAGTCTCACGTATATAGAAAGTTGTTATGGAACAGGGTGTTGGGTAATAAATTATGATTCGTGTATAGTGGATTTTTCGATACCTAAAATCATTTGAGAATAATAAAAGTAAGAGTACTGAAATGTTACATTATACTTTTTTGGGATATGCTTTTATAAATGCTTGTTTTATTCTCGGTGAATGTTAATAAAAAATTATTAGGGGTGATGAATGTGAAGGAAACTAATTTTGGTCGGTAACTAGTTGATGGAGGTTCTTCTAATTCTCTTATCCGAGGAGATTTGGTTGCGGAAGTTATTAGGTTTTCTAGGTGAGAGAAGGGTAAGGTCAATTCTCAATGAAGAAGACACGTACTAGTCAAAAGGAAGAGAGATTGTCCTGAAGAGACCTACGAAGAAGTTGATATCCCGCTTTGCATGATAGCTCAACTTATTTAATATTGATTTTTTTTATTAATGGTGGAGAGTCCTGTTTAGAGTAGAGCCTTCTTGGCCGGCCATGGAGAAAAGAGAAAGGAGGGAAATTCAAATATGAATTTCCTATAGATTAGGTATGTGGAGTGGGTCAAAATAAACTTGAATGAGTTACGTGCATGCGGCTCTTCCCTAGCTAAAGCTAGCTTACGGTTTCTCTAGGACTTGAATGAGTTCAATTAAAATCTTAGATTTTATAAAATAGATTGAATCTAAAATCCATATTCATTTTAACTAGATTATATTGATTTTGATTTGGCAATCTCATTTTAATTGAATTAAATTTATATTAAATTTACTTTCTCAATTACATTAAATATAAGCTGAGATTGACTTGATTGACATAATGTATGTTAGAATTGTGTAACAGAATAATCGCGTTTGAATTAAAGGAAGGGTGAATTGATTTTTTAATAAAAATTATATGTTTAAAAAATTTTCCTTTTTAAAATTTGACTTTTCAATTAAAAAAAATATTCCTTCAATATAATAGTAGATAAATAAAGAGTGTACGGAAAGATAAATTTACACAAGTAATTTTACATTGGTTTGGATCAAAAGATCTTTCGTCTAGTTGTTAATATCTCAAAAGAAGGATTAACTAATCAGTAAAATAAACTTGAACTTACAATCACATATGAAGTAGTTTAAAATTTAGAAAACACATATATTGAAAACACGAGAGATAAAAAACATTTTTCTTGAATCACACGAGGAATGAACCACCTCGTTTGAGTCACATAAAGGATGAACAATTTTTCCTAGCAACAACAGGAGCACTCAATCATTCAAGAACACACTTAGTGAAAGTTATTACTCTATCTACATTAGGTTTTTCAAAGCCTCTTTTCACAAACACAAAGAGTTTCTCTAGATGTCATAAATCTAAACCTTTAAATGAAAAGTTATTTTTGAAATTAGGTTTAGCCAAAATATATAGAATCTTTATTGTAAAAATTAGGTCATGAAACTAAAGAATCAAGTTGCAACTGTCGCTAATAGTCGATTATTTCAATAGATAATTGACTACCACAAAAAATATTCTAAAAACATTTTCTTGATGTGATAATCCATTGTCAAAAGTGAATAATCAATTATCAAAAAGTCTTTTCTAAAAACATTTTCTCGATGTAATAATCGATTACTAGAAGTGAATAATCGATTATCACAAAGTCCTTTCCAAAAACATTTTTTCGATGTAATAATTGATTACCTGAAGTGAATAATCGATTATCATTAAGTCTTTTCTAAAAATCAAAATTCATTTTGAAAATCGATTATTACCTGAATTTTGATTTTTAGAAAAGACTTAATGATAATCGATTATTCACTTCAGGTAATCAATTATTACATCGAAAAAATGTTTTTGGAAAGGGCTTTGTGATTATTGATTACTAGAAGTGAATAATCGATTATCACAAAGCCCTTTCCAAAACCATTTTTTCGATGTAATAATTGATTACCTGAAGTGAATAATCGATTATCATTAAGTCTTTTCTAAAAATCAAAATTCATTTTGAAAATCGATTATTACTCATGTTAATTGATTATCAATGAGTTTTTTTTTTTAATTAAAAGCTTTTCTAAGTGATCTTTATGCAAGGCTGGCACTATTCACGCACTGGCCGAGTGTCGCTCAACGCCCACTGTCCAATGACGCTCAACGCAAGCTAAACAGAACACAACTAACGAGAACACGCATCACAACACACACAAAACAACACATACATAACAACACACAAAAAATGCACACACACTAAAACAGACCCAAAACTAAACTGTTGTCCAAAGTGCAGAAAACGTAAATGAGAGAGTGAGAGAGTGTTTTGCCCCCCTTGAGTCCTAGAACCCTAATCCAAGGTCAACCCACAAATTGGGCCTTTAGTATTTTTACCCAAAATGGCCAAATGGTCCAAATATGCCCAAAAGTACACTAAAAACGAATTACAATTGAATTAAATCTAAAACACCTACGTGGAGAGTGATTATTGACGTTCTTGTCCTCTTGAAGTCAAAAAATAATTTCCAAACAATTCCCTGCAATTAATAATGGAAATAATTAGTCTCAAATTACTTAAATTAATTAAAATAAGAATTACTAGTCAAATTAAGCCCAAATATCAAAATTGAGGAAATATTTGACGATTAAGCACAATTCCCTAATCAAATGTAGTATAATAGGCTAAGTGAATAGTAGAAAATATTGATTCATCAGGGGTGAATTGGTTTCTTAATAAAAATGTGTGCCTTTTAAAATTTCTTCTCAATTAAACTTACTTATCATATAATAAGAACAAAGTAAAAAGAGTAAGGTAGAGAGAAATTTGCACAAATGATTTTATACTAGTTTGGATCTTACTAATCCTACGTCTAGTTGCTAATCTCAGAAACAAGATTAACAATTCACTATCACAAAACCAAATAAACTTACAATCACACGGATACAAGTTTAAAGGGTTTAGAATACAACTCTCTTGACGCACAAGAGATGAACCACACTTCCCTTTACACCACAAGGGATGAACACCTCCTCTGAATCTTCACAAAGGATGAACACCTCCTCTGACACACAGAGGATGACAATTATCTCAGAACACCTCCTCTGACCAATAAAGGATGAACACTTCTTCTACACCTCCTTCGACACACAAAGGATGACAGGCTTTTCCTCTGCAACAATAGCAACACTTCAACAGCTCTGCCAACACCAGGTTTCCTAAGCCTCTAAAGAGTTTCACAAGATCTCTAGCTTTTACAAATGATTCAAAGTGTTTGGGGTGTCTTCTGGATCATTGGATTTCCTAGAATGATAGAATGAGAGTCTATTTATAGACTCAAGCAATAGACACCTCCAAAATTCGTTTTCAGCCATTTCTCTCTATGTTAATCGATTAACTTAAGTGTTAATCGATTAACCACTAAAAGACAAAGTAACAAATAGTTCAACAGCTCAAAACGGCTACTAACAGCTAGTGTTAATCGATTAACGTTAATCGATTATTGTTCATGTTAATCGATTAACTACTATTCACATGAATAATGATTTTGCTACAGGATTTTGTTACAGTGATTTTAAAAAACACATTACCTACTCTTAAACTAAGTCCTATACATTAAATATAAACTTATTACAAAAGCTTTACACATAAATTACAAGTTTTCCACTATCTTTTGTATGTTGAATTCTCGAACTCGTTGTCATCATTATTTTGGATTTTATCATCATCAAAACACTATCCGTATTACTAACAATTTGATGTTCTCACAAATGCTTAATTAATAGGGTTGATTAATTGATGTATTCTTTGTTTAATTGTATAATGAAATTTGTTTTAATCTCCACTTGATTGGTTAATTTCGAGTGGATTGAGAGTAAAATAAAGCCCTAATTTCGTGACTTTGAAAAGTGGAATTGCATTTGAATCAGAGAGTCAGTATGTTTTTAATCATTATTTTATTGAATCTATATATTTTATTGTTTTGTTGAATCTGCTGACATACGACTTTAAAAAAATTTCAACTATTACATTTAAACTGTTTTATTTGGTTGGATACAACCTCGATTAAGCTCCTAATACTTAAAGGATGATTATGTGATGAGTCTAATCATAAGTTTGAACTCAATATAAATATGTTTATTAATAAATTAATAATGATGTGAAATCTTGAACTAAATGGTCATAATTTTTTTTCTAATCAACTTTTTTTTAAACATGATTAATAGTTATGATTCATGAAAATTTAAAATTCTGAATAATTTCATTTAATTGCAAGTTGAATTCATTCGAATAATTATGTTGTAAACTTTGATAAATTGGGAAGTTTTAGAAGTAAGGAAAAAGACTCACCTTTAGTTTGTTTGACTTTTAGAGAAAGAAAAATGAAAACCTAATATATTAGATTGTCTAGCTTCACCTTTCATGTAACTTTTAATTTTGTCACTTTTAATGAAACTCTTAATTTTATTGAATTTTGTAACTCATATAATTTAACTTGTTAAATGATGAATTTTAAATTAAGACTTATCTTTACTGTATTGTTAAAGTATAAACAACTGCATACGTGTGTGTACTCAAACATGAAATGAAAAGGTACAAATCTTATCTCATGGGGGTGTACATTGAGAAAGGAAGAATGAAGGAGGTGATGGGTTCTCCACGTGCAAAACGAATGCCTCATTCGTGAAGGAAGAACCAAGTAGAAACCAAGAAACCAAAGAGAGGCAAGGGATTCCCTGGAAGAAAGAAAAAACAAAGAATAAGAAATTAGGGTTTTTAATAAAATATTTCTAAAAGGTAAAATGGGGAGACTGAAAATTATACGGGTGCAGGAAGAAAAAATCGACATGCAAGAAGAAAAAACCGAATATATACCCGACTCCAACCAAAAAATAGGGGGTTACTCTCTCCACCTCCCCGTTTCCTTCCTCCACCTCCCCCTTCCTATTTTACCCTTTCACTCTATCTTTCTATTCCTAATTTATCCTTCAATATATTTTTAAGGTTAAAATTTTGTAATTTTTACCCAGTCTCCCCATATAACCTATTCATCTCTTACTCTCACACATCCTGTTAATTCTCTTTTACGTGCTCCCATTATTACTTTTTCATCCCATTATTACTTTTTCATCTTGAGAATTCTTTCTCTTATCTTTCTTTTTCTTTTGATGTGAGAGTTTAGTAAGTGAGAGGTTGTAGACAAAGAACTATTATACAAAATTATTTTATGGGTTACAAACTTTAATCTCAATCTCTCTCTTGTTTGAAGGTGGTGGTGGAAAAGTGTGTGAATAAACGAGGTAAATAACTCTAAATCGTGGAATCGCCCTTAAACGGACATGGACATCCGTCAACGGATGGCAACATCCGTTTAAGGTGAAGCGGATGTCCACATCCGTTTTATAATTCTTATTATCTCTAATAGCAGCGGTCTTATTCTAATGGCGCCACTACAAGTAATTGCTTTTTTTTCTTCAAGTGCTGCACTTCCAAACTTTTTTCCTTCAAGTGTTGCAGTTCCAAACTATTAAGTTATGCCACACTATTTATAATCTTTTTTAGTTTAACAATATTTTTTCTTTAAAATCTATTTGGCAATAATGGCCACCACACCCCATTTGGTATTGGTGCAAGAAAAGGGAGGATGTGTTTATTATCATTTGGGATGAATTTAACGCATGTAAATGAAAATGTACAATACAATCTGTACCATACTCACTAAATATATAATATTATCTTTTGAATAAATATTGAAAAATATATTTTATGATAATCCAATGTTATATTATTAAAACTAAAATATATAGAAAATAATGTATAAGTTATAAATATTACCAGTAAATTATTAAATAAAAAAGTAAAGATAATATATATAATTCATCTTATCTATATTACATATTTACAAATATAATATTTTTGAAAAAATACTTTTCTTTGTTATATATAGGAAGTAGTTCAATAATTATGGGTTTTTAAAAACATACTTTACAATATATATCCCTTATATAACTTAAACTATGGGATTTACTTTCTAATTTATTCTGAAATACAAAGATGGCTTGTTGCAGTGTTTTCAAAGAGGTACAATACAATTTGTATCATACTCACTGTTTCGGTATAAATTGGGGGACCGAAAGATCTGACCTGGATCACGTCGCTTTCTGTCCTTCTGTCCGTTTCTTCTTCTTCTGGACCGCCCGGTTGATATCTGCTTCAACCGTCCGGTGTTCTTCGAGTTCTGACCGAGAGGGGGGATACCTGAAAAGGCGCTCCGACGCTCAAGTTAGACGTGAGTGGAGAATTTGACCCTCTGTGAGAGATGATTGATAGAGTTCGATAGCAAAGAGTGTGCTAAGGAATTATGAGTGAAGTGTATTTGGAGTGTGAGTAAATCGTACCTTGTTTGGAGTCCTCCGGCCTTTATTTATAGGCTTTGGATTGATATAATATAAACAAAATATAAACAGAATAAAATATAATCTTACTTGACATATCTCTACTATGATATCTTTGTTTGGATTTTATTTGTGCTTGCAATATATCTGGTTGATATATTTCTGTTTGGAATATATGTGGTTGATATATTTGGAAATCATTTATTCTGGCGCTGGGCCTCGAGCCCAATAAGAATTGGCACTGTGATGGGCTATTAGCCCTGTAAGGCCGGCCGTTGGGTTTGACCGACCGTTGGACTTTGGAGATATACTACCCTACATCATCCCCCCCAAGTCTGAGGGAAAGGGAGGGGTTTGCTTCTTCATGACCGAAGGACTTATTTGTGCCTGGCGCTCGGTGTAAGTTTGTCGCATTGCATGCTGTGCCGGTCGGACTTTGTGTCCTGTAAGGTTTCTAGATTTGATAAATCTAGCGGACATGGCGCCCGGTGGGACATTGCGTCCTGAAAGGTTTCTAGATTTGATAAATCTAGCGGACATGGCGCCCGGTGGGACATTGCGTCCTGAAAGGTTTCTAGATTTGATAAATCTAGCGGACATGGCGCCCGGTGGGACATTGCGTCCTGAAAGGTTTCTAGATTTGAGAAATCTAGCGGACATGGCGCCCGGTGGGACATTGCGTCCTGAAAGGTTTCTAGATTTGATAAATCTAGCGGACATGGCGCCCGGTGGGACATTGCGTCCTGAAAGGTTTCTAGATTTGATAAATCTAGCGGACATGGCGCCCAGTGGGACATTGCGTCCTGAAAGGTTTCTAGATTTGATAAATCTAGCGGACATGGCGCCCGGTGGGACATTGCGTCCTGAAAGGTTTCTAGATTTGAGAAATCTAGCGGACATGGCGCCCGGTGGGTCATTGCGTCCTGAAAGGTTTCTAGATTTGATAAATCTAGCGGACATGGCGCCCGGTGGGACATTGCGTCCTGAAAGGTTTCTAGATTTGATAAATCTAGCGGACATGGCGCCCGGTGGGACATTGCGTCCTGAAAGGTTTCTAGATTTGATAAATCTAGCGGACATGGCGCCCGGTGGGACATTGCGTCCTGAAAGGTTTCTAGATTTGAGAAATCTAGCGGACATTGCGCCCGGTGGGACATTGCGTCCTGAAAGGTTTCTAGATTTGAGAAATCTAGCGGACATGGCGCCCGGTCGGACATGGCGTCCGGTCCTGCAGTGTAAAGATGAATTGCACATAGAATTTTGAACTGAAATACCTCGTTGAAAAATATATTGATAGAATGAATAACATTGTTTATGAAATTAAAGCATAAAGTAACAAACTAAGCATTTAGCTATAGTAAAATTTAAGGTGGGCTGCGTTCCATGTGTTGGGAACAGCTGTTCCGTCAAGACGTTCCAGGCGATATGCCCCATTTTTTAGGTCATCTTTGACACGAAAAGGTCCTTCCCACTTATTAGCAAGCTTCCCGTGCGTTCTGTCCTTTCGCGCATCCCCGCGTTTACGCCAAATCAGGTCTCCTTCGGTGAAACTGCGCGGCTTGACTTTGGTGTTGTAGCGCCGAGTGACAAGTCTTTTCTGGGCTGCATTTTTGATGAGGGCCGTTTCGCGGCGTTCGGGTAATATGTCTAGGTTGATCTTCAACTGTTGGTCATTGAGGCTCATATCCTGTATATTTCGTCGTAGGGAAGGTTCTCCGACTTTGACCGGTAACATAGCGTCCGTTCCATACGTGAGGTTGAAAGGAGTTTCACCAGTGGAGCCGTGCGGTGTACAGCGGTAGGCCCATAGTATTTCCGGGAGTTCTTCAACCCAAGAGCCCTTGGCTTGCCCCAGGCGTTTCTTCAATTCAGTAATGATGGCTTTGTTGGCCGCTTCCGCCTGACCATTATTCTGTGGATGTTCCACCGAGCTTGTAACATGTTTGATACCCAGGCCGTGAAGGAATTCCTCCAGCGCTCGATCGACGAATTGTCGACCGTTATCTGTGATAATTTTCTGCGGAATGCCAAATCTGCATACTAAATGCCAAATGAAACTTTGTACCTTCCGGGCGGTTATGGTAGCAAGGGCTTCCGCTTCGATCCATTTGGTAAAATAATCAACCGCTACAAGAAGATATTTTCGCTCACCACTGTCGACCGGTAAGGGGCCGGCTATATCCATTCCCCACTGAGCGAAAGGCCAAGGGGGAGATGATCCCCATGAGTTCTGATGGGGGAATTCGGGTGTCCTGTCCATGAGATTGACAGGAGATGCATCTTCTGACGAAGTCCGCACAATCCTTTTCGATGGTAGGCCAATAGAAACCTGCTCGTAGAATTTTTGCTTGAAGTATTCTTTTTCCGGAGTGTGTACCACAGATTCCCTGATGCAACTCTTGCATAACATAGCGTCCTTCATCCACCGACAAACACTTCAACAATGGGGTAGTATACCCACGCCGGTAAAGATCATCACCAACGAACGTATAACGGGCGATTCGCCTGGAATCAGAGGCATTCACGAACCCTCCTTGTTCCTATTGGATCATTAATTGAGTAATTTCATGCCGCCAGTCGGTTTTTGAAGGGGGAAGGTCAACGGAACATGTCTCCAGCAAAGGTTTATCTAACGTGGTTTTGATTACCGAGGTTAGTTGAGACCTATTCCGGCTGTGCGTCAGTTTAGACAACATATCTGCGCGGGAATTCTGTGCCCTGGGTACGTGTATGATAATGAAACTGGAGAATGACTTGATCAAATCACTAACCTTGTGATAATATCGTAATAGCTGATTGTCTTTGACCTGAAAAGTGCCGTTGATATGCCCGACAACCAGTTGAGAATCCATCCGGCATTCCAAACGGTCGACCTCCAACTCTTCGGCCAAAAGCAGTCCGCTGATTAGGGCCTCATATTCCGCCTGGTTATTGCTGAGTTGGAAGTTGAAGGATATAGCCTGTTCGACCACTAAACCGTCCGGTCCCTCAAGTACGACACCTGCACCGCCTCCCTTTTTATCTGAAGATCCATCCACACTCAAATTTCATGTGAAAGGAATGAATTCCGGTGAGAACTCCGCCGTGAAGTCGGCCAGATGCTGGCCTTTGACGGAGCCCTGAGGCTCAAATCGGAGGCCGAATTCTGATAATTCAATGGACCAAGCCACCATCCGTCCGGTGAGATCTGGTTTTCGGAGAATTTTAGCGATCGGATGATTTGTCCGAACCACTACCTGATGGCTCTGGAAGTACGGTCGGAGTCTTCTTGCCGCCATAATCAAGGCTAGAGCCACCTTTTCCACCTGGGAGTATCGTTCTTCAGCTCCATGCAGAGTCCTGCTGACAAAATAAATCAATTTAAAAGTAGGAGTCTCCTGAACGAGAGCTGCACTTACCGAGTGATTAGAGATCGACAAATATATTTGTAAATCAAAACCGTCCGTTGGTCGCGCCATAACCGGTGGGGATGCTAATATGTTCTTTATTGTGGAGAAGGCGGCTTCACATTGATCATCCCAGTGCCGAGGTATATTTTGCTTCATGTTTTTTAATATGGGCTTGATGTGGTCCGAGAGCTTCGGAATGAATCGAGATAAGGCGGTGAGGTGACCGACCAAACATTGGACCTCTTTAAGCTTCTTCGGGCTTCGCATTTCCAAAATCGCCCGGCATTTATCTGGATTGGCCTCTATTCCTCGGCTAGTCAGCATGAAACCTAGGAACTTTCCTGCCTGTACCCCGAAAGTGCACTTCAAAGGGTTCAACCGTAGGCCATATCGGTTCAGTTGTTGGAAGACCTCAGCCAAGTCTTGCAGGTGTTGCTGATGAGAAGAGCTTTTAACTACCATGTCATCGACATATACCTCCATACACCGTCCGATCTGGTCTCGGAATACCTTATCCATAAGCCTCTGGTAAGTCACGCCGGCGTTTTTGAGACCGAACGGCATTACTTCGTAGCAATAGTTAGCCTGTTCGGTTATGAAAGCTGTTTTCTCCTGATCCGGGACATGCATTGGGATCTGGTTATATCCCGAATAAGCATCTAAAAAACTCAAAACCGTATGTCCCGATGCTCCATCCACCAACCGGTCGATACTGGGAAGAGGATAATTATCTTTAGGACATGCTTTGTTGAGGTCGGTAAAATCAACGCACATCCGCCATTGACCATTTGCCTTTTTCACCATCACCACATTCGCGAGCCAAGTAGTGTATCGGATTTCCCGTACGAATCCGGCCTACACCAGCTTGTTTACCTCGTCCCGGACGGCTTCCCTTTTGTCATTGCCAAGTCGCCGTTTTTTCTGAGTTACCGGACGTGCCTCCCGAAATATTGATAGTTTATGAGTGATCATACTAGGGTGAATCCCCGGTATGTCGGAAGCGGTCCACGCAAAAAGTTTGTTGTTCGACTTCAGAAATGTGGTTAGGTCCCTTTCCTGTTTGGGGGTCAAGTCAGCGCTGATCGAAGTAGTCCGGTCGGCACTCCCGCCGAGGATGAATTGTTTAGTTTCCCCCTGGGGTAGGATGCGCTCATCAGTGTTGGTTCGGGGATCCAAGTCGACCAGGATCGTTTTGGATCGATTTTCTTTCAAGTATGGTTTAGCTTTCAGAGCGGCCGCGTAACATTGCAGGGCGGTTTTCTGATCGGCCCGAACGGTGCATATGGTTCCATCGTCTGAAGGGAATTTCATCGCCAAGTGTGGAGTAGAAACAATAACGCCGAAGGCATTCAAGCAGGGTCTCCCTAGAAGGGCGTTATACGAAGTGTGGGCTTCTACCAGCAAGAAACGCGTGTTCTTCTCTTTGGCTTTATCTCCGGTTCCTAAACGGGTTCTGAGATCAAGATATCCCCGAGTATCGACCCGTTCACCCGCGAATCCCACAATTTGCTCGCTGAAGGGTGTTATCATATCTTTAGAAAATCCCATATTCTGAAATGTAGTCCAGTATAGGATATTGACGGAGCTCCCCTGATCTACAAGAACTTTACTCACATCAAATTGCGTTATGCGGGCGGTTATGACCATGGGATCATCCTGGTCGGGATCTGGAGCATGGAAATCTTTATCCGTGAAGATGATGTCCGGCATCGATAAAGGGTTACGGGTCACGTTATGTACACTTCGCAAACTCCGTAAATGTCTTTTGCGGGCGGAGGATGAGGCCCCTCCTCCTGCGAAGCCACCAGAGATAGTGTCAATCCTTCCTCTTGGAGTTGAATCACGTTTCCGAGATCTACTACGGGAGCGGTCACGAGAGCGACCTCTAGACCGGTCGGTATTTCTACCCGAACGCTCGGGACTTCTTCGTGTTTTTCTGGGCGACCGCTCTCGTTGATGTGTTTCCGCCCGGACGAACTCTTGTAAGTGTCCATCACGAATTAGTTTTTCAATCTTATCTTTGAGGACCCGGCAGCTTTCAGTACTGTGCCCTTGGTGGCCATGATATTTGCAAACTTTAGCTCTGTCCGCGACATTTGGTGCTACTTGTTTGACGGCAGATATAAGGTTGGCCTGTAGGGCTTTTTCAAATATCCTCTCTCTCGGAGCCGTGAGAGGAGCGTACCGTTCGTACCGTGGGTTATATGGGGCTGGAGTGTCCCTGCGTGATGATTTATGATTACGACCTTTGTCCCGCGGTCGTCTCCCCTCTTGCTTGGCCTCCGTCGTGATAGTGTCCGCCTTACGGCGAAAGTGTCGCTGATCTTCCATTTTGACAAACTTGTTCACTTTTTCCTGCAATTCCTCCATTGTCGCCGGTAACTCGGCATACAGGGATTCAGATACGTAACCCGGCTTTAGGCAATTGGGTAGATTACCAATAATGAATTCTTGACTTACCCCCTTGACCCTTCTTGCTATTTCAGTATACCTGCGCATGAATGTTCTCAAGGACTCATCTTTTTCCTGTTTGAGATTGACAAGTTCAGCTGCTGTGGCCGTTTCTTTGCGGTTGGTTGCATATTTTTTTTGAACAAAGTGACAACGGTGCGAAAGTTGTCAATAGAGTTAGGGGGGAGGGTATAATACCACTCGAGGGCCTCACCCTTCAAGGATTGAGAAAACGCCCGGCATTTGACCGGATCTTCATTAGAGTAAAAGGCCATAGAATCAATGAAGCTTCGGAGATGGTGTTCCGGGTCCGCGGTTCCGTCAAACTTTTCCATCTGTGGAGGAGGCCGGTCGGGCATAGGGGCCTGCATGACGGCTTCAGTAAAAGGTAGCATGTCCGGCGAGCGAGGGGGACCGCCGTTTTGATCGGTGCGGTTATTGTTGTTGTTGTTACCGTCCTCGTGCAGGCTGTTGTCATCTGCTGCTTCTCGTTGCTTTTCCCTGAGTTGCTTAAATTCCTCCATGAGCTTTAGATGAGTTTCTTGTTGTTCACGAATGAGCTGATTCTGCTGCTCCAGTTGAATGTTCTGTTGTTCCAATTGAGCTTGAAGACGTCTCAGTTGTTCTGCGGGGTCAACGCCGTCCATACTTCTGGTGGTCACCATAGGGAGTCTTCGCTTTCGGCCCCACGGTGGGCGCCAAAATGTTTCGGTATAAATTGGGGGACCGAAAGATCTGACCTGGATCACGTCGCTTTCTGTCCTTCTGTCCGTTTCTTCTTCTTCTGGACCGCCCGGTTGATATCTGCTTCAACCGTCCGGTGTTCTTCGAGCTCTGACCGAGAGGGGGGTACCTGAAAAGGTGCTCCGACGCTCAAGTTAGGCGTGAGTGGAGAATTTGACCCTCTGTGAGAGAGGATTGATAGAGTTCGATAGCAAAGAGTGTGCTAAGGAATTATGAGTGAAGTGTATTTGGAGTGTGAGTAAATCGTACCTTGTTTGGAGTCCTCCGGCCTTTATTTATAGGCTTTGGATTGATATAATATAAACAAAATATAAACAGAATAAAATATAATCTTACTTGACATATCTCTACTATGATATCTTTGTTTGGATTTTATTTGTGCTTGCAATATATCTGGTTGATATATTTCTGTTTGGAATATATGTGGTTGATATATTTGGAAATCATTTATTCTGGCGCTTGGCCTCGAGCCCAATAAGAATTGGCACTGTGATGGGCTATTAGCCCTGTAAGGCCGGCCGTTGGGTTTGACCGACCGTTGGACTTTGGAGATATACTACCGTACACTCACCAAATAAAGCAGTTTGCAATATATACGCTACCTTCAACTCAAAATGCTTGACAAATTCCTCTTCAATTTCTTTTACAATTTTCTTACAATTGATTAAATGGCTAGATTATCTTTCACAGCTTACTGAAAAGGGGATTCGAACTCAAACCATATTTAATCACTAGGACAATCATTGCTCGTTAGAGTTTAGATGCAATCCAAACTTTAATTCATCCTTGAAGTCATCAAAATTCTCCATTGGATCACAGAGAACACCAAACACCACGTCAGTACATGTGAATAACATATATATCAATATATGGAATAAGCTATGAAACTGGTTTTTCCAGTCTGAAGGATGTCTGAACAGCAGCATTTTACATCTCTTGCATGAAAACTATAAGTAACGGTGTGCCTGGGAAGAACCCAAAAGAGTGAAGAAATCAAAGCCGACAAACTGGGAAGGAGAAGGAACAGACACTTCAAACTGAATGGTCGAAGAAGGACCCAACAGAATGGAGCCTCAACCTCACTCACACCACTCTGTCCTTCTTCCAGCACATCTTGTTGCTCACTATTCCCCATTTCCACAACATCTGGAATCACTATCACTCCCTCTTTCTCTCTTTCTACACAACAACAAGAATAAGAATAAGAGTGTACGAGCCTAAACCAGACTGTACTAATAATAAGTGTTCACAAAAACGGATGTTGAGGTTCGTTTTTACCTTAACGGATGTTGACATCCGTAGACGGATCTTCATATCCGCACATCCAATTTCAGAAACCCCAAAACCAGAGACGCACAGTTCGGTCATTTTCATCCCAACGCATAGAAAAACGCAACCTGCACACAAAATCGCAGAAGCCAAAACCCAAGAATCGCAAATCGCTCTCGGCGCCTTCATTTCACCTCGTAATTCCGTTATTCTCCTTAGCCACCGCGTTCTCTCCGTGCACCTCCATTCCGACCTCGCCTCTAATCGGTGCTTTTGCGAGGAAAACATGCTCCCCGTCGAAGTCATCGACAACGAACTCGTCACCTTCGCCGCCAGCTGTCCCACTCTGCAGGAACTTGAACTGCAATGCTTCAAAAGCTTGGTGGAGGGGGGAAGGGGTGGGGCTTTGGGGCGGGGGAGGTGGGACTGTGAGAAAGAAAAAAAAATTAAAAAAAGTAAAAAAGTTTACTAACATTAAAACTAAAAAAAGTTAAAAAGGGTAGAAAAGGTAAAAAAAATGTTATTTTTGTAATAATAAAAATTGAAGAAAATTGGGGAGGTGGAAGGAGAAAACGAGGAGGTGTAGGCAGCAACACCCCAAAAAATATTATAACCAAACAAGATGCTTTACAAAGGCCATTTCTTCAAGCATTTCCATGACTTGCATTCTATAAATTTTAGGATTCTGTATTTAGAATACAATATTTTATATTATAAAATATAAAATAACAAATGCATTTTAAATTGTATAACATGATATAAATATATCTTAAATTATATATTTTGAAATTTTTTTGTATTTTAAATTATAATATAAAATAGGTTAAATGCTTTTTTTTGTCTCAGTTTTGGTTGGGAAAATTCGAAACGATCTCCATGTTTTTTTGTGTTCAATTTGGTCCTAAAGAACGTAATTAATGTTCAATTTAGTCGGTCCTACGTATTAATGTTCAATTTAGTCCTTTTTACAAACGTCGTTTAAATCGTTAATGATGAACTGTCCAACTATGTAGTCAGAGAATGAAATGTCATTTATTTACTTACGTGTACTCCTAGTAAAGTTGAAAGTGAGATTGAAAAGAATTAGGGTTTCCTTTTAAATATGATTAATTAGAAATTTAGGATTCTCTTTTAATTATAATTAAGAATTAATTAGAGTTAAGATCTTATTATTAAAAATTAAATTTATAATAAGTGAAACCCTAATTAATTTCTAAATCAGAATTATCTTATCTAAGTTTTAGTAAATCCCCTTGGAAGATTCAGAGGACCCTAATCACAACTTTTTTTTTCCCAATTTTGGGTTGTCTTCCTTCACAACCAAACCCAGATTAAGGGAGCACAAGCACTCACCTTCATCTTCTCTTCACTCGATTTCTTCTTCGTTTCGTAGGAGGGAGACACTGATCTCTTTTCCTTTTTGTTCTAGTTCTGGTTCGCGTCACAAGGAGTGAAGACTTCCTTTCTCTTATCTTTCTTGGTTCTGATTGAGGGTTTTTGCACGTTGGGGATGCAAGTTCAGGTGGCTAGGGCACGAACTCCTTTTTCGCAGCGCGAGGGCTCACGGGGAGGATGCGTCAGTTTTGAGGCTTTCTATGCTCATTCTTGGCTTGTGATTTATGGTTGTTCTTGTGTTTCTATTTCTTCTCTGCAGGTTGACAACTATAGGTTTGATCTTGTAATTTGGGAGTTTGGTTTTAGGGTTTTTGAATTTGGGAATTTTTTGGGAGTTATGTTATTGGTTTTTCTGATGTTGCGATTGGAGGAGTTAGAATCTTTGTTTTCAAATTGGATTTTGGGGATTTCCTATACTTGTGTTCTTTTTTTTTTTTTGAAATTTGGAGTTAGGGGTCCTGGTTCTTGCGTTTGGATTTTAATTGATGGTGGTGGCACAAGTTTGCAACAATGGAGGAGCTGATGGGTACGGCCAGTGGCGATATCTCCAGCAACGTTGGACTATGGCGTGCTGTTAGGGCCATTCATTGATGTTCTTCCCAATTTTGCAGATCTCGCTTCCAAACCACCCTTTAGACATCAATACCCTTAATTTATTTTGAAAATAATAAGCCTAATATCAGAAAAAGAATTTCAAAAATAATAAATCCACCTCATTAGATCCACATCAGTCAATAAATGACATTTCATTCTTTGACAGTTGGACAATTGACCGTTAACGATTTAAACGGCGTGTAAAAAAGACTAAATTGAACACGAATTAAATTCTTTAGGACCAAATTGAACAAAAAAAAACATGGGGATCATTTCGAACTTTCCCAGCCAAAACTGAAAAAAAAGGCATTTAACCTATAAAATAACAAATATATTCTAAATTATATATTTTAAAATACAAAATTTATATTTCAGATTAATTAAGTAATCTATGATACAAACTTTTTCGAATATCATTCCGAATTACATACCAAATTGAAACGACAGGGCATGCAAAGGCGTCCTAATTCAAAGATGTCGTTTAATCTATCGGCCGCAGCGACGTAGTGAAGACTGTCGTTTTGGCAGCCAAATTGCAATCTTCTTCTCTCTACGGACAGCGAAGGGGTTAGATGAAGAGAAAGAGAGGAGGCGAGGAGGAGGGCATGGATATCGTGTGGCAGACTCCAGCGAATCCCCCGCAACCGGACGATTACGTCTTTCGAAACGGTAACATCCAATATCTTAGACGTTCTACATATTCCAGTGATAAGGACGAAAAGTTACTACGAACATAGAACGTGACCCTTTTTTTCTTTTTTCTTTCCTTGTTGGAATTTGTGCAGGAATACGATTCGTTAGACCATACTACTTTGAATTCATCGCTCACGTATATTTGTTTTGTTTTCCTTATTCATTTTTTTATTATTTAAGAATCTCTCTTCTACATGCTGTAAAACCCCTATTAAACCCTAGAGACGGTCAATTTGTTGTTGCAGGTTAAAAATCGGTGGGCGGGGAAAACCATTGTAGACTTATTTGCTGAGGAGTTTAAAGGTCGGCCTTATGATTATTATGTAAGAATTACGCCTTCTCATTTATGTTTGATTTTGATGATTTGTGTAATCGTAAGTTTGGTTTTTTAAGTAGTTATAATTTATGACAAACCTTTCATTATAATTCAATACTGAACAAGAATGTCACATTAAGGGAGTGAAATTTGCTCTGGTTCCTGATAGGTGTGGTACCCTTGGTGAATCGTCGACAGTTACCTCGAATTTATAATAAACATTTGGTTTTATAATAAATATATATGATTTTATATTTGACTTCATACTCCACTTGATGTTGCCCCAGAGTTTTAGTCATTTGACTGTTTGTGTTTAACATTATAGGTTAGTGCAGTGAAATGTGGAAGGATTCAAGTAGATGGTGAGATTGTACCAGTTTCATACGTAGTTAAACCGTCTCAAAAGATAAGCCATTTCTTACACAGGTTGGGTTTTAAACTTTATGCTTTCATTCTGTGGATTTAGTAGACCTTGCAACTGATGCCACTGAGGTTTCAGGCATGAACCACCTGTGATGGCTTGTGATGTTGTTATTCTTCAAAAAGAACCAGATGTGCTAACTATTTGTAAGCCAGCATCTGTTCCTGTAAGTATGCATTAACAAATGGGTTAGTGCAGTGCCTGTGTAAAACTGTGATAACTCATGTGAAGTAAAATAATTATGCAGAGAATAAGTTCTGTTATGAATTAATTTTCCCTGACGTTCAAGTTGTTTGGTGAAGAAACATTAAGGATTTTAGATAATATTTCTAATACCTGTTTATATAGAGCTATTTGTGATTGAAACGTAGATCATAATTCTAATGGTATGTTAAACGCAATGAAAAAAACTGATTCCTTTATATCATTTAAATTATTTCCTTTGGTTCTACAAAAGGAAGTCAGGAATTTTAGTGAATTCTGTATTAGATACCTATGTAATGGTGATATACTTATTGATGGTAGTTTGCTCTATATTTCGTATAGGCTAAAGCTATGAATTTTAGCTGTTACGTAGGTACACCCATGCGGTCAATATCGGAAGAACACTGTTGTTGGCATTCTTCAAGCTGAGCATGGCCTGGCACCTCTATTTCGTATCCAAAAATGCATTCTGGAGAAGAGATAAATGTCATTTGCTGATATGGTTTAACATTTCCAATTAGCATAAAATGTAGCTTTTTTCTTGCCCTTAATATTTTTTCACACCTTATCAAGCTTGGTGGTGTCTCCCGTCTCCATTTTGTGCTTGCATTTTCCCTTTATTTTTCAAAGTTTATCAATATGTGTTTGCAATTTTACCTTGACATGATCATCTCAGCTATTCATCGTCTGGATCGCCTTGTCTCAGGGCTTCTTATTTTGGCAAGAAATGCTGCAAAAGCTGACATCTTTAGGCAACAGGTGAGTTTAGGAAGTGACTTTCTTTTGCTATTAACAATATTTTCTTCTTAGAGAATATTTAATTTCTAATATTAAATAAAAGGTTAAACTGTTTGATTTTGATATTTACATGACATCCAACGGGCAACTTTGTTCCTTTATTAAGCCAAGGCAGTCAAAATTGACATTATGGTTGGAATCGTGAGGGACTCTCTAAATCGTGACTTAGGATCATAATACATATTGTAGATCCTACTCCTACATAGATATGAGAGATGTACTCTACAAACATTATAAATAATTAAAAAAATATTTAATCACAAGGTCACACTTTAAAATACTTAATTAAACTTAAGTTCATCATAAGCCATAAAAAGAAAGCATGTCAATTAAGTCATAACTCATGACTGACAAGCAAAACAACTTAAATACATAATTAGGTAAGTCTAAGTAGCCTAAACAAAATACCAAATCATCAAATACCAACTACCAAGTCCAAGGCAAAGAACACCTAGATGGCTATAACCTAAACAATAACCATCTAATATGAATCATTCAAATTAAAATATAAGTTGAAGGGATCTTCATTAGCTCCATCTCTTTCATAAATCATATCAATAAAAACATCCTCGTCCTTTAGAAGTGGTATTGCAATAACATTGTCCTCTTGCCCTTTGGCATATTGCTCTAGTACCTGCTGCAATTGCTGATTCTCCTCACCACTCAAATTGGCTCTATCATCGCTTTGATGACAATTCACACCTACCATTTGTGTCTCTGATGTCATGAAAAACCCCTTGACAGCTTGCTTCTTCCCAGCAAACTTTGAAATGCAGAGAAAGGAATTCCTCCAACTTGTTCTCCTCATATTTCAACCCATTGAATGTTGTGCTTAAAACACATGACTTGCTTAGGCCAATCTATGCACATCCCTCCCACTGAATTCAACTAAGTCATTTCTAAAAGAATGTCAATGCCATCAAGATCAAAAATCATACCATCAATCTCCACCCTCAAATCAGCAATTTGTATCCTCACAGCTTTACGCTCTCCTTGAGTTTTGGCCTTGAAACCACCCTCCAACTTGATATGCAAAGGAGTGGTCTCGTCCACCTTCATCCCCATAGCTTTCACCAATTTATGGGAGATAAAATTCAGTCACCCCACTATCCACCAACAGCAATATCGGTACCCCTTGCACCTTCCCCCTCAACTTCAGGGTTCTAACTTCTCTAAGCCTCGTCATTGACAATCCCATTGAACTCATAACACTTAGCTCAACCACTTCCTCTCCCTCATCTTCTTCGCCATTCATCACTTGCATCTCTCCTTCCTCAAACTCATCATCCTCAATCATCATGATGCGAAGTTGGCTTTCTGGGTACTGGTGTTTAGGATGGAAGGGACCCCCACATTTGTAACATAGTCCTTTCTTTTGACGTTCAACAAACTGTTGGTAGGACATATGGTGTATGCCTTTGTCTCTAGGTCCAAGTTGCCTCTCATTTTTTATTTCATCTTTTGGGCCCAAATTAGTTATCCCTTTTTCTGGGCCCTCTTTTGTTCCTTTCACATAGACCTGATCACTATTTTGAACATTATGGGTTCGACCCATAGTTCGTGACCCATGACCCAAAAACCCCTGGTAACAAAAATTAGACAATCCACAACCTGACCCACGTGAACCCCCAAAACAAGAACCGGTCCATCCTTTGATTTTGTGATATCAATGTCTTGACATGCTTGTAACACATAATTTATTCTGTTTTATGTATAATGACTATATCTGTAATAGAAGTTTTTTATACATTACAGATAGAAGCTGGTTTAGTCCACAAACAGTATATAGCAAAAGTAGTTGGAGAATTTCCTGAGGATAAGGTATTTTTATATGGTCTGGATAAGATGTGTTACATATACCGTACTTGGTATTTATTACTTTCTGCATCCTTTTTTGATGGACCTTTGAAGGTCTTGGCATTGGAATTACTAAATGCTATTTCTGTATTTATAATATTATAAAGCTTATTATGTTATTTCCGAACACATCCTCTTTCTTGTATATTAATTAGGTTCTCATCTAGTTTTTTCCTTTTCTCACATCATAATAATGGTTAATGATATAAATACGAATAAATAATATTTAATGCTTCATTGATAGAATGATTTTCAAAATGGAACATTATGTTTTGCTAAAATAATATCAAATAAATGAAACATAGGGAGTATGTTGAAGACAAACCCTGCAACTGTTCATATATGCTAACGATATAATTTCCTTCTTCCATTGGTTAACATAGTTTGGTATAATTAGAGGGTGAACCTTGTAATTTCTCTCTCATGATCCTAAAAACAGTCTCTGTATGTGGGAGAAGGCACACTCAGCATTTCTCCCCAAACTCCTACCTAGTCAGGGCCTGGTGCACTAGGGCTTCCTAAAGAACTAGATTGACATTTGCAGAACATGATGGGAATTATCCTCTTTCTAGTCAGTTAGAGTTTGGAATGTTAGATTCACAGTCAAAAACTAAAGGAAAAGTAACTAAAAGCTAGAGTCTAGCTTATCTACATAAGTGTTAACAAAATTTGCACATTTTCTACCATGTACTTCATTTGATTTTAATATATTGAGGCATGTTAGTTTCTGTTCCTGCTTCTTGGGTTTCTGACAGTTTTGCAATTATGAATAATGAGAAAAAACTACATATTTTAATTAGATCCAAGTATTTTCAGGACAGTTCCAAAAAGATACATAAAATGAACTGGGAATATTAGTTTGCAATCAATTTAGAATAACTTTCCTAACTTTACCTGAAAATGCTTTCAAAACTTCTCAAATGGTAGTATTAACCTTGGAGTAACATTATACCAGTGTATTATGATTCATATTCCCTAGCAACGTCTGTTCATAAATGTATATGATATATTTGCCACTTATCCAAGTTTCTAACACCAGACATGGAGTAAGCAGTTACTTTGTGAATGTGTTGAATAATCGAGTAATGTACTATTGCACATAGGAACTTCATACAGTAGTAAATAACCGTCTTATCTGATGAAATTGTGGAAGCAGTTGATCTTTTGAATATATCTTTTTCTTAAAGAAGGCAGCTGATCACATCTGAGATGTGTCTATCCATGGGTCTAAATTGAAAAGCTCTGTTTGAGAGGCATTAATTACCCACTTATGAGAAGCTTTGGCCATGGTCATGAGAGTTTTAGATGATGCTTGTGGCTAAATAAGTAAATGCAGGTAGCAACCTGTAGTGTAGCATATGAAGAAGAAACTATTTGGACAGAACAGTTATTTATTGTGAAATTGGGAAAATCAGTGCATATCGCTCTTCTTTATATGTAGCTTTTCATATGATGACATATGATTGTTGCACTTTGGGGTTGAAATTCATAGTGATGCCTAACATTTGAATGTAAAAAATAAAAGCAATTCCAAATGGGTCATGGTTAACTAAAACTTCAGTCTGAACTTCAATTTGCCTAGTATATATAGATTTTAGATATAGATTATTAATATTTAAATTCTGAGTTAAAATTTCATAATTTTCTAATTTGACCAAGTTTTTACTTTTCAGCTAATTGTTGATGCCAATATTGACTATAATGCACGTGAAGGAAGGAGCACAGCGGAGGTGAGGCCTTGGGGAATCCTACATTATATTTTGTTATTGAATGTTTGGATGCATTTAGATTGTTTTTTGTTTTCATTTTCAGTTGATATGTTTTCACTAATAATTATAAAAATGTCACTTTGTTTGTGATCAACATGTTTCCTATTTTAAGGGATTTGCGAAGGGAGAACAACGAACCCTTGTAGGAAACAAATGCTGTATTTATAATTATAATATTAATGCATTCAAGGAAAAACACTTTTATGATGTATTATTTCAGTTATTTTTCTAGCATCTGCGATAATGCTAAAGCAACCTTTCATTTTTATGGTTAGCTGTTTCTTTCTTTTTCTAGAATATAGTCTATTGTTATGAAACTTTTTGAGCATACTTTTTATACTATTTTGTCTCTATAACCTTCATCTTGTTGATTGGCTACTACTTAGGACTGATATAGAATCTGAAACAAGTCTCTTTGCATATGCAAGGGGAAGGCATTTTACAATGACCTTCTGTCATATCTTTTGTGTAGCAAGGAGCCTTTTCTTGCTAGTTCTTTTGGCTTCTTTTTATTAACAGAATTGCTTGTCATAGTTCAAATGATGTATGTCAGAATTAGAGGCATGTGTTATAGAATTGGTGATGTACGTTTGGCAAGTGTACCAATCGTATTGTAGTAACAAAATATCGTCCTCTGGGATTGAATGAGTTGAGTACCAGTTTACTAACTTACTTAATTTTGAGCAACAAAGATTGTCAAATAGAATGATGAACATAAACAAGTGATGGAAATTCAAATAGTATAAACAATGTTAGAGAATTGAATTCATACCTCTTCATATAATTTCCTCCCCTTTTCGATCGACGTGTTAATTATAATTATCCATATGAGTTTATTATGAGCTTGTTTACCCCTAATCCCTTAGATAGGCAAACTTATCCATTGAATTTGAATCCCCAATCTCTTAGGCCAATTACAAAGTCAAAAAGATCATGAAGAACAGTTTTATCTCAATTTCAAACTAACTAGTTGTGCCCAATTTCCCAATTGTGACAACATCTAATCTGTTCTATTTATAAACGCAAGCAATTACCAATTTCCCAATTGTGAAATTGCTCATAGAATAAACATTAAATCATAAATAGAACACATGGATAATTAAAATTAAACAACATCGATTGAAAAGGTTCAGAAAGTATATTCAAAAGTACTACATCAATCCCCTAACAAATGGAAAATTAGTTCTGCATAATGTAAAGAAAAGTAAAAGTGAAAGTCCAAAAATCTACAGCAGAAGAAGATGAAGAAGAAGTGCCTTTGTTCTCCGTGAATCCCCTATTTGTCTCCCTCTTCCACGTGTTTCATCCATCCTCCCTCATTTCCACTAATTCCCCCTTTTTAGGAGAGTGGTTTTCCTTTTCCTTAACTTCCTCCCATTTTCCTTTAATTTTAATCTCTTTAAATCAGTCATAAAAGAGATTAATAACTGCTCAATAACTGCTCCTGGAAACTTTCACAGCCCATGGAAAACTCCCCACTCTGCCTGTGTTCTTCTCTGTTTCTCTTGCCAAATCCTGTCGTGAATCCACAGGTTGTGGTAGAAACCACAACTTACTTGTGAAGCTCTCTGTTTTGCCACTGCATTTTGAAGCAAACTCCACAGGTTATGGAACTGTCCCCAGTTGCGTTGTTGAACTCTCGGACTTCATCTTTCTATCTTGTGCATCAATTCTTTCAAAAATGTGGTTTAGGCACTTAGAATCACCAATCTACACACAAAAACACAAAATGCCAATGTATGATCCGAAACAAAGATAATCCATGACTAAATCCTTCAATGAATGCAATCATGCATGCAAATGACCTAAACTAAGACATGCATGCAAATGACCTAAACTAAGACATGAATGCAATTACATTTACTCACACATCAATTGGAGTCCAAGGAAATAGATATTCCAACTCAACAAGGTTAAACATCGTAAGAGATGCAAATAGAACAAACATCATGGATTCCTTTGTCTTTGCTAAATGATCTGATGTGAAAAGCATGGACGCATATGAACGCTAAAACAAAATGTTGGTGATTATATTGGGTATTCTTATTTTATTATGTTTCAATAGTAGCTAACATTGTCCAAGGAAAAGTGACTTTGAGGCATTTGTTCTTGATAAGTGGAAAGACAAGTATCTAATGGGATATCTGAATGAAAATATCTTTTTTAATGAAGGTCAGAGACTCCGCAAAGGGGAAGGCTGCCTCTACAAAATTTACTCGGATTAGTACTAATGGAACTCAAAGTATTGTTTTATGTGAACCTATCACTGGCCGTACTCATCAGGTAGGAAAATGGTTGCTGATTTAGATTTCCTTTTCCTTTTTATTCAAAATTAAGCTGCATATTTAATATCTTCATATCGTGCTCTCTATGTCTGGTATTTGGTGTAAACATTGCTATCTTGTGTAAACCTCTCATAGAAATCATAAAAAAAAATTTCTATTACCAATCTATAGTGGACATCGAGGTGCATACGACACTAATAAGACACTTATCAGTAAAGTGTCCAATTTGATAGACAATTTTTTTTGTCTTTGACATGGTCAACGTAATGTTAATTAAGACATACAATAATTTTCTAAAAACTCATAACCTTGTAAACTTATTGCATAAGTTTCTATTATAGAAATATGGAACAAATATTATATGATCATACTTTTCACTTTTAAAATATTAGGTAGATGGATTAGATGCATTTTTGTATTAGGTAACAATATGATCAGATTATTATATTTGACTAATCTTGTTTATAGATGATAGAGTATAAAATATTGGTTGTTAAATGAAATAATTCATATTGATATAATATATAGATCTGTGTTCCTGTGTCCTATAATTTGAAGACTACACTTGTCAAAGTATCGGTATCCTTGTCTGTGTCTGTCGTGTATCCTTGTCAGTATCCATGCTACATAGTCAATGACAACATATTGTAAAGCAGGCTTCTTGCCAGCATTCTGTCACTGTACAGATAAATGTATGTTGTTCTGTACAACTTATGGAATACAGGAGATGAGATTAACACGACATATGTTGGATTGGAAATATTAATTCAACTGACCAAAGACATCCTACACTTTAGTTTTATTCGATTGACTATAATTTATATATGGTGCTTAACATAGTATACATCTTTGGTGTAGATACGTGTTCATTTACAGTATTCAGGGCACCCAATAGCCAATGACATGCTGTACCTCTCAGAACAAACTGTTGATCGATCTGTCAAAGGGTGGAGTGCTGATAGATCAGCTCGCATATCTGATGTTTCTCTGACATCAGATCTTGATGAAGTGCTCAATGCATGCGAAGAAAATTCCAATGAAGATTTTAGCATTGATCCCATGTGTACAAATTGTCCAAATTTGGCACCCAAAGGGTAAGAAACCCATTATCTTAGAAAACAATATTTGCTGCTTTGTATATTGTAAATTGTAAAAAGAAAAAAGATATATGGGTGACTTGAAGAAAGTTCAGAGTAGATTTGTTCGTACTCAAGTCTGTGTAGCTGTTTAAACTCTAAAGTATAACGGGCAGACCATAATAATTTGGTTCAGCATAGATTTTCTCGTAGTCAAGCATTTTCAGTATTACATCATATTAAAGCATAATTAGAGAAAAATAGAACATGCCATTACAGGTTTTACTATTTATCCGCTTCTTATCTCAGTAAGGATATTAGAATTTGGTTAAATATTTATTGGAACGAAGTAGGAGCTTTACGTTGCTTACTGTTGTTGCTCTAGGCTTTGTGTTTTGGTAGCAAAAAGCTCTTTCTCAGTGAATATGACGTTGTAGATGGCATTGCATCTAAATAAGTATTATTGTCTTTTTGGTGCAATATCATGTCTTAACTTTCAATATTTATACTTCTGTTTTTGGCTGTTTTGTGATTGTTTTATGTATTAATATATGGAAATATATAATTTTTTTATTTGTTCTATAGCAAGACTTGAAACTTGTAATTCTGAAGATTCTTTTCTTCCTATCCTTGTGAATCTCAGATAGCTTGACCATTATGGTTTCTTTTGTCGAGTTTTTATAATTGCAGATATGATGGTGATGAAGATGGTCTATGGCTACATTGTATTCGCTACACGGGGCCTGGATGGACGTACGAGTGTCCATATCCTGATTGGGCTAAACTTATCTAGGCAATTTGATATATTTTTCATCGTAAATTTCAAACAAATATGCAACGACTTTTTTTGATTTTTCATCTGAGTTGTGCTGGTTACTGAAAAACTGTTTAATCTTTTGCTAGTATTCAGGGACACTGGATTGGAATGATCAATTATTGTTACTACTGATTTTTTCGCGTTGGAAAATCAGTAGATTATTCTATTTTAAAATGATTAAAGGTTTTTATAGTCTATATATACTTTTACCTTTTTGGAGGAGACATTTGTAACTTGTTATACCAGAATGCTTTGCATTTACTGACATTCTCTTTGAGAAAATGGATGCAGCAATAGATATAACAATTCTTAGCAAGTTTCTTCAACATTCTAGTCTTGGGAGTTATTTTACAGTAGTTTTTAATGGGATTACATCTATAGTTTTCTTTGTAGTTTAAATTACTTTTTTATTTCCTCTATTATGGTTAATGTGTGATTACAGTATTTCAATATTTAGTCTTTTTTGAATCGCCTGAATTTAATTATTACAATAATGTCTTGTTAGTTTCTTTTTATTTTAAACCCTCGGCTCTTTGCCTTTTTCCCATAAAAAAACTCACTATCTAGAGAAAACTGCGATAAGAAATTCTTTGAAAGATTCGAGTTATATATTTGAAGGATTTTAGAGGATGTGGCCAGGGTTTTAAAGCAGAAACATGTGATTTAGTTTCTGTTAAAATAATTTTTGTTTGATTAATTGGTGACATTGGTGTTCTAATTAAAATTTTATTCAAACTGTTTTTTATTGTTTTGCATGTATTAATAATTTTAATGTGTCTAAAAATTAAATTGGTGAAACTTTTTGATGCAGGTTGAGATGTTTAAAATTAATGGTTGAATTACTATGATAACATGAACGACAGACAATGGGTGAAATATCCGTTGTCTATGAATGATACAAACATTCTTGGATCATTTCTGTAGTCATTTGGATAATTTTACCTTAATGTGTCATGATATTTTTATCTCGTTTGTTGATGATATATGATTTGTATCTAAGTTAAAGTTTTCAGAATATGTGAAGTTATTACTTTTGTTATTGAAAAAGATAAGGGCTACCATTACGTTCTTAAAAGAAAATTTCATATAGTTGGGGCTTCTGTTCAAAATGGTTCCACCTTTGGAAAAAATTTATTTTGGTCCCATATGTGATTAAATTTTGTTCAAAATGGTCCCTATGGCAGACGGCGTTAAATTTCTAATGGTGCAGATGTTGGCGTGACAAATTATTATCCTATGCCCAATTTAAATGACGTGGCTGTGTGGACAATATTTAAGGGTAATTAAAAAAACCCCTAATTAAAAACAAATTAAGAAATTAGGGTAATTGAAAAACCTCAACCCTAATTATTCGTCAATTGTCGCGATTGGCGTGACAAACTTTCCATCACTGGAAAAATTGAGAATGTGTTGTATAACCCATCATTGAAACAATCTCAGATTACAAAAATACAACCATTAATGGTGTTTCAAACAGTCATACTGATTTTGTAATTAGCAACTATATGTAAAGTGAGCTTCGACCTCATTGTGCAACACAGATTGACCTCCCACCACCTAAGACAATCATATCACACTTTCAAAATACAAAGGAGCATTCGAAGAACAAATGTTTGATGTTTTTCACCCTGGTAACACAACCTTTCCATCTTATTGAATGATGTTTCGCTTCCAAAATTTTGAAGGGATAGGATTATGTCCAGCAATGGTTTTCAGACAAAAGCTTAGACCTTTGGAGGAGTACGCTGTTTCCATAAAAATTTTAAACTAATTGAAAAACCCCAACCCTAATTGTTCGCCCCCTGTCTTCCATAACCAAAAACCCCACAACAAAAAAATGATATTTAACACACAATACAATGCACTACAAGAGCAAATAAACAACTTTTTATACTACTCAAAATCAGAGTAACCTTAGAACATCAATGCACTACCCTAACAGAACATCAAATTAAACCCTAACCCCCAAAAACAAACATAAACAACAGAATTGCCTTAGAATGTGAACCCTTACCTCACCCTCGTGCAATGTTGAACTACCACCTTCAAGCAATCACCACTGACGTGATCTCCAATGGCAACAAATGAACAGCAGAGCCTTCTCTCCAATTGCGACAATTGACGAACAATTAGGGTTGAGGTTTTTCAATTACCTTAATTTCCTAATTTGTTTTTAATTAGGGGTTTTTTAATTACCCTTAAATATTGTCAAACAACCACGTCATTTAAATTGGGCATAGATGGATAATAGTTTGCCACGCCAGCATCTGCACCATTAAAAATTTGACACCGTCAGCCATAGGGACCATTTTGAACAAAATTTAATCAAATATGGGACCGAAGTGAATTTTTTTCCAAAAGTGGGACCATTTTGAACAAAAGCCCCAAAAGGTGGGACCAAAAGATGTATTAAACCATAATTTTTTGTTGATGCTTCATTTGTTTATTCTTCATTAGTGAGTTTATCTTCATATGGGTAGTAATGTGGTCATGTTCTAACAATAGTCCTCAAGCTTTGTTAGGATTCAAGTTACTAGAAAAGGAAAGAAAAGAGAAAAAGTGTAGAAAGTGATATTATTTAAAGGGTTTAGTTTCTTTCTTTTAAATTGGAATTTTCTTTCTTTTAAATTTGAATACTTTTTTATCTTTAAATTCTATAAATAAATGGATATAATAATTTTAATTTAAAGATATTAAATTTTTTAAGTTTATTTTAGATTAACATTTGATTAAAACATGTTAAAATAACGCAAACACAAAAGTAACACATTTTCTTCCCTGTCTGTGAAACCATTTCTCTAGCATTCTACATTAACAAATTTCATTTTCCACCTGTTACACCAAGAATATGTCTCAAGTTAGCTACACTTAACTATGTGTCTATTATGTAAAAACTGGTTACTTTATGTGAATTAAAACGATGACTCGTCATAATATGTAAAAAACTAACTGATCTTAAAAATAATCGTTGAAAAAATACAAGTAAATTTTATGAAAAATAAATAAATCACAATTTATGAAAAATTACATATAGTTATTATGCAAGATTAATCTGCCACAAAGACAAACCACACAAATGATATTTGACAATAATACAAACGAAAACAAAAATAACATAAAAAACATGGAGACCCTTAATTAATTGTTTTTTATTAACGAATAAAAAAATTAATAATTTTGGAGAATAAAAATATTCCATCCTTTAATTTATTATATTTGTCATTTGTTGATTTGATGTTGTTCAAACTTGAATTTGGTTGAAGTGAGATGGCAAGAAAGAGTTCAAAGTATTTGCCGTAGGAAATAAAACTTGAATTCATTTCCACATTTGAATTTGTTTTGTCCATTGAGTCAGCATCAAATTTGGTGAGAACGTGATGGGAAAAACGAAGGGTGTGGAGTCTCTAAAAAATCTACAACGAAGAATGAAACAACTCATTATAGCATAAATGGTCGAAACCAAAATGGTTACGAGATATTTTTATTTTGGGTGCCGATATTTTGTATTCTACTCAACTAAACAAATTCTAACTACGCAATGATACTTAAGGGATCCACATTAGTGCGTTGTGTTCAAATCTACAATATCTTACTTGATATGATAGCATGTGCATCTTCAAGATATCTGAAATTAACAACGTTGCATGAGATTTTTTTGAGGATTGAGCTCCTCTAGAGTGAGTAAACAATGATGCATGCGTTCACTTTTAATTAAAGTAGGTTAAATATATAAAAACACCTTTATCTCTATTTTTTTTATCTTAACTTTATAAATGGTTAAAATATGAGCACTTAATTAAGACTACAAAGGTACGTAGCACATGGGTTGATGTTGAATTGGTTCACCAAGAAAGTTATTACTAGGAACACCAATCTCCATCGTTGAAGTGTCGCAAAAGGAGTTGAACAGAAGCTATGAATCTCCTTTCACCGTAACTGTGTACGGCAGAAGACAAAAAAGTAGGAGGAATAGTAAGATATGGTTGAAGTAAAGCATATGATGTAATCTTGGCCCGTCTCAAAGTTTATGCAGGACACATGGTGCGTCAATACTTCTTCAAAATTCAAACAAATCACCAAAATCATATCTATCTAGGACACATTATGATGCAATCATTGGCACCAACTCGAGGTTAACCACAAGAAAACATTAAAAAACGAACAAATATTTCATTTTATTATGTATATATAAACCTATATTTATCTCTTATTTTATTCAATGTGAGACTTTGTTTATAGAACAAATAGAAAGAAATAAAGCATTAGAAGAAGACGTGTTTGATAGATGACTTGAGGAGCTTTAAATTCTTCCAACACAAGTGCTTTGTTACGTCACCCTAATCTTCCTCTTTGCTCTCCTTGTAGATTGTGTGCACACCTAACCGTGTATGTTTGTGTTTTTGTTTGGTGCATGGCATGAAGGTTATCTCCATCAAAACACAATCATAGGAAACTTTTTAAGAATTTGCGTAATGCCTTAGAATGCTTATCTTGAGACGTATGAATCACTATTATTTGCATTATTATTGTTATTTATTCTCTTTGTGGTGGGCCCATCAATTCTTTGGTTTGGCTAGTGCTTCTGCTATTATTAATTTTGCATTTCCGACGCCTAACGTTTCTTTTTGATCGAGTTTATCCCCATTCTAAAGTTCAACATTGTGAGACATTTGGAACAAACTCCTCCATATTTTTTTTCATATCTTGTTCAGAAGGTGACATCTTACTAAAAGCGGACACAGATCAGCAGCACAAACACGTATGATCAATCATTTTTTTTCCAAGGAATTAATTTTGATGGAGAGAGAGAGAGAGACAGAGAAAGGAAGAAAAATTTCTAAATTGTCTTCTATTCTCACCTACTTTCTATTGTAATATGAATACATTTTCTGTTGTTTTCAAGATATTGAACTTGTTCATCATTTAGTGAATTCTTTACAAAGTGAGAATAAATATATTAAAAAGGGTTTGAAGATATAAACCAAACACATTTATTTCGATGATGATCACTATACCTACCCGTACGTGGTGGGTGTATATAAATCGTCTGCTTTTTAGCAGTTTGATATATTTGTAAAAGATCATGTTCATCTAAGAGGATTAATATGTCTAAATCTAAAAAAGGGTTGTACTATAGACTAAAAAGTGCATAAAACAAATCGAAATAAATAAATAAATTATTGCTAAAGTTAATCAGATTATTTAAATTTAACTTCTTACAAAAGTATAATAGAGACATCCTTTGTGTAAATGATGACTTAAATAATATAAACAAAATCAATCAGATTGTGAGCATTTTATCAAACTTGTTTCTTTATAGCTAAATATACTTCGTAAAGACTTTAACTCCTTTCTGGTTCTAATTTCACATTCTTTAGGATGAGGTGTTTAGATAGTCGTCCTCTTCAAGCTAAATGGGGTTATATTTGTATAAGACACTCCAATATTCAAGTCAATGAAGTGTATTAGATGGTAGTAAATACAGTAATTAATAGGTTTAAACCCTCCATTGGTTCTCGTATTTGTTGATGAATTTCAAGTAGGTCATCGTTTTTTTTTTTGTCTCAATTGGGTCCATATACTTGTAAAATTAAGCCAATTAAATCCTCTTAGTTAAGTTTTCACTAACGGTTTTAAAATTTACTTACGTTGTATATATCTTATATTACGTGGAATTTGTTATTTAATTTAATATTAAGTCTTATATAAGTGTTATATGACGTGGTCTTATGTTATATTATTTAATTATATCCTGTCAAGGTCACCATCACCATTGCGTCGTCGATCTCCTTAGGTCCTGATTCCAGCAACCGCTGTCACTGTCGCTCCTCGCTACCGGAGGTAGTCGATCCCTCCTGGTGTTTCTCTCCTCTATTCAGAGAATCTTCGAATCGCATAACAGGTCCATAACTCCTCTTCATGCGTCAGTCTTTAATTGCGATCTGTGAAGGATATCACACCCTCTTCAATTTAATTATTTTCAATTTTCAAGAAACTGCATTCCTTTTTTCAATCTTGTTCTGTTGCTGTAAAATCTCAAATTTATCTATTCAATCTCAATGAAATCTAGATAAAACACAAACACAAAATGAAGAAGTAAACATATAGAATCAATATATGGTATATCACAACTGCAACTGCAATAAGCTGCCAATAATCATGTAACAAAGTTAAAATCAAAGTGGTTCCCGAGTAGGAATTGTTCTCCCTGAATCACAAGAGAAGGTTGTTGCAATAAAAAATGGTGATGCTTTGGCATTCCCTTTTGGTGTAGCGACATGGTGGTATAACAAGGAGGATACCGAGTTGTTAGTTCTATTCCTGGGTGAAACATCAAAAGTCCATAAGACTGGTGAATATTCACTGATTTTTTTTGACTGGTGCCAGTGGAATCCTCACTGGATTTTCAACTGAGTTTGTGGGGAGGGCTTGGGACTTGGAAGAAAAGGATGTGAAAGCCCTTGTTGGGAATCAATCAGGTAAGTGTATTATGAAGGTTGAAGGAAATATCCAGCTTCCTGAGACTCAAAGTGAGTTTTCTCCTTTTCAGGTTGAAGGGAATCAATGAGGTAAGGATGTGAAAGCCCTTGTTCTCTATCATCACTACCCATCATCTTCTTATTCCTCACGATAACTTAACTTCCATCACCTTAGGCCCACCTTCATAATCAACCCAAGCATTCAACTTTTCCCTATTATTGAGAATCAGACCCACATAGGAAGCATTCGCAACAACCAGGGACAAGTGGCTTCCGACATCGATGCCAACGCCGTCACCATTGCCGGAGATGGAGAAGGAGAATTCGGTGGAGAGGGTGGTAGGGGCGTCGACGAAGACGAGGGGCTCGATTTTCTTCCTTGACGAACTTGTCTTGTATCGAATTTGTCGTATCTTGACACTCTCCTATAGTAAAAAAACAAAAGTTAACTCTACTCTCTAGAAGCTACTTCAACACACACCTACTTCTTAACACTCTGTACAAAATATTTACAAATCCCTATAGGAGAAAACTAAAGGGAAAAAACCTAAAACCTTTGAAGCTTGGCAATCACGAGTCACTTCGCTTCTCCTCAACCCTATGATCATTTTCATCTTCTTACAGAATCAACCTCTGATCACGTGCACTTTTATTCCTTTGAATGACTCATCCTTTAATCACAAAATCACGAGCTCACTCTTGAACCCTTCTCTTTGTTTTCTCACGAACCCTAGCATAAGGGTTTTCTTCATTTGGGAACTTCTCCCTTTGCTCGAGCCTTGTCTCAGCCTTAGCTGCCAGCAAAATTCGCGCCATGAAACGCAACGTTTCATTTATCTTTGGAGGTCAAAAAATACACTGTTTTACTATCTTAAGGCATCAACCCTTTTAGTTGACCAACAGAGGAGTTTGACTAGGACATATGTGCAATTAAAGAAAGAGGGAAAATGGTAAATAAACAATTATTAAATGATGAAACTTATTTATACAAAAACTTAAAAAAATTATTTTGGAATTTTCAAAAAAGAGCAAAATACCATTTATTTAAAAACACTAAAAATACACTTAAAAATATATTTTTAAATATAATTTTATTAAACTAAAGAATTAAAGGAAAAATCTAGTATCTAATTCTACAGAATTAGAAACTAAATTAGAATAACAAGGACTTCTAAACACAAAATTACAGAAAAACTGAGAATTATTAATCATATATTCATAAATATTATTTTTCCTTTGTTTTAAAGTGGTTAATATATCATAGATCTCATACTTAGATCTTTAGTTTATTACTAATATATACAATTATATTATAATTATGGGCCGGTTAGATACACTAACCCATAACCCATGCTAAATAAAATATTTTTTTCAAAAATTAACAATCAATGCTGACAAGATGCTTTAATAATCTGTTTTTTTTTTCTTAATTAATAGTAACATTCTCTAGAAGCGATGCCAGATTGAAAAAGTAAAAGTACTAACAAACAATATAAGTTTAGCGTTGATGTTGAAGCCAATTAACATGATCAACACTAATTTGTCTTTTCATCTAGTAAAAATCAAATTATTATTAGGGTTCATATTACCAAATTCTCAAAGGAAGCAAGTATATCAAAATACAATGTCTTGTGTCTAGATTTATCTTATAATATACAATACTGTGAAAATATAAAAACGAAAGAAGGATTTCAAAACTAAAATGAAGGAATTGAGAAAGAAAGAATGAAAAAAAAGGTAAAAGACACGCTTTGTTTCTATATTTGAAAAGGATTTGTCCTATAACATATGTGACCATTTTTCTTGTAGTAGGCTACACATAATATACATGAGTTGAAATTTTGACCGAATATAGTAAGTAAATAAGTAATTAAGTAGTATAGTAAGAATAATTTTAATAATAATAATCATCATAAGCCTCAAATTCAGCGTTTCAATCGTCATGAGGTTAATAATTTCAATAATTGGGCACTAATTTTTTTGTGACACTTTTCCTTTTGATGAATAGAATGTTTAACGACTCCCAATTGGCATGTTACAATCGAAGTGTCGGGTCTTTTTGCCAATGATTGTTTCTTTAGCTTCCGTCACAAAGATTTAAGAGTTTTTTTACTTTTAGGTCAACTTTTTATCGGTCTCCTTCATCATGACATCATAAAACAAGATAAGACCCCTCAATTTCCACTATCTACATCGCTTTGAAGCATAGCCATGATTTGCAAATAAACATAGAACAACGATGATTCTAGCATATGAAAATAAATAAAACGTGTGCCAAATAGTCATAGATTTCATAACCCGTAAAATAATTAATTCCCATAACATGAACATAGATTACGCGTACAAGGAAAGAGAGAATTTAACGAGTTTGACTGAGGTACACACCGAAAGAAGACAACACACTACTATACTACACATTTTACTACAGTGAGAATGATGGAAGAAGAGGCCAAAGAGACTTTCATGCTTGCTAACATAATTCACCACCTAATAAAAGAAGAACCCTAAAAACCAAACTACACATACTGTTGTTCTTGCGTTCAGATGAGACCCCACTTGGAAAACTAAAATGGTTTTAGTTTTAGGTTAATATTTTGGAACCTCATTTTCTTTTCGTTCTCTTTGGACTTGTTCATTGCTTGGTTCATCACACGTTGCTAGCTGTCTCCGTCACAGCACCACTTTTTGTGACATGATTCGGCTCTGAGGGTGTCATTGTTCCCAACTTCACCACGTCAACAATATGGCCATTTAGTTCCTGTAACTTGGTTGGCTCCTCCAATGTCTTTGGCTTTGCGTTTCTATATACCAAATACAGCACCATCTGAATTATCCCAAACACAAATCCAAGCGTATTTGGCAGCTGCATCATTCAAATGCAAATGTTAGATCCTTCTGTTTAATGAAACTAGTTCTTTTAGGTACGTCAAATCATATTTCTTAAGGAATAAAATTAATATTCCCTTGCATTTAAACATTTAAACCTTTTGTCATTAAATAATAATATAATACGGACCCATGTTTCCGTTTGGCTATTTTTTATTTTCATGTGATGAACTCAACTCTAATGGAGTGAGCATACGTTTAATTAATTGCTCTAGTTAAATTGGCTTTTCACTAAATTATTGAGGCATAACAAAAAGTTAGGAGATCTAAATGACAAAAGTAGTGATAAAGGAAAAGTGTTGTTAAGATAGACAAAGATTTAATGGTCCATATAATATGGTCCAAGGCTAACGTAGCAGTATTGAATTGTACTTACAGCGATGTAGTAGTCCTTGAGAAGAAGGCCATAGAAGAACCACATGACAGCATTTACGGTCAAAAAGAAGGACAAACTAAAAGGCATGAATTCCACGCTCTTGGTTTGGATCACACGTTTCTGCATGTATCAATTATGAGAGTTTGATTTCTCTTTGAAAGCATATATATTACGTAAAGGTGAGAAAAATGTTGAAGATGAAGTAATAGTTGTGAAAGTAAGTGAAATGTGTATTGAAAAGTAAAAGAAGTAATATAGTAATAGACGAAAAGAGAAAAATCTTGGGAAAAGAAGGTCCATTAAAAGTTATCTGCATAGTCATTATCTTTATGATTTAAATAATGGGCTTCTAAATCATTACCAGAATGCAGAGAGGAGCAGCAAACACACTAATGTTGAAAACTAGGCAAATCCATCCGATAACAGAAAGACGTTTGGATCCTGTTGTAAAGTAGAGGGTTGAAAGAAGCATGGCTCCGAACCCAAAAACATTCAACAAGAGAAGAAGCTTGATGGTCGAAAGCTGTAACATTTGACAGAAGGAAAACCAATTTATCATTTATTATTGAGAAGAAGGAGAAGAAGGAATTAATGGGTATGTAAAAGTTATCAGAAGTAATACCCTGGTTTTACTTGGGGCATAAACTAGGAAGATGAGAAGGTAAATTGACTCAATCACACATCCAAAGGAGTTAATGGTAATAAGAAGGAGGCTAGCATCCTTCTTGACGAGTGCGTAATAAATCCAGAGCATTGAGCTGAACAGTGCAACAACGTATGGCAGTGATTGAAATCCTTCTGCAGTTTTCTTCTTGTAGATTTGGTAAAATGTTGGTCTGCAATCGAAGATAATTCATATATAGTTAGAAAAATACTTCAGCGTCCATTATTGTAAAGTAGAAAAAATCACTTACAATGGAGCAAGGAACACCATGAAGGAGATGACGTTGCCTATAACAACAGAACAAAATACAAGAAACACTTATTAGCCAGTGGTGAACAAACAGGAACCAATACAGGTTTCAGTTCATTTCCAGAGTAAAGCAAAATTTGAATTCACACTAATATAATTAAGTATGCATGTCATAGAATAAACATGCGGTGAAATGTGATGAAATAATCTGCATGGCACATGCTGTTCCAATTTTGTTCATATCCTGAGAAAAACTTCAAGAAATAAAGTGAGAGTATTTGTGTACCTAGAAGGCCAAAAACAAAAGCCCAAGTTTCATGGTTAATGGCCATTTTGGTGTGGTGTGTGGTATATCTCTTCTCTATCACTCAGTGAGTGGTGAAGAAAAGGTGTAGATAGGATTGTGTGAAAGTGAGAAGCCTCAGTTGAGGTTATCTCTTTCTCTCTTTCGAATGCACGAGTCGTTAAGGGAAGAATGGGAAGGTATTTATAGAAGGAGCAGAAGTCGCATGCAACATGCAAGTGGCTAATTAAAGAGGAATGTGTGCAGTAAGGTGGTATTGTGTGGTAATATTATTGTAGCTTTAATTTAGTTATGAGTACTTTCCAGTTGTTCCACCACCTAACCACTGTTTACTTTTTAACCCAAATCAAATCGAAAATACCCTATAATCACCCATTTTGGTTTAAGTCTCCACAATGTTGGTGTGGGGTTCAGACACAATCTTTATTCTTTATGACGTATCACCCACCATCTCCCTTTAAGCCTTACAACTCATTACAGTTTATCGGGCAAGCGGGGTGAAACTTGCCACACAAAATTTTAATTTACTTTACCTAAAATCTACCATGCCTTTCTATTTTAATCCCTATCCGTATCTTTTTAGCATATTTCGAAATAACAAATACATTTAGATGTATAAAGTTTTATAGATTATTTTCTTTGGCAAAAAAGTACACCTATATATAAATGGAAACAACAAATAATCCTCCTTCATACGATACGGGTGTTATTCGAATTCTTTTCATGAATAATTTTCATATTAAAAAGGTAGAGATTATATATTTTCAATTCAATATGAGAACGATGTATGCTTGTGTCTTGTCTTCGTTCCTATACCTGTCTAGTATTCATTCTGGTCATCATCCTTATCTCTATTTAAATTACTAAATTTGTCGTCACAGTTTATATATATATATATATATATATATATATATATATATATATATATATATATATATATATAATTTTTTGATTGTTTGATTTATTCTATATTTACGAAATCCAATTATTAAATTTATTACTTTTTTTTTTACATGAGGATGTTTGATTTTCAGTTTGAAATGTTTAATAACATAAATCTTTAAGTAATATAGAAAATAATATCTTCTTTGCTCTATTTGATTCTCAATGTTTGTTTCATTTAAAAAACTTTTGTTTTGCTAAAATATTTTTCATTATATTTCTACAATTCGACTATAGTTTGATATCTAAAATGTTATTTTATATCTCCAAGCTACTTTCCATCTTATCATATATTTAATTATACATACTTCAGGATGTAGGGTCGAGGTCAACAGTTCAACATCCACTAAGTTCTCTCCTAATGGTTCATTCAAATTGTTCAGAGAGTATCTGCACAAGACACTTCAATGTTAAGATTAGGTCAATGTTTGACAGTTCAGTATTAAGGATGTAGTAAATACAAATAACCTATCTCCTTACCTCAAATCTATATTTATAGATTTTGGAGTGGACCTTTAATTAGCAATAACCTAATTATGATCTAATTGTTAATAATCACATTTTATCTTTAAGTTGTTCAACATTAATAGTTAACTGTCTTGACTGTAGACCAATTGGTCCGATTCCTCTTGACCATTCGATAGTGATGGTTCCTTTGTGCGTTTCAATGATAATAGAACGTCTAGTCTATGGTTGACTAGATTGTCATACTGTAATTAAATACATTTACTTTTCTATGTGAAATTTTCTTTAATTATATATCAAATTATTTTTAAAACACATAGTTGATTATGTTTTATATAATTATTTTTATTTAAAACTCATGATCATAATTGTGATATTTTATTATAACAATTCTATGAAAGTATTTCATATATTAAAATATTATAAAATAATGATATTTTTATGAATCTTGTTTATTATCATATGATATAAATTGAAGTATAAAAAATGAAAGATTTAGGCTAAATTTTAATTATTAAAAATTTAGTATTTGTTCGTGTATCCAAAAAAAGAGATTTCACTATAATATAGAGAAAGAAAATAAAGTTATATTTAAATTTTTAAATTTTATTTTTTTATAAGTTTTTAAAAGTAATTTTTTAATTTTATAAACTTTATTTCATTTTAAAATGTACAAAATTGAGGGATTCTTCGTTGTGTATAAGTCTGAAAGCAAGGAAATATATGGATCACCTTACTAAATATTTCCAGCTTTATCTTTTATAGATACTAAATGTTGTCTAATTACAATCTTCCTGCTCTTATCAAATGTGCAAAATATTTAGTACCACATAAATAATTCTACTAGCAAAAAATTTCAGCGGATGATCATTACCAAAGTTGTATATATCCAAACACTTTTTCTATTGGAATCATCCATTGTGAATCTCTAATGATCAGCTCAAGATGTTGCAATCTTGCTTTTAACTTGTGCTATTGATACTTATTTAATATCCTACTACTACCAAATCCAAGACTGTATAACTATAATTACAGAAGTGTAAATGGCATAACAAAAACTCAACCTATCGGTACTTAAAGCTATCCTTTACGCGGTTCTAAAACTACATTACCTTTTCATTCCATCCAAACATCACCTTAGTTAAAGTTGTTTTTTTTTTCTCAATATTACAATTACTTATCTTCTTACTTCATTTATGTTTCATGTTTTTTTATTTTAAAAGCTAAAATAATTCTTGAAAGAACTTGTTTTGGAATTATGAAATATAAAACACCACTCAATTAAACTAGAACTAATTAATAATGTTATCCTATAGTGTATAAATAGTAATGTTTCCATTCACCTGAAATGAAAGATATCAATACTCTATCTTCAACATTATTCACTTATCTCAAATTTCTCCATAAATAATATTTAATTGTGACTAACTATTTTTTATTTCTAAAATTGGTTACTATTGTAGGTTAAGTAAAATAAACGAATTGTCTTAATCCATAAACTTGTGTAAAACAATAAAGCAAAAAGTTGATTCACAACGGATAATGCAAAATGTTTTATAGTGCATTTAATTTTTTTTAAAAACAAATTAAGATAAAAAAAATCATATTTTTCTCTTTGTTCTAAATTTGAAATTTATTATTATTAATGATCATTTATTTGTAAATTAGACTAACTGTTTTATGACATATTCCTTTTAAAATTTTACATGTATAATCAATAACGCATAAAATTATATTATTATTTATTATCATTATCATTATTATTATTATTATTATTATTATTATTGTTAGTATTATTATTATTATTATACTACAAGTAAAAAATGCCTTAATTGTTATAAATTTTATGTTTTAAAACTTTTTGCTTCAATTATTAAATCTAAAACTAGTGTTTTAACGTAGTTCAGAGACTAAATCTATTTTAAAAACATTGGATATGACCAGAAATTATTTGCTGACAATTACTAGAAAAAGTTATATATGTATTTATTTTTTAAACTAATGATAATATTATTAACAATGCATTCGTGGTGTAGTGAAAACCGAGGAATACCATTGCTGTTTTAGTATAAACTTAAATGCCATAACGGTATTGGCAACATTGTCTTGTCTCTTATTTAAGGAATAAAGAAAAGAAAAATATTATTTTAGGTGACAAAAGAAATATTCCATTCTAAAAGATAGAATCTCCAAGAGTGACTCTGCATATACAATTTAACACAGGTTCTGCTGAGTGATGATGCTACAAAACCTTCTTAGGAAAGAATTGATAACAGCTTTCAAAGTAGCATCATCACCTGGAATCTGCTCTTCAATTTGCTTGAAACCGTAGTTTTCAGCTAGTTGTTTTCTGTACTAAGCACTTTCAGCTACTTGTATTGGCATTCTTACAGCACGTATGACAGTAACTTTATAACAAAATGTCTTTAACACCTTAACCTTTTTCGTATAAGCCCATCACTACTTAGGATTAAATATGTCTGTGGCAGAATGAAAAATAATTAATTATTTAAAATGCATCCATTACCGATATCATTCATGTTCAGTCCTACTTCAAGTTATTAAAATATTACAATGTTATTTAAAAAACTACTACATCTTTAGCCATTTATCACCCCATGCTAAATTTCTAAATTTTTTTAATATGACAAAGGATGCTTTAGTGTGAGTCTATTAATTATATTCAATCCATTCAGTGAAAAAAAAAATATCAAGAAAAAGAAATGTGGCATGCATATTTTGGAAATTAATAAAGAACCATTTTCACCGTACATAAACATGTTATCAGCATATTCTCAGTAGAAACTTAATGTAAGACCCCTTACACAGATTTCTAGAAATTTTTGAATTATATATTTTATAGCTTTTATATTGTGTTATTCTGTCATTATTTTTATGTTTCTTTTTCTGCGTTTCTTGGACATGCACATAGCTCGAGCTTTATAGCACGACGGTGCCCTTTTCTTTTCAACAGTCGACGGTGAAGGTAGGGAATCAAATTGAATTCAAGGAATCCAGGTATAAAAAACAGTATATGTTGGTGGATATGTTGGCAAAAAAGTATTCTAATTAATATTGACCTCTCAATATGAGTAATAAAGTTGAGTTTATAAGAATTACTTTTTTCGTTAACTATTACTTTAAGTACAGATCATTAATGGCTTCTGTCAAAAGAAATTGGGTTCCCTGAGGGAGCAAGATATACAGAAAATTTTAAGAATAATCAATGCTTAATAACTTTAAACAACATTACTTCACAAATTTAATAAATTATATGTTTAGAAGAAGAAACAATTCTTGACAAAATTAAACAGTTTGGGTGAAATTTTTTTAGAGGGAACAAAATTATCTCCTATTAATTAATTTTAAGTACATGATCATTTTAATAAAAAAAAAAGTGACATTTTCAGTGAAGTAACAGTAATAAGTATTTCTACAGTTAAAAAAAAAACATTAAACTAGATAGCTTACTTCCATTAAAATAATTATCACTAAAAGTGAAATTTGGTGTGTTGTTACTCTTAAGGGCTAAGTGTATATAGCTATTATGCCTCACTAAACATAGTGTCACAATATTTTATTTATTTAATTTGTTTAGTCAATAATTCAAGTTCACTTTGAACTCTTGTTGGTCGCCTTTCATCCACAGTATTTCATGGCAAATGATTTGCATTGCTCTTAATAATAGGTCGTTATTCCTCAAATTATTTGAGAAACTTTTAAACTGGATTCCTGAACCTTAAATCATGTTTAACTGAGTACCTAGCTAGACTTTTGATAGGACTCTATAAAAGTATAAATACATAGTTTAAAAAAAAGCAAACAGTCCAGAGATGTTATAAAAAAAATTAAATATAGTTCAGTTCTAATATTTGAAATATGTCAAATGAATTCCTTATTTAAATAACATTAATAATAAAAAGTAATAAATTATAAATTTAAAATTTCATGTTATTCTTAATCCATTATGATGGGTTGACAAATAAACTTGTTCATGTGAGACACTGAAATTGTTTCCATTTTAATGGTTAATTTTGCATGGACCAGGTACTTATTATAACTTTTCTTTTTCAATTGTTTGGTTTATTTTCGTCTCCACAAAATTCACTCATATTTTGAAGATATTTACACGTTATTTTCATTGTGTTATTGAATAAAATTGATTTTAGGTTAAAATAACTGAAAAACACTAGAAAATGGAGTTGAATAGTATTATTAGAAAACTTTTTAGAACCGATATAATATCATCTTCATCGAAGATGAGACATTTTATATAGATTATTAAAAGCTCGAATTTGAAATTGATTTAATCAATAAATTCTTTTCAAGTGTTATTAGACAGTTAAGAGATATTCGTTGTAGTGTTTTAATAAAATTTCCTTTTTAATTAAAGTCGTTTCATATAAAAGGTTTCATATTAAAGATAAAATTGTAGTTGCAGGTTTTGTAAGAGAAGCGTTGAGAGAGAATAAAACAGTAAGTGCATAATTATTTTTATACTGGTTCACTCTAATTGAGCTATGTCCAGTCTTCTTTAACCTTAGAGGGTTCCACTATCAACAAAACTAAAATTGAGTATTCTCGTCACTCTTGGTATCCTTAGACGCTCCTGGTATCCATCTGATACACCGTCTAGTTGAGTTTCACCCACTCCTGGTTGCGTATTAATCTTCACCACTCTTGGTGTCAACCTAATACACCGTTTAGTTGAGTTTCACCCACTCTTGGTTTCCACTAGATAATCATGGTATCAACCTACACTGCCTAGTAATCCTTAACTCACTTAGTTAATAAAAAAGTGTGTGAATTCTCTCCAAGATATGCAATCAATCTGATTGATTACAAGTCAATAGACGATTACTCTCGCAAAGAGGATATAATTCAATACAATTCAATCTACAGACTCGATAAGTTTTTTTCTCTCTTTTCTTTCTATTTACAAATAGTAAGATTATATTACAATGAAGCTTGAGAATATTTCTAGACATGAGCTTTTTCTTTTTTCATATATTCTCTTTTGAGTTATTGTGCTCTTTTGTGCTTTTCTCTCGACGATATTAGCTTATGCTTTTTTTTCTCTTTGTATGTTCTTCTCTTTGTCTCTTGATTCTTTATTCGAATCATCTTCTATTAAAAAGCTTCTCAGAAGATATTCGTTAGATTGAGCTTTTGCCTTGAATCTTATGTCTTCTTAGTTTTGTCATATGAAGCAGTCAACTTGTTAAGCAGACTTGCTTTTTTAGTACTTTGACGAAAGCAGGTTGTACTATTTATCTGGCACAACAGAACATTCCGTGAATATCTTCTTTTTTTCTAACATCCACTTCTGATATGTACCGGATGAAGCATGTGGATACGTGTAGTTGATTATCTACACAAAGTAGAGTAGATATGCATGCAACAATATGCCTTTTCTCCTATAAGTTTTATTGTTTTCTAACATTGAACATTTAATGACATTTAATACTGTTTCAGAATAGCAAAGTTCTTTTTAGATTTTCTACTGTTTGGCTAGAATTTTATCATTTATGCTTTTTACTAAGACACCAAACATGATTGAAGACTTCATCGTTGGATGAAGTGGATGGTTTAGCTCATGGTATCATCTAGTTTATTCTAATATTAATTGAGAGTTGTCTTCTACAAGTTTTTGGAATATTAATTGAGACTTTCAAAGGTCTTACCAAAAATATTGTCTCGACACTTTTACATTCTTATCTATTTTAGAGTTTTGACTAATTACCATTTTGTACAATAAAGCTTCTACATTTAGCAAGACTCTCATTGACACTTTAACTTTGGGGATCGTTTAGTGTCGTGTGTAGTTTATGCCTAATTATTTTTCTAACACTTTCCTAAGTTACTAGGTTTTCACAGTATTTAACTTGTCACCTATGTTTCAGCTATTCTGATTTTCTAATTATAACATATTCATATTTCCATTTTCGTTTAATGTTGTTTTATTAAACTTCAAAACATATAAGGGTGTTTAGACATTTTGTCGTAATATAGGGCACATGTTTGATTGTTTTTACCTTTCTGTCTTTTTTCACATGGAAAATTTGACTCTCAATGTTAAGTTTTCAATTGTGAAAACCCTTAATTAACTAACATAAACTTATGTTATTTATTATCATTGATAGTTATTTTTTTTCTAAAAGATCAAAGATGTATGTCTAAATTTGAATTATGATTAGTTTAATTTTTTTTCTCTATGTGATTTCATTCAAGTTATGTATTATAACCTTTATTATTATAAAACAATTATCTCATTAAAATTTAGAGAAAAGAAATAAAAAGATATTTGTAACATTTTTAAACTTAATTATTTGTTTTCTTTTTATCATGTTTTATTTTATTTGTCCTTCTTTCTTCTTTTACCTGTTATATACGTAGATAAGGATGATGATGCGTTTTTACCTCAAAAATAAGGATTGTTGGAAGTCCTACATCGATTAGAGATAATGACAATTCAGAGTATATAAGTGGATACAAACCTTATCATACAAGCTGATTTTGCGGATTGAGTTAGACTTAAAGTCTACTTTTTAAAATGGTATTAGACCTATGGTTAGAGCCTATCCTGTGCAAACCTCACATTCCAAATCAGTTTTGTGAGATTAAATTAAACTTAAAGTCCACTTCTTAATATGGATTAGATAATAAAATTTGTATTTGCATCCCCGTCATCCCATTTCTATTTCTACTACTACGCTATTGCAAAGACTTTCAATAGTACAAAATAGACATATTAGAACATGATATTAAATCGGTCTTAGCGAAATTGATGTAATCCAAAATGCAGTGGCAATTTTATAAATACTTGAAAATATATTAGATATGTTGAAAGAGAAACCGATTTAATATGTCAGTTTTAAAAGAAGAAAAGAATTGGTTGGCAAATTACATCGGTTATTATGTAGTACTGATATAATATGTGCCCTTTTCAAAATCCATCGCCATACCCTTTTCATTTTTCTCTTTTTTTCTTCTTCCCTGTCGTGCACACTCTAGAAGCTATAACTACCGTTTTCGTCCTTCTTCTACCATCGTTGAAGCTCCACTTAGCCTACATTGTTGAAGCTTCCATTTTCCTTTCCTTTCGCAACCAATATAGTGCACGAAAACCCCTCCATTGGACTGTGGCTGCACTGCACCACTCTAGGTTGAGCCACACATCACTCCATCCCATGACAAACTTTTGTTTAAGCTCCTCTACGCACTAGTCCCCAAGTTGCATTAATAAATGTATTAGATCTACCTTCACTCTTTTTCACAACCACAACAAAAAACCATTTGATATATTACGCTTTCGATCTATGAGTTTTTTTTTTGTTTTTGTATTTCTATTTCATTAGATATTAAGAGTCTTCTTCCTAACCACACCATTATTATTATTTTTCACCTCCCAAGCATTAAATCATTACTAACATAAACAAATATTCTTCTTTATCCATTAGTTCCTATTTAGACTTGTAATGTTAAATCGAGTCTTCAAAAATCTTCATACAAATTCCTTCTTTTGAGGAATTCAAAGTGTATTTGGGATCCAAGATCGAAGACGACGATGATGATTTCGAAAAGGACATCAATAATTTTCATCGATGTTTCAAAAATGTTTTATTTTCTTTTTGAGTTTAAGGTATTAGATCGGTTGTTTCAACAGTGATCTAATATCTCTTCAACATATTACATCGATATATATTAGATCAGTTGGAAAACCAATCTAACATATATTTCATACTGAATCTAATATACCTAATTTTGCAGTAATGTTTGTAGTAAAGGTAACATTGAAAAGTCAATTAATTATATATATATATATATATATATATATATATATATATATATTTTTTAATAGTCTAAATATTTTTCACATAGATAAAAATAACAATATATATATATATATATATATATATATATATATATATATAGTTAAATTTATCTAAGAAAATAATCTTACTATCTCGGTGAGTAACCTACTACAAATGTAAATATTGATTTAATTTATTTGACAACCAATTAAAAGCAAAAAACTTAAAAGACAATAGTGTTATGCTGAAAATCCTACCTTGATTAGAGATATAATCGAATCGTAACATGCAAATTACATCTTACCTTATAGTCTTATGAGTTAAATTAGACAGAAATTATTTTAGTATAAAAGTGTATCTTAATTAATTTATTGAGACAATTATGTCAGCCAATATCTAATATTACCTTTGATATGTTTATTGAGTAGAGATATGACAAACTACTATATCAATCGATTTATATATTTTTGAAAGTAAAATTGAGGCATATTGAAGATAAAAGAAACGCCTTCCAATTAGCTTGATGAATAAGAAATGGTCCTGGGGTACCGGGTGCTACCTTTCCCTATACGTATTCACTTTTGTTTAATTTTGGTTGTCTCTCAGAAAAGGTTATTGAATATAAGTCTGGCCTCAACTACCTTGGGAAGCCAAGTTGAGCCGAATAAAACAAATTTACAAAGCTAAATTTGTCAACCTGAACTGTATAATGCACCCCCCAAAATGCATGAAACTCCACATCATATACATATTAAGAGACTCAGCCCACTTTCTCCCCATTCATAATCCTTTTTGCATGATTAAAATGAAGTGATCTTTGAGCTTTGAATCAGTGAATTTCGCAATCGCACTAGATATAGAGTTAGCTAGGTAGATCTAGGGGTAGCTTTTTCGATGCGTAATCGCATTTTGAGCATCGGATCTTAACTAGTTTAGTACAAAGCTGGGACCAAATGAATAATGTGAAATTCACAGCTTCGGCATCTCCATCCACAAAATATGCTAATTTGCTTGAACAAGAAAGCCCTTTCTTGTTGACCGAGGTGAGCAGTCACAAATGGCCGTACTCATACTTCAATACTCAAATAAAACTATTATTTCTTAGAGTTTTTAGTTTAAACCTTTCACACGTAAACCTAAAAATAATCGTATTGACTTACTGAATATCTATAGCATAAAATTTTATAGGATCGAACATATAACAACGTTTCGACTTTATGTTAAATATTTTTAAGGCTTGTTCCGATTGAAACGGGACGAGGATAACCACCTGAATATTTCCTGTCTCTGTCGAACGTTCTCTTTGTTCTAGATAGTCGATCGGTATAGGGGAATGACCTGCAAAATACACTCCGATGCTGAAGTCAGAATTTTTCTCCGTAGGCCTTTAGCAATTCAATTCAATAGAGTCAAAGTCAGTTTACCTCGACATTAGATCCCTATTTATAGAGTTTATAAGTATCTGACAAATTAATTTATCTCTTAATGATTATTAATGCGAACCTTAACTGCTTGAGAGTAGTTGTTATGACATTAATTATACCTTAACTCTGCTTATCGGTTGTCGGGACCAAACAGACATAAGATGCCTTCTTGCACGTCAACCGTTCGATCCTCTCCTTCTAGGTTGATACCATTCCGATCGGTTAGCTTTTAGCCCACAGTAACACATATAAAGATTGTACTCATCGTATAATAGTGTGTGGAGAAGAAATTGCCCTTCCTAGATGCATGAATAGAGGGGTTACGTAGGATATATGATATTTGGGTATGTTGTTTTTTATAGGTTGCTAGCAATTTTCGGAAAATAGAGAGGGAAGTGTGTAGAAAAGGTTTGGGGTGGTAAGGCATAGGCGTGCGAGCCACTTCACCACATTTTGGAGTTTGTTTGATTTAGTGTTGTGTACGTGGTTCTAGCGTGGATTCTCAACCATGTATATTCATGTATCCGTCACCAAAGAAGTGGGCAATTTTATTGAAGAAACGACCACCAATCAATCATCCAATTCATCATCTCTATATCGAAATCTAACACTATATATTGAAATACCAACTTCATATGGTTAGCTAACTCGTTACTATAAAAAGAAACAGCGATTGTAAAGAAAATAAAACCTCAAACACTTGTGAGATAAATAAAATTCAATTAATTAAGAATAGTTGTCAAGGTTTACTTGTAAGAATCCGATAACACGTCGGGTCATTTCTGAAAAGGACGTTAGCCGCACCACTTGAAAAGCATTTACACTTAATGTCTATATTATACATGGATGCAATAAAAGAAATATAGCTATAGAAAAGGACGTTCTAAAATGTTAGAAAAAGAAAGGAAATAAAGTTATGTAAACTTATGAAACTTTTTCGTTTCAAATATGTGGTGTTAAAGCCATTTCCGATCTTTGCATATCCTTATAGTTCAATAGACTATGGGTAGGGAAGTTGTGTAATGTTATCACTCAAGTCTGATCCGACATTCTAGTCGGCCTTTACTTGATTGGTATCCTATTTATTTAACATTAATACATTTTAAGAGCGAATCCTGATATTTTTGTTAAAACATTTTAGCTGGTTAGATTAAGGAATGCGCAATGAACGAAAAAAGCTATTGAGTGAACTTAAACATAAAGAAAATCTGATTCTAAAACTAAAGGCTAGGATTAGCTACTTACAACAAAGAGACACCAATTCTTAGTATTTTCACTCAAGTATATTAGATGGAGAAGTAAGAATGAATTAAATGGTAGGAAATAAATGAGTGTTGGTGTGAGGATCCAAATTTAATTAAAGGTCAGGTCAAAAAGTTATTTGAAGAGTGGTTCATTGTTGTACCCAATGCTAAGATAAAGTTGGATAATATTGAATTTTAAACCCTAACACAAGAACAAAATATGAGGCTGACTGGGAATATCAACGAGCTAGAAATCAAGGAAGCTAATGTGGAAGCAGTGTCCTGAGCCTGATGGGTTTAATTTCCTATTTATCAAAAATAATCGACATGATGTTCTATAAGCTATTTAGTAGAAATTCCAAGTGGGTTGCATCACTCATAATCTTAGTACAAAAAATAAATACCCCAATACACTTAGATGACCTCAGGCCTATATATCTGGTGGGTGTGTATAAGGTTATCTTTAAAGTCTTGGCAAATAGAATGAAGAGACGGTTGTCAAAGTTAATAGACAAATCACAATCAACATTCATAAAGGGAAGAGTTGCTAGATAGCATCCTTGTACCAAATACCAAATGAAGTAGTGGATGAGATGCAATGAAAAAAGCAGAGTGGGTTAATAATAAAGGCAAACTATGAGAAATGATATGACTCTATTCATGGGATTTTTTTTGTATTACATGATTAGTAGATTAGTAAATGTATTAAATGAATATAAGCTTGTTTAGAATCATCCATAATATTTGTGTTGGTGAATGGGAGTCTGACTCAACAGTTTTGTTGAGATTGTTAATAAGGGAAGCACTGGTTTAGTTAAACCTTAATCTCATAGTATTTTTGGTTTTTGATAATGGCAACACATTATTAATAACAAATGTATTGATATGTGTTACATGTTCAAAACTTTATTGTGTACGAATTCTTGAAGAACATGTTTGTGTTAATTCTGTATATGTGTGCATATTTACTGCTCTTTAGATGAAATATCATCTGTGATTACATTACATATGTGTTTAGAAAAGAAAACCACATGCACTTCATTGAACTTATATTGTGTGGCAAAACTGCAAGTTTTAAGTCGACTTCATTATGAAGTAAGTCAATTAAAACTTGTGACTTTGCACATATTTTCAAAAACAGTGTTGTGAATAATTTTGCAAAGAAAAGATTTTCAAAACTACATTGAAGTGACATAGCTGATTGTATGCTCAGGCAACTCGACTTAGTTAGTTATGTTTTGAATTTCTATTGATGCTTGTGAACTATAACGACTATATTTTGTCTCTTTGGCCAAGCATTAATTACTAGTCAACTGAATTAAATATGTAATCAATTTGGTTGGTCTGACTGCTACTAATTGGTTTTAACTATCTAACTGAAGTCGACTGTATTAGTAGTGAAGTCGACTACAAGAGCATTTGTTTATCAGAAAACTATAAATAGACGTGATTTTGTTTTACATAGAGACTTTGGTTGTTCTAACACTTTCATTCTATTGTTTCAGATTTCGATCTCTGTGAAAAGCTCCAAGAACTTATCAAGAAGACCATGAAGATATTTCTGGCATAGTTTCTTGACGAGCAAGGTTGTGCTGAAAGAAAAGCTTGATCATAGTGCACATTGAGGTGTACTGGAAACGTGACCATCTTCTTCTCTCAATCTTGTGAAGATTGTGGCTGCCCTGTTGTGATTACAAGAAAAGGATGTGCTACATTTTTGGGAAACTTTGAGGATTGTTCAAAGTTGACAAAGATTGTAGGAGAGGGGATATCTTGCAGTTGTTCTTTGGGTGTTGTATGCCTATATTTTGGTTAGAGGGTTAGAGAGGTGTTTTATATTTTGACATGGAGGTCTTTATAGAAATCTTGTTGTAAAAACCTTGACCATTATAGTGCATTCGCTTCCGGTTACAGGAAGGACACTAGATGTAGGCAGTTTGGCCGAACCAGTATAAAAACTGTGTTTGAATTTTCTATCCTTGATCTCTTTACTTTTAAGTCGACTTTATTTTCAGTATAGTCAACTATTTTTCGTTGCACTGATTTATCTTTTTCATACGAGATTCAAGAAACTTTTGAAAGGTTTATACTTTGTGAAAAAGATTTTGAAAAGACTCTGATTTTTTATTTTCACCAATTCACCCCCCTCCCCTTCTTGGTGTTGAAAATAAGCCATTCTTTTTCCAACAATTGACACCAGAGTTGATTTTCATAAGATATTTGAAAAACTAGTCGACTATATTTTTCTTTGAATCAACTATATTCCTGGAAATGACTTCTAGTTTTCAAACCTTTGGTGAAGGTGCATCTACAAACAGACCACCACTGTTTGCAGGTGAAAACTATCATTTTCGGAAAATTCAAATGCAAATTTTTCTTAAATTCGTAGATAGAGGTATTTGGGATGCAACAGTAAATGGTCCTTTTAAGCGAACTCATGTTATCAATGGAAAAATTGTTTTGAAAAATTTTTCTGAGTGGTCTAAAGATGAAAATCGTAAAACACAGTATAATGTAAAAACACGAAATATTATTGCCTCTGCACTATCTGTTGATGAATTTTTCAGGATATCTCAATGCAAAACTGTTAAGGAAATATGGGATGTCTTGGAAGTTACACATGAAGGCACTGATGAGGTCAAGACAGCCAGAAAGAATTCTTTGATACAAGAGTACAAACTTTTCCGAATGAGGACTGGTGAAACAATATATGAGGTTCAGAAAAGGTTCACTCACAGTGTAAACCATTTAATGGCTCTTGGAAAAGTTTTTGACAAAGAGGAGATCAATATCAAGATTCTGAAAAGCCTGAACAGAAGCTGGCAACCCAAAGTCACTACAATATCTTAATCCAAGGATCTTACGAGCATGAACATGACTACCTTATTCGGGAAGCTAAGAGAACACGAGCTTGAACTTGGAAGATTGAAAGATAAGGAAGAGATTGAAGACAAAAAGTCCATAACATTGAAAGCTACCAGCAAGAAAGCCTCAAAGATTGCACAATCAGAGGATGATTCAGATGTTGAATTGGACAACAATGAACTGATGCCTATGGTGGTGAGGAAATTCAATCGATTTATGAAGAATAATAGTCAATTTGCTAACCATGCAAGAAATACCAAAGCCAAGAAAGCTTCAGGATGAAATGCAATTCAACGTTATGAATGTGGCAAAGAAGGACACATCAAGCCGGATTGTCCAGATCTGAAGTTGAAACAGATTGCTAACAAGAGGTTTCCTTAGGACAAGAACAGAAAGCAAAATAATGCTTACATTGCCTGGGAGAACAGTGATTCATAATCCTCAAATGCTGAAGATCTTGATCGAGAGGAGGAATCAAACATATGCTTTATGGTTGGAACATCACTAACAGATTATGAGAGTGATACAGAGTTTGAGAAAGAACCTATTGAGGTAAAATATGACCTGCTACTGGATGCTTTTCAAGAGATACATGTTGAAGCAATTCGACTGCAGTATAAGGTTAATCGACTAAACTCTGAGAGAAAGGATTATGATTATAGAATTAATAATCTTGTCAATGATAATGATAAATTACAAAACGAATTAGATGTTGCCTTATTATATGCTAAAACTGTTATACTGAGACTATGACTGTTGAAAAGAAATGTAAAAAATGTTTTACTCATGTTGAACAAATAAATTACTTGACTAGCATGCTAGCTAAGTTCACACAGGGTAGAGATAATTTGAATGCTGTTTTAAAGTCTTCAGGAAGACCAGATTATAGGCAAGAATTGGATATAAAGCTCAATCTAATAGAACCAATGTAAAGAAATTGACTGATTTAAGTAAATCTGTTAAGCATGCTTGTTTTTAATGCAATAACATTGGTCATACAGTTAGACATTGTTTTTACAGAAAGGTTGGTGTTCCTAAAGGCTTATACAGATGGATTCCTAAGGAACATCTAGCTGCAACTAACAATCAAGGACCCAAATTCAAATGGGTGCCTGCATAAAAAGATTTGAATTGTTTTGCAGGATAAGAGCAGATGTTGTAACATGCAGTGAGAGCTCAAGGATGAACTAACATGATTACATTAAGTTTCTTGAGTGTCTACAACTGGTAACAAATATCATCTTACTGCATTATGCATAAAAATTGTTTGGTTGATGATGTTTGATTTTGTGTATAACTGATTGATTGTTTTTTTGTCTGTATTGATGTGGAAATCATTTTTACGACTTTTACTCGACTGAATTATGAGCACAATTGATTATATGCCTCTGTATGTATGATTCTATTTTTGAAAACTCTGTCATACAAGTAGTCAACTTAAGATTTAATGCAATCGACGTCGTTTTCACTGTGCTATTCGATCTTTAAATTTCATTTGAATCTATTTAGCGCTAGATTTTTGGTACGAAATTATTCCACCAAAATCAAGTTACAATTAGTTTTAAACCTAAACACGCTAGAATCATACACTAAGCATTCTTAGTGAACTCTAAATTATCATGCTCTCTCTGTCTCACTCTGAGTTAAACATTCTTCATTCTTGAGAGATGGCCTCTAGTTTAGCGCGACGAAAGAGAGTTAAATCGATTGGTCAAAAGAATGTGAGGCGTGTTTCTGATTTACATGGTTAGATTAATGATGACGAAATGCAGTTAAAGTACCTAGATTGTTGGAAAATGAATTGCTTGGTGACTCACAAGTTTCTGAAACTGAGATTCTTTAGAGACGAAGGGTTCGAGTTGCAAGGGTGGTTAAAGTGTTAAGGATTGAAAAAATTTGTGGAAATGGCAAGTCCCTGGAATCCTAACTTGGTAAGAGTATTTTACTACAACTTAAAAATTAAAAATGATACTTTATGTTCAAAAGTAAAAGGTGTCGACATTAAACTGACAAATGAGGTATGGATTGAGTTAGCTGGACTCAAATTAGAAGGTGAAAGATGCCATCTGGGCATGGAAGGTTTTCACAAGTTCTCGGTTTTTTAGGATACACTAAGAAATCCTGATAATTGACAGGACTACTCTAGTTATAAGACTGAAGGTATGAAAATGGATGACAGACTTGCAATTTTTGTTATTTCTTAGATCTTAATGCCAAGGGGAGGTAACCATGCTCAAGCCCACCATAAAGGATTTGTATCTGCTGAAAGCATGAAAGGAGAACATACAGGTGGACTGGCCTGCAGCAATATCTGACAATATGTTGAAGGTTACAAGGTTGGAGTCTGCCAAGTTACCCTACTGCGTCTTCATTTCAAATATTTTGGTACATTATGGTGTGGAGTGCATTGGAGAGTCAAGTGAGTCCTATAACAGAACTAGCTGTTGAGATTGTTGACAACACAATATCTATATCACTCTTGTTTTTTATGATGACAACACATTTTTAATAACACATGTACTACAATGTGTTACATGTTCCAATTTTTAATATTGATTGTTATCTTGATGAACATGTTTGTATGAAATTTGATATATGAATGTATATTCGCTATTCTGATATATGTGACATTTGTTGTGGTTGCATTACATAACCACATGCACTTTTATGAACTTAAATTGTGTGGCATAACTTCAAGTTGTAAGTCGACTTCATTATGGGGGAAGTGGAATTAAGCTGGTGACTATGCACAGATTTTCAAATACAGTGCTATGTGAGATTTTGCATTGAAAAAAATTTCAAAATGAACTATTGTGTCGAAGTCGACTGTGTGCGCCACGCATTCAACTGTATTAGTTGTTTGATTTGGAATCCTGTTGTGCTCATGAACAGTAACGACTATATTTTTAAAATTTAGTTGAACATTGAATGAAAGTCAACTGTAATGAATGTGAAATTAATTTGTTTGACTGAACTGCTACTAATTGGACTTATCTATAATAACTGTTAGGGACAGTTGACTATATTAGTAGCTTATTCGACTACAGGAGCGTCTGTTTTATAGAAATCTATAAATAGACGAGACCTGAGTTGTTTCAACGAACTTTTGGAAATCTAACATTTTCCTATTCTGTTTCAGATTGTTTCTCTGTGATTTAAAGCTCCAAGAACTCATCAAGAAGGTGGTTGTGATCTTTCTTTGAAGAGTTTCTGAAGGAGATTGATACTACACTTACTGCTTGATTAGAATCTGCACAATTGAGGTGTTCTCTGGTTGATCAAGAATCATCTTGCATTTCGTGGTGATTGTTGTTGTACCTGTTGTGACTATAGGGCTTCGACTCGTGGAGTCTGGTACACTTTGAGGATTGTTCAAAGTGGGTTGCAAATTGCAGGAGAGGGGATATCTTGCTTCAAGTCTTGTTGTGTGGTTTGCCTATATTTTAGTTAGAGGGTTAGAGAGGTGTTTTATATTTTTGACGTGGAGGTCTCTATAAAAGCCTTGTTGTAAAATCCTTGACCATTATAAAAACCTGGTATTGGAAGGACACTAGATGTAGGCATTGAGGCCGAACCAGTATAAAAACCTGCGTTTGAATTCTCTATCCCTACCCTTTTACATTCAGTCGACTTTACATTTCACGTAGTCAACTTTGATTTTTCGCTGCACTTAAATTTCTATTACTTGCGATTTACTTCCTGGTATTGGAAAGGACACTAGATGTAGGCATTGAGGCCGAACCAGTATAAAAACCTGCGTTTGAATTCTCTATCCCTACCTTTTCACATTCAGTCGACTTTACATTTCATGTAGTCAACTTTGATTTTTCGCTGCACTTAAATTTCTGTTACTTGCGATTCAAGAAAGTTTGTAAAGTTTTATACTTTGTGAAAAAGATTGCGAAAAGACTCTGATTTTGAAAACTCACCAATTCACCCCCCTCTTGGTGTTAAAACGAAGCTAACCTGTTTTCAACCACTAGCCTTATAGACAAATCAGCTCTGCATATGATGCAAATGCGGAAGACACCTGAAGGCTGGGTGCTTAAGAATGAAGCTACGAACAATGATGATGAAACAGAATTAGCTGGTGCTATTTCTTACAGGACAAGGTCAGAATTTGAAAGAATTATGCTAAGGGAACTGAAAACCTTAAGGAAGATGCATGAAGAAACAAGAAATATTGTTTTAGAATTGAAAGAAAAGTTTTTGTCTCAAGAAAGGGATGCTGAAAATGAGAAGGAATCAGAAGAAGAGGAAAGTACTCCTGATGTGTCTTCAAAGATGAGTACAAATGAGAGTGCTAAAGAAGACAATACTGATGATAGCAAGAGTGATATGATCCTTAGTGATTTCGTAAATAAACAGAGAAAGAAAACTAATAATGTACTTTGATACTTTGTTTATTTTAGTATTTTTTTTGTAATGAGTTTATATGCCATCATCTTTTGTTACACTTGGTTGTAATATCTTTTGGAAGTATTAATGAAATCAGTCGTTTCATTTTTAATTCTATCTGCTTTGATTTCATTCTTGAATCTGTTTAAATCGATTTAAAATCGGCTATGTGTTGAATGAAGTTGATTATGCACATATTTATTGTTACATTAATTATTTTGCATATTCAATTCATAACTGTATTACTTTCTTGCATTTAAATGATTCTAAAATGCTTGATCTACGAAAGATCTTGAAAGGTTTTACAGGAAACATTGCTTCTTGACATACTATTGGAATCTCAACTTAGATGGAGAGTAATGCTAATTGACTGAGGATATGGATCAATCGACTATCCGTTAACAAGGGTTATAAATTCCATAATTTGGAATTTGGTTATTCTACTGTTTGATCATATTCTATATTGTTTTTTTCAATATATCTCTACCTTTTGATTGATTGATATATTTGCGAGATTATATTGTGAGATTGTTGATTGATTGTATCTATGCTCAATTGATTTGTTTACAAATCTTTTGATACAATTCTGATACATGCTTTTATATGCTCTGAAATCTGTGATATCAACATTGTGCATCTGGGTTTTGATTATAAAACATACATAATGACAGGGGTAGCATTACATGATAATCTACATACTTCACATGCCTACATTTTAAGGGGAGATTATTTTATTATCATGTGATTATCTGTGATAGGGGGAGCGTTATTGATTGATTAATATGTTTATATTGATGCATCTCTGGCATATCATTTATCAACATATCATTATCATAGAGCATACCTTTTTTGCTAATGCACAAAGGGGGAGAAATATTTTACTGTTTTGATTGCTTATTTGCTTTGATATTGATTGCTTGATACTATTTGATACAGAGTATATATATTGTCTTTGTGACTCTGATATATCTGTTTTGAATTTGAGAAGACTTCATTTGTTCTGCTCTGATATCTTGTTAAAATCAATTTTGTTAAAATCATTCCTGCTTTGATACAGTTTTATTATATGAGCTCTGATATACTTTGATTATATGAATGATTTTATAAGTTGTTGTGTACAAACATGGTTGTTTATTTATCATGGTTGTGCATCATAAAAAAAGGGGGAGATTGCTGATATTGTTGATAAGGGAAGCATTAGTTTAGCTAAACCTGAATCTCATAGTGTTTCTGGTTTTTGATGATGACAATACATTATTAATAACACATGTATTTATATGTGTTACATGTTCAAAACTTTATTGTGTATGAATTCTTGAAGAACATGTTTGTGTTAATTCTGTATATGTGTGCATATTCACTACTCTTTACATGAGATATCATATGTGATTGCATTACATATGTGTTTAGAAAAAAAACCACATGCACTTGGTTGAACTTATATTGTGTGACAAATCTGCAAGTTTTAAGTCGACTTTATTATAAAGTAAGTCGATTAAAACTCGTGACTTTGCACAAATTTTCAAAAACAGTGCTCTGAGTAATTTTGCAAAGAAAAGATTTTCAAAACTGCATTGAAGTGACATAGTCGACTGTATGCGCAGGCAACTTGACTTAGTTAGTTATGTTTTGAATTTTTGTTGATGCTTGTGAACTATAACGACTATATTTTGTCTCTTTGACCAAGCAATAATTACTAGTCAACTGAATTAAATGTGTAATCAATTTGGTTGGTCTGACTGCTAATAACTGGTTTTAACTGTCTTAACTGTCTGACTGACGTCGACTGTATTAGTAGCGAAGTCGACTACAAGAGCGTCTATTTAACAGGAAACTATAAATAGACGTGATTATGTTTTACACAGAGACTTTGGTTATAATAAAAATTTCATTCTATTGTTTTAGATTGTGATCTCTGTGAAAAGCTCCAAGAACTTATCAAGAAGACCGTGGAGATCTTTCTTGGGTAGTTGCTTGACGAGCAAGGCTATGCTGAAAGAAAAACTTGATCATAGTGCACATTAAGGTGTACCGGAAACGTGATCATCAACTTCTCTCAATCTTGTGAAGATTGTGGCTGCCCTGTCGTGATTACAGGAAGAGGATGTGCTACGTTCTGGGAAAGTTTTAGGATTGTTCAAAGTTGACAAAGACTGCAGAAGAGGGGATATTTTGTTGTTGTTCTTTGGGTATTGTATGCCTATATTTTGGTTAGAGGGTTAGAGAGGTCTTTTATATTTTGACGTGGAGGTCTCTATAGAAACCTTGTTGTAAAAACCTTGACCATTATAGTGCATTTGCTTTCGGGTACAGGAAGGACAATGGATGTAGGCAGTTTGGCCGAACAAGTATAAAATATGTGTTTGAATTTTCTATCCCTGATCTCTTTTTTTTTAAGTCGACTTTATTTTTAGTATAGTCAAATATTTTCCGCTACACTGATTTATCTTTTTCACACGAGATTCAAGAAACTTTTGAAAGGTTTATACTTGGTGAAAAAGATTTTGAAAATACTCTGATTTTTTATTTTCACCAATTCACCCCCCTCTTGGTGTTGAAACTAAGCCATTCTTTTTGCAACAAGTTTAATCAAACAATAGGTTTGAGACAAGGGGATCCAATGGTCCCATTCTTATTCTTGATAGTAGTTGAGGGATTTTAGGGCTGGTAGACAAACAACAAGGAAGCATGAAAGCAATTGATTGAAGGTGTGGGAGTGAGAAAGAATGATGTGGTATTAATTCGTTACAATTAGCGGATGGCACATTATTCATATGCCAACCTAAAACCAAAATATATTGATAATAAAAATTGTCTTGAGATGTTTTGAGTTGGTACTTGGATTAAGGGTTAACTACCACAAAAGCAAGATAGGTGCAATAGGGACATACAAGGTGGTAGTGGAGAATCATGTAAGAATACTTAACTATAGTTATATGGACGTCATTTAAGTACCTATGAATGAATATTGGGGAGGGGGGGAGGAAGGGGCGGTGGAATCCAACGAAACCAAAATTTTAGGATGAAGGGGTGGAAAAAGTGAGTAGTAAACTATCTAACTAGAAAGGTAGATTACAAACTATTGTGGAATGTGTTTGCCTCATTAAGTTAGTGATCTTAGCCCTTCCATTATTCTACTTATCCTTTTTCAAAACGTTAAATAATGTGTGTAAAGTTATGGAAAGGGGTAATAGAATCAAAATATGGGATCTTGGAAAAACCTAAATATGGGAAGTAGAGTTAAGGATGATTTATTGTGGTGGAGAGATATATGTAATGTTTGTGGGAAATGTCAACATGGTAATTAGTTCGATAAAAAAAATAATTTGGAAAGTAGGCATTGAAAATAAGATAAAATTTTGGGAAGATAAATGGTTAGATTCAATATCACTTAATGATGGTTTCCTAGATTGTATGTCATATCAAATTATTAGGACAAAACCTTAGGATAATTGGATGGACGGAATGATGGAATCTGGGTTTGGGAATTGAATTAGAGGAGAGCTAGAATGGTATATGAAGTAAATAAGGAGGTAGTACTAAGTAAATGATAACTAACAAAAACTTTGAAAAAGATAAAGAGGATACTTGGTTTTGGAAGGTAGAAGTGGTAGGAGAATTCATAGTAAGTTCTGCATACAACTACTACAAAAAAAATCGATAAGGGAAAGTAATAGTCTATTGCATATGTTTTAGAGTGTGAAGGCCCTAACAACACAATATTTGGCTTGGAGAGTTTTTATTGATAAAATACCACACTAGAGGAAAACGACGTATTACCGGCGGAATATTACCGACGGCTTGGGTCCGTCGGTAATGCGTTGGTGAATTAAATTACCGATGACTCGTGACCTTCGGTAATGTCTTCGATGAATTTGGACCAAAATTAGATATTCCCGCTCTCGAATTCATTTCCCAATAATGCCCATCAACCTAAACTAATGCAAAGAAAACTAATGGATTTCTCCCCCTCACGAGCCAACACCAGCAGCGACCTCTCTCCTTCACTCAAAAACCCATGTCAAAGTAAAGAATTGCACCAATATATGCAAAGGAAAGAGAGAAAAAAAGGAAAGTCAAACTTAATTCCTATTGGCTAACTACCCCATTGGGACCCACAACTACACCTAAAAGAAATTAAAACGTCACAAAAATACCCTTCCCTCTGCCCTCACAAAAGCAGAAGTACTTTTTTCTCTCACCACACATAAAATCGCGGGCCCTACACGCTGACCAGCCCAACCATAAGAAAATATAGCAAAATCTTATTAAGCTTGAAGAGAGGAATCGAACGTGATACCATTTAGTATCAAAATAAACAAAACCAACAAATTGACCATTAGACTAGTGACAAGTTGCTAATACTTTAGCGCTACATTTGCATATAAACACTTCTTTAACCTATTTCAAAATATCAAATAATTATTAATTAAATTTTATACTACTCTTAAATACTTTAAGCAGCCAAATTCATATCATAATTAAACATTTAATACTAGAAAAAGTAAAATAAAAATCAAAGGTAATTTTATTTTATCTGGGTCTTACAATAAAAACCCTAAAAAGTGAAGAGGAAAGCTCTCGCATCCAATTCTGCCTCCAAAGGGTCGAAAAAAGTGTTTTTGCACTTCTACCATTAAAAGATACAAATCCTAGGGCGAGTAAGTCCTTAAATAGATCAAAAATTGGCCTATAAGCCAAACACGCCAGCGCTCAGTGCCCCAACTAAGGGCAACTGGGTGAGCAAGCGCTCTACGGCACATGGAGACTGGCGCTCAGTGCAGCTCAAGGGGGAAGTAGGCGCTGATGCGAGAACATCACCCCTGAGGGCCCTTGAAAGGGGCAAGCAAGCTTCATGCATGACTACTGGCATTGAGGGCCCTAGAAAAGGGCATCCAGGTGTCCTGCAACCTTTTGTAGCCTTCTCTTCTAGTGTTTTTTCTGTCCTTCCTGGGTTCCAAATCCTTGATACTTTAACTTTTTCTTCCAAATCATTCCAATAACCTACAAAATCAAGGGAATTAGTGATAAAAATCATCAAGTATAACCTCGACTCTCTTTATTCACAAAAATAAACTAAAAACAAGAGCTCAAACAAGTTTCTAAGCCAAAAGAGTTGATTTAATATCAAAATTGCATCACAAATAACAATAAATTCAACTGTTATCAGATTCGTCATTTGGTTTAAAGTTTATAAACTTTTGATTACTATACTTTAAACCATGACTTGTTGTTTGTTATATGTTTATTCATCTTATATCTCATTGTGTTTAATCCGCTGTGAATTTGATATGAGATTATGAGTGATTAAACTGATTTGGTTGGTTCAAAATGTATCAAAATTGCTCTGATATGATATTTGAAAAATTTTCTGATATATTGCTTGAACTCATTTGATTGATACATACTCTCATATCTTTGTTATGCATCTGTAATTTGATATTGAAAAGTGTTATGCATAATGATAGGGGGAGTATTGTATGTTATTATATGCTGGTTCACATATTACAAAAGGGGAGAAATTGCTAAATTCATGTGAGTATTATTGACAGGGGGATAATCAAAATAAAAAGTTATATTGATTGATGGATCTCTATTTGATTCATTACCTCTGTTTCAATTACAGTGTACTACATGTCCTTTTTTGCTAATTCCCAAAGGGGGAGAAGTGTTTGATGTAATTGAATTGTTATTGAGATAATTGAAAATGTGTTTTATTGTGGACTATACAACATGGTTTTATTAATCATGGTTGTACATTAGGTGGTAAATCGATTAAAACCCGTATGTTTGCACATATCTTTTTCAAATGTGTTGTGATGTATTTTGGAAAGAAAAGTTTTCAAAAATCTGCTAAGCGCTGAAGCTTAGTCGATTACATGAATTATGTATTCAATTAAGTCTGCTAAGATTTGAAAATTGTTTCATGCTTATCATAACCGTTTCAATGGTCATATTTTTAAATGTGTTGACTCAGCATTTAATGAGAATCGATTACATTAATTGAACATTCAATTATGTGCTTTGACTGTTGTTAATCTGTTACAAGTGTTTAATGTAACCGATTAGATTAATAAAGTAATTGATTAAATTGCGTCTAATTTGAGAAAAACTATATAGTGATGCATTGATTGAATTTCTGTAAGACAATTAAGATTAACGTTTTCATATCTGATTCGTATTCATTTGAGAAGTTTTATAGAGGTGATCAAAGGCTCCAAGAAATAAGAAATTAAAGTGGTTTACTATTCTTGAGAGGAAACTTGACTGGATTGAAGAGACTGATCATTCTGCACAATTGAGGTGCTTGTTGTTTGATCAGGAGAAGAAGATTCGCGAATGTTGTGTTGTTGTTCCCTGTGCGTGTGATAACTGTCTCAAAACCGATATTTTTATACCTGAAATTGATATCAAAACACACCCTTTGTGACTTAGAATGAGCTTAAAATCATGTAAAACACTTTAGCTAGGTTACAAGACAGTCAAAGATGGTTTTAGAAATATTATGCTTGGTTTTACATTGTTTTGGCAGGATTTAATGAGAATTGAATGATGGAAAGTGTAGAAGGAAGAAGTTGGACTCAAGAAGAGATGAAAAAAGTTGCAAAGGAAAAATCGCAACTACCGCTCAGCGCCAATTTCAGCATTGAGCGCCAACCTGAGAGGAGAAGCCACTGTTTGAAGCTGAGCTCTAACGTTGAGGGGAAAATGAAGTATCGCGCCTATCGCTGAGCGGTGCACTTATGGGCCTAGGCCAAAATTCTGTTATTTTTCTGTATTATAAATAGACCCAGAACGACCCTTAGGGTTATCTTTTGGCAGACAGAGACGTCAGAACACTTCCTACACTCCTTGGAGGCAGCTTTTGGATGTGGGAGCTCCAATCTACCAAATCTAGGGTTTATCTTTTAATTCCTTTCATACAATTCATATAGTTTCACCATGAATATGGTGAACTAAACCCTTTGTTGTTGGGGAATGATATAATCCTTTTGAAACTCTCTTATACCGAAATTCTTATTTTATTCATATACTTGTATTATCAATAGTTTGGGTTTTCTTCTCTATACTTTAAAGCTTGCATTGTTTAACTCATTCAATGTCATGATCTTTAATTTTGTTGATACGGAGGCGTATGGGGAAATCTATAATTGAGGAGAATTTTGTTGATTATGAATAGGATGGTTAATTGCTTTAAGCTTCTGTCATTAATGCTTTACTAATTACTAGGGAGACTAGAGATAGTAAACTAGTAATTATGGTAATAGGCTCTTTTCACCGAGAGAAAGTTGCATGAACATTGATAATAAAGTTGAATTTAATAAGAATAGTAAATATAGGAGAGTGGATTAGGATGAAACCATAAACCCCAACAACTCCATTCATTCATATCTTTATATGCCACTTGATCAAGTTTTGCATTTGCATGTTTATTTTAGATTTTACATTCAAAACCCTAAATTCAATTTTTACTCAAGTCATATGAAATCAATTCACATGAACATCTAGGCCTAAGAGTCCTTTGGGAAACAATATCTGGACTTATTGTGTATTTATTACTTGATACGATTTGGTACACTTGCTAGGGTGTTAACAAATTTTTGGTGCCGTTGTCGGGGACTCATTGATTTAACTTTTTTAGTAGTGTGAATTTGATTGAATTTGACTTGATTTTTGTTTTTTTGTTTTTGTTTTATTTTTTTTATAAAGGTGCTTTTTATGGTTTTTTTTCTCGTGTATGCAGGAGGCAATTCACACTAGAAGCAAGAAAAATCAACCTCTTCTTGAAGGACTGAGTGACAGGAGGGGGAAGAAATTCAGAAGACCTTCTAGAGAACTGTTCCCCTCTCCTGAAAGAGTTGTACAATCCTCACCGAAGGTATCTACTCTAAACACAGAAGAGACGGTAGAGGATGCTCCTCCTAGACGAACTCTTGCAGACGCATTAAATGTTGTTGGCCCGCTACACTTTAATAGTATTGCCATGCCAAAGGACAACACAGTAAACATGGTGATGAGTCCCGCGTTAATACACCTGGTGCAGAGCAACCTGTTTCATTGATTGTCGAATGAGAATCCATACGATCATCTCACAATGTTCAACGAGATATGCAACACGGTGAGGGTGAATGGAGTGTCAGATGACAGGATCAAACTCCGCTTGTTTCCTTTTTCACTAGGAGGCAATGCAAAGTTATGGCTGAATTCTTTCCCAGAAGGAAACTTTACTACGTGGGAGACTGTGGCGTCTAAATTTCTGAGTAAATACTTTCCACAGTCAAAAGTCAACTAAGGAAAGTTAGAGATGTCTTCCTGCATATAGGGTATGGAGGAAACCCTGGGGCAGGCATGGGAAAGATTCAAAGGATTGATGAGAAAGACGCTTGTATATGGGTTTGATAAAAATAACTTTGGTTCTTGCATTCCTTGGAGGCCTTAGTACAAAGTCTAAGATGATGTTAGACGCTTCAGCTAGAGGCGATATTAAAAGAAAGACTAAGGATGAGGCTAATGATTTGATTGAAGGCATGGATGCAAATGAGCAGGAGACTCATAGTGAAAGGGGCACGACATTTCAAAAGAGGCGACTTCTCCATCTACCTACTGAAGATGCATTGCTAGCTCAAAATAAGCTCCTCACTCAGCAAATTGATAATTTGTCAAAGATTCTTGCTCAACTTCCGAAGGAGATAAGGAATGTGTCTCAAGCTCAACAACTTTGTGATTTTTGTGGTGGTGACCATATTAATGGTCAACGTGCCATCCCTGATGAGGCACAAGAAGAGGCTAATTTTATGGGCAATTAGTTCCAGTACCGTCAGGGTAACTTTAACCAAGGTAACTATAACCAAGGTTGGAAGAATCACCCTAGTATTGGTCAAAGCTAGAGTAATTCGTCTGGACAAAATGGAGGCCTCTTCAATAGACCACAGCAACCACCCTTATGGCAACGGGTGGTTAGTTTGACTGAGCATGTTAAAAGCATGGATGAGAAATTTGACAAATTCTTCAAGGTGTATGATTCTCATTATAAGAGTCATGAAGATAATTTTAGGACCTTGGAGATGCAAATTGGTCAACTCTCAAAAAAGGTGGAAGTCAAGGAAAAGAATCAATTTAGGGCTAATACTAACGTTAAACCTAAAGAAGAATGCAAAGTTGTGGTGAGCATGAGTAAGAGAAGAGCAGAAAAAGAAATTATTGAGATAGATAGTATTAAGGATGAGGAGGAGATGAGAGTTAAAAAAGAAATTATTGAGCTAGAGAGTAATGAGGATGAGGAAGAGGAGATGAGAGAAGAAAAAAATGTTGAAAAAGAAAAAAAATAGAGCAAATGAGAGTGATTGTGGGCAATTTAGAGAGATTTTTAATCAGTTGAAAATCATTATGCCTTCAACTAAAGTACTCCACCAACTTCTTGTTTATTCCAAGCATATAAAGTACTACCTTGGAGAAGTAATAGATCTTGAAGAGGAGGAAACTGAGAAACAGGGAGGTTGTAATCGTCAGGAAGCATCCGCCTAAGATGAAGGATCCAGGAAGTCTTACTCTTCCATGCACTATTGGAGATGTGGATGTAGGGAGAGCTATGCTAGATTCTGGGTCTAGTATTAATACAATGCCTTTATTTTTTCTGAAGAAGATTGGAGGGCTAACATTGAAACCATATAATCTTTCTGTGATGGTGGCGGATGGATCTTCTAAGAGACCCGCTGGTGTGGTGGAGGATGTGGTCATTCGTGTTGAGCATCTTGAATTCTTGGTCGACTTTGTAGTCATGGATATGAAGGCCAATGAGAGGATTCCATTGATTAATGGAAGGCCTTTTATGAAAACTGCCAAAGTGATTATGAGTCTCTATGACGAGACTGTTATGTTGAGGGACCAAGAAAGCAAGTTGATATATACTGGCTCTAAAGAAAAGCTTACACGAATACAAAAAAGGGCCAAATATAGAGCTTCAAGGAAAGATGCTGCAGTTGGAGGATCTAAAGGTGCTAACAGTAATGATTGTAATATTTTCCAGGTACCTAAAGAAGAAGATGTTGATAAAGGAGGCATAATCACTTGGAGGACACACCATTCCAGTCTGGTGTAGGGGTGAGATATAAGAAGAAGGAGTGGATGGTGAAGAAGCGTAGAAAGAAAGGAGTAGTAGAAATTGAAGATTTGTACTCCAGAAAAGTCAAGAAGGTGGATCGAAGGCAATTGATGAGCTGGTGTGATGAAGACATCAACATGGAAGAAAAGACGTGAGCTTTATCGGATCAAGGTAATGACGTTAAAAGAGCGCTTACTGGGAGGCACCCTAGTGATCCAAGAATAATATTTTTGTAATTTAATTTTTAAAATCTTGGTGATGTAATTATGAACAATTTTTAGATTTCTGTGTATTGCGTAGCTTCTACTGAGAGAAGCCAAAAATTTTATGTATCTACTGAAGGATACATGTAAGCACACCTACTGAAGGGTGTTGGAAAGAATTGCATTTACTGATAAGTGTTAGAAAGGTTTGGGTCAGACTCGTGACGTTAAACAAGCGCTACCTGGGAGGCAACCCATTTGATTGTTATTTATTTTTAACTCTGTTTTAATTGCATTCTAGGATTTGAGTGTTGCATGAGAGAGGGGAATTGCATAAAATTTGTGAATTGAGAGTTGAAATTAAGTGCTCCAGGTCACAAAACGTGAAGGCAAGCAAAAAGGGTGAAAAAAAGTTTTCACGCCTATCGCTCAGCGGTAACCCAGCGGTGAGCGGTGGCGTCGCAGATGCAGATTGAGCTTGTTAAAAGGGCTCAGCGTTGGAGGCCCATCTGCACGCTTTAAACACCCCTTAGGGCTAGCTCAAGCGTCATCCTCTGACCTTCACACTTTTCTTGCACTCTCAAAAGGTTTTCCAAGAGTTTTCCTCCACTTTTCCCATCACCCACTCACCAAAAATCATTTGTTCATCATATTTGCACCATTCCTTTGACAAAATTTGGGGTTTTTGGTGAGAGCATTGCATTTGGGGAGCATCCATCATCACTCAAGAAGTATTTGCAAGCATTCAAAGTATGTTCACCCAAGTAAGTCATGCAATTTCCATTTTAGGGTTTGTAGAATATGGATTTGATGAGAACATGTGTAGAAGCATGAAAAGTTAGGGCTTCTGATTTCTAAGCATGATTTGATGATATAGAAACGTTTTGCACCAATTGAATTCTATGATTTTGGTCTGGAATTTGCATTTGGGTGAAGATTAAAGGGGTTTTAGGCAAGGTTTTGAAAAACTTTTGCCACCACCGCAGAGCGGTGGCTTGGCAGAAATGTTGTGTTTATGCTTTGATTTAAAGGTGGCACTAAGGGGCCCTGTAACGCCCGACAACTTACAGGAACTATTGACTGCCCCCACACATCAACACAAGGATTTCCAGTGTGCTTTGTCCTCACTCGCACACTTTCCGGGAAAACTTCTCGGAAGGTCACCCATCCCAGAATAACTCCAGGCTAAGAACGCTTAACCATGGAGTTCTTATGGGTTAGGCTACCGAAAAACTTGGAGTAATTTGGGATGGGTGACCTTCTGGGAAGTTTTCTCGGAAGGTGTGCGAGTGAGGACAAAGCACACTGGAAAGCCTTGTGTTGATGTGTGGGGGCAGTCAACAGTCCCTGTAAGTTGTCGGGACGTTGCAGGCCCTGTTTTGCCCTCAATGCTGGACAATGCTTGAATGACATATATTTGATGGTTTGCTAACTCTTAATGGTGAATTCTTAGTCTTTTGAATTGTATTTGCTGTAGGAATGACATCATCATCCTCAAGAAGAGTTAAGACTCAAGGGAACAAGAGGAAAAAACCTGAGAGGTTTTATTCTACTAGATTCCTTTCTAGGAGGCATGAGCAATGCTATACAATTGTCCAAGAGAGGTGGTCACAACAGAGATGATTGTGGGGTTGTATCATACATCCCCTGCACACAGGTGGACTATGGATGAGTTCCATAGTGCTATGGCTTGGCCACAGGAGCAGGGACAGGGTAGCGGAGTTGGAGTAGCTGAAGCTCCAATCATGGATGATGAGGAGGAGGATGAGGATTTTGAGGATGCAGAGGCTGGAGATGACGATGATGACTTTGATGACAGCATGGGTGATATGGCATCTACTAATGAATGCCAATTGCAGTAGAACAGGGTTTTATTTTCTTTTTCCTTTGTAATTTGAACTTTTAGAATAGGTTGAATTTTGTTGAGTAGTGTAGGTTTTGTTGCACTTGCCTGAAAACCTTATCTGATGATGGTTCAACTTATTGATTGCATGATGAGTGTGCTTAATGATGTTTGATGTGGATGATGATTGAGATTGTTGTACATGCTTATATACAGGTGAATTGTTCACAAGCTGTGTAAACAGATGCACAATGAGATTATGATGCTAAGCAGGGTGTATGATTGATATTTGAAGTTGTTAAGTGAGCATAGTGTGTGAGGTTTTTGAGCTCCAGAGTGCTTGATTGATATTTTTGCTATTCACTTGAGAACATGAATGATTTTTCCTGAGTCTTTTTGATTAATTGAATTACATGTTTGTGTCATATGATCAAGACCATTTTTGGAAGCCCTTACTTAGCCTAATTTTCGTCCCAAAGTAAAGAGAACTATGTGTTCTACCCTTGTTGAACCTAAGCCTCAAACACTTTGAAAACCCTGTTGAGAAAAATCTTTACCTTGAGTTGAGTTGAGAATAATTGAATGGTATTGATAAAGGTTCAAGTTTGGGGTTGTTGGGAGAATTAAAAGGCAAAAGAAAAGCATTGAGCTAATGTATTGAATGAAAAAGCATGAGAATAGAAAAGAAAAGAAAAGAAAAGCATGAAACATAAGCTCAATGCAAAAGCAAAAGAAAAGGGAAAAGTTGGGAATGAGTGAAATTGTTAAAAGAGAGTTTGTGCTTGAACAATGATTATGGGAATGACTCTCTTAACTCAAGGATTTTGTGACCTAGAAAAACCAACTTTCCTTGTTAGCACAACCTCATTATAAGCCTTGAGAAGTCCTTGTGATGACATTTATGTGTGAAAATGTTGATTGTGATAGATGAAAGGCAATTTTGTTTTATGTGACATGTGGATAGTAGAGGAAGGAGTGACCTCCTGAGACACTTGAGTGATTGAGTGAAACACTTTCCCTGGTAAGGATCTCTAACATTCATGATTACACCTGTGCTTAGTTAACTCATCATTCATGAAAAATAGCATTTGTTGGAAATTTTATGAGTATGTGAACAGTATGTGAGTAGGGATGAATTGAAGCATGTGTGCATCTTGATTGGATTCCATTGAAAAGATGAATTGAGTAATTAATTGTTGTGAAAGAATGAGTTTTGAATGTGTTAAACCATTTTGATGATAGGTGGAAGGCTAAGTTGTAATTTGTTTGCTTGAGGATAAGCAAAGTTCTAAGTTTGGGGTTGTGATAACGGTCTAAAAACCATTATTTTTATACCTGAAATTGATATCAAAACACACCCTTTGTGACTTAGAATGAGCTTAAAATCATTCAAAACACTTTAGTTAGGTTACAAGAGAGTCAAAGATGGTTTTAGAGATATTATGCTTGGTTTTACATTGTTTTGACAGGATTTAATGAGAATTGAATGATGGAAAGTGAAGAAGGAAGAAGTTGGATTCAAGAAGAGATGAAAAAAGGTGCAAATGAAGAATCACAGCTACTGCTAAGCGCCAATTTCAGCATTGAGCGCCAGCCTGAGAGGAGAAGCCACTGTTAGACACTGAGTGCCAACACTGAGGGGAAAATGAAGTATCGCGTCTACCGCTGAGTGGTGAAACCAGCGCTGAGCAATGCACTTATGGGCTTGGGCCAAAATTCTATTATTTTTCTGTATTATAAATAGACCCAGAACAACACTTAGGGTTATCTTTTGGCAGACAGAGACGTTAAAACACTTCCTACACTCCTTGGAGGGGGGTTTTGGATGTGGGAGCTCCAATCTACCAAATCTAGGGTTTATCTTTTCATTCCTTTCATTCAATTCATATAGTTTCACCATGAATATGGTGAACTAAACCCTTTGTTGTTGGGGAACGATGTAATCCTTTTGAAACTCTCTTATATCCAAGTTCTTATTTTATTCATATACTTGTATTATCAATAGTTTGGGTTTTCTTCTCTGTACTTTAAAGCTTACATTGTTTAACTCATTTAATGTCATGATCTTTGATTTTTTTCATACGGAGACGTATGGGAAAATCTAGAACTGAGGAGAATTCTCTGGATTATGAAATATTTCCTAGAGATAGGAATAGGACGGTCAATTGCTTTAAGCTTCTGTCATTAATGCATTACTAATTTCTAGGGAGACTAGAGATAGTAAACTAGTGATTATGGTAATAAGCTCTTTTCGTCGAGAGATCGAGTTTAGAGTAAATGAGAAAGTTGCATGAACATTGATAATAAAGATGAATTTATTAAGAATAGTAGATATAGGAGAGTGGATTAGGATGAAACTGTAAACCCCAAAAACTCCATTCATTTATATCTTTATTTGCCACTTGATCAAGTTTTGCATTTACATGTTTATTTTAGATTTTACATTCAAAACCCTAAATTCAATTTTTACTCAAGTCTTATGAAATCAATTCACATGAACGTCTAGGCCTAAGAGTCCCTTGGGAAACAATATCTGGACTTACTGTCTATTTATTACTTGATACAATCTTGTACACTTGCCAGGGGTTTAACAGTGTGCTGCCAGAAAGAAGAATTAGGAGTTCTTGTACTTTGAGAAGGTTCTCAAAGGGGTGACTGCAAGAGAAGATTGTTCTTGCTGCAAGGTTGTTGTATTGGCTATATTAGATTACTGAGGTAAATAGGTTGTTTACATTTTAATAGATTGGTCGTTGTAAAGACCTTGTTGTAAAAACTGAGATCTCTATAGTGCAATTGGCTTTCAATCTCGGGTTGATTGAAAAGACACTGGATGTAGGCATTGGGCCAAACCAGTACAAAAATCAGAGTTACACATACTGTTTCATTGCATGCATACTGCTTACTGTCCAAGAAAGGTTTAAAGATTCACATCGTTTGGGAAAAATATTTCAAAAGCGTTTATTTTTGTTAAACACCAATTCACCCCCCTCTTGGTGTTGAGAAACAAAGCTCATCTATTATAACAAAATACATCTTCTTTAAGATAACCATTTAGAAATGCACTTTTAACATCTATTTGATATAACCTAAATTTCATAATAAATGCATAAGCAAGAAGTAGGTGTATTGCCTCTAACCTGGCAATAGGATCATATGTTTTATCATAATCAATACCTTCTTCTTGACAATACCCTTTTGCAACAAGCCTAGCTTTGTGCTTGGTGATATTTTCATCTTCATCCAGTTTGATTCTAAACATCAATTTAGTTCTTATCACTTGATGAGTGCTTTCTCTAGGAACTAATTCCCAGACTTGATTTCTTTCAAACTGGTTGAGTTCTTCTTACATTCCCACACACCATTTATTGTCTTCAAGAGCTTCCTTCACGCTCTTAGGTTCTAATTGTGAAAGAAAAGCCACATTCATGCAATAATTTTCTAAGTTTCTACGAGTACTTACCCCTTTTGAGACTTCTCCAATAACATTTTCAACTGATAATCCTTGGGGTTGTTGCCATGTCTTAGCTAAATCTTCGGGTTGAGAATTATTTGTCTCATCAATTGTTGTCTCTTGCAAGTCTTCTTCTTCATCTGCATCTGATTCATTTGACTCAAGAGGTTTTTCCTCTAGGTCCACAATTTCATCAAAGACAACATGTATAGATTCTTCATATTCAAAAGTTCTCCAATTAAAAACTCTATAAGCTTTACTCGTTAGAAAATAACCAAGAAAAATATCTTCATCGGATTTTGAATCAAATATTCCCAAATTTTGTTTTCCATTGCTTAAAACAAAGCATTGACATCCAAAAATTCTTAAGTGAGAATCATTTGGCTTTTTTCCTTTAAATAATTTATTAGGATTACATTTTAAAATAGGACAAATAAGTATTCTATTTAAAACATAACATGTAGTACTCACAACGTTAGCCAAAAAATGTTTTAGAATTTTCGATTCATTCAATAAAGTTCTTAAAAGTTCTTCCAAAGATCTATTCTTTCTTTCTACAACCCCATTTTGTTGTGGAGTTATAGTTGTTGAGTTTGTTGACAACAAAATATCTATATCACTCTGGTTTTTGATGATGACAACACAATTTTAATAACACATGTATTGTTGGTGTGTTACATGTTCTATTGCTTATTGATTGATATCTTGTTGATCATATTTTTGTGTTTATCTTGATATGTGAATGCACATTTATTGAGCTTGTATATGTTACATCATATCTGGTTGCATTACACATGTTTTGAAAGAAGAAAAGCAAATGCACTTTTATGAACTTACATTGTGTGGCATATCTGCAAGCTGTAAGTCGACTTCATTATGGGGGAAGTCGAATTAAGCTCGAGACTATGCATAGATTTTTAGAAACAATGCTATGTGAGATTTTACATTGAAAAGAATTTCAAAGTTAGAAATTGTGTCGAAGTCGACTGTGTGCGCCACACATTCGACTGTGTTAGTTGCTTGATTTGAAATTTTGTTATGCTCATGAACAGTAACGACTATATTTTCAAAAGTTAGTTGAGCATTGAATGTTGGTCAACTGTATTGAATGAGGAACTAATTTGTTTGACTGGACTGCTATTATTTTAACTTAACTATAAATAGACGAGACCTGAGTTGTTTCAAAGGAATTTTGAGAACTTTTGGAAATGTAACATTTTCATATCCTGTGTCAGATTGTTTCTTTGAAGATTTGAGCTCCAAGAACTCATCAAGAACACAGTTGTGGTCTTTCTTTGAAGAGTTTCTGAAGGAGAATTGTGTCGCACTTATTTATGCACAATTGAGGTGTTTCTGAGTTGATCAAGATTGTTGTTCGCATCCGTGGTGATTGTTGTGTTACATGTTGTGACTACAGGGGTTGGACACGTGGATTCTAGTACACTTTGAAGATTGTTCAAAGTGGGTTGCAAATTGCAAGAGAGGGGATATCTTGCTGCAATTCTTGTTGTGTGGTTTGCCTATATTTTGGTTAGAGGGTTAGAGAGGTATTTTATATTTTTGACGTGGAGGTCTCTATAAAAGCCTTTTCGTAAAAACCTTGACCATTATAGTGCATTTGATTCATGGTACTGGAAGGACATTGGATGTAGGCATTGAGGCCGAAGCAGTATAAAATCCTGCGTTTGAATTCTCTATTCCTGCTCTTTTACATTCAGTCGACTTTACAATTCACGTAGTCTACTTTGATTTTCCGCTGCACTTAATTTTCTATTACTTACGATTTAAGAAAGTTGGTAAAGTTTTGTACTTTAAATCAAAGATTGCGAAAAGACTCTGATTTTGAAAACTCACCAATTCACCCCCTCTATTGGTATTAAAACAAAGCCTACCTGTTTCCCAACACTAGGTGCAGAAAAATTATGAGAAATTCCAACTTCTTCACAAAAATTTTCAAAAGATTCATTTTGAAATTTCCCTCAATGATCACTACGAATAGATTTAATTTTCAAATCTTTTTTATTTTTAACCTGTTTTGGAAACTCTTTGAAAACATAAAAGGTTTCACTTTTTAGAGTAATAAAGAACATTCATGTATATCTTGAATAAGCAAATATAATAATGAACATTCATGGGGAAAAATATAATAAAATAAAAATAAAATATAGTCAAAATTAATCAAGAATCACACAAATAGAATAACTTAAACCGTGACTCCCCAGGCAAATCAGCAAGTGTACCGAGTCGCACAAGTAATATAAAATGGTAAGACTAAGTATCGTATCCTGGAGGACTCTCGGCGCTAAACAGTTGTGTTAAAACAAGATTAATTAAGACATAAAATAAAAGAGATCATGGGTTGTATTGCAAAAAGAATAAAATAACACATAATAAAATTGATCAATGGCAAAAGAGCACATAGATGAATGGAGGTTTATTTATATGAGATGAGTATGTTGTTGAGGTTAGATTTCACCAAGTTCCCTCTCATGTATATAAGAATTCTTCTTTACTCATTAATGTCAACGTCCCTCACTAAACCACTTACACCCGATCCCTCGGTAAATAAGTCTGTCCCTAATTACCAGTTCATACAATTCCTAGGATTCCTGGTAAAAAGATATAAAGATCAAGAGGTTAAGATGACTAAGACTCATACCCTCATCCCTGAGCAATATAACCCTTAGGAGTAATTCAACAAGGACCTGAATTGAAAGGAACCTTCCGACACTCATGCACCTCACAGATAATGCTATTGTATAAGCACGAATAAAACAGATGAATTACTCTAACAATTAATGAAAAAAACATATAGAATTAAGAATCAAATCAAATACATGAGAGTTTACAAGGTTACATCATTCCCCAACAACAAATATAAATTAGTTCCCCATAGACATGGGGGAACCTATGAACAATGGAAGAAAAGAAAGAAGAATGGAAGACTAAGAATTGGCTAGGAGTGTATTGCTATGCTCTCTTATGCCAGGGATGCAAAACCTAGACCCCAAGGGTCCTTTAAATAATGTCAGACGCGTCCCAAAGTGCGGCCCGGTTTGAAAGAATCAAAATAGAGCAGAAATAGGGCCCGATCCAGGTCATGAATAGCCCAGGCGTCGCAGGGAGCTCGCCTGGGCGAGATTTGAGGTTCATCTTGGGCTTGGGCGTTGATAACGGTTTAAAATACCGTTATCTGATATGTGATTTTGGTACTAAAAACACCCTTTTTGACCTAAAAACTTGCTTGAACTCATAGATTTTTAGTAAATTGTGTGAATAAGAGAGTTGAGGTTGATTTTGACTATTTTCTAACAAATTCCCCTTGTTTTAACAGAGATTTAGGTAATAAAGGAAGAAGAGGTGAAAAGCCAAGAAAGGAGAAAACTCGAAGCCTAGGCGAGCACCAGGCGATAGGAGCGAAAAATTGCGAGAAGACAATCACCGCTCGTCGCCCGGGCGACGGACCTGGCGCCGGGGCGACGGCCGTTCGTAGCCTGGGCGAGGAAAACTGGCGCCCAAGCGCCACATGAACCCTGATTCACGCTTGAGCGTGATTTGACTTGGATCGGGCCCTGTTTCTGCTCTGATTTGGTTCTTTTGGATTGAGCCACAATTTGGGACACTCCTGACACTATTTAAAGGACCTTGGGGCTCTAGGTTTTGCATCCCTGACCGAAGAGAGCATCCAATACACTCATAGCCAAATTCTTAGTCTTTTCATTCATTCTTTCTTCCATTGTTCATAGGTTCCCCCATGTCTATGGAGAACTAATTTCTATTTGTTGTTGGGGAATTATGTAACCTTGTAAACTCTCATGTATTTGAATTTGTTCTTAATTCTATATGCTTTATTTCATTAATTGTTAGAGTAATTTATCTGTTCTTACTGCTTGCTTATACGATAGCATGATCTGTGAGTTACATGAGTGTCGGGAGGTTCCTTACAATTCAGGTCCTTGTTAAATTGCTCCTAAGGGTTATATTGGTCAGGGATGAGGGTATGAGTCTTAGTCGTCTTAACCTCTTGATCTTCACATCTTTTTACCAGGAATGCTAGGAATTGTATGAACTGGTAATTAGGGACAGGCTTATTAACAGAGGGATCGGATTTAAGTGTTTTAGTGAGGGACGTTGGCATTAATGAATAAAGAAGAATTCTTATATACATGAGAGGGAACTTGGTGAAGTCTAACCCCAACAACATATCCATCTCATATTAATCAACCTCCATTCATTTGTGTGCTCTTTTGCCATTGATCACATTTACTTTGCTTTATTTCATTTTCTTTACAACACAAACCATGATCTCTTTTTACTTTTAAGTCTTAATTAATCATGTTTTTACACAACAATTCAGCGCCGAGAGTCTTCTAAGATACGATACTTTTGGTCTTACCATTTTATATTACTTGTGCGACTCGGTACACTTGCCGATTTGCCCCAAAAGGCGTCAGATTTGGACGCCTAGGCTTCGAGCGTCCGTCGCCCAGGCGTCGGGACCGTCGCCCAGGCGACGAGCGGTGATTTGGCTCGCGCAACTTTCTCGTTCCTGTCGCCTGGGCTTCGGGTTTTCCCTCTTCTTGGTGCCTTTTTTACCCCTTTTGAGCTCCATCTTTTATACTTTTCACTTCTTCTTCCAGTATTCCTTCAATCTCTATAAAAATAAGGGGAATTTGTTAGAAAACTGTTGAAATCAACCTCAACTCTCTTATTCACACAATTTATTGAAAACACATGAGTCCAAGCAAGTTTCTAAGTGAAAAATGGTGCTTTTAGTATCAAATTCACATAGCAAATAACGGTGTCTCAAACCATTTTCACAACCCCAAACTTAGAACTTTGCTTGTCCTCAAGGAAACAAAATGCAACTCAGCTTTTCAGAACAATCACTACAATGACTTAACCTTTTTCAAAAACTTTTTCAAGACAAGGAGTCACTTTTATCAATTTCAGCATTAGATTTTAGCCAAGATGTGCAGATGCTTTAATTCAATCATGCTTAATGTGATGCATTTTCAACAGGTACTATCCTTAAGAGTGATCAATCAACCAAGCAGAGATGCAATCAAAAATTCAGAGAACTATTCCTCACCAGGGAAAGTGTTTCACTCAAGCACTAAAAATATATCACTCAAGCATTCAAAAGTGTCTCACTCAACTCACAGGTGTATGGTGTGGTGTTTCTCTCTGCTATCACAATGTCACAAATTAATTTTTCCTTTCATCTAACCACAATCAAACATACTCACAAGCAGGTTATCACCACTACGACTTTTCATGGCTTGTAACTTGGCTGGGCTAAGAAGGAAATTGGTTTTTCTGGTTAGCAAAGTTCCTTGAGTCAGGAGAGAAATTTGTGTAAATACCATTAAAAAAAAACTTTTCCCGTTTCCCAGCTTTCCCTTGCAGTAAGCTCTTTCTTTTCTTTTTAAAATTTTTTCTTTTCTCACTTTTTCTTTTCTTTTGCCTTTTCTTTTCACTTGCTTTTTCTTTTGATTGCTCACTACCTAGAGAGGTGGGTTGTTTCCTGGTAACCTTAAACTTGACCCTTTATCAGTACCCCATCAAATGTTCTCAACTTAACTCAAGGTAAAGATTTTTCAAAAAGGTTTTTCAAGACATGCATAAGGCTCAAGGTTCAAAGGTTAGAACAAATTGTTCTCTTTTCAGTGGGCAAAAATTTTGTGAAGGCTAAAAGAATAAGGGATAACAAAAGATGGCCTTGATCATATGGAACCTGCAAGCAATTAGTTCAATCACAGAAAATTTGGGCAACATCATTCATGCTTTCAAAGTAATAACAATTATAAAAAAAAAAAATACTCTGAAGCTCAAAACTCACACAGGTAAACTTACAAGTTCTAAAATTTAGAAAAACATCCTGCTCAGTATCTCAATCAAACTTTATCTCAAGCACCTGTCTCACAAATTGGGATTCATCACTTATAGCACATCATGCATCATCTCAACTTGAATCAAACACTAGAATCTCATAAAGCAAAACAGGCACAGTTGAATAAAAGCAGTTCAGTTCATTCAAGCAGAGCACAATAAAAATAAATTAAATGAAATAGACAAAACCAAAAATAAATCAAAAATAAAAATTAAAAGTTCAGAGAACTGGGTTGCCTCCCAGCAAGCACTTCTTTAACGTCACTAGCTTGACCCAATAGGCTCATCATAGCATCCGTCAGTAGATGTTGTTAGTAACATCCATCAATTGATGTTTAATCACATAGCATCCATCAGTATATGCTAATTTTTCTTGTCTTCATTGGTATCCCTCAGTAGACACCAATCTTTCTCATCTTCATTGGCATCCATCAGTAGATGCTAATTTTTCTTGTCTTCATTGGTATCCCTCAGTAGACACCAATCTTTCTCATCTTCATTGGCATCCATCAGTAGATGCCTAATCACCTAACATCCATCAATAGATGTCTAGTCACCATCCTCTTCCATAGCAGCATCCATCAGTAGATGCTCTCTCAAACTCTTCCAGCATCCATCAGTAGATGCAAATCTTTCTCATCAACATCTTTTAGTAAATGTTAATCTTTCTCTTCTTCATCAGCATCCATCACTAGACGCTGTCAGTACTGCCATCAGAAGCAGCGCATAACCTAAAAATAAAAAAGAACTCAAACACACAAAAACAAAATCAAATCCAAACCACGCAAATAATAAAATAAAAAAGGAGAAAATAAAAATAAAATAAAATATAACAAAATAAAATAAAATAAAACGAAATCAAACCAAATAAAATAAAATAAAATCAAATCAAATAAAATCAAATAAGATAAAATAAAATAAAATAAAATCAAATCAAATCAAATCAAATCAAAATAAAATAGAATAAAATAAAATAAAATAAAACAAAATAAAAGATAAAAAATTCAGGAATTGGGTTCAAAGATATTTTTTTTCTTTTTGTTGAATTTTTTTAGGAATTTAATATACATAGGAGCCTGCTACAGTGTCCTAATCATAGGAACTTTAATCTCCAATTTCTTGAAGATTTCCATTAAACGCTCAAACTGTTTTTCCTTTTTCTTCCTATGATCCTTCTCTAGGTGTGGAAGGGGTTTTTGATATGATTTTTACTTTTTGCTTTCATCCTTCCCCTCACTCTTTTTCTCCTTGGGACACTCCTTAGGACACAGAACTTTTCTCAATATTTTTCTTTTCTTTTTCAACCCCTTCTTTTTCTTCCTCTACATGCTTCTCTTTTTCACTCAAACATTCTTTTTCTTCTTTCTCTATTTTTCTCTCATCCTTTTCCTCTTCTTCTTGTTCTTCATTGCTTAAACTTTCTTCTTCTTTTCTCTCTATTTCATCCTCTCTCTTTTCTTCTTTTTCTCTTTCCTCATCTAGAACCTTGTCATTTTCAATCACTCAACCTTTGCATGATGAAGTCAAAATGTGTCGTCATCCTTTCGGATGCCTCTTGAATGCTTTTCTGACTTGAGAGAGATTCTTCCATGAACTGCTGGAGAGCCTCATGAAGCTTTGTAGTATTGTTGGCTTGTGGTGGTCTAGTGAATAGTCCACCAACTTGCCCATATTGACTTTGATTTGTGCTTGGGTACGGTTCCCACCAGTAGTTGAAATCACCTTGGTAGAACTGCATCCTGTTAAATCATATTGTGAGGCCTGCACAAAAATTCTAGAGAGAGATTGTTAGTATATAAAAAAAAAAGTTTGGGAATTGAAAAATAAAAATAAAATGGGGGAAATATAATAAAATAAAATTAAAATATAGTCAAAATTAATCAAGAATCACACAAATAGAATAGCTTAAACCGTGATTCCCCGGCAACGACGCCAAAAACTTGTTGGGGCAAATCGGCAAGTGTACCGAGTCGCACAAGTAATATAAAATGGTAAGACCAAGATCGTATCCCAGAGGACTCTCGGCGCTGAATAGTTGTGTGAAAGCAAGATTAATTAAGACTTAAAATAAAAGAGATCATGGGTTGTATTGCAAAAAGAATAAAATAACACATAATAAAATTGATCAATGGCAAAAGAGCACAGAGATGAATGAAGGTTGATTTATATGAGATGAGTATGTTGTTGGGGTTAGATTTCACTAAGTTCCCTCTCATGTATATAATAATTCTTCTTTACTCATTAATGCCAACGTCCCTCACTAAACCACTTACACCTGATCCCTCGGTAAATAAGTTTGTCCCTAATTACCAGTTCATACAATTCCTAGCATTCCTGGTATAAAGATGTGAAGATCAAGAGGTTAAGACGACTAAGACTCATACCCTCATCCCTGAGCAATATAACCCTTAGGAGTAATTCAACAAGACCTGAATTGAAAGGAACCTTCCGGCGCTCATGCAACTCACAGATAATGCTATTGTATAAGCACAAATAAAACAAATGAATTACTCTAACAATTAATGAAAAAAGCAAATAGAATTAAGAATCAATTCAAATACATGAGAGTTTACAAGGTTACATCATTCCCCAACAACAAATAGAAATTAGATCCCCATAGACATGGGAGAACCTATGAACAATGGAAGAAAAGAAAGAAGAATGGAAGACTAAGAATTGGCTAGGAGTGTATTGCTATGCTCTCTTATGCCAAGGATGCAAAACCTAAACCCGCAGGGTCCTTTAAATAGTGTCAAATGCGTCCCAAAGTGTGGCTCGGTCCGAAAGAATTAAAACAGAGCAGAAATAGGGCCCGATCCAGGTCATGTATCGCCCAGGCGTCTCAGGGAGCTCACCTAGGCGAGATTTGAGGTTCATGTTGGGCGTGGGCGTCAGATTTGGATGCCCAGGCTTCGAGGATCCATCGCCCAGGCGTCAGGGCCGTCGCCTGGGCGACCAACGGTGATTCTGCTCGCGCAACTTTCTAGTTCCTGTTGCTTGGGCTTCAGGATTTTCGTCTTCTTGGTGCCTTTTTGACCCCTTTTGAGCTCCGTCTTCTATACTTTTCACTTCTTCCAGTATTGCTTCAATCTCTGTAAATTTGTTAGAAAACTATTGAAATCAACCTCAATTCTCTTATTCACACAATTTATTGAAAACACATGAGTCCAAGCAAGTTTCTAAGTGAAAAAGGGTGCTTTTAGTATCAAAATAATATAGCAAATAACGTTGTCTGAAACCATTATCACCCATAAGTTAATTGAGAATGTACTTTAATTAATTTAAAACTTGAACAATAATCAGTTGAACAATTATTTATGGATAACCAATGATGAATCTATCTTGGAAAAAGCAGTGGAATTAACCTATTTCATTATAATTGTTTCTAAGTTTTCTACTTGCTCTTCTCTTAAACTCGAACATTCTTCAAACATTAATTCCATTAGCATAGTTTCTCACTTTTATTCTTGAGAATTGCATAACATTCATAAGAGTCAAATACTGAAAAGCAATTGTGTATTCGTTGGGAGATGACTCAAGGATATTTTAACCCTATCTACTTTCTTGACTACTAACTTGACAATACTAAAATTGCCTTGAAAAGTAGTATTAATTTGATAGTTTCGATGACAATGTATTAGGGACCGAGGGTGAGTTTGATAGAAAAAAAAAAACACACACACACACACACACACACACATATATATATATATATATATATGTATGTATATATATAACATGTATGTAAGGAGGTGTATTTAGTAAGAGGAGGAAGAATAGCCTTTTTGATGTGTGGAGTCTAGTTGTACTTGAGAGGAATGAGGGAATTGTACGAGCCCTTTGGTGAGAGGAAAATGTGATTGCTGTCTTTTAAACAAGGGGCGTTTTACTTTTCAATATTTTGTGTTTTATGTGAGAGGCAACGTCTGAGGGTGCCTTTGTATGGTTTGGGTTCTTTTGTTTTTTTAAATACTAAATTCAGGAAGAGAGTGCAGGGCAATGATTTTAGTTCAATATAGTTTTGAGTGTATATTTTGTTTAAGGGATTCGAACTGCATCGAGTTGAAAGTTCTTGTTAAGTATTAGTGGGCCAAGTAGGCCCATTGAATTTTTTATGTTTGTCCTGGTTAGTCCTTGAGGAGTCGGGAAGATAGGGCTGAAGTTGCGATGGAAGACCACTCAAATCGCCCTGTTAGTGAGAACAAGTTATGACGACACAATACAAGGAAATGACATTGGTTTGTGATGAAATACGATTATATTATTAGGTGTTAAAATGATTGATGTATATTGTGTGTTATGATACTCTGGTTGCTCACCTTTGCATGTTGTGGTTGTGGTTTCCACCTACGATGATCATACTTGTACGGGAGTAAATGATGTTATAGATAAGACCGAATTTGAGTAGTTGACGAGAGTTGGAGACATTATGTTCGAGGATTTATTATCTATTTTTTATTGTTTAAAAGTTTTCATACTTAGTATTTTTTTGTAAAAGGGATGTTATAAGATTTTCAGATGATATTTATAGTTATGTTTTGCTTCCGAATCTTTAATCGAATATAGTTTGATTATTTTAAATAAATGTTGTGGAAATATTGCGAAAAATTCTTATACCCATGACATTCCAGAAGGGGTGTTACATCTATAATTTCATTAATAAATGCATCGTTTTGGTAAGACAAATGTGTATTCATTAGATGATATAAACATAAGATATTTTCTTAAGGCTAAAGCTTTTAACTATCACTTATCAAACGATGTTTTTATATAAGCTTTACTTGATATAATACTGTATTGAATGAAATGTCTCTTTTATCCTTAGTGTTATATAAGAGTTAGACTTCTTATTTTCATAAAAAGCTAGCCTATTTTGCTCATATAGTCAATTGAGAGATTTAAATCAGAGACACTTTTTCTTAGACACTTTTATGATTTTCTAATTCATTTAAATAGTTTGGTCTAAAAAGGATTACTTCAGCTCTTAACTTTAGAAGTTATAAAATGTTTCTTCATTTGAATCTAGTCTTATAAGAGTGTTTCTGTAACTTTGTGTTTATGTTCAAGCGAGATTAGTGCTTGGATGTTAGATCATACATGTGTCTATGGGGTATAGATACTTTATCAGGAGTTTTATAACATTTAGTGCAAGTTTTTGAACTAGTATTTTTTTCTTAATGAGATGACTATTATTTATCATTATATAATGTGTTCTATTTATAAGCTCGATAGCCTTCAGAGTGTGCATTTGCATCATACGCTATTTTCGTTTTCAGAATTACTCTCATTTTTATTTTGTCCTAGTGATTAAGATGGATGATTTTGTTGGTTAAGCGCTTTTTTATTAGGCAAACCCAATTGTTTGGACGCTTCTTTTTTCATCAATATTTCGTTCAGTATTATTTGATAAATTTCAAAACATGGGTTGTTGGACATTTTGATTTAGTCTCAACAGTATTATAGATGACTAATGAGTTTTCTTTCACTTCATTGACATAAAACAAACACTAGAATGGTCATGACATATATGAAATTATATAATATCATAAAAACTCAACTTATAGATGATTTATCAAGTCTTCTAGGGAAATCTGTAATGCCCCAAATTTTAGGGTGTCACAGGTTATATAAAATCTGTAAATTTTAAACTTTAATATAGCTCAGAAACGTATTTTTTTTCAAAAACCTTAACTTTTAAGCATGCATAATGTATTCAAAACATAGTAGTTCTTAAACACTAGTCCAATGAAATAACGAAGGAAATAAAATAACTTCAATTACATTGTCTTAAAGTTCAAACGTAATAACTTTAAATAAAAATCCCAAGACTTCTGCCGTCATCTCTCGAATCTATCATGTCTCAAAATCATCTGCAACATCATATGCTCACGTATAACGCATTATATGATCATCGTCGATGATATCATTCACAAACACACAAATACAATCATTATAACAAGATATAAACATATTGATTATATCAACAATAATCAAACACCTCAGACGTAGTAGGAAAAATAATAGGATTCCTAATTCTCTAACATAAAGAATCCAATATAATAAATTACTCAATCCTCGACCATCGATCATCAATCCTTGATCCTTGATCACTAACCCTTGATGTCATCACTAGAATATCACATATAGACCCTTGGTATATCACGTTATCGAGCTTTGAAGTTTTTCTTTTAAAAGCTTAGATGCTCAACTTGATAAATATTAATAAACGATAGTCGTTTTTATTATGTTATTGATAATGTATACTGCAACGTTTTGTAAAAACTTCCTTTTAAGAAAGATAATCATTTAGCTTGGAAGATTCTTGTATTTGGAAATAAAACATAACTGCAGGTTTTTATAAGAGGATAGTTTAGATGAGAGAAGAGATGATTGCACAAGTATTTTTATACTTGTTCACTCCAACTGAGCTACGTCCAGTCTCCTCCGTAGAGGGTTCCACTATAATCTTCACACAATTACAACTGAGTATTTTGAACACTCCTAGTCTGAGCATTAGCACCACTCTTGGTACCTAGAAAACCTTGCCAAGATTTTCTCTGAGTATTCGCACCAATCCTAGTACTAGACTACCGAACTTAGATTTCCTTTAAGTATTCGCACCACTCTTTATTGTGCCTAGATTTCCTTTGAGTATTTGAACCACTCCTAGTACTAGACTACCGTGCCTAAATTCCTCAACTCAAACTAAATTCAGTTGTAAGTGTTTTAATTCTCTTCAGAATTACAATCAATTATTGCTTACAAGTCGTTCAGACTATTACTCTCACAAAGAGAATGTAAATGCAATACAAAGCAATATAAACACTCGCAAGTGTTTCTCTCTTTCCTCTTACAAAGTAAGCAATACAATAATAAAGCTCGAGAGTATTTCTTTTTCTTTTTGCTTTTCTCTTCTCTTTTTTTTTCTCTTTTGCAGCTCAGATATATTCTTTTTCTTGAGCTTTTTCTTCTCTTCTCTTTTGAATGCTTCTAGGATGGATACTTTGCTTGAAGTAGGTTGTACGTTCATTTTAGGCATGGCTTTAAGTGAAGAACATTCCATGAATATCTCCTTTGTTTCTAAAGTCCACTTTTAATATTTGATCTATAGCTCTGTGGATACTTTTTGATTTCCTACTGTTAGGTAGCTTTTAACAATTAAGCTCTTTTTAAAATATACCAAGTGTTGTATAGAAACTTTATCGTTTGGACAAAGTATTGTTTAAGCTCATGGTATCCTTTAGCCAAGTAAACGCTTATTTCGTATTTGTTTCTTCTTAGATAGAGAGTGTATCTCATGGTATCTCGCAAGTGTTTCTCTCTTTCCTCTTACAAAGTAAGCAATACAATAATAAAGCTCGAGAGTATTTCTTTTTCTTTTTGCTTTTCTCTTCTCTTTTTTTTTTCTCTTTTGCAGCTCAGATATATTCTTTTTCTTGAGCTTTTTCTTCTCTTCTCTTTTGAATGCTTCTAGGATGGATACTTTGCTTGAAGTAGGTTGTACGTTCATTTTAGGCATGGCTTTAAGTGAAGAACATTCCATGAATATCTCCTTTGTTTCTAAAGTCCACTTTTAATATTTGATCTATAGCTCTGTGGATACTTTTTGATTTCCTACTGTTAGGTAGCTTTTAACAATTAAGCTCTTTTTTAAATATACCAAGTGTTGTATAGAAACTTTATCGATTGGACAAAGTATTGTTTAAGCTCATGGTATCCTTTAGCCAAGTAAACGCTTATTTCGTATTTGTTTCTTCTTCTTTTCCAAGTATGATAAGCATCAAGTTGTTAACTCCAACTCTCTTAGACGCTTTAGGCACAATATCATTTAGTCTTGCGTCTGGCTGTTCCCGGAAGGTCACCCATCCCAGAATTTCTCCAGGCTAAGCACGGTTCGTCCTCGAACCACACCGTACTGGGAGAGGCTAGGCTCTGATACCATCTGTAACGCCCCGACAACTTACAGGGACTGTTGACTGCCCCACACATCACCACGAGGCTTTCCAGTGTGTTTTGTCCTCACTCGCATACTTTCCGAGAAAACTTCCCGGAAGGTCACCCATCCCAGAATTTCTCCAGGTTAAGCACGCTTAACTTTGGAGTTCTTATGGGTCAGGCTACCGAAAAGCAAATGCATTTTGGTGATATGAGTAGCCAAATCAATTCCTTTAAGTTATCCTTCAGCTATATAGTCTCATACCTATACAGTCTCTAGATCCCTCTCATTCCGGTGTATGTTTGAATCGTCCATGTGCCCCTTCCACTAGAAGCCTGCCAGGAGCCGCTCCTTGTCTGTGCCTCTTGCACCGGCAATCACTCCCCGCCCTCTCAGTGCCCGGGCATCACATGCCCACCAGCTTCCGCTCGGTTCGTCCTCGAACCACACCGTACTGGGAGAGGCTAGGCTCTGATACCATCTGTAACGCAACTTACAAGGACTGTTGACTGCCCCCACACATCACCACGAGGCTTTCCAGTGTGTTTTGTCCCCACTCGCACACTTTCCGGGAAAACTTCCCGGAAGGTCACCCATCCCAGAATTTCTCTAGGCTTAGCACGCTTAACCATTGAGTTCTTATGGGTTAGGCTACCGAAAAACAAATGCATTTTGGTGATATGAGTAGCCAAATCAATTCCTTTAAGTTATCCTTCAACTATATAGTCTCATACCTATACAGTCTCTAGATCCCTCTCATTCCGGTGTATGTTCGATTCGTCCATGTGCCCCTTCCACTAGAAGCCTGCCAGGAGCCGCTCCTTGTCCGTGCCTCTTGCACCAGCAATCACTCCCCGCCCTCTCAGTGCCCGGGCGTCACACCCTTTGCCATGACTTAGCACATTCATGAAGAGTTGGAGGCATCTATGGAAGATGGGCGTAGACTCTTTCTCTTAGGCCATCTTGAGTCATCATGATGATTTAGTAGAGTAAGAATAATTTTGGGCCAAGTAGTTTAGATTTTATTTGGACTTTGTATTTTGGGCCAAGTAATCTAGATTTTATTTGGGCTTTCTATTATTGGCCTAGTAGTGTATGACTTTAATTGGGCCTTGTATTTTGGGCCAAGTAGCATAAGATTTTGACCAAATAAGTCAACAAAGGGTTAAGGCCCAAAGTTGACTATGCTTGGACCTCCAAAATGTGTTGACCAAGCACGCTTAATGATTATAAAACAACCCAACTTTATCTTTAATATCTCTTCACTCATAATATTATATTTTAAAAAAAAAATCTATCTAAATCTTTATTTTCCTTCTATCTCACGTATACTATCTATCTTTATTTTATTGAATTTAATTCACACCCCTTTTTCTTGCTATACCCCTTTATTTAATTTCTACACCAATTAAATAAAGGTAAAAGACCGTTTTTCCCCTAAGTAAAAATACAATTAAAACAAAGGTTTCTTTTACCTTCCTTTCTCCCTAGAATTGAACCCACGCCCATTTAATCCTAACTCATCCTTCCATTAACAAGTCAACACATCCCATTGATAATATCACACACATACACCAATCACCAAATTATCAACATATCAATCATGTGTTACACTTTTAATAATAACATAAAGAAATAACATACTTATGTTCTAACAAAGATATTCAAACACAACACCTTATTAGACATAAAAACTCTTAAAAGAAACATACTCAAGTATTAATAAAACTTTATTTCTTAAACCCCTACTTTCCTTGGGTTTTACAAATTCTACATATTAGAGTCTCTAATTAGACTCTTCTAGCTAGATTTCCTAGTGCACTTCATCTACCTAGAACACTTATCGTCTAACATGGCTTAAAAAGCTTATTTTAATGTCTAATTTCATTTGAAGGTCATTTTATCCAAGTTTTACAAATCGTAGTTGAAACAATAAGTTTAAACTCAATTGTACCTCAAGATAGCTAGAATTAAGTACTCTAAAAGTGTATAAAAATGCAATAATCAATATGATAAAATCCAACAATGTGTTAAGTAGACGAATTCAATCATACAAGTATTATTAGACAACTTGTCTTTTATGTTTTCTTATCCATCTTTAAGAACACTTTATTACTTTTTCAAGCTTATCATTCTAGCTTCTCTTGGTTATGGGAAAATCTCCAATTCAATAATGTTTATGTACCTTACAAGACTCGCCGACAAGGAATTGAAGAGAGATCGGCCGCTTGGACAGACGACCTTATGGGTATGCTGAAGGACAATAATGGGCAATTAATGTGAGTAACTATCATATCGTATGTGTATATATTACATTTATGAATGCTTAGCAGGATATATTATTTGGGAGGCATTGAATATACGATTTTAAGGTAATTAACGAGTTATATTGCATAAAAATATGTTGCATTAATGGACATTTAATATGTTAGACAACTACAAAGCCTATAAGTACGAGGTCAATGGTCAGGTAAGATCATCTTATTCCAGAATTGCATTGAGACCTTTTTAAGACACATATTTGACTTGAGCGTTAGAGTGTTTTCTGTAGATCCACCCCCACTAGGTGATAGAGATTTTCTTATCGGAGGGGTGCAAACGAGTGAGCAAAGTGTGGTGAAGTAGTTCGAACGAAGGAAGAGCGGTTCAGGAGGAGTATTGACCTCAGACCCCTTTCAACCGAAACAACTTGCATCGTTTAAGACATTAAACCATTTTTCATTGTATCATCAGCTACAAAACACATAAGTCATAATTATCAATAAACATTTGTACATTTTATCGTTATAAAAACTTAGTTTTTGGATAATTTATCAAATTATCTAAGAAAATTTCATTTAATTAGACTCGTCTAGCTATTTTCATCTACCCGAAATAATATGGTTCCAAAATTTATTTCAATGCATAATTTCATTTAAAGCCAATTTTATCTCATTTATACAAATCTCACTTAAAACATTAGTTTTAAATCCAATTAACCTCAAGATAAGTGTAATTCCATTAAAAGTATAAAATTGAAATAACCTATAAAAGGTAGTAATATTACCACTTAGAAAGGCCATGAATATATATTTGATTTTTCATTTTCAGTAGGTAAAGTAATTGAATATAAAATAATTAGTTGACAATGATTTTTAACACCTTTCCATTTTCTTTTGGTTACAAGAACACCGTTCCTTTAGATGAACAGTGTAATGATCTGTAAAAAGAAGGCTGTAACGAGGGACTGTGATCTATACTGTCGTTGTGTCGATCGGGTCTTTCGTGCCAATGATTGTTAGCTTCCGTCATGAAGATAAATAATTTTGTTTTCTTTTTTTACTTTTTAGGTTCAACTTTATATCTGTCCCCTTCTCCATTACACATAAAAGAGAAAGCTCTCGTGCCACTAGCTACATATGCATAATTTAATCATGCTGATATACGAATAACCACCACATAAACATTAACATTAGGACATCGATTATTGCAGCATATGAAAATATACAAAAGTGTTCTCGTTACTACAATAATAATTAATAATTCCTCCACGTTATCGTCTTCCAACTTTGACTTTAATTTCATAAACGTGAAAGAAAAAATACACACTGTAAAGATATAAGACTATATTCAATAATTTAAAAATACAAAGTGCAGAAACTGAATCCCATTATTGATTTAGTACAGTATGAGATATAACAACATAGATGGCCACCATCATACTACAGCTTCACACAACTTCATCTATGTTATTGAGAAGTGACCCACTTGACCATGTAGAATGTTTATTATACTTTTAGGTTAAATATTTATGGACCTCAATTTTTATTTTCACTTTTGCTTATTTTCTCTTTGGACTTCTTTGGTTAATTATCACATATTGCTATGGGAATCCATGATGTTCTTAGGGTTTCAATTTCCTTCTCTTCTATTTGGATCCTCAGTAGCAATCTCAGTCACAGCACCACTGCTTACATGATTCAGCTCAGACGGTTCCCCAATGTCAATAATCTCATGACTATTTAGTTCTTGCAATTTCGTTACCTTATTTGTCTTGGGGTTTCTATAAATCAAATACAGCACCATCTGAATTATGCCGAATAGAAAACCTAGTGTATTTGGGAGCTGCATCATCCAAATGGAAATGGTAAATATTTTACAAATCAAATTAGAATTTATTTATTTTTTTGTATAGGTTATATCAAATTGAAAGGAATCAAATTAAAATGTTCAGCATATAATAAGTATGAGATAAGATTTTTGTAATTATATAATAATATAATTGGGGGACCCTTGTTTTCATTTGACTTCCTTTTTCATATGGGGCACAATAGAGTGCGTACAGGTAATAAATTATGATTAAATTGACATTATCACTTATTAAAGCACAAGGAAAAGTAACGAAAGGAAATGAGAAGAGTGATAGAGGAAAGGAATTAGTCCGAATAAGACAAAAGTTTAATACAATATTAATAAATGCTCAAAATAAACCGACATTACATGATTGAATTTAACTTACAGCGATGTAGTAGTCGTTGAGGAGAAGGCCATAGAAGAACCACATGATAGCATTTAAGGTCAAAAAGAAGGACAAACTTAAAGGCATGAATTCCACGCTTTTCGTCTTTATCACACGTTTCTGCATGCATGCATCAATCATAAGAATTAACTTTTGTTGAGAGCTTCAGAAAAAAAAAAAAAAATAGTGCAAAGAGGTTGATGATGAAGAAATTGCAAACTTGTCATTGAAAAAGAAAAAAAGAAAAAACTCTTTCACTAATGTCATTTAGGGATTTTGTTTTTAATTTTTTTTAAAGAATATCTTTAAAAATAAAAATTCTTTGTTGAAAAAAAAAATTCTTTGCTTACTACTATGTTGTTTATGAGCCAAAATAGATTATATTATATTAAAAGATATATCAGAAGTGCCACAAGAACACACAGACCCTGAATATATCGAGAGGTTAAACAAATTAACAAAAGTAACAAATGATAAAAATAGCTAGAATGGAAAAAGGAACTGAAATAAAAATGGATATAACTTCATAAAATGGTCGAGATAAGAGACGAAGAAATAAGAACATGTGTTACCGATGGTAGATATATTAGTTATATGGAAAATGTCTAACAACTTTTTTTTAACAATTTTTTGACCACGCATACGTAGTAGTCTATGATTGGTCCGTTTCAAATATTTTTTTAAACATAAATTCAAACAGACCAAAAAAATGATGACACGTATCCTATTGTCAAAAAAATTGTTAAAAAGAGTTATCAAAATATCATCATCCTATTTATATACATGCACATAATAAATTACAAACGAATAATGTTATGGTTTACTTTAGTTTGGCTTAATACTAGAGACATCAATCTCTAACTAAACCAAACGGTCTAGTTTATCCAAAAAATCAATCAATTTTTTTTTTAAAAGAAACAATATTTACTTTGGCTTTCAATTATTAGATTGATTTTCAATTTTTTTTTCTTTACATCAATTAAAATTTTAAAATGAGTTAAATATGTTTTTAGTCCCTACTTTTAGAGAAAATTAGATTTAGTCTCTTTTTAAAACTTTGGACTAATTTAATCTCGTATCTTTAAAACTGCATGAATTTAGTCCCTTTAATAAAATTTGTTAATTTTATTTGAGATTTCAAATGCATTTCTCAATTAACAATGAAGAAAAAATGTGTTAAACAGTGTAAACAACTCAAATACTATCATGAAATATATTTGAAATGTCAAATAAACTTAACAAAATTTAGTTAAAAGGATTAAATCTATAAATATTTCTAAAGTTAGAGAAGTAAATTGGACCAAAGTTTCAAAGAGAAACTAACTTCAATTTTCACTAAAAAAAATCAAAAATATATTTAACGAGATCGTATGCATAATCGTTTTCTTTTACGATTTATGTAATGGTCTTCTGAATTCTTACCATAATCCCAAGAGGAGCAGCAAATACGCTTATATTGAAAACGAGAGAAATCCATCCAATAACTTTAAGGCGTTTGGATCCTTTTGTTAGGAAGAGAGTTAAAAGAAGCATGCATCCGAACCCAAAAACATCCAACAAGAAAATAATCATGATGGTTGAAAGCTGTGACATTTCATAGAAGGAAACTAATTAGTTTTTTTATTCTTGAAATTAAATAGAAAAAGGAATAGAAAGATTAGCAAGAATAAGAAGGAAAACCCTGGTTTTTCTGGGTGCATAAATTAAGAAGATGGCAAGGTAGAGTGTCTCTATCAGACATCCAAAGGAGTTAATGGTAATGAGAAGGAGGGTGCCCTCCCTTTTTACGAAAGCGTAATAAATCCAGAGCATTGAACTGAACAATGCAACAATATAAGGTAGTGATTGAAACCCCGCCGTAGACTTCTTCTTGTATATTTGGTAAAAAGTTGGTCTGCATTGTTAGGATATAAACAACATATTAGAGAAAGCATATCCATTAATTACAATAACTATGCTATATTATTAAATCACTTACAGTGGAGCGAGGAACACCATAAAGGATATGATGTTGCCTGATTACACCCAAAAACAAAACAAGACACATCCATCAGTACTTAGGAACAAATTGAGTTTATTAATATTATTATCATAATTCATTATATTACTACAATAACCTCCTTCTCCTCCTACTATTGTTATTATTTCTACCAAAGTGTTCACCTAATTCAATATTGCTGCTTTCAAGTATTATGATTTATTATTCTTTATAAACTACAGCTATACCATGCAATTTTCTTTCCGCATATGGTTCAAATATCATGAAGGTAATAATGTCTGAAATATCTCCCATGTAGAAATAGTATATTTTCTGAAATGTGCCTTTAGATCTTCATTAACGAGGTTAAGGGTGAAGAATTTTTGAATACGGGATAGCATGATACCAAAGTGGAAAGTGAATTTGTGTGTTTATTGAAGGATTTTTATCGATAGAAATAAATTGGTAGTCAAAATCAAATTTATCAATAAATTTTATTTACAGATTTTAAAATTTAAATTATCGGTAAATATTAATAAATAAGTAAATAAAATTTATTTATAGGATTCATAAATAAATTATAATTTATATTAGTTATTGTTGGTAAATTTCGTCGATATTTTTTATTTTTATTATTAATGAATATTTTCATTTTTAAACTTAGAGTAATATTTTTTGTCAAATCTAATGAAAAATTTTTGTATATCAAAAATAGATGGGTGAAAAGAATAGGATAAGGAGGTGTATAAGACAATGGATACAACAATAACATGTTTAAACATTATCTTGAGAGTAATTCCATTAGGGTGATAATTGATAACTGAAGTAATCTATTGCTTTATGTGCATATAATGATAGTGATTTTCGTCAAGAGACATGTCAACATTATATTTCAAGTGGTTTTCAACCATGCAGTTCAGTGTGGTGTTATAAAGTTGAAGAAACTTTTTTTCTTTTGTAATCTCCTTATGTATGCATTGCAGGGTGTAATTTTGTTAACATTATTAAGCTTCTCTTATGGGTTTGGAATTTTTAAAAAGAAAAATCTCCATATCCTCTTAATCGATATATTGAAACTATTTTGTCCGGTTGATATAATTTTTAACAAATTATTATAAAAATTAAAAACATATATATCTTTTATACTCGAATTACGTTAGTGGATATTTTTTTTTTCCACAAAGATATAAAAACAGTAACACACACTTCTCCGTATGTAGTAAAAAAAATCTGATGTCAATCTTACACATTTGGATATTTCTCTGCAAGAAGTTTGCTCAAAGCATTATTCTTAAAGTAGATGAAAAATATGACACTACATTATATGAGATAAATGAAAATAATAAATAAAAAGAATAAAGTGGAATATGATATAGAGATATATGGTATTAGTATATACCTAGAAGGCCGAAAATGAAAGCCAAAGTTTGGTGATGAATGGGCATGTTAAAATGTGTTTACTACTATGAGTGCTCACAAAAAGGTTTAGATAGGATTCTCTCAATGTGAAAACCCTCTCTCACTTGAGTTTATCTCTTCTTACTTTCAATTGCACTTAGTAAATAGGATAAGAATGAGAGTCTATTTATAGCGCATAAAAGACAAGTAATGCAAGCCAAGTTGCTAAGAGAAGTGAAATATGAAAATACTTAATCATTTTAAATATATCAAATCTTATCATATATTTAATTAATTTGTATAGTTTTAAAAAAAAAATATTTTACCATACATATACAGCTCGTAAAAGAGGTTATAAACTACTTATTATGTTGGAATGAAAATATTAAATTAATTTATTGAATATAATTAAATTAGTTTTTGCTTAAGACAATGTGTTGAGAACACTTTTAAATCAATTTTATTTGAATGCAAAAACAAAAAAAAATATAGAGTAAAAATGGTATGTATAACGTTAAAGAAGAAAAAAATAATTAGAAGAAGAGATTAAACTATATGTTATAATTTATTAAAACACCGTTAAAAAGTGATTTTATTATATGAAAGTTCATTTTTTTTAAATTATAAAATTACAAAAGTATAAAATTATAAAAATATAAAAGTATAAAATAATAAAATTATAAAATGAGAAATTATAAAATTCTAAAATTCTATATAAAATTATAAAATTCTAATATCTTAAAATTATAAAATTAGAAAATTATAAATTAAGAAAATTATAAAATTATAAAACTATAAAATTATAAAATTATAAAACTATAAAATTATAAAACTATAAAATTACAAAACTATAAAATTATAAAACTATAAATTTATAAAACTATAAAATTATAAAACTATAAAATTATAAGACTACAAATTTATAAAAGTATAAAATTATAAAATTATAAAACTATAAAATTATAAAACTATAAAAATATAAAATTATAAAACTATAAAATTATAAAACTAAAAAATTATAAAATTATAAAATTATAAGACTACAAATTTATAAAAGTATAAAATTATAAAACTATAAAAGTATAAAACTATAAAATTATAAAACTATAAAAATATAAAATTATAAAACTATAAAATTATAAAACTATAAAATTATAAAATTATAAAATCATAAAGTTATAAAATTATAATATTCTAAAATTTAGAAATTATAAAATAGTAAAGTTATAACATTATAAAATTATAAATTTATAAAATTATAATATATAAATTTGTAAAATTATAAAATTAAAATAGAATAAAATTATAAAATTATAAAATTTTGAAATTATAAAATTTTGAAATTATAAAATTGTGAAATTATAAAATTATAAAATTACAAAATTATAAAATTATAATAATTCAAAATTTTAAAATTATAATTTTAGAAAATTATCAAAGTATTAACTATAAAATTATAAAATTATAAAATTGCAAAATTATAAAATTTTGAAAGTATAAACTTATAAAATTATAAATGGATAAAATCATAAAATTATAAAATTGTAAAGTTTTAAAATTATGAAATAATAGAATTATTAAATTATAAAATTATAAAATTATAAAACTTTTAAATTATCAAATTATGAAATTATATTAAATTATAAAATTACAAAACTATAAAATTATAAATTTATGAATTTATAAAATAATAAAATTATAAAATTAAAATATAATAAATTTATAATATTATAAAATTTTCAAATTATAACAGTATAAAATTAAAAAATTAAAACATTATAAAATTATAAATTCATAATATTGCAAAATTATAAAATAAAAAATTTTAAAATTATAAAATTATAATATTACAAAGTTATCAAACATTAAAATTATAAAATACTTAACTTATGAAATTATAAAATTAGTAAATAATTAAATTATACGATTATTATATCTTAAAACTATACTTTTATAATTATATAATTCTATGATTTGATAAAGCTTTATAACTATGTAGTTTTATAAAGTTATAAAATTAGGAAATCAGAAAATTGGAAAATTTTAAAATTATAAAATTGGAAAATTTTATAATTATAAAAGTTTGAAATTGTAGAATTATAAAATTATAAAATTATAAAAGTATAAATTTATAACAATTAATCATAAAATTATACGATAAAAAAATTATAAAATTATAAAATATAAAATTATAAAATTTTTAAAGTTTAAAATTATAAAACTGCATAATTATAAATTTTCAAATGATAAAATTATAAAATAATAAAATTTTAAAAGTTTGAAATTATAAAATAATTAATTTACAAAATTATGAAAGTATTAAAATTAAAATCTTATAAATTTATAAAATTATAAGCTTACAAAATTGTATAATTATAAAATGATAGAATTATAATATTATGAAATTATGATATTATGATGTTCCCAAATTATGAAATTATAGAATATTAAAATTATAAAGTATAAAACAGAAAATTTATAAAGCTAGATTATAAAACTTTAGAATTATAAAATTACAGATGTACGAAATTATAAAATTATAAAGTTATAAAATTATAAAATTTTAAAGTTTGGAAATTATAAAATATAAAATATAAAACATAAAATTATCGAATTATAATATTATAAAAAAATAAAACTTTTAGAACTATAAAATATCAAATTATCAAATTATAGAACTATAAAATTTTGAAATTATAAAATTTTGAAAATTTAAAATTATAAAACTATCAAATTATAAAATTATAAATTTATAAAATTTTAAGATTATAAAAATGACAAAATTATAAATTACGTGTTTGTAATATTATAATATTATAAAATTACGAAATTATACTAAATTATGGGATTATAAGATTATAAACTTATACAAATATAAAATTAAAAAATTACATTGAAAAATTATAAAATAATAAAATATGATATTTTTGACAATTAAGTAACTTAAAAGAATAAGATAAGAAGTGCATCAAGCAATTAACATTGAAAAGTTATTTGCATATATAAACTATAATTTTTTTTAAGTTCTTCCTATATGATAATTTAATAGTCCAAACATTCAAACTTATCACTACTTAAAATTTAATTAAGTAATTTTGTTTTAATTTGATTATGTTAAATTGTTTACCATTATTTCTTTTTACACTCAATGTAAACTAGATGAACTTCATATCAAATATTCATTTAGTAGCGATTTTAAATTTTTTTGTCCCAATTTTTTTTTTAAGTTGCAATTTTAACTTTTATAAAGTTAAATTTAATACTTAATTTTTCAATTCTTTAAACTTAATATTTCATTGTCAATTGAGAAATTTCATTTGCAATTCACGTTAAATTAAGTGTTTTTGGCCTCATAATATATAAACAAGGTAATAGATATTTTAATTCATTAGATGTAAAAGTTAAATGAATGTAATAAATACAAGGAATTAAAAATATATTGAATAAAGATCAAATTAAATTGGGTGTCAATTCCATGTAATTTTTACTTTTTCTAATATTGTAAAAAAGTGATCTCCTAACAATCTTATTTTGCCATATACATCCAAAGTTATGCTATGCTAAGGTTTGGTAACTTGGAGAAAATTATTTTCATCATGTACAAAAATAGAGAACACATGAAACAGCTGTAATAAAAAGTATATTTAACACTATTTGATACCTAGCAATTGAAAACTAAAAATAGAGAACATGAAAAATATGATTAGAAGATAAGATAAAAAGAAATTAATAGCCTTAATTGAACGTCTACAAAAGTCATTACTCCCCTGCTAATTAGTTGTTAGAAAAGTGTTGTATAATAATGTAGCTTTAAAATTATGTTCAAGTTACCCGCCACCCTCCCCAAAACAATGACCTGAATGATTTCTCAAATAATTGATAATTCCTTTTTCTTTTAAGATAATTTTATTATACTTTCAAACGAAAATATAAACTTAAGGAAAAGTTTATATGTATATTTTTTTATCCTTGTTTAACATATCAATTTAATCATTATTATTTTATCATACTAAAATTAATATAAATAATATATATATATATATATATATATATATATATATATATATATATATTTATGTTGTATATAGTCGAATATCTTTTTATTCTTTTAATATTGATATCTTCTTAAGAAAAATTCATGTAAAACAAATTATGCGTGTTTGTCAAGAGCCAAATATTTGTCAGGTACTACCTTTCAAAGGTATATAGAGCTACATAATGAGGGTTGAGAGCTACGTGTCGAAGGCTACGTACAAGCTTCCAAAGGTTAAGATCTGCATGCCAAAGGTCGAGAGTTACCTGTCGAAGGTTATCTATCACATACTGACATCCAATTACTACCTACCAAAGGTAAAGCACTGCTTGTTGAGGACCACCTGCATCTTACCAAGTGTGTACTACCTGCCAAGACTTCATGTTGTCTATCATAGTTGACTACCGCTAGTCGAAGGCTGCATGCTTTCTACAAGTTCAATATGATGCATATCGAAGATAATGATGAACCACTCATTGTATAACTTAGTCAAAACAGGATAACCATCACCTCAGGTAAATGAGTAATTGGGCCACTAGGCCCACACCTCGACCCATTTAGGTAAAGGCCAACAAGTATTAAATTGTACTATAGATACAACAGTAATCAAGGTTTGGATTTAATTTTAACATTAATTGCGATTTTCACTTTTCATTGATACATAACTGACTTGAGCGTTGGAGAATCTTTTGTAAGCACAACCCACATATATCTTGCAAAGGATGAATACCGGGATAAAGAAGGAAGAATGAATAATGAAGTGAAGGGGAGGAGTCTATGAAGTTGAAGTCTCTTTACAATGTACCTCTTCGGCTCTATAAGAGCAATTGACACCCACCATGGGGCTCAAACCCACGACCACAAGGTTGAAAGCTCTATTGTTGTTTTGACATGTTGACGTTGTCTTTCATCACTCAGTTCGCCACAAGCCGTCATCATAATCTTATCTCTTTGGAACTTTTCAACATCAAACAGGAGAATGATGAACTTTTGAGAGCCTTCATCAAGAGGTTCACTAAAGTAGCTTTGTAGATAAGGAACCTAAACCCTAAGTTTGTCTTGCAATACATGATCACGACACTGAAGCCGGATCCATTTGTTGATGATCTATGCATGATGTCGCCAAAAAGCATGAAAGAGTTGAGAGCGAAGACTACCAAATTTATGCATCTAGAAGAAGTTAAAGAGTACCGAAGTAAGGTAAAAGTTAAGAATATGGTAGTGGAAAGGAAGGGTGGTTGATGCGTGAATACATATGTCCACATTTTAGGTTTAATTTCAAATTTTTTATGAAATTTTTCTATTTAAAATATTTATGATAATATAACTTATTTAATTTGGGAAATAAAATATCTTAAAAAATGATTTCTAGTTGCATAAATTATTCTTGACTATTTTAATGTTTGTTGATATAGTTGAAGTTAAATTTTGATTCATTCAAAGCATGAAATTATATTTTTTTGAGTTATAAAATAAGTCCAAAATTAGCAATGGAAAGAAATATACAAGGAGCTTAATGCACCCCTAGTTTTCACTTATACACTCCTTTTTTAAGAAATGGGCCATAAAATTAGTTTTTACTCTTACACCCCCTAATATATCTATTTTCACCCTTATTCCACCATTTGCAAAGTAAGCCAATCAAATGTAGACACATGGCATGATCCTTGCACTCATAAGCAGACCAATCAGATTGTGCCACGTCATCATCTTTAATCTCTCACCATCCAACAGAAACCTTAGCTCCTCCAATTCTAGTCGTCGACAACAACCGTGAACCTCTGTTAGTGGAGCTCCTCTGTGTCATTTATCCATTGATGCTATCAATAACCATCCCTCTTCTTTGCAGCATTGTTAAGACAAAATCGTATATATGTCCAAACGCTCTCATGTTTTGAACTTTAACCAAATAACATTAAACGAAATAAGCATTTAGAAAGATCATATGATGAAAAATAAAACTTAGGCTCAAGAATCCCCAACACAGAAAAACCGTAGGAAAAATTTAGGATTATAGAAAACATAAAATCACATGAATCAAATACTCAGACGCTATGCTAAATGACTGATAACTCAAAGCGTTTAAGAGAGTTCTGCTAAACGCGTAAGCTTACTATACGCAAAGGCTATTCAATTGAACTCTTGGGAAAAGGAAAAAACGTCAAGATAGTGTCTTCGTCCAATAATGAAGTTCTTTTTGAACGTTTGGTATCTTTAGAAGAAAAGCTTAATTATTAAAGGATACCTCAACGGTAGGAAATAAAAAGCACATTGTTGTTCTGAGCAAGCATTAAATGACATTAAATGTTTAACATTTGAAAATAAAAAAAGTGATAAGAGATAAGACATATCTATTGTATGAAGTATCTACTCTATTCTTTAAAGATAGCATACTCTACATGCATCCACATAATTCATTTAAAAATCAAAACTGGACGGTAGAGATAAAAGAGATAGTCATGAAATGTTCTTCACTTGAAGTTATGTCTAAAAGGAAGTACAACCTACTTCAAGCAAAGAACTGAAAAGGAAAGCTTGCTTTGACAAATTGACTTTAACCAACTGATGACAATCTCCTTGAGCTAGGTTAGGCCAAAGCTTAGGAGGAAGCAAGGAGATGGTCCTTATGATTTGTATGGTTGCAGAAATGGGATGGAATCGGGTGATATGATGCACAAATGATGATGGTGAGAAGATAAGATCAAGAATTTTAGTGATATGGTGAAAATGGTGTGTAGTTTGAAGGTTCAAGGAGAGGTTAGGCCAACTCCATGAGATAGGTGACTAGAAGGGCCTATAGGGTTCTTCTAGTCTTGATCAAGGAAGAATAAGGCTACAATTTGGCAACATAACATTACTAATTTCCAAGATGAAATACAAGGGTGGAGACACCTTTATTTATAAGCCAAGAGTGACTCCTTCTAACTGTAAAATCATGATTTCCCACCTTTGCTCTCATTGGCCAAAAGTGAGGCCTTCTAACCTCTCCAATGATGGGAAAATGTGTGGCCACTCAGAAAACACAATCCTCTTCATTCCTAGAGTGTCATGTGGTTACTACTAAAATAAAATCATCTTCAATGGTGAGGGACATGTGGCCACTACCAAAAAGAAATCCTCTCCACTCCTAGGGTGCCATGTGGCTAACATTTTAAAAAATAAAATACTCTCCAATGGATGCATGACACATGATACACTTTCCACTTGGTTTGGATATCTATCTTAGAGAAAATCCTATGCTACTTAGGCCTTAATACAAGTCTTAACCAAACCTACACTACATGGCCGAATACAAGGCCTAAATAAACCTACATTACTCTTCAACCGAGGCGTAATGTTCTACAACTGACTATTTGTCTGACATCTTTTGGAAAATGACCTACTGCTTCGGTTGTCTGAACAACCGAGGAAGAAATGTTCTTCAATTTTCCATGTGATAACCATCTGAAAAGAACCTATGACATCGGTTCCCAAGAGACCCGAGGTAGTAGGGCCTGTTCAACTGCTGACGGTTTGACTTTTGAACGTTTAATTCGATTTGTTGACTTTTGAACCTTTTATACCTCGGTTTCCCATAGACTTGAGGCGTATAGTTTGAGTATAGGCATCAGTTGTAGTGAAAAACTGAGGTAGTATGCAATTATTACCTCGGTTAAGCTGATAATTGAGGCAATATACATTTATATTTTCAGTCCCACGAAGGAAGTTACCTTACGCTGCACTATTCTTCTTCCTCTGCTATCGTCGCTGCATCCAATACCTTCGCTACATCCAACACCATCGCTGCATCCAGCCGCCCTGTTATCGGCCACTATAGGGTCGCCAGTCCGTTGCCACCACTACAGTGTTCTTGTAGTGCCTCTTCTCGCGAAATAGCTTCAATTGCTTCTTCGACATCACTGTCGCTGCCTCACTGCTGCCTCGCCGCGACTGTCCCACCATTGCACTATCAAGACGTCGTTATCGCCATGTTCTCGCATCGCCTCCTTCTCGCGCAAGAACTTCAATCGTTGCGTGTAAACCGTCGCCATTGCTACCTCGCTGCTGTCGCCATCATCGCTGCCATGGTCCTTCTTGGCTCTTGCCACCGTGTTGACTCCACACACGTCGTCGCTCCTACAGTCCTTGTCGTTACTACAGCGTTGGTTCTTGGCTTGGTGAGTGAATTTTTTTTTTGTTGTGTTTGACACTGTGAATTTTTGGGTACAAGTAGACTATACATTATATTGTAATTAGATAATTTAAAAGCCTAGGGTAGGGAAGATTCTTACTTATTTTATTCTAGTTTATGCTAAGAATGTAGGTAGTTCATGGTAGAAATTACTTAGCTTATGAGTAAAAAGAAGATTAGTTTTGTTGCAATAATGTCACTAATTAATGGGTTGTTTGTTTTTATCCAGATATCGTGTTTTTTTTGTGAGGTTTTATAGGTTCTAAAATGTGGACATTCACCATTATTGGCCGACTTTGACGCTCCCAGGTAAATATTATTAAAAGCTTTCTATAATTAAAGCATATAATTATTTGTTTGCTTCAATATATTGTATATGTTGCATATGTAATTATTTGTTTGCTTGAATATATTGTATGTTGCGTATGTAATTATTTTTTTGGTTGAATATATTGTTGTTGTGAATTAGCCTTAGTTTCCCGTTTGAGATTCAATACAAAAATTATTTACTATATCCATATTTTTCTGAACAAATGTACTTTTTAAAAATGAATAAAGAGGAGATGGTAATATTAATTTACAAGTATTGAATCTTGAATTATCTGGTTGGAAAGTTTAAGAAGAGTAATAATTTTTCATAGTTTATTAATATATATAAATTTTAATATACATGTCTTAAATTTCATGAAAATGTGCAATTGTGTTTATTGATCTTCGGATGCATATGTCATTGTGATTTATAATCACTTTCACTTCGTGTAACCTGAAGACCAATGCGAAATGCTGGCAAAATTTCATGAAATTTTAGATATGTTGTTTAAAATTTATATGTTTAATAAACTAAAAAAAATGAATCTTCTTTAATGGGATAGAGTAACACCTTGAATACAAAAACGATCAAAGTGATCATTCAATATTATTGAAATTGTGTAAACAATTTCAGTAAACATACGTACGGATCGACATTGGATTAATTTACCATGCATCAGCGCTGCGTACGAGAGAAGGGTAAAAGAATTTATATAGTTTGCACAACGTAATGAGCGCGTACAAGGGGTGATGAAGTCAAGTTTAGATGTCCTTGGCGTATAAGCTTTTGCCCAAGCGCATGTGTATGAAACGATGTCCACTGATGCGGGAGACTCCTTTGTATGTCGGTTCAACTAAGTTCACACGGTTGTCAACAATGTTAAAGCTCATGAATTTAAAGGCAACAAATGGATAAACTGATGATAGTTTTACATAATTGTTGTCATTGTTGAATGAAATGTTGCTAGATGGAAATACATTACCCACTCGTAATTATGGTACAAAAAAAATTCTTAGTCTGATGGGTATGAAATATAAACGAATACATGCATGTCCCAATGATTGCATATTATATAGGAAAAAGTATGAAGTTTTGGCAGAGTGTCCAAAATGTGGGTTATCATGATACAAGTCAAAAACCAATAGTGAAGGTAGTGGTCACAAAGAAAAAAATGGGTTTGCTTTGAAACTAGTTTGGTACCTTCCACTCGTGGCAGGACTTAAACATTTGTTTACGAATCTAAAAGACGCAAAACATCTTAGATGGTATGAAGATGAGAGAACAACTAACAAGCTACTTCTTCATCTAGCTAATTCAAAGCAATGGAAAAATATTGATCAACAATTCCCCCAATTTGGTGAAGAATATAGAAATCTTAGGTTTGGTTTAGCTATTGGTGGAATGAACCCATTTGGTAATTTAAGTATCAATCTAGTTGTTGGCCCGCTGTATTGATAATTTACAACTTATCTCCTGGATTGTGCATGAAAAGAAAGTACATGATGTTGTCAATGTTGATATCTGGTCCAAAGCAGCTTGAAAATGACATAGATGTTTATCTCAACCACTAGTTGAAGCCTTGAAGTTGTTGTGGGTTTTGAAATATTTGATGCCTTTGCTTCTGAAACTTTCGTGATGGATGCCATGTTATTTTGCACCATTAATGACTTCCAAACTTACGATAATTTGTCGGGGTACAGTGTGAGGGTCATAAAGCATGTCCTATATGTGAAGAAAATACTGCAACTAATCAATTAAAACACGGAAGGAAGATAATATATATGCATCATCGGAGATTTTTACAATCTAATCATCCATATTGAAGGTTAAATAAAGTATTCAATGTACAACAAGAGAAAGACGATGCACCAATTCCACTTACTGGCCTTGAAGTTCTTGAAAAAGTTAACAAAGTACATCATGTATTTGGGAAAACATCCAAGAAGTCATTTGTAAAGATCCCTTGGAAGAAGAAATCAACATTCTTTGATCTTTCATATTGGTCAAAGTTAGATGTTAGACATTGCAAAAATGTCATGCATGTAGAGAAAAATGTGTGTGATAGCTTGATTGGTACACTACTCAACATTTAGGAAAAAACAAAAGATGGAGTGAATGCTCATTTGGATTTGGTTAACATGAAGATCCGAGAAGAGTTGGCACCAAGGGAGATTGGTAAACGTACTTATTTTCCCCTTGCATGTTACACAATGTCCAAACAAGAGAAGATAAGTTTTTGCCTTTGTTTAAAGAGTATCAAGTACCAAAAGGATACTCTTCAAATATCAAAAGCTTAGTGTCAATGCAGGACTTAGAGCTTGTTGGCTCAAACTCTTCCGATTGCAACATCTTAATGCAACAACTGTTATCGATGGGAATTTGTGGAATTTTACCCAAATAAGTTAGGCACACATAACTCGATTGTGCTCATTTTTCTCGTCAATTTGTTGTAAAGTCATCGATCATGCAAAGTTAGATGAAGTTCAAGGCGACATTGTTATCATCTTGTGTTAGCTAGAAATGTTTTTCCCTCCATCCTCTTTTGACATCATGGTGCATTTACTTGTTCATTTGGTCAGTGAAATCAAGTTGTGTGGACCAGTATACTTAAGATGAATGTATCCTAATGAGCGTTATATGAAGATTTTGAAAGGGTACGTAAAAAATAATATCGTCCAGAAGGTTCAATGATTGAAAGATATATTGTTGAAGAAAGTATTGAGTTTTTTTCTGATTATATGACTAAAGCAAATCCAATAGGAGTTCCTATTAAGTCCCTAGCAAGTGTACCAGATCGTTATCAAGTAATATAAAATGGGTAAGTCCAAGTATCGTTTCCCAAAGGACTCTTAGGCCTTAACTTTCGTGTAAACTAATCGCATAAGACTTGAGAAGAAATTAATTTTAGGGTTTTGTATGCAAATAACAAAAGTAAACATGAAAATGTAATGATTCAATTGGCTAAAAGAAACTATGGATGAATGGAGTTGTTGGGGTTTACAATTTCATCTTATCCACCCTCTTATATCTACTCTTCTTATCTAATTTGCTTATTTATCATATTGTCATGCAAACTTTCTTAGTGTACCCTTAACCCAATTCCTTGGCGAAAAGAGCCTATTACTAATTACCGACTTGCTATCTCTAGCCTCCCCTAGTAACTAATAATGCATGATAAACGGAAGCAAAATACAATTGATTGTCTTACCCCTATCTCTAGGAGATATTGCTTAATCAAGGAATTCCCCCCAGTTCATGACATTATTGTACGCTCCCGTATCAATAAAGACAAACAACATTTACCGAATGAGTTAAACGATAAAAGCATTAAGCAAAGGTAAGGAACCCAACAATTGATAAAGATAAGCATATACAAGCATATAAAGAAGATAAGAATTTCAATATAAGAGAGTTTCAAAAGATTACATTGTTCCTCAACAACCTCGGGTTTAATTCACCATAATCATGGTGAATCTAGATGAAAAGTAATGAAAGAATGGAAGAAATAACCCTAACTTGATAAATTGGAGCCTAAGCATCCAAGGTACCTCCTCCAAGGTGTGTAGAGCTGTTGTGGACGTTTCTCTCTGCCAAAAGAATGAGTTTTGATTTGCACTGGGGCCATATATAAGCCACAAAGATAACAAAATCTATCAAAATCTAAACAAAATAAAAACTGACAACCGCTCAGCCCTTAATTTAACTACTCAGCTGCTCAACAGTCAGTTTTACCGCTGAGTGGTTTGCCTCAAATCGCCCTGGGCACTCAACGGTCCATTTTGACGCTCAACGGTTTCTTCAACCCTTCTTTTCATCCTTTTTCTTCATCTTTCACGTGTCTAAGTCCACCTTGCTTCACTTCCATCTTTAATTCATCTCAAAACCCTGGAAAACAATGTAAAAACAAGCATAATATCTCTAAAACGAACTTTTGACTCTCACATAACTCAACTAAGTGCTTTAATTGATTTTAAGCTCATTCTAAGCCATAAAGGGTTTGTTTTGATATCAAATTTAAGTATGAAAATAATGGTTTAGATCATTATTAGTTCCTCAGACATCATGGTTGAATAAATGTTATACAAGTAAAAGCATTTGAGGTATGACTGTGGTGATGAAAAATCGTGAAGATTTGATGCAAAAACATCTATACATATTAAACAAAACAAATGAGGTGATCCCGTTTTTGGAAGCACACAAATTCGTTGTGAAGGACAAGTATCCAAGACAATAAGAGTCGATGGTGATCCTATTTTTGAAAGCACACAAATATGAAGTTTTGAAAGAATCATGGTCTTTTGAGACTTTGTTGTGGCTAGCGAATGGTTAAAAGTTTGATGTTATATGTTGTACAGGTTAAGAAATTAATAATTGCACATTTTATACGAAGACTTTGGATGATAAAAGGACAATACAAAACAGTGGCGTCTATTTATGATTGTTCCATGAGGACGACCCTCTTGGTGCGTTACACGAGCTTTGTAACATCATTGCAGATGCACCTATGATTGTTCCATGGGATTCTACTATATTTGGAAGATACTCTAAGATCCTATTGTACTTACATCAACAAGATGTTAAGGAGCTTGCGTCAGGGAGAGAAGAGCTTAATATTACACTCGTTCAGTTCTGGATGATGTAAGTTTATGAGAACTTATTTATATAAAATTGATTTATCAAGTTATTTATATCAAATAATTTCTTGATTTCAGGTATATGTTTGGTGTCAGTAACAACATGGGGTTCAATGATGTACATGGGTTCATTGACCCCACATGACTCATGAAGGAAATAAATTTGATGACATCCAAGCATACATCACCAATTGTTTTGCAATGGGGAAGGAGATATATTTTCTCCCTTATATACTTGGGTAAGTGATACGCTGTCGTTGTAGCTATCAAATTAATACCACTTTTCAAGGCAACTTCAATATTGCCAATTAGTATTCAAGTAAGTTGATAGGGTTAAAGTAACTCAGTCGTCTCCCAATGAATACATAATTGCTTTTCAATATTTGAATCTTATGAATGCAATGCAATGCTCAAGAATAAAAATGAAAAACTATGCTAATAGAATTAATGTTTGAAGAAAGAAAAACTTAGAAACAATTATGAAGAAATAGGCTAACTCCATTGCTTTTCCAAAATAGATTCATCATTGGTTATTCACAGATCATTGTTCAATTGATTATTGTTTAAATTTCAAATTAATTAAAGGACATTCTTAATTAATTTGAGGGCGAGCATGCAGTTAATCGAAGTAGATTCTTAATCAAATGCAAGACCTTTCTAGATTATTCACAATGAATTCAACCAAAGTACATTATCAATCAAATTCTATTGTGTCAAACCAAATTAAAAGCTAATTAATCAAAGTAAATTCTCAATTAAGTATAGTTGAAATTATTACCACCAATTAAAGTACATTTTCAATTGATAGCAAAAACCAATTTAATCATATGAAAGTTCCTAAGTTCAATCAAAGTAGATTCTCAATTAAACCTAGAAACCCTTGAACTCATATAATCAATATGCATATAGATTCAAACACCTTATGATGCAAAAATCATTGCTTTTAATATGATTGAGAGATGAAAGACATAGAAAGAGAACAACTTAAATAAAAAATCAAAAGAAACAATTTCATTAATTCAACTTAACCTCATAATCCATAAGGAAATTACAGTGGAATAGCCTTGAGTAGAATACATGATGAAATAAAATTGAGAGTGAGAGGAATGATGGATGCTTGCTTCCACTCAAGGAGTCTGAGAATGAATAAAGTGTAATTTCTGCCTCGCTTGAGTCTCTTTATATAAGACTTAATTGAGTTTGGACATTGAATATTTTGTTGATAAGATATTTTCTCTTGATATATTTTGAGATGAAATCAATTATCTTTTAAAACTATCAACTGAATTATCTATTTCATTAATGTCCTTTTTAAGTTTTCAAAATTACAGGAAAGCCCCTACCTCTAATTGCACTTTAACCCCTCTTCTTTCTTTTCAACAATTGCACTTTAATCTCTTAGTTGACCAGACTTGAGCTAACTATGACCAGGTTGACCCTTTAACCAGATTCACTATCCAATGGGATCCTGCCATGTGGAATTACCCTTTTCTCCCAAATTACAGTTCAGATTGGGGAAAGGACTTGCCCCTGCACCGCTCCTGAGATCCCTACTTACGATTAGGGTTTCGCTCCTACTCCTTCATGTGGCTTGTGGGAGACAGGAGGCGCTGCTGGTGAGTTGTGCTGATGGAGGTAAAGTAGTCACAGCGCTGCGGTGGTGGAAGTTGAACGACGATGCTTGCGGTGCGACGACGATTTTCAAAAGCTCGTTGGATCTGTGCGAGATAGGATTCTTGGGCTGGATTTTCTGAGTGTAGGTTTTGTGAACACGCGAGAGAGGAGATGATGGCGGTGCGGCATGGTGGTGGTGACGTTGACGGTCTGGGTGTGGCGATTCTATTATAACAGTGACACAAAGGTTGTTGGGTGTAGCTCGACGAGGTTGCTCGCGTTTGGGTGTTGATGGTAGAAACACCAATCGCGGCAGTAGAGATGAACCAACGGTAGTTCTTGTTTGAAGATCAATGGAGGTAAGTGCAATTGTTCATGGTGGTCTGATGCGATCTTGGAGGATGAGGAAGGCACTGAAGCTCGCGGTGCTCTCGTGGTGCGTTAATGGCTGCCCCTGGTTTTCTGCAGGCACGTTGGTGGCAGAGAAGAGCGGCGACGTCAATGACAAACGGTGGCATGGCGGAAAGAATGGGGCGGCGATGGATGGTGTGGCAGCTCAGAGGAGGATTAGGATTTTTTGGAGAATGGTTGAAGGAGATGCTATGGCAGGGCTGACGATGTAGCACAATCTAACTTAGGAATGGTAGGAATAGGAAACTCAGTGGGTGTAGTAGAAAAGGTATAGTGTTTGGGTTTGGTTTTCTTGGACCTGATTCAGAATTAGGAGTGTGTATTTGTAAAAACAAGGGTGCATTTAGCCCTTTTTATTGAATAAACTAATTTCTTTTTTCATAATTCTGATATTGGGCTTTAAATTGCTATTTGGACCAATAAAGCTTATATTTCAGCCGCACAAATAAATGTAAGAATATCCAAGAATAATTTTTACAACTAAAAATTGTTTTTTAAGTCTGTTTAGCTTTCAAATCTAATAAATCTAAGAACCACAAATTCACTTTAAATTAGTTATTTAAGCATATGAATCTCATCAAAAATTTTAATTTGAAAGCATAAGTGTGAGTATAAATATGTACTCATCAGTAAGCGAAGTTTGTTAACTTTAAAGTTTCATTTATGATTTTAATATATAACAATTAAGTTATTACCAATTTCAGGCATCCTTGGTAGCTACTTGTGATCTCCATACCGAAGAACACTACTGTATGGTTTTGTTCATTGCACAAGTCTCCTCCCAACCCTCTTAGACAAATAGTAGATTGTTAAGAACCTCAATATTTGAACTTTCTTTGTTATATAAATGTATGCTAAAGTCATTTTTTTAATAGTTCCCTTGCAACACATATGATGTTGTCCGGGAGATCAACTGCTACAGCTAAAAAACTTGCAAGGTTGACCCTTAAGGTTTGGTATTTTAGTCCATACTTTGTTACACTTTGTATCATTTTAATGATGTTACTTAACATTTTATAATTATGATGATATATTGTAGTGTAATAGACAACGCGGGTCATATGAGTGTGGTTACTATATGATGTATTAGATGATGACCACTATTCATGCATATGTTACTAGTGGATGTGAAACGGTAATATTTTGGTTTGAATTTTATTTTCTCTGTAGTTTAGATTTCATATACACTAATTAAGTTCATTGTATTTTATGGAGAGATTCAATTTTACTACAACAATTCCAGAGAAGTCCATTAGATACATAAGGAAAGCACTTGCTAAATATGTAATTCAACTTTATAATAGTATGTAGATATTAGGATATAGTAAGTTCTATCTTAACATATTTATGATTAGGTTAAGTTTGTACATTGGATTGATTTATGCTTCTAAGTTGATTTATTTAACATTGAATAAATTTATGCTTATAAGAAATTGATTTATGATTACATATATGCTTCTGGATTGTTCTGAATTGTTCTGTAAAGTTTAATATTTGCAGGTCTGTTTCCATAGTTGAGGATGTTGTAGAAACAAACTTGTTCTTATAAAAAAACAGGAAAATACGCCTCGGTTGTGACCATAACCAAGGCAGAAAGCCCTCTATGGCATCGGTTAAAGTCATAACTAGGGATGACAACAGGTCGGGTCGGGCACGGATAATACCTACCTGCAACCCGACCCGCCGGATAAAAACGTACCTGCCACCCGACCCACTACCCGTCGGGTATCCGTTTAGAAAATACCCGTGGATATTTTGAAAACCCGCGGGTACCTGCGAATGCCCACAAAAAATAAAATCAAAATTTATACATTTTAAAATAAAATTACAATATATATATATATATATATATATATATATATATAATATAATATAAATTAAATTAAATATAAATTAAAATTTAATTTTAATTAAATTTAACCTAATAAAATATAATTTTATTTTATTTTTAATTAAATTTAATTAAAAATATAAAAGTAATTTTTGTAATTATTTTTTGCGGGTAACGGGTACCCGCGGGTCGGGTAGTATACTACCCGTACCCGACCCGTTTAGAAGCGGGTATTAAAATACCTGCTATTCTTTACCCGCGGGTAGTAAATATCAGCGAGTAGTAACTACCAGCCGCGAGTTTTACCCATGGATACCCATGCCTGCGGATTTTTTTGCCATCCCTGGTCATAACTGAGACAGAAAGGCTAATGAAAAAAAAATAATAAAAAACACTTTACTGCCTCGGGTCAGGTCCCAACCGAGGTAGTAGCATCTCACATATTGCCTCAGTTCAATAAGAACTGAGGCGAAAAGTGTATCGAAAAAAAAATAAAAAAAGGAAAAACTCTATTGCTTCGGTTACCTATGAACCAAGGTAAAAAGCCTACTCCTTTTTGTCTCGTTTGTATATACCTTGGTTGCAAAAATAACCGTTGTCTTTTCCCTTTATTGCACTAGTGACGTTGCTCTCTTAAGGGTAGGGGAAAATGAAATTCCTTCTAGATCCTAGGGGAGAATTGTGTGAGCCAATAGGACTATGGGTTGGTCTCCTTTTTGCATGAAATCAAGTAGCTTTGGGTGGGGGAGTTTGTTGCATATTTTCTTTATTTTGCTTTCAAAAGAGCTTTGACCCTTGATCCTGGGGAGAGAAAAGGGTTGTTTAAGTGTTTCTTTTGGTCACAATACGGTTTTTAACGTGTGCATGTTTGGGCTCAGTACTATATTCTTAAAAGTTGCAACTTTGCGTTATTAAGATGTAGGGTTGTTTTATGAAATTTTGGAGGGATAAAAAGGGAAGTAGTTGGTAGGTTTTACAACGAAATATAATTATATATGCTAGAGGATTGAATTTTGGGGACTTGAATCAGCAACCGTGATAGTATTGAATAGGAGCCCTAGCTCTTTTGGTGAGGGTTAATTAGTGGTTGATCGGGCAAGGGAAGGCAAGTTGTTCATCACATCAAAACCGTTAAGGATCAAAGACTTAGAGACCCGTTTGGAATCCAAGTAAGGGGAGGACCAAGGATTAGTTTATTTTGGGGAATGAGGGTTTCAGGATGTCTTCTTTTATATAGTGATGGTGGTTGAATTTGTTTTTACATTTGATCTGATGAATGAACTTGCATGGGAGCTGAAATGACTTTGTTTTGTTACACCATCTTCGTTGATGGTTGATGTTTGTAGCGACGTTATAGTATTGGTTTTCTTTGAATATGTTGTTTTAGTATGGAGTGTAACTCTCCTACTGGGTCGTTTGAGTGACCTTAAATAAATAAGTTGAGATACAAGAAAAGTGAGTGTTAGTGGTGGAGAAAATGGGTGTTGGTTTTGGTCTTTGGGTTTTAGATGTGAAGAAGAGGAAGTGTTAGGTTATAGATGAGAATTAGTGAGGGAATGGGAAAATAGTGGATAAAAATGTTGTGTGTGGGTGTGTTTTAAAGTGTTGTGAAGTGTGGGTACTCAGGTGGGTGAAGCCGAGAGAAGATAGGTAGGAGGTAGTGTTGGTAGAGTGTAATAGTTATGTAGGTGTGTGTGTGGGTGAAATAAATAAGAGAAAGGGAGAAGGAAGATGCATAAGAGTTTAAGGTTGATATAGCATGCAGTGGGTACGTAATTGGGAAAAGATACTTTGGTAAGTGATGAATGGGAGGAAGAAAAATGGATGCATGGGTAGAGAGAAAGAGAGCACGTGGAGAGTGAAAAAAGAAAAAGAAGGAGAAAGATTGAGAGTGTTGCATGGGTTACGTTAGTGGACGATGGACTGAGATGTTGTTGGGGTTTCAGATTGTCGAATTAGGTGACTCACTGGTGCTGCATGAGGGTGTTTCATTTTTTGTTACGTAACTAGTAAATAGGAGAAGAAGAGAGAGCGTGTGGCATGATTTTGGGAGAACAATGTTATGGAAGTTTAGTAGGAAGAGGTTAAGGTTCAATCTTTGAGCTAAAAGAAGAAGAAAAGAAGGAAGGAAGTGGATGGAGGAAGGCATTGGAATAAATTGTGGCTATACCCAGGAGGAGTCTCGACATGTGTGTGGGTACGTTACAACTTTATGTGATTGAAATGAGTTGTTGGGGTAGAGTAATGGGTGTTACAAGAGTGGTGAGAGAGATGTTGCTTTAGAAATTTATTTCATTGAAGGGAATACCTAAAGTACTGTGACAAAATTCTGGGCTTCTTGGAGTTTAAGGGAGGAAAAAGTTCTTTTAACAACTCTTTTTTGACAACTTTTTGACAACGCATACATGGTAACTTGTGATTGCTCTGTTTCAAATATTTTTTTAAACATAAATTCAAACAGACCAATAAAGTAATGACACGTGTCCGGTTGTCAAAAAGTTGTTAAAAAAAGTTGTCCAAATATCATTATCCAAGTAGGAAAAAGTTCTTTAAGGGAAGAAAAAAAAATGCTTTAGTCAAAAGTTGTGCATGAAAAGGGTGAGAGAGAGGGTAAGCGAGCTTTGGTTTTTGAGTAAATCCCGTGTGTCCCACTTTAGGAAATAGAAAAAAAAAGAAAAAAATGCAATTGAGGAAGGGTATGTACTTGTTTTATGGCAGCGAGAAAATCAAAAGGAAAATTTAATTGATTTAGAATAGGTTTATTAGATAAGACGTTGGGATAATGAATATTCTAGAAAGAGAATGAGACATATATGAGTATGGGACTTTTTTCCACCTATTAGTCATTTACGTATTGATATATGTAATATAATTATGGAATATATTATTGTAATGATATGTGAGTCCTTAAGTGTTTGTATGTAAACATTATATGTATATAAATGTGTGGGTGGGACCCAGATTTGCATGAAAGGGAGGAAAAGGTATATATAAACCTTACATAAAGTTATGATGAAGTTATATGCCTCAGAGCATTAGATGTAAGGTGAGGTGTGGTGGAGAATTTATATATTGTTGTTGTAGTTTTTCTATTAGATATGTCCTAGTTGTTTGATATGGGAAGTGATATGAAAGTTTTGTGGAAAAAAAAGAAGAAGGGTATATGACCTTGACTTTATGCATGAAATATGTTGAAATACGCATTGGTAATATCGTTTGAATTGTTTAATATTTTAATCAAGTTGCTAGAATATTTTTCTTTGAAGTTAGAAAAATAATAGAATCTTTTTTGGATTGTTTAAATAGTAATGTTGGTATCGGTAAAATGGTTATTATGGCGAGTTGTGTCTTATTCAGTGGTGTAAATTGTTTCAGAATCATAAATTAGTTAAAGGTATGGTTATATGATATTTATTAGCATTTTTGTTTTATACTTATTGTTAATGTTAGATACATTGGTTGAAAGGTGTTAGATGCTATTTTATATGTATTGTTGAAGAAGAATACATTAGTTGAATGATTTGAGATGCTATCTACTTATTTTGCTCTCGGAGTATGTGTGTATAAGTTTGGTATGTAGCGGTTAATGTTAGTTTTGAGCCAAGTTTGGATTGTGGGGATGTTGGATATGGGATGTATCATAATAAAGTTTTGAGATACCTTGAGTGATACTTTTAACTTGTTCAAGAGAGGAGGATTGAGATTTGATAGCTCTTTCGGTCGTGCGATGCAGGAAAGAAATCCTCTTCAACCATGTGATGTGAGAAGATGATGGTTTGGTAATTGATAACAGTTGAATATATCGTTATCTGTGATTCAAATTTGATACTAAAGGCACCTTTTTTGACTTACAAACTTGTTTTAACTCATGTTTTTGCTTTAGTTTTGTGAATACGAGAATTGAGGTTATACTTAATGATTTTATTACTAATTCCCTTAATTTTGTAGGCTAATCGAGTAATGTGGAAGAGGAGTTAAAGTATGAAGGAGTCGGAACTCAAGGAGCGAGCAGAACTGCAGAAAAAGAGTAAAAAACGCAGTGCTGAAAAAAGCTGTCTAGGCTTAGGCGCCCCTTTAGGGGGGTTGAGCGCAAAATTTGCACTGCAACTCGCCGTGATGGCTATGTTGTTAATTCCGTGATGAAATATGTTATGATTAAATTTGGGGTCGAACTCTTTTCTTGAAAATAACTTTACTGAGTGGGAGGATGTGGTTGCAAAGTTCTTAAACAAATACTTCCCATAATCAAAGATCAACAAAGGTAAGCAGGAAATTTCTTCTTTTAGGCAGGGCATGGTGGAGACGTTAGGAAAAGCGTGGGATAGATACAAAGGCTTGTTAAGAAAGACTCCAACACATGGCTTTGAGGAAGCTTTAGTAGTCATTCTATTCCTTGGAGGACTTGGCTCGTAGACAAAATTGATATTGGATGCCTTAGTTGGAGCCAATATCAAGTGCAAGACTCTAGACGAAGCTTATGAGTTGATTAAGAATATGGCTGCTAATGACAATGAGATGCACAATGAAAGAGGAGTTCCACTACAACAGAAAGGAGTTCTATAGTTACAATCTCATGATGCTCTGCTTGCACAAAACAAGATTATTACTCAACAATTGGAAGCTTTGACAAAGAAACTTTCTCAGTTGCCAAAGGAGTTCCAGAATGTCTCACAGGTTCAGTAGCAATTTGGTGAATTATGTGGTGGTGATCATATTAATGGTCAATGTGCGATGCCCGAAAATATCAATGAAGAAGTCAACTACATGGGTAACCAGTTTCGTCCCAACAATTACAATCAAGGATGGAAACTTCATCCAAGCATGGGACAAGGTCAATTTGGGCAAGCTGCTGGACAATTCAATAAACCACCACAACAACAACAACAGTGGCAACAACAACCCTATCTATCTGAGAGAACTACAAAGCTTGAGGAGACTCTTCAACAATTTATGCAGGTAACTATCTCCAACCATAAAAGCATTGAAATTATTATAAGAAACTTGGAGATACAACTTGGCCAACTGGTTAAAAAGTTGGAGGAGATGCCTGACAGGAGTTTTGGGGCTAATACTAAAGTTAACCCTAAGGAGGAGTGCAATGCCATTATGACTAGAAGTGGCAAGATTTTAGATAAGAGAGAAGTTAAAGTTGAGTTGAGTGAAAAAGAAGTAGAGAATGAAGAGAGAAGAGGTGAGGTTGAGAGAAAAGAAAAGGAGAAAATGTGAAAGAAGAGAGAAAAGAAAAAGAAAAGGTTGAGAGAGAAAAGAAAAAATTGAGAAAATTCTTCCTTACCCTAAGGAGTGTTCGAGAGAAGAAAAAGAGAAGCAATATAGGTGTTTCATGGCGATCTTTAAGCAATTGGAGATTACTATGCCCTTGACCAAAGCAATGCAGCAAATTCTTGCTTATGCAAAGCACATGAAGCATTTCCTTAAAAAGAAGAACTATCTAGATGAGGAAACAATCGAAGTGCAGGGTAATTGCAGTGCCATATTTCAGAAGACACTTCCTCCCAAATTCAAAGATCCCAGGAGCTTCACCATCCCTTGCACCATTTGGAATTATTATATAGGGAAGGCTCTAGTTGACTTAGGAGCTAGTATCAATCTAATGCCTTTGTCCATACTAAAAAAGATTGTTTTCTGGAGGTTAAACTTACAAAAGCAATCCTGCAAATGGTAGACAAGTCCATCAAGCATCCTTATGGTATGGTAGAAGACGTGGTGGTGAAAATTGATAAACTCAGATTTCCGGTGGACTTTGTAGTGATGGAGATGGAGCAAAATACAGAGATGTCGATTATTCTTGGACGACCATTAATGATGACAACCAAGGTTGAAATTCATGTAGATGATGGATTGCTAACATTGAAGGATCAAGAGAGAGAGGTAACTTTCAATGTCTTTGAAGTTGGGCAGCCAATTCAAGAAAAGCAGACCAGTTGTAAAACAACAGATGAAATTCTATTAGTGACTAGTCTATCAGATAAAGTTACCAGGATGGTCAAGTAGAGGATTAATTATTTTTCTCCACAAGTGAAGGAAGAGGAAGAAGGAAAGAAAGGAAAAGCGGTCCACCAGCATCCTAAGGTGAAAAGTGATGAACCCAAACCTGTCACACCAGTGAAATTCAAGAACAGGTTGTGGGTTGTCAAGAATATTAAAGAAAAAGGGATTTTTGAGATTGAAGCTCCTTATTCTAGGAGGGTGAAGTTGGTGGCTAGGAAATTGCTGAGATTTTGTTGGTGTTATGAAGGAAGGAAGAACATCAACGTTAAAGATCCAAATTGAGCTTAATGGTGTCAAGCTAGTGACATTAAAGAAGCACTTACTGGGAGGCAACCCAGCTTTCTAAACTTATATCTTTTTAATTTATGTTTGTGTTTTGATTGTAGTATAACTTGTTGTACTTGGCTTGAATTAACTGTGCTATAATGGTTTGATTATGCTTTGTTGTGTGATAAATATTGCTTTATGACGCTCTATTATATTGATTGATGTTGAGGCGATGCATGATGTGCTTATATACAAGTGATGGCTCATAGTTTGTGTGAAACAGATGCATGAGGTAAAATTTGATTGAGATACTGAGCAGGATGTTTATCTGAATTATGGAACTTGAAATTAACCTGTGTGAGGTTTGGATTTCAGAGCTTTTGTGAATAATTGCTATTGCTTTGAAAACATGAAATATTTTGCCTAAATTTTCTATGATTGAACTACTTGCTTGCAAGTTTCATATGATCAAGGTCATCTATTGTTATCCTTTTTTCAGCCTAGACATGATTCTAGCCCAATAAAAAGAGAACTATTTGTTGTGACCTTTGAACCTTGAGCCTTAAGCATGTTTCAAAAATCCTTTTTGAAAATCTTTTCATTGAGTTAAGTTGAGAACATTGCTGGGGTATTGATGAAGTTTCAAGTTTGGGGTTGTTGGGAAATTTTTTTAAAAAAAAGAAATCAAAAGAAAAAGCATTGAGCTAAGCAATGAGCAAATGAAAAGTAAAAGCACAAGAAAATGGAAAATGAAAAGAAAGAAAAGAAAAGCTCAATTCAAGGGAAAGTTGGGAATAAGTGAAGATGGTTCTTGGAAAGAGAGTTTGTGTTTGAATGATGAAATCATGAATGACTCTTTTAACTCAAGGATTTTGTTGTCGAAAAAAACCAATTTTCTTCTTAGCCCAGCCAAGTTACAAGCCCAGAAAAGACGTTGTGATGAAAACTTGCTTGTGAGTATTTTTGATTGTGGTTAAATGAAAGGCAAAGTTAATTTATGTGACATTGTGATAGCAGAGTGAAAGAGACACCTACACCTCACTATACACCTTTGAGTTTGAGTGATACACCTATAAGGGCTTGAGTGATACTCTTTTGAGTGCTTGAGTGAAACACTTTCCTTGGTGAGGAGTAGTTCTTTTAATTTATGATTACATATTTGCTTGGTAGATTGATCATTCTTAAGGATAACATCTGTTGAAGTACTCGAGCATCACAATGAATTTGAATGAATGAAGGCATCTGTACATCTTGACTGACATCTTTATGATGAGTTGAGAAGAGTGATTACTTCTCCTGGAAGAAAAAGTTTTGAAAATGTTGAACCATTGTAGCAATTGTTTCAAAGCTAAGTTACATTTTGTTTTGCTTGAGGACAAATAAAGTTCTAAGTTTGGGGTTGTGATAATGGTTGAAAATACCGTTATCTGTGATGTAATTTTGATGCTAAATGCACCTTTTTTGACTTAGATACTTGCTTGAAATCATATTTTTCTATTAAGTTGTGAGAATAAGAGAGTTGAGGTTGAACATAATGATTTTATGACTAAATTACCTTACTTTAGTAGGAAATGAGATAATATGGAAGCAAAGTTGAAGTGCCAAGGAGATGGGACTCAGAAAAACCCGAAAAAGCACCAGAAATGAGGAACGCAGGACGCTTGAGTGCCCTTTTGCAGGCCCTCAGCGCCAAAACCTCCTGCACCATGCCTGGGCGCCCTTTTTGGGGCGCTAAGCGCCACTTTTCCAGACACACCACACTTGCTTGCCCTTTTAGTGAAGCTGAGCACCAATTTTAGCATCGCAACACGCCTTGGCGCCCTAAGTAGGGCGCTAAGCGCCAACGAGATGGGCCTGTGCTTTGTTTCTGTTTTGATTTCGCTCTATTTAAAGGACCCAGACGCCCTAGGTTTTGCATCTTTTGGCAGAGCAGGCGAAACAACACACTCTTTCACTCTCTGGAGGTGGATTTGGATGCGGGAGCTTCCATCTTCAATTTTTAGGGTTTTTCTATCTCATTGTTCTCCATTGTACATCTAGTTTCACCATGACAATGGTGAACTAACTTCTATTTGTTGTTGGTGGATGATGTGAACTCTCAAGTATTTGACTTGATTCTTAATAATATATGCTTCTTTCATTAATTGTTAGGGTAATTCTTCTGTGATCAATGCTTGTTTTCTTTAACTCATTCATAGCATGATGTATGATTTGCATAAGGGCCAGGAGGTTCCTTACAATTCAGGTTCTAAAGAATTATTCCCAAAACCAATATTTCTCAAGGATGGGGGTATGAGTTTTGGTCGTCTTAAGCTCTTAATCTTAATGCAAAATTAATTATTAGGGATGCTAGGGATTGTGACCTAGTAATTAAGGATAGGCTTTCTTCGCTGAGGGATCGGGTATTAAGTATTTTAGTGAGTGACTTTGACTTTAATGAAAGAAGAAGAATTCTTATATACATGAGAGTAAACTTGGTGAAATCTAACCCCAACAATTACAAACATCATTCGTTCATCGCTGTGTTTCTCTTCAATTGATCAAAACAACATTCATATTTAAATTTTCTGCAATTTCATTCTAAACCCATGATTTCGTTCTTTTTAAGTCTTAATTAATCAAGTTATCACATGACTGTCTAGTGCCAAGAGTCTCTTGGGAAACGACACCCTGTCTTACCAGGATTATTACTTACTACGATCCGATACACTTGATCGTCACTCAACATAATACATTTAGAGGAGGATGAGTAAGACAACCTCAAAGTAGACTGAAACCTCAATTAGTGGAGGTTGTAAAGAAAGAGGTTACCAAGTTGCTACAAGAAGGTATATTATACCTTATTTTTTACAGCACTTAGGTGAGCACCGTACTTGTGGTTCCTAAGAAATCTGGAATCACAGTGGTCAAGAGCGAGAAGGATGAGTTGATTCCTACTCATATTCAGAATAACTAGAGGGTTTGTATTGACTACATAAGATTGAATCAAGTTACTCGAAAGGACCATTAGATAGAGTCTCTGGCTATTTTCAAATTTGTATAGTCCGGGAGGACCAGTATAAGACAACTTTTACTTGTCCTTTTGGTGTTGAGATTGTTGACAACACAAACTCTATATCAATCTAGTTTTTTATGATGACAACACTATGCTTAATAACAATACACATGTTGATGTATTACATGTTCTTATTCTGAACTGATTGTCATATCTGCTGAACATGTTTTGATGTACTGTGATGTATGTTCCTATGTTAATTGTGTGATATATTTGTGGAACATACTTGTATGATTATGTGCAATGTGAACTGCTTTATCAAAAATATTTTCCTGCACATTTTGGGAAGTGAAAAATCACAAGCACTTTTATAAACTTATAATTGTGTGACAAAGTTCTAGTCCAGTCAAATACATCTATAATGGATTCGACTATTCTAAAACCTTTGTACAGATTTTAAGAATTAGTGTTGTGTGATGTTTTGGATTGAAAAGACTTTCAAAATGTTTCTACATGTGTCAGTCGACTTTGTCCAATGTACATTCGACTGTATCTTTGATCTGTTTTGGAATTTTGTTATACTTACACGCTCCAACGACTATATTTTTAAAAGTTAGTTAAACATTGATGACTTGGTCAACTGTATTAAATGTGTGTTGATTTTGGTTGACTGAGAGCCTCTATGTTGATTGTCTGTTATAACTGTAATAATACATTCGACTAAATTAGTAGGCTATTCGACTGAGAAACAATCTGACTGATAGAAAACTATAAATTCGTTGTGTTAAAATGGCTGCAGTGGAATTGTTAGCGTGGAAAAACAAACCAAGAGGGTTTTTAATATTAATGTGTGCTTTTTAATTTCTACTCAATTTATCTTACTACGCAAATAATAAATATAAATAAAAGTGTAAGGTTGAGAGAAATTTGAACAGATGATTTTTATACTGGTTCGGATCTTACCAATCCTACCTCCAATCGCTTATCTCAAACCGAGATAAACAGTTCACTAAGCACAAAACAATTACAAATTACAATCACAAAGAAAAAATTTTTAAGAGTTTAGAAACCACCTCTCTTGATACCAAAAGAGATGAACCTGCACCTCCTTTGAATCTTCACAAAGGATGAGACACCTCCTCCGAATACATCACGAAGGATAAAGAGAGTCTATTTATAGACTCAGCCAAAAACTCTTCCATTCTTCGTAACTCGCCATTTAACGCTTTTAATCGATTAATATTAATGTTAATCGATTAAATGAGTACAACGGCTAGTTTTCAAAATTCAGAAAACTCCAACGGCTAGTTTTAATCGATGATTCTAAGAATTAATCGATTAAAAAAGGAATTAATCGATTATTCCCTTGCCAGTTGAGTTTTCAGCACCTGTAACGTTTTAATCGATTAATACTTGGTTTAATCGATTAAAACCGTGCATTTATGATTCTGAACAACAAATATAAAATATGAAGGTACAAGAATCAAAACCTATTACAAATCTAAGTCCTAAGCAATAAACTACAATTATTACAAAAGCTTTTAATAATAAAAATTTAAGTCTTCAAAGGATCTTCTTGAATCTTGATATATCTTGACTTGATTTGGACATCATCAAAACTTCATCTTCATCATTTTGCTAATAGGTTGAACACGATTTGTTCAGAGACTTTTGACGCTCTAACATTTCCATTTCTTGTTTCAGATTGAATTATCTGTGTTTACAGCTCCAAGAATTCTCCAAGAAGACGGTGGTGATATATCTTGAGAGAGATTCAAAGGGAGAAGGCTTATGCACTGACTGTGTGATCAGAAACTGCACAAAGAAGGTGCTTCTTGATTGATCATTAAAGGCTTGGCATCCTGTGAAGAGTGTTGGAATTGACCTGTTATGATATAGCGGTTACGTTGAGGATTGTTCGACGTGGGTTCAGATTGCAGAAGAGGGGATTCTAGCTGCAAGTCGGGTTTTGGTTATTGCAACTATATTTTGGTTTTGGGTTAGAGAGGAGATTTATATTTTTGACGTGAGGTCTTCTATAAATTCCTTGTTGTAAAAACTGAAACCTATATAGTGCATTTGCTTCCTGGGTTGAAAGACATTGGATGTAGGCATTGTTGGCCGAACCAGTATAAAAACTAGTGTTTGATTTTCTCTATCCCTGCACTCTTTATTTCAGTCGACTATTTTTGTTACGCAGTCAACTACGTTTTTTCGCTGCATAGAAATTTTCATTACTTGCATTTCAAAATCATTTTCGTTTTTGTAGACATTAATGTTTTCAGCAACAGTATTTATGTATTTTGAGAAAAGATCCTCTGGAGTCATAAAGAGGATTGTATTCAGTCCAAATTTTGCGGTAAAAGCTAGTCCAAATTCAGTCCAAATTTCATTACGAGTGTGTTTTGAGAAGTTGTTTGTTGATGCTAACAGGTTAGAAATTAAAAAAAGTGAATTTTGTACCAAAACTCCATGACTGCTACCCAGTCCTGGCTGAACAACTCCCCAGTGGGTGCAGGAGTGTGTTTGGAGTGCTTGTCTGTTGATGCTTACAGGTTACAATTGTTCTATCAATCCAACAACGTCCTTTGATACCCTTTTCTAGTGAGTCAATGACGAAAGGTTGGAAGGTGCAGACCTTAAGTGCATAACACCACCAATGCTCACTGCTAACAACTGGGATGAACACCTACAAAATGGTTCAAGTATGTAACTATAGTGACAACCACCTACATAAACAAGTACGTACTATTTCAACTAACACTTCACTCACCCAATCAACAGTCAATAAGTCTTTCATTTTTACCAGTTCGTTCTGGAAAAATGTTTGGTAATCATCAAGTTGCCACACATGTTGATTGCATGCTTTTCTCTTATAGTCGTTCAGTGCATGTGTCTTAAATTAGTACAATAAAAACATCATTGAACAACAGTGTCAATATGAAATTATACCATCGAAATTAATTACCAAACGACTAGCTTTTACCGCAAAATTTGGACTGAATACAATCCTCTTTATGACTCCAGAGGATCTTTTCTCAAAATACATAAATACTGTTGCTGCAAACATTAATGTCTATAAAAAAGATTTTGTTTTTGAAACAACACCAATTCACCCCCCCCCCTCTTGGTGTAAAACGAAGCCTACCTGTTTCCCAACAATTGGTTGTTAGCAAAATGATGAAGATGAAGTTTTGATGATGCCCAAATCAAGTCAAGAACAATCAAGAATCAAGAGGATTTATTTGAAGACCTATTTTTGTATTATAAAGCTTTTGTAATAAATAGAAATTGATGTCTAGAACTTAGGAAACTTAGTGTATTTGATTCTGTATAAGTTAGAAGTGTAAAAAAATACATTCAGGGTCAAAATACACTGAGTTAATCGATTAACCAAGGCAGTTAATCGATTAACCCAGAGGAAAAACAAAGAAGAAGGCATCAGGGAGTTAATCGATTAACCAGGGGTGTTAATCGATTAACGTTAATCGATTAACCTGAGTAGTTAATCGATTAACCTAGTTTCCGTTGTAGAAACTAGTCGTTTTCGAGCCGTTGGACAATCCGTTGGTTTGTCCTTTAGTGGTTAATCGATTACCACTTAAGTTAATCGATTAACACAGGTCAGAAAGGCTGAAAACGAAAATGGAAGACCTTTGGCTTGAGTCTATATATAGACTCTCATTTGCCTTCAACAAAAAAGAACCAAGACTCTTCCCTTGTGCTAAAACACTCAGAACTCTTTGAGAAGTGTGTTTGTTGCTCGACTTGTGAAACTCGCGTTTGTGGAGCTAGTGAAGTGCTGCTACGGTGACGGAGGAAATAGCCGGTTCATGCTTGGTGTGTCTAAGGAGGTGTGTGGAAGAGGATCATCATTGGTGTGTCTGAGGAGGTGGTTCATGCTTGGTGTGTCTAAGGAGGTGCTCATCCTTGGTGTTGTTACCAATAAGGGAGTATTGGTAAAACCTGAAGACAAGTTTTGATGATGCTGCAAATTGTAATTTTTGACTGTAATAGGAGAATACTTAAAAGCAACTTGTAGATTTTAAATGTAGTAGGAAAATGATAGACATTGTAATTTCTACTTGTATAATCGATTATGATTAAGGTATAATCGATTATCAGATGTTTTTGAACTAAAATAATCGATTATCATGAAGCAATAATCAATTATCACAAGTTACACTTGAATAATCGATTATCACTTCAAATAATCGATTATCACTTTTTGAAATTTCTATAACGGACTTGAATAATCGATTATCACTTACAATAATCGATTATTCATGGCAGTTGGGAGCTGACCTTTGGCATTCAGTGTGCTTGGCTATATAATTGGTTTTTGAAAGCTTCAGAACTTAACTTTTGTGTAAACTGAGAAAGCTTAGAACACTGAGTAGTCAGAGGAACGTTCTTGAGAGCTTTTGTTTACCTTGTTCCCTTGCCTGGTCTTGTGAAAGGAGAGGCTTACGTATCGTGTGTCGATAGTCGAAGTGGACTCTCTTCAAGTTGGCAAGGTTCTCTGCCTGGTCTTGTGAAAGGAGAAGCTCGTGAATCGTTTGTCGATTGCCGGAGCAGTTCTCTTCAAGTTGGTAGAGTGGTTCTTTTCATTCGATTTCTATACTTTTCATTGTAATCTGTTAAATCCTTTTTAGTGGAACTGTTAATCACTCTTTGTAGTGATTAACGACTGGACGTAGATTCTGTTGAATCGAACCAGTATAAAAATCCTTGTGTGCTTTTCTTATCCCTATACCCATTTTACTTTAACGCACATCAACTGCTTGGTTAATTTTCTGAAAGAAAATTGTTTTTTATAAAAAAGGCTAAAATCGTTTCAACTGTGACTTAATACGCTTTACGCTCTCTGTGTTAATAATCCGCTGCGCTAAACTCTTTTAAAAATTACCCCCTCAGATACCGTCAATTGGTATCAGAGCATGCTTTGATATTCTTTCAAAATCTTTGCGAAAATGGCTGGTCACAATCAAAATGTTGTTTATGCTGAGGGTGCGTCCATTAACAGACCTCCGTTGTTTACTGGAGATAACTATGCTTTTTGGAAAGTAAGAATGGAAATTTTTATGGGGTCTTTTGATAGAGGCATCTGGGAAGCTGTACAAAATGGTCCTTATATTCCAAAAATTACAGTTGATGGTGTAGAAGTAGAAAAATCATATTTTGATTGCACTGTTGAGGAAAACAGAAGAGCCCAATTTGATATTAAGGCTCGAAATATAATTTTATCTACACTAACCACTGATGAATTCTTTAAAGTCTCTGTTTATAAAAGTGCACAGGAAATGTGGAAATTTTTAAGACAGTTATAATGAAGAAGATGTGGATAAGTTGACACCGTGTGATTCAAGCTCTACATCGAACTCCTCAAGCTCAAGCGATTTTAATGAGGAAGAAAATATATGCTTAATGGCAAATAGTGAAAGCCAAATCTTGAAGAAGAAGAAGAAGAAGGAGAACAATCAAGGCTCCGCATCAATCTTCAAATGTTATGGATGTGGTGAAAGAGGCCATGTGAAAGCTGATTGTTCAAGCAACAAAAGAAGTAAAGGAAGAAAAGCAAAGAAATCTCACAAAAAGAAGAACGCCTACATTGCTTGGGAGGATACTGCATCAAGCACTTGTAGTTCAAGTGATTCTGTTGAAGAAGCAAACCTATGTTTGACGGTTGCTACTGATGACACTGCAAGCCAAATAAGTGGATCTAGCCTTGACACTAATGAGTTTGATTTACAAAAAGCTTTTCTTGAATTGTTAAATGAATCTGAGAAATTGGATGTGGATCATAAAAATTTGAAAAAGGAACATAACGAATTGAAATTGAAGTATGAAAAAGTATTAGAAGAAGAAGTAGTTTTAAGAAATAAAATTAGTAATCTAGAAATTAAATTGTCTGAGTTTAATGCAATTGAACAACCTGTTGAATGTTTATCATGTAAGAGTCATATGTTTGATATTAACATTCTTGAGAATTTACTTGCAAAGGCAACTAAGCCTCATTCACATGCTCAAACAAATTTTACCAAAAGCAATGTGAAAAATAGAAACATGCATCAACACAAGAAGTCTAAAGTTAAAAGAACTCGTAGAGTTTGGGTTGAGAAGGGAACTTTTGTGAAAAACAAGGTGCATGATGTTTGTTGTTTTTATTGCATTAAAAAGGGACACACTTCTAAAAAATGCAACATTAAACATTTTGGTGTTCCAAATGGAAAATATGCTTGGGTTCCTGTCATAAAGTAATATGTGTCTAACCTCAAGGACCCAAATAAGATTATGGGTACCAAAAGTACTATTTCTTTGTTTTGTAGATTAAGTTTTCAAAAGGAGAAGAGAAGTTTCTGATATTCTGCTTTTGGAATTGATGCTCCAAGCGAGGAAGTGAACCCATCAAGTGATATCCAAAGCTTTGGTTCGAGCACCAAGTGATTGAGCTAAGTTGTATTTAACCTGTACTGTTGCATTTTGCTCTGCTTGATTTTGAAATCTTTAATTACTATTATATTCATTTCTGTTTGGGCAAATGATTTGTTCATCACTGATTCATTTATCCTGTGGTATGTTCTTATTTGTTTTAGCACTTTAATGAGTGAAATTCTTCTATTATGAGATATTCATGTGCTAAATTTAATCTTTTGGAATGATTAGTCATGTGCAATTGTTATTTCAATGATTTGTTTTTTGTTTATAAATTGAATCTGTGTTTAACTGGTTTAGTATTCAATTTCCTGAATACTTTGAAGTAAGCTTTGATATATCTTTTGTCAAAAGCAATGAAAAATTTCATTTGAATGATCTGACTGATAGATATTCATTGGCATTTTTTTTTTGGATGATTAAGACAGTTGATAATTAAATTATCATATTTGTTTTGAAGTTGTTTCTGTGGAAATTTGTTTTTAAGTTCAAATGCATATTGTATGAGCTATGATAATACTCATTGAGAACTTGGATGAAGTAAATGAACTGATCAAATTTTGCATAATTTTGATGTAAATTAATTGGTCTAAAAACTGTTGAAAGATAAATTTTGAATCAGCTTGTGTTTGAATTTTTGTATATGTTGTTTTGATATGCACAACTGAATTCAAAGGATTGAACAGTTTGGGATATGAAAATGCATGAATTATAAATGCTATTTGGGAAGTTATAATTTATGCTGTCAAAATTATTTTTGAACTGATTGTATTAGTTGAAATGCTTTTCTGTTAAACCTGGAGCAACTGTGATCATATTCATTTAAGCTACTGTTGCTTTCATTATTGTTTATAAATTGATTGGGGATTTCAATGATTTAATTAAGTCTAATAAAAGCTAAATTTGATTTGCTGAGAATCATTGAAACTTGTTTGGAATTGCAAATACAAATCTGAACTGGCTTGCAAGCATCTCTCCATTGTTTTGGACTGACCATATCTTAAAATATTTTTCTTAATCTGTTTGTGAGTTCAAAAGAAATTTTTGTTTGACATCTTATGACATGATTTTGTAATACCTGGTACCCATTTGAGGGGGAGATATATAAGGCTGTTAGATATCTGGTTATTCATCTATACTTTGGTATTTCATCATGTATTTGTCTTTCATTTTATAAAAGTTCAAAACTTTATAAATTCATCTTTCTTTTGTTAAGGATGAGAGCCATTTAAGGGGTTTCTAGATTCTTTGAGCTTAGAAGAGAATTAGGAGTATTAGACATGTCCTAGAATCAAAGTCTATGCAAAATCTTGCATTTTTTCGTGACCTTAACACGTCATAATCGATTGTCACTAAGTCATAATGGATTATTTAGTCATAAAAGTCAATTCTGGAAAACTTTGAGCAGATAATCGATTATCATCTGGCATAATGGATTATCATGCAATTCTGGGCAAAGATTAATGAACTGATAATCGATTATCACGAGCCATAATCGATTATCACGCTAACAGTTTCAAAAATAGAGTCGTTGGAGCGTCCCATAACGGCTATAAACGGCCATAAACGACTAGTTTTTCCATTTTTCTTATAAATAGCCCCCCATAATCGATTATTAGACACTTCTTTGCAACCAAATACTGCTAAAATCAAATCCAGAGCTCAAAATCTCTTCATTTCTCTTTCACTTCATAAACCTTCATCTTTTCCATCTTCATCCATGGCTGAACCAAGAAGGTATCGTCGCAAAACAGCTGGAGCCTCTTCCTCCTCTCAACCACGACTCGCCAACATAGATGGATGGATCTCCGATCAAGAGAAACATGCAGATTTCGTAAACTCCTGGCAAGAAAGGAAAATCATGGCGGTAAAGTATATCCGTCTTGATTTTTTTCGCTTTTATGGGTTTCAATTTCCATATACTTTTGCTGAGCAGGGGTTAGCACATCTAGTAGAACAAAAAGGAAATATTTATCCCGATCTCATAAGAGTTTTCTACTTCAACTTGCACTATCGAGATGGGATAATATCTACCAAGGTCAAAGGCGTACACATCATTTTAGATGATGACGTTTGGACAATGTTGCTCAACTTCCTATCTGGGATGATGCTGTCAAAGTCCATTTAGGACTTGAAAACTTCAACAGGATGCTAACTTTCCAATCCTTTCTGCGACATCCCGAGAGGCAAAAAAATAGAAGGCAACTACTTGTTAGAGGTTTCAAAGTTGAAGAGAGGATGATCCACTACTTGATTGTTTGGATTCTCTGTCCTAGAGCAACCAACCATGCTCAATGCTCTAAGCAGGATTTACTTCTCTTGTATGGGATTTTAAATCACATACACATCGACTGGCCTGCTCTCATTGCTGACACAATGGTAAAAGCCAAGAAATCCCATTCATATCAATTTCCTTATGCTCTCCTTATTTCTAGGATTTTAGAATACAAAGGTGTACCTGTGGAAGGAGAACTCGTTCAAACTATTGAAGCTGTGGGATCAGAAATTGGAGATACTACCTTTCGTCAGATGGGATTCATTACTAGAGGAAGAGTCCTTATTCACAAAGATGATGACCATCCTGATGATGATGAAGATGACGATATGGACACTCATATGGCTGACCCAGTGAGTGCTGCAGCTCCATCTGAAGCTGGACCTTCCAACATACCCTTCTCTTCTTCAACTTCTATGGAAGAATATTTTGCAAGATTATCTAAACAATTGGAGGATATGAGTCTAGCACAGAAGACACACTTTGATGAAGTACATGAGTGGCAGCAATCTCTTGATGAGTACTTAGTTGATCAATTTCTTGAGATTGATGTTCGACTACATAACATTGAGAATCATCTCAATATCCACCTACTGAAAGATCTCCTAGTCCTGAATTTTAGTTTTTAGGTTCCTAAGATTGATTGCTTTCTTTGTGGCATTTTGTCGTTAAAATCTTTATAAATTTCCTGCAATTCATTTCTATTTTTAATATAATGAGCTTTTATGCATATATTATCTTTTTGAGGGGGAGCTCATATTAACGGGGAGATTTTTACTTTTTGCTTATGATAAAAAAGGGGGAGATTAGAAATATTATAGGGGAGAAGAAATATTTAGGGCAGAAATATTTTTCAATTGTACAGGTACTGCTAACTTTGTGGCTGTTTTTAGTTTGTATGTACTGCAGGTAAAACTGGGTTGCTTTCAAAAGAGGATTTTTTTTTCATCATCAAAAAGGGGGAGATTGTTACCAATAAGGGAGTATTGGTAAAACCTGAAGACAAGTTTTGATGATGCTGCAAATTGTAATTTTTGACTGTAATAGGAGAATACTTAAAAAGCAACTTGTAGATTTTGAATGTAGTAGGAAAATGATAGACATTGTAAATTCTACTTGTATAATCGATTATGATTAAGTTATAATCGATTATCAGATGTTTTTGAACTAAAATAATCGATTATCATGAAGCAATAATCGATTATCACAAGTTACACTTGAATAATCGATTATCACTTCAAATAATCGATTATCACTTTTTGAAATTTCTATAATGGACTTGAATAATCGATTATCACTTACAATAATCGATTATTCATGGCAGTTGGGAGCTGACCTTTGGCATTCAGTGTGCTTGGCTATATAATTGGTTTTTGAAAGCTTCAGAACTTAACTTTTGTGTAAACTGAGAAAGCTTAGAACACTGAGTAGTTAGAGGAACGTTCTTGAGAGCTTTTGTTTACCTTGTTCCCTTGCCTGGTCTTGTGAAAGGAGAGGCTTACGTATCGTGTGTCGATAGTCGAAGTGGACTCTCTTCAAGTTGGCAAGGTTCTCTGCCTGGTCTTGTGAAAGGAGAAGCTCGTGAGTCGTTTGTCGATTGCCGGAAAAGTTCTCTTCAAGTTGGTAGAGTGGTTCTTTTCATTCTATTTCTGTACTTTTCATTGTAATTTGTTAAATCCTTTTTAGTGGAACTGTTAATCACTCTTTGTAGTGATTAACAACTGGACGTAGATTCTGTTGAATCGAACCAGTATAAAAATCCTTGTGTGCTTTTCTTATGCCCTATACTCATTTTACTTTAACGCACATCAACTGCTTGGTTAATTTTCTGAAAGAAAATTGTTTTTTATAAAAAAGGCTAAAATCGTTTCAACTGTGACTTAATACGCTTTACGCTCTCTGTGTTAATAATCCGCTGCGCTAAACTCTTTTAAAAATTACCCCCTCATATACCGTCAGGTGTGTCTAAGGAGGTGTTCATTCTTCGTGAAGTATTCGGAGGAGGTGTCTCATTGATGAATCAATATTTTACTGATCTCAATTACTTTATTGTGCTATAATTAATTAGGTAATTGTGCTTAATTGTCCGGTATTATCCCATTTTTCCTAATTGTACTTAATTTGATCAGAAATTCTTATTTTAGTTAATTTGAATATTCTGAGCTAATTATTTGCAATTTTAATTTCAGGGAAATTTTGGAAATACAATTTTAAACATTAGAGAAAAAAATAAATAAATAAAAGACTCTCCACAAATTTTTCAATAAGAAGAAGGGTACTATAGTCACTTTCATTCTTTGGGGGTGTAACATTTTTAAATTTGGTGGTGCACATGGAAAGTATTATCTTATTAAAAAAATGGAGAAGTGTAAGGATTGAATTGGTGAGCTATGCATTTCACGTGAAGTAGCAAGTTACGTTTTTCAATTTTTGAAAATTGAATGCATTCACTTTTGGCTTTGGAGAAAAAAACGCTGCACCTAAAATGGTAGGCCATAACTTGTCACATGCACATGTGTATATTATAATCAAAGAAAAGATGTGCACATGTATGAAAGAAGAAACATTTTTTTTGTGGAGGTGCACACCATGCACTCAACACTTCACGGACCACATATATAAAAATGGTGCAGCACATTGCAAAATAAAAAAACACTCACGGCCTTCAATCAAACAAAACGCTGCAGCAGCTTGGACAAAGAGTGAGTGCACATTACATTTTGATTTCTTTTGGAGAAAGCACACGTCCAAAGTTGTGGCAGCCAACAGCTTGATCCAGTAAACGGCCCATAACACCCTTGAGGCAGCAACACAAACACCTTCATCAAGCAAAGTGCAGCTCCAAGTTCATCAAGAAGGTGCAACCCATCATCTTCATCCACACACATCCAGCAAAGAGTGCAGCACACCCATTTCCTTTTTGACTGAAGAAGCTGCAGCTGCCACCAAAAAGAAGAGAAGCACCCATGCTGTTTGGAGAAGTTGCAGCAGCCCAATCTTCACACGTCCACTAGTTCATTCATTCTTCAAGCTTCAAGTGCAGTCCACTCACCTCCATGCATCCAACATGCTTCTTCAAACGGTGCAGCAACAAGCTTAATCCCACATGGTCCAGCACACAGCAACAATGCAGCGCCCCTTAACTTGAAGTTTGATGCAGCCCATGCAGCAACAAGCAACGTGCAACAACTACTAGGTGAGTCCAGCTTAGTTAAGTGCTTCTCACGGGTTCAATAAAAAAAGATAGAGCTGCAACGCACCATCAAACAGCCCATGCACACAGCTGCTGCAAATTTTCCTCCATCAATGTAGTGCACAACCACATCCCAGCTAAGGTAGCCACCACTTTTGAAGAGTCAAACACGTGAAGCAGAATTGAAGAAGTAGCCAAACAACAACGTTGCAAAGAAAATGAGTGCAGCCCATATGCACCCAGCAGCAACAAGCCACGACCCAAGCTCCAAGTGCAGCAACGTTTTACACTTCACAAGCTCTGCATGATAGCAACAACACATCCAACACCATGCGCTAGCCTTGGTGCAACAAGCTTATGATGACAGCTCACCACCTTAGTACCATGTTCCATGCACATCCAAGAGCTTCACTCTTCAAAGCTTCTCCACGGTCCAACTGCATCCTTTATCCAAGAGCAACACAACATCCATAAGCTTGGAGAAAACACTTCACTCTGGCAGCTGCAGCTCAACAAAAAGTGGGGTATTCATTTCTTCATTTAGCATCCAACAATGGAATAAAAACTTTGGAAGATATAACTACTGAATCATCTTGGGCTGCCACGTTAGAGAAGAGAGTGACTTCATTTATTGGAGAAAAACTCACGGCTCAGGTCTTCACATGCAGCAAAGTTGATGTAGAAACATCCACAAGAAGTTTGGCCTACGTGAAGGAAGTCACACATCCACTTCCTAAAAGTTGAAACCCATGTGGAAGCTTTACACGTCCAAGCACATTCCAGCCAGCACCACGGCCCACCTTTTAATTTCCAACCTCCAATAATGCTTCACAGTGCAAATGACGTCTTGCAAAATGACGTCCTCCAGCCGCCTTTGGATTTTAGTGAACAACTTACCATCCAATTTTTAAATAATAAAAGGACAAAGCACAGCAAATTTTTTCTTCTATAAAAGGGCACCTAATGCTTGGGGTTTACGAAGGTGGGAGAGGAGGGGAGAGCTCCCTCTCTTGTTTCGGTACTGGAAGAAGCAGTAAAAAATTGCTAAAGTCTTTCATTTTAAGTGTGTTTGTTACTGGAACCAGACTCTGTTTTATTTTTTTTAAATTTCAGTTTAATGCATTTCCTTTTACTGAAGCTTTGGTTGAACTACTGTCATGATAATTTATTAATCCATGCACTGTTTTACTTTCACAATCATTTAATTTCCAGCCACCGTTAATTTTTCTTGCCATTTATTTTTCTTGCAATTTTAATTTTTGTTATGTTTTTATTTTACTGTTATTTTAATTTTATTACTTCAATTTTATTTTCTGTATTAAGTTGTAACAATTCTGGTTCTATTTCAGTATTTAAAATTACTGTTTCTGTCTTTACTGCTTTTTGTTTTCTGTATTTACTGTTTTTTTGTTTTTCTGTTTTTACTATTTCTGTATCAATTTAATTTCTGTTTTTGAATTCCTTTAATTTCTGTACTACTGTTATTATTTACTGCTATAATTTTATTTTCTGTTTTACTGTTTTTAATTTTTACTATTTCTGTATTTACTGTTTTCTGTATTTTTCGTATTTACTGTTTTCTGTATTTTTGTATTTTACTGTAGCAGTCCGTATTTACTGTAGCAATTTCGTTTTTACTGTTTTAATTTTATTTTTATGCATGGTAAAATGTTTTGTTCTATGAAATTTCGTTTTAATTTAATTTAATTTTACCGCATCATTCACAAAATTTCAAAACCCCCCCACTTTGTGTAAGACTGAATTTTTGAACCGCAATTTGGTCCTTGAGAGACGACCTAGGAGTCACTTCCTAGTACTATACTGCATTAATTTTGCACATCTAATTTGTGTGGGTTGCGACACCCCATCACTCATCCTTTGTGAAGATTCAACGGAGGTGTAGTCTCATCTCTTGTGGCTTAAAGAGAGGTGTTTTCTAAACTTTTACAAATTGTTTCTTTGTGATTGTAATTTGTAATTGTTTTGTGTTTAGTGAACTGTTTATCTCAGTTTGAGATAAGCGACTGGACGTAGGATTGGTAAGATCCGAACCAATATAAAAATCATCTGTGCAAATTTCTCTCAACCTTACTCTTTTACTTGTTGGTATTATTTGCATAGTAAGATAAATTGAGTAGAAATTAAAAGGCACACGTTTGAGTTAAAAACCCTCTTGGTTTGTTATCCACACTAACCCTTTCGCTGCAGACCGACTCTGACAATTGGTATCAGAGCTTGCTTTGATAGTTATTCAAATGGCAGGATCTTATCAAACTTTTGCAGAGGGTGCTTCTATCAATAGACCACCACTATTCACAGGTGAAAATTATGCATTTTGGAAAGTAAGAATGCAAATATTTATTGAGTCTGTTGATATTGATATTTGGGAAGTTGTTGTGCATGGTCCTTTTGTTCCTACTAACAATATGCAGGAACCTAAACCTCGTGATCAGTGGACTCTTGAAGATAAGACAAGAGCACAATACGATGTAAGAGCTTGTGACCTTAATTCATCTGCTTTAATTATTGTTGAGTTTTACAGGATATCTGTCTGTAAGACTGCTAAAGAAATGTGGGAAGTGCTGAGAGTAACCCACGAAGAAATAGATGAAATTAAGGGTGCTCAAAACAACGCATTGATCATGGAAGAGTATGATTCAAACTCTTCATCAAGCACAACATCAAGAATGGGCAATTCTGATGAGCAAGCATGCACTTGTTTAGTAGAAGACGATAACACTAGAAGCCAAGTAAGTACATCTAGCGATTATGATAATCATAGTCAATTTAGTGAAAATGAATTGCATGAAACTTATGCTGCTCTACTTGTAGAATCTAAAAAATTAGTTAAAGCTCATAAGAAATTGAAAAAGGATTTCAAAAACTTTAAATCAAAATTTGAAAATATTCTTGAAGAAAATAATTATTTGAAAACAAATTTTGAAACTTTTATTGATGAAAATAAAAATTTGAAAAAGGATTTCAAAAATTTAAAATTAGATTTTAAAAATATTTTTGAAGAAAATAAAAATTTAAAATCAGATTTTGAAAATATTAGTGAAGAAAATAAAAATTTTAAATCAGATTTTGAAAATATTTTTGAAGAAAATAAAAATTTAAAATTAAATTTTGAAAAGATTTTTGATGAAAATAAAAATTTGAAAAATAAAATTGTATCTTTTGAAAAAGGTAAATATATTAGTAGTGATGAATGTACTTCTTGTGAAAATTTTAAGAAACTACTAAACAACACAACCTTAGGAGAATGTAGTAAAAATAATGAACATAAGGTTGTTAAAAATAAGCATGTTCCTAAAATTAAAAATAAACATAATAATAGAACCCGTAGAATATGGGTAGAAAAAGGAACAACTTATAAGAACCCAAATATTGTATCATGCTTTTATTGTATGAAAAAGGGTCATACTTCAAATAAATGTAGAATTAAGCATTATGGTGTTCCTAGTGGTAGATATATTTGGGTTGTAAAATGATCTCAATTTCTTTGTTTTACCCAAATAAAAATGTTTTTTAATATTTAAAATTTTAAGAATTTTTGTTATTAAAGTTTTTTTTAAAAACAAAATTTAGAAAATTTTTACTCCAAGCATGTTGTCTTTTATAAAATTGTAGACCTTGAGGCACAACCTCTTGAGTCAGTTGAATTAGATGTAGGTAATGATGAAGACTTGCAGAAGTCAACAAAAGAAGAAAGGAATAATGACAATCCTCAAGATGAAGATCCCAACAAATTATCACAAATTTGGAGTCATTTCTAATGGGGTAACATTAGAAGAGATCTAGGATTTTTAGAAATTTCTTAGGATTGCATTTATTATTGTGCATTGTTTTTTTGCATTTTGAAAAATCAACCATATTTTTTTAAAATTCCCATCTTATATGGTTCAATGCATGATAATGTTTTTAAGGTTCTTTATCCCAAAATTATATGCTTTAAAAATCTCCTATTATTTATGTTTAAATGAAACTTTAAATTTGAAATATATTTTAACTCATACGCATACATGCTTTTATTAAGGGGGAACATTATCTTAGGGGGAGAACATGAAAACACAACTTTTTAATTATGATAAAAAAGGGGGAGAAATAGTTTAAAGCTTATTATTATTATTAAGGGGAAGAAAATGTTTAAAGCTTATTATTATTCTCTAATGCTCTTTTCTTCCTAGTTGTGTTTTTGTAAGAACATATTATTATCAAAAACTTTAAATCAAAGGAATTTTTTATCATCATCAAAAAGGGGGAGATTGTTAGCAAAATGATGAAGATGAAGTTTTGATGATGCCCAAATCAAGTCAAGAAAAATCAAGAATCAAGAGGATTTATTTGAAGACTTGTTTTTGTATTATAAAGCTTTTGTAATAAATAGAAATTGATGTCTAGAACTTAGGAAACTTAGTGTATTTGATTCTGTATAAGTTAGAAGTGTAAAAAAATACATTCATGGTCAAAATACACTGAGTTAATCGATTAACCAAGGCAGTTAATCGATTAACCCAGAGGAAAAACAAAGAAGAAGGCATCAGGGAGTTAATCGATTAACCAAGGGTGTTAATCGATTAACGTTAATCGATTAACCTGAGTAGTTAATCGATTAACCTAGTTTCCGTTACAGAAACTAGCCGTTTTCGAGCCGTTGGACTATCCGTTGGTTTGTCCTTTAGTGGTTAATCGATTACCACTTAAGTTAATCGATTAACACAGGTCAGAAAGGCTGAAAACGAAAATGGAAGAGCCTTTGGCTTGAGTCTATAAATAGACTCTCATTTGCCTTCAACAAAAAAGAACCAAGACTCTTCCCTTGTGCTAAAACACTCAGAACTCTTTGAGAAGTGTGTTTGTTGCTCGGCTTGTGAAACTCGCGTCTGTGGAGCTGGTGAAGTGTTGCTACAGTGACGGAGGAAATAGCCGGTTCATCCTTGGTGTGTCTAAGGAGGTGTGTGGAAGAGGATCATCCTTGGTGTGTCTGAGGAGGTGGTTCATCCTTGGTGTGTCTAACCAGGTGTTCATCCTTGGTGTGTCTAAGGAGGTGTTCATCCTTCGTGAAGTATTCGGAGGAGGTGTCTCATCCTTTGTGAAGATTCAAAGGAGGTGTAGTCTCATCTCTTGTGGCTTCAAGAGAGGTGTTTTCTAAACTTTTACAAATTGTTTCTTTGTGATTGTAATTTGTAATTGTTTTGTGTTTAGTGAACTGTTTATCTCAGTTTGAGATAAGCGACTGGACGTAGGATTGGTAAGATCCGAACTACTATAAAAATCATTTGTGCAAATTTCTCTCAACCTTACTCTTTTACTTGTTGGTATTATTTGCATAGTAAGATAAATTGAGTAGAAATTAAAAGGCACACGTTTGAGTTAAAAACCCTCTTGGTTTGTTATCCACGCTAACCCTTCCGCTGCAGACCGACTCTGACATTGGTATCAGAGCTAGTTTTCATAAGATATTTGAAAATTTAGTCGACTCTGTTTTTATCTTATTCGACTATAAAACCTGGGGATGGCTTCTTATTTTCAAACTTTTGGTGAAGGTGCTTCAACAAACAAACCACCTCTGTGTGCTAGTGAAAATTACCCTTTTTGGAAAATTCGCATGCAAATCTTTCTTGAATCGCAAGATAAAGGAATTTTGGATGCCACTTTGAATGGTCCATATGTGGCTACAAAAACAGTTGATAGTAAAACTGTTTTAAAACCTTTTACTAAGTGAACTGCTGATGAAAATAGAAAAGCTCAGTATGATGTTGAAGCTAGAAACATTATTTCCTCTGCACTAACAATTGATGAATTTTTTAGGATATCTCAATGCAAATCTGCAAAGGAAATGTGAGATGTTCTAAAGGTAACACATGAAGGCACAGATGAAGTCAAGAGAGCCAGGAAGAATTCATTGATACAAGAGTATGAATTGTTCAGAATGAAAGCTGGTGAAAATATCTATGATGTCTAGAAACGATTCACTCATATTGTAAATCATCTGATGGCTATTGGCAAAGTCTTTGACAAAGAAGAGATCAATGTAAAGATTCTTAAAAGTCTGATCAGGAATTGACAACCAAAAGTCACTACAATCTCTAAATCCAAAGATCTTACAACGATGAACATGGCTACCTTGTTTGGCAAGTTACGAGAACATGAATTGGAACTTGGTAGATTAAGGGATGAAAAGGAGATTGAAGAAAAGAAGTACATTGCTCTGAAATCCGCAAGCACGAAAAACACAGAAATAGACTTGGACGAAAAGAATTGATGACCTTGATGGTAAGAAAGTTTAGTCGACTTATGCAAAATGATAGTCAACTGTTTAACCATGCAGGTCAAAGCAAAAAGAAGAGCTTCAGCACAAATGTTTTCTAGTGCTATGAATGTGGAAAGGAAGGTCACATCAAGCCTGATTGTCCTGACTTACAGCCGAAGCAAAAAGGAAAGAAAAGATTCCCTCAAGGCAGAAATATGAAAAGAAAATGAGCCTACATTGCTTGGGAGAACTCAGATTCTGAAAGTTCAAGGGATGAAGATGCTGACCAAGAGGAGAAATCCAACATATGTCACATGGCTGGAACATCAAGGATTGAAAGTGACAGTGATGATGAATTTGAGAAGCTTCCTATAGAAGAAAAATATCAGCAGCTGATAGAGACATTCAGAGAACTGCATGCTGAAGCAATGCGACTGGAATACAAGGTTAATCGACTGAACTCTGAAAAAAGAGATTATGAATACAAAATTAATAACCTTGTTGCAGAAAATGAGAAATTAGAAAAAGAATTGAATGAAGCTTTGTTATCTGCTAAGCATGTTGAAATTAAAACTGTTACAGTAGAAAAAGCTTGTAAAAATTGTCCTGCTCATATTGAAAAGATAAATTACTTGACTAGCACGCTAGCTAAGTTTACTCAAGGTAGAGACAATTTAGATGTTGTTTTAAACTCATCTGGCAGAACTATTAATAGACAAGGAATTGGTTACAAAGCTCAATCTAACAGAACCAATGCTAGGAAATTCACTAATTTGAGTAAACCTGCTAGAAATGCATGTTTTTATTGCAATTGTATTGGTCATACTGTTAGAAACTGTTATTACAAAAATGTTGTAGTTCCTAAAGGATTATGTGTTTGGATACCAAAGGAACATGTAACAAGGATTAACAATCAAGGACCCAAAGTCAAATGGGTACCAACAACCAAAACATAGTTGTTTTGCAGGATACACAACTGATGCAGAGTGATCTCAAGGATGAATCAACTATGGAATACATAAAAAATCTTGAGTATCTACAACTGGTAAAACTGTATCTATCTGATGCATCATGCTCATATTGATTGGTTGTTGTTGTATGATTGTTTGTGTCGTATGCCTAATTGTTTGATTGATTGAATCTGTTTGAAAATGATTTTCATAATTCTTAGTCGACTATCATTTTAATACATTCTACTATGGTCTCTGTTTTCAAATCCCTGAAACTTAAAATTTTGAAAAATCCCCTTTATTAGTAAAATTAAGCGTGCATGCTTCTTTATTTATAAGAGTTTTTTTTTCTTTCGTCTTGTAATCACTCCTATCTTGTCATCTTCCAACAAAAATATCTAACTTCTGAAAGAAAGTTTCAAGAATCATCTCTTCATGGGGTCTTCAAATAATTCTGGGAATGATGACTGCGAATCAAAAATCATCATCAAGGAATCAAATTCATTGAGTTGGTTCAGCAATGAAGAGGAACGACAAAGGTTTATAAATGGGTTAGTGAAGGTTGTAACTACCCCAATGAACATCAATCTTAATATGTTCAAAGGAGAGGGATTTACATTTTCATATTGGCTAGAAGCGCAAGGACTGTCTGAATTGTTAGAACTGCTGCAGCGGAATTGTTAGCGTGGAATAACAAACCAAGAGGGTTTTTAATATAAATAATAGAGTAAGGTTGAGAGAAATTTGCACAGATGTTTTTTATACTGGTTCAGATCTTACCAATCCTACGTCCAGTCGCTTATCTCAAACCAAGATAAATAGTTCACTAAGCATAAAACAATTACAAACTACATTCACAAAGAAATAATTTGTAAAAGTTTAGAAACCACCTCTCTTGATACCACAAGAGATGAACCTGCACCTCCTTTGAGTCTTCACAAAGGATGAAACACCTCCTCCGAATACTTCATGAAGGATGAAACACCTCCTTCGAATACTTCACGAAGGATGATCCTCTTCCACACACCTCCTTAGGCGCACCAAGGATGAACCAGCTATTCCTCCGTCACCGTAGTAGTAATGTACCAGCACCACAGACAAGAGTTTCCTTAGTTCAGCAAGAGCACACACTTCTCAAAGAGTTATGAGTGTTTTAGCACAAGGGAATTTTTGCTGATGATGGATAAAGAAAGCCTATTTATAGACTCAAGCAAAAACTCTTCCATTCTTCGAAACTGGCCATTTAACGCTTTTAATCGATTAATATTAGTGTTAATCGATTAAAATAAGTACAACGGCTAGTTTTTCAAATCAGAAACCTCCAACGGCTAGTATTAATCGATTATTCTCAGGATTAATCGATTAACTAATGGATTAAAACTTGCTTTAATCGATTATTCCAAAGCTGATTGGGTTTTGGCTTCTGCAGCGATTTTAATCGATTATATCAAGGATTAATCGATTAAAACGGGGAAGTTTTGTTTCTGAATATCAAATACAAAATATAAAGGTACAAGAATCAAAACCTACTACAAATCTAAGTCTTAAACAATTAAACTACAATTATTACAAAAGCTTTTCATAACAAAAATAAGTCTTCAAAGGATCTTCATGAATCTTGATATATCTTGACATGATTTGGGCATCATCAAAACTTCATCTTCATTATTTTGCTAACATTCTCCCTCTTTTTGATGATGATGAAAAACTCCTTTGATTTAAAGCTTTTGGTAATAATCTGGATAAAAACACAACTCATGAAAGACAAGGGCATTAGTGAATAACAATAAGCTTTAAGATATTTTCTCCCCCTTTTTATCATAATTAAAAAGTTGTGTTTCATGTTCTCCCCCTAAGATAATACTCCCCCTTAATAAAAGCATGTATGCATATGAGCTAAAATATATTTCAAATTTGAAGATTCATTAAAACATACACAATAGGAGATTTAAAGCATATAATTTTGGGAAAAAGAACTTTAAAAAAATCATTTTTGTTTTAAAAAAACATACATTGAATCAAACCATATAGGAATTTTAAAGAATAAAAAATTAGGTTGATTTTTCAAAATGCACAAAATGAAAAAAATGCAATCCTAAGAGATTTCTAAAAAATCCTAGATCTCTTCTAATGTTTACCCCCTTTAAATACATCTCCAAATTCATAATGATATTTTGTAGAGATCTTTGTCTTGAGGATTGTCATCATTCTTTTCTTCATTTGTTGTCTTTGTCAAATCTTCAAAATTACCTGCATTAGATTCATCTGACTCAAGAGATTTTGCCTCAAGGTCCACAATTTTATCAAAGACAACATGCTTGGAATAATCTTTTTTAAAAAAAAATTCTTTTAAAAAAAATTAAATTATTAAAAAAAAATTCTTAAAAGTTAAACATTGTCCTTTGGGTTATATAAAAAAATTGACATCATTTTACAACCCAAACATATCTACCACTTGGAACACCAAAATGCTTAATTTTACATTTATTTGAGCTATGACCCTTTTTCATACAATAAAAGCATGATATCAAGTTTGTGTTCCTATAAGTTGTTCCTTTTTCTACCCATGTTCTACGGGTTCTATTATTATGCTTATTTTTAATTTTAGGAACATACTTATTTTTAACAACCTTATTTTCATTATTTTTACTGCATTCTCCTAAGGTTGTGTTGTTTAGTAGTTTCTTAAGATTTTCACAAGAAGCACATTCATCACTACTAATATATTTACCTTTTTCAAAAAATAAAACTTTATTTTTCAAATCTTTATTTTCTTCAAAAATATTTTCAAAATTTGATTTTAATTTTTTTTTCTTCAGAAAGATTTTCAACATTTAATTTTAAATCCTTATTTTCTTCAGAAATGTTTTCAAAATCCAATTTTAAATTTTTATTTTCTTCAAGAACATTTTCAAAATTTAATTTTAATTCTTTGAAATTCTTTTTCAATTTCTTATGAGCTTTATCTAATTTTTCAGATTCAATTATTAAAGCAGCATAAGTTTCATGCAATTCACTTTCACTATATTGACTATAATTATCAGAATCGCTAGATGTACTTACTTGGCTTTCAGCGTCATCGTCTGCCACTAAACAGATGTTTGCTTCCTCATCAGATTCGCTCAAATCAAAAATTGTTTCGTTGTCATCGTCCCATGCAATGTAGGCTTTCTTTTTCTTGAAGAATTTCTTTTCTTTTATTTCTTCACTCTTCTTTTGATTTGGGCAGTCCGCTTTTAAGTGCCCTCTTTCTCTGCAACCATAACATTTATAGTGTGAGGAAGATCCTTGATTTTCTTTCTTTTCAAATTTTAATCTTCCTTTGTCTTTTGATTTCATGAACCTGTTGAGCCTTTTTATCATGAGTCTCAAATTTTCTTCATCTTCTGAGTCTTCATCTTCTATTTTTCTCTTGCTCCTTTCTACCTCAGATTTTAAGGCTAGACTCTTTTTCTTGGTTTTGACTTTTGCTTCTTCTTCATCAAGTCTTCCAAGATCAAGTTCATGCTCTCTCAACTTTCCGAATAATGCCGCCATGGTCATTGTGTTGAGATTTTGTGACTCAGAAATTGCAGTCACTTTTGGTTGCCACAACCTGTCTAAAGATTTCAAGATTTTAATATTAAGTTCATCATTTTCAAAAGACTTACCTAGTCCAATAAGATGATTAACAATGTTGGTGAAACGTTTCTGAACATCTGAAATTGTTTCTCCTTGCTTCATCCTGAACATTTCGTACTCCTGGATCAAGGTGTTCTTTCTTGCCCTTTTTACGTCATTTGTTCCTTCGTGAGTCACTCTCAGTATTTCCCACATTTCTTGAGCGGTTTTACAAACAGAGACCCTGTAAAATTCATCAACAGTTAGAGCAGATGCAATTATGTTCTGGGCTTTCACATCAATTTGAATTCTTTTCTTCTCTTCAGTGGTCCACTTATCATGGGGCTTTTGTTCCTCTGAATCATTAGTAGGAATAGGCGAACCAGATGCAATAAGGGAAGAGTTGTTCATGATGGATAAAGAGAGCCTATTTATAGACTCAAGCAAAAACTCTTCCATTCTTCGAAACTGGCCATTTAACGCTTTTAATCGATTAATATTAGTGTAAATCGATTAAAATAAGTACAACGGCTAGTTTTTCAAATCAGAAACCTCCAACGGCTAGTATTAATCGTTTATTCTCAGGATTAATCGATTAACTAATCGATTAAAACTTGCTTTAATCGATTATTCCAAAGCTGATTGGGTTTTGGCTTCTGCAGCGATTTTAATCGATTATATCAGGGATTAATTGATTAAAACGGGGAAGTTTTGATTCTAAATATCAAATACAAAATATAAAGGTACAAGAATCAAAACCTACTACAAATCTAAGTCCTAAACAATTAAACTACAATTATTACAAAAGCTTTTCATAACAAAAATAAGTCTTCAAAGGATCTTCATGAATCTTGATATATCTTGACATGATTTGGGCATCATCAAAACTTCATCTTCATTATTTTGCTAACATGAATTCATACAGATAAAAGGACCATGGTATCCTGATTTGGTCAAAGTGTTCTATCACAACTTGTGGGTAGAAAATGGTGATATCTTCTCCAAGGTGAAAGGAGTCAACATTCATTTTGATGATGTCATATGGAACATTGTGACAAATCTACCATTGGAGGGTGCGTATTTACACTTTCCCACAACTGAAGTTAATGCCTTGTTGTGAAAGAAACAAGTTTATCCAGAATGGCTAAGGTTTCCGGGTATGTACTCTGTTGAATAGATATTTGCACATGAAGGTTTATTGAAGGAAGAAAAGATTCTTACACATATCTTGGCTAAAATCATTCTGCCTGGCAAAATCAAGAAAGACCGAATGACCACTGAGGATATATTTCTGCTTCATGCTATTAAAAATAGCATTTCTACAAACTGGTTGCAAGTGGTAAAAGCTCATATGGAATACTATTCATTGAGAAGGTCATTGTACCTACCTTACGCATGTTTGAGAAGCAAAATTTTAGTACTCCTTGGTGTTGATGTTAGTAATGAACGTAAGTGTATCTGTGGATCTTCAAACACATTTGACTGAGATTCACTCATGTGACTCGGATTGGTAAAAACAATAAAAGGATGCAGATTCATGGGTGAGCACTCTCTCAAAGACTTTACTGAGAAGGCAGAGATTGCAACAGCTGTTGGAACACACTTCTTTCCTGAAACAAATTTCTAAAAATACGTTACGGATCAAATAAGGATTCTACACAACAAATATGATAAACTTGAAAGAATGCATAGTGCTAATCTACAACTGGTGACTGAAGGCTCTGATGAAGCCATTGTCTGTTTTTTTTGTTTTCACTTTGAGTACGGCTTATAAATCCATCTTTTGTTGTTCTTTCTTTTGTTTTGATTTCCTTGCTCTGATCCTATCATTGTAATATCCTATTCAAGGAAATAAAATCAGTACTTTGAATCAATCTAAATTGCTTGTAATCTGTTTGAATAATATCTTATACATTGATTGATTGATTCGACTATGTCTTGTTTAAAGTGAACTATGCTTATTTCGTCATACATCTTTACATATTGACTTCTGTTGATTAGTTGATTATAATTCTTGCTTAACCATTATGCTTGATCTAGAAAAGCTTGTTGAAAGGTTTTGCAGGAAGGACATTGCTTTGGAAGCTACAATTGGAATTCAACATTTGCAAAAGCAATGCTTCGACTGATGATTTAAAGCATTCTACTTGTACAAATGGGTTAACAATTCTATATATGGAATCTGGTTTTATCTTTACTGATTGCTTAAATCATTCATATTCTGTTATTATCTCTGCTTTTATCTGGTTGTATCATTGCATATTCTGACCTTGATACAACTTTGTGCTTAAATTGCTATTAAATTTACGATATACTGCATTGTGCACTTGAATTGATTTTGTTACTCATGCATAATGACAGGGGGAATATCACTTTTTACACATTTTACATCACATGCCTACACTTTAGGAGGAGTTAACATTGTTTTGTGATGAAATCGTGATTATGAGAGCATCATTGTATTTTACAAATTGCATATCTTTCTGATGCATCTCTGTTTTGAAATCTGCATAAATATTTGAGGCATTCCTATTTTTGTTAATGCACAAAGGGGGAGAGATATATATGAGAGTATCAGAGCAAGTATAAATGCTTTGTGAAAGGGGGAGAATAGTCTGTCTCATACTTTATCTACTTGATATTATGTTGTATATGCAGTGTAATTGAACTATCATGTGTTGAATTGTACAAACATGGTTGAGTTCTTAATCATGGTTGTGCATCATTAAAAAAGGAGGAGATTGTTGAGATTGTTGACAACACAAACTCTATATCAATCTAGTTTTTTATTATGACAACACTATGCTTAATAACAGTACACATGTTGTTATATTCCATATTCTTATTCTGAACTGATTGTCATATCTGATGAACATGTTTTGATGTACTGTGATGTATGTTCCTATGTTAATTGTGTGATATATTTGTGGAACATGCTTGTATGATTATGTGCAATGTGAACTGCTTTATCAAAAATATTTTACTGCATATTTTGGGAAGTGAAAAATCACAAGCACATTTAAAAACTTATAATTGTGTGACAAAGTTCTAGTCCAGTCAAATACATTTGTAATGGATTCAACTATTCTAAAACCTTTGTACAGATTTTGAGAATTAGTGCTCTGTGATATTTTGGATTGAAAAGAATTTCAAAATGTTTTTACATGTATCAGTTGACTTTGTCCAGTGTACATTCGACTGTCTCTTTGATCTGTTTTGAAATTTTGTTATGCTTACACGCTCCAACGACTATATTTTTAAAAGTTAGTTAAACATTGATGACTTGGTCAACTGTATAAAATGTGTTCATTTTGGTTGACTAAGAGCCTCTATGTTGACTTCTGTTATAACTGTAATAATACAGTCAACTGAATTAGTAGGCTATTCGACTGAGAAACAATCTGACTAACAGAAAACTATAAATTGGCTAAACACGATTTGTTCAGAGACTTTTGACGCTCTAACATTTTCATTTCTTGTTTCAGATTGAATTCTCTGTGTTAACAGCTCCAAGAATTCTCCAAGAAGACGGTGGTGATCTATCTTTAGAGAGATTCAAAGGGAGAAGGCTTATGCGCTGACTGTGTGATCAGAAATTGTACAAAGAACGTGCTTCTTGATTGATCATTGAAGGCTTGGCATTCTGTGAAGACTGCTGCATTCTTTGAAGGGTTGGCATCCTATGAAAAGTGCTGGAAATGACCTGTTGTGATACAGGGGTTATACGTTGAGGATTGTTCGATGTAGGTTCAGATTGCAGAAGAGGGGATTCTTGCTGCAAGTCTGGTTTTGGTTATTGCAGCTATATTTTGGTTTTGGGTTAGAGAGGAGATTTATATTTTTGACATGAGGTCTTCTATAAATTCCTTGTTGTCAAAACCGCAACCTATATAGTGCATTTGCTTCCTAAGTTGGAAGGACACTAGATGTAGGCATTGTTGGCCGAACCAGTATAAAAATCAGTGTTTGATTTTATTCTATCCCTGCACTCTTTATTTAAGTTGACTATATCTGTTACGCAGTCAACTACATTTTTCCGCTGCATAGAAATTTTCGTTACTTGCATTTCAAGAAAGATAAAAAAGCTTTATACTTTTCTTTAAAGTTTGTTTTTGAAACAACACCAATTCATCCCTCCCCCCTTCTTGGTGTAAAACGAAGCCTACCTGTTTCCCAACATTTGGTACATATGCTTATCGAAAATGGCATTTAGCCTTTGCAATGCTCTTGGTACATTTCAGCGATGTATGCTTAGTATTTTTACAGACTTATTGGAGCAATGTATTGAGGTTTTTATGGATTACTTCAGTGTGTATGGTTCGTCTTTTGATAATTGTTTAGCTAATCTTATAAGAGTTTTGGAAAGATGTAAGGAAACTGTTGAGATTGTTGATAAGGGAAGCACTGGTTTAGCTAAACCTTAATCTCACAATGTTCTGGTTTTTTATGATGACAACACATTGTTAATCACACATGTATTGTTATGTGTTCCATGTTCAATTCCTTATTGTGAATGAAATCTTGAAGAACATTTTTGTGTTGATTTTCATATATGTATGCATATTCACTGATTTTATACTTGATACATCATTTGTGATTGCATAACATATGTTTCAGTAAAGAAAACCACATGCACTTTGTTGAACTTATATTGTGTGGCAAAACTGCAATTTTTAAGTCGACTTCATTATGAAGTAAGTCGATTACAACTCGGGACTTTGCACAGATTTTCAAAAACAGTGCTATGAGTAATTTTGCAATGAAAAATTTTTCAAAACTTTTTTGAAGTGTTAAAGTCGACTGCATGCGCAGGGAATACTCATACTTTATCTGCTTGATATTTTGTTGTATATGTAGAGTAATTGAACTGATTGATTGTTTCTGATATACGCTATTACTCTGTCATGTGTTGAATTGTACAAACATGGTTGAGTTATTAATCATAGTTGTGCATCATCGAAAAAGGGGGAGATTATTGAGATTGTTGACAACACAAACTCTATATCAAACTAGTTTTTTATGATGACAACATAATGCTTAATAACAGTACAAATGTTGCTGCATTACATGTTCGTATTCTTAATAAACTGTCATATTTGTTGAACATGTTTTGTTGTACTGCAATGTAGGTTCCTATGATTGATTGTGTGATATATTTGTGGAACATGCTTGTATGAATATGTGAAATATGAACTAATTGATTGAAAACATTTTATTTCACATTTCTGGAAGTAAAAGATCACAAGCACCTTTATACACTTATATTTGTTCTGACAAAGTTCTAGTCCAGTAGAATACACCTTTAATGGATTCAACTATGCTAAAATCTTTGTACAGATTTTGTGAACCTGTGCTATGTGAGATTTTGAGTTGAAAACAATTTCAAAGTGTTTTTACATGTGTCAGTCAACATTGTATATTGCATATTCGACTGTGTATAGATCTGTTTTGGAATTTTGCTATGCTTACACGTTTCAACGACTATATTTTTAAAAGTTAGTTAAGCATTGATGACTTGGTCAACTGTATTGAATGTGTATTGATTTTTGTTAACTGAGTCTCTAAGTTGACTGTCTGTTATAACTATTTTAATACAGTCGACTGAATTAGTAGGTATTCAACTGAGAAGTAATTTGTTTAACAGAAAACTATAAATAGACAGAACACGAGTTGTTCTGAGACTTTTGATAATCTGACATTTTCATTTTCCTGTTTCAGATTGAATTCTCTGTTTTAATAGCTCCAAGAATTCTCCAAGAAGACGGTGGTGATCTTTCTTCAGAGAGATTCAAAGGGAGAAGTCAATTGCACTGACTGTTTGATCATAATCTGCACGAAGAAGGTGTTTCTTGATTGATCTTGAAGGCTTGGCATCCTGTGAAGACTGTTGTGTTTGATTGAAGGCTTGGCAACCTGTGAAGTCTGTTGTGATAGGCTTGACATCCTGTGAAGAGTGCTGGTTACACGTTGAGGATTGTTCGACGTGGGTTCAGATTGCGGAATAGGGGATTCTTGCTGCAAGTCTGGTTTTGTTGTGCAGCTATATTTTGGTTTTGGGTTAGAGAGGAGATTTATATTTTTGCGTGGTGCTTCTATAAATTCCTTGTTGTAAAAACCGCAACCATTATAGTGCATTTGCTTCCTGGGTTGGAAGGACACTGGATGTAGGCATTGTTGGCCGAACCAGTATAAAAACAAGTGTTTCATTTTCTCTATCCCTGCACTCTTTATTTCCAGTCGACTTTATCTGTTTAGCAGTCAATTGCATTTTTCCGCTGCATTGAATTTTCATTACTTGCATTTCAAGAAAGATCAAAAAGCTTTATACTTTTGTATAAAGATTGTGAAAAGATTTTGTTTTTGAACTAACACCAATTCACCCCCCTCCTCTTGGTGTAAAACAAAGCCTACCTGTTTCCTAACAAAATCTAGGTCCTGTAGCTCTTAGGTAGAAACTCATGCCATGAGGATCATCATCATCATCATCTAGTTGAGATTCTTGTTGGCTATTTTAAGAACCCTCCTCAATACCTTGATATTGTTCATAAAGTGTTTTTAAGGATGACAATAATTTTGATTTCAATTCACTGGCCATGCTAGACTCAAATAGGTAGTCAATGAAGTAATTAACAAAATCCAACTTACTCCTAGGGTCAAGGACAACAATAATCAATAATAAAATATTAATTCCATTTGGATTTCCCCAATATTTTTCATACTTGCCCTTCATCCTCATTGCCATCAATTTTATGCTCACATCATTACTCTCAGAAAATTGTCGAATCCTTTTACCAATTCCAAACACCTCCTTCATATACATATGACTGGTGACATAAGAAGAACCAGAAATAAAGGCAAGCACGTATATACTGTTGGGAAGTTTTTTTTTCTATCATCATATAGATTTCAAAATTTCTTCAGTATTATGCTACTATAAGTTAAAAGTTGTCTAACGTAGTTACTGATAAAGTACAATAATTCCAAGTCAACTAAAGTCCACATTTACTTCATGCAGTGTTTGTTACAACAACTTCAAATTATTTGCAGTTTACCAAGTCTTAGGAGTAAAAAAGTCAATATTGAGAAATGTACAAAAATATCCTTCCCTTGGACAATTCAGCATACTAACAGCTATACATTCCATAAAAAACTAAAAAAAAAACTGAAAGTTGATTTAATTAGTTTACTTAATTTAAATGTAATTAATATATGAAGAAACAAATTTCTTAGACAATTGATTTCGAAAAATCTAGAGACAGAGAAAAGAAGAAAAAAAGAAAAACTTTATGATTTTATCTCATGTTGATTTGAAGCATTTCTTCTTGAAATATTGAACTACAGTTTCTTAACTAAGCTCAAACCAAAGTGACTAACATGCATAAATACCTTTTTCAATATCTGAATGAGCTTTTAAGTGTCAACTGTAGAGGGCGCCCCAAGCTTCTTTGGCCGTTTCAACATCTCTTATCTGACTAAGAATCTCCTTTCCACATGTTAGCTGAATGATCTGCAAAGCCATGGAGTATTACTAAAGCCACATTGGATAAAACAATCACACATAGAAGAAACAACAACAATACAAATTTGATGAAAAATAGACAATTGTGTCATACAACCCAAATTAATCAAAATTAAAATGGTGAGAATGGAGAGAATATACTAACCTTCAGAAACAATAGGGCAAGTTATTGCACCATTATTATTGGTTTTCAAATTCTTGAGAATATGCCACCAATGCTTTCCAAATGTTTCTCTCCCTGTAAACAAAGAAAAGACAGATAAAAAGAAATCCATATTCAGAATACAAATCCGAAACTAAATTCAATTTCAAGACACAGAATGGAGGACAAAAACTAATTCAGATTATCCCTCATTTTAACAAAAGAAATGTAACAAGGCACATCATAGCATAGACAAGTACTTAGTTCAAGGAAAAACAACCAATTTTAATAATTGAAATAAACACAATTCATTTTTGTTTTTATCCCTAAGACTGTCTTTTTAATGTTACAATTCATATGCTAATAAGATCCACCATGTCTCTAAATTTGGAATCTGGGTAGAAAATAACCAGTGTATGCCTAGTTATATAAGACCCCAGTGCTCCTCCACCATTCAAGATTGCTAAAATAAGAGTATCCATACCAAAACATTGCTGGGTCAAGAACCCAAAGATATAAAATTACCTGATACAATGATGGCTAAAAATATTAAATTACCTGAGAAGCTGCAAGCTACTGAATTATGGTCTTTACTTTAGGAAATCCAAAGATATATTCCTTCTATAGAAAACCAACACAATCATATGCTCAAAAAATTTCTTCAATCAATTTAGCCCTAAACAACACCTAGCAATCAAGCTAAATACAAGTAAGAAGATGTTTGTGAAGAACCCTGCATTATTTGTAAAATGAAGTTATTTCGCAAATCATTTCAACACGAAAGGACTTTAGAAGTCAATATCAATAATCAAATGGTAAGAATCAACACAAGAAAAAAATATTGGGAGAGCATGGATTCCATCTACCAAAAGCTAAACAAGACACAAATATGCCAAGGTAAAAAAATGCTGAAAATCACATCGAACAATTAATGCATTATGGAATTAACATCAACTAGGGTTCACACCAAAGTTCACAGGGGCCTTGTAAACTTACCTTCTAAAGAATAAACTGGTACGACCTTATTCTAAGACTCCATTTTATTTATCTCCTTTGAAAGGGAAAGGGAAGAACATTCGTACCTTTAGGTTGCAGATTTGTTTCTCTTTCCAGTGATAAGTGCTCTTAGAACCTTCGACGATGCTGGTAGAGCCTTCAACAGTTCAGCGACGGCAGAGTGCAGCAAAGCTTTCTACAGGATCCTTCGATGATGGCAAGTCTTCGACGACAGCAAGTCTTCGACGACGGCGAGTCTTCGACGACGATGAACCTTCGACGGGAACCTTCGATGCGGACCGAGACGAACAAAAGAGGTCTGAATGTGATGGAGAAAGGAATCACGAAAACCTAATTGTGTGAGAAATGAATTGGGAAAAGTGAACCCACAGTTAACTATTAACTATACTCAAAATAAGATAAGTTCAGTATTTTTAAACTGAACTATTAATAAGTTTATTTAGTTTTTAGTAAAATTAGTTTCAGTTTTTTAAGTTTAAAAAAAGTACAGATAAACTATAATTTCAGTTTTTAAATTAAGTATGCCCAGCCCTAAACAAGGTATAGTTTTGGATCATGTTGTTTCCAGAAATAGTATATCTGTAGACCTTACAAAAATTGATATTAGTTCAAAGTTACCTTAGCCCTCTTATGTACAAGAGGTTCGATCTTTTCTTGGACAAGCAAGGTTTTACAAGAGGTTTATACAGGACTTTACCAAGATAGTTAATCCTCGCTCCAACTTACTTAAGAAGGACATACTATTTGACTTTGGAAAGAAGTGTAAAGATTCTTTTGATTCCTTTAAAAGGGCACTCACTACCATTTCCATCACCCAACCACCTGATTGGACATTGCCATTTGAGTTGATGTGTGATGCATCAAACTTTACAATGGGAGCGGTACTTGCACAAAGATATGAGAAGCTACCACTTGTGATATATTATCTTCCCGGACAATGGACACTGCATAGGCCAATTATACCCACAAATAAGAAGGAATTATTAGTTGTTGTATTTCCCTTGGATAAATTTAGATCGCACATACTTGGATCCCAGGTAATTGTCTATACAAATCATGTTGCGTTGAAGCTCCTTCTAAAGAAAGCAGATTCCAAACCAAGATTGATTAAATGGATGCTACTGCTCCAAGAGTTTGACATTGAGATTCGAGCTAGAAGTGGGACCCATAACCTAGTAGTTGACCATCTCTGTAGGATTGAAAATGAAAAAGATGACATTCCTATTCATGATGACTTTCGTGATGAAATCCTACTGGCATTGACTATTGTAAAAGGAATGTATCATGAACCTTGGTTTGCTGATATTGTTAACTATTTGGCTGTTTCTACTATTCCTCTATCTTTCTCCAAATTTGAGAAGGCCAAACTGAAAAGTGAGGCGAAGTACGATGTATGGCATGAACCATTCTTATGGTGCATTGGTAGTGACCAAGTCATAAGGAGGTGAGTTCCTGACATAGAGATACCTAATGTGCTTGTATTTTTCCATTCATCACTTTTTGGAGGACAATATAGCACACAAAGGACAGGTAGAAAGGTGTTGGATTATGGATTATATTGGCCTACCATCTTTAAAGATGCACAGAGGATATACTAAAAGTATGAGCAATGTCATAGGGCATTCAAATCCATCACAAGAAGTGAAGAAATGTCTCAACAACCCATTTTATATTGTGAGGTATTTAATATTTGGGGTATTGACTTTATGGGTCCTTTTCCTTCTTCTTCTGGGTTTTCTTATATTTTACTTATTGTAGAATATGTTTCCAAGTGGGTCGAAGCCATAGCTACAAGGACTAATGATGTTCGAGTTGTTATGAGTTTTGTCAAGTCTAACATTTTTTGTAGGTTTGGAATATCCAAGCCATCGTTAGTGATCAAGGGACCCACTTTTGCAATAAGATGTTAGAGAAGCTGAGGTCTCTAATAGAGAGATAAAAAAGAAAATACAAACGCTAGTAAAGCCAAATATGATGGGGAAGTGCATACCTAGAGAGAATATACTAAATGACATACAAAGAAATGGAAGAGAAATTAAAATGGAAAAAGATTAGAGAAAGGAAACTTAGGAAATGAAGATGCGCCACTTGAACAAGCTTCCAAGATAAGCATCATGAAGAGGACCGCCACTTGCTTGAGCAAGATAAGGCCTGCCCAAATTTGGGACTTTAGAGACAAAATTCTATCTCAAAGAAGAATGCAAGATTACAATTCAACTCAAATTTCATTCAATGCAAAGGTGTGTACAAAAGGAGACCCCTAAGCCTTCTTATATAGCCTTTGGAGTGAGCTTGGAAGCTAGATCTAGGAGGTGTGGGACTTTTGAGGGTGTAGTTCGTCCAGCAGCTACTGCACATCCTCTAGGGGCTTTTAAGTCCCACATTGCTCAAATCTCTCAACTCTAAAGGGTTTATAAGGCAACTAGTTCTCCTATAGTTCAAAACATGAAAACTAGCTATGTTACTAACTCCTACACGCCTAGAATGCTCACTTTCTCTTCTCTTCTTTTTAAGATCAAGTCATGGATAATCCCACATTGCTTGTTCTTAAAGAGAAAGAAGAGTTTATAAGCAATTATTCACAAGAACTAAGAGAAAGAAATCAAAAGGCAAATACACGCCCAAAGGAAACCTATTCTACTTTTTTTGGTACAAATGTATAAAGAAGACAAGAAGTAAAATGATTTCCTTTAGTCATGCTTCTTGTCATCCTTTTATTCTCTTCATTACTTGACCCATCCATGACCACATCAAAATAGGAAGGATTGGGTCACATTATTGGATGATGCACTTTGGGCACATCGGACGACTTATAAAGCACCAATAGGCATGACACCTTTTAGGGTTGTTTTTGGAAAGCCTTGCCATCTACCTCTGGAGATCCAACGTTAGGCCTATTGGGCTGTGAAAGCATGCAACTTAGACATGGAAGTATCACGGAAAGAGCAAAAGCTCCAATTGCAAGAACTCGACGAGATTAGGCTCACAGTGTATGAATACTCCAAGTTCTAAAAGGAGAAAACCAAGAAATTCCATGACCAAAAGCTTGTGACCAAAAAGAATTTCAACATAGGTCAAAAGATGTTATTGTACAAGTCCAAGGTAGGGCCTATGAGTGATAAATTACGCTAGAAATGGGAAGGCCCATTCATTGTAACACAAGTATTTCCCTATGGAGTAGTAGAGATCAAGGAAGAATCTTCTGATCGAATCTTCAAAGTTAATGTCCATCGTCTGCGAACATTCAATGAAAATCAACATCGTCTGCGAACATTCAATGAAAATCAAGACATGTTGAACAAGATTATGGATGGGGTGAATGTGACCACCCCCAGCATTCTTTCCACCATGAAGGAGGTAATTACCCTCATTTTTTTTTTTTGCATTCTATATATAAGGCATACATTGAGGACAATGCATAGTTTAAGTGTGAGGGTGTGAGGAAATGATTTTATTTGTTCCTTATTTTGTTTTTAATAATAATAATAATGTTTTCACTAAATATTTGCAATGGATTTCAGAGTTTGAATCACTAATTGGGCCGATCATGAATTCAAGGAAAAAAAATGAGTCATGTTGATAAGAGTGGATTGCTTTTATGATTTGCTGATTGAGTTGATTTGAGAATGTCTTGATTAAATCCGTTGTGAAAGAAACTTTAACTATGTGAGTTTTATACCAAATGTTAAGGATGAGCCGCCATGTTCCATATCTATTTTTCTTGACTGATTTGCCCATGTTTTGTTGATACTCTAATATTTATCTTGATTCTGTGTTTTGCATCTGAGGTAAATATGTATGATTTGATATGATTGAGGCATTTCTTGTTTTAGCTACTTGGCCAAATAAACTTGTCCTAACATTAATCCATTGAAACCTCTTTGAGCCTTGAATCTATTTTCCTTGTTTCCATTCATTGTCAATGTGAAAAAAAGAAAAATCATATGTTTCTTACCTTATGAAAGAAGAAAGAGTAGTGGGTTGTGTTAGAAGTAAGTAATGAATAAGTGTGTGAGTGAGTACCTCAACCACAAAATAATTAAAATGGAAAAAATGAAGATGAAAAGTTAGAGTTTTGAAAAATAAATTAAAAAAAAATAAAAATCTTCCTTAAAAGAGTAATAGATAATAAAGTTGTTTTTGAAATTGTTGAAAATGATATGACTTAGTTTCTCACACCAAGAGGGAGGGTGAATTAGTGAAACCTAAAATCAGAGTCTTTTAAAAATATTTTTCACAAAAGGATGATCTTTCAAAACTTTCTTAAAACACAAGGAATAAGATTTTTCAAATGCAGCGGAATATAGTTAACTATGTAAAAAGTAAATTCGAATTTGAAAGTAAAAGTGCAGGGATAGAGAAATCAAACGCAGGTTTTTATACTGGTTCGGCCAACCTGCCTACATCTAGTGTCCTTCTAAACCCAAGAAGCAAATGCATTATAATGATCAAGGTTTTTACAACAATGCTTTTATAGTGACCTTCACGTCAAAATCTAAAACACCTCCGTAACCCTTTAATCAAAATATAGGCATATACAAAGAAAGAACAACAGCAAGATGTCCCCTCTCCTGCAGTCTTTAATACTTTGAACAATCCTCAAAGTCAAGAACGTCGCACGTCCTCTTCCTGTAGTCACAACAGGGCAACAACAATCTTTACAAGATTGAGAGAAAAAATTGATCACGAATCAGACACCTTAAGTGCAGGTTGATCAGACAGTCAAAGCGCACAGAATCTTGCTCGTCAAGTACTCTCCAAAGATGAACACCACAGTCTTCTTTATGGATTCTTGGAGCTTTCACACGTTCTACAAGAGATCAATAATCTGAAACAAATCAATCAAATCGTTAGAATCACAAAAGTCTCTGCAGATTCAAATTCATGTCTATATATAGCTTTTCATAAAACTGACGCTCCTAAGTCGACTTGCTATTAATAGAGTCGAATATACTCAGACAGTAATAATAGATAGTAGCAGTCAAAGCAATTAATTGACTACACAATTAATGCAATTGATTCTCAATAAATGTTTGGTCAGACACATTAAAATATAACTGTTAGACATGACAAAGACAAACAGAATTTTAAAACATAACAAACTAAGTCGAATAACTTGCATATATAGTTGACTTTGTAACAGTTAAATGCATAGTTTTGAAACAAGTTCTTTCCAAAATACTCACAGCACACTTTGAAAAAGTTTGTGCAAAGCCACGAGTTTTAATCGACTTACTTCATAATGAAGTCGACTTAAAATTGTTGTTTTGCCACACAATTTAAGTTCAACAAAAGTGCATGTGGTTTTCCTTTTTCAAAACATTTTTTATGCAATCACAAATAATATCTCATGTAAAACATAGTGAATTTGCATGCAATGACAAAAACAACACCAACATGTTCTCATATAATCATAAACATGAAAGTTATGAACATGTAGCACATAAACACATATAAACACATGTGTTATTAATTATGTGTTGTCATCATCAAAAACCAGAAGCTCTTAGATTGTAAGGTTTGGCTAAACCAGTGCCCCCTATCAACAATCTCAATAGAAATCAAGTGTCATTACTCTTTCTATATTTATTTCAAAAACTCAGAATTTCAAAAAACGTTTCCTACATTTGCCTTAGCCTCAATATAACATTTAAAAAGTCCTCATGATCATTAATTGCATGCTTATCTGAAGTATGTGAATATTAGAGTCTTGCTAAATATCAAGGGTGTCTACTTACATGGGTATTTTGAGCATAAACTCAAGCCAAAAATACTTCGAATAGTTGGGGAGAAATAAATACATTTTGACTTGAGTGATATCTTTTATATATGGTTTTCTTGTGAATTCAAAAGGTCAACTCATGTTTGAATAATAGAGTGATTTCATTTGCATGTCCATGACAACTTGATGTCTAGATGATTGATCTGTATCTGGTGCTATTCATTCTTTTGTTCTTAGAATTATTCAATCTTTCCCAAGAGTGCAAAAGGATAAGTGTGGGGGTATAGTGACTGCATATTTATGCCCACATTTTATATTTAATTTCAAAATTTTAGTGGGATTTTTGTGCTTAAATGGTTGATTTAAAGTAAATTTGTGACGATTAGACTTGTTGAGTTTGGGAATTAAAGAGACGTAAAAAGCGATTTTTAGCGTATAAATTATTCTTGAATGTTATAATGTTTGTTAATGCAGCTGAAAGTAAAGTTTAATTGATTTAAAGCATGGAAATAAGTGCCCAAATTTCAAAATAAGCCTAAAATCAAATTTTTTTTTGGAAAATAATACAAAATTGGGCCAAACAGTCATCCTTTTTTCCTACTCCCCTAATTTCCCTAAACACACCTTTATTTCCACTTATTTGCCAAACTTCACCAAATGTTTCCATGTGTCCCAATCCACCATACACAAATCTAACCAAATCACATATTGTCAACTCATCACCCTTGACACATCAACCCTGCAACGCCAGCATCTTCAACCTCCCATCATCCACTAGTAGAAACCCTAGCATCCTCCACGGTCAACCACCATGCTCACCTAGTTGGCCACCATGAACGCCACAAAATTTCGCTCGAGTCGCCATGAACACTTTGTCATCCTCTATTCTCGCATCAAACCATCACCATGAGCAACCATTTTCCATTGTCGTGCAACCAAACCCTGGCCACCACCATACGCAACTATCCTTCATCGTCCTCTTCGTGAGGATGCCAAACCCTTGTCATCCACCACGCTTCTTGCACATGAACCAACACCAAAGTCGTGAGCTCCATTACACAACCACCAGTTCGTTTTCCTTCATTGCTCTACAATGGCGAGTTCATCTCCTCCACCACAGATCAACGCAAAATTCAAAACCAGAGAAAACCCAAGCTCGAACTTGCATCAGAAACCTAGAAATCATGAAATAGAATAAAAAATCCAGAATCGTGCAGAAGCCTCACGCCTACATCAATCTCCAAGCCTACAATCATAAAACACAAAATCAAGAGAACGAACCCAAAAACCTAATTATGTTTTCCTTCATTGTGACAGAGAATTTCCCTCATCTTCCATGAAAACGTACAAGGCACATCAGAAACAAAAACCCCAAACCCAAGTCGCGAACCATCTCGGGCACTAAAGCACGTAGGAACCCACCATGATGCCTCTTTACCGTGAGCACTACTACTCTTCCAATTTGTGTGGCGGCGCAAGCCCCTTTCCCTAATTTGAAACCCTAATTTTGGATGGTGAAGGGGCTTCCACGTGGCCATCCTTAATTGGCTAATCTTATCTAGTCAAACAACCAAACTTTGGTCAACTAAGGGGTTGAATTGCAATTTTGAAAAGAGAGGAAGGGCTAAAGTGTTAGTAAAGAAAATTTTAGGGGTTTTTCTATAATTTTGGAAAATTAAGGACATAAATGAAATTTCATAGACAACTCAGTTGATATTTTTAAAGTTAATTAATTAAATATGTTGAGTATTTGCAAGATATAAGATATAAGATGAAATATCTTATCAATAGAATAACATAGCATTTACTAACCCTTTTCAGAGTCTTCATAATAGTCAAGTATTGAAAAGAAATTTTGTATTCATTGGGAAACGTCAGGATTACTTTAGTCCTATCTACTTTCTTGACTACTAACTTAGCAATGTTGAAATTGTCTTGTAAAGTAGTATTAATTTTATAATTTTGACTACAACGTATTATATTGTCGATATAATATCATGAAATAGTGTTTTTTTAAGCGTTGTCTATTAATATATAATGCTTCAATAGACAATACCAAAAAATGTTGTCTATTAACAAAAAAAAGCATTGTCTATTCACAATTTTATAGTAGTGTAACCACCTTCATTCCACCATAAACACACTAAAACTGAGAGCAATGAGCACCATCTCCATGGCTTGCGCACCACTTCTCCCACCATAGCTTCATATTTTGGCTTTGGTTACTTGAGAAAGAGCCTGTGAATCTTGAATTATAGTAACTAATTGTGAATAATATAATTAGTGCAATATTATATTGGTCCAACAAATAAAACCAAATATATGACCAACATATACTTGGTCAGCTTGGTCATGTACAGTACAAGACCGGCCAAAGAAGTGACCCAATTGCAACGATCACAAAACTCACTCAGAAAAAAGAAAACGAAATGACTTCATTTTCCTTATCCATGCAAAATTTGACAATGCAGATAATGCAAAACGTTAAAAGATAAGAAAATGAAATGGAAGTATATAATCATGGTCGCTACCTAACTGTGATTGAAGAAAAGAACAAGTGAGAAAGCAAATCCTGAAGAAGTTGTTGGCTGGATTCACAGTTTGCCATTATTATGCCGGAACTCTACAGTCACATGGAATTTTCTTGTTCTGAAATTTCAAGGCTGACCTAGCCTCGAAAACCATGAGACACGAGTCTATGTGGTTTGTACTTAATTATGTTTTGTTGCCTCGTCAGGTACAAGATAATTAGATAAGACCTAATAAAATCTCACCATCTTTGCGCACATGGCATGACAGGTTCATGGGACCTTCATTAATTTTCTTCATTCTGAATGAGACTCTCAAGAACTTCCATTACCTATGTGCAAGAAATGAGTCCACATTAGCTGCAGGAGATCTTCTCATGTCGTGGCCAATATCCAAAACCAATGTGTCACTTAAATGAATTGGTTTCAAGTGGATGAATTAGAGGTTATGGTAAATTGCCTTAACCTTCCGCCAAAGTAATCTATTTCATAGCCTCTCGTTTAGGGCATTAATGCCACCGATACTCTCTCTCCAACAACACCACATTAACTCTCTCATAAAGGCACCTAGCCAACCCTATTAACTCTAATAATAAATAATAATTATAATAATACAAAACTTTATAAATAATAACAATCAATACTACTAGGTTAACGAATATAACAGTCCGTTGGTTTTCAATGTTGGACGAAATGAAACGGCACCATGTGTTCATTTTAAATTGTGAAGCGGCACCATGTGAGTGCAAACTCAAACCTGTTCAAATACATCCATCAAAGATAATCATCAATTAGTTGATATTTTATTTTCAATTACTTCTTTTTATTTATGTGTCACCTTGTTAATGAAGGATATTAAAGAAAAAGCTTTACTTTTTAAATGTGATTACTAAATTAAATTATATTAATTAAATTTTTAAATAAAAAAATTAATTAATTTGATATGCATTTGGGTGGAGAGAAAATATGAGTAATGTGGTTGGCAAAGACTGAGAAAATTTGAGACAGAGAGCAACATAACAGACTTTGACTGTTGGGAGACAGGACTATTCTGGGCCATGCTAGAAGGAAATGACGTTAGTTCAAGCTGGTTTATGCCATTAATATTCAATTATAGACATGTAATTTTTAATTCGACCCAATTATAAAACTGAAAAGATTATTGAGACTAATTTCTCGTCAAATTGGTCCAAAAATCCAATTGATACATGTTAAATAAAAGCACTGGTGTATATATATCGGTAAATTAGAAGAAAAAGGGTATATATATCAGTAGTATTTTCTTAAAAAAAACACTTTTACTTTATGAATGTGTTAATTAAAGGGTACTTATCAATCTTAAATAGTAATTTAATATGTATCCCGTATATTTATTATCTGTCATTTTTGTGAAAACAAAATAAAAACATAAAAATTAGTGTATAAGTGATGATCCTATAATTATTATTATTATTTTTAAGATGGATATCGTAAATAAGAAAAATCCATGTCAGTCCTACGTGTAATTGACAATAACAACATTTCAAGGACATGGTTAGGTATACTCTTCCATCCGCATACAAAATATTAGTTTTATTTTATAAGACTCTGATATATAAATTAATAAGTATTATTTCTGTTTGTTTAATTAGTGAACTTCAGTTGTTTGTCAATTATGTTTTGTTTTATTTAATTTTTAATTAATTTACATTTATGTATTTATAATAAAATATAAATATAAGGAATAAAATAAGAAATCTTATCACTATTTCATTAGGATGAAAATTTTATATTGTTTTTATTTACACATAATAGATAAAAGAGAAGCAATGAAGTACTCTATTTATCCTATTTACAGTAAACAAATTAGATGTCACGCTTCTTCTTTTTATATTGAAATCAAATCTCAAAATCTAATAAGAAGAATACTTTAATGTCTTTTAATTCAAGAATATAATTTTGGTTTGCAGTGCGAAGCCTTATGCTATATTCAATAAAAATTAAAGCAATAAGTCATTTAAAGATAATTTGACTAATAACTATTTTAAAATACCAGAGTTTGTCTTAAATTGTAGGAACGTTTTTTCAAGAAAATATAACTTTAGGAACAATTTTATGTTAGTAATAAAATAAGTTAATTTTTAATCTATTTAAATGGGTCTTAAGAAAAATATCTGATTGTTTTAAGAAGAAAGAGTTGTCGTATAAATTTAGAAATATAATTCAATAACTTTTTTGTTATTATTGTCATAAATTATTTTATAAATTATCTAACTTTCTTAATTAGTACCAATAATGAATAAGAATAAGGATATGAATTAAGAAGAATTAAAATGTATTTTTTACTAACTCACATTTTGTTAATGAATATTAAGTTATATTCGTAATCATATTTAAACTTTTGTTTTGCAAAATTTGGTGAGCTTGAAGGGAGTGGATTTCCAATAACCTTTTTTTTTCACATTAATGTGTGAAGAAATGAGATGAGAAGATGGAGGTAGTGGACCCATACACTATCCTCACATGTTAAAAACAGAAAGAAAGACAATTTACATGAATGGAAAGGCTTGTCCAATCATTTTTTCTTCAGAATTCACCTTTGTAGTTAAATATGCCTGTTAAATATGATCACTTAATCATAAAATTAAATTGGTCAAACATGAACCTATTTCGTGCCTTATATACTTAATTTTGGCTAAATCACAATTAATTACATTACAAAACTTTACATTTTTTAATTCACGTGATATTTCATTCATAAAAACATCATGGTTGTTATATAAAAAAAAAAAAAATCACTAGTTCAAAAAACTATTTAACTTCACTTATCTTACACTTTTAAGAAAAATAATCTTTTAAAAATGAGGTGACATTTATAAAATTGTTGACAAAGACATCATATTTGTAAAATAACCGAAGTCTATATTTTTATTGTTCCAGCATAAGTTTTAATTTTAGAACCGAAACTTATATTCTAAATGTTTGACAATAAATTTTGGTTCACTCAAAAAATCGAAGTCTATTCTCAAACTAGGCAAGGTAGCTTCCATCATTCTTTCTCTACTTCCACCATTCTTGCCCATTTCCGCATTTTGCTCGCTCTTAATTTTGTTCTCTCTTTCTTTACGTTTTTTTTTATGTTTCGTTAAAGCTCATTATGTTCTTCCTAACCCATTTATTTTGTGCCACCATTTGTGTTCTAGTTTTACATTCAGGTGGTGTATTATATGAAATATACCGATTGGAGTTAATTATCATTTATCGACAACTATCAGGTATTAATAGGTCAAATTGCCTTACGTTTTACAAATATATTGTATTGATTATTAATTATTGGGTTTGATTACCTAAAAATATATTGCATTAATGTTTGATCAATGGACTTGGCTGTCACAAGACCTATAAATATACAATTGATGTTCAAGTAAAGATATCTTGTTCTATCCTAATTAAATATAGACCTTTTGTGAAACATATCTGACTTCAGCGCCGAAATGTTTTAAGCATGTCAACAACTCATCGGAGTGGATTGCGTTCTCGGAAAGGATTGAAGATCAAAAAAAAGTAGAGCAAGGAAGGACGACCGACCCTTAGACCAATTCAACCGAAACATTTTGGCGCGCACCGTGGGGCCGAGCGGCATTCCCATGAAACCACGAGGAACCAGACGCGCCCTCGGTCTTGACATCGCTACTTCGAATCAATACTAGGAATTCAATCTTACGTTTAACCTTGTGAGACTCCAATACTTCTTATTATAATTTATAAATTATAATTTTATTTTGTTTAACTCTTACTTTTGTGAAAAAAATATCCTGCACAGACCAATGTTCAACCTTAATAGATTCTAATGTTATCTCGTTATAAAAATAAATACTTTATTTAACTCATATTCTTCTGAGTAAAAATATCCTCCATAGGAAGATCCAGTCTTACGTTCAACCTTGTCAGGTTCCAATACTTCTTATTATAATTTATAAATTATATTTTTTATTTTGTTTAACTCATATTTTTGTGAGTAAAAATATCCTGCACAGGAAGGTTCAGACCAATGCTCGACCTTATCAGGTTCTAATACTTTTTATTATAATTTACAAATTATAACTTTTATTTTGTTTAACTCATATTTTTGTGAGTTAAAATATCGTGCACAGGAAGCTTCAGACCAATGTTCAACCTTATAATTTTCTAATGTTATCTCATTATAAAAATAAATATTTTATTTAACTCATATTTTTGTGAGTAAAAATACCACGTGCAGGAAGATTCAGACCAATGTTCAACCTTATTAGGTTCTAACATTATCTCATTATAAAAATAAATATTTTATTTAACTCATATTTTTGTGAGTAAAAATATCATGTTTAGGAAGGTTCGAACCAATGTTCAACCTTATCAAGTTCTAATGTCATCTTGTTGTAAAAATAAAATGTTGAATATTTTATTGAATGCATATTTTTGTGAGTGAAACATCTTGCACAGGAAAAAGTTCAAAAAAGAACTTAAGATGCCTTCGATCAATCAACGCAGGAAGTTAGAAAAGTAGCTCATACCTCAAGCCGCTCGGGGGAAGTCAGAAAAACGGCTTCAAAAATCCCCGCTCAATGTTGGAAGTTAGAAAAATGACTCATGCCTCAAGCCGCTCGGGGGAAGTCAGAAAAATGGCTTCAGAAATCCCCGCTCAATGCAGGAAGTCAAAAAAATGACTCCTGCTTCAAGCCGCTCGGGGGGAAGTAAGAAAAATGGATTCAGAAATCCGCGCTCAACGCATGAAGTAAGAAAAATGACTCCTACCTCAAGCCGCTCGGGGGGAGTTAGAAAAATTGCTTCAGAAATCCCCGCTAAACGCATGAAGTCAGAAAAATGAGTCTTATTTCAAGCAGCTCGGGGGAAGTCAGAAAAATGGCTTTAGAAATCCTCGTTCAACGCAAGAAGTCAAAAAAATGACTCATGCCTGAAGCCGCTCCTGGGGAAGTCAGAAAAATGGCTTCAGAAATCCTCGCTCAACGCATGAAGTCAGAAAAATGACTCCTGTCTCAAGCCGCTCGGGGGAAGTCCGGAAAAGGGTTTCAGAAATCCCCCGCTTAACGTAGGTATTTAGAAAAATAACTCATGCCTCAAGTCGTTCGGGGGAAGTCCGAAAAGGACTTCAGAAATCCCCGCTCAATGCAGGAAGTTCGAAAATGAACTCTTATCAATCGACTACTCAACATATTCAGCTTTGTCAGGTTCCAATGACTTTTCATTATAAAAATAAATTATAAAATATTGGAGCTTTTATTTTATTTTATTTAAAAGCATATTATTTGGAGTGAAAATCTCTTGCACAGGAAAAAGTTTCATAGAGAACTCTTAGCCGCCGCTCGATATAGAGAGCAATGAAGACTTAAAGCGCATTGAAGATAGACTCCCTAAATACAACGTAAGCGACCTCTTTTAAAGCTCATAATAATCCCTACGCACCTCTTTCTTTCAAATAAAAGAGCTTGCTTGGGCTTGGGGGGCTTATGTATTATATGAAATATACCGATCGGAATTAATTGTCATTTATCGAGAATTATCAGGTATTAATATGTCAGGTTGTCTTACGCTTTACAAATATATCGTATTGATTATTAATTATTGGGTTTGATTACCTAAAAATATATTGCACTAATGTTTGATCAATGGACTTGGCTTTCACAAGACCTATAAATATACAATTGATGTTCAGGTAAAGATATCTTGTTCTGTCCTAATTAAATATAGACCTTTTATGAAACATATCTGACTTGAGCGTCGGAGCGTCTTATGCAGGTTAACAACTCATCGGAGTAGATTGCATTCTCGGAGAGGATTGAAGATCAAAAGAGAGCAGAGCAAGGAAGGACGACCGATCCTTGGACCAATTCAACCGAAACAGGTGGCATTGTTGTAACATGCATTTCCTTGGTTCCAAAATGCGTTTTGCATTGTTACAGTCCTCTCTCATTATTATGGTTCCTAGCTTTTGTGCTTGAGGTTCCTCTTAGCTTTAAAGTTTATAATTTTTTTAATATGTTAATATATTTTTGTATGTTTGATATGTTGAACTACTTATTTTTCTTTTAAAATTGGTTATAGATACTTCAATTTTGAAGAAATTTTATTTTTTATAAATTAATATAAAAGGAAGTAATACTAATAATTTATATGTATTGAATTTTGAAAGGTATTTATGGATAAATACCAAAATCCGACGGTAATGTAAGTTTTCTAACAAATTTTGATGGGCATAAATATGTTGGTAATGTCTTTGTCAAAAACAATTACTAATGGATAAGGGTCGTCAGTAATTACAGACGAATAAATATCGTTGATAATTACTGACGGTCGTTATTTACTGAAAAATTATCGATAGAATAATTCGTCGATAATTTCGTCAGTAAATTGGGTAACAAATTTGCATACAGTGAGCAACATTTCCTATCCACCATAATGAACCTGAAAATAATCAAATGCACTGCCAATCAAATGCAGATAATCCAAACAATTCAGACAATATAGTGACAATCAAATACATATCATTAAAAACATAATTATAGTGTCATTAATACAAGCATAAAAGTATTAAAGTTAATGTATATAAACTAACAAAAGTCCTAAAAATTAGCATAGTCATCAAAATTATTTTGTTCTTCTTCATCCTGTTGGTTCTTGGGAGGTGACTAGACTGGGATGGGCTAAACTGAAGAGTGTCGTTGTTGGGACGGTGTTAGGGTGGACTAATGTTGTTGTACCATAGGGTGCTTGTGGAGGCAAGGATCTCATGATCAGATTTTGGAGATTCACAATTTTTTATTCAGATCATCATAAACCTAATCACAAACTTGTATTTGTTGTCTAAAATCATCATAAGCCTAGTCACCACTACTGGATGTAGATGGATTGTGCTTTAATATTCGTCTTCCAGTAGTATAATTGGCAGCAAGTTGTCCTGCTCCATATAATCATTTTTTTTTTGCCGACGACGTCCACCCAACATTGTGTCATAATGATGTCATTGTCATCGACATTTTCTTCTGATATATAATCAAGACATGATCCTTGTAACAAAACGTGACCCACAATAATAATTTTACTCTTCAATTCATTGTGAGTAATTTTCATTAAACCTTGACAACCTTTAAATAGGAGCAAATAGGCCTTTACAAAGAATAAAAACCAACAATAGAATATCAATTAACTTTATTTTATCTCTATCAAAATCAAACCAAATATTACTAAGCCCAAAACTAAAAAATAATACATCTCTAAAATTTAAGTTTATCCTAAAAAAAACTCCCCCATAAACTTAAATTTTTCAACTGCTCCCAGACCTCTTCTCCTTATTCTCCTCGACCTTTGTTCCCAGGATCGTCTAGGCCTTGAGTATTCCGAATTTCTCCCCTTCAGGTGAAACTTTTCCTGAAGCACTTGAACTAGTGGGTAAAATCTCCGTTGTTGGTGCGCCTCCATAACCCGATCAAAGTCTTCAAGCATGAGCTTTGACAAGTCCTTCAACTCCTCGATGACGCACACAAAACTCTCAAAATCATTTGTCAATGATTTCAAACTCTTCTCCACAACTCGGCTGGCAGGCAACGACTCTCCATTTCTGTTGAGTTGATCTTCCACTTTCTCTTTCAAATTGTCAAACATTCCTTCTTAGAGTATGAAGTCGGTCTTTCTTAACACAGTTGTCCCCTGTACGCGTCTTTTGAAGATGCATCTTTCGTTATCTTCTCATCGTTGTGGACTCGTCTACAATCTCGTAGAACATGTCCTTCACTCGCGTCTTTTTCATCACAAAAATCTGGATCTGCTCTTCGTACTCCGTGGGTTCTCGTTTCTCACACTCTACAACATCCCAAACGTCGGGATCCAATATCAACTGCAGACTCCAATTACCATAGTTAACTCACTTTGCCAACTGAATCAGGAAAACACTGTTTGCAAGATTAGTCATCTCTTACTCTCTCTTTCTCTTTTTTTACTCTCTTTTTCGGACACTCGTACTCTTCCAACTCTATTTTTTTTCTCTCTCAGTATTTGGCTCTCCCCACTCTCCCTTTTTTTTGGTACTCAAAGCATAAAGGCCCTGATACCATTTTGTTAAAAAAACGTCACCCACACAAATAATTTTACTCTTCAATCCATTGTGGGTAATTTTCATTAAACCTTAACAACCTTTAAATAGGTGCAAATAAGCCTTGGGCCAAGTACAAATAATAAAAATTGACAATAGAATATCAACTAACTTTATTTTATCTCTATCAAAATCAAACCAAATATTACTAAGCCCAAAACTAATAAAATAATAAATCTCTAAAATTTAAGTTTATCTTAACAATCCTTGCTTTGATCTGACCTGTGATAGTGTAGTTTAAAATCCTTCCTATTAAAGAATATGCAAAGTGTCAGTAGAAGGATGAAGTTTAAAAGGAACAAAATAGTAAAAGTTTGAAGTTTGTAAACGAGTGTGCTTACATGTGTCCTCTGAGACCTTTCATCAACAAACTAGTCAAATCCCTTTCAAATATGAGTTTGTTCAAACACCTCATCAACGTACACAACTCGTCCTACCTCTTGTTCCTATAACAGAATTGGAAGTTATATATATATATATATATATATATATATATATATATATATATATATATATATATGTATATATATATATATATACATATATGTGTATATACATATATGTGTATATATATATAGATATACATATATATATATATACATATATATATATATATATGTATATATATATATATATACATTAATTTTAAAATACATAACTTATATCATAATGGATACCAATTTCGCGTAGCAAGGCACGCTCCCAAATTGTCTCTCCAACAAATTTAATGATCTGCAAAATTAAAATAAAGGTACAATTTATTTAATTTCCTAAATTATTCTTCAATTATGCTCATGACATTCATGTTCTTTAGGTTCCCTCCCTCATGGAACATTATAAGATTTAGGGGCACGTGTTTTGATCTTTGACCTTGTCATCGATCGTTTTAATTGCAAATGTTCTTCCTCAAATTCCTCCTCAAGTTCTTCTCATATATGTTTAGGTGATTGTCCCTATCATACCCTCTATGTTGAAAAGCATTTGTCCTCAAATTCCTACCACTTGAAGATTCCTTGTCATTCTCCCTTATTTGGAGAGAATTTGACCCAAATTCTACAAGACCATACAAAAAAATAGAGACATAAATTAAAGACACTAATATAAAATAATCAAAATAGAAATACTAAAGATATTTGAATCCTTGAAGAAGCCAATATCTTATTATCAAAGGTTTGGAGGTTTGTCTCCAGGGTCAAATACCCACCTGCAAAAATCATCAAAAAAATTTAAATTAAAGATGTAGTGCTCAAATAAAATAAAAAAAAAATATTTCCCAAAAGTAAACAATCAAACTATAAGTGTGACTTTGATTATTGTGAATTTCTTAGAGATGGTCAAACAAGTTAACTCGTGTGCATACATAAGCTTGTTTCCATACTAAAAGAATAACTTTAAATATCTAAATGAATTGACAAACAAGCTAATAGATCATCAAATATAGGTTTTGTGAGTTTTAAGCTTGTTGTCTTCCTTTTCTGTCATTTTATCTTTCTTCGATTGTTGATATTATGGTTCCTTGATAAACAAATCTTCCCAAGCAACAAAACAAAAAGGGGTCAGTTAGTATTCTTTTTCTTTTAATGACAAATGAGGATGTTATCTTCTTTTTCTCTCTATTCTTCTTTCTCTTCTCTCTCCTTCTTTTCTTTCTCCTCTATTTCTTTCTCCTCTTTTGCTCTCTTTTCTTTCTCTTCTTTTTCCTCTTTCTTCGCCCTCCCTCTTTTTTTCTATTATTTTCCTCTAGTTTCTCTTTCTTCCATTTCTATATCTTTTAGGCTTTTGCTTTTGTCTTCTTTTTAATGCATCTAATTTTTGTAAAGCCCTTCTTTCATCGTCTTTCAATTATAGAATGTAGTTCTTGAGGTCTTCATTAGTCATGGGACTTTCATTCCAATTAGGACAGTGATGAGTTTCGTGCCAAAAACCTTCACAATTGGAACATCTTTTAGCACTTGATTTAAACCCTAGGAAAACATTTTTGTCATGCTTGTGCTTCCTTTTAATACTAGAAATTTCGTCATTCAACTTTATAATTCTAGACTCCAAGGCATTAACATTCTCCATCAAGGCCTCACGAACACACAAATTCTAGAGGATTGTCTCTACTGGAACATGTTGCATTGTTCAATATCGATAAAATTTGCAAAAGGTTAGGAAAAAACAAAATAATTTAGATCCTCGTCACTCGTCTAAGTGTTACACTCAAATTTCACTTGTGTATCACACTTATAGGTTTTTTCTTGAATGTACTCGTTTTCCTTTTATCACTCAAACAATGTGAAAAAATAGTAGCTTATGCAAAAAGTGAACAAACAATGTGAAAAACATTGCGAGTTCTAAATCTTTACTTAAAAGGTCAAAGAAAATACAAAAATTTAGACAAAAGTTCAAAATAATAAGACTACAAAAAAAAATTAAATGAGACAATGCGTAAACTCTAAATAAAGACTAAATATAATTAAAAAGATTAACAATCATAAGCAATAGTGGCATATAATTAAATGAGAGCATGATTATATGTCTTTCCTTGCAATGTTGTCGGTTATGTGAAGCTTTTCGTATTGTGATATGATAAGGAGTTGAATCTCGCATGTAGACAGAGATTCGAGTGTCACTTTTTCTCCTGCACGAGGACTCGAGAGCGTTGGATGTCTCACCCAAAGGCTTCAGCTCGTGCTGAGTATAGTGCATCAGTGTGTGTAATATCAGGTTTTTACTTATTAGTCCTTGAGAAGTTTGGGAGATAAGTCTAAAGCTGCGATGGAAGACGACTCAAATCACCTGTTATTGAGAATAGGTTGTGGAGACAAAATGCAAGGAAACGACATTAGTTTCGAATGGTGTGGTTATAATTAATCATCACACTCTGATTCCAATATTTCTCTATATACAAACTTATATTTGTTCTTAGATAAGAAACTTTATTCAAAACATTCTCAAATTCTCACTTGAATGCAAATAGTAAACACTTATGAGATTCTAAGATAATTTCATGAGAAACCAAGATACAAGAAAAAAAATGAAGGTTTAATCATATAGATGGTCCCTATTTATGGTAACCTTTTTTAAATAGGTCCCTCACTTATCTTTTGTAGCAATTAGATTCTTAATTTTGATAAATTGAAGCAATTATGTCATCGTCGTTAGTTTCATACTAACATCATTAAAGAGGATGTCACATGTCAATTCGTGGTTTTTTTTCAATTTTTTAAATAATTTTTTAATTTTTTAAATAAAAAAATTATCACGTGTCAAACTGATAGTGTGTCACATGCTAATGACAGTGTGACGTGACACTAACCGTGTCACGAGTCACTAACCGTGTCACGTGTCACTGTAAGGTCACATATCATTGCATTAGTCTTAATTTGGTCCCTATATTTTTATTTTGTATAATTAAGTTCTAATTTTTTTTTAAATTAAACAATTTTGTTCAAATTTAAGGAAAATTTAATTTGTATACAAATATTATAGAAATATTTTTATTAAATATTTTTAATGAGATTAAGTTTGTTTATATTTAGTTAATTATATATATATTAATTATGTTATTTAAATATACGTATAAGAGTTTTAAAAAATAGTGACATCAAATATTTAATAAAAGTATTGGTATATACAAATTAAATTTTGTTTGAATTTGGGAAGGAACAAAATTGTTCATTTTCTAAAAAAAATTAAGACTAAATTGAGACAAAATAAAAATATAAGGACTAAAATAAGACTGATGCAATGACACGTGACCTGACAATTGTCATTGTCACGTCACATTGTCATTGTTACGTGGCACAATGTCAATTTGACATATGAAAATTTTTTTAAATTAAAAAATAAAATAAAAATATTTATAAAATTAAAAAAAATCATGAATTGACACTAACATCTTTTTAATAGTTTAGTACAAAACTAACAATAATATTTTAAAATTAAATATCTAATTGAGATAAAAAAATAAATAAATGAAAGATCTATTAGAAAAAAGTAAAAAAAATAGAAAAGATATGGTTAAAAAAAATCAAAGTTAAAAAATATAGAATTAGACGAACTTGTTCTCAATAAGAAAAGAAAAAGAAAAAACTTTTTTCAACATGAAAGTAAACTCATGAAAATTATATTTTCTATTTAAATATAAACATAATATATATATATATATATATATATATATATATAATAAAAAGGTAAAAAAATAAAAACGCAAACCAAAAAAATACAAGACCCAAAAACAGAAAGAGTAATAATACCATGACACACTTTTATGACACGGGATATAAGGGTAAAATGGTCCAAAAAGTATAAAATTTTATAGTTTTTCAAGAAAGAAAAAAGTAAAAAATAAGTAAGAGTAATGTTAAATGAATGTAAGAAATTTAGGTGTGTCAAAAAATCATTTCTCAAACAGAAAATCCAAAACCAAAGCTCCAAAACAGAGAACTGAATACTCATCTAATTCCTATTGAAAAAAAAAACATAAAAAGAAACTAAAATTGCTAGGGTTTTAAAACAAAAAGCTAAGGAGAGGGAGCAGGATGCGATTAATTGTACGAAACGCATCGGCATGGTTTACATTTGAGTGAGGTTGATTCCATTTCATGTCAATTTAGACAGCTTGTATTGTGGTGGGTCCCCCTCCCATCATTTAGGACACAGATATAGATTCGTAAGTCATCGTATTCACATCTGAGATAATCTAATAGTTCTAATAGTAATCATCATCATCATCTTTTTCTCCCCTGTTTCCTCTGTTTTTGGTAGTGAAAGAAAGACCTATGACATCTTTGACACATCAAATTTCAATGTCAGTCAAACAACAGTAATGGTAACGCTATGTCTAGAAATTTCCAATCGCAAATTATTTGGATTTTGGAGAGAGGTAATATGATAGGATGGAACTGGTATTTTATTATTTTTACCCACAAATTATTTTTTAAAGTTTTATATATGTTAATTCTAATTTCAAAACGATGTTATGTTTATCTTTTTTCTACCGCATGAATAAAAATTTGCTATTGATAAGTCACTTCTAAAGGCTATGATCATAGACAGCAATAAAAAATACAAACATATTTTTTTCAATATTAACCTTATTTTCTTTGATAAAAAAACATGCAGAGTAAAAACCTGGCTTGTAAAAACCAGTTAATGTAGTTAATGAGATAAATTAAGAACAGTTAATTTAGACGTAATGAATAAAAACAATGATTTAGAGATATAAACGACAATTGATAATTATTATTATGTGGACCATGACTTAATTTTAAAATAATAAGCTTTCTATGAAAAAAAGAAAAAAATATCTACTATAATAAAACTCATGGCTACTGCAAATCACAATATATATATATATATATATATATATATATATATATATATATATATATATATATATATATATGCCATTTGTTGGCTTAACATATTGGTGATGAAAATATTTTATTGTGAAGGTCAAATGAGTAAATTCAGAAGCTTATCTTTAACTAATTAATATTAAAATATTTTATTTCAAATGATTGTTCAATTTATAGTTACTCCTTATTTTAGTTACTTTCACAGCCTTTCATTTACTAATATCTAATTATCAATTTTTATATCATGTATCCCGTGTTTTCGTAACATTCATATATTACAAAAGTTCTTCTACCGTAATGCTGACAAATGCGATTCATTGAAAGAGAACTGAAGAGTTACATTGCAATTCGTACAAATTAATTCAACATCACACCAAGATATAGATCATCCTTCTAGCTGGATACACAAAAAATGTGAAGATTTATAATTAGAAGAACCAAATGCAGCTAAGAGAAACATTAGAAATGGAATTTACCCAAAATTTATGTTTCTTTTTTGTGCTACGAACAATAAGGATCGATGTTTAAGTTTCTTTTAGATAATCATATCTTATCTAGACTGTATCTTACTAATAATCTAAAGACAAAAGTTGAATATGAGATTAAGTGTTACGAAAGAAAAGTGATAATATTGTTTATACTGACAATCAAGCTAATAATTGTTTGAAAGAAAAGCAATAAACCATTATATACTCACAGTAAACAGAAATTTGGGAGATTTTTTTCTTCTTTTTTTTAATTCTTTCCCCTTTATTTTGTTTCCATATTTTGAATTAAGCACAAAACCTTTTTACACATGTTAAAGAAGGTAATTTTACATTGATTTACAAATCGATATAAAAGTATGAATAAAAAAATATTGAACTTTATATTTTATATTTTATACCATTTTAAGAATCAATATAAAAAGTTTGTTAGATAATGAAAGTTTTATATGTATGACCTAAACTTTTTATATCGGTTTAGGAATCAACCAATATAAAAAATATTACTTTTATACTGGTTGGAGCATTAATTGGTATAAAAGAATTTCACATTCTATACCAATTGAAACGTTATCGGATATAAAAAGTGATATCTTTTATATCGATTAAAGTATTAACTGGTATATTTTTTTAATGGCAGATTTGTATGTGCTACCTACCACACGTACAAACCTACATAAAATACATCAAAGAAGAGCTTGAATAATTCAGATAACATGTAAAAAGTCTAATAATGACTATCCTAATCTGATCAAATAATGACCATACATGTAATATTTACATAAAAACTCATAAAATACCTAACACACTAGTGCAAAAACACTGTTTAACGTCACCCATAAGACGTCGATTAGCGTGTAATCCGACGCATAGGAGCGGACAGTGGCATTATCGTAAATAGCCTGGTAAACTAGACGTCGGTTTTATCCAAAAACAGACGTCTATTAATTTCAAGACGTCAGCACTACAGCACCCCGACGTCTACTGAGCTGCATTTAATGCTTTTCACCTAATTCTCAGGCGCTTAGACATCCCGTAGTCCAAATCCGACATCTAAGGCATGTCTAGTAGGCAGGAAAGACAAAAAATCTTCAATGTTGACGTCGGCTTTTCGGGCTACGCGACGTCTATTATACCTGTAATAATTATGTTTACAAAACTCGAGGGCCTGAGACGTCGGCTATTTAGGGCCCCGACGTGTATGTTATTATAGATGTCGGAGCCCCATACCAACAGTCGTGAACATCCCTAACAGGATATCAAACGTCAATCGATTCAGCTCTCTAGACGTCGGTTCCCCCTGACAGAAACCGAGGTCTAATTGGTATTCAAAAAGTCAGTTTTAAATGTTCACTTGGACGTCACGTTAGTAGGATAACCGACGTCTATAGACGTCGTTTTCTTGAGAATAACCGACGCCCAATTCCATTTTAAATACACCGCAACTCTTCGCAGCATTCAGTTTCTGATATCGATCGTCTTCCTCTTCTCCTTTTTCTCTTGCCACACCTCTTCTTTTTCTCTCTTTTCGGCATTGTATTGTTGTTTCTCGTCTTCCTCCTCTCCTTTTTCTCTCTTGGATCCCAGATGCGTGGTTTTTCTTTATGCTCACCGTTTAAACTTTGTTTAGTCTTTCATCGATTATCTTGTCGTTCAACTGATTAAAATTTGCTTTCTTTGTGTTGTGTTTTAGTGCAGTTTTGATCCTCTCTTTGGGGAACATAGTACAACATTCTCCCTTTGCTAGTTTCCTCACAAGAAGAGTGGCGACTTTTGAGTTTTCTATGGCTTCTCGACCCAAAATGGAACTTGGGTCCTTGTCTAGTTCTCGTTTCACTGTAATTTTTTTCTTTTGCGGTTGAATAATGGGAAGTAGTCATGGACCCAAGTTCGGTTTTGGGTTGAAATGTCATAGAGGATTCAAAAGACGCAAGCTTTTTTTGTGGGGAAACTAGCGAGAGGAGAGTGTTGCACAATGCTACCGAAAGTCTGGGTTAAAACTGCACTAAAACACAACGCCTTTGTTAGACGTCGGTTAGTGTCAGGTCCGACGTTTATAAGGAACATAGATGTCGGTTAGTGTCATTTTAAACCTCTATATATTCATGTAAACGTCGGTTTTATGCATAGGTGGACGTCTATATAGAGAAATTAGATGTCGGTGTGGGTATAAGTAGACGTCTATATGGACATCGGTGGATATCGTTAACCGACGTTTATATTGACGTCGGTTAAGAGGATTTCTGACGTCCCATGGACGTCACCCTTATAGACGTCTATTGTGTAAGTGACGTTAAAAGCCCAAATTAACCGACGTTAAACAACGTTTCTGCACTAGTGACATAATCTTGTGTAAACACTTAAAAGGAACAAAGCTTAATTCTCATGAACTTCCATTAGGACCTATTTTTCCATTGGAGATGTGTCATCGAAAATCTTCATAATGAACTGTTTGAGCTAGTTTATGATAAATACTTAAGATGTTAGTTAAATTGTACACATTACCAAATCCCATGAGTCAATAACATTTTCGGATATGATTTTCTTCATGTATCTCATCACATAATATCCACATTCAAAGCTTTCCGGTTGACATGAGAACTACAAGCTAAATTCATAAAATACCATAAACTTTATAATTGTATTTCAATAGTTTGAAAGATTAACTACTTAAAAGTTGGCGCAATGAACTATAACTTCTTTCTAGAGTATTCCCTACAACCTCGAGTAAGTTTCAACCACTTAGTCAAAGTTAATTGTACATTAAAATTTGTGCCTAGTATGGAACTTAGTAAAATTAAATTATATAATACAACAAATAAATTATTAAAAAAACTTACACTATTAGTGTACTTTTAATTGCCAAAGTGTTAGGTTTCTTGTAATGAACACAAAAGAATCACAAGAGATTATTGAGAGAGAATTACTAGCAACTTCCAGTGACCCCTACAACAATATAAGTGTCAAATAAGTTTTATATAAATATAATTTAATTTATAAAAACATACTTACTGTTGCAAATAAGGTGTTGAGTGTGTTGAGGTTGTTGACAACACAATATCTATATCACTCTGATTTTTTATGATGCCAACACATTGCTTAATAACACACATATGTTGTTGTTGTTGTGTTACATGCTCTCATGCTGAATGTTTGATATATCTGTTGAACATGTTTATGTGTTGTACTGCTATGTGAATGCATACATATTGAGCTTGGACTTGTTACATCACTTCTGGATGCATTGCACATGTTTTTATGCACGAAAACCACTAGCACTTTTGTGAACTTATAATTGTGTGACAAAGCTACAGTACAGTCGACTCCATCATAAAATGATTCGACTATACTAAAGTCTTTGTACAGATTTTGAGAATCAGTGCTTTGTGAAATTTTGAGAAGAAAAGAATTTTAAATTGATCTTACTTGTCGAAGTCGACTATGTGCGCCACACACTCGACTGCATTAGTTGTCTGTTTTGAAATTTTGTTATGCTCTTGCACTATAACGGCTATATTTTTGAAAGTTAGTTGAGCATTGATTAGTTGGTCAACTGTATTAAATGAGTTTTTATTTTGGTTGACTGTATGCTACTAGTCTGACTGAACTGCTATAACTGTCATAACTCAGTCGACTGAATTAGTAGCTTATTCGACTAAGAGACTGTCTGTTAAACAGAAATCTATAAATAGGCCGAACACGAAGTTGTTCAAAGACTTTTGATGATCTAACAATTTCATTTCTGTTTTAGATTGATATCTCTGGGTTTTTTAGAGCTCCAAGAATTCTCCAAGAAGACGGCGGTGATCTTTCTTGAAAGAGATTCAAAGGGAGACTGACTACGCACACATTGCTTGATCACATTCTGCACATTGAAGGTGTTTCTGGTTTGATCAAGATTCTGTTTGGCATCCGTGGAGTTGTTGTATTGGACCTGTTGTGATTACATGGGATAGACTCGTGGAGTCTGGTGCGCTTTGAGGATTGTTCAAAGTGGTGATTGGCAGATTGCATAAGAGGGGACATCTTTCTACATTTCTAGTTGTGTGTACTGCCTATATTTTGGTTAAGGGTTAGAGAGGAGATTTATATTTTTGATGTGGAGGTCTTTTATAAATTCCTTGTTGTAAAAACCACAACCATTATAGTGCATTTGCTTCCTGGGTTGGAAGGACACTGGATGTAGGCATTGTTGGCCGAACCAGTATAAAAATCAATGTTTGATTTTCTTTATCCTTTCACTTTTACTTACAGTCGACTTTACTTTTAGCGCAGTCAAGAAAGTTTGAAAAGCTTAATACTTTGATTTCAAGATTGCAAAAAGACTTTGTTTTTGATAAACCACCAATGCACACCCCCTCTTGGTGTAAAAAGAAGCCTACCTGTTTTCCAACAGAGTCAATTTGTTTTTTCCCTTTTCAAAGGCCTCTAATAGGTACTTTTGCACCTCTTCACCTTTATTCCCAACTTCTTGAATTGCAACAATGTCAATAAATCCATATATATGATCATTCTCCCTCTCACTGCATATACGATGAAAACACCTTAAACATTGAAAATCAATAATGTTAGAATAACATATTGAATATATTCAAACTTGATAAAAGTAAAAATATACTTATAACAACCAAAGTTGTAATTGTATACATAACATATCAATGCCAGAGAGAACTTCAAAAAATTCTTCTGACATATAAAAAATCGAAGGTAAGATGTCTTATTTGTGACTTCGTAAGGCATTTTTAACTCTATAAGTGTTAAGGAGATCTTTATTGCCAACTCATTGAGTTGTTCTAGAATTGTTTGTTGTGGCCACTATGACGATTGTTGCAGCGATTCATTCACATCTTCCTCTCTTTGTGCTCTAACCTGATATACACATTTGTAAAACATACTTAAAATAGATTAGTATACACCAATAAAAAGAAAGTGCGTAATTCAAACAACTAAGGACGATTACCTCTTTTACAATTCCTTTTGCTAATCTAACTAACCAAAGGATAAAATTTCCAGGACCTTGCCCCATTGTCTCAACCTCCTGAGTGGGCATCAAGACTCGAGCAGTAGCATCTCGAACATACAACCACCACCCTTATCATATTAGTTGTAATGGCTTCATGGTGTATAGTTGACCTTAATGTATACATTTTACCTAAGGCAGCCTAATAATATTTATAAATAAGATCAAAAAAATATAATTCAACAAACAAGTACATGTGAAACAATATAATTAGACAAATTATCTAAAGTCGCCAAGCACTCGAAGGTATCATCATTGAACAACACTCAAAACCTGATATTAGTTGAATCATTAGAGATATTAGGGAACATGAAATTAGTACTTTTCCATTACAAACCATTTGTTAGATACCTAAAATTTCCGTCTTTTATGCATCCATCGACATGCCATCTTATGAGTTTTGCATCACTTGTGTTATTGAATAAGCGTTTCAACCATGGAACAAGAGAAAAAGACCATAAGACTTTGGTAGAAGGACCCTTACTATCAGATTCAGACTCACCTTCTTTCTATTTGTATCATGATACCCCGTATTGTGGATATTGGTAAACTCGCTCTTGTACAAGACTTAATCGTTTAGGCATGCCTGAATTTTTTGATGGTTCATACCCATGGAAGACAATATCTTCTTCACATCATAACTGTGTGTTTACAATGTGTTAATTTCAGGAAGCATGCCACTCAACAACTCAAGCTATTATGTGAAACTTTTTTCAGTCTACCCATTTCTTGCCTTCGCATTAAACAAATTTCATACCAATTACAATTGAATATACTTAGTGCATTCTTGACACAAAGGTTTTTCTCCGTCATCACGCAAATTTTCTTACACATAAGAACATTGGAAGAAATTATGTCCAACATCACATATTGTGTCCTATAACCGATCATTCATATCTAAATCAACTTGTTCGACTTCTAATTGAGACTCATCTACAATTGGTGTGTCTATTAATTCACCATGTCCTGTCCACTTTGTGTAGCTCTCATGGAACATGCTCCTAAATAACTTTAATTGGTAGTTTTCGCTCATTCAATCTATTAACACACGAGAAATAAAATCTTCCATTATTGTCCAGAACATTCATCTTTTCAAATTCAAGAAATTGTTCTACTCCACTCTCATATTCATTTGTTGTGTGTATAAAATTTATCCAACTTCAATCCATTATTGTGCATAAAATTTATCCTACTTTGATCCATTGTTGTGTATAAAAACCAACACCTCTGCTTTTAGGTGGAGCAAAGAAGCAGCTAAACACATAGTTCAATCTATGAACTTAGCCCTACCACCAAACCACAACATAAACAATGAATCAATGGATTTAGTTCAATATCCTTGGAGGCTTCCAAACTCTCTAATAGGTTGATAATTAAATTAGAGAATGACAACACTGAGAAGCAAGTTAATGTTAATTCATTATGTGAGAAAATTAAAATATTTAGGATCGAGTTGGTTCAAGTGTTGAAGGCTCTTGATGTTAACAACGAGCCTTAGTGTGAAAATGATTGAAAACCTTGACATAATGAAATTCCCTAGATAAGGAGTTGAAAACCCAGTCTATAATTCTTAACATTGCAAGCATAGGCACAAAATGATATTGGAGAAGAATCAAGAATTGAAGCTGACAATAAGGAAAGGAGAAGAAAAAATGAAAATGATGACCATTGAAATATAGAATTTATGCAAACAACTGTTAGATTTGAAAAAGGATCACCAAAACATAAAAGGAAGAAAGTTGTAAAACCTTTGAGGAGAAAAATTCCTTGATGAGAAGATTTATGGATCTGAGTGAAGAGAAAAGTATGTTGAAAGATGAAATATGCATTATCATTCATGAGACTAACACAATCTAATTTCTTGTTGGTCTACCAAAACATTGTTTTGAAAAACTCCTAGCACTTAAAGAGCGAGGCGACAATCTCGATAGACTTTGTTATGTAAATACCAACATTGAGATGAAACTAAAAATGTTGATGAACAAAATAGAAGATGTACAAATGGAAAATTATGATCTTAAAAATTCCTTTGTAGCATTAAACTAAAATTAGTTCAATCTACCAATGATCAATTAAATTGTCAGATTAGGAATGGAAAACAATTGTTGTCTCAAAAGGAAAATGAGATTTTGGAAGCATTAGTGATGTTTAGCACTTTACATGATGAGAAAACATAATTGCAAAGATTGGTGGAAGTTTTGAATAATATGTATAATGAAGCCAGGGTGATATTTGAAGAACAAGCTAGTTAAATTTTAAAGTTATCCTCTATTAAGGATCAACAAAATGATGAGCATGGATGCCTTAATGGAATGAATAAGAAGTTGGAGGTAGAAATGAGGCACTCGTGCTAAGAACTTGGAGAAATTAAAGTGAGGGAAGAAAAGCTAAGTCATGAACTATTCAAGGAAACAAATAAAATTAAACAATGTAAAACTCAAGCTACAACACTCTGTACTAGATTATTGCAGATTTTGGTCTTCAATGAGACATTATTTTAAGAGAAAGTTTGTGAGCTAGCCTATTCATGTGAAGATCTTGATAGGAGAAAAAACTTTAAACACATGGAAAGTGAAATTCTGAAAGAAAGAGTTTGCAAGTTGGAAGGTGAAAAAGGGAAGCTTCGGATTCAATTGGTTGCTTATGTCCCGACTACCAATACTATGAATGACTACATAACATTCTCAGAGATGCAAACGCTTGGGCATGCAAAACCACATGACGATAAACTATCAAATGTAATTTACATGCTATCTTCAATTGGGAACCAACTACTATTACATTAGTAACATTGACAAAATGAAGTTTTTTTAAATCATTGTTTTCAGGTTAAAGGTTTTGCATATCACAAGTATAATAAAGGTAGTCAACTAACATTTAGTTCAAACCACAACATAAATAATTACTTGTGATTTTTTTTTCTACATGTTTTGGACTACCCTGGACTAGAGTTACAAGTTTATTAGTTTTCCACCTCTCAACTTAACCTCTCTTGAAAAGTCAGGGAAATATTAGAAGCTTCATTTTAATCACTTAATGCTAACCTCTTTAACATCACTACAATTTATAGTGACTATTTGCAACGAAGAAAACACAACCACTAATATTGCAGAGCCATAACAAATTTGAAAAAAAAAACACAAGCAATGAAAAAAGATAAAACACAAAGCTTTCCTAAAAATACAACCACTATTTGCAGCAATAAAAACAAGAGGAAGGAGAAAATGTGTCATCAACGACGATCAAAGCACGACCAACACCACTAAAGCACGAGAACCACCAACAACGGGAGTAGGGTTAGTGATGAATGTAAGCCACAACTGAACATTCGATGAATGTGAGCAATGATGACAAGAGCAAGGTTAGCGACAAACAAAATCGTGAGGTGAAATTGAAAGGTCAGTAACGAAACAAAATCACGAGGTGAAACTAAAGGGACAACGACATCAGAAGTAGGGAGCTAAGTGCAGTGCAAAGGGTTGGGAAAAAGTGAAAATAGAGTATGAAAAGGACCAAGAAGAAGAAAATTAAACAATATGTACCCGTTATAGTACCTAACTGGTATAAAAAAGCTAAGCTTCTTCAATATTGAACAAATGTTACTACATCAGTTTTTATATCGGTTCTAGGTCAAATCGATATAGAAAGTATTATATTTTATTACTATTTTTTCATTGCCAAGATTTTTATATCGATTCTAACTCCAATCAATATAAAAAGTCTTACAATATTTATAATTATGTCATCGTATCACCTTTTATACCGAATAGATTATAAGGAGCGTAAATAAATTCCTAAAAAAAAGTGTTTTTGCAAGAGGCAAAAATGACGAAGAGCTTTTATAGGTTATTTACCTAACTTATGTATTTGTGATTTCCTTTGTCGAATTCAATCATTTAACGTGTGATAGCTGAGGGAATCTGAACTAGGAACGTGAATGATTACCCGATAGAGAAAGAAAAAAAATCTGAGTATATATGCATGTCCTCCATTGCTTTTTCCCCTGAGCTGTCTCCATACGTGGACAAGCTTCCAAAAAATAATTCATCTAAGTTTGCTTTCATTCGTATTCAACGAAGTGTCTCATTCTTGCAATATATTCCAAAACACATAACACGATGCATGCAAGAGAAGAGAAGTGACGATAATTCGAGTATTTGCTAGCACCATGGCATTGGTCAATGTTCAATTCAATCAACTCATCATTTTCCTTACCCTCTTTCAGTAATTTCCAGCTTATTCCAGGTGTCCCTCCACGTATACACACCAACCATCAGCCACACAAAAGAAACCCCAACAACACAACGTTCTCACCCTTATTAGCCACACAATCACAAAAGCCAAAATCATTCACCACAATTATACATTCACATATTCACACACACAAAAATCAAGCAACCATATACATATCTTCTCCGACGCAAATCATACAACCACCTAAGCACTTCTACTCACATAGCTATACACGTATGAATTTTAATCATAAATTATTTCGTCAGGTAACGTACCATTTACAAAATTAAGGACCCTACGAAACCCTTCATGTTTTTTTTTTTTGCCAAATCATCCCTAATGCATGATTGGTTGGTACACCTTCGATAAATTTCCATTTACTTTGATTAATTTTTAATTAACATCTGTATATATTTCACAAATTAGTATGTTATTGAAAACAAAGTTTGCACATTGTGCTTGAGTTGAATAAACACGTAGGTGGTCGTTGGCGTAAGGAATCAAAATTTTCCGTACAAATTAGAAGACATTCATGAACTTGACGATAAAATTAGAAGGAAATATATATATATATATATATATATATATATATATATATATATATATATATATATATATATATATATATATATATATATATATATATATATATATATATATATATATATATATATTGACGTCTGATATTTGTTCTTTAAAACAAAGTCCAGTGGAACACATTTAACATAAGTACACACACAATTTAATTTATCATTAGAGGAGACTTCGTTGTTTGTGGCTGTAACATCATTTTAAACACTTTTACTAAAAGTGCGGATAAAACCTTTTTCAACTGTGTCAACTTTCAAAAGTGAATGTTGTTGAATCCAGCTTAGACACACTGTAATCAATAATTGCTTCCAATTAATCTAGTATAATCCGTAAGCCAAAATCTGTATGTTATTAGCATTACTTATAAACCACGCACAAAAAATATTACATAATTTAAATAAAATATAAATTAACTTTTTTTATTAGTAGACATATAAATTCATTAATACTTTTTTATCATGCTCAAACTTAACGAAAAAAAGTATTAGCTTTATAAATCAGTTTTAATCATATAGCTGACTTTGTGTATAGAGTTAGGTTACATTCCAATTAATCTGCTTTTGTTGTCAAGCATTCAAAACCTTTCTGCTATATTCTTTTTTATCATAGATAATGCCAATATTTTACTTTGAAATGTAATAAAATTTTGGCGATTTTTAAGATATTTTGAAATGAATTTGGTCACAGTAAAGAAAACGCGTGGGGAACACCAACTTACCTAGCGGTTTGCTTGTATCTAAAATATGTCGACAATCATATAATTCTAATTTGAATTGATTACTGAATTCCACAATTAATGCAATATGCTACACTATAGCTCAATCGTTGGGGGAATAATATCTTTGCATCTTTAAATTTTACAGTTAATTTATTAAATATATAGTATTCCATTTTTAGGAGAATTAACACCTTATAAAGTTTATAATCATTATTAGAAGGTATACAAAAACAATTTTTTTCAGATCAATTATTTTAAATTTTTCCTTTATTTTTTAATTTTAAAGCCTCCTTTTATTCTTATATTATGAAAATCATACACTTAAATTCAAACCTTTTTTTACTGCATGATTTTAATAAAATGTTATTATTCTAGATTTTGTTTTATAACACAGAAAAGTTCTATTTTTTAAAACATTCAAATATTTCTTATGTTATGCTACACTCAATATTCAAAACCTTCCTTATCAGTAATTTAACACAACTATCCTAATTATAGTTATTGTTTCTTATATACAAGAAACCTTTCTATTTCAAAACATAAAAAAATTCATTTTATTCAATAAATGCATTACAAATAAATTTTATACTTGTTAGTATTTAAATTATTAAATGTTTATAATTTTCAGAATTTGAAAAAACATACTGCATTAATAATAAATAAATAATAAAATATTATATACAAAACACATAATTGTTAATTTTTTAAATAGTTTAATGGGTTAAATATGTTTTTAGTCCCTATACTTTCGGATAATTTTGGTTTTAGTCCATTTTCAAACTAAAGTACAATTTAGTCCTTCAACTTTAGAGAAAACTCTGGTTTTAGTCATTTTTACCAAATTTTTTTAACTTTATTTGTTGTTTCAAACCCGTTTCTCAGTTAACATTGAAGCAAAAATGTGTCATAAACAATCCAAATGCTATAATAAAACGTGCTTGAAACAACAAATAAAGTTAAAAAAATTTGGTAAAAAGGACTAAAACCAGAGTTTTCTAAAGTTGAAGGACTAAATTGTACCTTAGTTTGAAAATGAACTAAAACCAAAATCGTCCCAAAGTGTAGGGACTAAAAACATGTTTAACTAGTTTAATATATTGAACTAAATCTTAATCACAATCCATAGTAGATTTAGAAAATTAAAATTATTTTTTATAGGTCTTAAAAGCAAATAAAATTTTATTACGTTATATAAATAGAATTTATTATAAAGGTATATTATTGTCTAACAAACTTTTTCATAAAAGCAAATGATGTGGTGTTGCTTATATAAACAACGGTGCTTTAGAAAAAAAAAATGTTTTGAATGAGAAATTAAAAATACCATTTTAATTATTAATATTTAGTCCATCATATGTTTATAAATTTAGGTGAAACACGCACTTAATAACCCTACCATTGGAATAATGTTTTTACGTAGCGTGTTTAAACTTATGTAATATTTAAAACTTACATAATCAAAATAAATAATTCATATAATCAATTAAAGAACGAAAGCATGCTAGAATTAGTAATTTATTTTATATTTTTAAATCATGTGACTATTTAGCATCTTAAGTATTAAGTATTATAATATGATTGAGGATAGATTTTCAAAATATTAAAAATGTTAACCACCTTGTTAATTATGTCACATATATTAATAATCACCCACCAGTCTGGAGTCCTATTATACCAACTAAAGTTAGCCGTCACTAATGGTCATTAATTTATAAATCCCATAATCAGGGAGTTCTTCTGCTCTCGTGTATCGTGAGGTGCATGTTACAACATAAAATATAATGTGTACTACGTTTGTTAAACTACAGTAATCATTTCAACAAATGTGTTATATATACTAAATTTTTTTTCACAAGAAGACATGAATTACTTCTTCGATTAAGTATTAGGCATTATTAAAATAAATATTTTTATATTATCATTCAATTACAACTATATGTAAAATATCTTTTATTTTTGTAATTAGTGATTAATAATAGTAGATAAATTAAAACATATATATGTTATAATATCATAGATGATATAGAAAAAGATAAGATAATTATATGCTTTCAGTAATAGACAGTTATATCTTTAAAGAAAATAATTTAAATTATCGTTTTAGGATTTTATGTTTATTTCATATATTAATATATAGATTTATAGAGAATAAAAGTTATTATTCAACTTGCAACCTTACTGTAATTATATAGAAAACGTGATTCAAAGATATGACAGTTTGATACTAACTTAAAATCACAATAGCTTCACAATAAACCAAATATGGATCGTGAGAGTAGAATGGTGATTCGATAGTGATCCGATAACGAGTGAAACAGAATGTCAACATAGATCTCGCTAGGATAGATTTCAACCATGATTCTGATATCATGTTAAGAAGTTGGCTTTAAGTCTAACTCAACTCCATAAAACCGGTTTGTAAAATGAGGTTTGCATCCATTTATATATTATAAATTGGTCTTATCTCTAGTCAGACTTCCAACAACGATTACAATAAAATACACTTATTCTAGATTTTCTTTTTCGGTTTAAACCGAAAAAATTTCTAATTAGTTGTTAATTAGTATAAAACCTTAAACTAACTATATATTAAAATAATAAGCTCATGTAACTAAAGACATGCAATATGATACGCTTTAAATATCTTTGTTTTTGCATACTTTAAAAAATCTCACTTTTTTTCATCTGAAAACACATGCTTTATGTAATCTCCATCAGTGCAAAAGAAGGAAGTTTCCTCTATATATTATGAAACTAGTAGATACATATAACTGTCATCAGGTGAGAGTGTGCCACTTGGTTAAACATCGATAGGACTTTGAATTCCACTGTTTCACGCGTGACAGTCAAAAGCTATGAGATAGAACGCAATAACACAATCGTTTCATCAAGATATGTATTAAATATATGAATCATAAACCATTCAGCCAAACAAATAAAAAATAAATAAAGGAAGTTTATGCCAAACTCCTAAAGCAATAGTACAATGACTATAATAACATTTTTTACACGTGTCCAGTTTTCATCTCTAAATCGTGAAATTCTTTCCTTTTGATGATAGTGCAGTTGATTCGGCTAGGCCAGTTTGGCGGCAATGTGTACATTGAAGTACCACCAAGATGTATAAAATTAAAAGAGACATCATTACTAATAAACAAAAACGACTTCTCCAATATACTTTAAATAAAAATAGGTTATACAGCTGATGATTAATTATTGGTATAAATCTATATGAATTTAGACATTTTAGGAATAACGTAAACAATTTTTAAGTTATTGGGCAGACGATCCCAGAAAGAAAAATAGGAGACGTCAAATATCTTATTATGCTTTTTATCTTTTCAAGTTTATATATTATTAATATTTTTTAATAATTAATTGAGAGATTCGTGTTCTCTGTTTATTAACATTATTTTAATTAGAAATAAAAGTTATATTCTTGAAAAAATGTCTAAAGAAGAATGTTTTGAGTGATGAAGGAAATGCAAATAATGGAGATGTGTCTCAGTAGAAAGGGGAAGTGTGGTATTTAAGGCTGCGAAAAGAAAGGACTTCAACGAAGACATATTAGGTACGTAAGTGGTATTGAGCAAAGGGTTGGCCCATGTATTAAATGTAGAACGACACTGCACCTATACTTAATTATAATAATATATTGAGTTGGCAAAATCATCGTATTCATCATTGTTATTCATCATTTACTACTTTAGTTACACAGATTCATCATTATCATTTCTCGTTTTAAGAACGATTTTAATGTCATATATATGAAGTTGTAATGATATATAATATTAATTTTCTATTGGTCGACATTCTAAAAATATTAAATAGCCTCTCAAATTTTGTTTAGGAAGTTATTACTAATTTTATTGTTTTTAAAAGCTTATTTATTTAAAAATAATGAGTTTTGAAACATAAAATAATAACCTTAAAAAATATAAAATATGGATTTTTTTTTTCTTTCAAAAAAGCATCAAATTTTGTTTTTGCTTCTGTGTGGCTTTCAAAGCTTGAAAAGCAATCATTCATAGTTTCATACTGTCCATGCAAAGTTTACATGTCCATCCATCGGCCACAACCTTATATATAGTGCCTCATTCTCCTCAATACTCGTGGCAGTTGAGACACAGAAATTGAGCTATAGCTACTTAGTTTCTTCTTTTCTCACCTTCCAATCTTCTCTCCCTTCAGACAAAGGGACGAAAAACCAAAGACACAGATTCACGGCCATGTCTCACAGTCCTCTGAGTTTTCTCTTTGGGGTTCTAGGTATTTATCTACACAGAATTTTTACAATATTCATTCTCTTCTTAATCTGCACATACACACACATATACCTATGAAGGTTACAGAAGATGTGACATTCTTCTCATTTTCTTGTAAATGTTGCAGGTAATGTTACATCCTTCGTTTGTTTCTTGGCACCACTGTAAGTCTAAATGCATATTCAATCTACTTTTGAATCATATTTGAGAGACGTATTTAAACTATATAATAATATTCTAAGATTTTACTGATCAAGTTAAAAATAAACACATGTTGCAGACCGACATTTTATAGAGTTTGTAAGAAGAAATCAACAGAAGGGTTCCAATCAATTCCATATGTGGCTGCACTCTTCAGTGCAATGCTTTGGATCTTCTATGCCTATGTGAAGACTGGAGAAACGCTTCTTATCACCATCAATTCATTCGGTTGTGTGATAGAGACAATTTACCTCGCCATATTTATCACTTACTGTCCCAAGAAAGTTAGGGTAAATATACAATTATTAATACATCTTAGACTACGATTACATATTATGGCTTTTCCCTTTTTGTATTCCTCATTAGTTATACATGGTTTTAAACATTATCTGAAATTGTTTCTGAACTTTCAGATGTCGACATTGAGGATGATTGTTTTGTTTAATTTTGGAGGATTTTGCACGATTGTCCTCCTAACCCACTTACTAGCAAAAGGGGCTGGCCGTGTCAAGCTTCTAGGATGGATTTGTGTGGTCTTCGCTACTAGTGTTTTTGCAGCACCTTTAAGCATTATTGTGAGTATATCACTTCAGCGTAGAACCTTCTTTTTTCTTTTCTTTTTTTAATCTCTTCACGTCACCTGTTATTAAATTAAGAATAAATTGTCTAAGAATAAACTGGAAGATTCGCACTTTTATTTTATTACAAACTATGTAGAAATTTGATTATGTTTATAGGAATAATTACTTCAAAATTCATAAACCTATGATTTGACTCCTACCCACATGCATAACAGTGAGAATATTAAATTAATTAGTCTCATTGTTGACATATTTTTATATATTTTTTGTAAATATCTAGACTCATGGTTCATTCATTTTGTTTTTAGAGGGTGGTTATTCGGACCAAAAGCGTAGAGTTCCTTCCCTTCCCTCTTTCAATGCTCCTTCTGTTAAGCGCAGTCATGTGGCTGTTATATGGTATTTCGTTGAAGGATATCTATGTGACGGTAAGTGTTTTCTCGTTCATGTTCATGCACGAGCCATTGTGTGTTTGCTATTTTGTCTTTTAGGATAATGCATATGCACACATATGACACTGTCTTCTGGTTTTTTCTTGGACAGTTGCCGAACGTTGTGGGGTTAACATTTGGAGTCATTCAGATCGTGCTCTACGCAATGTACAGAAACAACAAGACCGTAAAGGACGAGAAGCTACCAGAACACAAAGGAGAAATCGACAACAATGAAAACCCTGCTCCAACTGTGTCAGGTGAGACCCAAGAACAAGTGAATACTGACGCTGGAGATATAGAAATTGCGGAGAAGAAGGAAGAAAAGAAGGAAGACACAGTAGCTGAGGAGAAGCGTGACAAAACATATATAAGCAACAACAATAACAACAACGAAAAGAACAACAATAACAACAACGAAAAGAACAACAAAACAGAAGAGAAGGAGAGTTGCGAAGTTTGATGGAAGATCAATGTAATGTTGTTGCCTTAATCTCATCTGTCTGTTTTACGTGTAAACTTAGAAAATGGTAAAAAAAAAGGGGCGGAGACGGTGTAGATATCGACGCCTATTTCTTTCTCCCTACAGTTATATTTAACATATTTTGTTCACTATTTATGTAATTTCTGTTGTCTTTACTCAAGCTAATTAATTGTGCCCCCAAATATAGGGAACTTCATAGAGTTCATGTGTTACTATTATATAGTCCATAGTTGTAAAAGCTTTTCCAAAAACCTTTCATACTCGGGGGCTGATTCAGTGTGCATGAAGACTATCCGATCATGTAATGAGTAAGTTTTATGTGTTGCAGTTAATTTTTGTTTTCGTAAGCAGAATTTCGTGAAAGAAATAAAATGTACAGTAATCATATAAAACAGTTTTGTACTGTTATTCAATTATATTATTATATGATAAATTTACTAATTATTATAACGAAATGGTAAACAAATTTCACAATAGTTTCTAATTGATCAACCAGATAAAAGCTTTGGTGTCTTAAATTACGATAAAGATGTGGGGACAGAATTTTAGCAAACTCGAAAGAGACAGAAACCACTTGAACGACCCATCGAGAAAATGTGGAATCAAAGCAAAATTATTGTGTTTTGCTTTCTTCTAACTTAGAACTTTGTGTTCCCAGAGTGATTTATTAATTATGCTGTTCACCAGAAATAAACAATAATAGAAGTTATTTGATACGAGATTTAGTTCCAAGCACGATATGGTTATTTTACCTTTAAATTTCCATGAAAGTGGACGTACTTTGTTTGATAAAGATCTCCGTTTAAGGATTGTGTAGTTGTACTTGCGATCTTCCAAGATAGTAACCAGATAACGGCAAGGATTACAAATGAGATATTGCAAGATCGGGATTAGATATGAATATCTAGAGCCATGAGTTATGGCGTGGGAATGTCAGAATTTGCCATGCTTTTGGCCTTTTTGTTTCATTACAAAAAAACAAATCTTTGAAAAACTATTATATATATATATATATATTCGAAAAGTATGAGTGAGGATTTAGTTATTCGAAGAGTAAATAATTACTATCAATTTTAATTGTCTAAATTAATTTATATTTTTAAAAAATATTTAAGGAAGGAGATTTTTGTTAGTGTATACTCGGATACATGAGATAAATGATTTTGAAAATATTATAATTTAAAAAATATAATTAAATATAAATAGAAACATAAAATATATAAAAAAAATGATAAAATGTTTTATATTATTTAAAGAAGTTTTGATTCTATGTTAATTTCTAGTGATTATTATTTTAGTAACTATTACATGTTGACAATGGTGACCAAGTGAGAACTAATCATAATTATCCATGTATTATTTATATATTATTTGTAGGATAATGATATTTAGACAACATTTTTTTTACAACATTTGAACATTGATTACGTGTCAAACTGTGATTGGTCAAAAATTACTCCACAATCACAGTAATCAATGTTCAAATGTTGTCAAAAAAATGTTGTCTAAATATCATTATCCTTATTTGTATTGTATATGGTCACCTAATATTGGTCTCATCTTAGGATAATATAGTGCATGAACACATCCTAAGTATTTGTATTTAAACATACCCATTAACTACCATTAAGTGTTTTGGTTAAGTATATCGGTCTACCAAAACTAATAGTGTACTATCTACTCTGAAACTTAGTAAAATGTTGTTAAGTACTTACTCAGTCAAGCCAAATGAGCCATTGAGCCCAAGCCCAGACCCATTCAGGTAAGGGTTCGTGAGTATTAAATTATACTATAAATATCACAATCATTTAGGTAACATATTTACATTCATATTAATTACGCTTTGAATCTTTGCTAACGTTTAAGGCTGACTTCAGCATCGATGTATCTAAACATACCCATTAACTACCATTAAGCGTTTTGGTTAAGTATATGTCAGTCTATGAAAGCTAATATTGTACTATCTACTCTGAAACTTAGTAAAATATTGTTAAGTACTTACTCAGTCAAGCCAAATGAGCCATTGGGCCCAAGCCCAGACCGATTCAGGTAAGGGTTCGTGAGTATTAAATTATACTATAAATATCACAATCATTTAGGTAACATATTTACATTCATATTAATTACGCTTTGAATCTTTGCTAACGTTTAAGGCTGACTTTAGCATCGATGTATCTTATGTAGGCATTATTGATAAGGGGAGCCTACTTTCTACATATATTGGTTTTTGATGATCAATGGTTTTAAATAATTAGAAATGGTTTTAATCTTTCTTGCACAACAAAATGACATAACAAGTGTTTAAATCATTAACATGTTAGTGCTAGAAGTATTAATCCTTTCTTGATTAGTGAAAAAGGCCTAAACAGATTGAAAATCTAGTTTCTGGTAATAATAATCGATTACATAAGTGATATAATCTGTTAGATTAAGCCATAACACTTAGAAAATAAAACAGGGGCAAAGCACTTTGTTATAATCGATTACATTAGTTACATAATCGATTAAAACATAAAGAAAGACATAATTTGTTATATAGATAACATAATCTGTTAAGAAAGGAAAATGGATGACTAACTAGGCTAAATGGCAAAATAATCGATTAAAACAGAAAGAAAGGTTAATCTAATATACAAATAACCTAATCTGTTAGATTAGTTGAAAGAAGCAGTTATAAGCATAAATGTCAAAATAATTGATTACATAAGTACCATAATCGATTAAAACTGAAAGAAAAGCTTGATAGATTATGCTATTAACATAATCGATTAAACTGTGACAGGATTTGGTTTTTCTATATAAACTAAACTTGAGACCTGATTCCTTAACATTTTAATTGGCATATACTGACATTCTATTTGTGTTTTGAGTACAACTTTTCTCAAGAAGTGTTCTTGGAGGATTTCAAGCTTCATTGGTGATCATCAAATCAAGAATTCATTCAACATCAATTAGATTTCATTTGGACCGATACATCTGCATTATAAGAGTGTGTTCTAATCAGTTTATCATTCATTTGAATGTTGTGACACTTGTGCTAGGTTAGCTAGGTTAGAGATTAAGTGTTTCATCTCTTGTATTGGTGGAGAGCGAGTGTTTCCTCTCTTGTTTGTGTTGTATTCAGATTTAAGGATACCAATTGAGGGTTTCATTGTATTCTCAAACTCAAATTTAATTTAGTGGATTGTGTTGGGGCAAATCGGCAAGTGTACCGAGTCGCACAAGTGATATAAAATGGTAAGACCAGGTATCATATCCCAGAGGACTTCGACACTGAACAGTTGTGTGAAAACAAGATTAATTAAGACTTAAAATAAAAGAGATCATGGGTTTGTAGTGCAAAAATAATAAAGCAAATAAAATGCAATTGATCATTGGCAAAAGAGCACAGAGATGAACGGAGGTTGTTTTATATGAGATGGGTATGTTGTTGCGGTTAGATTTCACCAAGTTCCCTCTCATGTATATAAGAATTCTTCTTTATGCATTAATGCCAACGTCCCTCACTAAATCACTTAAACCCGATCCTTCAGTAAATAAGCATGTCCCTAATTACCAGTTCATACAATTCGTAGCATTCCTGATAAAAAGATGTGAAGATCAAGAGGTTAAGACGACTAAGACTCATACCCTCATCCCTGAGAAATATAACCCTTAGGAGTAATTCAACAAGAACCTGAATTGAAAGGAACCTCCCGGCACTCATGCAATTCATAGATAATGTTATTGTATAAGCAAGAATAAAACAGATGAATCACTCTAACAATTAATGAAAAAATAGCATATGAAATTAAGAATCAATTCAAATACATGAGAGTTTACAAGGTTACATCATTCCCCAACAACAAATAGAAATTAGTTCCCCATAGACATAGGGGAACTCTATGAACAATGGAAGAAAGAAAGAGAGAATGGAAGACTAAAAATTGGCTAAGAGTGTATTGTTATGCTCTTCTCTGCCAGGGATGCAAAACCTAGAGCTCCAGGGTCCTTTAAATAGTGTCGAACGCGTCCCAGAGTGCGGCCCGGTCCAAAAGAATCAAAACAGAGAAGAAACAGGGCCCGATCCAAGTGAAATCACGCCCAAGCGTCGCAAGGAGCTCGCCCGAGCGAGAATTTAAGCTCATGTAAGGCCTGGGCGTCAGATTTGGACGCCTAAGCTATGAAGGTCCACTACCTGGGCGTTGGGGGCCACCGCCCAGGTGACGAGCGTCGTTCCTGGTCGCTTTGTTTTCGCTCCTAGACGCTCGGGCTTCGCATTTTCCTTCCTTCTGGTGCCTTTTTGACCCCTTCTAAGCTCCATCTTCTTGTCTTTTCACTTCTTCTTCCAGTATTACTTCAATCTCTGTCAAAACAAGGGGAATTGGTCACAAAATCATTCAAATCAACCTCAACTCTCTTGTTCACACATTTTATTGAAAACTCATCAGTCCAAGCAAGTTTCTAAGTGAAAAAGGGTGCTTTTAGTATCAAAATCACATAACAAATAATAGTGTTTTAAACCGTTATCAGATTGCCTCAAATCAGGTTGTTGGGAGAAGACTGGATGTAGGCTTGTGAGAATTTGAACTAGTATAAATCTTTGTGTGCTTTGATCTTTTTTTCATCTTTCTTTACTTGGTTGATTCATTTATCTTTATTTATTGATTTCAAGATTCAAGAATTCTGTAAAGATTTGAAGAATTGGCACCAGAGCTCGGGTTATCGAAATTTAATTGATTAAACAAGATCCAAATGACCAATATATCTCAAACCTTTGGAGAAGGTGCATCTACAAATAGGTCACCTTTATTTGTTGGCAAAAACTATCCTTTTTGGAAAATTAGAATGAAGATATTTTTGGAATCAATTGACAAAGGTGTGTGGGATGTTGTGATCAATGGACCCTATGAACCAACCAAGATTGAAAATGGGAAGACCAAGCCCAAAGACTTCTCTGAGTGGACAGCTGAAGAAAGTACGAGAGCTCACTATGATGTAAGGGCCAAGAACATTATCTCCTCTACACTAATAGTTGATGAATTCTTTAGAATTTCAGTTTGTGAAACAGCCAAAGATATGTGGGATATTTTAGAGGTCACACATGAGGGGATAGATGAAATAAAAAGGGCTAGGAAGAATTCTTTGATTCAAAAGTATGCCCTTGGAAAGACTTTTGAGAAAGAAGAACTGAACATCAAGATCCTAAAAAGCTTGAACAGAAATTGACACCCCAAGGTTACAACCATTTCAGAATCAAGAGATCTTACTACTATGAATATGGCTACATTGTTTGGAAAGCTAAGGGAACATGAGCTTGAATTAGGAATATTGAAAGAAGGAGGAGGAGGGAAAAAGCACACCATTGCTCTCAAGACAGTTGCAAGAACTGCCACCAAAAACAACTCAAGAAAACATGATTCTGAAGATGATCTTGATGCTGAAAATTCTGATAATGAAGCCATGAGTTTTATGGTAAAGAAGTTTCCAAAATTTATGAAATTTAAAAATAAGGCTAACACTGATTTTGTAGGAAATACAAGGTCAAATAGAAGAAAAGGAAAAGTTGTTGTTGCACCTACTTGCTATGAATGTGGCAAAGTTGGACACATCAAGCTAGAATGTCCAATGATTAAAATGAAGCAAAATCTGGAAGAGAAGAACGATTTTGACAACAAAAATCATAAAATGTAAAAGGCCTATATAACTTGGAAAGATAGTGCCTCAAGCTCATCGAGGGTAGAGAGAAATTTTCATTTCAATATCATCAAATATGTAGGAAGCCCCTGTTTATGGTGTATGGTAACCTAACCTAAAAACAAATTAAATTAAAAAATGATTAACTCTTAATTATAAGATATTAATCAAAGAAAGGAAAAGGAATATGTGTAAGCCTTCTAGGACGCATACGCATTCGTTGGGCGCCACTTCTAGTAGAGACAAACATATTAGTTTTGAGTTCATCACGCTATATGGTCTTATCCAAGAAAGAGTATGGTCGTTTTTGAATTTGAATCCTCAAGAGGTACAATAAAATTAAATCATAGAAAAATGCAGAATAAGACAGGGATAGAGACGCAACAATCTAGCATATTGATAAGTCAAGTAAAGATTCACCACAAAGATGTTATTCTTTAATTCGAATCAGAGTTCTAATCCAAGAACCAAGAGAATATTCTCTTAATAATGTAAATGCACACAATATGACTCAAAAGTGTCTACATCAGATTTTGGTACCTCTATATATAGGCACATAAGTTTAAGAGAACCTAGAAACCCTAAAATAAAGTCCAAAGCCCAAAACATAGAAAAATAACAGAAAACAAAAATAACAAACGCAAACTTTCCCCTAACGAGAAGGACACTCACCTAGTGAATACAAATTGCTTTGCCTAGCGAATTTAACATTATGTAAAATTAATATATAATTACAATTTATTTAATTTCCTAAATTATTCTTTAATTTTGCTCATGATCTTCATGTTCTTTAAATTCCCTCCTTCATGGAATATTATAAGGTTCAAAGAGACATGTTTTGATCTTTGACATTGTTATAGATTCTTTGAATTGCAATTATTCTTCCTCAAGTTCTTTTCATACATGTTCGGGATAGTCCTTTATCATACCCTCCTTCTTGAAGAGGACTCGTCATCAAATTCGTACCACTTGAAGATTCCTTATCTTTCTCCCCTATTTAGAGAGAAATCGACTTGAATTCTAGAAGATCATATGCACAAACACAAACATAAATCAAAGACAAAAATCTAAAATAATAAAAAATAGAAATTCTACTAAATTGATATTTGGATCCTGAAAGAGGCCAATCTCTTATTATCAAAGGTTTAGATGTCTACTTCTAGGGTCAAATATCGACGTGCAAAAATCATCAAGCAATTTTAAATTAAAGATGTAATACTCAAAGAAAATATAAATAATATTTTCCATGTAAATAATCAAACTATAAGTGTGGCTTTGATTATCCGTAAGTTTCTAAGAGATGGTCAAACAAGCTAACTCATGTACATATATTTCTAACCTTGTTTTCATACCAAAAGAATGACTTTGAATATCCAAATGAATTGACAAACAAAGTAAAAAATTAGCAAACACAGTTTCTTTGAGTTTTAAGCTTGTGTCTTCCTTTTCTGACATCCCGTCTTCCTTCCATTGTTTTGTTAAGACAAAAATTGTCTAGAGAATAGATAATCTAAGCAACTTAGGTTTTGAAATTTAACAAAAATCATTAAACAAAATATTGTTGTGTAGGAAAAGTTGTTCAAAATAGTAGCGTCTAATGATGAAGCATTTTATAATGTATGAACCCAAGAGTTAAAGTAAGCTTTCTAGACCAAACTGTTTAAATGAATTAGAAAATCATAAACAGTGTCTAAAAGAAAGTGTCTCTCATTGAAATCTCTCAATAGACTATATGAGCAAAATAAGCTAGCTTCGTATGAAAATAAAAGTCTAACTCTTATATAACACTAATGATAAAAGAGATGTTTCATACAACGTTATATCAAGCAAATCTCTCTATAGAAAATATCGTCTGATAAGTGACCGCTAAACGCTTTAGCCTTGAGAAAACATATTATATAACACCCCAAAATTTAGGGTGTCACAAGTGGTTACAGAAACCAATAAAATTTCAAACTTTTATCATAACGCAAACGTACTTTTCAAAAACCTCAATAATTAACTGTGCATAATTATTTCAAAACATCATAGCTCCAAAATCCTTATCCAATTACACTCTTCATAAATAATAAAAATAACGAAGGAAATAAAGAACTCCAATTACATGTCTCAAAGTTCAGCACAATAACTTTAAAAGAAAATCCCATGTTTGTTCCCCCGTCATCTCTTGTATCTATCATGTTTCAACAACATCTACAATATCATTTGCTCACGTATAACACATTGTACAATCATTGCCGATAAATTCATTCACAATCATACAACAAAAACATGTATGTGGTAAGATACCATTAAAACAATCATAATAACAAGATATAAACACACTGATTATATCAACCATAAACAACCACTTCATACATAGTAGTAATAAAAATAAGATTCGTAGTCCTCTAACATCAACAATTCAATCATAATGAATTACTCTATCCTCGATCCTTGAACTTTAACCATTGATGTTGTCACTAACATCTCACACCTAGACCCTTGGTCTATCCACTCATTATCACATATGCTAATTACCTATTATAACCATTATAGTAATACCATTATCTTCATAACATAACCAGGAGCATATTCTACACCATCATCATCACCATAGATTATCACCATCATGAATATCCCAATCATGACCAACATCATGAGCATCACCAAACCATGAACTCCATCATGACAAGACTCAGTCACACTCTTGTACCCTACCTCACCCACTTGTAGCCTCCCCTACAAGCATACTTGAGTCACCCTTCTTCTGGCTTTGGACCTATTCCCTTATCACACAAGGCAAAACATTTATAGCCCCACCAAAGAACACTCAGCACTCAATTACCATTCTATTTTCTACAACAATTTTCCAAAGAGAACATAACTCTTTTTTCAACAGCCAATGCCAAAGAGAGTCACTCCCTTTTCAACACCCAATGGCAAGGGAAGTCATTATCTGCAGATAGTCTTAGGATTTACTAGGTACAACAAGTAGACTAATCTCCCTTGTCTTGTGCTCATTGATCAACCACACACACCTTTATGCATTCCATCATCAATTCATGCTCCATTGCCAATTCAAAAGTCAAACCTGACCCTAAACATAGCCACTAGTCTCATTCTTTGATTATCATCACGTTCAACAACTTCTCAAGCTTGGTCCACATCCATTCTTCATCAAATTCATCATTTTAAAAAAAATGCACTAGGATAATCGATTATTATAAGTGATAATCGATTATTCCTGAGAAGTTCACAATTACACAAAATATACTATGATAATCGATTATCACTAATGATAATCGATTATTCAAGTGATTCTAACACATCAAATTTCCAAATTCATCACATTTGATAGGATAATCGATTATCATCCAAAATGATTGATTATTCCCAAAACAAAAACTCAAATCCAATGCGCAAATAATTGATTATAACTCATGATAATCGATTATTGTCGAATCAAAACACATCCTAGACAGAATTCAAAAGTTCAATATACACATACATAAACCCTAAACCACGAGCAAACATACCCAACACATGCATGTATTCAGAACTAATATACCCTACAGACCTTAATACATTCATTACATCACTTGAATCATCCAAAATCCATCATTATGCAAATATAACCCAAACAATCCAATAGTGTACATATGATTATCGTATCATCGTTATAACATATATTTGCATGGTAAAACCCCAAACAACATACATTTGTCATCCCTTAGCATTAATACATATTATCATGGGATAACCCAACAAAACATACATACTTTCATAGGGAAAACCCAACACAAACATAATATAAAATTTATCGCCATGCATAACATATTCTCATACATACACATGCATCAAAACAACATTACCTTTCAAGATAATAAAAAAACAACCATATTATTATACAATAAACAAGGAAACAAACAAAGGTAAGTTTCCCCATACCTTGGCCAATACTAGGGTTTTATCTATACTCCAAAAACACCACAAATATTTCCTTGCACTAAGGTTTGTTGCAGCTCTTTCTCTTCTCTCCCAAAAACGTCACTTTTCTCTCTCTTTCCCTGTGTTTCTCTCTTTGTTGTAGGGTTTCTACACTAAATACCCCATTTTTCCTATATCGTAGTATTTATAAACACCTCAAACCCTATCTCTAATATTCCCTCACTTATCATAATATATTTTTAAATCCAAATCTATCTAAATCTCTATCTAACTTCTATTTCATGTTCAACCCTTTATTTCTTTATTTTAGTTAATTTATTTTGCATGTTTTTACTTCCTACACCCTCCTTTTTTAACTTTTGCACCAATTAATAAAGATAAAAGACCATTTTGCCCTAAGCAAAAAGACATATAAACTAAAGGTTTCCCTTAACTCTCTTCCTACTTAAAATTGAACCCACAACCATTCAATCCTAGACCACCCTTTTACCATCAAGCCAACTCATCACAATGGTATTATCAAACACACATCATAATCCAATCATCATACCAAAACATGTTTTAGACTTTATTAAAATAACATCAAAGAAATAACATAATTATGATTTAACAAAGATATTCACACACAACACCTTATTAGGCTTATTAACTCTTAAAAGAAAACATACTCAAGTCTTAACAAAACTTTAATCCTAAAACCCCTATTTTCCTGGGTCTTACATCTTTTGTTTATGCCATCTAATCAATATACATTTGTCTTACCAAACGATGGATATTAATGAAATGAAAAATGATAAAATGTCTTGAAGCCATTTGCTCAGTTACATCGGACAAGCTCGAGTTTCGCTTAAGGCTTTGAGAAAAAGCTTTGAACCCCACAAAGTAGACTAAAGTTATATTTCACATCTAAAGGCTACCAATTCTTTAAAAGTCAACAACTTCTTGCTCTAACAGTCATCTTTCAGGGGAAGATATATACATAAAAGAAACCTTGAAGAGAAGTTGTTGTTGATGAAAAAGTGCAAAATAATATAAGAAGAATAGCAACGTGAAAAGAGAGAAAAGCTTAGAGCATTCTTACATCATTTGACATTCAATATCTTTAGAGAGAAATATTTGTGTAAAGAGATAAACACTTTCTACTGTTACAGATTGCATTGTATTTGAACATATATTCTTTCATTGAGAGTTATTCGTGTGTACCTTGTAGAAAATCCATTTGTGGATTTATTGTAAGTTCTAAATTGAACTCAATTCTTGGTTGTTTAGCTCAGGTTGAGTTGAACGTCTGGACAGTTGTTTAGGAAACCATGAGTCAAGTCAAGTTGGTTAGGTTGACTAAACTCGGTCTAGTCAAGTTGACTAGGAAACCAGGAGTAGTACTAATAGTCATTGTAACCAAGACTAGTGAGAATACCTGGTGAGATCTTAGGAGGCAAAACTTGTGTAATCTTGAAAAAGATTTGTGGAACCCCTTAATAGTTCTTAAGAGAGAATTGGACGTAGCTTAGGTTGAGTGAACCAGTATAAAAAATTTTGGTTTACTGCTTTCTCAATAAAAACGTTTTCCATTTACTTGTACTACAAAACCCAGCGTCTAATAATCTTAAAACCCTTATACATTCTTGTTACAAGTTATTAGATGTTGCTTTACGAAAGATTTTAAAAACATTATTCACCCCTTATAGTGTTTTCCTTGTAATTTCATGTTGATGCATGGTTCATTGATAAACAAGTCTTCTTTAGGCAACAAAACAAAAAAGACCAGTTAGTATTTTTTTAATGACAAATCAAGATGTTTTATTCTTTTTCTCTCTTTTTCTTCTTTTTCTCTCTTTTTTATCTTTTTCTTCTCTATTTTTCTTCTTTCTCTTCTCTCTCTTTCTTTACTTTCTCCGTCTTTCTCTATTTCATTTGTTCCCTCTCGCTCTATTTTTTTTTTCTTCTTTTTTTCTATTTTCTTTCTCCTTTCTTACTTTCTTTACTTTCTTTTCTTTTTCTCTTTTTTCTCTTTCTTCAATTTCTCTCTTTTCTTTCTCTTTTTTCCTTTATGTTCTCTTTCTTCAATTTCTTTAAGTGTTTCTTTTTTCTTGTGCTCTTTTAATCTTCCAACCTTGTCTTCTCTTCAACGCATCTAACTTTTGCAAAGTTCTTTCTTCCTTTCAAATATAGAATGTAGTTCTTGAAGTCTTCGTTAATAGTCATGGGACTTTCACTCCAATTAGGACACTAATGAGTTTTATGGTCATAGCCTTCACATTTAGAACACATTATAACACCTGATTTAACCCTTGGGAAAACTTTTTTGTCATGTTTGTGCTTCCTTTTAATACGAAGAATTTTAGTATTCAACTTTACAATTCTAAACTCCAAAGCATTTACATTCTTCACCAAGGCCTCACGAACACACAACTTCTGAAAGGATGTCTCGTCTGGAATATGTTGCATTGTTCAATATTGATAAATCCTGCAAGAGGTTAACAAAACAAAATAACAAAATATATTTAGGTCCTCACCACTCGTCTAAGTGTTTCACTCAAATTCCACTCATATATCACATTTATAGATGTTAAGACAAAATCGTCTAAAGAATAAACCATCTAAGCAGGTTTTGAAATTTAACAAAAATCATTAAACGAATTATTATTGTGTAGAAAAAGCTATTTAAAATAGTAACGCCTAATAAAGAAGCATTTTATAACGTTTGAAGCTAAGAGTTGAAGTAATGTTTTCCTGGCCAAATTGTTTAAATAAATTAGAAAATCATAAAAAATGTATAAAATAAAGTGTCTCTCATTGAAATCTTTGAATAGACTATATGAGCAAAACAAGCTAGCTTCTTATCAAAACAGAAGTCTAACTCTTATATAACACTAAGGATAAAAAAGATGTTTCAATACAGTGTTATATCAAGCAAAATCTTCTAGAGAAAACATCGTTTGATAAGTGATCACTAAACACTTTAGCCATTGAGAAAGCATTTTTTGTTTATACCATCTAATGAATGTACATTTGTCTTACCAAACGATGTATTTATTAATGAAATGAAAAATGATAAAAAGTCTTGAACACGCTACATCGCTTAATCTTATCAACGTTCAAAACATTTAATGAGTGTACCAAAAAGTACCTCAATGTTGTATACTTTGTTTCTTGATATCCGTGTAGATCAATAAAGCAAAAAGATATGATCAGAATCACGACAACCAAGAAAAAGACGTTGTGAGAGAATAAGAACATTCTGGGAATGTTTCTTTAAAGCTATTTGTTATATCACATCGTATAAGCTCAAGTTTCACTTAAGGCTTTAAGAAAAAGCTATGGACCCTACAAAGTATAATAAAGTAAGACTTCACATCTAAAGGCTACCAACTCTTCAAAAGTCAACTTCTCGGTCTAACGGTCATCTTTCAAGAAAAGATATGTACATAGAAGAAAGCTTGAAGAGAAGATGTTTTTGTTGGTGAAAAACTACAAGATAACATGAGAAGAATAACAACGTGAAAAGAGAGAAATATTTGTAAAGAGAGAAACACTTTCAAGTGTTACAGATTACATTGTATTTGATCATATATCCTCTAGCTGCGAGTTAAGTGTCAATACCTTGTAGAAAATACATTTCTGGATTTGTTGTAAGTTCCGAAGAGACCTCAAATACTTAGTTGTTTAGTTTAGGTTGAGTTGAACGTCTAGACGGTTGTCTAAGGTTAGATCTTGAAGAAGCTAAACTTGTTTGAGTCGTGTTGACTAAGGAACGAGGAGTGGTGCTAATATTTGTTGTAACCAAGAGTGGTAAGAATACTCAGTGAGATCCTATAAAGGCAAAACACGCGTAATCTAAAATCCTAGTGTTTACATTTTCCATTTTCTATGATTTATTGCTTGCTTATTCGAAACATTTTCCATTTACTCACGTTATAAAGCCTAGTGTTTACATCTTATTTACAAGTTATTAGATGTTATCTTGCAAAAAGATTTTGAAAAATACTATTCACACCCCCCCCCCTTCCCCTACCTCCCCTTTGATAGTGTTTTTTTATATAAGTTCCATTATACTCTTTCTTTTAAAGTACTCTCTTGTTCTTTCCACTTAAATTCCCTTCACTACATGGTAGAGAACTTCAGTAGCTTAAGCAAAGAGTGGACAAACAATGTAAGAAATGTTACAATATCTAAATCTTGACTCAAGAGGTCAAAGTAAATACAAAACTCCAAGGAATTTAAAAAAAAACTAAAACAATAAAAATAGAAAATAATAGAACTACCATAAGGAGTTAAATGAGACAAGATGGAGACTCTAAAAAAAGATTGAATATAATTTAAGAGATGAACTATCATAAACAATAATGCAACATAAAAATTGTGTTCAACTCTAAAAAAAATTTTTATTCGTAGATCTTTATTATTTTCTTTTATTTTCTTTCAATATATATTTGTTTTCTTTTGACTTGGATCCACTACTCTTTATTTTATTTTTTTTTCAATTTTGCAATTTAATATACAAATAAAAATAAATAAATAGATTGTCCTTTAAACACTAAAACTCATGCAAAATTAAGATAAATAGTTAATTAGAACTTCAATTTCTTTAATTTTCTATATTATTATTTAATTATGCTCATAATCTTCATATTCACTTGGTGCCACCTCCTTCTGCAACTTCTCGTTGATTTTGAAAATTAAAATATATGTTTCTCAAGTCCCAAAATTAAGTTTTTGTAGTGAAATTAAAGTGATGTGAGTCTTGTTTCCAATAAAAAAATCACAAAGAATCAATTCATTTAGAGGTATGTGGAAAAGGTTATAAGCAAAAGTCAATGTTGGCAGCGAATTACAGCACTAGGTGCCACCTATGTTGGCGCTGGACGAGAAAGCTTTTCAATATCAAGCGTAAGTAACAACAATCCAATAGAAACATTCATACATTGTCATGATTGATATTTCCAAAAACAATTACAAATCAATTTCAAAGAAAAATGAAAAATTAAGCTCAAAAAGAACGTTAACCCACTATTCTATTAGGATCACTTTTTATATAAAAAATAATAATAATAAAATAAAATAAAATAAAAAATAAAATTAACCAAAGATAAAATTTGGAAATATGTAGTTATGCAGCAGATTATGGCATTTTTCTGTTCCTGCATAGCAGAGTGAGCATGATTAAAATGAAGGAACAGAACCATACAAATAATTGAGCATGTTAGTGCAACAGTGGATAGAAAGCAATAACCATGGTTAATCCTTTCAGCTCGTGATCCCCTTGGATGCTCATCTAACTGGGAGCATTTGAAGTTCCAATGCGAAAGATTTAGGAAAGATGACTGTAAACACTACGAAAAATAAGCAAATGAAACAATTCTGAATATGAATAAATCAAATTCTAAATTATATCAAATAGAATAATGATACTTTTGACAACATTTTAATTTCATTCACGTACCATTATATGTAATTGGTCCAAAATTACTTCACAATCAATAATAATAATTATAAACACCAACATACACCAACATGGACCAATCATAGAAAAACACTTAAATGGTATTAAAATATTTAAAAGAAAATATTATCAAACCATCATTATTCTCTTGAATATGCGAAGATTATTGAACTTTCCCTCTTTCCTATTTCGTTTTCTGTTTAGGGTTGTTACACTTGGCTAAAGAAATATTTAATAGATATAAATTTTATAGAAAATAAACCTTATAATACCATGTGTCTTAATCATTAATAGTAATAGATTAATGTTTTAATGTCCTATTATCTAATTCTGATAATAACAAACGTCTACTAAAATTTAAAGGTTAGAAGTACTCCAAAGAATTTGATAAGTGGCCAACATGCCTCAATCCATCAAATATCATCACGATGATCGATTTAAAGTATCAGTGCTTTTAAGTGTAAGATAGCGGAAGTCTGGCAAATAACCTGACTGGTGTAGTGAATTCGACTTTAAATTTAAAATAGACTGTACAATTCATATGCTATACCGTACACTGCTTGACTCAGGAATAACTCGATCAAAATTCAAAGATGAGGCAACCAGTAGTATCGAATTAACCAACCAGACACAAGATAATAACATTATTGGGTATGCACAACTCCCATCTGGGCAGAAGAAATTTCATTTACAGATCACAAATTAGGTATGGTTATTACAACTGTGTCTCGGTACGTGTGGTGCGCGTCAATCTTCTGAATCCTCTATAAATTATTGAAGCTTTCACAGAAACATGCATCCTAATGAACCAAAAATTTAATGTGAAAACTTAACATTGCACTCAGGATAAAAAAACTGATGCAATCCAGAGAGCTTGCTCAATCAACCATCCATCTCAACATCACAAGCTGTGCTTTCTTGATCAACTGGTGAGCTGACAGATTCCAACAAAACATCAATTTTTAAGGGGGAGTGTCGAATACTGTATTGGAACATAACCTGAAAGTGTAAAATTGCAGCATTGTCGTAAGCAGAACCTTCAAAATCAGAGCAACAAGCGAAATAAGCAAATCAATTAGATAAAATTGTCCAACTCTCCTGCATTTCAAATCTGAACATTTACAGGTCAGTGTCAAATGAATATTACGAAAAAAAAAAAAAGCAGAAGGAAGCAACAATAAATTTAACTTCATAAAGTCGTCTCAGGAAACTCTGATTTTCTTTTGCCGAAAATTGAGAAAGCCTTCAAAATTTCTAGCTTAATTACCACTCTGTAGTACAATGCAGTTTCAGTGATCCATAACATAAATTGAAGAACATCTCTTTAGTGTGTGGTTGGAAACAAATGCTAAAACTACTACTGGTCAGGTGATGCTTTTGGTGTTCATAGGGGATAGTCTTGCTTTCTCAGGTTTCTTGTGGTATTCAGCTAAAGGTCTATTTAGGAGGACTGTCTTTGGTTGATCTGGGAGATTGGCATGGAAAATTACACGTTTCTTCTAGTCTTGGATTAGTTTTTGATGATACCTTATCTTCTTGCATTTGCATCTCATTTCTTTCTTAATAAATTATTTCTTTAACAAAAGGGAAAATAAAAGGAATAATCACAAGCCACGTCTAGAGGTTGAAGAAATTATAAACTTTTGAAAGATCATAGCAATAACATAATAATCGCAAGGCACATGTAAAACAGAATAATAACGAAAAGAGGAAAAGAGAGAAAGAGAGGATAAACCATATCATAAGTTAAACCTATGAATAACTCCCCACTCATAAAGCATCTAAACTAGATACATGTAATACTTTTTATAAGGCAAATCTCCAACAACACTGACACTTTGTTTGGATAGAATGAATGGAAGGCGAGTGGAAAACGAAATAAAGGACAAGATATAAATGGAAGGTGAGATCATTTGGATGAGTTCAAAGCGAATAGGAATAAGTGGATAAGATAATTTTGTTGTTACTCATAATTTTATTTACTATTGTCTATTAGTAATTATCTATTATTATTATAATAAAAAAAGAAAAACAAATCCATAATCAGTTCTGTAAGCAAATAATACTTCACAAAACATAATATTTTGGCAACATAATCAACCATGTCATAAGTTAAACCTATGAATAACTCCCCACTCATAAAGCATCTAAACTAGATACATGTAATACTTTTTATAAGGCAAATCTCCAACAACACTGACACTTTGTTAGGATAGAATGAATGGAAGGCGAGTGGAAAACGAAATAAAGGACAAGATATAAATGGAAGGTGAGATCATTTGGATGAGTTCAAAGCGAATAGGAATAAGTGGATAAGATAATTTTGTTGTTACTCATAATTTTATTTACTATTGTCTATTAGTAATTATCTATTATTATTATAATAAAAAAAGAAAAACAAATCCATAATCAGTTCTGTAAGCAAATAATACTTCACAAAACATAATATTTTGGCAACATAATCAACCATGCATACAATATAATCGATTGTATGTCTAATATAATCAATTGTATTACCTCTTTCACCTATAAGTTAGAAGCCACAGTGGCTTTCTTTTCAAATCTCATAAATACAACAAATAAACTTTACACCATGGAACCCATATAAAATCAGTTCAAATTAAAGCCATCAAATGAAACAAACACTCAATTGTCCAACATCTTTGTGATAGGTACCCAGAATTACCGAGAATTACAAGACAGTTCTTGTATTATTAGGAATGAACAAATTGTCCTACCAATGTGGTAAGAACAAATAACAACCAAGTACAACACTCAAGGTCTTTCGAGAGGACTTGTCTCTCCTAACTTCCTTTTTTAAAACTACCAAAAATAACTCCCTATAAAATCCTAAGATAGACTATATATAATAGTTTGTTATATAATACAATTGTAGGAGGTTACAACTACCTACTTCCTTTATTTCTTCTAGCATAGACCTTGCCACTAAACCTATCACTTTGCCTCTCCATCGTCAGCAACAGATGAGTAACAATGGCATAAAGAAATAAAAATAAGTCACTTAAACTGAAACCCTCTAACAAAAAAAAAGAAAAAAAATTCTCAACCAAAACTCCAAATCCTCACATCATTAATCATAATTAAGCACTAATTACTAGAACGAAGGAAGTAGGTGGAGTTTACCTTAAATTCAAATGGCATATCTAATATGATTACAGTTATATTAAACCAAACTACTCATTTAGTCCTCCGAAGATTGAGACATTAAATAAGTCTTCCAAACATCAGAAGTCACATCAGCACAGGTCTTGTACCGTACATCATAATAATAAAGTTAAACTTGAAGTGATTACTAATCATTTGAAGACATATTAGAGTTAAATTTGATGTGACTACTAATCTTTCGAAGACATTAATAACTTCAAATTGATGTCACGTAAATTTTTGGACAACTCGATTGGTAGTTAAGAAAATTATCTTCCCTTAAAATTGTTTCCATTAACATTGTCACATTTCTTACATTCATTTACAATCCGTCCAAAGTAAAATGTTAGTCTTTATACGAAAGGAAAAATAGCAAAACTTTGGTGCTGTCCTGAAATATTTCCTTACAACCAACCTTAGAGAAACTATCAGCGGAACCACGACCTCGGTTTGCCTTCCCAAGATAATGTAGATCAGCTTTCTCAAGCTTCCCATCCATCAAAATCAATCCTCCCTCCCCAATTGAAAACCGTACAAGGCATCCTGAATGCAGCCCTGACTACAAAATGAAGTTAAATAGGAATTATTTAGTAAACCCTAAACAATAAATTAAAACTTGAGTCCCATGACTAAATCCGAGCTTGTTTATTTCTAATTTTCATGACTCTAACTCTACCAGACTATCCCATCCAGAATTGATATTTCACAGCCAATTATTTGAATCAGTTCAGTAGTGTAAAAAAAATCAAATTTCAGGAAGTGGTGTAAGATTGTGTAGTGTCAGAAAGTGTCAATTCTGAGTCACAGAAGTCATAACCACATTAAGCAAGAGATGCCAATTTACAATTATATAGAAACCTCTTTGAAACAAACCTGTTGTATAAAGCTTCCATCCAAACAGCCAAATACGATAGGAGGATCGTCCGAAGTTGTCAGTTTTCCATCTTCTTGAAGCTCCAAAACCACCTGTTTACAAAGGTGGATAAAATGATTAAGCAACATGATAAATATCACATGTCAACAAGTGTATCTTAATACAAATAAAAAAAATTATATTTTAGACCTGCTATACATGACTTCACCTCAACTTCAGTAAAAAGAGTCCTTAAATAACTATTATCAAAAGTAAATTTTATCAATCCAATTGGTAGATTTAAACTTCTTACAAAAAGTAGATCAAGTATATAAGATAATATTACATAATTTAATAGTCGATTTATGTAGTTTATTTTGCATAATAAAGCTGATGAAAGTGTCTTTCTACAAAGTTTGGTACCTAGTATGAACTGATCTTATTCCTACGCACCAGTCCAGAAGGCTTTCTCCAATGTAGGGCAGTGGATTTGGGGAGGATGAAATTTACAGTCTTAAACTCTGGTCAGCCTCATGTTTTAAATAATTAGTTACAAAATAACAACATTCCACAATCAGTTCAAAATTAAAAGAATCATGTTTCCTTAACTAATATCTCTTACCTTTATTATAATCACCAAAACTATGGTTGCCAAAACCTCTAGAGATGCACATGAAGAAAATACATATTTCACTAACAAAATGGGCATCCTAATGCACACTTCTTCCCCCTAATGAAGTCTAAGGAGGACTGACGTACAAAACCACAAAGAGGAGTTGTTTCCAAGAGTTGAACCCATGACCTCCAAGTCCATAAGCAGCAAGTTTACTGCTGTATCAAGGCTAAAACAAAATTAAATCCAAATTTCATGAAGCCAAGCAATCATTCAATCGTGTTTTTCTATCTCACATTTGACCATCTAACATCAACGTGCACAATATAAAACTGCTCAATCAATGGCTTTACAAGCTAGGTAACCAATGTCAAATATAATTAGAACACTGAATGTAATTATGCATTTTTTTTCAGTTTTAAAGTTTTTAAGAAAATTGTCTGAGCTTCAAGCCACTTGCAGGTAGATTCATTATCAATTTATCATAAAAAAAAATGCAACTTAGTTAAAAAAGAACAATAGCCAATGTTAAGCCATCATATGTTCATAACGCAATGATAATTTCCATTCTAGAAAGAAGGAAAGAGGGAATTGATTCCAGCTTAAACTTGAACTTAGAAGATGTCTAGGGTCCGCTTATGGCATATGCCGGTGAGTTTCTCCTATTTCTGTAGCATCAGGATATAACTCAACAAACTAGATGCCACACAAAAGAAGTTCTGGAAGTGCACATGTTCACATACAGTATCTTCTCTCCATCTTTATGCAACCTAAAACTGTATCAAAGCAACCATATGTCTGCATTGGTACGTATGCAGTTTCCCTTCCAGCTATAATTGAACAATTTTATTAGACGGTAGATGACTGCAATGAAAACATGAAGCAAGAAAAATTTTCCACGGGTGCCTAACAAGGGAAACCAGTGTTCCATACATACAATTTCCAATCTAAAGTCTGGAAAACCACAAAAGCATACAATATAAATATAAGCAGCAAAGAAAAGGCACCGAAAGCAAAGCAATGAAAGATGAAAAGGAAGCAAGGGAAAACCTGCTGTTGGTTCGGAACCTGTCCTTTACTGTCCGTGTCCATAACATATTGACTACAGTTTTCATCCTTCCAAACTAATGCTAAAGGCGTAATTCCTGCCTGATAATGAGCATGCCTAAAAACAACAACAAAGCAAAAAGGTCAACCCAAAATACTAAGCCTAAAAGGGGAAAATAGACCCGTGTTTAATAACAAATCCCATTGCACAACAGATTATACGACCTAAGAGAACCATGACTTGAGTTGAAATAAACGCTGATTGGATAAACTTCTTCTTAAGAAGAAAGAATAAAATAACTTCTTCCATAAGTTAAAAGTAATTTATGTATAAGTTGATCTTGAAGTTATCTCATTATAGCTTCTCCAAAAGCCAATTTTAACTTATAAAGCAAAGTGTAGCTCATGGAAAAAGCTATCAGATAACGGTTCTAAACAATCTGGCAAAACAATCCATTAGGTTGGCACTTGGCACTAGCAGAAAGGTTTGCTTCAAGACAAATCACGTAATGAAATAGTTATCAATTACTTATTGTAAAAAAGAAGACCATCTTTGACATAAGGCACCGGTGCCGAATAAGCAGCTTGAAGACCATTCGAGTCACAACCATATACCGGAACCAAACTGAACCTATACTTGTGATAATAAGAAGGAGGTTCACAAGCACCACTTTCTGCAAGCTTGGAATTCAACCAGAAGAACCTAAACTCCGCAGTGCAATCGGACAGAGAGTAACCCCTCCAACAAACCATGTCAATAACGTAATAGGTCTGGTCCAGCTGCCACCACCAAAAAACCACACACAATACAAGTCAACACTCAACACTAACATTAAAAAATTTTAAAAAAAAAATCCATTCAGATATGCAAGTAGTAACCTCGTGAAAGATGCAATCCAATATAGAGTAAGACTGTGAGGAACCGGATTCCTTTTTCCTGGCGCCGCTCGGTAGCGCCGAGGGAAACCGATTCAGAATGGAACCGTTACGTAGACGGCTAATAGTAGTTCCGTTACACGAAACGACGAAGCACCGTTTTCCGGAAGGGCGAGCGAAGACGAACCTGAAAACGACGAAAATCAAGTTTCGGTTAAGGCGTAAGAAATTGAGAAGAAGAGAGATTGAAGGAAACTTAGGTTAGGAGAAGAACCAATCTTGAGCGAGGTTGTTGGGAACGTCGATCATCCACTCGGGGAGCATGAGCTGCTTCGCGAACCACTTACGAGCTTCCGCTGCCTTCAGCTTCGAGGCTCCGACGACATCGAGGTTTTCGAGCGAGTTCGAGCCGGAAGAGGAAACGGATTCGGTAAGTTCGAGTTCGAGTTCAGGTTCGGGTTCGGGTTCGGGTTCGGGTTGGGATTCTGGTACGTAGGATTGGGAGGGGAGAGTGAGGACGGTGCTGACTAAGAAACGCGCATGGCGCTGGGCGTCTTGGCGATTCTGTGCCTGGCGGAGAAGAGACTGTGCCCTGCGCTTCTCTTGATCAGAAATCGGCGGTCCCTTGAACGGACGGCGGAGATCGCTCGGTGCCATGGCAGAGTTACTGTCAGTTTGAGGGATTAAAAAACGAGGGGCGCGCAAGAGGCATTTGTGTTTAAATGTATTTTAGAAGGTTTTTAATTTGGGAACTTCTCCATGGATAGAGAGGGGATCAGTGATGGGCAGGGCTAATTAGGCCAAGAGGTTTTACTAATATCTACTTTTAACTATCCTTTTTATTGGTATGCAAATTTTTTTATTTATCTTTCAAATATCTATTTTCTTAAATTTAAATAATTAATTTAATAAAAAATTAATGTAAAATAATAAAAAAAAACTATAGTTATTTATTTTTATGAAAATTGGCTTAATATCTCAATTGGTCCTCTAATTTGTCAACTAATCTCATTTTGGTTCTCTATTTTGCAACAGTCTCAATTTAATCACAAATTTTGGAAATATGAACACATTACATCCCATCTGTTAAGTGTTAGCAAACGGCGTTAAGTATTGTCCACGTGTTGGACACGTGTTGGAATGAGAATGGTGAACCACAATCTTAATTTGTTCCTCATCCCTTTTCCCCTTCTTCCCGCGAAATCCCCGCTGTTAGGGAAGCTAGAAATCGCTGCCACTGCTCACTCGGACAAACCCTGCGTCGATCCGGTCATCCCTGGTACCACCGGCGTCGTCGCCACCTTCCGGCCAGCCTCCGCAAGCAGCAACGACCACGCCCTCTTTCTCTGCTCGTGCTGGCCCAATGTTGAGGGCACACCTCAAACCTTTTTCCACTGTTTCCCTGTTTGAATCTAATGCCTAGTTTTATGTTTCCATATTTCTCTCTAGTGCTGGACCGAGTAGAGAAGAGAATTTTAAAATTTTTGAACTTCAAATTGATGGGAGGATGGGATTTTGCTGCTGAATCTGATTGTGAAACACTTTGGAAATTAAAAACTGAACTGGTTTTATTATTTTTGACTTGTGGTATTTGTATGTTGGTGCTGGTGATGTTGGTGAGGAAACAAGGATGGTTTCTGTGTTAGGAGTGTTGTGAATTATTGGGTGAATGATGTGATAAGGGAATTGGTCGTGTTGGAAGTGAGGAAATTTTGAGTGATTCCTTTTGATTTTTGATGATTGAAAGAGGGGTGAAATATGGTTGATGTGTTAGGCCTCTTTTGCAGGGAAATGATTGAAGAGGATGAAGAGGATGAATGGGCCGTGAGGATGGGTTGCAAAGGGATGGATTGGTGGTTGATGAATCGGTCAGAGAGGTGAGGAATTCAGCGTGTGGGTGGTTACGGGTCTAACACGTGTCCAACACGTGGACAATACTTAACACCGTATGCTAACACTTAACGGATGGGATGTAATGTGTTCATATTTCCAATTTGTAATTAAATTGAGACTGTTGCAAAATAGAGGACCAAAATGAGATTAGTTGACAAATTAAAGAACCAATTGAGGTATTAAGCCTATGAAAATTCTATAATAATTTGATAATTTTTTTATTTTAAATAATTATTATAATTATAACTTTTTAGTAATGATTAAAAAAAGTAAATATACTTTTAGATAAAGATTGTTCTTATGTATACTTCTATATTTTTATTTTTTTTTAAATAACATTTACTATGATATATTCTTTAAAAGTGATAAAAAATTACTAATATATTTTTTTTAGATATATTTTTATCATCATGTTTACCTCTCCTTTAACTTTTCTTTCGTTTTTTCTTCTTTTTTCTTTAATATGATATAATTTTTTTATTTTCTAATTATTGAATTTTTAATTTTTTGATTTGGTAATTTAGTAATTTTATAATTTTGTAATTTTGTTATTTTGTAATTTTGAAATTTTATAATTTTGCAATGTCATAATTTTATTGTAGTGTATGAGGTAGTCGGCACGTCAGGAAGAAGGGAAGGTGAGAGGACGGTCGGTTGATGGGATCGGAGGAGTTTAATTGAAATGTCAACAACAGAAGAGTATTGAAGGAGCCATTAAAAGGTAATTAATAGTATCATAAACGGCATAAATGACCATAATGGACGAATATTATATAAGGAGAAAGGGAATATACAGTATTAACAAGCAGTTAATGCCAATTACTAAGAATAATACCAATAAATATAGTGTTAATGACCAGGTAATAGGACTTTTTTCAATATTTTCTGACTTAGACCTCCTTGAAACCGATCTGACTTAAGCGTCGAAGTGTTTCTTGCAGGTCACAATCGTTCGGTGTTGCATAAGAGATCTCAGAAGACGGCAAAGTACCCGCGGATTGAAGGGAAGATTGGAGTGTTGACAGTCTCGGATCCTACAACCGAAACATTTGGCGTCCACCGTGGGGCCCGAGAGTGTGTGAACAACCCAAGTAAGATCACAATGGCAGGAAAGCTTCATTTGCAGTTGTTGCAGGAGATGCAAAGGCATATGCAGGAGATGAAGGCGGAGATGGCGACTATGAGGGCCGAACGAGGCAATGGAGTAAGAGGATAGACCGCTCAGTCAGTAAATAACGAAGTTGTTGATTTGGAAAATGCAAGAGAAAGTAGTCATACGGCCCAGGAAAGTAGGGCACGAGGGGTTACTAATGCGTCAAGGCGAAATACTTAGGTGGAGGAAATTAGGAGAATGTGGTGAGAAACGAGGCCGGGAATCAAGCCGGTCATAATGCGCAAGATCAGAATCAGAACCTCAATAATGAACAGGTTCGGGTCAACCAGATGGTGCTGGTTGAGCGCCCCGACCAAGCAGAAGGGCTGCATCCTTTCACTGCAATTGTCATGAGAGCACCCATGCCGGAGAATAAAATGCTTCCGACAATGGAGAAATATGGAGGCTTAACAGACCCTCTGAAACATCTTTGGTCCTTTGTAGATGCTATGGTGGTATATTCTTCTAATGAGTTGGTTTGGTGTAGAGTTTTCTCTTTGTCGTTGAAGGATGAGGCGTTAGACTGTTTCATTCATTGCATCCCAGGACGATAGATGGATTCGCTACGTTGAGACAGTTGTTTAGTCAACAATATGCATCTAACAGAACTCAGGGTTTGACATATACGGCTTTGGTGAGAATGAGGCAAGGGAAGGAGGAGACCCGCAAGATGTTTATGGACCGGTTTAATCAGATTGCGCGTCGGGTGAGGAATGTTGATCAGAGGTTTATAGTAAGCGCCTTGACAACAGCTTTGAAACCAGGGTCGTTCGTCGACTGTCTTTATGTAGAAGAACCTCAAACGATGGCGGAACTACAAAATAGGCTCGCGAGCTTCATACAAATCGAAGAAGGTCGGGCATATCAAAGGGGTCAGAGAGAGGAAATGGTGACGGTGGTTAAATCAGGTTGGGAAAGAAGGGGAGAGAGGAGGGCGGTTGGGCGAGAAGAAGGAGGAAGCGGGCAGAGAAGTGCGGAGGCAGTTGACTAATTTGACTTTGAATGAGGAACAATTTAGACGTGTTACAGGAAAGGACAGATGTGGCAGCTGTACGGGATGAAGCCCAGAAAAGGTTAGTAGCCCGAAGATATAACACTAAAATTCGACCCAGACAATTCGTTGAAGGGGACTTGGTCTGGCGCAAAACGGCGGACGCCCTGAAAGAGACAACTCATGGGAAATTGGTAGCAAACTGGGAGGGGTCGTTCAAAATAAAGGAAAGCTTGGACAATGACGCTTATCGATTGAAGCACTTAGATGGAAAACTTATACCAAACACTTGGAACGTCACTCACCTCAAATTTTATTTCAGCTAAGTGAACATTGTAATTCTTATTTACAAGAGTGAAAAAAATCATATGTTTGGGCCATGTTTTCTTGTTTGTTGTAGAACTTTTACAGGCCGCTTGCCTCAAGCCGTTCGGGTGGAAGTCGGAAAAATGACTTCGGAAATCCCCGCTCAGCGTAGGAAGTCAGAAAAATGACTTATGCCTCAAGCCGTTTGGGGGGAAGTAAGAAAAATGACTTCAGAAATCCCCGCTCAGCGCAGAAGTCAGAAAAATGATTCATGCCTCAAGTTGTTCGGGGGGGAAGTCAGAAAAATGACTTCAGAAATCTCCGCTCAACGCAGGAAGTCAGAAAATGACTCCTGCCTCAAGCCCTTCAAGGGGAAGTCAAAAAAATGACTTCAGAAATCCCCGCTCAACGCAGGAAGTCAGAAAAATGACTTCTGCCTCAAGCCGTTCGGGGGGAAGTCAGAAAAATGACTTCAGAAATCCCTGCTCAACACAGGAAGTCAGAAAAATGACTCCTGCCTCAAGTCGTTCGGGGGGAAGTCAGAAAAATGACTTCAGAAATCCCCCCTCAACGTAGGAAGTTAGAAAAATGACTCCTGCCTCAAGCCGTTCGGGTGGAAGTCAGAAAAATGACTTCAAAAATCCCCGTTCAACGCAGGAAGTCAGAAAAATGACTCCTGCCTCAAGCCGTTTGGGGGGAAGTCAGAAAAATGACTTCAGAATTCCCCACTCAACGTAGGAAGTCAGAAAAACTCAAGACGTTCAGGGAACAATAGCTATTTTCAGTCAAGGCAGAATGAGGCGTGAAAAATATCATAAACAAAGTCGAAGAAAAACTGATCGATACAGAAGCTTATCGTTTGAAGATACTATTCATCACTTGCAGAAAATGGAATCTTAAAAGTAATGTTTTCAACAACAGAAAATGTCTATCTTGTTACAAGCCATGATGCATACAATGCAAGAGCATATAGACGGAATATTAATCTAAGCAGTATTGTTTTGATTATCGGAAGAAGTGTGTGGGACTTCAGTGATGATCGAGACAGTCGAAGGAATAGCCTCAGCCGCGTCAGTTGGAACTTTCTCATTAGCAGTTGGCTCTTGACCCAACAGATCGACGAGCTGACCGTCTAGGTAAACTTTCATGATTTCAAACCCATCATACTCCAAAGGAGTGTTGAAAAAGTAGTGGCACTGAGCGATTCCTTGTTCGAAGCCATTTTGACGCTCATTGCAAACCTCGTCTCCCAACGCTATATTTTTGTAGGCCAGCTTGTCCCTAGCAGCGATGAGTGAGTCTCTTTCTTTTATCAGCCCTTGGTTTTGAGTTGAGGCTTTCTGCAAATCCAGTTTCAGAGTATCATTGGACCGCTTCAGTTGACGGTTCTCATCTTTAGCTTTAGTAAGGACAATAGCAACCTTGGTCCGATCGTCTTCGGCAACTTTCTTGACTCTTCAAGCCTACGAGAAAGATTAGCGTTTTCCTTTTTAGTTGCTTCAAGGTCCTTACGCGCAACTTCTAGCTCTTCCACCAACAAGGGTTTTGTGGTTCCAGGGGTGTAATTCATACATACACTCGCCCGTGCTATGAGCTCTTACGCCATGTTTAATGATTCACTAGGAGACATCCCTTTGAACGGTTGTTTCTCCCCGGGAGTAAGATTTTACTGCAAGCGGTCAGCCACATGAACGTTCAGGTTAAGAAGGTTGGACAACAAAGAGCCGTTAATCTTCTTTTTCTTTTGGGTAGGGGAAACTTTCTCCTGTGGCGTTTTCCTTTTCACACTACTCTTCTGTGCGTCAAAATTGGCAGCTTTAGTAGTTGAAGAGGGAATCTGGCTGTCTGAAATCTTTAAAGCTGAATTCACGACGCGGGAAGAAGGCACACTTGACGTTGCGGTTTTCTTCAGAGACGAAGCTGCACCTTCTCCGGCTTTGTCTAGAGCCTTCTTGCGAGCCATCATTCGTAAGAAGGCTTGACGCTTTTCTATCCCGCCATAAAAGTCTGAAAGAATAAGAGGAATTTAGACAAGTTAATAACGACCGATCAACAAGTGCAAGAGAAAAGAAAACTTACGAAACACTCTAGAGCATAGAGTGCCAGTCCCAAGTAAGTTGATGAGCTTGCGGGATGAGGTCCGACGGGGTAGCTGATCAATCTAGCTGATAATGTCCAACTCCTTTTTCGTCATGTCAGATTTAGCCCAGGAATTCACCCTCTGTGGATCCTCAGTCCAATAAAATGGAAATTTGGGACGGCTGTCATCAAAATAAAACTTGGGTGGGTCGGGTTCTTGTACAGCCACTTTAAAGAAATTTGTTTTGAAGTCTTTGTATGAAGAGTTAAATGAAGTAAATAGGTTCTTATCCTTCACAGGAGCTAGCGATACCCAAGATTTGTTAGGATGAGGAAGAACACGGAAGAAGTAAAGAAATGAAGCAGGGGTGGGAGTAAGGAGAAGGTCGGTGCACAACACAGTAAAGGCTTGCATAAAGGCCCATCCATTGGGGTGAAGTTGAGCAGGACAAATATTTAATTCTCGCAAGACACCCATTTGAAACTCCAAAAAGGGAAGCCTCATGCCCAAATCACGAAATAAAGTGACATATACATAGAAGAAATCCGAACTATATCCTTCATGACTGTGACAAGCCCGTTCGTTTGAACGACATACAACTAAAGAAACATTTACTGCGTCCCTGATATTGGCTAACAGATCTACTCGCTCTATTAAATACATTATAGAAGCACTAGTGATGAAATATGGAGGATAACCGCAAACCTCATAAGGAGCCTAAACATACCCCTTTACTGCAGGAGGTGGGGTGATCTCAGACCATTCGCGAGAATCGTCCACATTTCGCATAATATCTTCATAGACGATTTCCCGCTAGTCGGGAGAACCTGCGGAACCCAAAGCAGAAGACCCGGACAACGACGACAACAACGATTCCATCACATCATCAACATACCCCCGACCTTCACCGCTAAGCTCATTGGTCGACCAAGTAGAAGAAGACATTACCTTATGAAAGATCGTTGAGATCGATAAGGAAATTTTGCGAAGGAAAATGACGAAAATGAGGGGGGACCCTCCATCTATTTATAGCCTACAAGGCGATTTCAAGAGTTCATCGCCACCATCTGATTAAAATGAATCTGACGACGGAGAGAGCGTGACTTTTCACATCCAGTCACGACATTCCCAAGGCTAAATCTTGACCCTTCACGATGAATCCATCATACGACTAAGATCATGCAACCTTTCAACTCCAACGGCTGATTCAAAGGTGAACTGTTACTTTTATTTGCTCTTCAACACAACAGTGAAACCCCTTCGCTTGCAAAGCCGCTCGGGGCTTGAGGGGCTTATGTAGTGTATGAGGTAGCCGGCAGGTCAGGAAGAAGCGGAGGTGGGACGACGGTCGGTCGGTGGGACCGGAGGAGTTTCATTGAAATGCCAGCGACAGAAGAGCATTAAAGGGGCCATTAAATGATAATTAATAGTATCAGAAACGACATAAATGGCCCTAATGGGAATATACGGTATTAATGAGCAGTTAATGCCAATTACTGAGAATAATACCTATAAATATAGTGTTAATGACCAGGTAATGAGACTTTTTTCAATATTTTCTGATTTAGACCTCCTTGAAACCAATCTCACTTGTACGTTGGAGTGTTTCTTGCAGGTCACAACCGTTCGGTGTTACGGAAGAGATCTCAGAAGACAGCAAAGTACTTGCGAATTGAAGGGAAGATTGGAGTCTTGACAGTCTCGGATCCTACAACCGAAACGTTTATAATTTATAGTTTAATAATTTTATGATTTTTAAATATTAAAACTTTATAATTTTAGAAAATATTATACTTTTATAATTTTGTAATTTTTTAATTTTATACTTTTATAATCATATAATTTTTTTAATTTTATAATTATAATATAATATTTTCATAAATTATAATTTTATAATTTTTTACTTTTATAATTTATAATTTTGTAATTTTATAAGTTTATAAGTTTATATTATTTTAATTTTATAATTTTATAATTTGATAATTTATTATTTTATAATTTTTAGTTATGAATTTTATATTTTTCTAATATTTTTAATTTTTAATTTTAAAATTTTAATATGCTTTAACATTAATTTTCGTTAAATATAAATTTTTTTTTAAAGAAATACTCGTGGTCACATTTTGTAACAAAGTATTGCTATACAGAACATCCGGAGAGAACTACAATGCAATATATATGTCACATTATGATTAACAAAAAAAAAAATGCAATTTTGAAGAAAAGTTTTAAAATTTAAGGAACTCAACTCAATAGTTTAATAAGTATTGAATTAAAATTTTCGAATATTTATTAGACTTTCACCGCCAACATTTTAATATTTAGACACAGGACAAATCACTTAATTTGTTTAACAAGGTAAAATACTAGAAAATTTTATTACTTTTGTATATTATTAATATTATTATTATTATTTCTTGAAATTTACTGAGGAATAGAGTCTCACTTTCGCATAGGGTTAATAAATCTTACATAAGCTGAACTTTCTATTTCATAAATTCCAATACAGTGGTGGTTGATGATGGAGCAAACGATATGGGGTCATTTGCCGGTGCTGATGAGGGCAAATTCCAAAGAATCTATCGAATACATTCTTCAAGCCCTTTGGAGAACTCGAAAGAGTGGTCTTGGCACTTCTGATCGATGCATCATCCAAGACATGCTTCAACTACACAATGAATCTGATCTCGACCCAGTACTCCCTCTCTTTCTTCTACGTTTATGGATACATAGTAGTAGCAATGATCTAGGTTATGTTTGGACAATCTTCAAATGAAAAATAAAAGGCATCTTCTATAAGCAAATTTAGTTTATATATAAGTTAGCTTTTTGATATATTTTTTAAATTTTTTGAACATTTTATTTTAACTTTGGATGATATAATTTTACCTTATTAAAAAAGACAATTTTTTTCTTTTCATTTTTCTTCAGTACAAATGCTTAATCTATAAGTTCTTCTATTGAAATCCTTATCACGGTAACATTATCTGCAGCTTCTGGTTTGCCTCCGAATGTTAATCAGGAGGTGTGTTTATGAGAATACTTCAAAGGAGGATATTCCAAAGCTGTTTCCGGATGAAGTTCTGCCGGAATTGCAAAAACTGTTGACACTTCTGTTGCAGAAGTTTCAGCGAGAGTGGCAAGAAGATGTGATGAAAGATCAAGTAAGTTGTTTTACTGTATACTTTTTGAAAATGAGGTCAATTGGGTACTTTAATCTGAGATTAAACATTTAAACTGTATTGTTTTCAAGAATATTGTGCCTAGATTAAAGGCGATGACATGGAATATGGCAAATCTGGAGAAAGGATCAGCAGACCCTGCAGCGGTTATTGATTTGAAGGTAAATACCACCTATTGAACTTGATTACAGGACGGACTTTCCTTCCTTCAATGCTCATTTTGTGCTGCTCTAGACTTTAAAGACAAGTGAGAAGTAACAGATGTGCGTATCAATTAAGTCTTCTGGTCTGGCTTTATTATTAAGTAGATATGTATATGTATTGTATGTAAAATGATCAAATGTTGTTTTATGTGATTTTATTGTTTTAACTGGTTCCGTTTCAGCTTCAAAATGATGCTCCATTTCAGTCCGGAGTTCAAGATGTAAAGTTCCAGTTGGCTACAGATTCTATAGATATGATGCTGAAAACCATGCACTGTATTAGAGACCAGTTTTCTACCATGGTAAACATTAGACTGAAGTTAGAACTTTATCCAGATTGGATTTTATAATGAACTCGTTATACGTTGTCAGGATGAGGCACTAAATGGGCAGTAGTACCAGTAAACCGAAGGAGTTTCTTAGAACTTGTTTTTACAAGGAATGGTATGTTTGACTAATTTGTTGCATTTTGCTTTTAGATTTAATCAGTATGCTTCTTATTGAAAAAAATTGACCAAATTTAAAGTGCTGAAGTACTTGTGTTTGAGAACTTAACTTGAGCACGGTCATCATCAGGATACTAGTCAAATTGCATTTTCCTCGCATGGATAAAATGTTATTTCTGCAAATACAAGAGAATGAGAGGATAAAATGTTAGAATAGGACAGTTGAGTTAATTATGGTTCAGTTAATTGGTCTAATATCTATCAATGTCTTATCTTACTAGATGGGAAAAACATGAACTTAATAAGCAATGCTTCTGAATTTCAAAGGGGAGTTTTATTGAATTCAATAATACACTGTTTTAGATACAAAATCGGAGCCAAGGCTCCTGCAGAGATGACTTCTCCCCTCATACATGTGACAAAATTGCTTTTTCCTATATAACAGAGTATAACTACAAAGGAACACAACTCTCCCCTCTCACAATAACTTCTTCACAAAGCAACTTCTTTCGGCAATAACTGTTCTAGCAACTTCTTTCCACAAAATAACTGCGCTCCATAGCAGTTTCTGAGACCTTGTATGTCTTTCTTGAGTATTTCTTCCAAATGGCTAGTTTATTTAGGACTTAGATAACTGGTTCTCCTTCCAACCCGACAAAGTCTTGGATTGTATAGTTAAACCTGCTGTAAATGCAAGTTGGAAATTGATAGCTGTTCTTCCCATGTTGCATCTTCAACTGGCTTTCCCTTAGATTGAATTTAAAATTGCTTCATTTTCTTTCCTGCATGTATACTTCCTCTATTATTCAACCTTTTTTGGTTCATCTTGCACTTCTAGTTCAGCCGGAAATTCAGGTTCTGTTGCATAGAAGCCAATACCTTTTAGCTGGAATTCTTTGGCCAAATGGAATACAGGAAGTTCCATAAAAGCGTGGTGCAAGCATAGCTGTCTGTGCAGCCCAAGGTTGAAGAAAACATAGTCTCTACTAAGTCTGTTCCTTATGCTTCTCATAGGTACAATGTTTCATCTGTTTTTGAGTCTTGTATAAATGATGTTTGAGCTGTTTTAGTGTCTCGTCTTGTTCCTTTAACTAACAAGCCACTTAATAGAATGTGAGACATTATTTTTGTTGGAAGTCCCATATCTATTAGAGATAAGTCCAATTTAGAATATGTAAGTGAGTGGTCTTATAAGCTGGTTTTGTGAGGTTGAGTTAGGGTTAAATATGTTTTTGGTCCCTTATCTTTCAGTGAAAATTGGAATTAGTCCATCTTCAAAACTTTGGCCTAATTTAGTCCCTCAACTTTAGAAATGTATAAATTTAGTTCTTTTAACCAAATTTTGTTAACTTTATTTGTTGTTTCAAACGCGTTTCTCAGTTAACATTGAAGCAAAAATGTGTTAAATAGTGTAAACAACCAAAATACTATCAAGAAACGTGCTTAAAACATCAAATAAATCTAACAAAATTTAGTTAAAAGGACTAAATTCATACATTTATAAAGTTGGGGGACTAAATCAGGCCAAAGTTTTGAAGAGGGACAAATTTCAATTTTCACTAAAAGTTAAGGGACCAAAAACATATTTAACCCGGTTGAGTTAAGTTTGAAGTCTACTTCTTAACACTTCCATTTGCCTGAGTTAAGTTTGAAGTCTAATTTTTAACACTTCCATTTGCCTCCTGAAACGGAGTAGCACACGTGGTTACATGAAAATTGGTGTTGTAATAAAATTCCACCCAAAGGCAGTGGTAAAAACCACTTTTGATTGGCTATCCATTTAATGGTAATAGGGTGAATACATCTTTAAATCCATTCCTCGCAGCTTCAACAACTCTTACCAAAATAAACTTGCAAATAAGCTGTCAGGATCCCTTAAAATAGATTTTGGAATTCCAGGAAGTTAACCACCTCTATATTGTGCAGTATTAACTAAAAAAATAAATGACCAATTCTTGCTGTGTTAATGGTGTTTGCTTACAATTGAGATAAATTTACGTGTTACTAACACTTATATTAATTGATAAAGCTTTCTTCAAAAGTTTGTGTATTCTCATAATAACTAGAACTGGGAGGAGGTGAGAAAATAATTTAAATTGACCATAAAAATTCTTGTTATTCCTTTTAGTACTGTTTGTAAAGTGATTACTAAAAATTGAAATTTTGAATTCGTTTTCAGGACAAGTTTAAATTTATGTTGCAGGGAGTACAGTACTGGTATCGGATAATTTTAAAAAACAATTGGGATACAAGTACTTAATATAATTTTTAGAATTATATATATAAAGAAAATAATTGATTATAGATATGATTAAATTTTATAAATGGTAAAAACGTAAATAAACATAATTTACTATTTAACTAAATCAACATGACCAAAACGCATATCTCGTAATAAAAAACTATAATATATACAGTTTTAACAACGAATATCAAATATGATTAAATGGATATGTTCTCGTTACTCTCACAAGAAGACAATGATGATTGTGAAAGAGTTTCAATGCATTTTATAGAAGCCTAGAAATTGCAACACTATACATGAACCATCATTCTTCTACTTTCAAATGAAGTAACAAATTTTTTTATTGTAAATTTTTTATAGGTACCTGTAGTGTGCTTTTTTGCGTAATTTGAGTTACGCTGAAATCTTTGTTCCCCTTTTCTCGAGGTTAAATTGGCTCTATGGTGGAGCTCAACTGAAAACATGAGATTTTGAATACATAATGTTAATGTAATTTAGATTCTCAATTCTCAGAGGCTGAGCCTTGTCGTAATGGTAAGGTTTAATGTCTTGTGAGTGCCTAGATACTGGAAACAGTCTCTCTCCTTTTGGTGATAAGACTTCTACCACCCTCTGTACATATAGATACCTAAACCACTGCGACACCCATTTTGCGATTTTGGGTTCACAATTCTCTAAAATTTGTCACTCTTGTATATTTGATAGCCCTAAGAACAATGTAATGCCAGTCAAATATTGTGGTTGAAATTTAGTCTGAAATAGTGAAATACAAAGCTCATGGTGATTTCAATTTGATCTGATATAGGAATTTCTTTTTTCTGGTATAGCAGGAGGACATAGATGACAGACCCAGCCAGGGGAATCAAGATTCGGGCTTCAGCCTCAACTGGCGAAATCATTTACGTAGTTTAGTATTCTCTATATAAGAAAGAAATATGGTTAACAGTCACGCTTTTTGGTTAAGATAATTCCAATGCTATTAGTTAAATTTCTAGTTTAATGGATTTAGCAATTCCCTTTTTCCTAGTGAGAAACTCCTTTGGTTGTGGATGGGGCGACCTCACTTCCCGCGAGTCATTTTTTTCTTTCTCTCTTTTCCTTTGCATTCTCAAGTTGTAAACATGAAGATCTTTGGATTCCCTTTATAGATTACTTTATTGGACATCAGCAATTTCTGTTTCGATAAACAAAACGATCAACTTGTTCAGAAGAAAGAAGTGTGACCAAAACTCCTGATTATTATGTCATAATTTACACAAAATTTCACATTTCACGGTTTCACCTAACTCAAAATGAGAGCAATAAACTTGCAAAGTTGCTTTTTACAAAGGCCTTGCCTTGCATAAGATCTTGTCGTCAGCTATGATGGGAAACAGATCAATTTGTTACTGATGCATGAAGTCATTCTTGTCGGATGGATGTCAAACCCTGCTGTTAGGAGGCATCGGGAGAACCCCATCAAAGAAATCACCAAAATAGCCACGGGGTTCATGTACTAGCCTTGAGATGATATCTCTCAGCGTGATCAGTCCTTTAAGATTCCCATCATTGTCAACAACGTATACCCTATGAATCTTCTCATGGTCAAGCAGTTGAATCAGTTCTTTGATTGTGCAGTCCGTATTGCATGTAATCAGTTCACCTGACATTGGAAAGATCCCTTCATTCTTTTCTATGTAGCTTCTAACGGCTGTCAGGAAGTCTTTTGCTGTAATAGACCTGTCATAGGGAGAACTTATAAATTAGCATGCCACGGATATAGAACAGCAAAGAAATATGGGGAATAAAGAAGTTCCTAGTCCCTGTTTATCAGAAATTTGATGACAAACCTATAGTCATGGTAGATTTCTGGAGCAGTTAGGAGGAATTGAACATCTTGCAGGCTTATGTTACCAATTGCCCTGCTGCCACCACCCCTTTTCATCACTGGCAACCCCCCAATTCTCTTTTTCCTCATCAGCTTAAATGCTTGAAGCACTGGTTCATCATCATAGACCTGAAAACAACGAAACCTGTTACAAAGTTGGTAAATATAAAATCAATCCTTCGTCGACTTTAGCTTTTGTTGAAGTTGAATGAAAAGAACTTCTACAAAATTTAATTGCGGATATGTAGATTTTAACTAATGCAGAAAGCTCAATTTATTTTATGTTATTATTTTCTACTCTTATAAAACATGTCTATGAAAAAGTTATCCAAACAAGCCTGGGTGTATTGTGATGGTAGAAGGCATAATGGACTGTAATTGATATATTGTGACATGTTTTAGTAAGACTTTGTTAGTATATCATAGAGTAATGTTGTAGCAGACGTATACAACATGGAGAGTATAAGCTTAAATTCATAATTTTCCACCATGAATCAGAAATTAAACATAAGACAGCTATCCACCTTTATAATATGATTATGTGTCACCATGGGAAGACCAACTTGAGACAGCTTCTTGGTTCCCCAACTCTCAAACCACTGAAGACCAACACATTCTGCCAACATGTGAATTACAGAAGACTGTGTAATAATGTTTTGAATTCGACCTGCACCTAAGTCCACAACAGGAACACTCTTCATCTTGTACTTGGAAAGCAGCAAAAGCATGGTCAAAAACGAGTTTGATCTCTCCAAAGCGAGAAAGGGGGCCCAGCGGAATGACCCTGAAATGTCATGAACCTGTTTGCTAAACAATTAGCAACTGATATAAATGAATTATAACCAATTAAAACAAATATGTTAGTAGTTTACATTGATAAGTCCAACACACAACCTTGGTATCCTTATAAAGCTGAGAAGAAGTCAGATCCTCAAAAAAATTTCCTGAAGTTGTCATGGCAGATTCAAGGCCTAAGGTTTCGTGTTCAAAAGCAGAAGTTTTTCCATTGACAGCAGCCGAAATAGCAGATCCTCTGGATGGACTCCTAGGAGATGTGGGATCAGACTGTCAACAGCATTGATTGTCATATTCAAAGCGTGTGAAAAAAAGAATACACTAAAATCACTTCGATATCAACAAGGAAACGCATCATTTTTCAAATAGTTCATGATCCAATTCAACATTTTCATCCAAGAAACTATCAAATAAGTCTTCTACCCAGAACAGAGAAACAAAATTCACATCACCCCAACAGAATATTTAAATAATATTAAACATGATACTTGCACCAGACTCAATTAAACGGTCCTTTTAGCATGTTCTTGCTTCCTCTACCAAATTTCTCACTTCTAAGCTTTCCTAAATTAGATCCACAAATATGTTATTTACACATCGTTTTTCTTACGGCAACTCTTTTCTGTTGGAGGGGAGAAGCAGAAGATTAGTAGTAACTAATTAATCAAATTGACATACCAACCTGATGCAGAATCCATACAACAATTCCAGCAAACTCGACTATTCCTATGTATCTGTCGATCCAACTAGCATCTTCAGGTGCATCTACATCCACCACAGGTGCACTGAGAATGTTGTGTTGTGCAAGCAATTTCACTGCTTCTGCTAGAGTGGTATCTGATTTTATCTCAACTTCTGAAGACACAAAGTTGTGAACCAAAAAGCGTTACATTTTGTGTAGAATTACAATCTTTCTCTTCCTGTCAGTTGATCCAAAACACTCTGTGTTCATCAGTGCAAAGCATTTGCGTAGCATGTCATCAAATACTAGAGATTAATTTTTCATGTGGGTATAATGATTATACTATAATCAAAATCTCTTTTTTAATCCCTAAGAATCAAGGTTTTTAAAATTATAACTGTGAGTAAAGTATAAAAAAACTACAGACAAATACAATTGGTGTAGTCACAATTACTTCCAAAAAATCTTATCAGGCAAAATCCCAGTCACCCTTTTCCTAAACTTGGTAAAAATTGATAACTGAAGTGATGTGAGTTGAATGAGTACCTTGATTTGAAGGAGGTAGAGGAAAGGCAGAGACAGGGATGCTCTCAAAGCAAGCATTGAGCTTCTCATCAGGACTCAGCTGTGCCTCCTGAACGTCCCATAGATCCTCCACTCTCAACCCCACCTTCGCCTCTGGGCTCCGTGGACTTTCTTCCATTGTCACCATAACTCTCACTCTTTCTCCAACACCAATGCTCAAAAACTAATCTTTACACATCCCCATAAATAGCTCAACAGAAGAACACATAATCTACTAGCACTTCACAAGCTACTTCCCATACACCGAATTTCTCCACCGCATGATTTCAAAACTTGGAACACAATTCGTTGACTTAGGAACATGGGAAAACGTGGAGGAACACGATAAGAGCACACATTGTGTGATGAGGACGTTTGTTGTACACGTAATATCTCATTGTCTTGTCCTACGCTGTATAGCGACTAATCACCGAGCTTATCCAAACTCTCTATTATATTTTCGGCACACGTCCTCATCCAACACACCACTCTTACTGCTAATAACGGTGTGCGGTGCTATCATGCACCATAGGAGCTTTCTCACCTTACTTCATTTTTCTAAGAGGTTGATTTTAGTTTTAGCTGTTAATTTTTTTCTTAACTATATTATTGATGTACCATATTTTTTATTGTGCTATTTATTATTTTAATTACCTTTTTCCATATATTTTAAAACATTATTTCCAATATTTTATTTTCTCGGTAAAATTAATTTATGCACGCTTTAAAAACGTTTTACAATAAAGCTTTTACAAATTAATTTATATATAAACTAATTTTGACTTAACTAGTTCCATTTCTTTTATCTTTTTGCTTGAAATTGTTATTAAAAATTTGTCCTAACATTACATATTATATATATATATATATTAGGATAAGAACTAAAACAAGTTAAAAACTCTGAAAATTAATATAAATATTTTGAGTAATTTCTAAAAACAAAACCAAAGACTAATTAAATGTTATTATATATTTCATTCAATTTTATTTTTCCCTTTAAACTTAGTTAAGTTTTGTGTAATTGTAATGGACAAAAAAGTTCTGCTATTAGTTTTGTTAAGCAATGATTGATTTTTTTAATCCGAACAACAATGATTGATCTCATTTATGAGTCACCATTTATATATATCCTTTCTTTACACTAAAGAGAAGATAGTGAGTAGGATATTTATTGTTGGGCAAGCGGCTGATAGGAGAAAAGGGAAAATGATTGGGACATTCACTATTCATTAAGCTGACTCGATATTATGTTAATAATTCTTCTGTTCCCCCTTCACTCCTACAATTCACTGATATTATTGTTGTTCTTATCCAACTCCCCAAATATCTTGTTTCCAAGTAAAAGAGAAGGATAAAATAAGAGGAACTACTAGTAGTTTAGGTTGTATGTGGAAAGGAAAGTTGTTTTTTTTTTTAACGCATCTCAGTTAAAAATTTCTTTGCAAAAAGAGTTAAGTAAATTAAAAGTGGAACTTTTGTATCTTAGAAGCGTTGAAATTAATGATGAAAGATAAGATAGTAATTGCGTTGAAAGTATTTTAAATTAATGAGAGATATCTTACGAGTTTAGAAAAATAATAAAGTTTATATCTATATAAATAACAAATTACTAACGGAAAACAAAAATTCTTCTTTAAAAAGTACACACACACACATATATATATATATATATATATATATATATATATATATATATATATATATATCTTTCTCCTATGTCTTTTAAGATAGAAAGATATTATAATAGAGAATAAATGAAGTGAAACCTTAGATCATCATTAGGAAATCAAGGGCTTTTGTAACTAGGCAAATTTGCCTGAAATATTACGGAAATGAGCAAATTTTTTGTAAAAGAGAAGTCGTGGAAACCCAGACAACTTATAATGAAGAAGTCGTGTCCCTCTAAATGACTTCACACTATTCATTTGATCAGGGTTGAAGTTGTGCACCCAAAAACAACTTCATGTCGTCGTAATCGATTACCAAGCACTATAATCGATTACCACATGCTGAAAACGTACAACTTCACCCATGTAGACAAAAGTGACTCTGGTAATTAATTACACCATGATTGTAATCGATTACCAGTATGTTTAGTGGAAAAAACTCCCTAGTAAGTGATTACAACTTTGTTGTAATCGATTACAACTTTGTTGTAATCGATTACGAGAGTGTTTGGATGTTGAATGATTTTTTTTTGTTCTAGAGCATCATTAAAGATTATTTATATAAAATAATATCGAATTTTATTCATCCTTAATTTTTTTTCCACTCGGGGTCCAATTCAAATTTATTCAGCAAAGTTTTAATTATTTTTTTCAATTTACCTTTTCCCTAATATCAATTTTTTTTCTTATTTTTATTTATGTTTCATTTTTTCTCCTCTCCTTTCAGCTCCCTGGAACCAAACTTCAGTGGGATTCTCACAGTCGGAGACGATTACAAAGATCCGGAATTTAGCCGTCTACAGTGCAGCTGTCCATCTTAGGAAATAAACTGGCTGTCCATTTCGGATTTTTTTTTAACAATATTATTTTTTGAAAATAAATAATAACAATAGGTAAGTAGTTAATTTTAATTATTACTGTCAATTTTTTTCGATTTGATTCCTAAAATACCTCAATTAAATTATATTAGTACTTAAAGTTTTTTTACCGATGAGTACGAGTTATATATTGCTAATAAACCAATAAATACATGCACTTATACAAAGATATGATCATCTCACTTAAATATTTCACAAAAGATTAAGATAAGAGTAAATTAACAATTAGTACATATGAAAATGACGGTTTCTCTTATAAGTACAACTAAAAGTGAGAAAAAAAAAATCAAAAAATTGTCAAGTCAAACTTATAATTATCCAAATCCCTTTAACTCAATCTAAATAAATTTATCTCAAATTCAAATTCATATTTTTAGATTTTAATTCTAATCTATTTAAATGAGATTGAATTGGATATAAATTGAATTTGAAGATCCAAAATTAAAGTGCACATTTGCAATTTAAAGTTATGAAATGTAAAATTTCACACCCAAGATAGCATCATATTGGACTCATGTAACACTAGGTCGAGTTGGCGTGAGTCAAGCCCAATCGACTCAAGTCCAGTCAAGTCGACCCAAAACTAGGTCAAGTTGCGACAACTCCTGCAATGCCAAACAAAGTCAACCTAGATCCAAGTGGAGTTGTGTCTACATAAACTCTAGTTCAGTTGTGTCAATCTGGACTTAGGTTAACTCAAGTAAGCTCAAACCCTCCATGAGTTGATTTGACTTGAGCTCATGACAAGGTAAGTTAGCATGAGCCCAAGTTTAGCAAATTAGGTTGAGCCAATGGTCGAGACGAATAAACTCAAACCAAAGGTGAAGCAAAGTTAGCTCAGCTCAAAAGGTTGAGCCGAATCAAAATGACCAAGGTCAAAACGACCAAGGCACAAGTTGAGTTGAGTTGGCAAAAACCTAGGTTGAGCTGAGATGATATGGACTAAGTTATATGATTTAACCCAAGCTCAGGTCAAACCAAGTCAGTCAAAACTCAAGTAATATAGAGTTTTATGGGCTAATGCTAAGGTGAGTCAACTTGGTCGAGGTTAATCAACCTGGTCAAGTCAATCTGAGTCAGCTTAGGCCTAATTGAGATGAATTGACCGAAGTCAAGTTGAGTCGCCCAAACCCAGGTTGAGTTGTGTTGCCCCCGGGTCCATGCTCAAATTGGGATCTTAGTCAATCCATGGTCGAACAAATTTGGGCTGTAGAGCTGAGTTAACTACAGCCCGCATCAAGTCAAGTTGACCCAGTCCAAGTTAAGTCAAGTCAACTAAGGTCGAGTCAGCCCAGATTATAGGTCGGAGTGAATCGCCCTAGGCTTGGACCAAAGTCATGTCGAATAAACCTAAACTCAAGTCCAACCGAGTTGGTCTGAACATAGGTAATGTTGTATCAAACCAAGGGGGGAACAAATTTGGCTGGAAAAGGCCAAAGTCTTCTTGGAACATATTTGGAGTAGCAATAAGAGCATTCAAAATAAAGTGGTGTACATCATGTATTCATACCTTCCCAATGGAAATTAGCCTTGAGTGGATTAGCCTTGAGTCATTTGAGGATCTGGGCTCTTCAATTGGCCCCAAAATCCTTTAGGAACCTACGGTAAAAACCAATAACTCCAAGAAAGCCACACAATGATTTTAAGGAACTAGGGGTAAACCAAGCCAACATGGCTTGAATATTAATTGGAATGAGCTCGAACCAATAGTAAAATAAGGTGGTAAGTTTAGCAACTGTGTCATTGTGTTAGTCATACTAGAGGGAATCAAAGCACCAAGCTGATAAAGGGTAAATTATAAACACAACTATTCCTGTATTTGAGGATGAATGATTACCCGCTGAGAGTGGGACAGGAAGGGAAATCTGAGTAATGCTTCTTTTTCATATCCTTGTTACTGCATTGCCCCTTCTTATATAGTAAAATAAAAAGTAACAATATACATGACAAGAGGAAAATAAATAACAAACCTCAATAGTGGAGAATAACCAACGAGCTCACTAATGGTTAACAAACCTCAATAGTGGAGAATAATCTTCATTCTCGGGCTGCTAGATCAAAGCCTCGGAGGCTAACTTATATCACATGATTGTGATGGATCTCCACCTATATCCCGTATAAAATTTATATAATTTAAATCTATTCACTCCTTCACATGTTAGCCACAAGCTCCTCTACGAGACATGGCTACCGCTGCATCATAAGAGTTTGACTATAACATAAATTTAAATCTATGCTTATGCAATATCTTTTTAGAATAGCAATAGCAACAAAGCTCTATACCACCTAATGGGATTGATTATATTTATCACTCAATAAAAAATAACAAAAAAAAGGTAATAAACTCAGTAAAATAAATTAATTTTGATGATATTTAAACATTGTCTTAAGTCTACCTCTATTACTTTAATTAAACTATCCTTCATTGGATAAACATTTCTTATAAGAGAGTCTTTTTAGGCTAGTTTTTTATATTTCTCGAAATGTTAATCCAACCTCCTCAAACATAGGTCGGTCTTAGAAGCCAGAGCATGACTCGGAGGACTCAAAATGAACCAGGGGCAACCAAAATCCACGCATAGATACATATTTTCTGAAATTCTGTACAGAATGTCTGTGATCACATTCCCCTTGATTTTCACTACCTAAAGGTCATTTTCTTTGTTCCTACATTCTTTCCGTTCTTCTACTCCTCGTCTGGGGTACTCAAACTACTCTTCCCTAACAAGGAATATGAAAAGTAAGTATATCGGGTAGTCAGGAAGAACAAAATAGAAACTCCACCTCTAATGTTTCTTAATTGCGTCCAACAGCATCACTTCCTGCAGTTTTTCGGTTCAAGTAACGAATGGCAGCATCCTCGACCCTGGAAATAGAAAACACAAACAAATTAGAAAATATTCTGACAAAAAAGAATTAAAGAATATTGTTAGCCCCAAATTCATCCATGCCATAACTTTTATTTCTCTGTGGGATAAGTAATCCATGCACCATTTTCGGAGTGAGTATAGTATTGTATTACAATTTCCTACCAGTTGGCACTTAAGAACAGACAAGCGTAACACGTCAAAATCTGAAATGTAGGTTTTCTATGAAGTGTCACGTCATGTCTAACATAAGTTTAGTATGGGTGCAATTTTTTTGTGCATGATTGTCAATGTATTAAACTCACAAGTTTAGCAAGTGAATACTCACATTCGGGTTACAAACGTTCTAAGCAAGTGTATTATGCATGCAAACCTTACAACAAAAAGAGAAAAGGTCAACGATGATCATAATACTTACCATGGTTGATTGTAGAATTCAGAACGAAGTTCCTTTTCAACGTTATGCCTGGCATCTCCAGCAACAAGTTTCAAATCCTTGCTTTGAGAAGTAATCAAAGTATCAATAAACTCCACTGGAGACTGACTAAAACTAAGAAAAAATGCCCGTCTTCTCCGATGCTCTTGGATCTTCTTCAAGGAAACACGAATGGCCTCATCATAAGCTTCAATCTCCTTTTGGCTCTCAAGGCTTGACAAGAATGTAGACTTGTCTTTTTCCAGTGGAAAAGGCACATCAACCTGTATGTCATAACATGCAGTAACAGCTGGAGCATATCCAGAAAGCTTGATGTTATGCTCCAGATGTATTGGCTGTGGCTGTGACAAATGCTGTGCTAACTTCTGAAAAACAGTGGTGAAATCCATCCTCTCTTCCCCAAACACCCTTTGTAGAGAAGGATCACAAATGAAAGACGAAGGGTCATTTGGGATCTGTAGCTTCCTGGACTTCACATAGTTAAAAATAGAAGCTATTATTCTTGGACGAGTCTCAACCTCAATACCTAAGAGTTTAGACAGTTGTGGTGAAACCATAAACTTGTCAGGTGTATAATTCATTTCTATTGCAATCAATGCAGTAAATTCTTTGTTTCCTTTCCTCTTCACCTCAAAACCATCATGTTGGGCAGGTGAACGTGCACTATCCCATACAATGACATGATTATCAGGATAAATGCTTTGATCCAAATGTATGGTAATTTTCTTGAAAAATGCAGAGAACTTTGGGTAAGGAGGACTCGATCTCTGTGAAATGCCAGATTTCGAATCCATACCATCTTCCAATATCCTTCCAGTTATCCTGAGAGACCACGAAGATTCATTGGCCTTATTATTCTCAGAATCAATTTTGGCATGATTTGAGAATGTATTGAACACATAAACACGAAGAGTTTTCTGAACATGGGGAGGGAGTCTAGTCTCCTGTATATCAAACTTTCTCTTGGCCAAAGCAGTATCAACCTGAGCCTCAAAATCAAGTAATTGAGTATACAGAGCAGACTCAGGCAAAAACATAGTCCCCTTCCCTGGTGATTTCTTCTTTTGATGCTGAGCACCCGGCATGGATTGGTTCATATTCGATGAATTATGAGACCTCAACAGGGGCTTTGGGGTTGGTCGCTTGGCATTTCCGGTGGCCGGGGATGATGTCCCATTAGTAGCATTAGTATTTATACTATGCAAGTGGGCAAAAGGCTGAGTTTGAGGTTGTGGATGAGCACGTGCAATCTGAGACTGCAATTGTGTCTGTGCATACTGAGCTTGTGCAAGCACATGAGATTGGGGTTCTGAAAACTGAAAGAGACCAGGGAATTGTGTCTGAGGACGTGCCTGAGATTGTGGTTGTGTTTGAGAGTGTAAAGGGGTTGAAACTGAATGGTTCCATTGCTGAATGGGGTTAGGGTGGTGAGCTTGTGTGCCCATTCCAGAATGACCAAACAAAGATGATGCAGCCACATTCTTTGCTTGATTATTCATTCTGATTGCAGCTTCTAAGATCTAATGGGAAATCTTCTCAGCATTCAAATTCATGAAACTGAAATTAAATATTATAAATTTAAAAAAAATAAATAAAAAAATCAGAACAGCTTTTGTCAGAAGACACAAATAACATTCTGGGGATCCTGAATTCTGAAAAGGCAACATTTTTAAGAGAAAAATTTTTAGAAAAAATTAAAAACAGAAACCCTAAGTACGAAAACACAATGCATGTAACCAAGATGGACGAATTGGAACAGAACCGGGCAAAAATTGAATTTGGGTTCACCTAACAAATGGAATGTCCATGATTTATAGTTTTTGCAGAAGAAAGACAACGGAAAACGTAGAAGAGGAAGAGAGATTCTTACTGATGGTGTCAGTTTCAGATTCTAAGGAATTCAACAAAAGAAAATTGCTGGATTGCCTGATGAATGTTTTCTTCCCTTTTTCATCCTTTATACCAAAAAAAAAACATGCTCTCTGGTTTTTCTGAAATACAACTTTATGGTTTCAAATAAATTTTTTTATTAATAAAAACACATTTCTTTATTAATGAAACACAGTAACCGCTACAATGTATTGACTGGTAAGAGGAATTGCTGGTAAGAGAAATTGATTGAGGTTAAATATTGTCATCAATATTTCTTTTACTAGCATTAATTATTAATATTAAAACATAATTTGTGCTTTTTTAAAACTTACATCAATTTTTTAAGGTTTAATACCTATTTTGGTCCCTCCTTTGGGAGGGTTTGTTCAAAGTGGTCCCTCCTTTATTCAAAAGTTCACTAAAGTCCTATCTTTTGTAAAAATGGTTCAAAGTGGTCCTTTTTGCTAACGGCGTTAACTTTCTTAACGGCACAGCTGCCAAGTGGCTAATATTTGCTAAGGTGTAACGTTTTGACTGTGCTGGCACTGTTGTGTGTTTTAAAAAAAATAATTAATTGTGACGTGGAATTTAATAAAATTAGGTTTAAATTAAAAATTGAATTTGGGGTTAATTATGAGGTAATTAATTAAAAATCCCATTAAGAACCTTAATTGTTTCTGGAAATCTAAAATGGAGAAAAATCCCCAATCTGAATCCTAAGAACCCTAAATTGAAACTAGAACCAGAAACCCTAAATTGGGGAAGAAAACCCTCAAGCTTCTGCTTGTTGCTGCCACCACTCCTCTCCTTCTCACACTCTTCATCAATGGATCTCTTCGAAGAATTCTCCCTTGACTCACTCAAACTCAAGAAATCCCTCTCCACCCATTTCTCATCCTGATCTTGCTTTTGGTTCCCCACAGCCACCTTCCTCCGAAGACAATCCTGGTCGAAGTATTGTCGGGCACTAAATGCTGTCACCTCTTCTACATAAGAGCAGATCAAAGTTGTTGTATAATATCTTGCACTGTACAGCATTTCCACAGTTCATCCCTAGAATGAATAATTAGAACTTACCCTCTCGGTACAAAATGTTGCCAGCCACCTGCAGGTATCATACTGTTATACTGTCTGTTATTTGGGAAGGACTTGGGTTAAATTTTATTCTTACTTGATTGAAGATCCCTTTTTTTTCATCCTGTTTCTATTGCAGAAATATCGGTTGTATCTTCGAAGATTGAGTGGAGTTTCTCAACACCAGAATAATATGAACAACTCCTTTCTCGGCTCTCAAGAGGCAACGTTTGGGACAATTTCTTCAATTAGCGGGATTGATCTTCAAACTCTTGTAGTTGCTGGCCAGCTTCCTGGTTGCAAATCCCAATCCACAACGCAAATCCCTAATTCATTATCTAATATAACCCTAATTGACTTTTTAATTTAACCCTAACAATATATATTTACATGTCACAATAATTCTTTTTTTTTTAACATTTAACAATGCCAAATCAGCACATGTTAGACACCTGGCAGCTCTGCCGTTAGTGAACTTAACGCCGTTATAAAAAAGGACCACTTTGAACAGTTTTTGCAAAAGCTAGGACTTAAATGAACTTTTGAAAAAAGGAGGGACCACTTTGAACAAACCCTCCCAAAGGAGGGACCAAAATAGGTATTAAACCATTTTTTAAATAACTCATTAACATTAAATTTTAATAATTAGCTATATGTATTATGGATTACTTATTACCTCATAAACACAACCCTCTTAGGAGCATTATTGTAAAAAATATTGTGCAGGATGCCATTTGGTCGAGTTCATTTTAGGATGAGCTTAGTTTTTCTAGATTAATCAATCTTGGTAAAATTCTTTCACCTTGGTATGCTCTCTTTTAAACCGGTCACTCGTGGTCAAGTTCCTTTAGTTCGAACTTTTCTAGATCAAGTTCCAAGACTAATCACTTTGAATATATCTTTTTTGCTTAACTTGTATGAACTACCTACTTTGGACAAGTCTTTTGGAGATAACTTCATGGCTTACAACATTGACTGGACGACATGGTCGACCAGTTACAAAATAGTCATAATAATGGTAATGACAAGTAGCTGACCACGCTAACTGAATGGCACGATCGACCATTACAGAACAATCATAACAATGGTAATGACGAGTAGTCAACTACCTTGACCGAACAACATGGTCAAACAATTTTAGAATGTTTATATTAACAATGGTAATGATGAATTAACCTATTAATGTCGATTAAGGTATGATTAGGTTGTGATTAGACTGACAAAATGGTAAAAACTCATCACAGCTACTATATATAAAGGTCTAAGGTTCACAAACATTTACATAACATGGACCATAGCATTCATTGTTAAATGATCAGTCATATACTGACTTTACTATCACAGTACCTTCTGCAGCAACCATCCGAGTTGGACAAGAGAGAGGAGTGGAGCAGAAGAAATCCGGGAATTGGCACAACCCATCCAGTCTATGATATAACTCGTACGGTCTAAGACAACCATAAGCCTAACACCTACATCACACACTCGCCCAACCTCAACAACCTCATTTGTCCTTTTCTCAACTTCATTTGGCTTCAATATCAGGCATTCTGGCTTCAACAGCTCGATTGTTAGGCCTCATCTATGTCTTGACTGAAGGGCGAGTTCTTCAAAAGAACCCATACCGCTCAACGAAAGCTGATGAAAGGCGAGTTCTTTAAAGAAACCCTACAAACGAAAGGCAAGTTCTTGAAAGAACCCTTGCTGCTTGACCTCAACAGAAGTGGATGAAAGGCAAGTTCTTGAAAGAACCCCTGCCACTCAACTTCAACAAAATTGCATGAAGGACGAGTTCTTTAAAAGAACCTTTACTGCTCAACCAAAGCGGATGAAGGGCAATTTCTTAAAGAACCCATGTTGCTCTATGAAAGCGGATGAAGGGCAAGTTCTTTAAAGAACCCCTGCCACTCGGCCTCAATGAAAGCAGATGAAAGGACAGTTCTTAAAATAACCTCCGCTGCTTAGCTTCAACAAAAGCAGATGAAGGGTGATTTCTTTAAAAGAACCTTTATCGCTTGGCTTTAACGAAAGCGTATGAAGGGAGAGTTCACCCAAGTGAACCCATATCGCTCGATCTGCTTGTGAAAGGATGAAGGAAGAGTTCTAAAAAGAACCTTTGTCGTTCGGCCTCAACTAATTTAGCTTGGCCATTCAGCCTCAACAACTCAGCTTATCCATTCGGCCTCAATAATTCAGTAGAGTCATTCGGCCTCGAGCAATAAGCCTGACTTCTCCACCTGTCGAGGCAATCAATGGGTCGGTCAAGGGAGAGTTCACTCGAGTGAACCCCTACTACAACCTTCAACTATTCACTCAAGGAAGAGTTCACCCAAGTGAACCCCTGGCACACTTTTCAGGCTTCATCATCCTATTTTTAGCTTCAGCATGTTGGTCATTCGATCTCTACCACGCGGTCTCAATCAATGTTCATCAACATGTCAATCGTCTAGTCTCTATCGCATGTTGAAACAAAATATAAATGTCTAGCAACCCAAGTTCTGAAGGTTATCAAATAACACTTAACAAAATATTGCTTATAGAGAAAAGCGTCTAAGGAAAGAAAATGTTTCCCAAATAAATCATCTAATAGACGATATGTGCAACAAACAATGTCTAAATGTCTAAAAGGTCAACATGTTCTGAAAGACATCTTATAAAGTGAAGCATTTCTCTAAAGCAAACATCTTGTAATTATATTGTTTAATGAAAGTCGCTAAATGATATCGAAAAACATATATAAGCATCTAATCAAGATAATGTCTAAGAAGAAAGAAAGGATAAAATATAGCGTCAAACGATAGAAAAATCCTAATAGAGTATCCAAACATCTTTACATTTGAACTAAAACGACATACACAAAATCAAAAGATAAAGCGTTTTAAAGAATACATTATCTAATGTACCACCGCTAAAGGTTATAGCCTTTAAAGAAACTTCTAATGTTTTATATCATCCAATGGTTATACATGTTGTATGTTTTACCATCAAATGATGCATTAATTAAATAACGTTTACATATGCAAGAATGATCTAAAAACATAATGAACTTTACAATCGTCAATAGATAAAATATTTAATACTATACGAAAAAGTGTTTTTGTGATTGCATGCGTTGTTCTCTTTATCTATGCAGGAAATGACAACATCAACCTTTATTTGAAAGCTTTAAACAAAGAGACGTTGAGAAATAAGAATGTCTCTTCAAAAGCCTCTAGCCGAGAAGATCTGAGTCTGATCAAGCTACCAAAAACAAAGGCTATGAAGCCTATTTTGAAATCAACTCAATGTCTAACATTCCTCTCTCAGGATAGACTATATAAAGATGATCAACTAAAGAGAATAAGAGAGTTAAAAGTAGAAGAGAGAAGAGGTGCAAAATAAGAGAGAGAAAATGAAAGAGTATGCTCAAGAAAGATTATAAAATATTAACTCTACTCTACCATGTTGCTTATATTGTCTGATGCTATTCAATCCGAGAGAAATAATAAAAGCAAGCTCAAGCAAGAGAAAACTATCATCACATCTAACATTCTACTTTATATCTACACCTACAACGTCATATGCTTCTAGAATGAAAGGAAGAGAAGAAGAAGAAAGAAGAAGAAAAGAAAAGAAGAAAAGAAAAGATGGAAAAGAAGAACAAAAAGCTATTGTTGAATATCTATTCTAAAGTTTATCACCGAGCTTACAAGGCCTAATGCTCATATGAGAAAAAGAAGAAAATAGAGAAAGGACTTCTTGAGCTTATATCATCTAATACTCTTCAACTTAAGAGAAGGAACATCATGAGTTCACAGATAGTTTTATACGTATTAATACTCACCAGGAGTGGTCATAATACTCAACAACCAGGAGTGGGTAAACTAAGACTAGTCAGGATCAACTAAGGGAATCGAGAGTGATTTATAATTCTCAAACTAGTTAGGATTGACTAGGGGAACCAAGAGTGGTTTACAATACTCAAACTAGTCAGGATTGACTAGGGAACCAAGAATGGTAATAATACTTGTAACCAGAAATGGGTTAAACTCATTGTAATCTTTGATAAGATTGGTGGAACCCCTTCAAAGTTTCTAAGGGAGAACTGAATGTAGCTCAAGTTTAGTAAACCAGTATAACGTTGTCGTTGACGCAATCAAATTAATACCACTAAACTATAGCAACTTCAGTATTGCTAAGATAGTAGCCAATAAAATAGAAAGGGTAAATTCAACCCCAAGTCGTCTCTCAACAAACGCGGAATTGATTCTAAACAAATTAGTTCTTATAAAAACTATACAAAAGGGTTAGTAATTGTTAACTGAATGGCAAGTGTACCATATCGTTTCAAGTAATAAAAATGGTAAAACCCATTATCGTTCTTCCCATGAGACTCAAAAGGCCTTATTGTTCGTATGAATCAAAATCGTAAGACTTGTGAAAGAAAAATTAATTGTTGTGGTGAATGCAAAGACAGAAAATAAACATGCAATGAGTGATTCAGTTGACGAGAAAAGAGTATGAATAAATGGAGTTGTTAGGGGTTTACAATTTCATCTAATCCGCTCTCTCTTATTTACTCCTCTTGTTTAAATTGTTTAAGGGGAGGCCAAGTTGTTATGCAAACTTTCTTGGCCTCCCCTTAACCCGACCCCTCGGTGAAAAGAGCCTATTACTAATTACCGGCTTGTTATCCCTAGCCTCCCCTAGCAACTAGCAACGCATTACAAACAGAAGCAAAAACAATTGGTCGTCCTACCCCCCCTATCCCTAGGTGGTATTGCTTAACCAAGGAATTACTCACCAGTTCGTGACATTACTGTACATTCCCGTATCAATAAAGGCAAATAACAGTTACCGAATGAGTTAAACGATAAAAGCTTTAAGCACAGTATGAGAATCCAACAATTGATAATAAATGCATATGAAAATCATATAATTTAAACAAGAGTTTCAATAAAAGAGAGTATCAAAAGATTACATTGTTCCCCCAACAACAAAAGGGTTTAGTTCACCATTGTCATGGTGAACTAAGATGAAAATAATGGAAGATTTGGAAAGCAAACCCTAGAAAAGATGAAAAGGAGCCTAAGCATCCAAGAGATCCTCTCCAGAAAGTGAAAAGTAGGTCTGGCCGCCCACTTCTGTCAAAAGAATGAATCTAAACTCGCACTAGGGCTATTTATAACCAAGAAAAGTAACAAAATTCAAGCCCAGGCCCATCAGAGAACCGCCCGGTGGCAGGGGTCTACCGCCCGACGCTTTGCCTCAACCCGCAGGATCGCCCGACGCCAAAAATGGTCGCCCGACGGTTTGGTCAACCGCCCGGCGCTGGTCAACTGCGCTCTGGTCAACTGGTTGACTTTTCTGCATTCTGGTTGACTTTTCTGCACTACAACCGTTTGATCTTCAACCTTTCTTTCCAGTCATCTCCAATTCTCATCAAAACCCTGCAAAACAATGCAAAACAAGCATAATATCTCTTAAAACAACTTTTGACTCTCAAATAACTTATTTATTGTGTTTTACTTTATTCTAAGCTCATTCTAAGAAGTAAATGGTGTAATTTAGTCCAAAATAACATCTGAAAATAACGGTTTTTCAACCGTTATCACAACCCCAAACTTAGAACTTTGCTTGTCCTCAAGCAAACAAAACAAAACTTGGCCTTCCACTTTTTCTTCAAATAGTTCAACACTTTTCAAAATCCTTTTCTTCACAACAAGTTATTATTCAATTCAGATTTCAGTGGAATCCTACCAAAACGCATGCATGCTTTCAATCCAATCATACTCACATAATCAAATATCTCCTAACAGATGTTTCATTCATGAATGATCAATCCACTAAGCATAGATGTAAACATGGATTTCAACAATTCTCACCAAGCAAGTGTTTCACTCAATCACTCAAGTGTTTAAGGAATCACTCCACTCTTTATTATTCACAGGTCACATAGAACAATATTGTCATTCATCTTACAACAATCAGAATCCTTACATGCAAATGTCATCACAAGGACTTTTCCAAGGCTTGTAATGAGGCTGGGCTATCAAGAAAAATTGGTTTTTCTAGATCACAAAATTCTTGAGTTAAAAGAACTATTTCATCATTGAAAAGGTTCAGGTTTAAACTCTCTCTTTGTCACCAATTTCACTCATTCCCAACTTGTTCCCTTTTCATTGATTTTACATTGAGCTCATCTTTCATGCTTTTTCTTTTTACTTTTTTTTTTCTTTTTCTTTACTCATGCATTTTTCTTTTCAACACTTGAGCTCAATGCTTTTCTTTTGCCTCTCCATTTTCCCCATGCAACCCCAAACTTGAACTTTTTCATTCCATACAATTATTCTCAACCCAACTCAAGATAAATAATTTCAAATCAAGGGTTTTCATCCTGTTTAAGGCCAAGGTTCAAAAAAAGGTATAAGATTAAACTTTTTCGGGTGAAAATTTAGCTAAATAAGGGCTTCCAAATATGGCCTTGATCATATAACATAAAGATGCAAATCAATCAATTATCAAGACTAAGGCAATATCATTCATGATTCCCTGTGAATAGTACAAACATCAGTAAAGACTCTGGAACTCAATACCTCACACAACATGCTTTTTCACACATAATTCATGAATCCTGCTTAGTATCATAATCACAATCATAAACCATATACATCTGTTCATATAGTTAGTGAACCATTAACCTGGATATCATCACACACATTCTCAGTCATCAACCACATTCAATCATCATTGAATAACTCGTCATGCATCTTATAAAATGAAACCACCATCAGAATCAGTGTACAAGCCAAACACAGACACAAAAAATAAAATGTTCCCAAGGTTATCAAACTCGCGAGTTAACTCGTTAACTCGGACGAGTTTGCGTTTTCAGTTCTGGCTTCCGAGTTAACTAGGAAGAAAACTCGATTTTTAAGTGAACTCGGTAAAATCGGTTCTAAACTCGGTGAAAACGGTTAAAATCGCGATTTTGCAGTGATTTTACGGGTTTGAAATAGGAAGAAACGAAGAAAGAAGAAGTCGTTTTGGGTTTAGGCACCGTCACGTTTCGCTGTCGTTCATGGTCGCACCTCGTTAGCTGTTCGTCATTCACCTGGTTCGTGCTCGCCGTTCGCCGTTCACCTGGGTTGCGCTCGCCATCATGGTCGCGCTTCGTTCGCTTGATTCATGCTTATCGTCGTGGTCGTGCTTTGGTTTATGCTCGCTGTGCTCACCGTTGCCGCTCCTAATCTCGCCGCTCTGTGTGGAGTGAAACTTTTCTCTTTTAACTGTTACACGTTAGGGTTTTAATCCTTGTTTATGTTTTTTATTTTAACTCTATCACTTATTATTTTGATTATTGGGCTTCTTTTCCTATACTAAAATTTTTGGGCCAATAAATTCAACAACTTGTCTTGTTTAAGTTGTTAATTAAACAATGAACTATATTAAATTAAAATTAACAAAAGAATAATAATATTAAAAAAAATATTTAAATATATATAATATGATAAACTAATAATAATAAAAAATTAAAAACATTATTTATAAATTATTAATATTAAATTATTTTATTATTTATAAATATTTTAAAATATTTTTATAAGAAAATAAACTCTTACGAGTTTACGATTCGAGTTTATGAAGCTCCCACGAATTTACGTAAACTCTCGAGTTTGACAACCTTGAATGTTCCTATACTAAAAATCAAAAGTACAAAGGAAAAAGAAAGATAAAACCTGGGTTGCCTCCCAATAGAGCTTGTTTAACGTCACGAGTCTGACCCGGTAAAGTTCAAACACCCATCAGTAGGTGTTAAAATTATCCTTATCACCAACTTTAAAAGCTTTGTCTGCTTTAATAATCTTGACAACCCATAACCTATTCTTGAATTTCACTTAGTGTGTCAGGTTTGAGTTTGAACTTTTCACATCAGGGTGTTGGTGAACCAATTGTCCTTCCTTCTCCGCCTCTTGATGATCTTGTGCTCCTAGTACAAATTTGATCCTGCAAATACTAAAGAACACTGCACTAGAGCACAAAATTAGCCCAAAAATAAAAACAGTAAAAATATTATTTTATTTTTAATTTTCATATTTTTTTTACAGAAAAATAAAAACAGAAAAATAAAAACAGAAAGACAAAAACAGAAAAATAAAAACAGAAAAATAAAAACACCCCTCAGTAGGTGTTAATTCTTTTTGCTTGATATTCTTTTCTTTTCCTTCTTCTTGCTGAATTTCTTCATAAAGTTGAGAATACCAAGCACATGTTTCCATGTTTCAACCATAGGAACTTTAATCTCCAATTTCTTGAAGATCTCCATAAAGCACTTGACTTTCTTTTCCTTCCTATGATATTTTTTTGAATGAGGAAGAGGTTTTTCATGTGATCTTTTCTTCTTTCCTCTCTTCCTCTTTTTCTCAACCTTCTCCTTCTCCCACTTTCTTTTTTTCTTTTTTCTTATTTTCTTCTTTATTTTTGCACATTTTCTTTTTTTCTTTTTTCTTTCAACCACTTGAATGATAAAACTCACTGGATCTTGTAATTTAGGAGGTAATGTCCTCTGTATGACGGCACTGCAATTTCCTTGCACCTTAGTAGTTTCCTTCTCAATATACTTCTTTTTCTTCATGAGAAACTCTTTTAAAAACGTTGCATATGATGGTATTTGTTGAAGTGCCTCAGAGAATGGTATGGTTATTAACAATTCCTTGAAAATCTCCATAAAACGCTCAAACTGCTTTTCTCTCTCCTTTCTAGAATATATCTTTGGATAGGACAAGGGTTTTTCATACTCCCTCTCTTTCAATTTTACAACCTTTTCTTCTATCTTTTCCTCAACAGCAACCTTTTCTGTTTCTTTCTCTTCTATCTTTTTCACTTCTTTCTCTACCTTCTCCTCATCAACAACCTCATCCATTTGTGTCTCCAAATTTTTGAAGTAACTTCATATCTACTGGAATCACACTTCTCCAGAAATTTGTCGAACTTTTCATTAAGGCTTTTGACTTGTTCCGTCACACCAGCTATCTGTTGACAAAGTTGTTGATCATACTCCCATGTTTCTATTGGTGAAGAGTATTGTTGCTGCCACTGATATTGTTGCCTCTCCTCCATGCTTCTATGAGAAGAAAATCTTGTATACATGTCTTGTGGAAAGAATTCATCATTCTTAACATTCTCCTCTATGCCCTTGACATGGTATACTTCAAAATTCATAATCCTCTGAAAAATTTCATCAGATTCTGCACTTCTTTGTATAGGCATGAAATGAGGCTCAACAGCTTGTCCATATCGACTTTGATCCATGTATGAGTGAGGTTCCCACCAGTGATTGAATTTATTTTGGTAGGACTGAGTGCCCATATAATCAAATCCTTGTTCGTACTACATTATGCAAACATTAGGCACAAAACCCTATAGAACATTTATTAGAAAAAAAAATAAAAACAAACATGAAAAATCAAGTCAAATCCAATCAATTCACACTACTTAATAAGTCAAACCTTGAGTCTCCGGCAACAGCACCAAAAACTTGTTAACTGAATGGCAAGTGTACCATATCGTTTCAAGTAATAAAAATGGTAAAACCCATTATCGTTCTTCCCATGAGACTCGAAAGGCCTTATTGTTCGTATGAATCAAAATCGTAAGACTTGTGAAAGAAAAACTAATTGTTGTGGTGAATGCAAAGATAGAAAATAAACATGCAATGAGTGATTCAGTTGACGAGAAAAGAGTATGAATAAATGGAGTTGTTGGGGGTTTACAATTTCATCTAATTCGTTCTCTCTTATTTACTCCTCTTGTTTAAATTGCTTTATTATCTAATTGTTATGCAAACTTTCTTGGCCTCCCCTTAACCCGATCCCTCGGCAAAAAGAGCCTATTACTAATTACCGGCTTGCTATCCCTAGCCTCCCGTAGCAACTAGCAACACATTACAAACAGAAGAAAAAACAATTGGTAGTCCTACCCCTTATCACTAGGTGGTATTGCTTAACCAAGGAATTACTCACCAGTTCATGACATTATTGTACGTTCCTGTATCAATAAAGGCAAATAACAGTTACTGAATGAGTTAAACGATAAAAGCTTTAAGCACAGTATGAGAATCCAACAATTGATAATAAACGCATATGAAAATCATATAATTTAAACAAGAGTTTCAATAAAAGAGAGTATCAAAAGATTACATTGTTCCCCCAACAACAAAAGGGTTTAGTTCACCATTGTCATGGTGAACCATGATCAAAATAATGGAAGATTGGAAAGCAAACCGTAGAAAAGATGAAAAGGAGCCTAAGCATCCAAGGGATCCTCTCCAGAGAGTGAAAAGTAGGTCTGGCCGCCCTCTTCTGTCAAAAGAATGAATCTAAACTCGCACTAGGGCTATTTATAACCAAGAAAAGTAACAAAATTCAAATCCAGACCCATCAGAGAACCGCCCGGCGCTTTGCCTCAACCCACAGGACCGCCCGGCGCCAAAAATGGCCGCCCGGCGGTTTTGTCAACCACCCGGCGCTGGTCAACTAGTTGACTTTCTGGTTGACTAGTTGACTTTTCTGCATTTTGGTTGACTTTTCTGCACTGCAACCGTTTGATCTTCAACCTTTCTTTCCAGTCATCTCCAATTCTCATCAAAACCCTGCAAAACAATGCAAAACAAGCATAATATATCTAAAAACAACTTTTGATTCTCAAATAACTTATTTATTGAGTTTTACTTGATTCTAAGCTCATTCTAAACAGTACAGGGTGTAATTTAGTCCAAAATAACATATGAAAATAACGGTTTATCAACCGTTATCAGTAATATAATAGAGAAGATAAAGATAAAGAAAAGATTAAAGAAAGAAGTAACAAAAGATAGAAAGAAATAATTTTATAAAGAGATTTAAAAAGATAAAAACAATGATAAAGAAAAAAGTTGACTTCAACTCAATTTCAGCATCATCAGGTGCATTAGGATGGTAAATAAGATCATCAATAATTCTCATAATCTCATCTTGTGAGAAAAAGTCTACACTTACATATTAGCGTGGTGTGATTCTATAGTTGGTTGTTGATTTGATCTTTGAATCTTCATATTGTTCACATCAGTTATTTGGTTCTGCAACCTCTGATTCAATTCCTTCATCATTTTCTTCAATTCAATGTTCTCAACTCATATCTTCAAAAGAATTTGTAACTCGGGTTCATTTAGTTGATGTATAATCAACTTACTAATATCAGGTGCAGTAGTATATGTGAGAACTTGTTGCTGGTAACCATATGATTGATGTGGTTGTTGTGGATAGTAATCTTAATTCATTTGAAAATCACATTGTTAATTATTTTTATACGAAAAATCATTTTGCATATTTGAAAGAGGTTTTTTGAAGAGGAATGAGTTGAAAACTTATTGAGTAGAATTCCAAGAAAGGGAGGTATGTCTCAATAGACAACTTAAGTACCTTATCTTTCCTTAGCCAAAGTGTTTCTCAACTAGTTTTAAAATTTTCCCAAAAAAATTTCTCAAACAAAAATTATGATAAAAAAAATTACTAAACTAAAATATCTAAAGAAAATAAAGTAAAATAAATGATAGAGAAAAAAAATAAAGAAAAAGAAAATGTTAGTGATAAACAAAAATATAATAAAATAAGAATCAAAATGATAAAAATTCTAACCGTATTTCCCAACAACGACGCCAAATTTTATAACATTGTCATTGAAGCGATCAAATTGATATTACTAAACTATAGCAACTTCAATATTGCTAAGATAGTAGCAAACAAAATAGAAAGAGTAAATTCAACCCTAAGTCGTCTCTCAACGAACACGGAATTGATTCTTAACAAATTATTCTTATAAAAACTATACAAAAGGGTTAGTAAAATAATAAAGAAGATAAAGATAAAGAAAATATTAAATAATGAAGTAACAAAAGATAGAAAAAAAGAATTTTATAAAGAGATTTAAAAAGATAAAAACAATGATAAAGAAAATAAGTTGATTTCACTGCTTTTTCAAAATAGGATTCATCATTGCTTATCTAAAGATTATTGTTTAGTTAATTATTCTCTTAGATTTTCAAATTAATCAATAAATTATCAATTAATTTTTTGGCGTTCTCATTATTAACCAATGTACATTCTCAATTAAAAGCAACAACTTTGTAGATTAATCATAGTAAATTTAACCATAGTATATTCTCGATGAAATATTACTATGCCTAATTATGTCTATTCTTTTATCTCTTATATCAAGTAAAAAGTTAATTAACCAAACTACATTCTTGATTAATTCTTGTTAAAGTTTTCACCTTTAATCAAAGTACATTCTCAATAATTTGCAAAAATCCATTCAATTACATGAAAGTTTCTAATTTTAATCAAAGTAAATTCTCAATTAAAAATAAAAACTCTTGGACTCATATGATTGATATGTTATGTAGATTTAACATCATGTTAAATTGATCTAATATAAAACTCATTACTTTTACTTGATTAAGAAGCAAAAGTCATAGATAAAAATAAATTACAACAAAATTAATAGAACAAACAAATTTATTCATCTAACCTCGGAATCCAGTTAAGAAATAATAGCAGAATCAACCCAAAGGCTTAACACTCCACAAAATGTAGAAATAAAATGAAAATAGAAGAAGAGAGGGTGGAAAACGTGAGATAAGAGAGGGAGGACAAAATTTAAACCCCCGAAAAAGTTCCTAAGCTCACCTAACGTGTTTCCCTAAGTCTCTTTATATAGAAATTGAATTGGGTTTTATTTCAGGCTTTTCTGTTGTTGTATCTTCTTTATGATAATGTAATCTCCTTCAATTATCTTCTAAATAATCCAATATTTGTAAGATATATTTTCTTGTTGTGGAGATCAAAAAATATTTGAAAAGATATTTGCTAGATTAAAAAAGATTTGGCAAATATTATCTTTTGATATTTATTGATATAGTTAAATAAGGTAATTATTTAAAAAAATATCAAATAAAATATCTTAAGATATATTTTTCCCAAATTATCTTTAATCCTAAACATTTATCAATTATCAAAGCTCTTTTGATAAAAAAAAATAGAGAAAATCGTAAAATCCAATTTTTATTAAGTGTTCCCTCCTCTTGGCTTAGCCAAATTTCTTCACTTTTTCATGTTATGCTTGGGTTGACTTCTTGTCTTCTTTCTTATTTGTTATTCTTAGATTAATCTTTAAGGTGTCGTGAAACTTTAACCAATTTATTTCTACACCTCAATGAGCTCAACTTAATTACAGCTGCACTAATACACGTCAAAATATCCAAAGAACATTTATGCAACTTAAAAGTTATTTTTAACATGTTTTTGTATCTCATGCTCAATAAATCCAATTATAACAAATCTTAATTAAAATATTCTATTATAGTACAAAAACCAATTAATAATCCAATATTAAAGGCCAAACGAGGACATAAATATGCACTCATAAGTGAGTCACATGGTTGTTGACTCCATTGTCAAAATAACATTCACAATCTTCACCTTGATAAGGTGAAGTTATGAATGCACTATTTGTTCCTTGCTTTTCACTTTAAACTGATTGAGTTTTCCTTCTATAGGACTTACCAAATCGACAATAACATTGTATAGTAGTGTGCTCAATCCTTCTGCATACCTAGCATATTGGTTTTGACATCCTACTTCTTCCTCTACCACCTTTCATGCCTTTGAAATTAGAGTTTCTCCAATCACCTTAAGATCCAAATTTGTTGTCTCTGGACTCATTCTTGGCAACAAAGTTTGCAGAGACATTCAAGTTAAGGCTGCTGAAATTATTGAGTTGATCTAATCTACTTTCAAAGGTTAACGATTGAGTTTGCAATTCAACCCAACTAATGTTAATATGGTCAGACAACTTGTCAACCACTAGATTGTAATCAGAATCCAAATCATTTAGTGTCTGAATCACTAAATCAGAGTTAGGGATTGGTGAACCTGCCAACTTTAACTTGTCAACAAGATTTTTCATCTTGCCAAGATATTGCTCCATCTTCATGTCCCCTTTACATGTGTTGTGAAATTTAAATTTCAGATAGATGATTCTGGATCTAGTGTGTGCACCAACAAGGCTTTGGGCTTCATCCCAAAGTTGTTTGGATGTCTCACAATGAAGCAATTGAGTTGCAATGTCAATTGACATAAAATTAATTAGCCATCTTAAAATGGCTTGATCTTGGTCTTGTCAATCCTCATAATAAGGATTGACTTTTGTTGTCGTGTTCTCCGCAACAATGAATTGGTCTGGACATTCTATTGTCCCTAGTATATAATCATGAAGTTTACATCCTTTAATCACTAATATGGCTAAAGATTTCCATAATGGATAATTGTCTCTGTCCAACTTGACAGAGGTTGTAGAAGGTAGGTCATTTTTCTGATTAGCAACAGATGACACGATGGTTGTGGTTATGGATCAAGAGTTGTTTGCTTGAAACCTTTAATACCAAGATAAAAAAATGGTATTGAATATCATCATTTGCTTTGATAGTGTATTGTTTAAATACAAACAGTAATGTAATATTATAAATAATGTACAATCAAAATCTTATAATTATGGTAATATAGACAAATAATTTTCTTAAATAGGATGCTGATAAATAATTGTAGTAATTATTTTAATATTACACCATAAAAGAAAATTAATATTGTAAATCACTAAAATCAAGAGTCATAAATGATATGATATTTTACGGAATATTTGATTTTGTCTAACTAACGTCACATGCAATTAAGAAAACTGTCTTAATTGTCAATATTCCAAAGGAAGATCTTGTATGCATACCTAACATCGAATTTTCGTGAGTTTCATAGAAACTAAAACAAAATCATTAGTCCAAACAAAAATGTGAAAGATTCTGAGAGACAAATTCAAAACTTTAACAGCCAAAATCTTCTCATATCCTCAAGCAAAGAAAATGCAAATTCATATAACATTTTGTCAAGAGGAATTGTTTTCCATTGACCCAAATGTTTTCATGTTACATCAAACTTCTTACAAAGATTTAAATGTATGAGAGATTTATCACATTTATTAACAAAATATGTTCATACAAATTATTTTTGCACTCTTTCAAATAAGATAAACCTTTTCAACAATCTACACCAAGATTATATCTCCTTTTATGCAAGAAAGATAATTGTCATAAAAAATATTATAAACATTAAACATTATTAAGAACCTAGACAAATATACGTTTTTGTACTCATACATTTTTTTTATAAAAAGATTATGATGAATAGGATTTTCCTTATTTTGTAAGTAATCCCAAGAAAAATAAAATTCCAGAAAAAAGAAAAGAAAGAAAGCGATTTCTACAAGTCTCCCCTACAACCAACCAAAACAAGAAAACTAATCTGATTTTCACCAGGAAGCTACTATGGTTATAAAGAGGAAAAAAAAAATTCTTACATGTTTGTCTTGTGAATTTTATTCATTTGTCTTTTCTTTTCCTTATTTCCTCTATTTTTCTCCTTTTCGTATTTCTTTTTCTGTAGAAAAGTATATAATACTCAATTTAATTGACCTATCTGATTAAAATTTGTCAATTCTTAAGTTGTGCTAAAAAAAAATAAAAGAATTCAAATGAAATCATTACTAGTGTTCACAATAATTTAAAGGAGTAATTTTCTCTATAAAAACAATTTATGTCTTTTCTATATAGTTGTTAACAATTTTCCAATTTTGATCACTGGAATACTTTTTTTCTATATAGTTGTTAACAATTTTCCAATTTTGATCACTGGAATACTTTTTTTCTATATAGTTGTTAACAATTTTCCAATTTTGATCACTGGAATACTTTTCGTGTGCATATCTACATAAGAAAGTATAAAAATCGAAACTAATACTCGTTAAAGATATCAATTAATCTCAAAAATAAACGCAAGAAAAGTGGCAAAAGAAAATCGTTTTATTATTAATATGCTCAAGTAACTACAGAAAATCAGAAAAAAAAAATAGATTACACACTGACGGTTTTAATATCTAATAAAGTTATAATAAAAGCTACGTATTAGCATTGAAGAGTCGATAAAAGCAAAAGTGTTCTTGACAAAACAGTGATATAAGAAGTTTTGGGGGGAGCGTACTTTGTTGTTTGTCTGTAAAGCAGGGTAATATCCTTGAAGGAGGGAGGACTGGACCTTCTATCATGAAAACAGGTAGGTAGGGTAAGGCACTTCTAATTTATTTATTTTTTCTTGTATTTATTTTTATTATTGTAAAAAAAAATAGAAAAGAAAGTAAGAATATTGTTGGACTGTTTTGTACGACAATGTTGTTTATGGATTGAATGGGTCATTAGTAAAAGTATTAACCTAGACCTCATTACCACCATCAAAAAGGCATAACATTAAGAATTGGGACAGATATTAGTGGAAGCGTCAAATTGCTACACCTATAGGAGATGGTTGAAGGTGACACTATGAGAAAACACTAAGAATAGAGTTTTGAAATTTGAGACCCGATCATCTGCAACTACAATTTGAAAATAACGAACGCAACACACATCAGACGATTAAAACCTAAAATTATTACTCCCCAAATAATCCAAACGGCATCACACAAATAGACCAATGTATAAAAAAAAAGTAACAAGCAGGCTTCTAAAAACAAAAATTCTCACATGAGAGCTTTCCCTAAAACATAATTTCTAAATAGCGCAATTCCCATGATTTTAGAGTCCCACGATTGTTGATTCTGTAACAAAGGTTACGAAATTGCATTAGAACAAGCAGCAAAACCACAAACAATATGCATAACAGAATACAAAAACCATTTGGGAATTACTAAGGAGAAGAAAAGGCACTTAAAAGTACTTACAAATTTTATTGAAGGCAACAATGTCACAACTCTGGACATATTCATTGATGGGTTCAACTGTGAGATGTTCCTCAATAAGAGTGTCGACAGAAACTAGGTCATCCACGATAGTAAGCATAATTTGCAGTTTCTTGATGCCGTACCCAACAGGAACAAGTTTGGCTAAGACACAAACAATTTATATCAGAACCGAAAAAGGACTGGAGAACACATAACATTTACAAATTCAGAAAATTGAATCATATAATTCAACTATTTTAGAAAGTTCAAAATACGTAAAAATATCAATAACTAAAGCCAAAATATATAAATAAAAATGACATACATGCACCCCAAAGCAAGCCTTCCATGCTAACAGATCTCACTGCTTCCTCGAGCTTCTTCATGTCGGTTTCATCATCCCATGGTTTCACATCCAACAGAACAGATGACTTCCCGGCTGAAAAATGGAGTCAGCCAAAAATAAATGCACGCACAAAGTGCTATAATTAGGGGAGGGGGCAGCATAAAGTTCAAAGATAACAGGTAAATGACAATAGTGAAACTTACATTCTTTCTTTTTTCCAGATGCCTTCACTGCAGCTGCCCGTTCCTCCGCTGCCTTCTTCTCTTCCTCTGTCTCTTCACCAAACAAATCCACATCATCATCATCGTCATCCTCAGCAGCAGCAGCCTAAAAACAACGTACATTAAGTGAAAGGTCAATAGAATATTATAGTTAAGCCACACAATGCTAAAGAAATGAATCCAACACCACAATTGAAATATCTATCATAAGAAAGATACTTGCCTTTGTATCCGCAGCTGGGGGAGTTGCAACAGGCTCAGCAACAAGAGATCCCTTAACAGTGACACCAGATCCCTCACCAGAAACACCACTGTAAACAGAAAATTGGCAGAAAAATATAATCATCTCACGTGCAAAGTATTATACATATAATTGGCGAGCAAGTCAAGGGAATCGAACTTACGAGATTCTCAACAAAGCATCAATGTGCTTGAACCACCTAGACACATTGACATACTCAGTTGATGGAGCAGTTGGCAAAGCTGCATAGACAGTGAGATCGTCCTTTGAAGCTTGGTACCTATAGAGCACGTGAAATGGGACAATACACAAAAAAGAAAGATTAGAAAAAAAAATAAAGAAAAAATACAAAAAAAAAAAGATAGATGAAAGCAGTGACATACCCAGTGATGTAACTGCGTGAGAGAAGGTACTCATCAAGCTTCTTCAACCCAGAGGCAGAGCTAAGGTCGTAGAATGTGACTGCCATGCTTGCTATGTGCGTTAATTCTTCTACAAAATATGCATAAAACAAATTGTAATATCAGCAATACGAATTTCAAAAAATATAGAAAAATAATTTTTTCGATTGAAATCCATTAACAGACTGCTTAGAACCTCGAAGTGACCTAAAAAGGCATTAAACCCCAAAAAAATGTAATTCCACCAAGAGAATTTGGAAATTTGGAGAGGAAAGTGTTACAATTAGGATAGGTTTTGGGAACCCAAATTCCATAGGAAAAAATATGGATAGAAGGAGGCTTCTTACCGTGTGAGTGAGAAAGGCAAACGAAGGCAGCACAAACGAGAGACAGACACAGTGAATGTGAGAGAGAAAGATAATCCCGTTTTAGTTGCTTCAAACTGAAACCCTAACCCGAATTTGCAACTGGGGCATGGGCCATCATCAAATTGGGTTACCTGCCATTTTATGTTGAAATGGACATTGCTATTCTCACCTCTTTTTTTTCATAAGTTTACTACCACATATATTAGGCTAAAATATTTATTTGGTCATAATATTCATTATAATTATTTAATTAGGTTTCTTTGATTCAATTATATTTTTCTTTAAAAAAATATCAATTATATTATAATGGTTAAGGACGTTAAAATCATTAATGATAGAGTGAAAATGATTCAATTAGACGTAGGTGTCTCTAATTTAACTATAGGCTTAATATCTCCGTTGGTTCTCATATTTGTGTGAAAATCTCAGTTCGGTCCTCAAGTTTTGAACTGTCTCAATTGGGTCATAATTTTTGTAAAAATGCACACATTTTACCCCAATCGCTAACTGATCTCACTGTGCAACAGTTATCTTCTGCTATAAGTGGAATAAATAGCTTAAAGGCTGGTGATGAACCTATAGGTTACCAAGTTGGTTCATTTGCAGAAAAGGTTGTGAGACTGATTGCACTGGTTACGCGAGTTTTCCGGTGATTTTATTTTTTGAGCCGATGAGATAATCTGTGTAAAATCCCTGATTCTTAGAGAGATGAATAAAATCCCTAATTCAAATAAACTAAATAATAAGCATTGTGCCATGTGAAACACGACTTATTTTAAAAAATAATTCATATAATTAAATAAATCACGTCAGCATGTCCTCTGGCTACCACGTCAGCTAAACTTAACGCCGTTTGAGATCAGTTAACGATTGGGGTAAAATGTGTGCATTTTTACTAAAATTATGACCCAATTGAGACAGTTCAAAACTTGAGGACGGAACTGAGATTTTCACACAAATACGAGGACCAAGAAGGGATTAAGCCAACACGTCAGCATACCACGTCAGCTAAACTTAACGCCGTTTGAGATCAGTTAACGATTGGGGTAAAATGTGTGCATTTTTACAAAAATTATGACCCAATTGAGACAGTTCAAAACTTGAGGACCGAACTGAGATTTTCACACAAATACGAGGACCAACGGGGGTATTAAGCCTTAACTATATAACTTTGCTTTTTTATTTTGATTTATGATATAAGAGTTTGGAGTGAGACTTTGATGTACACTCTTCTTCACCTCACCCTTGGTATTTCTTTTTTTCTTTCCCTATTATAGGGAGAAGGAGCACATACAGGAGGTTTCTATCTTTCTCATTCTCTTTTTACTTATTCTTATACAAAACCACACACAAGCCACCTCTCTTCGTTTTTCTTCTTCCCCTAAATCCTTCTTTTCCCATCCACTGATGAAACAAACAAAATATTATTCTCCTAAAAAAACTACAACACAACCAAATCCTTTCTCCTCTCAATTCCTTCACTCTTTTTTTTCTTCTTCACCTGTTGTTCTCCCCCAAATTTCCTTATGTTCTTCCCCAATCCAACACACATCGTTGGGCCCTGAGTTGAGTAGCCTTACTAATGGGAGCAAATCCCCTTCATAGACTAAGCTTGTGCTCGCCATAACTAACTTAGTAGGAGCAGTAGTTATAGTGATAAGAACCTAAGTAGGTTCTCGCTCGTTTCTCTTCACCAACGACATCGTCTAAGTTTGTTGTCAAATTTGCTGAGCAGGCACATCCTTTGTTAGCCGCTAGCCATTCCTTCTTCACACAAGTTTGTCGCGATGTGTAAAGAGCCATCTTTGCCATTATTGAGCCCTCGATGGATCATCCCATTTGAACCCTAATTCATGATACATTTGTGAGGTGTAGTGTGAATTATAAGTCCATGACTCCTAATGAGATCATAAAGGACCTTCCTAAGAGGATTACTAAGAACGTTACAAGAAGGGAGACCTTTGTAAGACCTGTGAAAAATATAGTAATTAGAAATAAAATAGTCTTGACACTTTGGTATTTTTGTTTGGTAATTACTATTCTTGTGTGTACATCTTTATTAAAACATAATTGTTATGTCATTTCTTTGATTTTATTTTAGTAAATTGAAACACATGTTTGATATGTTTGTTGGATTGTGATATGTGTGTGTTATTACTAATGTGATGTGTACGCTTCTTGGTAGAGATGGTTGTCTAGGATTGAATGGTTGTGGGTTCAATTCCTAGGAAGAAGAGTTTAAGAGAAATTTAGTTTTATTTGTATTCTTGCCTAAGGAAAAAAGGTCTTTTACCCTTTAATAATTAGGTGTAGAAATTAAAATAGGGGGTGTAAGAAGGTGAAGTATGCAAAGTTAGAAAATATAAAATGGAAGTTATAATTTACGTAAATAAATGATAGATAAAGATTGAGTAGTTGTCATTTTAAAAGTTTGTTGAGAAAAGATAGGGAGATTTGTTTTTTTGGGGTGCAGATAAAGCCTTAGTATTGGCCAAGGTATGAAGAAGCTTACCTTGTTTTTATTGTATGTGTATATGTTCTTGATTATCTGAAATGATAACCATGCCTTTGATGCGAGTGTATGTATGGGAATTTGTTTCTACAATATGATATGGTGAATATCGTGGTGGTTGTTGTTGGGTTTTATCAAGAAAGGATGCATGATTTTTGTTGTGTTTTCTCATTATGGTATGTATGGTTGTAAAAAGGTATGAAGGTATGTATGGGTGAGAGTTTTAACATATAGATGTGTGTGATAAAGGGGTGTGTGATGATATATGAAGTATATTTAGTGAGGTTGGGTGTAATTTACATATTAATGGGCTTTTAGTTAATTCTTTTGATGTGTGTGTCTAAATAAGATTCCTTGTATCTATAAGGCTTGTATGCTTGAATGATGTGTCCAGTATGTTTAAAAGTGATTTAAGAAGGATGTATGAGTGTTTTGAACACTTGATATTTGTCCAGAATGAGTTTGGGTTCGGTAATAATCGATTATCTTAAGTGGTAATTAATTATTTGCATGTTATTTTTTAGTTTCATCACTAGAATAATCAATTATCTGGATGTTAATCGATTATCCTTTCACACGTTGTATATTTGGGAAATTATTATGGAAACCTCTGTAGAATAATTGATTAACATCAGGTGATAATCGATTATCTCAATGTAATTTTGTTGTAAAAGTGTGATTGGAAGAAGAATGGAGGAGGGACAAGTTTTAAGGGTTGCAGAACGTGAAGTTGAGCAAGGAATGAAGCTAGTTGATATGTTTGGGGTCAATTGGACACTTGATTGATGATGGAGCACGAATATGTGATGTAAGGCACTAAGGTATCTGGTTGATCAATGAGCATGAGAGGTGGAGGACATGTGTTTGTTTGTTGTACCTGGTAAATCTTGAGACCATCTATCGTGCGATACGAGATAACAACTCTCTTTGGCCTTGTGTATAAGAAGAATGATGTTTTGCCTAGTCTTTGTGTGATAGGGAAACATGTCCTTTAATCGCAAAGGTGGGACGACTCGAGCGAGCTCTTTTGGGGAAGCTATAGGTGACCTATATAAGGAAGCTACAAGTGTGTAAGGTAGGGTACATGAGTGTCACTAAGTCTTTTCATGATGGAGTTCATGGGGTTGATGCTCATTGTGATGTTCATGAGGGGGATATTCATTATGGTGATTTCATGATGGGGATATTCATGATGGTGGTATGTTTATGATGATGATCATGCCGTTGAAAATGCTCCTAAGAATGCTAAGTTGATAGTGATGTAACTATGATAGGGATGGTTACTCTAGTGGTGTAGTTAGCATATGTGTTGATGAATGGATATATCGTTGGTCTATGTGTGTGATGTTCGTGGTGGAATCGAGGAATTGAAGGATCGTTGTTGATTTGCATTGATAAGGGAATTATTGATTAATTGTGTTGTTAATGCTTAAAATGGGATTGCTTCTTGATGTTATGTATTATTATTTGTTAATCATATCTTGTATTGTTATTAGTGGTGTCATTGGTAGCTTACCCTAGACTTGTTTGTGTTTGTGTGTCTGTGAATGAAATTATCAGCGATAATCGTATAATGCATTATACATGACCAAATGATATTGTAGATGTTCCATAAACATGATAGATTCACGAGGTGACAGGAAAAGATTTGAGTTTTGTTTAAAAGTTCTTTTGTTTATAGTTTTGAGAGAACGTAATTCAAAATCATCTTTATTTCTTTGAATATTTTAATTCGTGAATAATGTAATTTGGACATTGCCTTTGGAACTTACATGATTTTGAATTATTTTCGCACGTTTAAATATCGAGGTTTTGTGAAAAATACGTTTTCGCGCTATGAGAAAGTTTTGAAATGTTCGGGTTTTTTAACAACTCGTGACACCCTGAATTTGGGGTGTTACATATTGGTATCTGAGCCAGGTTTTTGAAAAAACTTTGGGGTCTTAAGCTCGTCTAGATTTTGTTGTGTGACTGTAATGCATGTTTATGTGGATGATGGGCATTGTTGTGTAGATCCCCTTACGGAAGAATTTGAAACTATTGTATACATGTTGTGATTACTTGTTATATTTCCGCTGTCAAGGTTGTGTTATGCTTGATCATGTATGTTTAGACTACTTTACATTATTTGTTTTATTTTAAAATATGATGTGCATGGTTGAACATGACCAAAAACTCAATCTTTTTGTTTAAGTTCAATGGGAATTTAGGCAGTCTTTGATACATCTTACGAGTTGAAAGAACTCGTAGTATCAATGTTTGATTTGAGATGTGAGTCAATGATTTCTACACCAGCATCGTGGCAAGTGTTAACTAGCTTAGTCTGTGTTGGGTGTTTGTTAGAGGTAGCCAGGCACAGATTTAAGACTAATCTGGTGTGTCTACCGCTTGAGGGTTTGGACACAAACTTGGGAATGGACTCACTGACAACTAATGGTGTTCTCATTAATTGCACTCAGCAAAAGTTTTTTTTCTTAGAAGAGCATGTATGGACGATTACATCTCACAAAGTTCTGCAAGATATCAGGGAAGTAGTTGCATGTTTTGTTGTGATAGCAAATGTGTCGCGACCGGAAAAAATCGCGACGGGACGACGACGATCCAAAAAGAAACACGATTTTTGAAAAAGAGGTTTTGGAGTCGCCACCATGGTTTATTCTGGAAAACCATGGAAAAAACCATAAAAAAGGATAAGGCTTGGTCAATTGGAAAACTAGACTCAAGGTCCAGGAGTCGGTTACGTGTAGGGAAGGTATTAGCACCCTACACGCCTGCCTGAAGGCAGTACCTTTAATTAAAAACGCGAATTTAATGTGGTTTTGAAAAATGTTTAATTTCCCCTAAAAAAATAAAATTTTACTCTAAAGAAAACAAAATATAATTTTTGTTATTTTTGTGCCCGACAAGGATTGACCTTGCTCCTACGTATTCTCAGTTGGACTGAGAAATCAGGGTTACGTAGTTCTTTGAAAGGCTGTGGGAAATTTGTTTTGGAAAATTGATTGAAAACTGTTTGGATTTTTGTTTGAGAATTTACTTGGAAAATTTGGATTTTTGGGAAAGTGAACCTCACAAGGACTGGCCTTGCTCCTACGTATCTCCACTTTTGGTGGAGAATCAAGGATCACGTAGTTCTGGGAATACCGTTTGATTGTTATTTGGAAAATGATGTTTTGTATCTGAAGTTTTTTTTTTTTTTTTTTAGGAAGAAAAAGGTTTTCAACACAAGGCCGACAGAATGGTCGCACTTGTGCTTAAACAATTTATGATTTTTTTTTAAAGAGGAAGAAAAAAGGTTTTAGCACAAGGCAGACAGAATGGTCGCACTTGTGCTTAAACCCTTTAAAACAATTTATGATTTTTTTCTTAAAGAGGAAGAAAAAAAAGGTTTTTAGCACAAGGCAGACAGAATGGTCGCACTTGTGCTTAAACCCTTTAAGACAATTTATGATTTTTTTAAAGAAGAAGAAAAAGGTTTTTTTAGCACAAGGCAGACAGAATGGTCGCACGTGTGCTTAAACCATTTAAAATAATTTTTGTTGATTTTTTGGAAAGGAAGAAAAAGGTTTTTTTTAGCACAAGGCAGACAGAATGGTCGCACGTGTGCTTAAACCATTTAAAATAATTTTTGTTGATTTTTTGGAAAGGAAGAAAAAGATTTTTAGCACAAGGCAGACAGAATGGTCGCACGTGTGTTTAAACCTTTTAAAATAAATTTTTGTTGTTTTTAAATGTCTATTTAAAAGTAGATAAAATAAAATAAATAAGTAAATAACCAAATAAAATAAAATAAAATAAAGAAAAATAAAAAGTAAAAATAAAATAAACTAAAAGTTAAATGATAAAAGAATGTAAAGATTGGGCCTAAGCCCAAATGGTCCGGGGTGTGAAAATGAAAAACAGGGGTGCAGATCCAATTTCAGTTTAATAGCATATTGGGTCTAAGCCCATGTGAAAAGAGGCGCGACTCAGTGGAAATAGGGGGTGCAGAAACGAGTTTTGTTTTTTGGCAGAATGGGCTCGAACCCAAAGAGATGGGGGTTGCGGATGGAAGCAAAGGGAGTGTGAATGGGGATGGTCCAGCGCTGGCTGGCCCAGGCAGAAAGTAAAGAAAAGGGGTGCTTGAATGGAAAAATGGGGGTGCAGAGGGGAAGGTTGGTTCGAAATTGGGCCCAAGGCCATCTCAAGTTTCAGAAACCCTTTAGGGGTTCTCTCAGTTTTTTATCATTCCTTACACACTTAACATAAGAGACCTAGGGTATCTCTCGCGACAGCAACCCAGGGAAGGGATTTCCCCGCCGCACACCGCCAACACCCAACCGGCCACAACCACCGTTTCGTCGTACCCAGCCACTGCGACGACCCCGACTCCGCTCAAACCATTACCGGCGACAACAGACGCCACCCTTCAATACGTCACCGGCCACTATCGCCAGCCGCGACGCCACAGACCACCGCCGCTCTCAAAACGCCGACAATCATTCCTCGAAGCCACCATCGGCGACGTCGTCGATGGGGGGAAGAGCCAACTCGAGGGAGCCTTCTACTCTTCGCGTGCTGCACCCACTTCTGCAACCAGGGCTGATCACTGAACCCCCACCCTTCGTCGCCATCAGACCATCACCGGAACCCTCACACGAATCGCCTCTTCTCTTCCTCAATGCGCGAATCAAAAACGAAAGCTAGCCATCGCGATGCGCCGATTTCGTTCAAAGTGCAAGCTGGCCAGACTTTGGGTGGCGATGTGCTCGAAACTTGTTCTCTGTTTTTTTTCTTTTCGCTTAAGATTGTGTATGGTGGTTTCTGGAATCTGTGAGGATGGTGGTGCTAAGGAAAATGTCCATGGGATGGAGGTTAAAATGGGGGGGGGGGGAAGTGGTTCGGACGTGGTGGTGGACGAAGACATGGTGTCCGCGGCCTGAGGTGTGTGGGGTGGAGAAGAATATAATGTGATTTGGGGCTGTAATCTTGACTGGTTCTTGGTGATGGGTGCTTATCTCTATGGCTTTGTACAATGCAGGTTTGGATTAAGCTCTCTGTCTTTTATGAGATGAATCAGACTCTCTGTCTTTGTGTGTGCTGCAAATGGATATGGGTGCGTGTGTGTTTTGTACTGTACGTTTGATGGTGCGATGGTGAAGATTTGGTGATGACGGGGTAGGCTAGAACCGTGAATGGGGCTGGAAAATTTGCTAATTCTTTGAGCTTGGTTATTGGTTCTATGATTTTGCGTGATGTGGGTCATATTGGGTTGGCTTTTAAGGCTTTGCGCTCATTTTCTTGTACAGGTTTCGAAGTTGGTGGAGAATCGGAAACTTCCGCCATTGCTGGTCCAGGTTCGGGGTCCGATTAGAAGGAGGGAGGCAAGGATTGGTTACCGGATAGAAGTTGGAGATTGGGGTTTTGGGTTGATCTCGGGTTTGTGCTGCTTGAGTCAGTAGCGTGTCATGGTGTTGATGAGTTTGGGTTTGGTGTTCTGTGGGTTAAGCTCGGTACTGGTATTAGACTGATGATGGGAACGTTAAGCTGGTGGAAAAGGGGAATGGGATAAAACAAGTTAGAGGAAGAAGTAGTCGAAGCATGGTTTAAGAGATTGAAAGAGGAAACGATGCTTCACTCTCTGGATTGCATTCCCTGGTGCTTCAAAGACATTGAGAACTCGTGAAAGTCATAAAAGAAAGTTCACGTTGTAGCCTCTAAGAGGAGAAAGAGAATAGATTCACGAGATTTTGTTGTGCAAGACCGACTCATGGCAGAGATATAAAGATCCAACGAAAGGAACAGTTATACCAATGCGAGTCCGGGACCATTAACATGCAGTCATCATACCAAAACAATGATTCATTTTCATGATCACACTAGGATGAAGAACTGGGAGAGACGACTTACCTGGGTGCTGAAGCTGTCGCTGGATTTTTTCTCTCTTGATACAAGTTTTTTTTCAAAGAAGATGGTTCCTCCTAGTCCTTGATGCCTAACGTTGTGTCGTTTTTTTGTTGCTTCTGCCTCTTTTCTTCCGAAACGGCTTATGCTACCCAAAACCCAGACCGATTCCAAAACATGCCTCTGTCAATCCCGAAACGTACCTCTGGCATAATTAATCCTGCATCTGCCATGTCCCCCTTTGTCGTATTCAAACGTGGCTTCACCATATTTTTCTTGTTTTCATTCTCTTAGTTTTCTTTCTTTTTTTTTTTTCAGAAATGAAAATCATACCTATTTTTTGTTTTAATTTTAAAACTAAGAAACAAAATTTAAAATAAAATTAAAAAGTAGAAAATTAAAAAGAAGAAAAGTAGAAAGATTCATAAAAAAGGAATAAATAAAATAAAATAAATAAAGAAAAGCCATAAAAAGGTAATACAAATAAAATCAAATAAGAAAGAAATAATAGGAAAAGGGTAGATGAAAATGATAAAAAAAAAATAAAAAAAAAATAAATAAATAAAACAAGCAAATTCGCATAGTATTTAGTCACCCAGACGAAATTGGGTGTTGACAGCTGTCCCTCTTTACTTAGATATTACTAGATAATATGAAAATTTTCATTTTCGTATTATCTGAGTAAATATAAGTAAAGATAGAAACACTAATTTCGTCTGGATTTCAAAAGAGAAAGAGAAAGAAAAAATAAAAACTCGAGCTGGGCTCGAGGGCCAGTATGGAAACTGGGCTTATGGGCCAGTGTAGAAACTGGGCTTATGGGCCAGTGTAGAACTGGGCTTATGGGCCAGGCGAAACTGGGCTTATGGGCCAATATGGAAATTGGGCTTGGTGGGCCAATGTGGAAATTGGGCTTGGTGGGCCAGTGTAGAAACTGGGCTTATGGGCCAGGCGAAACTGGGCTTATGGGCCAATATGGAAATTGGGCTTGGTGGGCCAATGTGGAAATTGGGCTTAGTGGGCCAGTGTGGAAACTGGGCTTATGAGCCAGGCGAAACTAGGCTTATGGGCCAACATGGGAATTGGGCTTAGGGGCCAATATGGAAATTGGGCTTTCGGGGCCAGTGTAGAAACTGGGCTTATGGGCCAGTGTAGAAACTGGGCTTATGGGCCAAGCGAAATTGGGCTTATGGGCCAATACGAAACTGGGCTTATGGACCAACATGGAAATTGGGCTTATGGGGCCAGTGTAGAAACTGGGCTGATGGGCCAACATGGAAATTGGGCTTATGGGCCAATATGGAAATTGGGCTTATGAAATCTTGAAACTGCCAGATGAAACTGGGCTTTTGAAATGTTTGAAAATGTCAGATGAGACTGGGCTTTTGAAATTTTGAAATTGCCAGCTGAGACTGGGCTTTTGAAATTTTGAAACTGCCAGCTGAGACTGGGCTTTTTTTGAAATTTGTGAATTTGTAACTTTTTGAAATGTTTTTGTAATTTTGACAAGAATTTGATTGTTGAAAAGAGGTCAGGGTGTTGAAACCCTCAATACAATGTGTCAAAATCTTGATGCTATTCTTTTTTTTTTGAAGAAGGAGGATTCGATAACCATTCATATGAATGAAGAGGGCTTCGATCCGAAAGATTTTCTTTTTGCATTGGTGAAAACATTTGCTTTGTTTTGCATTTCTTTTCGCTTGAATCGACTGTCTTACTTGCAATCAAACTGACCTTTTTTGTGAAAACTGAGGAATGTCAAACATCTGAGGTCTAAACTTTGAGATTATTACATTTTGACTTTTCTTCCGAGACATCAATCCACATGTGCTTGAATTTATTGGCAAAAGGATGGATTTGGAGAGAATGAGAGTTGTTTAGATTTTTTTTTTGGAAAGCTGGGACAGGCACGGGGGCACTATAATCATCAAAGGAGATGTAATATGTGAGTGTTAAGGCAAACACGATACACCAAAAACATTGCCCAGGTTTAGGGTTTGGGAAAAGAGGTCTAGAGTTTGGATTTATGGAAAATAGGATGACCATTTCAAATGGTATTTGCAAAGCTGCCCCAGTCTTGAGATTATGGGCTGATGGATTTCAGGGCGAAGACGCATAGTGAGATTCACCAAGCTGCCCCAGTTTTTTTCTTTGGCATAAGGTTCTGTTTGGAAGAGGTGGTAGGTATGCAAAGGATTGACTAAAAGGATTTCCCCGATTGTTTTGATTTTCTTTTCGTGTGCTTCTGGTTAGATGGTAGGGAGATCCCCTCCTCCTGAGACATTTTTTTTTTTACATTTTTTTTTCATTCATTTTCAGTTTTTCTTTTTACAACTCATTGAAAGTCATTTCGCCTTATCGCAAAAATAAGCTTTATGAAAATTTGAGCAATCATTATCCAATCTGTGTGGACTTTTATTAAGCTTGTAACGTGGCTATGGGCTAAAAGGTATTGAAAGAAAGGATATAAAGGCCCAAATGAATATTTGTCGGTTATTATTTTTTTTTTTGAAACAAGGGTTATCATCCAAGCATTGAATCAACTATTTGACCCTTTTTAGCACTTTGCTTTTTTCTTGAACTTTGATTTTCCATTCCTTTTTCTCATCACCACTTTGTTATTGTTTTTTCGTTTTTTTTGTTCGTTTGTTCATTCTTCTTGATGAATTCTCTTTGTTTAATCATTGAGTGCTCTTCGTTTGCATGATGAGTTGACTCCTACCTGAAGATAACCCTTGCTTGGGGATAATTTTGAAAAAGAAATTATTTTTGGCCCAAATGGGGGTAACAACGGATATATGTTTTGACTTTTTGGATGAAGAAAGAAAGCCACACATCATTTCGAATTCTGGTTGCTTTATTTTCAAAAGATTAATTTTGCGATTAAATGACCTCAACAAGAGTCGTTTTTTTCTTTCCTTTTTTCATTTCTAGACCGCCCTTTCGGGTTTTCAATCTAGTGGACTTATTTTTTTGAAAATTCTTTTTTTTTGTTGTTTTTTTTTTTCTCAATGGATTCGGGGATCACCCTAATCGCGCAAGCAAGAAAACTTTTGGCCAAGCCAATCTGCCCCAGTGTAAAGATTTATTGTGATTGAGGGCAGTGACAATGTTTGTTAGGGACAAAATCCTTTATTTTGGGAGAGTGAAGGGTGAAGGTTTTCAAGCAACATGCGCACCAACATCTAGAAAGGAAACGTCAAATTGTTATTGTTATTAGACACTTGACCTCGGAAAAGTCTGACATCACAATTTTCCTTTTGATTATTCATCATTTTTATCTTTTTTTTTGCTTTTTTTTTTACTATTTTTGAAAAATAAGAGTTTGACGATTTGCAAGAAAAACAAGCGACTCAAGATTGCCTCCATTTTTTCATTTTGTTATTTGCGGCTTTTGTTTTATCCACGACACCCTATTAGGACATGATTCCCAGTAATCCTCGGAGATGCCTCGTAATGAAAGTTCACATTAAAATTCATAGACGAAAGCACGATATCAATGAGCATAGCCCTTACAGCATGACAATTCAAAACAAGAGCAAAACAACATCAATTTCACTCTTTACAATAACTCATGCTTTTCTATATAGCCCTAGAGTCCTCTTCACTTGTCTACGGCATTTGCAGAGGCGAACTCACACCTTGCCTCGGTGCTGGGTTGACTTTCTTCAAACTTCACACATCCCAAATCGATCAAAGATTGGACCCTTTGCTTTAGAGCCTTGCATGCCTCTGTTGAATGCCCATGCGCTCCTCCATGATAATCACAACTGAGCTTTATATCATACTTCTTTGGGTAAGGAGGTCGTATAGGCCTGGTAGGACAAATCTCTATGAGGTTATTACGGAGAAGATCTGGCAGCAGCTTCGTATAGGTCATGGGGATAGGAGTAAAATTGACGACCTTCTCATTCCGATTGTAATTTCTCTTTTCAATAGCTCGATTGACCCCATAGGAATGCGACATCTGAGAATAGGTAGTAAACTGCGAATTAGCTTTTTGATTCCTACTTTCTTCTTGTCCAGGACCATACTCATTCAGGCTTGCCACCAGATTTGGATTTAGTGCAATTTTTCCACTTCTTATGCCACCCTCAACCCTCTCTCCAATTGTTACTATATCAGCAAAGCTCGAGGAGACACTGCTTATCATGTGCTCATAAAATGGTGGTTGTAGAGTATTCAGAAATATGGTTGTCATCTCCTTATCACTCACAGGCGGTTCTACTTGAGCAGCGATTTCTCTCCACCTTTGGGCATATTCTCTGAATGATTCAGACTCTTTCTTTACCATGTTCTGCAGTTGCACTCTATCAGGTGTTAGATCTTCATTATATTTATACTGCCTTAGGAACGCATCGACCAACTCTTTCCATGAGTGGATGTGAGTGGTCTCCAGACGCATGTACCAATTTAGAGCCACGCCAGTTAAACTTTCCTGGAAGAAGTGAATCAAAAGCTTTTCATCATGAGCATAGGCTGCCATTTTTCTGTAGTACATGGTTATGTGGCTCCTTGGGCAAGTGTTTCCCCGATATTTCTCAAACTCTGGCAACTTGAACTTTGAAGGTATCACCACATCAGGAACTAAACATAGTTTTCTAGCATCTCCAAATTCAAAACTTCCTTCGCCCTCTATGGCTCTCAACCTTTTCTCAAGCATTTCTAATGTGCTTTTGTCGTCCTCACACTCTGCTGGCATAATGACATGAGGTGAAGGCTTAATCTCGGGTTGTTTTGTCATTATCACGCCCCCCAGACTTGACTGGATTGTCTCCCCATGAATTATGGCAGTGTTTGCTCCGAGTTCGTCTTTTGCTTCAACTGTGTCGCCTTTGGCCTTTTGGGTGAAAACATGCCCCAAGTCTACTACTGAGGGTGGGGTGTAGTTCGGAGGAAGACCGTAAGGAGGGAAAGTTTGCGCCTCTGATGCTCTTTGTTGTGGTCGTGGTGCCCGCGAATGTTCAGGGCTTTGTAATGCATTCAGAGCCTCTAGGATTTGGCTCATTTGTCCCTTCAGCTGTTGGATATCGGCTTTCATCCCCTCTTGAACTTCTTCTTGGTTCTCCATGATTTTTCACTGGTTCGTGCCTTTTAGGGTGTCTTGGAGACTTAGCCGTATTATTATTTTTTAACTGAATTTCATTAGATGAAATAAATTAAGAAAAAGAAAATTAAAACGAAAAGCAAAAGAGAAAAGACAAAGTACACAATTGCTATAGCCAGAAATTATAGAGATGTGAAAACATTGCCAAATGGATAGTCTGGAAATTAACATGAAACAAAGTCAATAGGACAGTTCATAAACGTCCACAACATTAAAGTTCATCACATTGAAGGTACAAAATCTGGATCAACTATCACGAGCCCTAGCCATCACATTCTTCATTTCTCTCATCAGCTTCTTGCAGTGATTGAGGAAAGTTTCGACCTTCTTAGGTGGGTTAAAGATCGGCATTGCAGACTCAGCATCAGCTAGTAATTCAGGGATATCTTTAATGGCTTCATTAGCAATGGAGGCTAGTTGTGAGAAACTTCTCCTCCAGTTCTCTGTAACCCGCCCCTGTTCAACAATATACCCCTTCATCTGATTTATCAACTCTTGATGTTTCTTCTCTGTTTCAGCCCGATGCCAACGTTCCTTCTTCAACTTTTCCACTACTGCCTTAGCCTGTTGCTCTGCGTCGTCCATTCTGATATGCATTTTGTGCAAGTCCTCCAGTGCTTTTTCCTTGTCCCTCTTGAACTCATCACACATCTGCTTCATAACACGCTCTGATGTCTCAATTATACCATATTCCCGGTCTTTCAAGGTTAGCTTCAGCTTAGCTGCTGCTAGCTTTTGCGTTTGTCTCATCAACAACGCTTCATACGCTTCATCGTTTTCCACACTAACTTGATTAAGATTTGCATAGTCATGTTGTAGATTCCGAAGATTACTGGTCAACTTGGTATTTTCCAGCTTCATCCGCTCTAATTCGGCCTTCAACAGTTGTACCACCTCACCTTCAGCCTTTTGACGTTGCTCTTCACAATCCGGGTTAAGAGAAATTAACTTGAAAGGCAGCCTCACTGTCTTAACCCTCTCTGCAATCCAATGGCTGTAAGGAATTCCCTCGTCAACAGTCCATGGCCCTGGGTCCATTTCCGCACGAACAACGTTGCCCCAAGCATCCCTAATTTGACGCAGCGCCTCAGCAAAGGTTCCTTCCTCATAATAGATCTGCAATGTGGCAAGAGATGCAGGAGTAGGTGCTCCTCTTAGAGGATACCCAAATTGCCTTTGTGCTAGCACAGGATTGTAATTAATGCAACACCGGATACCCATGAGGGGTACATTAGGGTACCTTCCGCAATAAAATATGATTTGCGATCTTTGCATCCAAAGGACATTCCATTTAACTTGCTCCACATTTAGACTTGCACAGAGCTGTGCCCATTCATTTGCCCCTTTTATATTTGATTTACACTGCAGTAGCTCATCCACGGGACATGTGGCATTCAAGGAGTTCTCAATCACCCGAGAGACAAACCACACACACAACACTGGCAGGCAACATTTCATCTTTCCTCCCTTTAGCTCATAACATTGATTAAGGGTCCCATAGACTTCAGCTAGGACAGCGGTGACCGGATTCTCAAAGCGATCTTTGTATCCCACCAATGCATTTATGGCTGCGCTGTCGACGAAGTTCTTGACATTGGGAAAAAGCATGACACCATAGAGGATAAGGGCCAATACATCCATAAATGTTTCCCACTTTCCCTCGTCAGCCAAATGATGCAAATAGACCTCCAGGTACCCCTGCGGAAGGCCCCTCACTTTGCCCCTGATTGTGAACTTGTTCTCCAACTTCATAGGGTGTACTTTCATGATTCTTGCTAGCTGAAAGACAGGGATATACTGCCCCAAGTAGTTGTATGGAGTTCTTCCCTCAAGAGGTATACCTAAGATTTGCTCGAATTCTTCCACCGTTGGCACCAACTGGAAATCCTGAAAAGTGAAACACCTCAGTGGCGGATCATAATACTGGGCTAAGGTGGTAATTGCTGATGTTTGAACTTCCACCTCTAACAGGCCCAACAAATTTCCATACTCCCTCCTGAATGTATCCTTTTGGGTAGTATTCATTTTCTTCACCAGTTCTCTCAAACCATCCATACTACCTCCTTCTGCTTCAATGGCTATCCTTTCCTTCAAAATGTCTGAACTTGAACCCCACTTGACTTCAGATCTCATGTTAATTTCCATTTTATCTCAAAGGTTTAGTCACAAATTTATAATTTCTTGACTAGAAACAATTAAAAATGCATGAGAAAAAGAAAGAAAGAAAGGGAAATACACAAATAAAAAGATAAAGAAACAAGGTGTTTTTTTTATTATGTAAAAGTGAGGATTATAAGGCCGCACACATCTCCCTTTGTGCCCTAAATAAAGGTTCGGCGCTTCAGATTGGGGGTCAAGTATATGTAACCTCACTAGGATGGTCCCCTGAACCTAGAGGTCAATGGTCACTAGAGCTATGGCCCCCTTCATAGCACCTCCACAACAGTCGAGTAATCAACTAGGTGTGAAGACACACATGAAGAGAACAGACTCTAGCTGGGGTTCTCACGATAACCAAACAGGCAGTATGGCCCAAGTGGCACCGCTACACAACCCCTCTATTTCTAAGCTGCACTCAGACCCGGGTATAGGGACCCACTCAATATATGCATAAAGTGTGTGTGTGGAGGGAGAATGCAAATGCAACCCAAACCCTCACCTGCAAAACAACCAGAAAATTTCCCAGGCAGATATATCATGTTTTCTACCCTAGGGTTCAATATCCAACAATTATTGCATTTATTCCAAACATCAACATAAATAAGGAAAGAAAAAAGAAAGGGGGAGAAAAAACACAAAACAAAACCACATCAAATTCGCATTTTAATTAAATGGCTTGACTCTCTAAAGAATCCCCAGTGGAGTCGCCATCTGTCGCGACCGGAAAAAATCGCGACGGGACGACGACGATCCAAAAAGAAACACGATTTTTGAAAAAGAGGTTTTGGAGTCGCCACCATGGTTTATTCTGGAAAACCATGGAAAAAACCATAAAAAAGGATAAGGCTTGGTCAATTGGAAAACCAGACTCAAGGTCCGGGAGTCGGTTACGTGTAGGGAAGGTATTAGCACCCTACACGCCTGCCTGAAGGCAGTACCTTTAATTAAAAACGCGAATTTAATGTGGTTTTGAAAAATGTTTAATTTCCCCTAAAAAAATAAAATTTTACTCTAAAGAAAACAAAATATAATTTTTGTTATTTTTGTGCCCGACAAGGATTGACCTTGCTCCTACGTATTCTCAGTTGGACTGAGAAATCAGGGTTACGTAGTTCTTTGAAAGGCTGTGGGAAATTTGTTTTGGAAAATTGATTGAAAACTGTTTGGATTTTTGTTTGAGAATTTACTTGGAAAATTTGGATTTTTGGGAAAGTGAACCTTACAAGGACTGACCTTGCTCCTACGTATCTCCACTTTTGGTGGAGAATCAAGGATCACGTAGTTCTGGGAAAACCGTTTGATTGTTATTTGGAAAATGATGTTTTGTATCTGAAGTTTTTTTTTTTTTTTTTAGGAAGAAAAAGGTTTTCAACACAAGGCCGACAGAATGGTCGCACTTGTGCTTAAACAATTTATGATTTTTTTTTTAAAGAGGAAGAAAAAAGGTTTTAGCACAAGGCAGACAGAATGGTCGCACTTGTGCTTAAACCCTTTAAAACAATTTATGAGTTTTTTCTTAAAGAGGAAGAAAAAAAAGGTTTTTAGCACAAGGCAGACAGAATGGTCGCGCTTGTGCTTAAACCCTTTAAGACAATTTATGATTTTTTAAAGAAGAAGAAAAAGGTTTTTTTTAGCACAAGGCAGACAGAATGGTCGCACGTGTGCTTAAACCATTTAAAATAATTTTTGTTGATTTTTTGGAAAGGAAGAAAAAGACTTTTAGCACAAGGCAGACAGAATGGTCGCATGTGTGTTTAAACCTTTTAAAATAAATTTTTGTTGTTTTTAAATGTCTATTTAAAAGTAGATAAAATAAAATAAATAAGTAAATAACCAAATAAAATAAAATAAAATAAAAGAAAAATAAAAAGTAAAAATAAAATAAACTAAAAGTTAAATGATAAAAGAATGTAAAGATTGGGCCTAAGCCCAAATGGTCCGGGGTGTGAAAATGAAAAACAGGGGTGCAGATCCAATTTCAGTTTAATAGCATATTGGGTCTAAGCCCATGTGAAAAGAGGCGCGACTCAGTGGAAATAGGGGGTGCAGAAACGAGTTTTGTTTTTTGGCAGAATGGGCTCGAACCCAAAGAGATGAGGGTTGCGGATGGAAGCAAAGGGAGTGTGAATGGGGATGGTCCAGCGCTGGCTGGCCCAGGCAGAAAGTAAAGAAAAGGGGTGCTTGAATGGAAAAATGGGGGTGCAGAGGGGAAGGTTGGTTCGAAATTGGGCCCAAGGCCATCTCAAATTTCAGAAACCCTTTAGGGGTTCTCTCAGTTTTCTATCATTCCTTACACACTTAACATCAGAGACCTAGGGTCTCTCTCGCGACAGCAACCCAGGGAAGGGATTTCCCCCGCCGCACACCGCCAACACCCAACCGGCCACAACCACCGTTTCGTCGAACCCAGCCACTGCGACGACCCCGACTCCGCTCAAACCATTACCGACGACAACAGACGCCACCCTCCAATGCGTCACCGGCCACTATCGCCAGCCGCGACGCCACAGACCACCGCCGCTCTCAAAACGCCGACAATCATTCCTCGAAGCCACCATCGGCGACGTCGTCGATGGGGGGAAGAGCCAACTCGGGGGAGCCTTCTACTCTTCGCGTGCTGCACCCACTTCTGCAACCAGGGCTGATCACTGAACCCCCACCCTTCGTCGCCGTCAGACCATCACCGGAACCCTCACACGAATCGCCTCTTCTCTTCCTCAATGCGCGAATCAAAAACGAAAGCTAGCCATCGCGATGCGCCGATTTTGTTCAAAGTGCAAGCTGGCCAAACTTTGGGTGGCGATGTGCTCGAAACTTGTTCTCTGTTTTTTTTCTTTTCGCTTAAGATTGTGTATGGTGGTTTCTGGAATCTGTGAGGATGGTGGTGCTAAGGAAAATGTCCATGGGATGGAGGTTAAAATGGGGGGGAAGTGGTTCGGACGTGGTGGTGGACGAAGACATGGTGTCCGCGGCCTTAGGTGTGTGGGGTGGAGAAGAATATAATGTGATTTGGGGCTGTAATCTTGACTGGTTCTTGGTGATGGGTGCTTATCTCTATGGCTTTGTACAATGCAGGTTTGGATTAAGCTCTCTGTCTTTTATGAGATGAATCAGACTCTCTGTCTTTGTGTGTGCTGCAAATGGATATGGGTGCGTGTGTGTTTTGTACTGTACGTTTGATGGTGCGATGGTGAAGATTTGGTGATGACGGGGTAGGCTAGAACTGTGAATGGGGCTGGAAAATTTGCTAATTCTTTGAGCTTGGTTATTGGTTCTATGATTTTGCGTGATGTGGGTCATATTGGGTTGGCTTTTAAGGCTTTGCGCTCATTTTCTTGTACAGGTTTCGAAGTTGGTGGAGAATCGGAAACTTCCGCCATTGCTGGTCCAGGTTCGGGGTCCGATTAGAAGGAGGGAGGCAAGGATTGGTTACCGGATAGAAGTTGGAGATTGGGGTTTTGGGTTGATCTCGGGTTTGTGCTGCTTGAGTCAGTAGCGTGTCATGGTGTTGATGAGTTTGGGTTTGGTGTTCTGTGGGTTAAGCTCGGTACTGGTATTAGACTGATGATGGGAACGTTAAGCTGGTGGAAAAGGGGAATGGGATAGAACAAGTTAGAGGAAGAAGTAGTCGAAGCATGGTTTAAGAGATTGAAAGAGGAAACGATGCTTCACTCTCTGGATTGCATTCCCTGGTGCTTCAAAGACATTGAGAACTCGTGAAAGTCATAAAAGAAAGTTCACGTTGTAGCCTCTAAGAGGAGAAAGAGAATAGATTCACGGGATTTTGTTGTGCAAGACCGACTCATGGCAGAGATATAAAGATCCAACGAAAGGAACAGTTATACCAATGCGAGTCCGGGACCATTAACATGCAGTCATCATACCAAAACAATGATTCATTTTCATGATCACACTAGGATGAAGAACTGGGAGAGACGACTTACCTGGGTGCTGAAGCTGTCGCTGGATTTTTTCTCTCTTGATACAAGTTTTTTTTCAAAGAAGATGGTTCCTCCTAGTCCTTGATGCCTAACGTTGTGTCGTTTTTTTGTTGCTTCTGCCTCTTTTCTTCCGAAACGGCTTATGCTACCCAAAACCCAGACCGATTCCAAAACATGCCTCTGTCAATCCCGAAACGTACCTCTGCCATAATCAATCCTGCATCTGCCATGTCCCCCTTTGTCGTATTCAAACGTGGCTTCACCATATTTTTCTTGTTTTCATTCTCTTAGTTTTCTTTCTTTTTTTTTTTCAGAAACGAAAATCATACCTATTTTTTGTTTTAATTTTAAAACTAAGAAACAAAATTTAAAATAAAATTAAAAAGAAGAAAATTAAAAAGAAGAAAAGTAGAAAGATTCATAAAAAAGGAATAAATAAAATAAAATAAATAAAGAAAAGCCATAAAAAGGTAATACAAATAAAATCAAATAAGAAAGAAATAATAGTAAAAGGGTAGATGAAAATGATAAAAATAAAAAAATAAAAATAAATAAATAAATAAATAAATAAAACAAGCAAATTCGCATAGTATTTAGTCACCCAGACGAAATTGGGTGTTGACAGATGAAAACAAAAAGTTCAGAAGAGTAGATAATATGTATATCGGTGGTGGAGGAGTTTGTTGATGTGTTTCCAGATGAAGTTCCAGGTTTGCCACCAAGCAAGGAACTGTATTTCACAATTGGCTTAGTGTCAGGAGCAGGACTAGTATATATGGCTCCATACAGGATGACTTTAACTAAGTTGGCAGAACTAAAGAAGCATATAGAAGATCTATTGGAAAAGAAGTTTATCCGACCTAGTGTATCGCTGTGGTGTTGCTCGTAAAGAAAAAGGATGGGAGTTTGAGGCTATGTGTTGACTACATAAAATTGAATAAGGTTACTATTAAGAGCAAGTACCCTTTACCAAGGATCGACGATTTGCTAGATTTTTTTAGGGGTGTTGGTGTGTCCTCGAAGATTGATTTGAGGTTTGGCTATCATTAGGTCTTAATCAAACAGGAGGATATGCAGAAGACAACTTTCAAATCACGCTACAGACATTATGAGTATGTATTGATGGTGTTTGGTGTGACGAATGCTCCAACAATATTCATGGACTACATGAATTGGATATTTCATTCTTGTCTTTATAAGTTTGTTGTCGCGTTCATTGACAACATTCTTATTTATTCCAAGGATCGAGAGAAGCATGTTAAACATTTGCAAATCGCGTGGAGATCTTGAGAGAGCATCAGTTGTTTGGTAAGTTGTCCAAGTGTGAGTTTTGGTTGGAGAAAGTTCAAGTCTTGGGACATGTAATTTCTGCTCAAGGAATCTCGATAGACCCAACCTAGGTTAAGGGCTGTATTGAAATGAGAGCGGTCGATGATGGTGACAAAAGTGAGAAGCTTCATGGGTTGGCAGGTTATTATTAAAGGTTTGTGGAAGGGTTCTCCAAAATAATGGGTCTAATGACATAACTAACTCATATGGATTAGTAGTTTGTTTGGACAAACAAATGCGAGGCATGTTTTGAGGAGATGAAGAAGAGATTGACATCTGCTCCAATCTTGGTGATTCCAAACACTGAGAAATATTTTGAGATGTACTGTGATGCATCATATCAAGGATTGGGATGTGTGGTGATGCAAGATACGTAACCAGTTATGTATGCATCTCGCTGGTTAAAGGTGCATGAGAAGAATTATCTGACGCATGATATGGAGTTGTTGTTATAGCGTTTGCTTTGAAGACTTAAAGGCATTATCTTTATTGGGTATGTTTCAAGTCTTCCATGATCATAAGAGGCTAAAGTACTTGTTTGATCAAAAGGAATTAAACATGCGTTAGAGGAGGTGGATGAAGTATATGAAAGATTTTGACTTTGAGTTGCAATACCATCCAGGTAAGGCAAATGTTGTTGTTAATGCTTTGAGCAGAAAGAAGGTTCAAATGGCTTCTTTGATGGTGAAGAAGTTGGAGTTGATCGAGAAGTTATGCAATATGAACTTGGGTATGCACGTGAAAAAAGGTCATATTTTTGTGTAGTTACTTAGCTATCACGAGTGACTTCTTGATGCAGATAAAAGTTGAACAGATGATGGACCAGGAGTTGCAAGACATAGTTAGATTGTTAGGTATTGATCAGGCCAAGGATTTTGTTCTTAGTGATTATGGTATTCTTCGGTTTAAGAGTAAAGTGTGTGTTCAAGTGAAGTTAGAGTTGAGAAAAACGATTCTTGAAGAGGGTCATAAGAGTCGTCTTAGTATACACCTTGGTATGACTAAGATGTACAAGGATTTGAAGGATTTGTTCTGTTGGATTGGAATGAAAAAAGATGTGGTTGAGTTTGTATCATCTTAGTTTGTTATGTTAGAAGGCAAAAGTGAAGTACCAAGGACCAGGAGGAATGTTACAACAATTGGAAATTCCTCAGGAGAAGTGGGACAATATATTTATGGATTTTGTAACTCACTTATCGAGACATTGAAGAGTCACGGTTCCATTTGGGTAATTGTTGACAGGTTGACAAAGTGTGTTCACCTTTTGCCAATCAATCAAAGAATGATGTTGGAGAAGCTGACGGAGTTGTATATTCGGGAGATAGTGTGGTTGCATGGAGTGCCTACAAGTATTGTTTCAGATAAAAATTTTCGATTTACATCAAGGTCTTGGAAGACGTTGTAGAATGCCCTAGGTACTTAGTTAAGGATGAGCTCGACGTATCATCCTCAAATTGATGGAAAGTCCGAAAGAACCATACAATCTTTGGAAGAGTTGTCAATGGCGTGTATTTTGGATCATCTTGGAAGATGGAATACCAATAGTTAAGTTTACTTACAATAATATTTACCATTCTAGTATCGAAATGGCATTATTCGAAGCTCTATAAGGAGGGGATGTCAGACATTGTTATGTTGGTTTCAAGATGGATTATCAATGATAGTAGGTCTAGAGTCGTTACAACGGACTACTAACAAGGTGTTTTTGTTTGATAATTAATCTTCTTGTGAGTACATCTTTATTAGAACATAATTGTTGTGTTATTTCTTTGATTTTATTTTAATAAAGTGGAAGACATGCTTGGTGTCTTTATTGGATTGTGATATGTGTGTTATGACCAATGTGATGTGTTGGCTTGTTGGTGGAGATGGTTATCTAGGATTGGATGGTTGTAGGTTCAATTCCTAGGGAAAAGAATTTAAAAGAAACTTAGTTTTATTTGTATTTTTGCCTAGGGAAAAAGGTCTTATATCCTTTATTAATTAGGTGCACAAATTAAAAAAGGGGGTGTTGGAAGGAGAAACAAACAAAGTTAGAAAATATGAACATGGTATGCACTTTTGCACCCTAAACCTAACGTGAGAAAGAGAAGGAGAGAGACGTTTCTCTAGAGGGACGAAAAAGGGATTGCACATGGGAGAGCGAACACTCAGTTGCAAAAATCGTGAGTACTAATAACGGTTGAAATATCGTTACTTTTATACTTAAGTTTGATACTAAACACACCCTTTATGACTTAGAAACTAGCTTGATGTCATGCTTTTAGCTTAAGTTAAAGAATAAGAGAGTTAAAGGTAGTATTAATGGTATTCTGCTTGGTTTTCCTTGTTTTGCCAGGAATTAACATGAATTGGATGAAGGAAGTTGAAGTAGTAAGGAGCTGGACTCAAGAGAAGAAGGAAAGCACAAAAGAAAAACCACAGCTACCGCTGAGCGCAATTCCACCGTTGAGCGCCAGCCTCGTTGTAGAGTACTCTACCAAACGCTTAAGCGTCAACGCTGAGGGGAAAAACAAGTGTTGCAGTCACCGTTGAGCGGCACTTTTACTACTGAGCGCTAGTCTCTTCAGTGAGTTCACTACCAAACGCCTGAGCGTCAACGCTGAGCGTTATTCCTTAGTGTCGTAGCTACCGCTGAGCAGTATTTTAGCATTGAGCGCCATTTTCATGGGCCTGGGCCAGTTTTTCTGTTATTTTTATGAACTATATATTGATTTGCACGACCCAGAGAGGGTGTCTTTTGACAAAAAGAGGCGCAAAAACACTCTCTTCACCCCTTGAAGGCGGATTTTGGATGCGGAAGCTCCAGTCTACAATTTCTAGGGTTCTATCTTTCATTCTTTTCATTATTTTCATCTAGTTTCACCATGTCTATGGTGAATTAAACCTCCATTGTTGTTGGGAAAACGATGTAATCCTTTGAAACTCTCATGTATTGAATTGATTCGTTATAATATATGCTTTACTTTTTTAATTGTTAGGGTTTTTCCTCTACACTCTATGCATGCTTTGTTTAACTCATTCAATTGCATGATCTTTGATTTTGTCGATATGGACACATACGGGGAAATCTAGACTTGGGGAAATTCTCTCGGGAGCAATATTACCTAAACATAGGGATAAGAGGATCGATGCCTTTAAGCTTTTGTGCGAATGTAATGCATGATTAATTGCTAGGGAGACAAGACATTGTAAACTAGTAATTAGGAGTAGGCTTTCTTCACCGAGACATCAGGTTTAGGGTAAATTAGAAAGTGGCATTGACATTAATGAAGGAGTTGAATTCGTAAATACATGAGAGTGGATAGGATAAAGTCGGAAACCCCAACAACATAATTCATCCATATATCATTCACTTGCGTATCCTTTTGGTCAATTGATCACAACTGCATTCATGTTTATTTTCTGTTTTGCATTCTAAACCTAATTTCCGTTCTCAAGTCTTAAATAATCAACAAATAACATGACTGTCTAGGCCAATGAGTCTCTAGGGAAAACGATACTTGGTCTTACCATTTATATTAATTGATACGATTCGGTACACTTGTCGGAGTCTTAACAAGTGCAAGTGCAAAGGGATATTTGTTGTGTTTTTTGGGTTAGATAAAGCCCCAGTGTTGGCCAGGGTATGAGAGAGCTTACCTTGCTTTTATTTTACATGTATATGTTCTTGATTATTTGGAATGATAATCTTGTCTTTGATGCATGTGTATGTATGAGAATGTGTTTTTGCATTATGATATGACCTCGGCAAGTGTACAGAATCGTATTAAGTAATATAAAATCGTAAGATCAAGTATCATATCCTAGAAGACTCACGACACTAAACAATTCTGTAATTACTCAAATAATTAAGACTGAAAAGAAAATTTTGTTGATTTAAATGTAAATACAATAAAAGTAAATATGAATGCAATTTGATCAATTGGGGCAAAACACAAATATGAATGGATGTTGTTGATAATATGAGATGGTTATGTTGTTGGGGTTTAGATTTCACCTAATCACTCTCATGCATATAAGAATTCTTCTTCTTCATTAGATTGTTAACGTCACTTTCTAAATTACTTAAAACCCGATGTCTCGGCGAAGAAAGTTTATCCTTAATTACCATACCACAATGTCTTGCATCCCTAATAATTAATTATGCATTACAAACAAAAGCTTAAGACAACCAAACCTCCTATCCCCATTCTTGGGCAATATTGCTTTTGGGAGAAATTCTCTAAATCGTGGTTTCTAGGTATTTCCCAATAACAAAGAAGACCATAAAATCATGCCATGAATGATCAAAACATAACACGTAATGAGCATAGGAGAAAATCCCTAACAATTAATGAAAGAAGCATATAATAAATCAGAACAAATTCAAATACATGAGAGTTATAAAGGTTACATCTTCCCTCAACAACAAATGAGGTTTAGTTTTCTATCGTCATGGAGAAACTAGGTGTACAATGGAATGAAAGAGATAGAAAAACCCTAAAAACCGAAGAGGAGAGCTCCTGCATCCAATTCTACCTCCAGAGGGTCGAAAAGTGTGTTTTTATGCTTATGCCTTCAAAAGAATCAACCCTTATGGTGCATAGATCCTTAAATAGATAAAAAATAAAGTCCAAGCCCACGTGTCTGGCGCTTAGAGCCCTTACTTAGGGCAACTGGGCGTTGATATGAGAGGAGTGGCGTTGAAGGCCCTAAAATATGCAACCAGGCGCTCTACGATGCAAGAAGCTGTGCTCAGCGTCCCAAGAAGGGCGCCTAGGCGTTAGAGCAAGACTCTGATGCTGAGGGCCCCAAAAGGGGGAAACCAGGCGTGCTTGCGAGCTTCTGGCGCTGAGGGCCCCAGAAAAAGGCAGTCAGGCGTCCTGCAACCTTTTGTAACCTTCTTTTCTGGTGCTTCTTCTGTCCCTTCTGAGTTTCAACTCCTTGATACTTTAACTCCTCTTTCAAATCATCCCAATAACCTACAAAATCAAGGGAATTAGTGATCAAAATCGTCAAGTATAACCTCAACTCTCTTTATTCACAAAATAAAATAAAAACAAGAGTTCAAGCAAGTTTATAAGTCAAAAAGGGTTAATTTAGTATCAAAGTTATATCACAAATAGCGATAATGTCAATCGTTATCAATATGGTCAATATCTTGGTGGTTGTTGTTGGGTTTTCTCAAGAAAGTATGGATGATTGTTGTTGGGTTTTGTCATGATGGTATGTCTGGTTGTAAGAAGGGATGACGATATGTATAGGTGAGAGTCTTAACATGCAGATGTGTATGCTAAAGGGGTATGTCATGATATATGCAGTATATTTAGTAAGGTGGAGTGTAATCTGCATGATTATGGGCTTTTATATGATTCCTTTAATATTATGTATTTGCCTGGATAAGATTCCTTGTATCTATAAGGCTTGTATGCATGAATGATATGTCTAATATGTTTACACGTGATTTAGGGAGGATGTGTGGGTGTATTAAAAACTTGATATTTGTCCAAAATGAGTTTGGGTTCGACAATAATCGATTACCTTAAGTCATTGGAATAATCGATAATCTAGGATAATAATCGATTATCCTTTCATACGTTGTATATCTAGAAAATTGTTGTGGAACCCTCTCTGGAATAATCAATTATCATCATGTGATAATCGATTATCTCAGTGTATTTTTGTTGGGAAAGTGCATTTTGAAGAAGAATGGAGGAGGGAGGGACAAGCTTCAAGGGTTGGAAAACGTGACGTTGAGTAGGGAATGGAGCTAGTTGCTATGTTTGGGGTCAATTGTGTCAAGACAAGAATGTCTTAGAGAGATACTAGGATTGTCTAAAGCATCTTTGGTTTTGAAGTTTAACAAACAACATTAAACGAAATAGACTTAACTAATCAAACCTATAAGAATACAAAAGAGCATAAACACAAAGAATAAATTATAATGATTATAAAACGTCTAAACACTAAAAATTGGAGAACAAAAAAATACCCAATGTCACAAGGATAAACTTTAAATAAGATAGGAGTACAAAGTCTACATTAGAAGCATAAATGTGTCAAGCCAAATCTAAGTAAAATCAAGATGACATATAGAGCTACATAAAACAACAGAAAATATAAGCTGAAAGAACATAGAAGAAACCTACACACAATATGTTTTAAAAAATTATTAGCACAAGAAATGAATATAGTAATGTCAAATAAAACACCAAGTGCATGAATCAATCAAGTAAGACTTAACTCATAATACATAGAACTTAACATGAAAAATATAAGAATACTCTTTCAGCTTAAAGGATGACACGCAACTCGTGAGAAGAACATAAAAGGTAACATGCAACTAATCAATACTACAAGAAGAAAGAAAGATTGATAAGACAAAAATCATGATGATCTAACATCTTCACATGATCTAAAGACTAATAGACAAAGACCACAACCGAAATAAATAAAAGTATTATCTTTGTAAAACCTAAATTAAGGGTCTTGTATAAAAGATAAGTGTTTATGACAAAGCTTTGAGAAAATCTTTAGTGAATGCTCTAACACATAAGTAGACATACCACTAAACGATTTCCTTATATGATGCATCAATGAGAGTCTTGCTAAATGCATTTGTGTTATACCTAGATATAAAGGTTAGACGAGCTCTCACAATAAAATGATAATTTCTGGTGATACCGGTTGAAAAACCGTTATTTTCATATGGTATTTTAGACCAAATTACTCCCTTTACTACTTAGAATGAGCTTAGAATCAAGGAAAACTCAATAAATCAGTTAGTTGAGAGTCAAAAGCTGTTTTTAGCGATATTATGCTTGTTTTGCATTGTTTTGTAGCAATTTTGATGGAAGTGAAGAATGAAGATGAAGATGAAGGCCTTAGACTCAAGACAGAGGAAGAAAATCAAGAAAAGAAGAGTCTAGGAACCGTCCAACGGCAGAAATACACCGCTGGGCGGCCAAATGCGAGGAGATGGCACCATGGCAGGGACGCTTGGCGGTTTTGCAATAAGAGGCAAACCGCCGAGCGGCATAAGTGTGACGCCGGGCGGTTGCCTGTTAGGCTTGGGCCTGTTTTCTATGATGTTCCTCAGCTATAAATAGCCCTGTTGCGATTTCATTCTCATTCTTTTGACAGAAGAGGGCGGCCAGACCTAATTTCCATTCTCTAGAGAAGATCTCTTGGATGCTTAGGCTCCTTTTCATCCTATCTAGGGTTTGCTCTTCCATTCTTCCATTATTTTCATCTTGGTTCACCCTGACAATGGTGAACTAAACCCTTTTGTTGTTGGGGGAAACAATGTAATCTTTTGAAACTCTCTTTTATTGAAACTCTTGTTTATTTATATGATTTTCATATGCTTTGATTATCAATTGTTGGGTTCACATTTACGCTTAAAGCTTTTATCGTTTAACCCATTCGATAACTGTTGTTTGTCTCTATTTATACATACAGTAATGTCATGAACGGGTGAGTAATTCCTTGGTTAAGCAATACCACCTAGGTATAAGGAGGTAGGACGATCAATTGTTTTTGCTTCTGTTCGGTAATTGCTAGTTACTAGGGGAGGCTAGGGATAGCAAGTCGGTAATTAGCAATAGGCTCTTTTCGCCGAGGGATCGGGCTAAGGGTAGGCCAAGAAAGTTTTCATAACAATGAGATAACAAAGCAATTTAAACAAGAGGAGTAGATAAGAGAGGGCGGATAAGATGAAATTGTAAACCCCCAACAACTCCATTCATCCACAGTTTTTTTCGTCAATTGAATCAACACATTGCATGTTTATTTTCTGTCTTTGCATTCTACACAATTAATTTTTCTCTGTACAAGTCTTATGATTTTGATTCACATGAAAGATAAGGCCTTTCGAGTCTCTAGGGAAGAACGATATCGGGCTTTACCGATTATATTACTTGGAACGATCTGGTACGCTTGCCAGGGAGTCAACAAGTTTTTGGCGCCGTTACTGGGGACTCGAGGTTGAACTTTTTCAAGCAGTGTGAATTGACTGAATTTGACTTGTTTGTAATTATTTATTTTTCGTTTGGTTATTTTATTTTGTTTTGTTTTCTTTTAAAGTGCTTTTAGGGGTGTTGTTTCTTGTGTATGCAGGAAGGAATACACATTGGAAGCAGAAAAGACCAGCAACCACTTTTAGAAGGACTCTCGGACAGGAGAAGGAGGAAAGTCAGACATCCTGAAAGGGAAAACTTTCCTTCTCCTGAGGAACTTTTGCACTCTTCTCTTGAGGCACAGGATATAGAGGAGGTGGCGGACCAACCTCCTCCTAGACGCACACTGGGGGACTCAGCAAACATTGTGGGTCCTTTGAACTTCAACATCATAGTTATACCAGCTGACAATACAACCAACATGGTGATGAGCTCCGCACTCATCCAGTTAATTCATAACAACCAATTTCACGGGTTGTCAAATGAAAATCCATATAAGCATTTGACAGTCTTTGGTGAAATTTGCAATATTGTCAGAATAACTGGAGTTTCAGATGATAGGGTCAGACTCAGCCTGTTTCCTTTCTCTCTGGGAGGAAACGCTAAAGATTGGTTGCATTGATTCCCGGAAGGAACTTTTCGAACTTGGGATGCTTTGGCAAGACAATTTGTTACCAAATTTTTTCCGCAGACCAAGATCAATCAAGGGAAGCTGGAAATCTCTTCATTCAAGCAAGGAATGGAAGAAACTCTCAGGCAGGCTTGGGACAGGTTCAAAGGCCTATTGAGGAAAACTCCAGTCCATGGATTTGATAAGACCTCATATTTACTTGCTTTCCTTGGAGGGTTGAATACTCAGTCTAAGTTGATGATGGATGCTTCAGTTGGAGGCAGTATAAATAGAAAGACTGAAGATGAGGCGTACGAATTAATTGAAGAGATGACTCTAAATGAAGTGTCCCAAAGTGAGAGGAGAGTACAGAAAGGAGGACTCTTGCATCTCCTTGCGAATGATGCGATGGCTACACAAAATGATCTCCTTAACCAAAAATTGGACAAGCTAACAAAGGTCCTTTCTAAATTTCCAACAGGGTTAAGGAATATTTCTCAAACCCAACAACTTTGTGATTTATGCGGTGCGGTGACCACATCAATGGTCAATGTGCTTTTACTGAAGAAATGCAGCAGGAAGTGAACTACATGGGAAACCAATTCCAATACAAGCAAGGTAATATTAACCAAGGAAATTCTAGTCAAGGTTGGAAGAACCACCCCAGTATTAGACAAAACCAGAATACTTCTTCTGGGCAAGTAGGAGGCTTCCGGCAAAAACAACCTTCACCTTTATGGCAGCAGGTCAGCAGTTTAACAGAGACGGTCAGAGAATTAAATGACCGATTTGACAAATTCTTGAAAGTTTATGAGTCCCAACAAGCTAGTGATCAAGCCAGCTTTAGATCACTAGAGACATAGATCGGGCAGCTGTCTAAAAGGGTTGAAACCACCAAGCAGAATCAATTTCAGGATAACACTGATGTTAACCCCAAAGATGAGTGCAAAGTTATTATGGCAAGAAGTAAAAGGAAGCCAGTAGAGGAAATAATTGAGATTTGGAGCAGTGAAGATGAAGATGAGGAGATGATTCATAATGATAAATTTGTTAAGCAGAAGAACTGTGAAGAAAAGAGAGAAGAAAAAGAAAGAGAACAGGAGAGTCACCGAGAGCCATTCCGAGAAATCTTTAATAAGGTGACCGTGACTCCTAGAGCTTTTCCACAAATTCCTGAGTATGATAAAAGGATCAAATACTATCTTGGAGAGGTAATTGATCTTGATGATGAAGAAGATCAGGAACAGTTGGCTTAGCCTAAAAAGAAGGACCATCCGAAGAAAATGAAGGATTCGGGGACTTTGACTCTTCCTTGTGTGATCAATGATGTGGATATAGGGATAGCCATGATCGATTCAGGATCAAGTGTTAATTTGGTGCCCTTTAGTGATTTCAAAAAGATTAGAGGGCTAAAATTAAAACCAGCTAACACTACCCTGACAGTTGCGGATGGATCTATTAAGAAGCCAGTTGATATGGTGGAAAATGCAATTGTTTGAATTGAAGAGTTAGAATCTTTGATTGACTTTATAGTCGTGGATATGGCCAATGAAGGAAGAATTCCATTAATCTTGGAAAGACCTTTTATGAGCACTTCTAAGATGATTATACGTGTTTATGATGGAGGAATAAAGCTAAGAGATCAGGACCAAGTACAGATTTATGGCTCTGAAAAAACTAAAATGAGACTGATAAGAAAGTCCAAATATAAAAGGGCCAGAAGAGAAGCTGCAAAAGAAGAAAGCACTGCAGGTACTGATTGCCTTAAGAATTGTAATGTTTTGCAGATACTTGAGGAGAAAAAGGCAGACAAAGAGGAATCAACCCACTTAGAGGACACACCCTTCCTGCGTGGCATGTCTGTGAGATTTAAAAACAGGAAGTGGATCGTGAATAGGAAACTCAAGGAGGAAGGAATGGTAGAGATCAGAAGGCCATACTCCACAACAATTCGAAGAGTGGACAGAAGAAAGTTGAGTAGGTGGGATGATGAAGACCCCAATGTGAAGAAGAAGAGTTGATTTGCTGGAGAACACAATTTTGTATTTTAAAACTTTTTTTTTGTGTGGAACATGTAAATTTTTGAATTTTTGAACAATTCTGGGGTAGCATCTACTGAGGGATGCTAATTTTGGTATCCACTGAAGGGTACCAGGAAGGCACACCTACTGATGGATGTTGGAAGGATTGCACTTACTGACAAGTGCTAAACAAGTTTGGGTCAGGCTCGTGACGTTAAACAAGCGCTACTAGGAGGCAACCTAGATTCTCTCTTTCACTTTTGCATTTTAATTTCTTAGAATAGGTTGAATTTTATTTTTCAGTGTGTAAGCTTGACTTGAATACTTTTCTGAAGATGGTTGACTGAATAATTTGCATAATGAGCCTGTTTGATGATGATTTGATGTGAATGATAATTAAGTTGTGTTGCATGTTGATATCCTGTGAAACAGATGTGTGATGAATTATGATTGTGGTTATGATGCTGAGCAGAGTGTATGAATGAATGTGTGTGAGAAAGCATGTTGTGTAAGGTATTGAGCTCCAGAGTTTTATTGTTGTATGAATTTATTCACAGGAAAGCATGAATGATATTGCCTAAGTCTTGATGATTGATTGAATTGCATGTATATGTCATATGATCAAGGCCATTTTTGGAAGCCCTTACTTAGCCAAATTTTCACCCAAAGTGCTTGCAATTTTATACCCTTTTTGAACCTTGGCCCTAAACAGAATGAAAACCCTTGTGCTGAATCTATTACTTTGAATTGGGTTAATGACTGTAAGTATATTCAAGGTTCAAGTTTAGGGTTGTGGGGAAAGTTTGAATGGCAAAAAGAAAGGCATTGAGCTCAAGTGTTGAAAATGAAATATACATGAGAAAAAGAAAATCATGAAAGATGAGCTCAATGTAAAAATAAAAGAAAAAGGGAAGAAGTTGGGGACAAGTGAGATTGATTAAGAATGAGAGTTGAACTTGAACCTTGAATAATAAATGAGCTCTCTTGATTCAAAGATTTTGTGATCTAGAAAAACCAGTTTTTCTTGATAGTTCAGCCTCCTTACAAGCCTTGGAAAAGTCCTTTCGATGGCATTTGCATGTAATGATTTTGATTGTTTGAGATGAACGACAATTTTATTTCATGTGACCTGTGAATGATGAAGAGTTGGAGTGCCACCCTAAACACTTGAGTGATTGAGTGAAAGACTTGCTTGGTGAGAATTTCTAAATTTCATGATTGCATCTTTGCTTAGTGGATTGGTCATTCATAATATGTAACATCTGTTGAGGAATGTGTGAGATAACTAAATTGAAAGCATGCATGCATCTTGATTTGATTACCATTGATGATCTGAAATTGAGTGGTTTTCAGAATGTACTTTAGGATTGTTGAACCATCAGATGAAATTGTAGAAAGCCAAGTTTTGCTGTGTTTATAGTTTTGTTTTGTTTGCTTGAGGACAAGCAAAGTTCTAAGTTTGGGGTTGTGATAACGGTTCAAAAACCGTTATTTTCATATGGTATTTTAGACCAAATTACTCCTTTTACTGCTTAAAATGAGGTTAGAATCAAGCAAAACTCAATAAATGAGTCAGTTGAGAGTCAAAAGCTGTTTTTAGCGATATTATGCTTGTTTTGCATTGTTTTGTAGCAATTTTGATGGAAGTGAAGAATGGAGGCGAAGATGAAGGCCTTAGACTCAAGACAGAGGAAGAAAATCAAGAAAAGAAGAGTCTAGGAACCGCCCAACGGCAGAAATACACCGCTGGGCGGCCAAATGCGAGGATATGGCACCATGGTAGGGACGCCGGGCGGTTTTGCGATAAGAGGCAAACCGCCGGGCGGTGGACCCCTGACGCCGGGCGGTAGCGCGATAAGAGGCAAACCGTCGGGCGACATAAATGTGACGCCGGGCGGTTGCCTGTTAGGCTTGGGCCTGTTTTCTGTGACGCTCCTCAGCTATAAATAACCCTGTTGCAATTTCATTCTCATTCTTTTGACAGAAGAGGGCGGCCAGACCTAATTTCCATTCTCTGGAGAAGATCTCTTGGATGCTTAGTCTCCTTTTCATCCTATCTAGGTTCTGCTCTTCCATTCTTCCATTATATTCATCTTGGTTCACCATGACAATAGTGAACTAAACCCTTTGTTGTTGGGGGAAAGAATGTAATCTTTTGAAACTCTCTTTTATTGAAACTCTTGTTTATTTATACGATTTTCATATGCTTTGATTATCAATTGTTGGGTTCTCATCTGCGCTTAAAGCTTTTATCGTTTAACTCATTCGATAACTGTTGTTTGTCTCTACTTATACGGGAACGTACAGTAATGTCATGAACTGGTGAGTAATTCCTTGGTTAAGCAATACCACTTAGGGATATGGAGGTAGGACGATCAATTGTTTTTGCTTCTGTTCGATAATGCATTGCTAGTTACTAGGGGAAGCTAGGGATAACAAGCTGGTAATTAACAATAGGCTCTTTTCACCGAGGGATCGGGCTAAGGGTAGGCCAAGAAAGTTTGCATAACAATGAGATAACAAAGCAATTTAAACAAGAGGAGTAGATAAGAAAGGGCAGATAAGATGAAATTGTAAACCCCCAACAACTCCATTCATCCACAGTCTTTTTCATCAATTGAATCAACACATTGCATGTTTATTTTCTGTCTTTGCATTCTACACAATTAATTTTTCTCTCTGCAAGTCTTACGATTTTGATTCACACGAAAGATAAGGCCTTTCGAGTCTCTAGGGAAGAACGATATCGGACTTTAACGATTATATTACTTGGAACGATCTGGTACGCTTGCCAGGGAGTCAACATCTGGTAAACGTACTAAGGGTACAAACATTGTTCCAAAAATACATGATGAAAGATGTTTTACTAAACACAATCTTGAACTCAACGAGTATATGCTAAATAAAGCTTTGTGAGGAAAAGCCTCTCACGGGCTAAACAATACCATGTGCCAAATGATATCTTTCATCCAATGATGAAGTATTCATCAACTACTTGGTATCTTAGTAAAAAACTTAAACGATTAAATCCTGCCTAAACGGTAGAAAAATTGAGATACTTATAATTGTTATGAACATGTAGTAAATGTCAATAGTTGCACAACATCTCAAAACAACTAAAGTGAAAAGAAAAAGTAAATATTTGCTTGTACACATATCTACTATACTCTATGCAAACTACCTAAGTAAAGAATTCACCACCTTTATCAAATACAAGTTAGAAGTTGACGTTAGAGACAAAGAAGATGTTCATAGAATGATCTTCTGATCAAAAGTCGCACCAAAGAAATCGTACAATCTAGTTTTGTTAAAGCATTGAAAATGTAAGCCTGCTCGGACATGTAGACCTCAACCACGACAACCACTTACAATAAAGGCTACATAAAGCTCAAAGTCAAGATAAGCATCGTCTAACAGCTAAATTCTCAAAAGGCTTATAAATAGAACATCTCTATACAAGAAGAGCAAGAGGATGGGCACTTAAGGAATATAAAGAAAAATCATCCTCGTGGAAAGATCAAGAAGTCTCTCATAACTATTTTAGAGTCATACCATCTTGTGTAAGAAGAGAACGAGAGAAAAGCTTAAAGAAAAGAAGAAATACTCTTAAGCTTTATTGATATATATATATATATAAGCTTACTATTGTAAGAAGAGAGAAGAGAGAAAATTCCTATAAGTCTGTTAGATTGAATTGTATTGCATATACATCCTCTCTGCAAGAGTTATCGTACAAGGACTTGTAACCAATCTTTTGATTGTAAATTCTGAAGAGAATTCAAACACTTTATGTTTAATTTGGTGAAGTTAAACAGTAGCTAGACAGATTTGTCTAATGGAACCCATGAGCAGGTGAAACTCAACTAGACAATATATCGGAAAAATATCTAGATTGTCTAGGATACCATGAGTGGTGAAAAGTATTGCACAACCAATAGTGGGTGAAACTCAGTGATGTTTAACTTGGTGGAGTTAAAAGGTAGCTAGACGGGTTTGTCTAGTGGAAACCAGGAGTGGGTGTGGAGAAAAGGAAAGGCCTTACTTCCCAACCAAGAGGGGGGTGAATTAGTTTGTATACCTTTGGAAAATCTTTAGCACTTTCTTGAAATGCAAGTAAATAAAGAATATAATGCAATAAAAGAGATAAAGGATAGAAAGACAAACACCAAGTTTTTATACTGGTTCGGCCTCAATGCCTACATCCAGTTTCCTTTCAATCAACCTAAGATTGAAAGCCACTTCACTATATAGATTGAGTTATACAACAAGAATTACAGATACCCTCTCTCAATGCAATCTCCTCTTCAACTCAAAATCTAATATAGAAAACAACAACACAGAAAGAACAATCCTCTTTCTACAGAAACCCTTTGAGACACCCCTCAAAGAAACCAGAACCTCACATTTTATTCCTGACCACCGACAACAGGGAAACCATAATCCACAGATTGCAAAATTAACATTGATCTTGGTTCAAAACACCTTAGTGCGGATGATGATCAGCCAATGAAAGCACACAACAATTCCTTCAAGAATCCTTTGAATCTTCCAAACTAAACGCTTCTTGATTCTTGGAGAAAGAACACTCCTGCAATTTCTTATCTCAACAAACTTTTTCAGATTATAACAGATGAAAGATCAAACAGTTTTTTATGCAAAGAGTTATGCGTCAATATATAGTTTTCTCAAGTCTGGCGCACTTTAATCGATTACAATATTAATGTAATCGGTTAAGCAATTTTCACTACTATACCATAATTACATCAAAACACATTTAACGGATTACGCAATTAATGTAATTGATTGCACAATTAATGTAAGTCAAAACAATTCAAAATATGACAGTTATGGTACTTAAGACTTAACAAGAAAACAATTTTCAATGTGCATAGGATTTAACCGATTAATAAAATAGTATAATCGGTTAAGTATTACACTTAAGCAAATCTGAAAACATTTACAGCTGAAAACACATCACTGCACTCAACAATCAAGTGTTAGCCAAGGCACGAGTTTTAATCGACTATCCATATAATGTAATCGGTTAAAACTTGCAATTTGCTACAGTTAAGCATTTGCTGATATCTGATGAATCTAATTGATTACATAAACATTGTAATTGATCACTTCATACAGATATGCACTATGCAAAGTGTTTTATCATTAAAAACAATGATTATGCATACCACAAATATAAACTTATGTATGACCATAGTAAGTATGCAAACCAAGTAGTTAAAACACAATCAAGCATATAAACACAACTAAACATTTCAGTTGTTGTGCAATAAACTATTAAAACATTTTTGTTGTTGTCCTCATAAAAAACACACAAAGGTTTAACTTTCACATAGCTCCCCCTATCAACAGGGTGAAACTCAGTTAGACAACATATCGAGAAGATACATGGATTATCTAGGGATACTAGGAGTGGTGAAGAATGTTGCACAACCAGGAGTGGGTGAAACTTAGTGACGTTTAACTTGGTGGAGTTAAATAATAGTTAAATAGGTTTGTGTAGTGGAAACTAAGAGTGTGTTTAACTCAACTAGACAACATATCGGGAAGAATACTGGATAGGCTAGACAACTAATAGTGTTGTGCTTGATATTTGGCCACCTGGGCAGGTGACAAAGGATGAAGCACAAATTTCTCATCATCCTTGTACATAGTTATTGCATTGGTGAGACCACAGTGAATAGTTTTATGATCAAATTGCCATGGTCTTCCTAATAGCACATGACAAGCTTCCATGGGAACTACATCACAAATAACTTCATCTTTGAAGTTCCCTATGGAAATTTCTAGTTTAACTTGATTATTTACTGTTATATCCTCATCTTCATTTAGCCAACGAAGTTTGTAAGGTTTGGGATGGGGTATCACAGTAAGATTCAGTTTCTCAACCAGCCTTGTGCTACAAGAATTGCATCAAGATCCACTATGAATAATGAGAGAATAGGTTTTATCTTGAATTTGACATCTTGTATGAAATATCTTCTCTCTTTGTGATAAGTGTTCCGGGCTTAGTTGACTGTTAAGCACCCTTCTCACCATGAGAAGTTGACCCTTAACAAGATACACTTCCTCTTCTTTTTCTCGCTCACTCTCACTCTCACTAGTGAGGGTTTCACTTTCACTGTTGTATATGTCACTACCCATTAAAATGATTGTTCTTTTGGTAGGACATTGAACATTTATGTGACCCCTACCCAAACATTTAAAGCACTTGATTTCACTAGTGCAAGTGTGTGAAGAGGATTCTTGCTTGGGCTTTTTAATTATCTTGGCTAGTGGTTTAAAGGACTCTTTTTCCTTAAAACCTTTCTTTTCAAAAGTAGGTTGAACTTGAACTCTTTTGGAAGAGGATTTTGTCAAGTTTTGTTGTTATACCTTTATACACATTTGAACAAGATCGTTCAAAATCTTTATAAGGTAGAGGTTCAACCCTATCTCTAATATCAAAATTCAACCCACTTAAGAATCTAGCCAAGGTAATCTCTTCAACCTCAACTATCCCTGCCCTCATCATGTATAACTCCATCTTTTGTCTATACTCTTCAACAGTCATAGACCTTTGTTGTAACTTTTGGAGCTTGTCTATGAGTTCTCTATTGTAATAAGAGGGAATATGTCTCCTCCTAAGGGTAGTTTTGAGATCATTCCAATATTTTATTGAAGGATCTTGATGTCTTAGTCTCTCTTGGACTAGAGCAGTCCACCAATACATTACATACCCTTGAAAGCTTAGGGTGGTAAGAAAGACTTTCCTTTCTTCCCCAATTTAGTGGCAAGCAAACATTTGCTCCACCTCATCTCCTAATGAAGATATGCCTTAACATTATTTTTTCCATGAAAATGAGGCAACACAACATTAACTTCCTTAGGGGGAGGAGGAGGAAGGTATTGAGATTCCCTTCTATGCCTTCTTGAAGAATTGGGATTGTGGTAATAATCTCCCACCCTTAAGGATTCTCCTCCAATTTAGGAGTCTCCACTTTGACTTCTCCTAGATATCTCCCTACTCTGGCTTGTTCCTCTCTCACATTCTCAACTCATCTTGGATCATGGCATTTTATAGCTCTTTGTTGACTTTTTGTTGACTCATTTTTCTCTCAATCTCATTGAGTTGGTTGACTAGAGTTTGGAGGGAGAGTTGTTCTTCACTATCACTGATCCCAGGAGAGTGCCTTCTTAACATTTTGATGAACTTAAAAGTTTTCTTGAGATAAAGACTAGTAGGTTTCACTTGAGAGCAATTTTCCTGGTAAGAGAGGTGAATCGTATAGGTTGCTTAAGTACAAAGTCTTGCCTTGCCAAATATGCTCCTGGTTACTTGTTAAAAGTCCTTAAATAAAAAATTACCTCTAAATTCACTAAAAGTCTAAAGACGATAAACAAACACAAAGAAAAAGGAAAAGCTAAAGTCTAAATTCGGACTCTAATGTGACAAGGCTTAGAGTTTAATCTCTTCTAGCCTAAATCACTCTAAAACGTGAAACAAATAAAGCAATATGAAGTTTTACTCCTATGGTGAGATCTCCTAAGTGAGGCTTGGAACTTTGGATCCAAGACACTCATTGTCTACCAATTTTAATGAGCAATTAAGAGTAAAGTTTGGAAGTGATGGAAGAACACTTGTGAATTCTTCCACGTCACTTGCTTAATGGCTAATTACAAGTGCTTTGCAAATTGAAATGGATATGAACAACAAAAGAAGTGGGAAAGTAAATGATGTATGATAGCTCTAGCTTCACTCAAAGGAGATGATTTATGTTGAATCACACAAATCTCACAAATGCAAAGAGTGAAATATGATGTTACAACAACTAAGCAAAAATTGTGCAGTTCAAAAACCGTGACTCTACTGCACCAAAAATCAGCTCCAATGTTGATCTTTCCTTGCTCCAATCCACTTCCTAGGATGCTACCAGTGTTGTAGGACCATCTGGGATAAGTTTGCACCCAAAATAGAGCTCACATAGACCACCTTCAAACAATTAAGAAGCTAGAAAATTAGCCCTAAACCAAAATGCACAACTGGACTTTCATCAAGCAGTTGAGGTGCAGGATTTTCAAACAAATCAAATCAAGCAATTAAACGGGTTTCAATAAAAGGTAGCACTCAAAATGAACTTAGGAGAGGCTATGTAGTGAATTTAAAAAGCAAGAAACAATTATAAGTTATAGATGCAGCTTAAACAAACTCAATTTTAAAATAGGCAATATTGTTTGTTAAAATGCCTAAGAGAACTTCTGTGAATGGTGCACCAGATTTGAAAATTTGCTTGGCACTGGTTCACACAACTTTTTACAATGCAGTCTTTTGTTAATTTTGAATTTTTCACTTCTTTTTAATCAATTGAACCAAGATTTTGCTACCAAATTAAGATGGACTTCGGTTCAATAATCACAGCAATCAAAGATTCACAAAATTTTGCAACTCATCTTAGAAAAATGTTGAAAAATTGGTGGTTTGAATGACAATCTTGCATAAACGAGTTTGAACACTTAATTTTATGATTTGAGCAACTTTGTTTTACCAAATGTGACTTGTTCAAACTGCTAGCAGAGGCTACAAGCTTTCACCAACCAAAATTCAACAAAGGAATCAAACTGAACTATAAACAAGTGATATGAATCTAGGACAACAAATTAAACTTGAACAAGACTCTAGGAGTGAAATTAAAAGAGGCTCAACATTGAATTCTATACTGAACAGATTTAAAACAAAAAAAAGACTCAAACAATGATTATTGTAGTTCGGTCAAGCAGCTTAAGCAAGGATTTCCAGATTCTGCAGGATGGTGCAACCAGATTTATTTTCTTAGACAATGCATTGTTCATATGGTATGCACACATCACAATTACAGCAAGTCAAACACATCCAAAAATGCAATTTTCATACGGTGCAGTTTCAGATAAATGGAAATCAGATTTGGCTACTGTGAGCATTGGTACTGCACTTGATGGAATTAGGTTGCACTTGCGCTCTTTGAACCATTGCTCTTATAATGTGCAACTATTGAATAACCGTTCAAGTAACACAGATTTATCCAAGCACATATTTACTTCAAAATTTGACAAGTTTGAATCAATTGAACATGAATGAACATAACATATCAGATTTTCAAAATTAAAAGACTCAAATCAAGGAATTGAACCGATTAAAATGATGAAAAATAAAGCAATTAAAAGCTGGAAGGAACAAATCAACACAATGGAATCTATTGGAATTGGGAATTCAATAAAATAGTGCATATAGATTCACAAAAACACGAAAGAAAAATGTTGACAATGTGGGATGAAATGAAACCACTTAGTTGGAGCGTGATGTGGAACAAACCGGAGCTTTGAATACCAACATGATGGGTTGATCCAAGAGAGGTGTGGGCTTAAGTGCAGCGAATGAAGTGATTGAAGGTTTGGATTCAGTGGCTGTAAGTGGTGGAGGAAGGGCTCTATGGTGGATGGAATCTCTAGCTTAGACGACCTTCATATGAAGGAAGCTAGGTAGAGTAGGTATGCTCAATTTAGAGTGACTTTTGGAAAGAGTTTTGGGTTGGAAATGCATCAGCAAAGTAAAACTTAATATTCATCAAAAGTGTCGTACATGAATAGCATAGAGGGAATTTTTAGGAGAAATTTCCTTGCCTATGCTAATATAAATGGTGTAGATGAATCCCACTAAGTGTGGATCATAAGCCACGTGGAGGAGCATGAAATGTGTGCTGAGATTCTAAAAGGCACAAGATATACATGTAAAAAATAAATGAATCAGCTACGCTTCCGCTGAGCGGTGAGGACGGGCGCTTGGGCACTGCTGGGTCAGGATGGGGTTTGCAGCTGCTGGTCCATAGGCGCTCGTGTGCCATCGTGAGAAGAACTTCAAGTTTGTTATCCCTCTCCATGAGCTGGTATGTCTCTTGTTGACCCTTCTAGTTAGGCTCTTGGTTTCCATTCAAAGCGTGTAAATAAGGCTTGTTCTTCGTGGTTTAGCTCTTCCAAGTCTTGTTTAAGCTTCCTAGCCATGCCCCGAGTAATGGAACCGTGACTTGTCTTGGGACCTAAGTCATCAGTTTGTGTTTGCTTTCTTGAGTGCATTGAGTTGACATTGTTTACCCTAGACACTTGAGAAAAACAATGATAGTGCATATGTGAGGTTCTGTTGTTTTTGATTTACCTCTTTAGCTGATTGATTATTTTGCCATGTCTTGAATTTCTTGGATGATTTCCATGAGTATGTGCTTTCTCTGATTATTTGTATATTGGATATTGTCTACTCCTTTTCTTCTTCCAGGATGCATTAAGGATTGTGTAAATCTGATTATGTGTCTTTTTGTTTCTGTGTGCTGAGGTTGTGTCACTTTCTTTATGTCTTTTGAATTGTTCCTTATTCTACGTCTTGATTTTTCCCAGTAGTGCAAAAGATTAAGTGTGGTCTATTTTGATAAATCATTATTTTGTATTATTCACTTAGCTTTCCGCACTGAATTGTATTAGTGAATTGTTTTTAATTCTCAATTATTGTCTCATTTTCACTATTTGTGCTTAATTCGACCAATGATTCTTATTTTAATTAATTTGAATTATTTGAGCCTAATTATTCCAATTATTATTTACAGGACAATTTTGGAATTATTATTGGGACGTCAAAAGGGTTGCCACATCATTTATTATTTTCCAAATCAACATTTCTTTTTATTTTTTTTAGGTTAGTTTTGGGCATATTTTGTAGAAGCTCATATGAAGGGCAAAATTGTAAAAAGGGCTTTTCAAAACCCTTGAATCAGATTTTAGAAACTCCCTTCTCATTTTCGTTTTTCTTCTTCTTAGGTTTAGACCTCTTAGATGTTTTCCACACCCCCTTTAGGGGGTTTTAGGTTCTTTTTTTAATTCTCCTTTTATGTATTAAATCTGGTTTTTAATTCCAGTAACGACACCAAATTTGATTGAGGTCATACCTGAATCAAATTAATATGCAATTAAGTGCAGTATAGACTAGGAAGTGACTCCTTGGTCGTCTCTCAAGGACCAAATGTGGTTTAGACAATAAGTCAAACACGTAGTGGGGGAGGTTTTGGACAGTTTTGTGAAGTGAAATTAAACAAATTAAAGCATGAATTCAAACACTAGTTAAAAGCGGTTGGTCGCTATTTCGATTGCAATATTCCAATCACAGATTAACAATGATAGAACGATACTCTCACCCCTAATCCAACACGAATTAACCAACTAAGCGAAGGCTAATCCGGTCTTCAAAATTGTGAATTAAGAAAACACAATTTTCATATTCAATAAACTCTACACCACACAGTTTAATTAACTAAGCGATAATCAAACACCAATTAGGTCACTAAGCATGTAGCCAATTGCAAGCACAAAATAGATTCAATATTAAGCAAGGCAATAGTAACGAAATAACATTTCACAATGCAGGAATCTCATGAAATAATGCAATCTCAATAGCAACCAACCAAAATAGTTTACTCTTCCATTAAAATGAAATTAAAGCACCAAAATAGAACTGAAACTGAATTAAAACTGCAACAAAAATGCCATTAAACTGTAAAACGTAAATTATAAAATATAAACTGTAAAACGGACGGACAAACAGAAACGAAAAGTGCACTATCAAATTGGAAATGGGAAATGGATAAACAGAGATAAACGAAATTGAAACAAAAGTAGAAAACTAAAATTAAATTCACTAGTAAAAACAAGATTCAATACAATAGAGGAGAATGAAAGAAAGAACCTAAAACCCCCAAAATGGGGAGAGGGGGGGTGGAAACGAAAAAGGAGGAGAAAAGGAGACCTAAAATTTGATTTTGGGTATTTAAAAACCCCTTTGGACGAAAATGCCCTCCATACAGACTTCTCCTAAATTTGACCAAATCATAACTCAAATCTGGTCCAAAATTTAGATAATAAAAATTACAAATGAAATTAAATGATGTGGCATCCCTCTTGAAGTTAGGGATGACAAAAAAATCTGCGGGTAACGGATAACGGGTATTTTAATATCCGCTTCTAAACGGGTCAAGTACGGGTAGTATACTACCCGACCCGCGGGTACCCATTACCCGCAAAAAATAATAATAATAATTAATTTATATATTTTTAAAATAAATTTAATTAAAAATAAAATAAAATTATATTTTATTAGGTTAAATTTAATTAAAATTAAATTTTAATTTATATTATATATATATATATATATTATAATTTTATTTAAATTTTATTTTTTGCGGGTATCCGCGGGTACGCGGGTATTTTAAAACACCCGTGGGTATTTTCTAAACGGGTACCCAATAGGTAGTGGGTATGATTTTATCCGGCGGGTCGGGTTGCGAGTAGGCACTATCTGTGCCTAATCCGACTCGTTGTCATCCCTACTTGAAGTCCTAATTCCAAAATTGTTCCACAATTAATAATGAGAATAATTAGAGTAAGATAATCCAAATTAATTAAAAATATGAATTACTGAACAAATTAAGCCCAAATAATGAAAATGAGACAATAATGGAGAGTTAAACACAATTCACTAATAAGATTCGATGTGGAAAGCTAAGTGAATAATAAAAAATAATGATTCATCAGTGACAAATAAATAAGGTTAGGCAAGAGATGAGAATAGTTGTTGTGTTTAGAGTCAGGTTTGACTTGTGGTTGAGATTGGAGCATGAGTGAGTGTTGGGGTGTACCTGAGTATGTGGTTGATGAGCATGAGAGTGGAGGATAGGTCTACTTGTTGTACCTAGTAAATCCTGATTTTTATCTGCGGATAAGTATTGGTTGTTCGGTTGTGGGGGTAATGGTGGTTTCCTTGTCCTTGTGTGGCAGGAACGCATGTTCCTTTGTTGGATTGCGGGACTACTCCAACATATTTGTAAGGGAGGCTACTGATTGGGTTGTAGGAGCGGCTATAGTCGGTGAGGTAGGGTACAAGAGTGTGACTGATTCTTTTCACTATGGTGTTATGGTATTTGAGGATGCTCATGCTGGTGATCATGATGGGATTAATCATGATGAAGGTACACATGTTGATGAGTATTGTGATGATGAAACATCAAGGAAATACTATGTTGGTAGTAATGGTATCAGGTGGTATAGTTGGCATATATGCTACTATGAGGATTCTAGGTCTGTGATGTTCATGATGAATGAGGATCGAGGATGCAGTATCGAGGTTCAAGATTTGAGTATTCAAATATGATTGATTTGTTGAGTTTAGAGGATTAGGAATCATGTTGTTATTACTTATATGTATAGTATGTTTGATTATGGTTGACATAATCAATAATTATGTATCTTGTTGTGTATTTGATTATGGGTAATATAATCAATATATATGCATATTGGTATTATGATTGTTTTATCGGTAACTTACCTCCTACATGTTTGTGTTTGTGTTTGTGAATGAAATTATTGGCGATGATTGTATAATGTGTTATACGTGAGCATATGATGTTATAGATGTTCTAAAGGCATGATAGACTTGAGAGAGGACGAGGGACAAACTTGGGATTTCAATTAAAGCTATTTTGTTTTACAAGTTAAGACAATATAATTGGAGTTATTTCCTTCGTTATTCTATTTTTTGAAATAATGTAATTGGATAAGGTTTTTGCAATTATTATGTTTTGAATAAATTATGAACATTTAAAAGTTAAGGTTTTTGAACAACCAATGCCAAAGAGAGTACTCCCTTTTCAACAACCAATGCCAAAAGGAGTCGCAAAATATAGGTAATTTCAAGATTTACTAGGTACAACAAGTAGACTAATCACGTATGTCTCATGCTAATTGATCAACCATACACACACCCTTGTGCATCCCATCATCCATTCATGTTCCATCACCAATCCAAAAGTCAAACCTGACCCTAAACACATCAATTATTCCCATTCCTTGCGCAACTTCACGTTTTGCAGTTCATACATTTGTCCCTCGTCCAATCTCCATCAAACACTAAACTTTTTTGCAAAAATGCACTTGGATAATCAATTATCGCAAGTGATAATCGATTATTCCAAAGAGGTTCAAAGTTGCACAATTCGTATTGTGATAATCGATTATCACAATTGTTAATCCATTATCGCTAATCGATTATCATTGATAATCGATTATTCTAGTGGGTTTAACACATTAAATATTCTAGAATCACACATATGAAACAATAATCGATTATCATCCCAGATAATCGATTATTCCCAAGAATAATCATGTTCTGGAATGAAACCCAAGGTCTAAAACCCTCATTCATCAACTCCAAAACACGTGAAAACATGCATAACACATCATACATGCATACAATCCTTGTATATACATGGATACACACTCACATACAAACATAATATCAAAGGAATCATCCAAAACCCATAATTAGGGATGGCAACGGGTCGGGTTTGGGTCGGATAATGTGATATCTGAATCCGACCCGTATGTAAAAAAGTGTACCCGTACCCGCCTCGCTACCCACCGGATACCCGCATAAAAAAAATCCGCGGATTTTTTTCAACCCGCAGATACTCGTTGATACCTGTTTAAACCCGCAATTTTTTAAAATGGACAGGGTCCAAACTTTTTTTTAGGTTATGGGCCAAGCCCAAACCTTTCTATTAGGGTTTCTCCTTTTCCTCTCCATTTTCTGAGGCAGCCAACTGCTTCTTTTCCACAACTCAAACAATAACCTTCAACCCAGAGCTCAAATCTCCATCAGAACATTCGAAACATGCAAGAGAAAACATAATCACCGAGTCATTAGCCTCTCACCACAGAAAGCCCCAAATTTATGAACCCTAATTGCAGGAAAAACCCCAAAATCGTGTTTTGCCTCCATCTTCTTTGATCAACAAAATCGCAAGCATCATTTCCCCTTTCAGCGGCCACCATGAATCACATCACCTCCAGGGCCACCGCAGACTCAGTCATCATCGTCGTGCGCGCCTTGTCGATGCATTCTGCAAACACGTCCCCTTTCCAAGCTTGTGGATCTTCATCACAGAGTACTCGAGAGTGGGGAAAGTGTCGATGACCGCCTAGTTGAGGCCACGACGCGAGCGGGAGGTGGCTCTAGTGAGGTTGCGGATGCTTGCGTAGTGGTAGTTTGCTGCAGTGGCGGATGTAAATGGAGAAGAAGCCAATGAGAAAGACGACGACAATGATGATGACGATTATAATGGCCATGGAAGGACTGAAGCGGTTATAATAGTATTTGTTTTGGTTATTATTTGTAGATTGTGCAGTCGGGAGAGGAACGATGACAAGGAGGAGGAGGAAAACCTAAATTCAGAAACCCTAAAAAGGATTTGGGCTTTGACCCAATTTTAAAGAAGAAAAAGAAAACCTAATTAAAAAGTTAGAGAAAAAAAACCTAATAGATAAAATTATATTTTTATTTTTCTAGGTAAACGGGTACCTGCAGGTACGGATAGTGTGATACCGAACCCGACCCGCTAACAAGCGTGTATTAAAATATTCGCTACCCGCGGGTAAGAGATATCCGCGGGTATTAAATATCCGCAGCAGATTTTATCTGCGGATATCCACGGGTACGAGTTTTTTTGCCATCCCTACCCATAATCATGCAGATTTCAACCCAATAACCCCAACATACTGCCTATGATCATCACACCACTATTTACAACATATACTTGCATGGTAAAAACCCCAATAACATACCTTTAACCCCTCTTGACATTAATATATATTATCATGGAAAAACCCAACAAAACCATACATATTTTCATAGGGAAAACCTAACATAAACATAATATAAATCCTATCATAATGTAGAAACAAATTCTCACACATACTCTATAATCAAAATAACATTACCTCCTAAGATAATCAAGAACACATATGACATACAACACACAAAGGTAAACTTCCCTATACCTTTGTCAATCCTAAAGTTTTATTTATACCCGAAGCACCATAAATCTCCTTTTGCACTAATATTTTATGCAGTTGGATCCTTTTCTTCTTTCCAAGAACGTCTCACTCTCCACATCTCTCTTTTTTCTCTCTTTCATGTTTTTTGTTATGGTTTTTAGAATAAAAATGCAGACCCTCTCTCTTATTCTCCTTTTCATCTTTTCCTCTATCTTTTTTATTTTAATAAAATCTCTCTTAATCTCTAAAATCCACCAAGATCTCATCTCTTATTTTCTCTCAACTACTTTTTAAAATACCAACAACTACCAAATCTTCTCAAGATTCACGAAATCCTCTATTTACATTTTTAGATTTTCTACTATTTTGCATGCTTTTACTTCTCACATTCCCTAAATTAAAATCTGCATCAATTAATAAAGGTAAAATGATCCTTTTTCCCATAGGCCAAAAATACAATTAACAATATAAGTTTCTCTTAAACTCTTCTCTCTAGGATTTGAACCCACATCCATTCAATCTTAAACAAACATCTCTACCAACAAACTAACATACATCAATGGTATTAACACACATAAATCACAATCCAAACAAACATTCCAAAACATGTGTGTTAGTTTATTAAAATAAAATCAAGAAAAGAACATAACAATTATAATATAGTCAAGATGTAGACAAACAAAACACCAAAGTCTCACGACTATTTTATTTCTAATCATTATATTTTTCATGGTCTTACACTTATGGTTCTAGCTCAGGCTAAGTTTAGTGCAGATGGGGGCAACTTGTAGTTTTTACTCATAAGCCTTGAGGAGCAAGGGAGATAGGTCCAAAGCTATGATGGATGACCATTCAAATTGTCCTGTTTTGGTAAACAAGAATGGTGTGGTGAAGTGTGGAAAGTGAAATATAAGTATATAAAGGGGTGATATTGGCACGAGTTGTCTCTAATGGACAAGTGGGGTAGAGCTTATAGGTTGATCATTGTTCCATTTTAAGGGAATGTAGGGTTTTTATTGTAGTCTTACTATGTATTGATGTGATTTGAGGTAATAGGATTGTAGTAAGGACTTAACGACTGAGATATAAATGTTGTATTGATGTTTTGATGTTTTTTTAGCTCACTCATATTTGTTTGTGTGTGTGACAATGATCATATAACATTTGTGTTATAGGGAACAGATGTAAATATTTTAAGAGTTGTATAGACGTTGAGAGATAGGGAAATTAATATTAAAATTTTCTAAGAGTTGTATTTTATTCTCGAAAAGGTTATTACAAATTTATATCTGCAAACAATTGAACTTGGATATCTGGACTATAATAATTAATTGGATTCAAATTTATTTGAGAAATTATTCTTGATTGCAAAAATGTTAATTTTTGGCACGTTTTAGTGACACCCAGAAAATTGGGGTGTTATATGTGACGCCCGGGCACTGACGAGGGCGGGGAGTGAGCAGGCGCTTGGCAGGCTTCGAGTGGAAGGGGCACATGGATGAATCGAACATACACCGGAATGAGAGAGATCTGGAGAATGTATAGGTATGGGACTATACGGTTGAAGGATAGCTTAAAGGAATTGATTTGGCTACTCATATCACCAAATGCATTTGCTTTTCGGTAGCCTAGCCCATAAGAACTCCATGGTTAAGCGTGCTTAGCCTGGAGCAATTATGGGATGGGTGACCTTCCGGGAAGTTTTCCCAGAAAGTGTGTGAGTGAGCTGTAAGTTGTCGGGACGTTACATTATATCAGTTGAGAACTTTATGTTAGTAGGAAAGAGTACACTCTTTTCTGAATTTAAATCCTCAAAAGGTACAACAAAAGTAAATCAGAGAAGAATGCAAAATATAAGATAGGGATGAGGGCGCCACAGTTTAACAGATTGATAAGTCAGGTAAAGATTCACCATTAATATGTTAATCTTTGATAAAAATGAAATGTTTAAGACACCTAAGAAATCCTAAAAGAAAGCCAAAAGATATCAACTCAAAAATAACTTGAAAATTTTAAAACAAAAATGAATTATTTGCAATTAAAAGAAAATTACAAATATTTTTAAGTGCCTAAATTATTGTATAATTATGCTTTAAGCCATGATCTTCAAGTCCCTTGAATTCCAATATTTATGAAGTATCATGAGCCTTAAAAAGATTTGTTCTTCCAACTGTTTGCTTCCTGACCTTATCGTAGGTCCTTTGAATTGCAATCCTTAAGTTCTTCTTTGAATTATACCATTTTACACATTTCCGTTTCAATGTTAATTAAAAAACGTTTCATGCTAGTATTTGAGTTGTTTAAATGTTTTTTTCAATGTGAGTTGAGAAAACACGTTTGACACATAAAAAAAGTTTAAGATGATTGGATTAAAAAGATTATATCCATTTATTTTTAAAATATTTGATCAAAATATATCAAAAATTCAAATAAAAACAAATTCCAACTTCACATCAAACTTTAGAGTTTAAAAATATATTTAACCTTAAAATAATTTCTTGTAATAAAAGATTAATTAAGACATTACATTAATATAAAAGAAAACCAACTATTTAATATATTTACTATTTTTTTGGAATATGCTGCCAGTAGAAAAAATGTTTAGTATTCCATGAGAAGTGTGTGAAGTGTTGTGTTATCTTTTTCTCGTAAATATAAAGAAAACTTTGGGCAGCTCAAAATCTCGAACAACAAAGCATATCCCCTCCAGCGGCGCAGTATAAGACGCCACGCTAAAATGCGCTACCAACTTGTCCCAATCGACGGGCAAGGCGCTACTGTGCGCCAATCGTGCGGTGCACCGAACTGAGAAGCAGGCACGGCAGAATAGTAGGAAAAAGACGAAGCAAACAAAAGCACACACCAATTAATGAATTGATAATAATTAGCAACAATTAATAATTAGTTAATAATAACATGATGACAGTCAGCTATATATAATATTAGCAACAATTAATAACTAATTAACATAACATGGTTACACACTAACCTGTGTGTATATACACACACACACACACACATATATATATATATATATATATATATATATATATATATATATATATATATATATATATATAATAAAAAAAAACAAACCAAAAATCTGCAAAAATCGATCATTTCATTCATATCCCCTTTCTTTCTTTATTCTCTCTTCTTTTTGTTATGTGTGTCTGTCCTTGAAGCTAGAAGAAGGACAGAAAGCAAGAACGAAGAAGAAGCATGGTTTCAACGAGACGCAACAGTGGATCTTTCTCCAACGCCAACAAGAGGCCGTCGTCGTCTGAAGACAAAACTCCCTCCCCTTCCCCCAAGCGCCAAAAGGTTTTGCCTTTAATTTTTTTACCCCTTTCTCTCAATAATCTCTATTTCTCGCTCGATTCACCTCTCTGATTCGCTCCCTTATGTTTTCTCAGGTCGACAATGTTGCTGCCGCCTCGGAGAAACCGATGCCGCCGGCGGAAAATTCAAAGGATTTGGGCATGCGGGAGCCTCCCGCTGATCCCGGAGAATGCGAATCTCGAGACGCTCAGATCGCCGGTGACGTCAATCCAGATGGCAAGGCCGATCCCACGCCGCCGATCGCCGATGGTTCATCTTTGCCACTAACACTTTCATCTTCAGTTTGTTATATTTTTTTTTTTAATTTTTATTGTTTTGTTGCGTGAAGGTTCTACACCGACTGTGGTTGCTGATAAACCTAGGGGTTCGTTCTCTTCTTGGGCTGTTTATCAGAAGCAAAACCCGAATTTCGAGGCTTCAGTTCCCTGGTGTAGACTCTTGTCTCAATCTGCGCAGGTAAATTTGTAATATTTTATTTCTTTGTTATTTTTGTTTCTGGGTGAAATTGGAGATCACTGCAAATTTTGTTTACTTGGAGTTTAATTTTGTTATTGCTGCAGAATCCCAATGTTTTAATTTGCACACCCAACTTTACTATTGGGTCTAGTAGGGGTTGCAATTTCCCGTTGAAGGATCAGACTATTAGTGGAAATTTGTGCAAGATCAAGCACACGCAGGTACACACATCTCTTGAAGTCTGAGATTGTGCGAGGAATGGAAGGATTGTTTTTTTTTTTTCGACCACAAGCCTTGACACTTGCCAGTGATTTTTTTTTCTTGTGTTGTTTGAGATTTCCGTGAATGCTTGTGCGAAACTGTGTGCTTGGTTTGCTTCCATTTTTTTTTCTTTACAGTTGTTTGAGGTAAATATCGTAGGATATGTATGTGCAGTATGATTACTGTTGTTTCTGGAAATGATCAGCGCGAAGGAAGTGCTGTGGCCGTGCTAGAAAGTACGGGTAGCAAAGGATCGGTGGTAGTGAATGGAACGCTCCTCAAGAAGAGTACCAGTTGTGTGCTTAGCTCGGGGGACGAGGTGGTTTTTGGTTTGATTGGGAATCATTCTTATGTATCCTTTTACACTCGTTGCATTCGAATATGTTGTCAGTCTTTTCTCCTACTGTTTTTCTTTTTTTCTAAAAGGGAGTTATCAAAATTTTCTATTTGCTTCCTTGTATTAAGCATTTATGTCCTTCCTTTTCTATCTTTATGCATGTGGTTCCTTGATTTATTTTAACTTAGATTTTTCAGCAAATAAATCCTGAAGTTGCAGTTAAAGCTGCAGAAATTCAGGGTGGTGTCAGCAAGTTTTTCCAGATTGAAAGGAGGGCTGGAGACCCTTCAGCCGTGGCTGGAGCTTCTATTCTGGCTTCTCTTTCTAGCCTCAGACCGGATCTTACAAGATGGAAGTCTCCATCTCAGACTGCCGGTAAACCTCTTCAGGGTACTGATGTTCCTAGTCATTCTGTTCTTCCTGATGGTACAGAGACTGGGCTCGATGGTCTGGAAGGCAACTCTGCTCCAAATATAGCGACAGATAAAGCTGCTGATGTTGGAGCAAGTGACAAGAATTTGCCTATGGATTGCGATTCAGATGATGCTGGCACAGAGGCAGGCAATGTAAAAATCTCTGGGGTGAATGCTTTCCTAGGGCCTTTCTTCAGGATTCTAGCTGGATCTACTTGTAAAGTGAAATTGAGCAAAAGTATCTTTAAACAGGTATTTGAAGAAAGACATGGGACGAGGGATGTGCAAGCTGCATCGACTTCCGGTACTTCTGTTCGCAGTGCAGTTTTTAAAGAGGATGTTCATGCTGCAATACTGGATAGGAATGAAATAGAAGTGTCCTTTGACAACTTCCCTTACTACTTAAGGTATAACTAGTAGATTTCTCAGTCAATTCCACAGCTTTTATCTTTGTTTTGGCACTTTATGTGTTTGGTGAATTTCAAATTGTCATTCTTTGTTGTTCCTTTCATGTGCTTTCTTATCATTCTCCTTTATTTAAAGATAATTCCCATTGCATATTTCATGTACATTTGTTTCCCGCAAACTAATTGAACATGCAATTGCATTCTTTAAAATTTATAAAAGGAAATAAATTAATCATTTTTAAACAACTACAATTTTGTTCTTTATAAATGGGAATTTTTATGTCCTATACTAGATATAGATAGATATATGGACTTTACCGTGTTAGAGCTACATTGCTAACAAAGGTCCATGCTACTAATTTGAATCAACATTTAAAACATTTCCAAGAGCAAAGGCACACATTGTCAGACACTAAGTAGTACAACATGCTTGTCTGATTTACAATTCTAGAGTAATTAGATTTCATCCTTTCTAGTTTATTGATTTTAAGTAACCATTTTATATATATACTTGATACAACAACAATGTCAGTGACAATAGCTATAATGACAATTAAAGTTTATTCCCTCTATGTGAAGTTAGGTACATGAATCAAATGATTGTGTTCTGTTATTAGATGATATACAAACGATAATGTTTAAATTCAATTCTAACGAAACCCTATATTTCCTCTCCCCCCCTCTAAACTTATATTTCTCGTGTAAGGTAAGTAATGAAGTTCTCTCAAATGGGTCCTTCCAACAAGCCCAATTTTTTTAATTTGGAAAACAACACCTAGTTTTTCCCTTATCAACACAAAAAGCCTTGCAGCCTTTTATTCACGCAATATGTACTGAATACTGATAGAAAATTCAGTTACTCTTACATTATGAGCTACAATATGAAGCAGGATTAGAACTAAATATTGGTTAAAGAAACAGGTACAATGTTATGACATGAAAGAGAGACTTATCGAGGCCAGTTGTTTTGTTTGTATATAATTTATTCTCTTCTCTTCTTCATTTTACTGTTTTGTATTTGAATTTGTCATATGCAGTTGGATGCCATGTTTCCAGTGCTGTTTTTATGAACTATGGTTTTTCATCCAATGTGTACTGGTAGGACTTGGCAGTGGCATGTCATGTGGTTGTAAATTTTGAAAAAGATTTTAAATTGTGGACTTGGTTGCATTTGTGTTTAATATGATCTTCAATACCTTGGTTTCATAGGGGTACTATAATTAGCTGTTTTAGCTATATCATGTGATATTTTCCTCAATTTAAAACCTCGACTGTGAATTTTTTTAAAGGTTCTTTGCTTTTAATACAAATTTTATGATTGTTATAGCTTCTTGGTTTGATCATTGATTTCGTTTCTGACCATATTTATATCTTCTTTCAGTGAGAATACAAAAAATGTTCTAATTGCGGCTTGCTTTATACACCTGAAGCATAGAGAACATGCAAAGTACACCACTGATCTTACAACCATAAACCCTCGTATTCTACTTTCAGGACCTGCAGGTGTATGCGAATTGCATTACTCTTCTCCTATATTTTTCCTTTTCCAATGATTTTGTTTTGGTTTTGATTTCCTTCTTAACTCACTGTATCTCTCAATTGCCATTTTTTTGCAGGGTCAGAAATATACCAGGAGATGTTGGCAAAAGCACTTGCGAAGCACTTTGGAGCTAAATTGCTCATATTTGATAGCCATTCGCTTTTGGGTGTAAGATAAAGTTTTCTTATTGATCTGATATTTGGATTAATCCATGAACACCTTTTTTCATTAATGTGCCATTGAAGGTTATTTACCTATAAGCTGGTAATGAATTTTCATTTGTTCTATGTTCATATTTAACAGGGCTTAACTTCCAAGGAAGCTGAGCTGCTCAAAGATGGATTTAATGCTGATAAATCCTGTGGCTGCGCTAAACAAAGTCCTTTAACTACAGACATGGCTGGGAGCGTGGATCCACCAGCTAGTGAACCAGAGACGCAGAACTCCACAAATGCACCTACTACTCCATGTGGTTTTGAGTCTCAACTTAAGTTTGAAACTGATAATTTACCATCTACATCTGGGGCAGCTAAAAATTGTGTGTTTAAACTAGGTAGGTTTGCTTCATTTCTCCATTTAAGGAGACTTAATTTGTCACAAAGGTTAATGTTTTTCAGATATAATCCTTCAGGTGACAGGGTAAAATACAGTTCATCTTCTGGGGGAATATATCAGCTTCAGACAATTTCTACAAGGTACAGGTTTGTGCTAAACTGTTCTGGGCTGGTTTCCATTTCCCACAATCTCATTGATACGAGGCGGAATTTGTTTTACCAAATTTAACAGTCACATATCACCTGAATTTATGATTGAAACATGGTAACCCAAATTACTTCAAATAATGAATTATACAATGTATGGTTTTGTGTGTGAATACAATGTTTTTGACAGCAAGCTAACTATACCAGTTACGGGAGATAAATGGCACTTCTACTTTAGTCATTGCCAATACCAAATTTTTTATCTGCATAAACAATATTCTATATCTATCCACTCTAGGTTGCATTGCAACTTGTACTTTGCTAGGGAGAAATGGGTTAGGAAAAAGTGAGAGAAACGAAAATGAGAGGGATGTATAAGAAATTATTTTTCTTTCTTTTTTGGTAATCAAATAAATGTAGGGCAAAAATGTGAGGTACAAACTGCCCTATTTGCCTAATACTTGCTTTCAATTTTATTAAAATGATATTTACGGATTGTGTGATTAAGGATAATATAGTAGTTTTTCTTTTGTTTATATTGTTTACCAAACAAAGTGAAATTGTTTTTATTTTTGGTTATAATTTTGCTCAGCAATCGCATATACAGGGGTCCACCTAATGGAAGTCGGGGGAAGGTTGTCTTACTTTTCGATGATAATCCCTTGTCAAAAATTGGTGTAAGATTTGATAAACCCATACCTGATGGAGTTGACCTTGGAGGTTGCTGTGAGGGTGGTCAAGGATTTTTCTGCCATGGTAATCTCTTATCTGTCTTATAAATTATCTTTTTAGATATTTTGTATTTTTATCTACAACTTTATCTTTGTCCTACATCTTGAACTTATCTTTTTCTCATTCCAGTGAATGATCTTCGGTTGGAAAACAGTGGCATTGAAGAACTTGACAAATTACTCATTAATACATTATTTCAGGTCCTCTTTTACTCCACTCTGTGATCTAGTAAAATTTCCCTCTAATCATATTATACAGTCTCTTAATCTTACAATAAGAGTTTGTACATGTTCTTTTCAGGTTGTGGTCAGTGAGAGCAGAAATGAACCCTTCATTTTGTTCATGAAAGATGCAGAGAAGTCTATAGTAGGAAACGGAGATCCATTTTCATTTAAAAGTAGGCTTGAAAATCTTCCGGACAATGTGGTGGTAATAGGTTCACATACTCACACTGACAGTCGTAAAGAGAAGGTGATAATTGAGTGTTTTTATAATGCTAGAATGGTATAATTGTGAGTCATTTTAAGCCGTCAGACGAATACTGATTCAGAAAAAGATTTTAATAGCCCATGGTGAGAAAATTGAGCCAAGTTCTATTTGCATATCATTAGTTTTTTTTACCTGACTTTATCAGTTTCCAGTGATCTATATATATTTTTGGTAGCTGTGGGCTTTATATATATATATATATATATATATCTGGTTATATTTTATTGAGAAACTGAGAAAGATGTCCGTTGTCACAAATTGGATATCCTAAGTACATGGTTCTTTGTATTATCGTTTCATTCTTGGCCTTAATGAATGTCTATAAATGATTTTGTTATTGATATTTAACTATTTTTTCTTGCAGTCCCATCCTGGGGGTTTACTTTTTACGAAGTTTGGCAGTAATCAGACTGCTCTTCTTGATTTGGCTTTCCCCGTAAGAATATCATCTCCTTTGGAGTATAGTATTTATATTTGAAAGAACAGAACAAGATTACCTGTACATACTTTACATGTCTTTTTAGGTTTTCACTGTTGCAATAACATCCCTCCCTCATTCTCTCTCTCTCTCTCTCTCTCTCTCAGGATAGTTTTGGAAGATTGCATGACAGGGGAAAGGAGGTCCCAAAGCCAAACAAAACCTTAACTAAACTTTTCCCGAATAAAGTGACAATTCACATGCCACAGGTTTGTATAACATATTTTTTTTTTTTTCAAACCAACTACAAAAATTTTTAAGTTCTTGGGTTATATTTTTCAAACCTTAACTAAATTTTTCATATGAAATGTTTTTATATTTTACACTCGCTCACTCAAAATCCCTTAGGGTTGGAGCAAGGATAATGCTGACATATTCTAAATTTCAGTTTCAGTTAGAAAAATGCCAAGGATTGAACTCTTCACCAATTGTTCATATAGGACCTTTTATACTGATATGAATAAGAAATTCAAACTGTTGGGCGATGGTACATGAATTGTTCTATATCTAACAATATTCAGTGTATGTTTCCTGATCCAGGATGAAGTACTTCTAGCATCTTGGAAGCAGCAACTTGATCGAGATGTTGAGACTCTTAAAATTAAAGGAAATTTGCACAATTTACGTTCTGTAAGTTCTTGCGCGAGCTTGTAGTTTTAGTTCAATTTGTTTCATGATAAGACATAATGTTATTATTAAACCTTACACCATATATTTGGTTTTCAAAATATTACTTTTGTGGATTGCGTCTTTTTAATTATGGGTCTACTACATTTGGGTGATACGTTTGGTTTTATATTTGTATGGGTGACATGGAATGGGTGCTTACAGACAAATTGGTTGTTCTGGACCTAAGTAAATTTTGTACAAGATAGTTAGTATAATTTTTGAGGTAGTACATCCTTTAATTGATATGGATCTAGCTCTTGTAAAGTGAGCAAGTGTGTAAAGTGAGAAAACAAGGATGCATTTATTGTTGGTTTTGATTGAAGTGCCTCATAAATGCATCTAACTTTAAATGAATGATTGCCTTTACTTTCTCACCGTGCAGTTTGTGCACTGCTCATTTTTGAGGGGGACTAAATAGACTGGATATTATATTTAAACTTGTTCTGAAGTGTCTGAGCCAAATTTCATTTGTTGTTGTCCACACGCACTGCACATAGAATTCATGGTTACATCAATTATGTTGCTGAAAAGAAGCTTGAATGTAATTTCTCATCATAAATTTGATATCATTTACATCCAAATTATTCTTAAATGTGATTGTCTTGACTGATACTCATACACACCAAGCGTAGATGTTATTATCAACAATAAAAGCCCTATGCCACAAAAGTTAGCCATGTAGATTGCATGATAACATTAGGCTTGATTGGAAATAAAATTTTTACCGAAATTATTTACCGTGAGTTTCCTTTAAACATTCTTCCAATATTCTTCTAGGCTGTCCTTTCATCAGTTTAACAGGGTTGAAAATCATTCAATCTACTTTTCTCATTGGTGCTTTCACTGACATTCTATGCATCTGTCCAAACCACGATAACTTATTTACCATAATCTTCTACTCAATCATGCACTAATATTTTCTAATACACAATCATTCCATATCTTGTCATTTCTTATGTGGCTACACATTCATTACTAGGGTTATTGTTTATAAATAATTTTAGGTTTGTACTGGAGTCTTTGGATGTTTGAAATGCAATTATGGCTGTGCAAGGTTTATTCTTCTAAATGATTTTAAATGTTGTCTTTGTGGTCCAATTTTAGCTCTTATGAGGAGTGGGAACATGGTTGCTATTTATTACGTTGTTGTTCTGCAGTTGTTATGCTTTAGTATTACTGCTATTGTTGTTAGTAGAACCTTTTGTTACTTGTGTACAACCCTTGATCACTAGCTGCATAAGTTATGACTCAAAATTGAGGGGAGAAGGCATGGCTCACAAAAAAAATTAAATAACGTATGAACTATGAAGAGATAGGAATTATGTAGGAGCCTGGCATAGTATTAATGATGACAGTATAGTTTTCTGTAGTTAATTCCTTGTCTCTTTTAGAAATTATCGGAATAGCATGCTTTTAGTTTTTCATAATTATTAGACAGTTTTTGTATTTAAAACTTTGCACCCAATTACTCAGCGTAGGAAATAGTACCCTTTTTGCCTAAAATATATATGGACGCTCTGTTTAACATACGGAGAAGGTACTTTTCATTTAATAACTTCATGTTAAAGGCCCCCCTCTAAATTCTGACCCAAGGGAAGCAAGATTTAGATAAGGAAATTCGGTGCTGTTAGTTAGAAGGGATTAGTTAGTTTGTTGGGGGTATTAGTTCTAAAAATAGATGAGAATAAGGATGGAAGGGGCATTCACAGTATTAGAATGTTTCTAGGGTTCTGGAGAAGAATTCATTCTACCATATTCAATTGTTCAATTAAATTATACATTTTGGGTGTTAATTTGTGGGGGGGGGGGGGGGGGGGGGGGGGGGGGGGGGGGTGTAGTTAGTGTATGTGAGTGTGTATGAGTTGTGTGAGTGTGTATGAGTTGTGTGTGTGTGAGTTGAGTGGTGTGTGAGGTGTATGAGTTGGTTTGTCACCATCACCCTCTTCATTCTTCGGATTCTCGAGCAAAGTATCATCCGCTGTTTGTGCGAGCCTCTCCTGGAGAGCTTTTTGCCATGAGTTTCTTCTTCTTGATTCGGACCTGTTCTCATGAAATCCAATAGGGTCTTGTAGTTCTCAACAATAATATTCAGCAGGCCTCTCTTGACGCTACTGCTACTTCTTCTGCGTCACCACTTTCTTGGATGTTATTGGTCCTTCTTTCATCTACCGTGTCTGCTACCGCTGTATGCAGCCTCTGTTCGCAGCCACTATCCGCTACCGCTGCTGCTGTTCAGTGCAGCTATGCTGTCCACTGTTTTCTTCTCCATTTTGCATTCTAAAAGGTGTCATCCAGTTGCACCTGAAAATTATTTTGCTGGAAAATTGTGAAGAAGGCCTCCGATTCCAATTCTGTAGGAGCCTTTTTTTCCCTCATTGTCCATCTCCCAGACGTTCTCAAACACCAAACCTGTGTTCATCATCAATCTGTCCAGAATGTTGGAAGACCACAAACGACCACTCTAAACGCGCAAATGCGTCAGTTGTTTCTTGGATCGTTCGTCACTTTTTTCTTGGGCTAAGTTTGGCCCGTATTTCTTGTGATACAGTGCTAAGTATCACCATTTGGGAGTTGTCCAACAAAGAACTTTGGACCTCCAACCTCTCTTTGCACTGCAAATGTCGTGCTGTAACAGCTCATGTGGAGTTGTTCTTTGAGATCGTCCGCTGATTTGAATCTTTTGAAGTTATGGGTTTCAAATTTGTCCAAACCCTCGTACGGATAGGTTCTCACCAATTCTTCCACCTTCACGTTCATGTCGTAGGGGGAGAAAGTTTATGCCGCTGCAGGGTAGTGAGTCCCTGCAGGTCTGATGCTATTGGTCTCTGCAGAATAGTTATTTCTTGCAGATTTGTTGTTAGCCATTGAAGGCTCCCCATCGGTTAAGTGATGGAAATCCAGTCTCTGCAGTTTGTTTCTGTCCGCCACTGCAGACCTTCCTCTATCCTTGCAATGTGTTGTTGTTTGCTGCTGCAGGACGTCAATTTCTTTTGTCGACTTCATTCATGTGTGTTTACCTAAAAGCAACCATGATGCTTCCAATTCCAGTCAGCAATTTCACTGTTTCCACCATTCACAGTGAGGGGGAGTTTGGTCCCAAGACACTGCAAGCCAATATGGCAGTTCAAGCCACACAAGTATGGATTGTCCCTGTAGCTGTGCAGCTTTCAGCGCCACTACAGGCCCCATACACTGCAAGTCAAGTATGGCAGTTCAAGCCACACAAGTATGGATTGTCCCTGTAGCTGTGCAGCTTTCAGCGCCACTACAGGCCCCATACACTGCAAGTCAAGTATGGCAGTTCAAGCCACACAAGTATGGTTGTCCCTGTAGCTTTGCAGCAGCTCTCAGCGCCACTACAGGCCCCATCACCCATCAGTCTCAGAGATGGTAGTCCCTGCAGTTTTGTAGCATTTAGCCACTGTAGGCCCCATCCTTACTTGATGAGGGATTTCGTCCTTGCAGTTTGTCATTGTCCACCGCTGCTCTCCATCATTGTCCACCGCTGCACTCCATCATTGTCCACCGCTACTTTCCATCATTGTCCACCACTGCTCTCCGTCATCCATCTTTGAAGTTGAAGTTTCACAAGCTACTGATAGTTGTTCGTTGACATGTGATAACACAGTACCTCACACTTTTGAAGACAAATCGTCTAGTTCAAAAACTGAGTTCATCTATTCCAAGCTTGCTTCATACAATTTGTATGTTCCAGCTTGAGGGGGAGTGTTAGAATTAGTAGTTAGTGTATGTGAGCTGGGTGTGAGTGTGTATGAGTTGTGTGTGTGTGAGTTGAGTGGTGTGTGAGGTGTATCTCACTCTTATAATCCTATAAGTATAGTATTAAGGAGAAGGGTGTAATAAGCCAAAGCCATTCAGAAACATATTTCTCTCTATTTCAATCTCAACATAGTTAAATAAGTAGGAGGACGTAAGGATAAGAGTGAGCGTTTATAGTGGCATTAGCGGCCCCCCCCCCCCCCCCCCCCCCCCCCCCTCTCTCTCTCCCGTGATTAATTGCTTCCTTTTCTTTGTTTCATTCAATATTAAATAAATAAGTTTTCTATTCTTAAACAAGTCTTTCCGACATTCTTTCAGCTATAATTGTGTTTCTTCTTTTAGTCTTTTAAATAATTCACTATTTGACCATGTTGGATGTGTTGATTGTAATTGCTTTCATGATGTACTAAATTGTTTCTCATAATTATAGGTTTTGAGCCGTTGTGGGGTGGAATGCGAAGGGCTTGAATCCTTGTTCATTAAGGATCAAACACTTAGTATTGAAAGTATGTTCTACTAGTAAGTGCTTAAGGTTTTACTGTTTAAATCTCTTCTATATCATTTTTTCTATATTGCAGATGCAGAGAAGATTGTTGGTTGGGCTATAAGCCGACATCTCATGCAGAATGCTGAAACTGATCCTGATGCAAAGCTTGTGTTGTCTTGTGAGAGGTAATTATTTAATATACATGCACACATATAAAACACTTAAGGGTCATGTTATTAATCATTAGCTATTTTTTATTCTGCCAGCATCCAGTATGGAATTGGCATCTTACAGTCTATCCAGAATGAGTCAAAAAGCCTGAAGAAGTCTCTTAAGGTTGTTGTTATGAACTTTTGCTGCTTTTGATTGTGGGAGATAGCGACATGTAGTAGTTTGTTTCCAACTTACTACTTGGAAGTTATTCTGTTTATAGGGTTTAACCATTTGATTTCATGAGTGCTGTTTTCTGAAATATACCTCTTATGTTTTTGAAATCAGGATATTGTAACAGAAAATGAGTTTGAAAAGAGGCTTTTGGCTGATGTTATTCCACCTAACGACATTGGTGTTACTTTTGATGATATTGGAGCTCTTGAAAATGTCAAGGATACATTGAAGGAATTGGTTATGCTTCCTTTACAGAGGCCTGAGTTATTTTGCAAAGGGCAATTAACCAAGGTATACTTTACAGATTGAAATACATTCTATTGTTTAAGATGCATTCCCCTTTGTCTATTGACTGTTGGAGTTAGATTCTATTGTTGTTTATTTCCTTCCCTGCTTTTTACTAGTTTCTTTTTGCTGTTTGACTGGTCAACGGGAAATAAATAATCTGAGCCTGCTCATGATGTCTAAAGTAGGTTTTAAATGTGTGGCATGGGCATCTTCGCAAGGGATTAAAAGTTTCCTTGAGAGCTCAGAGTATCAGTGATATGCAATTGTTTTTAAGAAACTCGTTTTGGTGTTGTTTCCTAATATTGGAATAATTTTTCTACTTAAGTAATAGTAATCACAAATATTAAAATAATGTAAATTTTTAGCCCGCCCATTAAGGTTTTTTACTCATCAGATTTTGTGATTCTGATTGACTTCCACGCAGCCATGCAAGGGCATTCTTTTATTTGGTCCTCCTGGAACAGGCAAGACAATGCTTGCAAAGGCAGTTGCTACCGAAGCTGGTGCAAATTTCATCAACATTTCCATGTCGAGTATCACATCTAAGGTTGGGTTTACTACACTGGATTTATTTTAACGTCTATGCTGTCAGATATTTTTTCTTTATAACTGTGTTCTTTTCCAATTTTTCTTTAGTGGTTTGGTGAGGGCGAAAAATATGTGAAAGCTGTTTTTTCCCTGGCAAGTAAAATTGCTCCTAGCGTGATATTTGTTGACGAAGTAAGCCTTTTGCATGAATGTTTTTAGTTTGCTTGAATTCATCAGCTGAAAAATAAATCAGTGAAAACTAGTACGGCTTCTTGTATAGGTTGATAGCATGTTGGGCAGGAGGGAAAATCCTGGGGAGCATGAGGCCATGCGAAAGATGAAAAATGAATTCATGGTGAATTGGGATGGCTTACGCACGAAGGATACTGAGAGAGTTCTGGTGCTTGCAGCCACTAATAGGCCTTTTGACCTAGATGAAGCTGTCATAAGGAGGCTGCCTCGGAGGTGAGCACCATGTTCAACTGCAATTCAATTCCTTGGTGTTCTTATTTGGGAAGAGAGGGGCTTAATCAAATTGGTCTTCTTCAGGTTAATGGTAAATTTGCCAGATGCTCCAAATAGAGCAAAAATATTGAAAGTCATACTGGCAAAAGAAGATTTGTCTTCGGGTCTTGATTTGAATGCAATTGCAAGTATGACTGATGGATATTCCGGAAGTGACCTTAAGGTATGGGCATTCTTTTTTAAACTAGTACAAATTATAAATTAAGGTTATGGGGGGCCTTCAAGCCTGCTCTTTTATTGCAGAATTTGTGTGTAACTGCTGCACATTGTCCAATTAAAGAGATATTAGAGAAGGAAAAGAAGGTACGCCTAGTTACTTTCTAGTCAGAATGTTTTCAGCTTGCATCAATGACTTATACTCATCGTATAATTTGATGCATGGCAGGAACAGGCTGCTGCTCTGGCAGAAGGTAGACCTGCTCCGGCAATAAGTGGAAGTGCAGATATCCGATCTTTAAACATGGAAGATTTCAAGTATGCTCATCAACAGGTATATGAAAGGGGGTCTCTTTCATACGAAGATCCTCCCTCTCTCTTAAAATAGATATATATAACTTTGTCATGTTGAAACAGGTGTGTGCAAGCGTTTCCTCTGAATCCGTAAATATGACGGAGCTTCAACAATGGAATGAACTATACGGTGAAGGTGGTTCAAGAGTAAAAAGAACATTAAGCTATTTCATGTGAGAAAACCCTTTGTACAAATGTTTTCATAGTGCTGCCCCTCATGTTCCAGAAGCCTCCAGTATTTGTAGTTTTGTGCCGGCCTCATAACGCTTGCAGGGCTTGATGCCGAGCTGTTTCGTTTATAAGGTGAAATATAGGTTTTTCGAGTATTTTTTTATCCTAACCTGTGGGATGGTGGGTTTTGAAAGGAGTGGAGCCTTGCAGAATAGTGAGCTGGCTCTGCTGCATCTATTTTGTTCCTCATCCCCTGGCCGCCACCTCTCCAAACATGTGTGTTGAAAATGTCTCTGCCAAAACAGAGTCATAACGACCCCTGTGAAAGCATTTATCACCCCTCCTAATGGAAACAAACAATAAGCATTTTAGATCATCCCTGCTCTCTGTCTTGTGTACATATGCATCATATCATAGAAAATCCCTTAGTCAATCTCCTTCACAATGCAAAATTTATTCAACTTTCAATACTGGCAATATTCAGAACAGTTATTAATGAAAAAAATTTGGCGTTTTGCATATTAATTTCAACAAATAATGTCGGGATTTATCTCATGTAGTTTGTGTAGTAATCGACTTAATGATGACAATCACCAACAACGCGTTGTTAAAATTTATGAATATTACACATAAAATTATTATTGAGTTTATCACTAGTGAGTTTACTGGTTATTTGTCCAATCTTTTGACAGAAGAATCTATCCATCGCGGGAACAAACAAAAATGTATACATTATTCCCGTTGTTATTGTATGGATTAACTATTTTGATCCTTGGAATTCTTAAAATATTTAACTAGTCTCTACTTTTGTAGGCTTTTATTAGCGTTTTCTAGTTTGAAAAAAAAAAACAAATAAAATTTAAGGTAGTGTTTTTTTTTAATAAAATAAAGTGACAAATTTTGAGATGGAATTCAATTTTCACTTTTTGTCTAAGTTTAAGAAATATTAGACAAATGGATATAGCGTTTTCTAGTTAAAAAAAAACAAATAAAAATTAAGGTAGTTTTTATTTATTTTTAATAAAGTAGTGACATATTTTGAAATGGATTTCATTTTTTTTTCTAAATTTTAGAAATAAATAGATATAAATTTTTTAATTTAATGATATTAATATTTTTTATTCTAGGTTCGCATGAGTTATAATTGTTAGATTGGATGAGTTATTATTGTTAGATTCGATAAACAATTTAAATGTCATATTGAAATATATTAAAAAAATTTAGTATAGTTGGCAGAATTTTGAAATATATTAAAACAATTTAGTATAATTGATAGAATGGTAATGGTCATCTTGTTTTGGTTCAAACATAAATTTAAAATTAATTAAAAATATTTAGTACAATTAATTAAAAATATTTAGTACAATTAATAGGATGATAAATCTTATATTGGTTCATTTTGTATTTGGTCAGCATAAAAATAATATGGTTTTGCATAAAATTCGAGAAGCTTCTCCCTATATCTCCAATCCAACCTTGTACTTTCAAATTTTTTTAAAACTTCAAAACTAATCTTTTTGTAATTTTTTTTAACTTAATAGAAAAACACATAATTAGTTGTTGAATTTTATGAATTTAAGTTAATGTAAGCAAGGCAAACCAAATACAGTGGCAGTCATTGACCTACGTTGAGGATTATGCGAGACAAAACTAACCGAATCAACAGACTAAAAATACTACATTTCATATCTTTTTTGAGGATTTTGCAGGTTGACTTGTATTATCTGCCTCACATTTCATCTTTTTATCTTTTTAGTCTTTTTATAATTGAGTTAGAAAGATTATATTTATTATTTTTAAATTTAAAGATCAAATTCTATCAAAATTTAAAATAATAATAGGTTCTAATTTTCCATTAAAGTTAAAAGAGTAAAATCATAGCTCATTTTAAAATATTCAGGATTTTTGATAAAACCGTAAAGACAATCTGTGCAAACGGAGGATGAGAGTGCGAATAGCAACTTCAAAATTATTGTTTTAGAAACATGATTAGATATTTGAAATTGCAAAACAAAACACTTAACACAACTTTTAAAATCCCTTTATTTAATATGATTTACTAGGTGTTCAAGATTTCGTTTCAGACTCAACTAAACATGAATACACCATAAAGAGATATATACACTCATAATGTAGAAAAAAATGAATGAAATCTGGTGAAGTAAAGTGAGTGAGTGAGGTATATGGGTCACTGCATCATGATTCTGAATTCTTCAAAGCTGAGGAAGCCATCCCCATTCAAATCAAAGTGTTTGATCATTGCTTTGCATTCATCAAGGGTCTTAGATTCACCCATCTTCTTAAGCATCCTTTTCAAGCTCTTTGGAGTTATAAAGCCACAGCCTTCAATGTCATACATCTCAAAAGCCACCTTCAAGTCTTTCAACTTCTGCTCCTCTCCTCCACCTTCCATAAGAGCAATAAAATCCTCCAAACTCAGCAACCCATCTCCATCAGAATCCAAAGCTGCAATTGCCATCTCAGCCTCTCTCAACAGAACCTCACCACCCATCATCCCCAATCCCTGCTTCAGCTCCAAAGGCGAAACCTTTCCATCACCATCTTCATCAAAGTATCTCACAACATCCTCTAGTCCAACCTTCTGCCCCATCTCCTTTCTATATGTCTATATGTTCGACCAAACAAACTCACACACCGTACCAAAAATTTTAACTAGATGCTACGAAACATCTCTTGTGTGTATATATATATATATATATATGTTTTGATGTCGGTTTCACGACGTGTGGAGGTGGTGTTCATCATAAATTCTAATAAACAAACCTATGAAGTTGCCCGGAGTGTTCCAATTTTCAAAACACAATAATTGATTAAGAAGAACATGGAAGCCACGACAAGGGCACGTGGCAGGATATTACAGGTCAACCCTACTATTGATTAATGTCATAAATAAAACACTTCAAAAATTGCAATTGAAATTTGGTACATCACTTAACGCGGTAACGGTAAACCGCTTCCGCATTGGTGGGAGCAACGTGTCCGTTTTCCGTACTAATACAATCATTTCATTGTCATAGATACGTTATAATTACGTTATTTAATCATTTTAGTTGATTTTTTTATCCTATTATATCACTGGGCTTAAATGGATTTGGAGAGAATGATTAAGGAAATTTGAAAAAATTTAAAGATAAATTTTTTTATTGTTTATTTGAGTAAATTTTGAAATATAGATTTAGATTAGAATACCTTTTATTATAACTAATTTTTTTTTGAGAAAAAGAGTTTTTTTTTTAAGATTTATTTTTATGAATTAACGGTTTATTTGTCATGAGTTTTAAACTTACCATTAACAGGATTTTGAAACTTAAATTTTAATTATCTTCTAATAAAAATGTCTTATGTATAGATTATAAGATAATCTCGACATTATAATAATATATTTGCTGTTATAGTTAATGATATGTGATTTAATTGTATAGTGGGGCGGCATACGTATCACTTTGCCTCGTTTATTATTCTGAGCAAACGCGATTTAGAAATTGAAGTGAAAATCAAAGAAATAAACAATCACGTCCTTTTATTCTATTATTTGTCTCTCATTATCAAACAATAACTTAAGGATCTTTGGAACAAATTTCACACCAACTCTCTTTTTTTTTGTCACAAATTAAAATTAATTTATGCGTTTGCAAAAAAATCTAAATTTTTATTTTAACTTATTTATTCTTTAATTTTAACTTATGAGTAATTTTATATAAAAAAAACTAGTCTAAGTATTATACCTGATATTTAGACTTACCTTCTTTTGTCTGTTGACCGGTCGGTCTGGTTGTTTACTTTGTGTGGTTTACCGGTTGCGCGTTTTGGGCTTGTTTTGAGCTTGTTTTGTTTGCGGGTTTTGCCTGTTGCGCATTTACGTTGGTTATAAATAGTAACCAACCCCGCTCCTCAATAATAACTTTTCATTCAATAATATTCAGTATTCATTCTCTCGCTCCGCTCTCTCTCTCTCTCTCTCTTATTTTCCTCTGGTTCTAGGGTTTTCTCGAAACGCTCCAAGAACCCAACAATTGGCGCCCACCGTGGGGCAAGGATTCAAGAATTCCCAAGAAACAATGGCAACCAAGTTCGACGTGGAGAAATTCAACGACGCTAATGACTTCGGGCTGTGGAAGATCAAGATGGAGGCAATCTTGATACAGTAGGGATGTGATGAAGCGTTGAAGGGTGAGTCGAGGATGAGTGATGCCATGACTCAAGAAGAGAAGAAGAAGATGGGAGATAAGGCAAGGAGTGCAATCATCTTGTGCCTTGGTGATAAGGTACTGAGGGAGGTTGCGAAGGAGAAGACTGCCGCTGAAATCTGGGCAAAACTGGAGTCTCTGTACATGACGAGATCGTTGGCTCATAGGTTGTGCCTGAAGCAGCAACTCTTTTCGTTCAAGATGTCAGAATCAAGAACGATAGAGGAGCAGATTGCAGAATTCAGCAAGATAGTTGATGATCTGGAGAATATTGAAGTGAAGTTGGAGGATGAAGATAAAGCTGTCATCCTGTTGAATGCGCTTCCAAGAACCTTCGAGCATTTCAGGGATGCGTTACTCTACGGGAAAGATCAAGTGATCACGTTAGAGGAGGTTTTGACGTCAATTCGAACCAAGGAGTTCCAAAAACTTCAAGATTCGAAGACAACCGAGGAAGGAGCGTCCATATTGATCTCGGTGAAAGGGAAAGGGAAGAAGCAGTCTGGAAAAGAGAAGAAGCTGAATCCGGACGGTACGAAGCAGGTGCGTTGCTTCAAGTGCCAAAAGATGGGTCATATCAAGAAGTTCTGCCCGGAGAAAGGAAAGGCCGGTCGGCCACAAGAAACCACTGATGTGGCAGAGGCGTCTGAGGGATATGAGTCGGCTGGAGTGCTGGTGGCTTCGTCTGAAGATCCTCAAAGGAGCTGGGTCATGGATTCCGGCTGCTCCTATCACATGTGCCCGGTGAAGGAGTTTTTTGAGAATCTTGATCAGAAAGAGCATGGAAATGTACTGCTCGGAAATAACAAAGCTTGCCGAGTGCAAGGTGTGGGGTCGGTGAGGCTGAAGATGTTTGACAATCGTGAGATGGTGTTGCAGGCTGTTAGGTATGTGCCCGAACTAAAGAGAAATTTGATTTCTATTAGTGCATTTGATCTTGGAGGTTACACCACTAAAGTTGAAGATGGAGTAATGAGGGTCTGTTCTGGAGATTCTGTGGTTGCCAAAGGCAGAAGGAGGAACAGCTTGTACATTCTGGAGGGATCAACTGTCATTGGTCATGTCTCAGTAGCAAGTGGGACCGAGAATACCGCCCGGTTATGGCACTTGAGGATGGGACACATCAGTGAGAAGGGTCTTGAAGAATTGGAAAAGCAAGGCTTGCTTCTGGGAGACAAACTGCAGAAGCTGGATTTTTGTGACCATTGTGTCTTAGGGAAATCACACAGGATACCGTTCGGAAAAGGGAAACACTCAACCGAACGCCCCTTTGAATATGTCCATGCTGACTTATGGGGACCGGCAAGAACCTTAACTCATGGTGGAGGAGCGTATTTCTTAAGTATAATTGATGATTTCTCAAGGAGAGTGTGGATTTACGTTCTAAAAAATAAGTCTGAAACGTTTCAGAAGTTCAAAGAGTGGCACACACAGATTGAGAACCAATTGGGGTGTAGGCTGAAATGCCTAAGAACCGATAATGGGCTGGAGTTCGTTTCAGAGGAGTTTAATGGTTTTTGCAAAGAGAAAGGAATCAGGAGGCACAGAACGGTCGTTGGAACTCCGCAACAGAATGGCTTGGCCGAACGGATGAATAGAACCATTCTGGAGAGGGTCCGGTGCATGTTGCTGGGATCAGGGTTGTCAAAGGCTTTCTGGGGAGAGGCTGCCAATACGGCCGTCTATCTGATTAACAGGAGTCCGTCTTCAGCTCTCAATTTTAAAACGCCAATGGAAGTGTGGAGTGGACGACCGGCTGATTACTCACACTTGAGAGTGTTTGGTTCTTTGGCGTTTGCTCATGTCAGGGGTGATAAGCTGGATTCCCGGGCGGCGAAATGTATCTTTCTTGGATACGCCGAAGGAGTTAAGGGATACAGGTTATGGAGGTTAGATTCACCTTCAAAACTAATCATTAGTAGGGATGTCATTTTTGATGAAACAAGGATGGCGATGCACCCTGAAAACTCTGGAAGTGAGAAGAAGATTCTCGTGGAGGTGGAGCATACTACTAATGGAGCTGGCACGCCCGGTGGGACTGAGGAAAACCAAACGGGTGAAGGGCAAGTTGAAAACGGTCGGACGATAGAGGAGAACCGATCGGATGAATTTCGAACAGACCTTGGTGATGATACAGATGGTATGTCTGGCGAGGGAAGTCATGGAAAAGCTGCTGGTGTTGATTTGAGAAACTATCAGCTTGTTCGTGACAGAGAAAGAAGGATCTCCAAGCCAACCAAACGGTTTGGAGAGGCGGATCTAATCTGCTACGCCCTGAATGCTGCTGAAGATCTTAACCGATCGGATGAACCGAGAAGTTATAAGGAGGCCCTTGATAGCAGCGACCGACATCATCTTTGGCAGGGTGCTATGGAAGAAGAGTTGGAGGCTTTGAAAAAGAATAACACCTGGAGATTGGTGGATCTGCCGAAGGGTAAGAAGGTCATAGGTTCGAAATGGATTTTCAAGAAAAAGGAAGCTACACCGGGCGGTGAGAAAGCGAGGTACAAAGCTAGGCTTGTTGCCAAAGGCTTTACTCAGATTGAAGGCGTAGACTATCATGAGATCTTTGCTCCAGTGGTTAAGCATTGTTCGGTCAGAGTTCTGATGGCAATAGTTGCGCATTGCAATTTGCATCTTGAACAGTTGGACGTTCGGACAGCTTTTCTGCACGGCGATTTGGAGGAAACCATCTATATGAAGCAACCGGACGGTTTCGCTGTGGATGATAGGGTGTGTCTGTTGCAGAAGTCACTTTATGGCTTGAAGCAAAGCTCAAGGCAGTGGTACAGGAAATTTGATGACTTTCTGATAAAGCTGAACTTCAAGCGGTGTAATTATGATGACTGTGTTTACACTCTGAATCATGACGGTGAAATGTTATATCTCCTGCTTTATGTGGATGATATCCTGATTGCTAGCAGTGATAGGGGCATGATCGGTGAGACGAAAGCAAGGTTGGCGGATGCTTTCGAAATGAAGGAGCTAGGGGAAGCAAGGCGGATCTTGGGCATAGACATTAAAAGGGATAAACCGGGCGGTAACCTTTTTCTGTCTCAGGAGTGTTATTCGCTCGCTAAGGAGAGGTTTCTCTTGTTGTTGTCCAGGATTGGGTGTCTACCGGTCGGTCACTAATTGTTTGACCGGCTGTGTCCGTGTTTTTTTTTTTTTTTGTTTTTGAAGCAAGTCTAGGTGGAGAATTGTTATTTAGACTTAGCTTCTTTTGTCTGTTGACCGGTCGGTCCGGTCGGTCTGGTTGTTTACTTTGTGTGGTTTACCGGTTGCGCGTTTTGGGCTTGTTTTGGGCTTGTTTTGTTTGCGGGTTTTGCCTGTTGCGCGTTTACGTTGGTTATAAATAGTAACCAACCTCGCTCCTCAATAATAACTTTTCATTCAATAATATTCAGTATTCATTCTCTCGCTCCGCTCTCTTTCTCTCTTATTTTCCTCTGGTTCTAGGGTTTTCTCGAAACGCTCCAAGAACCCAACAATACCGAAATACAAGATATCAAAGTCATCTAAATAAAACAATCTATTATTCAATAAGAAAAATAAAAAACGTAAATAGTGATTGGATTGAAGATCAAATAGAATATTGGGTCTCAAACACTGATTCAATTGATAATAATAAAAAAAAATTCTTGATTCAATTATTTACCTTAACAACAAAAAAAAAAAAAATAATCAAAGTCTATTGAATCTTATTCATAGTAATATTTCATCAAAGAATAACTCTGATTATCAAATAAGTGAATAACTTAGGACCAATTTACTTGTAAACATAACCTAAATTTGAAGTGATTTATATAAATTGGCATTTTTCTTTTTTGTATTAATTCCTTTTGTTGAAAAGATGGAGCACTGGTAGCACGTTACATAAGGAATAGCCATATTTGATCTTCCATCACCATCACTGCCACTTTTCATTATCAATTTTCTCACTACCTATAACCAATGTTGCATTTTTAACCTTAGATGTCATGTCATTTTTAACCATGTTATTGATTTTTTACACATAAGAAACATCATTTGGTCACTTTTAATAGATTTTCTTTTTCTACCTAAGTCGTTTACTTATTAGAAACATTTAAAACTAATGAAGATAATATTTATACGTTAGAACTGAGATTTTTCATTTCACTTCTATATATCTACGTAGTTAATTATTTTTTTTATTGTAAGAATATTTTTCAATTTGATATTTTTTTAAATAACCAAATCTGTAATAGTAATAAAACAACAAAAGTGTACAGTATGATATCAAGGCCGAGCGGTTACGATATATCTTATTAAAGATATAAAATAATCAAGAATATCTTATTAAAGATATTGATAAACAGAAGATAAAATAATCAAAGGATAATCAAGAATATCTATTTAAAGATATTTAGCAAATAGCAAGATTTTCAAGTAAGCTTGTTTATATTATATTCTGTTTATATTTTATTCTGTTTATATTTTACTAGGCTTATACTAGTTTAAGGTCCATGAGACAAATTATAAATAGAGAGTCAGGGCCACAAGCCAGGTATCTTCCAATCACACTTCGAATTGTAAGATCTAGAAAAAAAAATGATTAAATGTTTCCATTTTTATTATTTTGTAATATATACGACTATCTGATTGTATTTTATTAAGTTAGATACGATTATGAACATGGTATGAGTATTGGAGAAAATTTTATAGTAGTTAAAAAATAATAATAATAATAATAAAAATAATTTAATGAATAGTAAAAAATGAATAGTAAAAATAAATAGTAAAAAAAAAGGAAAGGATAAGAAGACACGTAATGTTGAGTCATACTTTTATTAAAATAATATTTTTGAATAGTAAAAATGAATAGTAAAAATGAATAGTAAAAAATGAATAGTAAAATTTTTGGCTATAAATTGCCAAGGAGGGAGGAAGAAATTTTTTGCACCAAGAAGTAGAAATTTTTGAGAGAAGAGAGAGTTAGAAAGATATTCTAGTTGCGAGAGGGGAAATTCTGAAAGTTTTGAGGAACGACTGAGCAGAAGATTAAGTCTGGAATAGAGGTAGGGGAGTTAATTTTGAGTCTTTTGTTTCCGTATGATATGAATTCTTGGATATGTTTGGAATTTTGTTTCTCTTTATGAATTTAGTGTGATATATTATATCTGTTATGTTTATTTTATTTATTGTACTTTCATTTATTTTCTTACAATTTTGGAAGGATGAGAAGTTGTCTAACGGGCTCTGCCGAATTCAACTTCTTATTTCCCCAAATCATTATTATTTCTTTACATTTTTCCTTACCTTTATTTATTTACCTTGCAAATTTGGAAGGATGAAAAGTTGTCTAACGGGCTCTGCCGAATTCAACTTCTTATTTCCCCAATACGTTATTATTTCTTTACGCTTTTATTTATTTACATTTATTTATTTACTTTGCAATTTTGGAAGGATGAGAAGTTGTCTGACTGGCTCTGCCGATGCAACTTCTTATTTCCCCAATGCTTTTATTTTATTTATCTTATGTCAATGTTGAGATTTAATTTACCTATATGTGATTTATTGAATTCTATTTTTCAGATTATCTTAGTAAATTGTCAATTTTTACTTTGTGTGCCGTTAGATGCAGTCCAATTTTTGATATATGATACATAAGACATATTACTTTGTTTTGACCGTTCGGATTAATGTTGTGTGGTTTATACTTAGAGAATTAAATCTCACAAGTTAGAATAAGTTGATGATAACTTTATTTCCTATTATTAAGTCCCCTCGGAAAAACGTAAATTCTGGACAAGTTAACCGTTAGATTAATTCAAAATTTTGATAAATGTTTCTTAAGATATAAATGTTGAATTTGACCGTTCAGATGATCATAATAATATATATGTAGAGCTATAAATTTTACATTTTAAAGTATATGATTTTTCAGCTTAATTCTGTTCCAAAACCATCTAAGGAAAAATTTATAATTTTCTTAACCAACCGTTAGATCACACTGAAAATTTTATTACATGTTTTAGGAAAATATTGGGTTATATTGACCGGTCGGATTTCCAATTAAGAGTCAGGAGTTGAATGAATACACTTGTAGTATTCTAACGATATTAAGTAACCGAAACTTTTGTTGATCACTACTTTTACAATTTTACTGCAGTTACTATCGTGGTTTAAAAATTACAAATCTAGTGTTAAAAGAAAGATAATTGAGTCTAGATTTCAACAAAATAAGAACCACATAATTTGGAGTTATGTAGAGAGAAGTATTAGTAAATTAGTCATCAAAGATCATAGTTGGATAGACAAAAATACGTGATCAAAATACTTATCTTAATATTTTTACTGCAACTAACCTTGTAATTTAAAAATTACGAAATTAGTTTTAAATTAAAGATTTTTCAGTCCAGAATTCAATAAAACAAGAATCAACTCATTCGGAGTTCTCTAGGAAGAGTTATGAGGAAACCACTAAGCAAAGGTCAAAAATTGATTGCAAATTGTTTTGAATGTGATTTTTGGAGCGATGAGAGAATTGATAAAATTATCTTGATGATACTCTAGTTTTATCATGAAGAAGATTTATGCTCTGTCTCGGTAGTTAAAAGGATAATTTCTTTTGCCTTTGTAAGACGATTGGTGGATTCGAGTCCTGTTAGTTTCCTCTCTCGAGAGTATACATACATCTCGCCTAAGGTTTCGGTCTAGTGTGGAGTAAGGTGATTGGTAAATGGATGTTACTCACCAGTGTTTTACTCATAAGACCTGGAAGAAATGAGGGAGATGTGTCTGAAGCTGCATGTGGAAGACGACTCTTATCCGTAGTCCATATAAGGGACCGATTTTGGATGTATAAGAAGAATATAACCGAGACAAGCCCATAAACTGTGATAAACCTAATATCTAAATGCGAGAGAATGAAAATAAAGAGGGAATAAAATTCATTTGTTTTGATTACGTTGAGGTGATACAAGTTGATAGATAGAAAGTATTATTAATGAATGCATGAATGGTATAAGTAAATTTAAAGTATCTTGTTTCTTCCTTGTACTTGATTAGCTCACCCTACTTGTATGACTACGATGATCGTATAACTCATGTTGTTATACGGGAGTAGATAATGTTTCAGGTAATGCTGAAGAAGTGTAGAGAGAGAGGATGCATTGAAAAAAAAAAATATATCTATGGGATTTTCAAATATGTAATTTTAAGTTGTGAAATAATTGGCTTGTAATTCTGAACAACATATTAGATTCAGTCTCTATTGTAATTATTACTTTTGAAAATTTTTGATGGTATTATTGTGAAATATAAATAAATGTTGTGGTTTTAAATGTGAAGTATAAAAAAAAATTGAGAATTTCTGTAACCCTCTATTTAGGGGTGTTACACTTGTTGGTATCAGAGCAAATATAAAAAAAATGTTTTGGGATTGGGGAGTGTGAATTCTTATCATGCATTCTTGTGCATTTTTGTTTCTTCATGAAATAGATTTGGTTATTATGGAATAAAGAGAACATCATGTCTAGGAACGACAATTCTCACAATATGACTGAAAGAATTGAAGGAGTTGTTGGTGCTATAGAAAGGGTAGTTGATATCCTACACCACAATGCTACGAATGGTTCGAAAGAGGAATATAGTCTAACTCATTTCATGCGTCACAATCCCTCTAAATTCGATGGAAGTGCAACTCCTAATGAAGCGGAATATTGGATCCATGAAATCGAGAAAGTCTTCGAAGCTATTTCATGTCCAGAAGACAAGAAGGTGATCTTTGCGACCTTTCTACTGATCGGAGAAGCAGAATACTGGTATCGAGGAGTCAAACAACTAATGGAGATTAACAAGGAAACTATCACCTGGGAAAGTTTCAAAGTCAAATTTTTGGAGAAATATTTTCCTAACAGCGCAAGGTTCGCGAAGGAGCTCGAGTTTCTTAGTTTGCGCCAGGGAAGGATGTCAGTACATGAGTATGCAGTAAGATTTGACCAACTTTCAAGATACTACTCACAATCCCTTCCAGAGGAATGGAAGTGCCAGAAATTTGAAGAGGGGCTGAGGCATGATCTAAAGAAGGCAATTATACCATTAAATACCCGACATTTTGTGACTATGATTGAGATTGCTTAGAGATTGGAGATGCTAGAAACAGACCCCGATAGGGTAATCAGACCTCAGAAAGGAAGTTCTTTCGGGGCAAGATTCCAAAAGAAGCCCTATCTGAAACCTCAACAACCTGTTCCAGGAGCTGTGATGTGTTATGAGTGCGGTGGTCCACACTACAGAAGAGAATGCCCAAAACTCTTTGGTAACCAAAATAATGTGAAGAAGTGTTTTTCCTGCAATAAGCCAGGACATTTTGCTTCCTGCAATAATGTGAAGAAGTGTTTTTCCTACGGATAAGAGTCCTGGCTTGGATGTATAAGAAGAATATAACCGAGACAAAATCTTGCCCGTAGGAAAAACACTTCTTCACATTATTGCAGGAAGCAAAATGTCCGGGCTTATTGCAGGAAAAACACTTCTTCACATTATTTTGGTTACCAAAGAGTTTTGGGCATTCTCTTCTGTAGTGTGGACCACCGCACTCATAACACTTCACAGCTCCTGGAACAGGTTGATGAGGTTTCAGATAGGGCTTCTTTTGAAATCTTGCCCTGGAAGAACTTCCTTTCTGAGGTATGATTACCCTATCGGGGTCTGTTTCTAGCATCTCCACTCTCTTGGTAGTCTCAATCATAGTCACAAAATGTCGGATATTTAATGGTATAATTGCCTTCTTTAGTTCATGCCTTAGCCCCTCTTCAAATTTCTGGCACTTCCATTCGTCTGGAAGGGATTGTGAGTAGTATCTTGAAAGTTGATCAAATCTTACTGCATACTCATGTACTGACATCCTTCGCTGGCGCAAACTAAGAAACTCGAGCTCCTTCGCGAACCTTGCGCTGTTAGGAAAATATTTCTCCAAAAATTTGACTTTGAAACTTTCCCAGGTGATAGTTTCCTTGTTAATCTCCATTAGTTGTTTGACTCCTCGATACCAGTATTCTGCTTCTCCGATCAGTAGAAAGGTCGCAAAGATCACCTTCTTGTCTTCTGGACATGAAATAGCTTCGAAGACTTTCTCGATTTCATGGATCCAATATTCCGCTTCATTAGGAGTTGCACTTCCATCGAATTTAGAGGGATTGTGACGCATGAAATGAGTTAGACTATATTCCTCTTTCGAACCATTCGTAGCATTGTGGTGTAGGATATCAACTACCCTTTCTATAGCACCAACAACTCCTTCAATTCTTTCAATCATATTGTGAGAATTGCCGTTCCTAGACATGATGTTCTCTTTATTCCATAATAACCAAATCTATTTCATGAAGAAACAAGAAATGCACAAGAATGCATGATAAGAATTCACACTCCCCAATCCCAAAACATTTTTTTTTGATATTTGCTCTGATACCAACAAGTGTAACACCCCTAAATAGAGGGGTACAAAAATTCTCAATTTTTTTTTATACTTCACATTTAAAACCACAACATTTATTTATATTTCACAATAATACCATCACAAATTTTCAAAAGTAATAATTACAATAGAGACTGAATCTAAAAAGTTGTTTAGAATTACAAGCCAATTATTTCACAACTTAAAATTACATATTTGAAAATCCCATAGATATTTTTTTTTTCAATGCATCCTCTCTCTCTACACTTCTCCAGCATTACCTGAAACATTATCTACTCCCGTATAACAACATGAGTTATACGATCATCGTAGTCATACAAGTAGGGTGAGCTAATCAAGTACAAGGAAGAAACAAGATACTTTAAATTTACTTATACCATTCATGCATTCATTAATAATACTTTCTATCTATCAACTTGTATCACCTCAACGTAATCAAAACAAATGAATTTGATTCCCTCTTTATTTTCATTCCCTCGCATTTAGATATTAGGTTTATCACAGTTTATGGGCTTGTCTCGGTTATATTCTTCTTATACATCCAAAACCGGTCGCTCATATGGACTACGGATAAGAGTCGTCTTCCACACGCAGCTTCAGACACATCTCCCTCATTTCTTCCAGGTCTTATGAGTAAAACACTGGTGAGTAACATCCATTTACCAATCACCTTACTCCACACTAGACCGAAACCTTAGGCGAGATGTCTGTATACTCTCGAGAGAGGAAACTAACAGGACTCGAATCCACCAATCGCCTTACAAAGGCAAAAGAAATTATCCTTTTAACTACCGAGACAGAGCATAAATCTTCTTCATGATAAAACTAGAGTATCATCAAGATAATTTTATCAATTCTCTCATCGCTCTAAAAATCACATTCAAAACAATTTGCAATCAATTTTTGACCTTTGCTTAGTGGTTTCCTCATAACTCTTCCTAGAGAACTCCGAATGAGTTGATTCTTGTTTTATTGAATTCTGGACTGAAAAATCTTTAATTTAAAACTAATTTCGTAATTTTTAAATTACAAGGTTAGTTGCAGTAAAAATATTAAGATAAGTATTTTGATCACGTTTTTTGCCTATCCAACTATGACCTTTGATGACTAATTTACTAATACTTCTCTCTACATAACTCCAAATGATGTGGTTCTTATTTTGTTGAAATCTAGACTCAATTATATTTCTTTTAATACTAGATTTGTAATTTTTAGACCACTATAATAACTGCAGTAAAATTGTAAAAGTAGTGATCAACAAAAGTTTCGGTTACTTAATATCGTTAGAATACTACAAGTGTATTCATTCAACTCTTGATTCTTAATTGAAAATCCGACCGCTCAATATAACCCAATATTTTCCTAAAACATGTAATAAAATTTTCAGTGTGATCTAACGGTTGGTTAAGAAAATTATAAATTTTTCCTTAGATGGTTTTGGAATAGAATTAAGCTAAAAAATCATATACTTTAAAATGTAAAACTTATATCTCTACACACACACACACACACACACATATATATATATATATATATATATATATATATATATATATATATATATATATATATATATTATGATAATCTGAACGGTCAAATTCCACATTTATATCTTAAGAAACATTTATCAAAATTTTGAATTAATCTAACGGTTAACTTGTCCAGAATTTACGTTTTTCCAAGGGGACTTAATAATAGGAAATAAAGTTATCATCAACTTATTCTAACTTGTGAGATTTAATTCTCTAAGTATAAACCACACAATATTAATCCGAACGGTCAAAACAAAGTAATATGTCTTATGTATCATATATCAAAAATTGGACTGCATCTAACGGCACACAAAGTAAAAATTGACAATTTACTAAGATAATCTGAAAAATAGAATTCAATAAATCACATATAGGTAAATTAAATCTCAACATTGACATAAGATAAATAAAATAAAAGCATTGGGGAAATAAGAAGTTGCATCGGCAGAGCCAGTCAGACAACTTCTCATCCTTCCAAAATTGCAAAGTAAATAAATAAATGTAAATAAATAAAAGCGTAAAGAAATAATAACGTATTGGGGAAATAAGAAGTTGAATTCGGCAGAGCCCGTTAGACAACTTCTCATCCTTCCAAATTTGCAAGGTAAATAAATAAAGGTAAGGAAAAATGTAAAGAAGTAATAATGATTTGGGGAAATAAGAAGTTGAATTCGGCAGAGCCCGTTAGACAACTTCTCATCCTTCCAAAATTGTAAGAAAATAAATGAAAGTACAATAAATAAAATAAACATAACAGATATAATATATCACACTAAATTCATAAAGAGAAACAAAATTCCAAACATATCCAAGAATTCATATCATACAGAAACAAAAGACTCAAAATTAACTCCCCTACCTCTATTCCAGACTTAATCTTCTGCTCAGTCGTTCCTCAAAACTTTCAGAATTTTTCCTCTCGCAACTAGAATATCTTTCAAACTCTCTCTTCTCTCAAAAATTTCTACTTTTTGGTGCAAAAAATTTCTTCCTCCCTCCTTGGCTATTTATAGCCAAAAATTTTACTATTCATTTTTTACTATTCATTTTTACTATTCATTTTTATTATTCATTTTTACTATTCAAAAATATTATTTTAATAAAAGTATGACTCAACATTACGTGTCTTCTTATCCTTTCCTTTTTTTTACTATTTATTTTTACTATTCATTTTTTACTGTTCATTAAATTTTATTATTATTATTATTATTATTATTATTATTATTTTAACTACTATAAATTTTTCTCCAATACTCATACCATGTTCATAATCGTATCTAACTTAATAAAATACAATCAGATAGTCGTATATATTACAAAATAATAAAAATGGAAACATTTAATCTTTTTTTTTTCTAGATCTTACATTAATGTAACACCCCTATTCAGGCGTTACAATTACTATGTTTTTCAAAAAAACATATACACTTAGATAGATCAAAATATCTTTCTACATTAACAAAAGTAGTACATTATTACAAACCAAATAGTTCAAAAATAAAATATCCATTCATAATTTATGATAAAATAAATAAACATAATCCCAAGCCTCTTATCCCATGTCTCTCATCCTTTTAAGCATGCCCAGAAGCATTAGTCAATTCATCTGTAATGATATCTGCTCCCGTATAATATCACACATTGTACGATCATCGCATTCACAAGCACACACAAGCAAGGGTGAGCCAATGAAAACGATTGTGTAACTTGTTCAACATGTAAAACATATTAGTCACATCATATTACATAACCCAATGTATAACTTATGTAAAACATTCATACTGCATACACCCATACAAGACATATTCATGTCATTGATTAACGTCACTCAAACATCTTATCAGGGTAACTCCCACCGTTCATCTAGGGGACTTATCAGAACCAACAACCACAACTCTATTGTATATTACTCATATAACGAAACTATCCAAGACCAATGTGCATATTCCATATATTATATGACAATAAATTTCTTTATAGCCTAATATTACTAACACTTAAGTAATTCAAAAGATGGAAAAAAAAATAAAGAAAGTATATTCAAGATCAGCTAAAAATCATATAAAATAGAGAGATAAAATATACATAAAAGAATTAAGTACACATAAAATTAAATAAACGTAAAAGGAAATGAAGATGTAAGGAAAGAAATGAACGTATAATAAATAAAATATTAAGATAAATGTTTTAGTCACGTTTTTCTACCTATCCAACTATGACCTTTGATGATTAATTTACTAATAATTCTCTCTACATAACTCCAAATGAGATGGTTCTTATTTTGTTGAAACCTAGACTCAATTATCTTTCTTTAAACACTAGATTTGAAATTTTTAGACCACTATACTAACTGCAGTAAAATTTCAAAAGTAATGATCAACAAAAGTTTAGGTCAGTTAATATTGTTGGAATACTACATGCACATTCATTCAACTCCTGACTCTTATTCGAAAATCCGATCGGTCAATATGATCCAATGTATGCCTAAAACTTTTAATAAAATTTTCAGTTCGATCTAACGGTTGGTAAAGAAAAAATCTAGATTTTTACTTAGATGGTTTTTGGGACAGAATTAAGCTGAAAAACCCTATACTTAAAATGCGAAACCTATATCTCTAAATTTATATATATTTCTAATAATCGGAACGGTCAAATTTAATATTTATATCTCAGGAACCCTTTATCAAAATTTCGAATCAATCTAACGGTTAACTTGTCCAGAATGTACGTTTTAATGATGATAACTTAGTAATAGAAAATAAAGTTATAATTAACTTATACAACTTGTGAAATTTAATTCTCTGAGTATAGACCACACAACAATAATCCAAACGGTCAAAACAAAGTAATATGCCTTGTATGCCATATATCAAAAATTGGGCTACATCTAACGGTACACAAAGTTAAAATTGACGATTTACTAAGATAACCCGAAAAATAGAAATCAATAAAATCATAGATAAGTAAATTAAATATCAACAATGTCTAAAAATAAATAAAATAAAAGTATTGGGGAAATAAGAAGTTACAAACACTTCTCATCCTTCCAAAATTGCAAGAAAATAAATGAACGTAAAGTAAAAAAAATAAAATAAAAATATTGGGGAAATAAGAAGTTGTAAACACTTCTCATCCTTCCACAAATTGCAAGAAAATAAATGAACATAAAGTAAGTAAATAAAAATAAAAGTATTGGGGAAATAAGAAGTTGTAAACACTTCTCATCCTTCCAAAATTGCAAGAAAATAAATGAACATAAGGTAAATAAATAAAATAAAAGTATTGGGGAAATAAGAAGTTGAATTTGGCAAAGCCGGTTAGACATCTTCTTATCCTTCCAAAATTGCAAGAAAGATAAATAAATAAATGTAACAGAAACAACATATCAACAAAAAGAAGCAAAACTCCAAACATATGCAAGAAATCATATCATACAGAAACAATAGACTCAAGATTAACTCCCCTTACCTGATTCTCTTCTTCTCAGATGAAGAGCACCTCTTCAGAATCTCTTGCTACCTTCTCTACAACTCAAATTCTAGCCCTAAAATCTCCTTATTTTCTAAGAACTCTTGCTTGGTTTCACCATACTTGTCAAAAACTTCATTTCCTCACCTGTATTTATAGTTGAAGTTAGGGTTACTGTAGCAGTATTGTAGCTGTACTACATTTTAGTGTAGCAGTACTGTAGCTGTACTACATTTCACTGTATCAGTATTGTAGCTCGTACTACATTTTTCCTGTAGCAGTACTGTAGCAACACATGATTCACGTGCTACAGTAGTACTGTACATATTTCACTGTAGCGTTATACATATTTTACTGTAGCATTATACGTATTTTACTTTAGCATTTATAAAATTTTTTCCTATTATTTCTAAAAATCTAGCCTCTTAATTATAACCATTTTCAAGGGTCTTACATTCTCCCCACCTTTAAAAATTTTCGTCCTCGAAAATTGAGTCACCAAGACAACATTACTTTATCCAAAAGACTACTATCTTTCAACAAAAAATTATTTCCTAATACATTTGAAGCTTCCCCATAATTTTCCCAATATAATCCTCACATTCCAAACTAGATGACATATATCAATATATATTATTATTTGTTTTTTTATTATTATTATTAATTAATTTTTTTTTACCAACCAAATCATAGTCCATATACCCATGTGCATCACACACCAAACCATGTCACATGTTTAGCGTCACTCCCATCACTCTATACAAGAGCTTATCAGGGCCGATACACATCCCCCTTGATGTGTAGGGTTGTCTCCCACCACTCCTCTAGTGAGCTTATCAGGGCAATTCCCACCGCTCAAAGAGCTTATCAGGGCAACTCCCACCGCTCACCAAGGGAGCTTATCAGAGCCGACAACCACAACGCTACCTTAATTGTGGCGAGCTTATCCGGACTAGCATTTTTTGCGTCACTCCCATCGCTTTGTATAAGAGCTTATCCGGGCCATTACACATTGTCCTAATGTGTAGTGTTGCCCCCTACCACTCACCATCTAGGGAGCTTATCAGGGCAAGTACACAACGCCACCCCCCATCGCCTATCCGGAGCTGCACCGGGCAAGTGCAAGTGTACCTCCCACCACTCTCCTAGGGAGCTTATCAGGGTTGACAACAACAGTGCCGTTTTAATTGCAACATGATTCCCCATCTCCCAAGGATTTCCAGCATATGCCAATTTGTGTTAAATTCAATACATTTTTTTTAACTTTGACCTTTGCTTAGTGTTTTACTCATAACACTCTCTTCAAAGCTCTAAATAAGTTGATTCTTGTTTTTGTTGGATCCTAGACTCCAAAAATATTTCCAAAGACTATTAACTCGTAAATTTTATTTTATTTTATTTTATTTTTATTTTTTTACAACAGGGCTTAACTACACTAAAATTATTAAAATCGAAATTTTAATCATGCTTTTGTATTTTTAACTTTGACCTTTACTGACTCTTTTGCTCATTATTCTCTCCACAACTCCGAATGGGATGATTTCTTTCTTTTTTTTTTTTTGGAATGTAGACTCAAATTTGGTCACCAAACTCGTAATAATTTTTATTTATTTATTTATTTATTAGCTCATTATACTACTCTCGATAGTAAACATCATTTCATAATCAACTATCATCCATCTCAACCAACAATGCCAAACCACTCATGCTCAACAAGCATATAACCAATCAACGTTTCTCATTCAATTCTGTCTACTTATCAAAATAGCACAGACTAATCAAATAACATTTTTATAACATATCTTTCATAATCAACCACAATTAATCTCATACATGTTCGAACATATCATTCTCAATTAAACTCACAGTTTAATTATCTTCAACCATACTTAACAAATTATATTCTTATTTCATATAATTCCATTCACCATTAAATTCATAGTTAAACTATTCTCATTCATACTTAACAAAGTATTTTCACATACAACTCGTCTCCATATCACTTTACCTCTTTAAACATGTATCAAAACATATCACATCCAAAATTAATCATAATTATCACAAACATCAACACATTCATTTTCTCGTGCAAAACTAACTTCTTTAATTACATACTAAACAAATTGTTTTTTTTTCCATAAATCCTAACAACTTTTAACCAATCATTTATCATACAACAATGAACTTTTAACCAAAATTTTAAACACAAAACAACCCCAAAATGTGCTACATCAAATGCCAAAACAATTTACACACACACACACACCATCCACTTATCAAACCTTAAAACATATTTGAAATAGCATATTTTAAAGCTAAACAGCAAAAAAAATATAGAGTTGGTAATAGATAACAAGTGATTTAAATACAGTAACAACATCCAAATAATACCAAACAACAAGGTTTATCGATGTGAAACATATCTGAAACTTCATGGATTGCCATAAAAAAATCTTTACAACAACTAAAAATGTTTTACATAACACCTTTCAATTATATTCACATTTTTTTTACCAACTCAAATCAAACTTTCAAGAGAGTTTCTACTATTAATCTCATCCAAAATATAGCTTATATTTAACCACTCATTGATTTCATGAATCTTAGCCCATATTCCATCCAATATATGAAATTTTCGTGCACTAAAGTATCCATGAGAAAACCCCTCTATTTTACATGATTTTCATGGTTTTAGACAACTTGAAATCTCTTAACAACTTACACCGTAGCATCCATACAAAAATTCAATGTTCAATCCAAGTTATAATTCATCTCTTTTCCATTAACACATACTCAAAAACCTCATTCAAGCAAATAATATTTCCAACCCAAAACAGTTTACCTACCATCCATTTATCAACATCAAAACAGATTTGAAAATGCACAATACTCAAGTGAACTTCCAAACAACTCATCATCAATTTTTATTCATTGAAACACATCTTTAGATCTACCAATTTCCAACACATAAACTTTTATAATCCCAAAATCTTAATGTTTTACTCATCATACTTCCATTTTGCCAAAGATTTCCACATAACCCCATCAATTCATCTCTCCAAAATTCATCAATTTTCACAAATCTTCCATTATGAAGTACATACAAAACTCAGATCAAAGTTGTAGTAAAAACTCTGTGATTTAATTGTATAGTGGGGCGGCATACGTATCACTTCCCCTCGTTTATTATTATGAGCAAACGCGATTTAGAAATTGAAGTGAAAAACAAAGAAATAAACAATCACGTCCTTTTATTCTATTATTTGTCTCTCATTATCAAACAATAACTTAAGGATCTTTGGAACAAATTTCACACCAACTCTCTTTTTTTTTGTTACAAATTAAAATTAATTTATGCATTTGCAAAAAAATCTAAATTTTTATTTTAACTTATTTATTCTTTAATTTTAACTTATGAGTAATTTTATTTCTTGGAGAAGGTTTATAAAAAAACTAGTCTAAGTATTATACCGAAATACATCTAAATAAAACAATCTATTATTCAATAAGAAAAATAAAAAACGTAAATAGTGATTGGATTGAAGATCAAATAGAATATTGGGTCTCAAACACTGATTCAATTGATAATAATAAAAAAAAATTCTTGATTCAATTATTTACCTTAACAACAAAAAAAATAAAATCAAAGTCTATTGAATCTTATTCATAATAATATTTCATCAAAGAATAACTCTGATTATCAAATAAGTGAATAACTTAGGACCAATTTACTTGTAAACATAACCTAAATTTGAAGTGATTTATATAAATTGGCATTTTTCTTTTTTGTATTAATTCCTTTTGTTGAAAAGATGGAGCACTGGTAGCACATTACATAAGGAATAGCCATATTTGATCTTCCATCACCATCACTGCCACTTTTCATTATCAATTTTCTCACTACCTATAACCAATGTTGCATTTTTAACCTTAGATGTCATGTGATTTTTAACCATGTTATTGCTTTTGTACACATAAGAAACATCATTTGGTCACTTTTAATAGATTTTCTTTTTCTACCTAAGTCGTTTACTTATTAGAAACATTTAAAACTAATGAAGATAATATTTATACGTTAGAACTGAGATTTTTCATTTCACTTCTATATATCGTACGTAGTTAATTATTTTATTTTTATTGTAAGAATATTTTTCAATTTGATATTTTTTTAAATAACCAAATCTGTAATAGTAATAAAACAACAAAAGTGTACAGTATGATATCAAGGCCGAGCGGTTACGATATATCTTATTAAAGATATAAAATAATCAAGAATATCTTATTAAAGATATTGATAAACAGAAGATAAAATAATCAAAGGATAATCAAGAATATCTATTTAAAGATATTTAGCAACTAGCAAGATTTTTAAGTAAGCCTGTTTATATTATATTCTGTTTATATTTTATTCTGTTTATATTTTACTAGGCTTGTACCAGTTTAAGGTCCATGAGACAAATTATAAATAGAGAGCCAGGGCCACAAGCCTCGTATCTTCCAATCACACTTCGAATCACCTTCCAATCATATTCAACTCATATTCTCAAATAGTGAAAACCCTTCACTAAATATTCAATCAAGTGGCTCTTCAATACACGCCTGACTTGGGCGTCGGAGTGCCATTGCAGGTACCTCCCCCCTCCGGTCAAAGCTTGAAGATCACCGAATGGTCAAAGGTGAAGGAAAGCGAGCGGTCAAGATCCAGGAAAAGCGAGCAATCCGACCAGTCCAAGCGTCAGAAAGAGTCAAAGCCACGTCAGCCAGGTTAGTTTCTCGGTCCCACAAATTATTTACCGAAACATTTTGAAGCCCACCGAGGGGCCGGGGGGCATCCCATTGAAAGCCGCAAGGAACCAAGATTAGTGCTTGATCTCGGCATTGCCACTTCGGATCAACAACAAAAATTTTCATCAAAGCTATAACTACAAAGCATGAATCATCATCTCTACATGAAGTATCATCAACAAGATAAATATTTTTGAAATATGAATGTTTCATAAAATATCTAATTGATAATAGATATTATAACAACTATTTTATATAGTTATTAAAAATATATATAATATAATATAATCCATAAAATATTATACGATATATGATATGCAATTTCTAAGGTAGTAAATATAATAAATAAAAAATCTGCAGCATTGTGGAGATTGTCTTCATAATATATACGCATCGAGATGCATTTAAAGATTACCACATACTATGTTATAATATATGTATTTAAATGCAGGTTTGAATTCAAAAACATATCACAAGGCTATAAAGCAGTTATTTTCCGACCATGAAACATCCTAATATGGATTCTTCAAACATTCAACCAAAGACCGAACGGTCTCGCCTATATTTTTTATATTATATATCTTGCAGGTCAAGAGACTATAAATCAAAGACAGTCCCCCAGAAAGAATATAAAGTTAAAGACCGAGCGGTAAATCCCCCTCGGCCGAGAGGTGAATCCCTCTCGATTCATGTTGAAGGCCGAAGAGGTAAATTCCTCTTGGTTCATGTTGAAGGCCAAAGAGGTAAATTCCTCTGGGTTCATGTTGAAGGCCGAAAAGGTAAATTCCTCTCGGTTCATGTTGAAGGTCGAAGAGGTAAATCCCTCTCGGCCGAGAGGTAAATCCCTCTTGTTGAAGAAAAAACCGAGAGGTAAATCCCTCTCGTCAACTAGAAAGTTGAAGACAAAGACCCAGAGGTAAATCCCTCTGGGCTGAGAGGTAAATCCCTCTCGTTGAAGAAAAAACCGAGAGGTAAATCCCTCTCGTCAACCAAGAAGTTGACAATGACCGAGTCACATGTACTCAATCGTGTGGCCAAATAAGAAGCAACGCCTAAAAGCACGCTCCCCAATACAACAAATTCAAGTTCCCTCAAACTTATAAGTCCTATAGTTAATCATGGCTAAAGCCAAACGATTAACTCGGACTTGGGGGACATAATGTACAGTATGATATCAAGGTCGAACGGTTACGATATATCTTATTAAAGATATAAAATAATCAAGAATATCTTATTAAAGATATTGATAAACAGAAGATAAAATAATCAAAGGAATCAAGAATATCTATTTATAGATATTTAGCAACTAGCAAGATTTTCAAGTAAGCCTGTTTATATTATATTCTGTTTATATTTTACTAGGCTTGTACCAGTTTAAGGTCCATGAGACAAATTATAAATAGAGAGCCAAGGCCACAAGCCAGGTATCTTCCAATCACACTTCGAATCACCTTCCAACCATATTCAAATCATATTCTCAAATACTCAAATAGTGAAAACCCTTCACTAAATATTCAATCAAGAGCCGAGGCTCTTCAATACATGCCTGACTTGCGCGTCGGAGTGCCATTGCAGGTACCTCCCCCCTCCGGTCAAAGCTTGAAGATCACCGAATGGTCAAAGGTGAAGGAAAGCGAGCGGTCAAGATCCAGGAAAAACGAGCAATCCGACCAGTCCAAGCGTCAGAAAGAGTCAAAGCCACGTCAGCCAGGTTAGTTTCTCGGTCCCACAAATTATCTACCGAAACATTTTGAAGCCCACCGAGGGGCCGGGGGACATCCCATTGAAAGCCGCAAGGAACCAAGATTAGTGCTTGATGTCGGCATTGCCACTTCGGATCAACAACAAAAATTTTCATCAAAGCTATAACTACAAAGCATGAATCATCATCTCTACATGAAGTATCATCAACAAGATAAATATTTTTGAAATATGAATGTTTCATAAAATATCTACTTGATAATAGATATTATAACAACTATTTTATATAGTTATTAAAAATATATATAATATAATATAATCCATAAAATATTATACGATATATGATATGCAATTTCTAAGGTAGTATATAAAATAAATAAAAAAGCTGCAACATTGTGGAGATTGTCTTCATAATATATACGCATCGAGATGCATTTAAAGATTACCACATACTATGTTATAATATATGCATTTAAATGCAGGTTTGAATTCAAAAACATATCACAAGGCTATAAAGCAGTTATTTTCCGACCATGAAACATCCTAATATGGATTCTTCAAACATTCAACCAAAGACCGAACGGTCTCGCCTATATTTTTTATATTATATATCTTGCAGGTCAAGAGACTATAAATCAAAGACAGTCCCCCAGAAAGAATATAAAGTTAAAGCCCGAGCGGTAAATCCCCCTCGGCCGAGAGGTAAATCCCTCTCGATTCATGTTGAAGGCAAAAGAGGTAAATCCCTCTTGGTTCATGTTGAAGGCCGAAGAGGTAAATTCCTCTGGGTTCATGTTGAAGGCCAAAGAGGTAAATTCCTCTCGGTTCATGTTGAAGGCCGAAGAGGTAAATTCCTCTCGGTTCATGTTGAAGGTCGAAGAGGTAAATCCCTCTCGGCCGAGAGGTAAATCCCTCTTGTTGAAGAAAAAACCGAGAGGTAAATCCCTCTCGTCAACTAGAAAGTTGAAGACAAAGACCCAGAGGTAAATCCCTCTGGGCTGAGAGGTAAATCCCTCTCGTTGAAGAAAAATCCGAGAGGTAAATCCCTCTCGTCAACTAGAAAGTTGAAGACAAAGACCGAGAGGTAAGTCCCTCTCGTTGAAGAAAAAATCGAGAGGTAAATCCCTCTCGTTGAAGAAAAAACCGAGAGGTAAATCCCTCTCGTCAACTAGAAAGTTGAAGAAAAACATCGAGAGGTAAATCCCTCTCGGCCGAGAGGTAAATCCCTCTTGACGAAAAAACCGAGAGGTAAATCCCTCTCGTTGAAGAAAAAATCGAGAGGTAAATCCCTCTTGTCAACTAGAAAGTTGAAAACAACGACCGAGCGGTAAATCCCTCTTGGGCGAGAGGTAAATCCCTCTCGTTGAAGGAAAAATCGAGAGGCAAAATCCCTCTCGTCAACTAGAAAGTTGAAAACAAAGACCGAGCGGTAAATCCCTCTCGGCCGAGAGGTAAATCCCTTTCGTTGAAGGAAAAATCGAGAGGTAAATCCCTCTCGTCAACTAGAAAGTTGAAAACAAAGACCGGGTGGTAAATCCCTCTCGCCGAGAGGTAAATCCCTCTCGTTGAAGAAAAAACCGAGAGGTAAATCTCTCTCGTCAACTAAAAAACCGAGAGGTAAATCCCTCTTGTCAACTAAAAAACCGAGAGGTAAATCCCTCTTGTCAACTAAAAAACCGAGAGGTAAATCCCTCTCGTCAACTAAAAAACCAAGAGGTAAATCCCTCTTGTCAACTAAAAAACCGAGAGGTAAATCCCTCTCGTCAACTAGAAAATTGAAAACAAAGAACGAGCGGTAAATCCCTCTCGTTGAGAAAAAATCGAGAGGTAAATCCCTCTCGTCAACTAGAAAGTTGAAAACAAAGACCGAGCGGTAAATCCCTCTTGGCTGAGAGATAAATCCCTCTCGTTGAAGAAAAAACCGAGAGGTAAATCCCTCTCGTCAACCAAGAAGTTGACAATGACCGAGTCACATGTACTCAATCGTGTGGCCCAAATAAGAAGCAACGCCTAAAAGCACGCTCCCCAATACAACAAATTCAATTTCCCTCAAACTTATAAGTCCTATAGTTAATCATGGCTAAAGCCAAACGATTAACTCGGACTTGGGGGACATAATGTACAGTATGATATCAAGGTCGAACGGTTACGATATATCTTATTAAAGATATAAAATAATCAAGAATATCTTATTAAAGATATTGATAAACAGAAGATAAAATAATCAAAGGATAATCAAGAATATCTATTTAAAGATATTTAGCAACTAGCAAGATTTTCAAGTAAGCCTGTTTATATTATATTCTGTTTATATTTTACTAGGCTTGTACCAGTTTAAGGTCCATGAGACAAATTATAAATAGAGAGCCAAGGCCACAAGCCAGGTATCTTCCAATCACACTTCGAATCACCTTCCAACCATATTCAACTCATATTCTCAAATACTCAAATAGTGAAAACCCTTCACTAAATATTCAATCAAGAGCCGAGGCTCTTCAATACATGCCTGACTTGGGCGTCGGAGTGCCATTGCAGGTACCTCCCCCCTCCGGTCAAAGCTTGTAGATCACCGAATGGTCAAAGGTGAAGGAAAGCGAGCAGTCAAGATCCAGGAAAAACGAGCAATCCGACCAGTCCAAGCGTCAGAAAGAGTCAAAGCCACGTCAGCCAGGTTAGTTTCTCGGTCCCACAAATTATCTACCGAAACAAAAAGTAATTGAAAAATGATATTTGTTTAATAAATAAAGTGTTTGGATAAATTCTTGTTTTTAATTATAACCTTCTGATTGGATTCAACTTTCTATTTAAACCATGACATAGTTAATAAAAAAACATAAACCAACATATCAGTATATAAAATATATTTACGAATCTTATACGAGAAAAAGTAAAATATTGAAAGATAAATAATACTTCATTAACTAGAATGATATACAATACAAAAATTATATATCTAAATAAGAATTATTGATAAAGATCCATTTTTATATTTTAAAGAATATGGTGTTGAGTGATTAAGAAAACTCCATGAAGATTCTCACATGATATTAAAATAACCAATGTTATCTAGATATGGTACACTTCAAAGAGTTCAATAGAAGAGAAAAAGTTCATTTAAACAAGAAAACAAATGAAGACGATAATGGAAACACAAATGGTTGAATCTAGCATGTATATAAGTAACCAAAATGAAAGAAAAAAAAACAAAGAGGGAAGACAAGAAGAGGGGATGAGAAACTCAAGAGAAGCACATCACTTAGGAGGGCACAAAGGTTCACGAACCCATGATGAGTGAGGATGTTTCCACTTGAGTACAAGTCTCAAGATAAGGCTAAGTGAAGATCACTGCTAAAAGAGAGCAATGATAATGGTTGAATATAATGTATGTATTTTCTCAAAAACATTTAACCCTTTCAAAAGTCTTGAAGAGCCCCTTATGTAGTTGAGGGTAAGGGGTCTCTTAAAATTAATCAAAGCCAAATGATGTACACATAAAAAGACACTCTAAGCTTTTTAGAAGATGTAAGATCCAAGAAAAATATGAGTATCAGAAATAAAGTAGTCTTGATACTTTGGTATTTTTGTTTGATAATTAGTGTTCTGGAGTGTACATCTTTGTTAGAACATAATTGTTATGTTATTTATTTGATTATATTTATATTTTGGCCTAAGAGCAAATGGGTCTTTTAATTTTTTATTAATTAAGTGTAGAAATTAAAATAGGGGAGTGTAGAAAGCAAAGACATGCAAATTAAATAATATGGAAAATTAATAAAAAGGTATTAGGTCAATCTTTTATAAGATTTAATTATTGTTATTTTAAAAAATAATTGAAAGAAAATAGGAGATATAATTTTGGTGGGTTTGGATATTTAAAAGAGATATTATTATTATTAGATATGGTAAACATTTTAAATGATATATTAAGATATTATTATATATAATTAGATATTATGACTAGATAATAATAATATATATTATTGATAGATTCATTATAATATATTAGAATAAAATAATATTATAAGTGAAGAAATATTAGAGACAGAGTTGAGTTGTTTTATAAATATTAAGATATAGAGAGAGTGGTTGGAATGTGTTTTTAGAAACCCTAAATCAAAGAGAGAAAATAGAGGAAGAGAGGAGATTGGCGTTTTTGGGAGAAAGAGAGAAAAAGAAACATAAACCCTTAGTACAAAGGAATATTGATGGTGTTTTGGGTTTGTAGATAAAACCCTAGTATTAACCAAGGTATGAGAAAGCTTACCTTTTGTTTGTTATTTTATGTGCATGAGATCTTGATTGCTATTTTTTTTTCTCGGACATATGGGTTTATTCTTGATTTTCTTGAGGGATATGAGGAAGCTTACATTTATTTGTTGGATGCTATGCATTCTTAATATCTTGGCATGAAAATCCTTGTTTGATATATGCTTATATGATTATGATTATCTGTTGCTATTGTTGCGCAAGGGTTTGTGTGTGCCTGGAAATAAGTTTTTTGGTAATATTTGTGATGAATTTTCCCTATGAATGTATTATGTATGTTTTGTTAGGTTATCCCTGTAAGACCCGAGAAATTCAAATGTAATAAGATAATGATGTTAATCTTGCTAAATGTTTTCCTTTTATAAGAAGTGTGTTTTCACAAGATGTTGTGTAATTCAATTGGTAAAAGCTCTTTATGGGGAGCCGGTGGTTTTGTGTTCAAACCCTCCTAGGTGCATATTTGCTTGTGTTTTATTTTTCGGTGTGGTTATTATGTTTTGCCATGTCACATTTTATGAAAAGAATCAACAGTAAGAATTGAGGAAGAAAAACAATGAACTTTGGTTAGAAGAGTACGATTGTGTTGTAGAAGAACGACAAGGTCAAACCACCCAATGGTTTAAAGAGGTAAGGGAAGCTAACCATGGTTTTGTGTTGTTTTCTTGTGCTTGTCCTTCCGTTGTAGTCTATGCATGCTCTGTATCAATGCCCATTGCTACTTGGTCCATATTTGATGAATGCTATGATACATAACTGCATAAGCGTATGATATATCATTAGTGTAAATTTGGGTGATACAGTTTCTACATATAAATGATGATGCATTGTGCCATATATGTATGTGTGTGTATATATATATATATATATATATATATATATATATATATATATATATATATATATATTACGTAATAAGTCTACAAATTTAATCTTTTCATGATTATAGTTTCGCATAGTATTGTTTGAGTTTACTATTGTGGGGGGAATTTGTGCGTATGCATTGTATGATGTTACTTTGTTTGAGTGGTGAAGAAAAATGCGTAGAGGGTAGTAAATGGCAATGACTATAGGCTAGGAGGCTCTGAAGTAATAGTACTAAGATGGATAATGTAGGGTTTGTGGTTATTGAATCACTAGCGTTGAGTATTTGTTTTGGACTGAGAGTATATTTTTGTCTAGTAGTTTTAACATGCTATAGTAGGCTTGTTGTGATAAACGTATTGGGATATGAGAGTGAGAAAATATTGGGAAAATATTTTTGAGAATAGAACGAAAAGTTCTTCCAAGAAAATTTAGTCAGTTCTTCTTGGTTGTACTGCTACCTGTGTTTTTTTTTTTGTTTATATACTAGTACACACATATTTTCTCTCTATTGTCTGGCATGTTTTACATGATTCATCATAGGTTAATGTTTTCTAAGAATGTTATATACTCCTGCAGTGAAAATTGCCTTAAGAGGCTTTGACGTGATCTTGTGGTTGGGTATTTTATTCTGTTAAAGTTTTCTCCAAACACCAGGATTATCCTACTTCGAAATGGGGTATATAAATTGAAGCTAAAACAAATCGCCGTTTTTGGAAAACATGGTATAGAGCTTGTTTTGTATTGTCGAAGGTTTGAACGCATACAATGAGATTATATGGAAATCTGTGAAAGTTAATGCGTAATAGGTTTGTAGTGTAAAAGTAATTGTTTATCGATTGGGTTGGGTTACTTGGATGCTACTGACAAATGCACGTGAATGATTAGTTTTGATATGATCTTTTATTATTTTAAATGATATTATACCAAGTATGTTATAAATGATATTAAATTAAATAAGTTTATAAAAGTATTATATTAAATAAATTTAAGAAATGATATTTTATTGTTTATGAATGATATCAAGTACGTTATATCAGGTTAGGTAGGTTTTATTTTCGTATTATGTTAAGTAAATTTAAGAAGAATATTTTATTATTTATTGTTAAGATATTATATTATTGTTAAGGATATTATATTATGTAGATTTATGAACGTATTATATTTGATATATTTATGGATGATATTTTATTAGTTATGGAAGAGGTTTTATTAGCTGAAATTATGAACGTTATTTTATTAGGTGGTGCAGACATGTTAACGTAATAGAGGTTTTTCTTTTTATTAAGTTTTATTTGAACTTTAATTTGGTACCTAGTTCTTTTTGTCCTTTCCGTTCTGTAACGTCATAGTATTAACGGGAAATAAAGTGTATCTTCTTGGATTTATTTTATGGTATACTTGATTAAAAGTGCATGTTAACAATGTTACTTTGTTGACTAACAATTGATGTGATAAAGTTTTTATAAGAAGTTGAATATGATAGCTTACCCTTATTGTTTATGTATGTGAAGGCAATGATCGTATAATTCGTGTTGTTATACGGGAGCAGACATTAATACAAATGTGCCAGTTAATCGTTACAGCGGCAAGAAATTGGAGAGAAACTGGGAAGGGTTTCTTTTATTTTACTTTCGAACATTTTCAGTTAATTTGATTTATTTGTTTTTGGAAATTGAATTAGAAGTTAAAAGTTTGTAATAAAAGTCTTTTTAGTTGAATTTTAATGGATTGTTATTTAATTCTTTTAAGTTATCTGCTAAAAAAAAATATTTATTGACTCGTGGCATTCTAAAAATCGGGATGTTACATTTTGGTATCAGAGCCTGGTTTTCGAAAATCTTTTGGGGCCTTGGGGAGTGAGCTCGTCTAGTCTTTGCTGTGTATTTCTATGATTGTGTTAGGTATGATTATATTGTGGTTATGTTTTGTATGAGTTGATTTGCTTGTGGTAATATAAAGTGAGTAGGACCTCAATGCATTTGTAGAAGTGATACAATGGTATATGTTTGAATGTGGGATATGATTAACGTTGGATGTGGTTATACGGAAAATATGTTATGTTGATCGTAGTGTGTTGTTGATTATGGCTTGATAATTTTTTGTTCTAGCTTTTAATGATCTGTTGACTGGAAATGAAATTCTGTGAAAGTATGGAAATTATTTGTTGGTTGGTAATGTGATTTTGTGAAGCATGGAATTTACTTGTATGCATGGAAAACAATTTCAAGTAGGTAAATTGGGTGATTGGTTTCAGACATTATAATCTTAATTCTTCTTGCAATGAAATGATTGTGCTAATGGATCAAAATTTGAGACTTGAAATGCTTCATAGGAAGGTTAATAGAGATATGCATATGTTGTAAGGTGTAGATGTTGGTTTAGAAGTTGTTGTTTAAGTAATTAAGCAGATATATTTTTATTATTATAAAAAAAAAGATGGGTTAATAAAAATTTTGGGTATGTTATATGTTGTATTCTACCCATGGTACTATTGATTAAAATTAATCCTGAAATGGGCAATTGCTTAAAGGAGGAAGGATTTGAATATAACACCTGATTTTGATAAGTGAGGTCTGAATTTGAAACCAGTGCATTGTGTTTCTCAAATAATAATAATAATAATAATAATAACTTAAAGCCTAGAATGAGTTTTGAGTGAAGTGCAACTCTTTCAGTTAAATTTTCCTTTTAGTTTCTGGTTACTGTCAAGCAATGAAGTTAGTTACTTCGATTGTTGTCATGTGTGCATGTATACAGTGTTATGCGTAAATTATATATAAAGAGTTAGGTCCTAATTTTTATTTACAAAAGGAACTGGTTTGTCTATGTTAAAAAAATAGATGTATAATGGTGGTGTGTTTCTTTTTGGGTATATGAATTGATTTGGGTTTAAGTACTGTTGTGCATAATGGTAGTACTAATTATTATAAGGCGAGCATGACTTATACATAAACTGGAAGAAAGCCATAAATGGGAAAATGATGCTGCAGTGATTTTTTTTTTATGCCTATAATTTACCATATGATATGGCTTAGATTTTCTTTGAATTAATAAATGAGTGTCTTTATTTCAAATCTGATTTGAGATGATATATTTATTCTTCACAGTGCTTAAGGATTAATACATTTTAATCCTTTTATTTTATTGGTTATTTTTCATAACTTCTCCATACAGTAATTTGATGTGCTATTTAACTTTTTCTTAAGTGATAATGAGATGTATGTACCGTGGAACCCGCTTGAGAGTTTGAATGCTACATGTATAAGTTATGTAGATGCAATTATGTGTATATGTTCTTATAAATAATATATTAGTATATTATATATTAGGTGTACATGCCATCTTATTTTATAATATGAATTTGTGTTATAAATAAATAAATAAATATATATATATATATATATATATATATATATATATATGAATATAATAATATATAAAATTGTAGAGATATGTGAATTTATTTATGTAAGATATAATTTTCTTTGATTATAAGCATTGTTAATTAACGTTTTGATATTATATTTTGGGGAGTGAAAAAAGAATAAACGGATTATGTTTTAGAAATGTGGAAAATGTATAGGTAACCTTTGGTTTTATAAATAGAATCAGGATTTGTTTTCTTTCTTTTTATATATATTTGTCAACCCATGTTACGTTTTGTTCTATAAAAATACTAGCAGATTGTTTTCTTTAATATTGAACAAAGGTAGGAGGTTTCGGGTTTAGTGAATTGGTGTGATGGTAATTAGTACAATTCTTTTTTAGTATCTTATGGACAAATCAACCTGGTGCATATGGTATATTCCATGAGATAATGTATGGTGCATGACCCTACATGACTTTATTGTTATAACATATATGTGTATCAGATGTGTTTATGAATAGCATGTTACGTTGAGATGCTTTCGATTTTTTATGGACACTGTGGGTTGGTTTGCCATAGAGGTCACATGAAGGCCTATGTTCTTATAAATGATATCTAATATTATATTATGTGTGAAGTGCATTGGTAGTGCACATTTGATACTGTGAATGCCTATACATAATTTTGTATGCAATGGGTTGTTTAAAAATAGTTGCACTATGGATAATGGTTTTGTTGTTATGGGTGGTTCCAATCAGGCGTTAAGATATCAATTTTTAAATATTCTCCATGGTGATTGATGAGGATAATCATGGTGTTGAATTGCGATCACAATATTTCATGTATCATCTTTCTATACTCTAGTGGTGTACTCGTAGAATTCCTGCTTTGGTAAATGAACCCTATTTTAATAAATAAGAGAGTCTGATTGGGTGAACAGACCCTAATTTGGTAAACAGGTTAAGAGGTCACAGTACAATGAAAATATAGTGGTTAGTGGTGATAGCCTTAGTATTTTATATATTGTTGCGGAATTTTATAGAAAGTTGTAGTATTTTTTTATGATACTTTGGTGTTGAATATGAAGTTGTAGTATTTTATATGGTGCAATGGTGTTTTATAAAAAGTCGTAATATTTTCTATGATGTTGTGATATTTTTCTGAATGCATGGTGGTGTTAAATACTTGGTGAGTTTTGAAATGTCAGAAATTGCTGATGAGTGCAATGTTATGAGCTTATATACCATGATGTATGTTGGTTGTAAGGACAATTATATGGTGAGTGGTAATGTTTAAAGACATGATCCTTAATGTTGTTCTTGCAGGTGTAATTGCAAAAATTAATTGGATTATGTGTTGAGTGGAACATGAGTTGGTTAGGTTGTTACTTTCCATAAGGGTTGTTTGATAAACCATGTCGGTGGGTGATTGTGAATCCTATGTTTTCTTACGTACTCAATGGCAGATGACGCGAGGAAGTCCTACGTTGGTGCGTAGGCCCTGTTTTGGTGAACAGGAAAGTCCCCGTTGATGCGTGGACCTGGTTTTGGTGAACCAGAAAAACCTGCGTTGGTGCGTAGGCCCGGTTTTGGTGAACTGGAAAGACCTGCGGTTGTGCGTAGGCCTAGTTTTGGTGAATTGGAAAGACCTGCGTTGGTGCGTAGGCCCGGTTTTGGTGAAACGAAAAGTCCTGCGTTGGTGCGTAGGCTCTGTTTAGGTGAACAGTTCATGTTTGCTGGAGTACGGAAGAAAACATATGACGATAGTGATTAAGAGTATTGACATGGTTTGTATGGGTTGGAGTTGGATAAACAATGGGTTATTGTGTTGTGAATTTGATCTAGGTAGGAGTGTTTTGAGTTTGAACTTTAATTGATAATTGTGTTATTATAATTGTCTTGTTATATGTGATATATAAATGAAAATTTGTATGAAGTGTTTTGCTAATAATTAAATGTTATTTTATGGGAATAAACCTTTATGTCGTGAAGTTTGATATCAAAGTAGTCATGAATAGTTATTAAAAGTTGAATATGTTTCTTACTTTATTTTATAAAAAGTGGTATTGTACATAGGTTTCATAAAATTATATTAGATGACATATTAAGTAATATGATGTTAAGTTTAAAAGTTCAAAATAATTAGAGGTTATTAAATAATGTGTATAGTAAAATAAATTTATTATAGAATAGTGATGTAATCATCGGATTTACTGCATCAAGTTTTAGAAAGTTATAAATGTTTGCTCAGTGTATGCCACTTGATGAGTATAATTTTCGAGGACGAAATTTTTTTGAAGTGTGGTGAATGTAAGACCCGAGAAATTAAAATGTAATAAGATAATGATGTTAATCTTACTAAATGTTTTCTTTTTATAAGAAGTGTGTTTTCACAAGATGTTGTGTAATTCAATTGGTAAAAGCTCTTTGTGGAGAGCCGTGTCTGATATATCATTAGTGTAAATTTGGGTGATACAGTTTCTACATATAAGATTTGATGATGATGCATTGTGCCATATATGTATGTATGTGTGTGTGTGTATATATATATATATATATATATATATATATATATATATATATATATATATATTACGTAGTAAGTCTACAAATTTAATCTTTCCATGATTATAGTTTCGCATAGTATTGTTTGAGTTTACTATTGTGGTGGGAATTTGTGCGTATGCATTGTATGATGTTACTTTGTTTGAGTGGTGAAGAAAAATGCGTAGAGGGTAGTAAATGGCAATGACTATAGGCTAGGAGGCTCTGAAGTAATAGTACTAAGATGGATAATGTAGGGTATGTGGTTATTGAATCACTAGCGTTGAGTATTTGTTTTGGACTGAGAGTATATTTGTGTCTAGTAGTTTTAACATGCTATAGTAGGCTTGTTGTGATAAACGTATTGGGATATGAGAGTGAGAAAATATTGGGAAAATATTTTCGAGAATAGAATGAAAAGTTCTTCCAAGAAAATTTAGTCAGTTCTTCTCGGTTGTACTGTTACCTGTTTTTTTTTTGTTTATATACTAGTACACACATATTTTCTCTCTATTGTCTGGCATGTTTTACATGATTCATCATAGGTTAATGTTTTCTAAGAATGTTATATACTCCTGTAGTAAAAATTTCCTTAAGAGGCTTTAACGTGATCTTGTGGTTGGGTATTTTATTTTGTTAAAGTTTTCTCCAAACACCAGGATTATCCTACTTCGAAATGGGGTATATAAAGTGTATCTTCTTGGATTTATTTTGTTCTGGTATACTTGATTAAAAGTGCATGTTAACAATGTTACTTTGTTGACTAACAATTGATGTGATAAAGTTTTTATAAGAAGTTGAATATGATAGCTTACCCTTATTGTTTATGTATGTGAATGCAATGATCGTATAATTCGTGTTGTTATACAGGAGCAGACATTAATACATATGTGCCAGTTAATCGTTACAGCAGCAAGAAATTGAAGAGAAACTGGGAAGGGTTTCTTTTATTTTACTTTCGAACATTTTCAGTTAATTTGATTTATTTGTTTTTGGAAATTGAATTAGAAGTTAAAAGTTTGTAATAAAAGTCTTTTTAGTTGAATTTTAATGGATTGTTATTTAATTCTTTTAAGTTATCTGCTAAAAAAAAATATTTATTGACTCGTGGCATTCTAAAAATCGGGATGTTACATTCTAAAAAAATATTTATTGACTCGTGTGAACACCCAATTTCGTCCGGGTAATTGAATAATAGGACTTGTTTTTTTTTTTTATTTTTGTCTTATTATATTTTTATTTTTTTATTTACAAAAATAAAAAATAATTAAAAAAAAAAGAAAATGTAAATAGTAAAAAAAATAAACAAAGGGAAAAAGAAAAAAATAAAAAAAAATAAAAAAAAATAAAAAATAAAAATACTATTTTGTTTTACTATTTGCACCCCCAAATTAATTTATTTAGTCCTTAACCCAATGGCCCAAAATAATCTCACATTTTTTTACTTCACCACTTATTTTTCTTATCACACACCACTCTCCACATCACCCTCCACATCACCTTCCACATCATCTATTTTTTTCATTTACTTTTTCTACCTCATTTTCATATTAATTTTAATATACCAACTTTTCTAATGATTCCACTTATATTTTTTATCATATCTTCTCCACCAACTTTTTTATAATATTTCTTTCACTAATTTTCCACATTAACTTTTACTATTCATTATATTTTATTTTTCCCACCAACTTTTTATATTATTTCCTTCACTTAATTTCCACACTAACTTTTACTATTTACTATATTTTATTTCATCTACTTTCTCCACCAACTTTTCGTATTATTTCTTTCACATATTTTTCACATTAACTTTTTTTCTATTCATCTTTTTAATATATTTTATTTCACATAATTTCTCCACCAACTATTTATATTATTTCTTTAACTTATTTTCCACATTAACTTTTACTATTTATTATATTTTATTTTACCTAATTTCTCCACCAAATTTTTATATTATTTCTTTCACTTATTTTCCACATTAACTTTCACTATTTACTCTATTTTATTTCACCTAATTTCTCCACTCACTTTTAATATTATTTCTTTTACTTATTTTCCACATTAAATTTTTCTATTTTTCCACTCACTTTTTTTAAAAAATTATATTTTATTTAACACTTCTTCATCCTTAACTCTATAAATACCCACATTCTCTTCACTTCATCTTTACACACACACACACACATACACACCTACACATTTACTTACATACACTTTCATAATATCTATCTTTCTTCTCTCACACAAAATCTTTTCATCCAAAAACTCTTCTTCATTTTTCTCTCACACCTTTCCATCAAATCTCATACCAAATTTCTACTCCAAGTTCATCTGCTTTACTTCTCATCTACCTCTTCTCACAACTTGTTGCAATTAAAGTTTTCCTCAATCATTCAAACCTTCAATAAGGTACATATATTCTTCTTATCCCATTATGCATTTTGATAATTTTTTTTAGTTTATAAATTTATTTTATTTTTCTACTACATTTATTTTATTTTATGTTTTTTACATTTTTGTTTCATAGACCTTTCAACTTATCTCTCTTTCTTAAAATAAAAAAAAAAACAAATACAAAATACATAAAACTTAAATTTTTATAATAATTATATAAATAGCGGTATGAGTACTCGTGCAATCGTACGCATCAGCCTAGTACTCATTACCCAAAACATAAAATAACAAAAAGTCGTATGAGTACTCGTGCGATCGTACACATCAGCCTAGTGCTCACTACGTAAAACAATAAAATAAAATAACAAAAAACCGTATGAGTACTCGTGCGATCGTACACATCAGCCTAGTATTCATTACGCAAAATCTAAATATTATATAAAAAAAACCAAAAAAAAAATACAAAACTAAAAAAACACAAAAATAATTTTATCTTCTTGTTTTATATCTAGCTCATTGTTTTCATAATTCAAAAATACCAAAAAAAAAATCATAAAATCTTCAAAATAAAAATATCAACTTTTTTAAAATCAAGATCTTAGCTAGAACTACGTGATCCTTGATTCTCCATAAAAAATGGAGATACGTAGGAGCGAGTTCAGTCCTTGTCAGGTTCATTTTCCAAAATTCAAAAAAACCAAATCTTTATCAAACAAATTTTCTCAAAAAATTTCTCAAACAAAATTTTCAAACACTTTAAAAGAACTACGTAACCCTGATTTCTCATTTTGAATGAGAATACATAGGAGCAAGGTCAATCTTTGTCGGGCCCAAAAAAACTAAAAAATATTTTTGTTTCTTTATATTGTTGTTTTTGGGATAGTTAAACATTTTGCAAACCACATCTTTATTCGCGTATTTAATTAAAGGTACTGCCTTAGGGCAGACGTTGTGGGGTGCTAATACCTTCCCTACACGTAACCGACTCCCGAACCCGAATTTCGGTTTTCGCAGACCTTACCTTATTCTTTATGGTTTTTCCATAGTTTTCCAGAATAAACTATGGTGGTGACTCCAAATCTCTTTTCTTTTTTTCAAAATTCGTTTTCTTTTTGGATCATCGTCGTCCCGTCGCGATTCCGGTTGCGACAGATGGCGACTCCACTGGGGATTATTTTGAAAAAAAAATTATTTTTTGGCTCAAATGGGGTGACAATGGATATAATTTTTTTATTTTTAGATAGAGAAAGATGGCCACACATCATTTCAAATTTTGATTGCTTTATTTTCAAAAGGATTAATTTTGCGACTAGATGACCTCAACATAGGTCGTTTTTTCTTTCTAGACTGCCCTTTCGGGTTTTCAATCTAGAGACTTAGTTTTCTTTTATTTGTCCCAATGGATTCAGGGATCACCCTACTAGCGCAAGCGTTGAAAATTTGGACAATTCAAACTACCCCATTGTGAAGGTTTGCTTTGTTACTGAGGGCAATGATAGTGTTTGTTGGGGACGATCCCTTATTTGGGGTATAACATGTTAATGATTGGATTTGGATGTATGTTTACATGGGTATGTGATGCTTGAATTCATGTATGATGTGTTAAGTATGTTTCCACGTGATGTACGGTTGATGTATGTATGCTTGAATGCTTGAATCATGTCCATGATGTGTTTCAATTCGACAATAATCGATTATCATTAGTTATAATCGATTATCTGCATGTCGATGTTGAATATGGTTGCGCAAATAATCGATTATCTGGGATGATAATCGATTGTCACTTCCTACATGATGTTTCTAGGTAATTTTCACTAAGATACTTGTTATCTTAAGTGATAATCGATTATCACAGTGCGTTTTTTTGAAAAATGGCGAATTTGATGAAGAATGGACGTGGACCAAGCTTGAGAAGCTGTGGAACGTGATGATAATCAAAGAATGAGAATAATGGTTATGTTTAGTGTCAATTTTGATTTGTGATTGAGATTAAAGCATGAATAAGTGTTGGGATGTACCTAAGTATGTGATTTATGAGCATGAGAGTGGAGGATAAGTCTACTAGTTGTACCTCGTAAGTCCTAAGTATGCTAATGAAGTTAATGTTTGAAGAATGTTGAAGAACAAATAGGAAACTTAAAAACAATTATAATGAAATAGGCTAATTTCACCGCTTTTCCAAGATAGATTCATCATCGGTTATCCATAGATTATTGTTCAATTGATTATTGTTCTGATTTAAAATGAATTGAAGTACATTCTCAATAAATTTGAGGGTGATCTTACAATTAATCAAAGTAGATTCTCAATCAATATGCAAGACCTTTCTAGATTATTCACAATGAATTCAACCAAAGTACATTCTCAATAAAATCCTATTGTGTTTAATCATGTCTATTCTTATATCTCCTAACCAAATTAAAAGCTAATCAATCAAAGTACATTCTCAATTGATAGCAAAAAATCGTTTAATCAAATGAAAGTTCCTAAATTAATCAAAGTAGATTCTCAATCAAACCTAGAAACTCTTGAACTCATATGATTAATAAACATGTAGATTCAAACACCTTATGATGCAAACATCATTGCTTTTAATATGATTGAGAGATGAAAGACATAGAAGAAGAATAACTTCAATCAATAATAAAAAAAAATATTGCATTAATTCAACTTAACCTTAGAATCCATAATGAAATTACAATGGAATAACCCTAGAAGCTTAGCCCTCCATGAATGCATGATGAAATAAAATGAGAAGAGTGGTGGATGATCACTTCCCAGTAGAGGAGTCTGAAAGAATGAATGAGTTATGATTTTTGTCTCCCTTGGGTCTTGTTATATAAGCTTGATTGGGCTTGGACTCTGAATCTTCTGTTGATAAAATCTTTTATCTTATATCTAATATCTTCAAAAATTCAACAAATTTAATCAGTTTTTGAGAATATTTGATGATATCTTTTCTAGATTCAAAAAGATTTGGCAAATATTATCTTTTGATATTTATTGATAAATAAGGTAATTATTTAACAATATCAAACAAAATATCTTAAGATATATTTTCTCCAAATTATCTTTTAAAATATCTAACAGATTTAAACATGCCCAAAGTTACATTTCAACCCTTTTTATTTTATTCAAAATTGCACAGAAGTCCAAAATTTTCCTCTAATTGCACTTTAGCCATCTCTTTCTTTTCAAAAATGCATAGGAGTCTTGAGTTGACCAGATTGGACAAGCTTTGACCATTCAATTTCATGCTTTAAATGAATAAAATTCTAACTTCAGCTGCACAAATAAACATTAGAACATCTAAAATAATTTATGTTACTAAGAATCACATTTTAAGAATCTTTAATTTCCAAACCCAATAAATCCAATCGTCACAAATTCACCTGTCAATACCAAATTTCGTCCGGATTAATGTTAGGACTGTTTTTTATCTCGATTTTCATTTACGTATTTTAATTTTATTCCTTCTTTTTATTTTTTTATCTTATCTTAAGTATCCTATTTTATTTTTATTTTTATTTATTTTATTTTATTCTTTTTCTTTTTCTTTTTCTTTTCATAATTTTTATTTTAGGATTTTTGTTTTACTTTTATTTTTAGTTTTATCTTAATATGATTAGTTAAGTTAAAAAAAAATTGAAAACGTTTTGGGAGAGAGGTGATGTGTGTGCAAAGCGACAGAGGAGTTAGCAGGGAGGAGACGAATTGGGTTTGTGACAGACGAAAACGGGTTTTTGCAGAGGAAGGATTGCGAATTTGGTCAGGACATTGTCATCAAAGGACAAAAAACGTGGCTGGGAACATGGATTTTCTTACAAAAAAAAGCAAAAGAAGAAAAAGAGAATCTCTGCAGACGAGCCATCACTACTAGGCATAAACACTTGGTTACACAGAAACCTCATCATCTGTTTGGCTGAGGAGAAGAGGATCTTGATCCGGGGAAGGCTTGAATACCAAAGGAGAAGAAAACTTGCTGTAGAGAGTATCATTGGAGGCAGAGCTCTGGGCATTCGGATCTTTACCGGAGAGGACGAACAATTTCACAGTAGCTCCAAGAGGTAAGCCTACATGCTTGCACAATATTAGCTTGTATCGCCATGAAGATTGGGTGCATTGTATGTCATTCGTTTTTGCTTTGCTGAACATGATATTATGACATGATTGTTCTCCCCTGTTCGTTTTCGCCCAAGGCATAAGCATGCATAAGCATGCTTCATCTCTAGCCTGAATCTCATTCTCCATTCTACATTCTGCATTCTAAATGTATTTTCATCTCTTCCCATTCCGAACACCTCACCTCCAACAACATCCATAATCCAACTTCCTTGGACCCTTTCCACAATCACCTGCAACAGAAAACAAATCACACAAGGCCATAAACAGAGGGGGGGAGAGTACACAAGTCAGAAAACCCAGACAACCCCATCATCATTGCCCCTCACGCCTCTGTCCATTCCCTACCATCAACACCAATACCTCTATCTTAATTCCCCTTGATACACTATGCTCTCGGTTTCCCTGCAACAAAAGGGGTCTGATCAATATTCCAATCCAAACACTTCGCCTTTTCTACAGTAATCTCATTCTTGAACTCCAACATCTACTTTGACATCTTTCAAACATTGAATGATAAGCCTTTCGCCTTTCCCATACACCCCTCTGCTAATCTCCTCAAATCCATTCGTGACCTGCAACCAATAGTCAACATCAAATTCAATATCTTAATGTTGTTTAAATTTCTCAAATCTATCTCCATCCAAATTTTCAACCATAAGCTATCAATCCCCTGTTCAACCCAACCCCGATACTATCACACTCCAAGACACTGCACTCAACTTATGAATTTCATCAAACACATACTATACAGCTACAACGAGTCGTTCTCGTTTCTGGACCAAGAAGTTTCTCTGCAGATCCAACAACAACAACTTGACATCGAGCATTTAACGGAGAAGGTGAGAATAGAGATTGACCAGAAGCGAAAGCGGTAAGCGAGAAGCACTCGGCGATTGCGATGAAGGCAGACGTCGCGATTGCAGGGTTTGGTGGTATTCCGGTGGTGGCGGCTCCTGACGGTGGCATCGGAAAAGTGACGGCGTTGGCTGGGTCGACGGCGACTTGTGCAAGAACGACGTTGAAAGTCCCAATCCTAGGTTGTTGCGAAAAAAGGAGAGGGGGGCGTTGTCGCCGGCGGTGACTTCAGGGAGAAACTGCCAGCGATTCGTGAGTGGCGACGGCTCCGGTAAGATGGGGAGTAGCAGGCGAGAGCGCCTCGTGGTTGATGGTGTCGTCGGCAGAGGGAGAGTGAGAGACCCTAGGTCTTTTGGTTGGTAGAGTGTTGAAATGGGGAGAGAGTGTGGGAACCCCTGAGGAGGTTTCTGACCTTGAGAGTGAGGAAGCCCTGGGCCGGCGTCAGGCTAAACTAAAAAAAAAAAGAAATCCCTTTCGCACCACCCGCATTGCTCTCATACCCCCCCGTTGCTACTAATCTGCACCACTTTTTTCATGGGCTTAGGCCCATTTGATGGTTTCCTTTCTATACCTTTGTTTTTCATGTTTACACTCTTTTTCCCTTGGGCTTAGGCCCAATCTATTATTAGGAGTAAATTAGGTTTAGACACCCCTTTCTCTTATTTAAGCATCACCGCCCCTTTTATTGTTTTTTATTATTATTTTTATTTTGTCATTTAACTTTTAGTGTATTTATTTTTACTTTTTATTTTATTTAGTTATTTACCTTTTTATTTTATTTTATCTTTTTTAAATAAATATTCAAAAATACTAAAAAATATGTTTAAAGGGTCCAGCGCATGTGTGATCGCACGCATCGTCCTTGTGCTGGACACCTTTTCTTCTTCTTTTATAAAAATACCAAAAATATTTTTAAAGAGGTCAGCGCATGTGTGATCGCACGCATCGTCCTTGTGCTGGACATCTTTTCTTCTTCTTTTACAAAAATACCAAAAATATTTTTAAAGAGTGCAGCGCATGTGTGATCGCACGCATCGTCCTTGTGCTAGACACCTTTTCTTATTCTTTTACAAAAATACCAAAAATGTTTTAAAGGTTTAAGCACATGTGTGATCGCACGCATCGTCCTTGTGCTAGAAAACCTTTTCTTCTTTCCTTTTTATAAGTCTTCAAAAAAAAAGTATATATATATATATATATATATATATATATATATATATAAAACATCCATTTTCAAAACAAACAAACAATTTTCTCAAAGAACTACGTAACCCTGATTTCTCATTTTGAATGAGAATACGTAGGAGCAAGGTCAATCCTTGTCGGGCCTAAAAAACTAAAAAATATTTTTGTTTCTTCATATTTTTGTTCTTGGGATAGTTAAACATTTTGCAAACTACATCTTTATTCGCGTATTTAATGAAAGGTACTGCCTTAAGGCAGGCGTTGTGGGGGTGCTAACACCTTCCCCACACGTACCGACTCCCGAACCCAGAATCTGGTTTTCGTGGACCGTGTCTTTTCTTTATGGTTTTTTCCATAGTTTTCCAGAATAAACTATGGTGGCGACTCCAAATCTCTTTTTCAAAACCTTGTTTCCTTTTTTGGATCGTCGTCCCATCGCGATTCCGGTTGCGACATCACTTTAAATCAATCATTTAAGCATAAGAATCTCATCAAAAATTTGAATTTTAAAACATAAATGTGGGCATAAATATGCACTCATCACTGTACCTCGTATAAATCCTTGTGCTATCTCTTGATATGTGCTTCCTTTTTCCTTATGTGCATTGGAAGGGTTATTCAGGGATTGAGCCTTCCTTGTGTGGGGGTGAAGGTGTGGTCATTGTCCTTATGTGGCAGGATTACATGTTCCTTAGCTGAATTGCGGGACTGCTCAAACATATCTGTAGGGTAGGCTACAAATGTCTTACAGGGGAGACTACAGGTGGGCTGTAGGAGTGACTACAATCGATGAGGTATGGTACAAAAGTGAGACGAACTCTTTGCACTGTGGTGTCTATGGTATGGTGATGCTCATGGCATTGTTCATGATTGGGATAATCATGATGGTGGTATATCTATGATGGAAATCATGGTATTTGATAAGCTCCAAGTAATGCTATGAGATGGCGGTGTAATTATAATAGTTATAGTAAGTAGTTAGCATAGGTGCTAATGAGTGGATAGACCAAGGGTCTTTGTGTGAGATGTTAGTGAGGACGTCGAGGGTTAGAGATCAAGAATCGAGGATCGAGGATCGAGGATCGAGTAATGCATTGTGATTGAATTGTTACATTAGAGGTTTAGGAACTCCTATTGATATCTCTATTATGTATGATGTGTTTGATTATTGTTGATATAATAAGTATGTTTATATCTTATTATTGTGATTGTTTTATCGATAGCTTACCTCATACATATTTGTATTTGTGTGTTTGTGAATGAAATTATGGACGATGATCGTATAATGTGTTATATGTGAATTGATGATATTACAGATGTTCCAAAGACATGATAGATTCGAGAGATGATGGGGGACAAACATGAGATTTTTATTTAAAGTCATAACGTTTGAATTTTAAAGATAATGTTTTTGGAGTTACTTTATTTCCTTCGTTATTTCTATTGGACAAATGTTTTTTGATATGTCGATTAAATGTTAAGGTTTTTAAAAATACCTTTATGCGCTATGATAAAGTTTTGAAATTTACCAGTTTTGTAAACCCGTGACATCCCATAATTTGGGGTGTTACATAGCTAGATCTAAAGGAGGTGTCTTGAAAAGGAGAGAAACCTAGCTTGGTCTCTAAGCCTGTTATATTAGTCCTTAACCTTCTAGAAGAAAGGTCAACTACTCATGTTTGACTCCAAGGATGAGCCTATCTTCCTCTCTATGTGGTATTATTTGTTGACAAAAGATGAAGATGGACATCTTCAATAAAGAGTTTTGGTGATGATGTCTTATGGAGAATTATTCAAGATTTAAAGAAGTGTTTGGATTCAAGAGATACATTGAAGACTTAATAATTTTGTTGTTGCAGTCTTGTAATCTGTATTTTAATTAATTTATTAGTTCAAGAATCAATAGGCAAAACCCAAACAACAAAACACTCAAGAAAAGTTTATTTTTCAACAAAAGCCCATGTGATAATTGATTATCATAAGTGCGGAAAGCTAAATAAATAATACCAAATAATGATTCATCAAACATATATAAAGATTAAATTATAATTAAAACAATGACACTTACTAACACATGACATTGTCCTATCACGTAATACTAACGTGTTGTAAAAAAAAAAAATTACAAGAAAAAATTTTAAAATACAAAAAACTATAAATTGACATGTCATTAATATTAGTAGTAATTTTTTTAAGACATATACCTAACTAAGACACTATTTTCAAAACGTTAAGACAATTAAAACATTTTAAAACGGAAACAAGTTGAAATTTTCTGATGGAGATCAAGCAAGTAATTAAAAGAAAAATATTACGAAAATGTTCTTCCACGTTTTTTCTATATAACATTGGTTTGTGGTCGTTTCATGCAAACCAAGGAAATCAATATTGTTTTTTATGAAACTTTAATAGTTTTTTCCTGTTGACGTTTCATTTCTCCAATAATAAAAAGGTTTTTTCATTCTTTGAACTTTCATAAAACTAATATTCTTGAGCACCTCTCATTAAAATATATCATTACATGACATATAAAATAAATAATAATTATAAATATATATTTGTTTTCTTAAAAAAGTTTAAACAAACACTCCAAAATGATTCTAGATATTCAAACACTTCCCGCCAGAATATGCCAAAATCAAATCCAAATGGGTGTAATGACTTTAGAATGTAATTTATGGCATTATCTAAGTGGTAATTTACTAGAGATTTAGTCATCGCTTGTACAAAGATGAGACTTGATGAAAAAATTGTTATTATTCATCACTATCGACAATGTCATTGACATTTAGCTGTCCCGATTCACATTATCAAGGTTGAAAATTATCTTTCTTTGCAACTTGATAAGTTAAAGCATTTATTTAAGTCTAATTTGACTAGGACAACCTATTATAACCTAGAACCACAATTCTCCTTAGTAAGTTTCTTGTACAACTTTCAGAAAGTTGCCATGAAAACCATTAATGGCAAGATGGATTAAATTAGCAATAGCTAGACTAGCACTTTCCTCGTTTAAACCACTCCACATTGCCTCTAATATGTCATTTTCAATTGTAAATATTCACTTCATCTTAAACCACATCATGATAGTACAGTACTTACATATATCAACTAATGTCAAATTTTACTTAAAGTAATCAGTTTCATGCAATGGATTAAAAATAAGCTTGGCAAGCGAAGAAAATTTAAGAAGGTATCCACGAGTTACTTCATCATGCTCCAGTTGCTTCCACCATTTCTTGTTCAACTGTGCTTGGGGTAACTGGGTAGTAATGGTAATGCAGTTCACCAACATCATCACCAGACAATTTCTTCCATCCATTTGGTCCCACATAGTATACTAAAATCATATAAATCTCAACAAGTTAGTAAAACACAGATTTCGTGCCTTAAAATTTGTAAATATAAATTATGCATCAAAAATAGCACCAAGTCAATTATAATGAGGATAAAATTACTGTATTAATATTTTCACCCGACTAAGTTAGAGACCATGGATTATTTTCGATTGTTCATTTATATGGATATAATAAAATGCACATTATGTTTTGGACGATCATGAGCAGTTGTGCTCCGGAAAAAATGGGCAAGTGTACCTTAAGAGAGGTTATATCAATTTATTTACCATGCATTTGTCAGTTTAAGTCTATTTTCTTGCTGGTGAGGAAGAGGAAGAAACAAAAATGTCATGATTTAGAAGCAAGTTTGTGCTGTAGCCGGGTTAATAACGGGGGAAGAAAGATAGATACCGCTAGCAACTCCACCACTGGCCCCATCACGAAATGTTGCGTGATAAATTGCTCGTCGAGCAAGTTCAGCTGCCTCCTCAATTGACAAGTCATATCGGTACCTGGTATAACAAGGAAAATGTCAAAAAGAAAATTGACAAGAGATTTATGAGAGATAGTTAAATACATAGTTTAACTAACCCGCTGTCCAATACACCATAAGCATATGGCGAACCAGATCCAACAGAGAATCTAGTGCCTTTAAGTCTTCCTCCTTCACTATCAACATAATATAGACCAGGTCCCTAAAGAGAGATTAACGGTTGTAAGTAGCTATTAGACTAACTGAGCATAACGTTGTTCAGTAATTTCACAAGTGAATTACCGTCTCATCCCATCCAGCAATCATGGTACCAACCGATAAGCCCATTCCACGATAAGAGTATAAAATATTGGCAAGAAGCTTGGAAGCTCCTGTTACTGAAATTCTTCTTTTATTCGCCAACTCATGCAAACGACACTACAAAAAAATATGGAACAGATTAGAGAATACATTTCCAACTTCATAAACACAAAAGGACAAAGCATCTTGGAAAGAAAAACCAAAAGATACAAACCCTAAAACTTTAAACTTATATGAACCAGTCATTTAGATCTTTTGTTAGGCTTAGTTCTGTTTGTGGAAGAGCTCCAGCTCATTAATGACCCAAGCCAGGTGTGCATAATCTAAAAGGTTTATATCTGAAGGAATAAAAAATGACAGAATGGGGAAAGGCTTAAAGATCTTGCTGACTTGGCAAGTTAGATAAGCAGAAATGGGTTATATGTATAGACATGTAGGAGGAGGAAATCAGTTAAGTGGAAGAAGGGAGGAGGGGGGAGCAGTTTTTAGCAAGCCTCCTGACCTGTAAGGTTACAGGAAACTGTGTGCCATAAATCGAAAACGAAAACAAAAAAAAAAAATAGTATATAGAGATTAAAAACACTAGAAATCTATGGAAATTTATAAAAAGGATAGTACAAGTTAATGGTTTGAAGTCAACCAGAATATTAGCCTGCTATTGTTTTGGCAATAACTGCCTTGATAAATGATCAGTTATTCAGTTAGTCAATCTGAATTCATTACCAGTTCAACCAAAGAGTGAAACTTCACATATCAAAAATCAACCGATCCAAAAAAATCAAAGTCAATTAAGTAACATTGCAAGTACCAGTACATCTTGTCAGATGTTAGTTATTATATAAGAAAATGTAACGAAAGCCTTCACATTGAAGTGCATGCACATATTATGTGGCCCCTTGAGATTTATAAAATATATTCAAACATGCTGGCCAAGCACATAATTATAAATTAAATTTGATATAAGTTGAAGGAAAACAAATTATTGACAAGGTAAATAAAAATTAGATGTGAAAGCTATATCACACCACTGGAACAACTAGATATAACGGGAAAGGAATTGGAATTGAAATTGAAAAATGCATTTTCCTTACACAATTGCACCCTATAAATTATTCTCTCTACATTTCATCACGTTAAAAATAATGAGAAAATTAGAATTAAGAATTTAGGATATCTCTAAATTACATAACCATCCATCTAAAGAATTTCTCTTAACAAAGTTACGTCTGAATAGCAGACTACCAACCCATCCTTATTTCTAATTTACCCACTTTTTTTGCTCCTTCCTTGCATGCCAAAACAGGCTAAATGCTTCCTACGCACAAGAATTCTTTAGGAAATGAATATAAATATACTTAAAAAAAAGGTACATTGTCACCTACTCCACTATAGCAGCAGCAACAATATCAATAACAAAATTGTAAGGAAATAACCAAGGAATGCCAAGGTGTAGGAGACTAGAGCAGAAACTCGGTAGGAGACTGGTCTAAAAATATAAGTACAGAACAGACAGAACAGAAGCAAGCATATTTGGTTCAAGGTATCATAGATTACCTTGATCCCGAGATTCCTGTGCCAAAACTGACAATCAGCAGCACCTCCAGCCATAGTCCCAAGCATGTACGGATTGATTTCAATAATCTTCTTAACAGACTGCGATGCTGGAGACAGCCAACACTCAAAATTCAAGAACTCATGCAACCGCAAATAGATAAAGTCCATCATTTAATTCGAAGCAAGTAACAAAAAATATCTGACTAACTTAGCCATAGGAACAAAGAAAAGCGAAAATGCAATTAGATTTAACAAGCACTCACATATATATCCTCCCATGCTAGCTCGAGAATCAGCAGCTACCATGACTCCCTCCTTAAAGATAAAAGCAAGAGTCGTGGTACCCTTCGCGGGCTTCACCATCTGAATAGCCTCTTTCAAGAACCCATCGAACTATCACCAACATACACACACACACAAAATACGCAAACGCATCAGTTAAAACCATCAACCTTCAACCCTTCTCTATTACAATTTAAACCCAAGCCAGCTTTCAATTTTCATTCCCCAACAATTTCAGAAACAAAACTTCAGCCCAAAATTCCCCTCTGAAACTTTTAACAGTTTCAAAACCTGAATACTCACATCATTGGAATTCGGAAGGTCAAAGGAAGGAGCGGCGGAAAGTTCTCCAACGACGTCGCTTTGAGGTGCAAGCAGTGAGGGAAACGATTCAAGACCAGTGGTATCGAGCTTCATGATGGAAGATCAGTGACCTAAATGAAAACAAACCTTAAAATCAAAATAACATAGAAAAGTAGATAATATATATATAAAATGGGGAGATATGAAAAAATAATCGCAAATTTTGAGAACTGTTTTGGCACCTTTTCTAGTAGAAGAAGCAATTGCAGTGAGATCTCAATTGTTGAGTTTGAAGCAATGAGGGAAAACGTAGAAAGACACTGTTTTTCAGTGTTGTGTTGTCTTGAGGAAAAAGGCAGGAATTATTTGGGCCGGCTCGGCCCACATGTATGTGCTCCGTTTATAATGGCCCATTTTTTTCTAGGTCTTCTTTTTCTTACTTTTAACCCCCCTCTTTTTTTTTCTGCGAAATATATATAGATTGAAGACTAATATTATAAAATAGTTTTACACTGCATCTAATCACAAACTATTATATGATAAAGTTATTGATTTTTAAAATAATTATCCGAGAAATAAAAATAATAGTGTTTCTTATTAATTAATAATTTAAAGAAGATTGTATCTTGTTTTCCTCCTCTAATTACTATTGGTTGTTCATTCCTATACTCCATCGAATTTTTCCTTCTCCTCCGAAAGAAGCTTCGGTTTCTATAATGAGTAATGATATTTTGACATCCAGAATTTGACGAATTTTTTACATCGTCCTTTGTCAAATTCTGGGTAGTCCACGTTTTTGAAGAAAAAAATAGAGAATGATGTGGATTAGTGGACCATCCAGAATTTGATATGTGGCGGAGTCAAAAATTTGTCAAATTTTGGATATCAAAGTATCATTACCAATAGGAGAGTGATTGCTTTTTCCAAAAAAAATTCCGGAGTTAGTTTATAGTATTCCGAAAAATAAATATAACTGATAAGATGCTAGAGGAAATATGACAGGATGAAGGAAGCAATAGCCATTATTGTCCAAAACATCTATAACCGTTATTAAGATGTTTGGTTGTTCAACTGAATGTATAGATTATTGGAAACAAAAATTAATTATAACAAAAAATATCAATATACTCTTATTTGACTTTTTTTTATTAGTAATATTTATATAATTTAGTGCATAATTATTTTCTCATTTACTTTCCGTACAAAAAATAATAAAAACCTTAATAACTTTTTTCTCTTATAAAACTACTTAAAACTCATCTGGTTCTCTTCTCTGAATAAAATTAAAGAGGGTGAAATCGCATTTCAAAAAGCTCTACTATAATTGTTTATTTTGTGTTACTGTGCACCTTTATCACTATATCATAGACCAAATCCTTCATTTTCACCATCAGTTTTGTGCCTTATTTAATTGCTTGGCATTTTGATCTCAAACTCTTGCTAAGAAAGAACTCATGTACAATGTAGACATTGCATGGTAAAATGCTAATAAAAAATAATAAAAATTACGAACAAAATTTTTTCAAGACATAGATTTATTATCTTTTAAGGACTTAATTTGAGAATACTAGAATTGGCAAGAAACTCTGAAAGGGATAAAATAATAAACCCGGAATGTTATAAAAAAGAAATAAGAGATGAAGAAATTAACAGAAAAAGAAGAATGAGAGAAAATTATGTTTTGGAGGTGAGTACAAGCCTCTATTTATAGAGCTGGAAAAGAATCAAAATCATAATCTACCATGGATGAATCTCATGACTTGCAGAACCTTGTAGATTTAGTGAAAATCGTGCACTGCCAAGTCTTATGGTTTTCATTTGACCACATGAGAAGCAACATTTAAAAAGTAACGTTCATCCATTACTTTCTTTGTAACTAACTTTTGCAATATTAAGTTTTACAACAATCTCCACAAATTGCAAAACACGAGAAAGAAAACTTGAAAGAAAGAGAAAAAAAATAATTTTCCTAGGTTTTGTAAGATGTAATGCATCAGTATAGCAAGCTATATGAATCAATCCTAGATCAAAAAACTCAACACACAATATAGATGGTATAGCAAGCTATATGAACCAAGGACACATGACATGTGTTAGAGGTTCATAAATCATAATACACCCCCACAATCTTTGTTGTTATCTCTATGTTGCGCTTACATGGCCATGCACATGCCCGGTATTCGTGAATGCTCTAGAGATTATGCCAAGATCTCATGCAAGTAACCCTACTTGACACTTATATAGGTGATTTCATCAAGTCTATGCTGCAAATCATAGTCCACTCGTAAGGGATATGAAAATCATTAAAACCTTTATTAAAACAAAAATTCTTACACCACAAAGAATTTTATTACAAAGTTTAGTCTCTCAATAATGCAATCTTTATCACTTTCACACATACCATAGGAATGAACATATTTGATTCAAAAATCAATTTAGTGTTATTAGAACAAACAACTTTATCACTTTCACACATACCATAGGAATGAACATATTTGATTCAAAAATCAATTTAGTGTTATTAGAACAAACAAGTAACTTGTTTTTACCTATATGAACCTTATTCATGGGACCTCCAATCACAAAGGTTGGGTTACCATCACTTGTTTGTTTGCAAGTGGCTTAAGTCTCATTCCCTCGATATTTCTAAGATCATATTTCTTTCCAAAGGTTTTGTCAGAGGTGTTAAGACAAAATCGTCTATAAGACTAAAATGTCTAAATACTCTCATATTTTTGAAGTTTAACGAAACAACATTAAACAAAATAAGCATATGAAGATGGTATCATTACAATAATAAAATAGCTAAAATGTAGATGATAAATCAGAATACTCTGAAATCCAAGTAACTTAAAAAATTATTAGAAAAATAACCTAGGCATAAATTTGTCACAACATTAAACGGTTCCCAAGCTTAAGCGTCAATGAGAGTCTTGTTACATGCAAAAGTTATACTATACCAAACGGTAATCAGCTAAGCTCTCAATTAAGTTAAGAAGGTAAAAATGTCTAAACAATGTTTTTGGAAAGCACTTTGAAAGTCTCAATAAATATTCCAAAAACTTGTGATAAAAGACAACCTGCTAAACACATTTGCTAAATAGAGCAGAACCCAAAAGCGTTTATACAAAACAGATGATACCATGAGTTAAATGATCTACTTCATCCAACGTTGAAGACTTCAACTAATGCTTGGTATCTTAGCGAGAAGCTTAAATGATAAAATCCTACCTGAACGGTAAAAAACATAAAAGCACTTTGTTGTTTTGAAAAAACATTAAATGTCATTAAATGTTTAACATTTAAAAAAAACAAAAGTGATAAGAGAAAAGACATATATGTTGCATACATATTTGCTCTACTTTGTGCAGATTGCCTATTACACGCATCCACCTGCTCCATCTCATACAAATCACAAGTGGACGTTAGGAAAAAAAAGACATTCACAAAATGTTCTCACCATCAGAAGTTGTGCCAGAAAAATAGTACAAACCTACTTTAACAAGTTAACTTTAACCAATGACTTCTTCATACGACAAGATTGAGAAGACTCAAGAATTAAGGCCAAAGCTTTGTCTAACATATATCTTTTGAAAAGCCTTTAAATAGAAGATGATTCGAAGAAAGAATCAAGAGAATGACTTAGGAAGAGAATAACATACAAAGAGAAAAAAAAAGCATAAGAAAATATCATCTAGAGAAAAAGCACAGAAGAGCTCAAGAAATCAAAAGAAAACATCTTAGAATAGAGACAGCTCAAGTCTAAAAACACTTTCAAGCTTCATTGTTACATAAGCTTACTATTGTAAGAAGAGAGAAGAGAGAAAACACTCAATGAGTGTACTAGATTGAATTGTATTGAACATATATTCTCTCTGTGAGAATAATCGTCTAAAGACTTGTACGCAATTTGTTTGATTTCACATTCTGAAGAGAATTCAAACACTTGTTGACTAGTCAGGGTAACAAGGGTTATTCATTGACTAAGGATACTAGGAGTGGTGAGAAGACTCAATTATAATCTTGTTGAAGATTATAGTGGAATTTAAGGTGTTAGAAGAGAATGGACGTAGCTTAGTGAAGTGAACTAGTATAAAAATGACTTTGTGCTTATTACTTTGTTCTCTTAAATGCTTCTCTTACAAAACATGTAATTGTACTTACTCTTGATGTAAAAATTTCCACCATTAAACAATTCTTTACTAAAAAAGAATTTTTATTAAAATGTTGTAGCAAAAATATCCTAACAATTGAAAAACACTTGAAAAGATTTTATTGTTTTCCAAAGTCGAGCATCTAACAATTAGCGTAAATCTTTCAATCCTTAACTATAGTTGTTGATATGAGGAGCAATGTGATAGTTGAACTCAATCCCTGTTATGTTGCTTTTTGATGATGACAATGCATTAATAGTAACAACACATGAATGTTGTCGTGTCACAACAGAAAATTGTTTCTGTGTTATGAATTACATATGTGGAATGTGTACATGCTTACTGTGTTATATGCACATACTGTGATAAATGCATATGTTGGACATATTGTGTTGTTTCTGCATACTATTGTGATTGTGATATGATTATATCTTTGTATGCACACTGTATGTTTCTGTGTAAAGAAAACCACAAGCACAAAAGCATATATGCATGACATAATCGATTACAGTGTTGTAGTAATCAATTAAGGTCATCAGACAACTTATGTTTTGAACTATGGCAAAATAGCTAGTTTAAATCGATTACATTAGTTGTTGAATCAATTAAAACTCGTGTGTTTGCATATATCTCTTTCAAATGTGTTGTAATGAGTTTTTGAGAAGAAATGTTTTCAAAATTTTCTTAATTGTTAAGCTTAATCGATTACATATATGATGTATTCAATTAAGTTTATTGTGATTTGAAAACTGATTTCATGCTAGTCATAACTGCTTTAACGATCATATTTTTAAATATGGTTGACTAACATTTAATGCAAATCGAATACATTTATTGTGTATTCAATTAAGAGTTGAGTTAGTTGTGGTACTGTTACATCTGTTTTATGTAACCGATTACATTACTAACGTAATCGATTACTTTGCGTTTGATATGACAGTAACTATAAATTGACGCATTGTTTGTAGTTATGTAACTTTTGATCACCTTAAAATTTTCATATCTGACAGTTTTGATCTCAAAAAGATTTACAGATTACTCATATGCTCCAAGAATCAAGAAGCAAAGATTTGAAGAGCCTTGACAGATTCTTGAGAGAAGATTTGAAGAGCTTGACAGAACTGATCAAGTCCGCACTGCTGAAGGTGTATTTGCTGTAATCAAAAAGGAAATCTGAACATTGTTGATCGTGTTCTTCCCTATTCGTATGCAACATGAAGAAGAGTGAGGAGCTCTTGGGCTTTGAGTGGGGATTCTCAAAGGGATTCTATAACAAGACCGTGTGATGTTGTGTGTGCAGGTGTATTCGTTTCTATATTTGATTGTTTGAGAGGGAAATGTGTTTACATTGTGAGAGTGTGTTCACTGTAAAACCTTTGGTGTAACTCTCTAATCATTATAGTGAAATATCCTTCGATTAGTGATTGATTGGAAGGGTGACTAGATGTAGGCATTGAGGCAATGACATAGTCCATTGAACCTCTAAAGTATCTCATAAGCCTTGGAAGTGCATCCTAATGTTCCTGATTTGGACATTAAGTGTACCTACTCAGTCTACCTATTGCATAAGCAATTTCAGGTGTATAAAAGCTCATTAAATGCAGTAAGCTCTCAATTATTTAGGCACATTGAGGTTGAGATATAGATTCTTCTCTATTTTTCATTAATTTAATGTTAGCTTCATAAGGGATACTCACTAGTTTGAAGTCATAATACCAAACATCTTAAGAAGTTTCTCAATGTATTGTACTTAGGATAATAATATATTATCTCCCTTCCTTATGATTCTAACACCTAAGAGCGCTAGTAACTTCTACAAAGTTAGTTGGATCATTATCAACTAAATAAGTATAGAAATCATTACCAAAGGAAGTTTCTTCCTCCGTTTTTTACTTCTTCTCAAATCCTCACCCAAGGCATCACTGTTATTATTATCAACAGGTTCAGACTTCTCACTAACCTTTAAGAAAAAAACATGTTAAAAAAAACTCAAAATTTTTCGTCTCCACTATGGAATTACTCTCAAACATCACTTTTAAGAACAAGAAACCTGTAGGCAACACTCTGTCCAACATAGCCTAAGAACATGAAATCAAAGGTTTTATATCCTATTTTCTTTTTCTTAGGATCTGGTAACATCACCTTAGCTAGGCACCCCCACACTCTTAGATATTTAAGGTTTTGTTGATAGCCTCTCCATAGCTCATAAGGAGTTTTACCAATTTTCTTATGAGATATTCTATTTTGTAAAAAACATGCAGTAAGTAGTGCTTCTCCCTAAAGGTTATCAAGTGCCCTAGAACTAATAAGCATGACATTCGTCATTTTCTTAAGAGTTATATTCTTTCTCTCGGTTACTCCATTAGGCTCATGTGAACATGGTGGGGTTACTTCATAGATAATATCTTCTCTAACACAAAATTCATTAAATAATACATATTCACCACCTCAATATGATTTAATCCTCTTAATTTTCTTATTTAGTTGATTTTCTACTTCTGCTTTATAGATTAAAAACAGATCAAAGGCTTCACCTTTATATTTGATTAAGTACACTTTGGTGTATCTAGAATAATCATCTATAAAGGTTACAAAGTAATTTTTTTCGCCTCTAAACATGGTTTATTTTAAATCAATTAGATCAATATTAATTAACCCTAACAATTCAATTGACAATCTACAAGATAACAATTTTTCTTTCTTATTTTAGATTCTACACACATATCACATTTATTACTTTAATTATCATGCATATTAATTAATCCTAGTCGTTGTAATTTCATAACATATGAAGAATTCACGTCCTAATCTAGCATGCCACATATCATATAAATCAATAATATAAGCAGAAAAGTAAGATTCATCATTATCATAAATATTGAGTATAAAAAGACCTTGATCATAATATCTCTTCCCCACAAAAGCATTATTTTTTGTCATTACAATCTTGTCGGACTCGAATGACACTTTAACTCCCATTTTTCCTAGTAGTGTTACAGACATCAAATTAATTCTCATTGATGACACATGTAGCACATCACTCAAGGCAGAGTCTTTTCAAATGTGATCTTGAGAAGAACTTTCCCTTTTCTCAAAACAAAAGTTGTCTTGGAAGCACCGAGGTAAACATGTTCTTCTCCATCTCCTACATTGGTGTAGGAGGTAAAGTCACTTCTGTTTGCACATATATGCCTGATAGCACCGAAGTCTACCATCCACTTGCTCACATTGGTCATTAAATTTACTTGTGAAACGACCGCAACAATAATATCCTCTCCTTTAGTTATATTTGCTGTAGGAGGATTGTCGTTTCTTACTTTGAGCCTGCATTGTCTTTGTATGTACCATTTTAGAAGATGTTTGTCTTCTACGATATTTGTTTTTACAAACAAAGATTTGGTCCTTGCAGTAACATACTCTTTCTTGTTGATATCTTCAATAATTATGTGTGATGAGCTTTGAAAGCGACATTTGCTTTCTTATAGGAACAATACACATCAAACAAATCACTATAAAGTGCACTAAGTGAAGTGTGTTGACATACCTTGTTTGCATGAATCCAATCTTCAAAATGATATGATTTTGAAGAGAGACTAGAATCGGGTTTTGAAGATAAAAGATAAGTAACAACTTTGTACATGTCTAAAAGGATAAACACACGTTCTTGCCAACCCTGAAAATTATAACCAGAAAAAACCTCGATTTTCGACAATGATATAGCAAAAATCATCTAAATTTCAGAAACAATGTTTTTATTATTTGGAATTGGATTGTTGATGTCAACTTTAAGTCTTTAAGATTGATACAAAATGTTGACAAAAAATAATGAAAACTCTCAAATGTGTAGATTCACTTTATTTAAGGATTTATTCACAATATTTTGTATAAACTCCTCAAATATAATAGAAATTTCTCGAAAATTTTTGAAGATATCAAAATTAACAAGGGATTCTAAAAAAAAATTAAACTCATTATGTTATAAGCAAGAAAAGAAAAGAAGAATAAATTAAGAGAAAAAAAAAATGACAGGAAAGTATGTGTTTTTGGAGGTAAGCACAAACCTTTATTTATTGAACTAGAAAATTATCAAAATCAGATGAATCCTATGACTTACAAAACCTTACAGATTTGATGAAACCGTGCCCTGATTGAATCTTGTGGTTTTCACTTGACCACGAAAAACAATGTTTAAAAAGTAATGTTTATCCATTACTAACTGGTGGCTTTCATTTGACCACGAAAAGCAATATTTAAAAAGTAATGTTTATCCATTACTAACTGACTTTTGCAATATCAAGTCTTACAACATATATTACTCGGCCTTCAACAAAATCAACCAGAATAAATGAAAACCCACCTGTTAAATGTCATCAATGATTCAATGCTTGCCGAGGCAAACCTAGATTTTCCTAGAACCATGTCACTCAACTTCTAAACGAAACAACACCCTGTTCTCTTAAAGTATGGTTCAAATCCTTTTGACAGTTCCCTCTTTTTGTTTCAACTTTCGCAATATACATATGACTGGGAAGTTAAGTTGGCACATGAGGGTAAAAGCAATAACACTTTTTTTCACAGTTCAATATGCAAAATTACAGACATTTCAATTGCTGCTTCGGGCACCCAATATGTGCCACCAGAAAAAAATAATAAAAAATAATAATAATATGTATTTGACAAATTAAAAAGGAGATAGGCATTTGAGGTGGGTAAGAAATCGTTGCCTATACCTAGATATTCCCGTATCAGTTTAAAGGCAAACCCACTTATGTTGTCTAACCCTCAACCCGTAAAAAACTATGGATCTTCGATGTCATGGAAGCCATGAATTATCTTCCCATTCACCATGCTCAAACTTATCAACAATTGTAATAGATGGTTCTTAAAATATTTCTTATTCAGCCGAGTATCCACTATCTTTCCAATCATTTTGTTTCAGGAGCTTCTTTATCAGACATTATCCTTTCCATGTCTTCAATATATGGCCAACTTTTCTTGCTATCCTTCTCATTCTTGATCCCCTGCTTAAAATACAAAATAAGTTATTTGTTGATATAGTAGCTATCTCATATAATAGCATTTGTTATCATTTTGTTCAGTGCACAAAGCTGTACTGTTCTACTGTACACTTGTACTGCAGCTGAATATGATCCCTTCTATCATGATAATACCAAAATAGGAAATGTAAGGTGGTTTCATTCAAAGAACGAGTTTACTATCTGTATGTTAATGAATGTAACTAACACGAAGAGAGAGAACAGTGATAGAAAGAATCCTGTTTTCTTTAGCTTATTCTTTGAGATACGAGGAATTCATTGAAACAAAAACTGGCTAAATTTCTTTTGCCAACAATGATATAAGGGTACAGTAGATATTTAATTTCGCAATTCACAAGAGACACGAAGTTATAACAAAATTTTCATCCTAGCTGTATCAAGTCAAGCCCTTGTAGAGAGGGTAGTCTGACAACTAAAAGGATGTAAGAAAACCTCACAAGACCAAAATTTGTAAATGGTTTTTCCATCAAACACAAGAAAAGAAAGTTTGACAAAATCAGACTCCCACAAAAGGCAAAGTAGATTGGTGCCTATGATGTGAAATATTTTGAATAAGTTATCTTGACATTCAGATTTCAAGGAAGTATTGTAAACAGGTTAAACAAATGTCCTTCGAGTTATTAATTAAAAAGTGGCAATTAGAATAAGAAATTAAATTGCTTATTTCACATGAACAGAAGCTTTCTTTAAGGTCACATTGTTATGTGGGTGAAAATTTTCACGAATCATTATTAAGCACATGAACTTTTCATCCTATTTATACGTTATACCAAACAACTAGTGATCAACATTAATCATAAAAAGCAGCTTACCAATTGAGGATGGTTTTAAGTGGCTGAACAGTTTACAATATGAACAAAAGGTGGGTAACAAGAAGAAACACACCTCATATTTAAGTACCAAAGATGTCCACAAAGATTTGCACTGTCCAGGACTTCTGCTGATCCCATCAGCCAACAATTTTTGAGATATCTCTTCCCAGAGGGCCATCCTTCCCTTCACAACTTGAAATCTGTCATTTAGTTCCTCACGCATACTAATCAGCTTCTTAACTTCATCCGTTTTCCATTTATTTCTCTTTACTGATTTTGAAGACTTGGGTTCAGAAGTAGAGATTTCTTCAGACTTAGCTTCATCAATGATCTTAGAATCATCTTTCTTCCGATTGGACTCATGCTCCTTTTGTGAATCATAAGCATTGTTAGCACCCAAAGGCTTCTCGACAGGTAATGGTGCAATGAATGGTTTCCAAAATTCATCTGAATCCTCTGACTCAGATAAATCACCCACAGCTCCGCTTGCAGTGTTGTCTTCCTCAGATAAATAATTCTCAGGTCCACTGGCATTATGAATATTATCATCTGTACCAAATAATAGAACACACATAAGAAAAAACATGAAGGGCCCAAGCATAAAACACATTAGATTAGAAGAAATGCATGTTAGAAGCTATAGATCTCCATTCCAGATGTGTAAAAATGCATGAGCGAAGTCAGATGGTGTCTATAAACCATGCATGTCCAGTGCATTCAGATGTCCTTTTACTAAAAGTCAAACAAAAGCATCTGAATAATGAAGAAATTTACAGTGCCATTCATTTAAGAACAAGTACAGTCCAAAACATTCATATTGTCAATTGCTTGCGCATTTGAAACAACTGTGAATTCATTATCTCTATTCACTAGAAAAAGTAGCCAACTTCTGTGCAATCAAAACTTATTCGGACAAGACATTGACCTTATATTGGATTGGTTGAGAAGGAAACTTCTAGTGTGAAAACCATGATTAGCTAGGTATACATAAAAAAGCTTCCTTAAGCTTCACAAACAATAAATAAGTTAAATGTAAGAAACTGAGTGCCACATGTGAATAATAAAGAAAGACATTAGCCCTGAGATACTTTATTCTCAACTAGAGATGCTGCCATGCTCTCCTAGCCATGCAAGCAACAGTCACCTAGGCGTCACCTAGATATAGACAAACCCTTCAACTCAGGGAGATTCAAGGGAATCAAGCAAACATACACTTGATGTTTGATAGGTTCAAGGGGAAAGTTTATATTAGAAGAAATAAAAACTGACAGACAATTATAATTGTTTAAGGGGTAGTTTTATTGTTTCAGACTTTTATAAAGTCTACATGGACAGTTTATTTTAGCAGTTTTTTATCTTTGTTTTTAGAAGTTTTGGAAGTCTAGGGAAGTGGAGGGTCTGGTTCTCTCAAATAACCAGAAGTTGTATGCTGTTTCATGTTTCTCTCTACTGTTGGAAATTCAGTGTGTATTGGAATAAATATATACAGTTTTAAGTTGTTCCGTAAAGGTCTATAATACCTATCATTTGGTGTTCAGAGCCTCTTTCTGGTGAAGTGGGGGCATACTGCAGGTTATGGTCAACACAAGAATGGAGGCAAGATGGGATGGGTTGGAGAAGATTGTCCACGAACAAGCAAACGAGAATAACCGTCGCTTCCAACGGTTAGAAGAGATGTTTCAAGGACTGACAGGGGTGGTTGAACGCCTGGCCTCCTCTACTAAGCATCAAGAGGCCCAAGATTCTGTTGCCATGGATGGCCATGATGATAATGGGGGTAATGAAGGAGTAAGTTGTGTTGGGATTTCTGCCACATGGAGGAAGTTGGACATTCCTATGTTTGCAGGGGATGGCGCTTATGGGTGGACCAATAGATTAGAGCGGTATTTCCATTTGAAAGGGGTTGGTGAGGAGGAATGAATGAAGGCTGTTATGGTGGCTTTGGAGGGGAAAGCTTTGAATTGGTTTCAATGGTGGGAAACCTACCATCCGCATCCCACATGGGACGCTTTTAAAGATGCGGTGATTACGCGATTTCAGCCCACAGTGTTGCAGAACCATTTGAAATTTTACTTGGCTTGCGTCAAACTGGACCAATAGGGGAATATATTAAGCAATTTGAACAATATGCTGGGTTCATGAAGGGGATTCAACAAGATTACTTAGTGGGCATTTTCTTGAATGGATTGAGGGATGAGATATAGGCAGAGGTTAAATTATATGATCCGCAGACTCTTGTGGAGTTGATGATGAAGACACATATGGTTGAATACAAGCTTTTGATTACTACCAAAGGAGGGTATTTACCGGGCACTCGTTCCATTCCTTCGTTTCGCCCATTGCCTTCCACTAGGACTTATTCTAAGGATGGGGGAAGTTCTGCAACTTATTCTAAGGTCGGGGGCAGTTTCGGGGTTTTTTCTAATTCTGTTACTAGTGTTGGAGAAAGTAGTGCTTCTGTTTCTCCTAGCACTACTTCTACTCCAGTTTCTCAACGAAGAGGGCCCCCATATAAGAAGCTTACTTAGGAAGAGCTTCAGGACAAGTTGCGTAAAGGTTTATGTTTCCGTTGTGATGAGAAATTTGGCCCAAATCACCTCTGCCGGAATAAACAGTTTCACATGTTGCTTATCTCTGAAGAAGAATTACCAACGTGGGGGGAGGGGCTGGAAACTCTATCTGTACCAACAGAACTGCCAGAAACAGATGACCCCAATTTACAATTATCACAATGCACTATGGCTGGGCTAACTACCAAGAGGTCTTGGAAGTTGTGGGGAACCCTTGGCTGTGAAAAAGTGGTGGTTTTGATTGATTGTGGTGCTTCCCACAATTTTATTTCACATAATTTAATTGTCAGGTGTGGCTTGCTAATACAGCCAACTAATCCTTATATGGTGGAAGTTGGAGATGGGCATAAAGTGTGTCAAGGCAAGTGTCAAGGATTAACTTTGGAAGCTCAGGGAGTACAGATCCAACAAGATTTTTTTGTGTTTTCTTTATGTGGGGCTGATGTGGTGTTAGGGTTGGAATGGTTGGCCACTCTAGGAGAAGTCAGAGCTGATTTTGGTAATCTCAAATTATCGATAGGCAAAGGTCCAGTGGAACATGTTTTACAAGGTGATCCTACCTTGTCAAAGTCTGAATCTAATCTAAAGACATTATGCTATGATTTCAAGCAGCAAGCAGATTGTTATGTTCTCAAATAGACTGAAATTAAGGCACCAGGGGCTGATCCTGTTCCACCTGCCATTTTGGATGTTCTTTCTGCCCATCAAGATGTTTTTAAAGATTTAGAAGGGCTACCACCCCCATGTTCATTTGATCATTTGATTCATTTGCAGCCTAATGCTTCTATTCCTAATTTACGGCCTTACAAATATTCTCACTAGCAGAAAAATGAAATTGAGAGATTGGTTCAGGAAATGTTGCAAGGGGGAATTATTCGTCCAAGTATAAGCCCTTATTCTAGTCCAATCATCTTAGTTAAGAAGAAGGATGGAGGATGGCGTTTTTGTGTGGATTACAAGGCTCTAAATAAGGTCAACATTTCTAATAAATTTCCTATTCCGGTTATTGAAGAATTGTTGGATGAATTGGCTGGCGCTACCATGTTTTCCAAACTGGATTTAAAATCAGGTTATCACCAAATTCAGATGCGACCCCAAGATATTGAGAAAATAGCGTTTCGCACCCATGAAGGCCACTATGAATTTTTGGTGATGCCCTTTGGTCTGACCAATGCTCCTGCTACCTTCTAGGCCTTAATGATTAACATTCTCCAGCCCTTTTTAAGGAAGTTTGTACTAGTATTTTTTGATGATATCTTGGTTTACAGTTCCACGTTAGATGCCCATGTTCAACATTTGGCCAAAGTTTTAACTATTTTGCATCAAAATGCATTAAAACTCAACCAGAAGAAATGTGTTTTTGGGCAGCAGCAGTTAGAATATTTGGGTCACATAATATCTCAACAGGGTGTGGCAGCAGATCCTAAGAAGGTTGAGGCAATGCAAAACTGGCCTTTACCCAAGACTCCCAAGGCATTACGTGGCTTTTTAGGCCTTACGGGATATTATAGACGTTTTGTTCAAGGGTATGGCAAAATTGCTAAGCCTTTGACACAATTATTATCCAAGGATGGGTTACATTGGACGGAGGAGGCTAGGACGACTTTTGAGGAGTTGAAGAAGGTCATTGCCCACTTACCTGTTTTAGCAGTTCCAGAGTTTTCCAAATCTTTTACTCTTGAGACAGATGCTTCTGGGAAAGGTTTGGGTGCTGTCTTACTACAAGCAGGGCGGCCTTTGGCTTTTTGGAGTCAAGCTTTATCATCTCGGGCTCAAAATAAGTCTGATTATGAGCGGGAACTCATGGCTTTGGTGCAGGCGGTTCGGAAATGGAAACATTATCTCATGGGAAGTCATTTTATCATTCTCACAGATCAGAGAAGTCTGAAGTTTCTCACAGATCAGAGATTATTGACTGAAGAACAGTTCAAATGGGCCTCCAAACTAATTGGTTTTGACTTTGAGATTCGCTTCCGCCCTGGTAAAGACAATACTGTGGCTGACGCTCTCTCCCACAAGTCTTATTTTATGCCTATTTCAGTTTTACAACCCACCCAATGGGACTCATGGGAGGAGGAATCCCAAACAGATGCAGGTATGGTTTCTTTGATACAAGATTTGATGATCGATCCTAAATCTCATGTGGGATATAAATTACGCAAGGGACGTTTATTTTATAAAGGCAAATTGCTGCTACCTAGAGGGTCTTCCAGCATACCTACCATTTTTAAGGACATGCATGAGTCCCCAACCGGTGGTCATAGTGGCTATTTCCGCACTTTTAAACGCATTGCTAGGGTTATTTATTGGAAGGGTATGAAAAAAGATATTAAAGAGTTGGTCCAACAATGTGCAGTTTGTCAAAGGAATAAAGCTGAAACACTGGCTCCAGCAGGCTTATTACAGCCTCTACCCATTCCCACTCAAGTCTGGTCTGACATCTCTATGGATTTCATTGGGGGGCTACCTAAAGTTCAAGGGAAAGACACAATTTTTGTAGTGGTGGATAGACTCACGAAATATGCTCACTTTTTGGCACTTGCTCACCCCTTTACAGCAGCAGAAGTGGCACAATTGTTCATTAAAGAAATAGTAAGACTTCATGGGTTTCCCTCTACCATTGTCTCCGATAGAGACAATTTTTTTTAAGCAATTTTTGGAAAGAATTGTTTAAACAGGCTGGTACAAAACTCAGGTTTAGCACTGCATATCATCCCCAATCCGATGGTCAAACAGAAGTGGTTAATCGCTGTCTCGAGACTTATTTACGTTGCATGACTGGTACACATCCTAGGAAGTGGCCTCAGTGGTTATCTTGGACAGAATTCTGGTTTAATACTAACTACAGTATTTCTACTAGGATGTCCCCCTTTAAGGCCTTTTATGGTCGTGATCCCCCTTTGATGCTCAAAGGTTCTACTATCCCATCAAAAGTGCAAAGTGTGAATTAATTACAACAAGAACGGGATGAGATCTTGAGGGAGTTGAAGGAAAATTTATGCAAAGCCCAAGACCAGAATAAGGTGTAGGCTAATAAACATAGGAGGGAGGTAGAGTTCCAAGTGGGTGATTGGGTGTATCTTAAGTTGCAACCATATCGGCTAAAATCACGGGCTAATAGACCTAATGAGAAGCTTCGCCCTAGATTTTATGGTCCTTATATAGTCCAAGAATGCATAGGACCTGTAGCTTATAAGTTGGACCTCCCTGCCCACAGCAAAATTCATCCAGTTTTTCATGTCTCCCTCCTCAAGCGCGCTGTTCAGCCAACCACCCCAGTTCAACCTCTTCCATCTGCACTTACAGAGGATTTGATGTTAGAAGTCTATCCAGAGGAGCTGCTTGACGTGCGCACATCTTCAACAGGGGATTTGGAGGTTTTAATCAATTGGCAACATTTCCCATCTATTGAAAACAGTTGGGAATCAGCCACAACCATCAATACAGAGTTTCCTGCTTTTCACCTTGAGGACAAGGTGAAACTTCATAGAGGGAGTATTGATAGGTTCAAGGGGAAGGTTTATATTAGAAGAAATAAAAACTGACAGACAATTATAACTGTTTAAGGGGTAGTTTTGTTGTTTCAGACTTTTATAAAGTCTGCATAGACAGTTTATTTTAGCAGTTTTTTATCTTTGTTTTTAGAAGTTCTGGAACTCTAGGGAAGTGGAGAGTCTGGTTCTCTCAAATAACTAGAAGTTGTATGCTGTTTCATGTTTCTCTGTACTGTTGGAAATTCAATGTGTGTTGGAATAAATATATACAGTTTTAAGTTGTTCCGAAAAGGTCTATAATACCTATCAATGTCACATATTTAATATAATCTGAATACAAGCACAAAAGCAAACAGACCATATCTCCACAGTTCTATACGCATTCCTCAAATGTACATTGATGTTATGTTACCTGTAATTTGCAGTGAGGTGGGTTGATTTCCTTTCTCATGTCTATCCACTGCTCTTTTTGCTGTTGATATTCCAAGACCCCCATGGGTTTTCCCAGACAGTTTTGTGTTTATCTCATCAGTAATAGTGGATGCAGGATTTTCTATAGCAATGGCAATAACTTCAGGCCGTTTACCACTATGCTTCCTCACCATCTTTCTCAATACCTCAGACACAGTTCTTTCTATGTGAGCCAGAGGACTATTTACGGGGCAGCTTGAAAGAGCGGCATGGGCTGATTTGTAGAGTGCATCCATCAACTTTCCTTTGTCGAGCCATAAGCATCTTGTGGTAATCCTTATCTTCCCTTTTAAGGTATTTGGAGCCAAACTACCTAGAATTTTGGGGCGAAATATTTCCATGCTGAAAAATAAATATTAAGATGTCACTAAACCAAACCATGCATACTTCCTTCTTTTTAATTTAAAACTTGAAAGATATACCTAGTAACAATGATGCCATCTAATGCGATTCTCAATCTTTCATCAATGAAAAGTTCACTTGATGTACCAAATGCTCTATCTCCATCACTATATTTCAACTGCGTGAAAAAATGAAACCAGAAAATAAAACATAAATTATTAAATAATTTCTGCTAGGGAGCCAACAGAGTACAGATGGCTGCCAACCTGTAAATTCTCTTTTCCAAGAGAAATGAAACCATTAGAAAGGACTTTTCTGTTTCTCAAATGTGTAACACCAAGCATCTCTCCATTCTTAATGACCTGGTGCATAAAGCTCATCAATTCGTTCAATATGTTATGTAACAAGTCATATATATATATATATATATATATATATATATATATATATATATATATATATATATATATATATATGGCTAAAAATACTCTTTTGGTCCCTTATCTTTTTTGTCATTCTTTTTTTCATTTATCTTTTAAAATTTTCATTTTGGTTCTCTACTTTTTGAATTTGGATCAATATTTTCCTCATTTTATCTTTTAAAATAGGTTAAGAGATGTAAACTCTGACCCCAATAACTCAACATTCTACAAATGAAAACAAATGGGAACCCTAAACCATTAACATCATAATGAGCCCTGGCCTCGATCAAGAATGCTTGGAGCAATTACAAGAGCACATAGTGGTCTCCTCGACTACATGAAGAGAAAAGGAAAGGAGAATGAAAGGAAACAGGGACAAAAAGAGAAGGTGAGGAAGAGACACAGAGATGCAATGGTAATGAGAGCATGATCACCACAACTGGGGTGAGAAGGGGGGAAAACACAAAAGAGAGGGGCTAGTTGTAGGGTTGCTGTTGCAGCCGTCCACCATGGAAGCAAGTGTAAGAAGGAAGAGAGAAAGGGGCTGAAGCAAGAGGAAAATGGGAAGAAATATAAGGTATGAACAGAGAAAGAAAGGTTAGAGCCACGAGAAAGCACCACAGCCCATGGCAGTCAGAAATCGCCTTTTCAGTGACATATGAGGTTCCAGCAACTCATTTTCTTTTCTTGTCCTTGCTCTCATTTCCTTCCGACAATTCTCTAAGCCTGAATGTAATTCGCAGGCTCTATGAATCAAAATCATTCTGGTTAGGGAAGGGTGAAGGAAGTAACAAATAGATGTTTTAATTGATTATTTGGAAATTATTGATTTAATGCCACTGAAATACCCCATGATTTTGTCTTTAGGTATTGTTGCTACTGGCCGGTATTGGTGCTGGAGTATGAAATCTTTTTTATGGACCTGTGACATTTGTTTAGAGTGATTGAGATTTGATGTGGGTTGATGAAGCTCATTTAAATTGCTATTGGTTTTTAATAAAATACAATTATTATAGTGGCAGTTTCTAATGGCCACCACTTTAAAATGTTTATAATCTAAAATCTTTAAATTTTAATATAAGAGATTACTATAATAGTGGTTAAAATAGTCAGTATTTAATTAATTATTTTAATACTAACAGCGTAACCTTTTTGACTGATGGGGAGGATAACTTTGGTACTTTTGTAAACAAAAAATGATCATAATGAAACTTATAAAAAAATAAAGGACCAAAATGAGTTTCACTAAAAGACCAAGGACCATATATTGGTATTTTAACATATATATCTCACTGTTATAGGCCACTAATCTCCTCTGCATTTCATCACAACATCTTATACAGAAGCAAATGACTCACAGCAGTGTGCCGAATGCCAGTTGATTTTCCCAGTAATTCATGTTCCTTCAGGAACAAAAGTTCTCCATGGATGGGAAGAAAATGTTGTGGCTTCACTATTCTAAGTACTTCTTCCTGCCAAAAAGCACATGGAAATCGTATTAGAAGACTCATTAAATGAATGAGTAAACTGAAAAAGCATCAAAGCAAAAAAACTAGTTCACAAGGTCTGCTAATTCTTACGATTCGTGAAATATCAATCTGGATATCTAACCACGAATAAGTGATATAACGAGAAGGCTTAATATGTTGTCTTTGAAATTTGGAGTGAATCCAGTTTTGGTCCCCTAAATTTGAGAAAAAATAAATAAAAGGAACAAAGAAACATTGACATGAAATAAAAAAAATTACCAATTCTCCACGATATGCATGACCAGATGTGTGCAGACCTTCATTTTTTCCCATAACTATAGTTGATCCAATTTCCGATATACGGTTTAGCATTTTCATCACACGAGACTCGTTACCAGGGATAACCTAACATTTTAATTTAGAATCAGAGTAAAAACACAAACTTGTTTGTCGATCAAAAAAGTAATGTATTCTTACAGTAAAAATAAAATCAGATATTGACACAGAGAAAGGTCAGAAAAATCCAACATGGTTACTAGAATGGGTTGCCTAAAAATAGTATACTATTAAGTTTCAAATACTGATATCAATTCGCTAGAAACATACATTTAACTATACTACAGAAATCTTGGCATTTAGATAAAGTAATAAAAACAAATAAATAATACAATATTTTCTCATACCTTAGCTGAATACAAAACAAGATCTTCCTTGGTTAATTTGAAAGCATGACTACTTCCATACGATGCGAGGTTCAAGGCAGCACGGGGTTCTGCCTGACACAACAGTACATAATATGGTCATGTCAATGTTTATAATTCATGAAATTAGCCACTCTTTTAAGGATATTGAAATAACGTACTTGAGAACCTGTTGTTACAATTAGCAGATCCTTTGGAGCATAAGCATCAATATCCTCTGCTTTCACCTTATGTATAATTTAGAAATAACGAAATGCAGGGCAAGAGACATGAGACTCACAAAAGCTGTTATATACATGGATAAAGATTAATAGTTTTGAATATAAATTTATAAACACAAACAATAATGAATTAACAGGACGCAATTATCCAAACAACATGGAAACGCATTAGAATCATACAATTAAAAAAATAGTTATTGGCTCACAAGGTATTAAAGTAACCAATAAATACTTCCAGAAAATTCTAACAAAGATGTTGTGATTGATGTGACAAAAAACTCACTTGCCATAAAGTTCAAGCTGGTAAAGTACAACAGCCGAAGAATTATATTAATAATTGTAACAAACCATCTAACATGAAAGTCTTCCAGTCTTGGAAGTCCAAAATTGCATATTCTGAAAGATGAGTTTTGAATTCAGTGACAAAGGAGGGAGGACCAAGTAGTTCATCAGAGATTAAAAAAACAAACACTGTATTTAGATGACCAGGTGGAACCTCTCAATAATTAGGAAAAATTCAGAAGTCAAGATTAATCTTCTTGCAACGAACTTCTTTAAATATCAAATTAATTGTTGTAATTAGAGGAAATATGTATAAAATCTTCTTAATTAGAAAAAATATCTATAGAATCTTCCCAATTAGAGAAAATATTTGTACGATATTTTAGATTATTTTTTAGTATATCGTTTTCTTATTTCCCCTTTTTAGAATATTAGATTGCTACAAATAGAGGTAATGAGAATGTAATTGACATGAATGAAAATAATAATGTCACTCTCTTTTCCAAGTTGGTATTAGAGCTCCCGATCTTGGGAGCTCCACCGTCGCCGTTGTCCAATATCCTATCATTTATGACTCTTGATATGAAAGCTTGTAAGGAGGAACTCGAGCGCTTTAAAGCAACGGTTGAATCAATGAGTAAGCCCTCTAGATCATGTACTTTGTCCATGAAAGGTAAGATTTGTCTCAATACGGTTGGTCATGTGTCTCAAGGTATTTCGATTCTTGATTCAGGAGCAACTGATCATATGACACATTTTCGTGTGTCCTTCGACTCATGGTAAACCAAATAGAGAACAACTTATTACAGTTGCAAATGATCAGGGTATACATATATGCGGCTCTGGGAATATAATTTTGGACTCATGTATTGTATTAAAGGATGTTTTACATATTCCACAATTAGCCAATATTCTTATCTCTATGAAAAAACTCGCAAAGGATTTAAATTGTTCAGTAACATTTTTCTCAACTTATTGTGTTTTTCAAGACCTTGTCACGGGAAAAACGATTTTAACTGCTAAGGAGCAGAGTGGGTTGTATTTGTTGGAGTCTGATGACCAAAGCAAAACAAAAATCATGAGTCAACAAGTTACATCTGAGACATGGGAAAATTTCCAAATATGGTTACATCATAAAAGGCTTGAGCATCCTTCATTCAATCTTATCAAGTCTTTATTTCCCCATTTGTTTACTAAGGAGTCTATTGAGTCTTTTAATTGTGATATTTGTCAGTTGTCAAAACATAATCGTACATCTTATCCTATTAGTAATAAAAAGAATATTCTCCATTTGATTTAATGCACTCTAACGATTAGGGACCTGTCATAGAATCTATTTCCGGAACCAAATGATTTGTTACCTTTATTGACGATTATACCCGTGTCACGTGGACATACCTTATGAAAAATAAATCAAAAGTTTTCCAAATCTTTGTTAATTTTTTTCGTCTTGTCCAAAATCAATTTGGAAAAAATATCAAAAGAATAAAGTCTGATAATGGTACTTAATATGTGAATCATGAATTTTTTCAATTTTTTGTCTCATAATGGTATTGTTCATGAACTAACATGAGTAAACACCCCTCAAAAAAATGGGGTTGCAAAAAGAAAGAATCGTCATCTTCTTGAAGTAACTAGAGCTCTTCTTTTTCAAATGTTTATTCCAAAAATTACTGGGGAGAAGTTATGTTAACTGCCACATATCTCATCAACAAATTACCCACTCGTATCTTAAATGGCATTAGTCCTATAGAATCTCTATTGTCTTTTGTTCCTTCTTTCCCCTAACAAAGAGTCTACCTAGTCGAGTCTTTGGATGAATTGTTTTTATTCACTCTCATCATCCTAACTGAAGTAAATTAGATCCCAGAGCTCTTAAATGGGTCTTTATTGGGTATCCTTCTAATAAAAAAAGGTACAAATGTTATCATGCTCAGAATCGTCGCGTCTTTATCACCATGGATGTCACCTTTCATGAAACACAATCCTTTTATGTTAGTCCACCACTTCAGGGGGAGAAAACACTTGAAGTGGATGAACTCTCCTTCTTATCATTACCAGGTTTGCCTTTGCTAGATGCCTAAGATCTGAGCAATGAAGCTACCATAGTCCATAAGAAGACAAATTTTTTGGCAAAAAATTTGAAAGAAGAAAACAACCCACTTCGACTCTCAAGCAAGAAAAATTGTCTAATCCGGAGGTGAGGATCCCTAAAAAGGTACATATTAATGAGAATTTACCCATTGCATTGAGAAAGGAAAGAAGATCATGTGCTAAATATCCTATTTCTCAATATGTTTGCACTAACAATCTCTCAATTAAGCATAGAAGCTTTATTGCTGCCAATGATGCCACAAAAATTCCTACCTCAATCCAGGAGACCATGAAACCTGAACATTGAAATCAAGTCATGAAAGAAGAGATGAATAAAGAAATTCAACTTGGGAGATTGTTGATAAGTCAAGAGACAAGAAGGCAGTAGGGTGTAGATGGATATTCACAGTGAAACATAAGGCAGATGGGACAATAGAAAGATATAAAGCTAGATTGGTGGCAAAAGGATATACCCAAACTTATGGGATTGACTATGAGGAGACGTTTGCCCCAGTAGCAAAGATGAATATAGTTCGAGTTGTTCTCGCTTTGGCTGCTCATTTTGGATGGGACTTATGCCGGTTGGATGTGAAGAATTCATTTCTTCATGGAAATGTAATAGAGGAAGTGTGCATGGAGATTCCCCCAGGTTTTGAAGTGAGAAGTTAAAAAAAAAAAATGTATGCCTCTTAAAGAAAGCATTGTATGGTCTTAAAAATTCCCCTAGAGCATGATTTGGAAGATTTACAAAAGCAATGGTTTCCTTGGAACACAAACAAAGCCAAGGAGATCATACTCTATTCATAAAGCACTCTTCTACCGATAAACTCACTCTATTGCTTGTCTATGTAGATGATGTGTTATGTGACCGAGTAGGAGACGTAACGAAATCAACCTCTCACACACTCAAAACAAGCAAAAGAATAATGAAAGAATGGAATTGAACGAATGAATATCTTTTATTGATGGTAATATCTAAATAAACAAAAGTAAACAATAATTGGGAGCATAACCTCCATCAATTATTTCTAATAACTGAGAACAGGATCTCCGTCAGTTACCTGAGAGCATAACCTCTCTTACAAAACTCACCAATCAAAAGCATACCCTTAACCTTAGACTCTAAATTTATTTATACTAATTATTTCCCGTCCATCTCTTACTAAATATTTCCGTAGAATATATTTGCATTTAATATAAATATTTCCCGTATATTTCCCTAGAATATATCTTATTTAATACAAATCTTCCCCATATATTTCCCTAGAATATATCTTTATTTAATATAAATATTCCCCATATATTTCCCTAGAATATATCTTTATTTAATATAAATGTTCTCTGTATATTTTCCTAGAATATATCTTTATTTAATATAAATATTTCCCTAGAATATTACTCTAGATATACTAAATATTTCCCCCTTATACCCTAACAATATGATTATTACAAGAGATGATGAAATAGAAAAAATTGCCATCAAAAGAAAATTGGCAGCTCAATTTGAAATGAAAGACCTATGAAAACTCAAATATTTTCTTGGAATAGAGATTGCTTACTCCAACAACAAAATTCTCATCTCCCAAAGAAAATATGCACTTGATCTCCTCAAAGAAACAAGAAAGTTGGGATGTAGAACCTCAATGTTCCTATAGAACAGAATCACATAATTGGAAGGGAAGAAAGTGCTCTTGTAGAGAAAGCCCAATATCAAAGATTGGTAGGAAAATTAATTTATCTATCACACACAAGACCAGATATTGCTTATGCAGTTAGTATAGTGAGCCAATTTATACATGATCCAAGAGAGATACACATGCAAGCAGTTAACAAAATTCCTCCAATACTTGAAGTCAAGTCCAGGAAAGGGGCTATTATTCAAAAGGAAAGACACATTGACTGTGAAAAAATATATGCCAGTTCTATTGCTAAATAAAAATCTACTTTTGGGTATTGTGTGTTTCTTGGAGATAGTCTGATAACATGGAGGAGCAAAAAGCAAGATAGAGTATCTCGCTCTAGTACAGAAGTTGAATTGAGAGCTCTTGCTCAAGGAATGTGTGAAGGACTCTGGAAGAAAATCATTTTGGACGACACTAAAGTCAAGGTGGATAATCATGTGCAACTACACTGTGACAATAAGTCTACCATGAGTATTGCCTATAATCCAGTACAACATGACAGGACCAAACACATTGAGATTAACAGACATTTCATCATAGAAAATCTAGACAGAGACTTTGTGATTATAGCTCATGTTCCTACAAAACTTTAGATAGCAAATATTTTTATAAAAGGACTCCCTCTGGGTAGATTTCAAGATCTTGTAAGCAAGTTGTGAATAATTGATATTCATTTACCAACTTGAAGGGGAGTGTTGTAATTAGAGGAAATATTTATAGAATCTTCATAATTAGAAAAAATATCTATAAAGAGTAATAGAGTTATTCTGAAATCGATCTCATGAATTACGCAGAATTCTGAAGCTCTTATAAGAGTAATAGAGTTATTCTCAAGCTTTGAAAGCAGACTAGTTTCAGCCATGTCAGCATAAGTGCATTAGCCTCCCTTGTATTCTTCCTCTAGTATATAACTGTTAGGGACTGGAAAGTATATGAGAGGAAAAGATATAAGAGGGACCGAACGGTAGAGGGACCGAACGGTAGAGCGAACGGTAGAGCGAACGGTAGAGGCGGGAAAATAGGGTACCGGACGGTAGAAGAGGGAATCTAATTACAGTAACAAAAGAGATATTCAGAGAGAAGATATTCCGCAGGGCATAATTAGAGTAACTAGATCGTATCGTAATATATTATTCGGTAGATCGTAATATATTATTCAGTATAAGCTAAATATAGTAAATAGGATTATTTTCTATTATTCAGTACATTTTGGGAGGGGATTTATTAGTATAAATAAAGGGGGAGGCCTAGGGTTAAAGGCACGCTTTAGATTGTGAGTTTTGTAGAGAGGTTATGCTCTCAGGGTAACTGACGGAGGTTATGCTCCCAGTTATTGGTTGTTTTCTTTGATTCAGTATTTTTTCCATTCAATAAAAGAGGTCTTTATTCTTTTGTTTTGCCATTATTTCTCTGTGAGGGTGTGTGAGGGAAGCACTCTAGTTACGTTCCATTCTCGGATACGTAACAATTGGTCTGACCTGCCGGATCGAAGGGAGGAGCGAACGGCCAGCGGATACTGATTGATGGAAATAGTAGAGGTCATGGAGGGAAGAATGACTACGGTCGAAGGGAAATTAAAAGAAGTGGAGGCAACAGTGCAAAGTGGGTTCCAAGAATTGATGAAGATGATTGAAGGATTAAACCGACAGCGGGAGGGACACGCAGAACAGAGCCAATCCTCGGTTCAGGGCGCATTGAAGGATAACGTGAGCGAGAAGGGTGATGGAGCGAACGATGGGGAGAGGAACGAACCGAACGGTAACGTCGTAGGCGGACCGAACGGTGTCGAAGGAGGAGGTCCGAACCCGGACGGTGTAGGACGACCGGAGGAACAATCAAACTGGAGGAAGAGGGTAGAACTACCCGTTTTTGAAGGCTTTGATCCACTAAATTGGATCAATAGGGCGGAAAAATTCTGAGTTGCAAGGGGTGACGGAGGAAGAGAAGTTACGACTTGCCTACATCTATATGGAAGGCAGTGCGGGGTTTTGGTTCAGGTTTTGGAGGGAGCAGACGGGAAACCGAACGTGGACAGGGCTAAAGGAGGCGATGGTATTGCGATTCGGAGGAAGGAGCCAGGGCCCAATCTACGAAAGATTGGCAGCAATTAAACAATCCGGATCAGTAGAAGACTACGTTCAAGAATTCGAAATCTTGGTGGGACAGACCGAAGGGATTGCCAAGGAACCACTAATGGGGTATTTCATGGCCGGGTTGAGGAATGAAATTCGGAATCAAGTCCGACTCCTTGATCCACAGAAGCTAATGATAGCCATAAGGATGGCAAGAGATGTGGAGGAAATCCAGGGCGGTACGAAGATGGGTGGTGGGAATACGAGCAGAACACAATCCTGGGGCAGACCGAACGGCACAGTAACACGAATAGAAAGCAGTCGTTCCAGCCAAACCCGTACGGGAATTGCAACAGGGAACCGAACGGGGCCCGCGGAGAATGAGGGGACTGGAGGAAAAGAAGAAGCGCCCAGGAACGACCGAACCACCAGCAACCGGGAAAGAAACGTACGGCATTTGCCGCACGCGGAATATCTGAAAAGAAGGGAAGAAGGGAGATGCTTCAAGTGTGGGGGACCGTTCGGTCCAGGCCACCAATGCCCCGAACGCAGTCTGCGGATGACCATATTAGCCGAGGATGAGGAAGACGAAGAGGAAGGGGCGACCGAACTCGACCATATACAAATGGAGTTGTCAGCCTTCTCAGCTGGGGGCCTAACCCAAACCCGAACGATGAAGTTACGTGGACAGATAGGAGGAAAACAGGTGCTGATCTTGATTGATAGTGGTGTCAGCCACAATTTCATAAGCAACGAATTGGTGAGGGCGCTAAGGCTAGCCGTAGAAGACACTCCTCCTTATTCGGTGAGTTTAGGAGACGGACAGAAGAAGAAGACTCGAGGACGTTGTGAAGCGGTGACCATAGAGGTGGGGAAAACGAACATTACCGAACGGTTCCATTTGTTCGAACTGGGAGGGGTTGATGTGATATTAGGAGTGGAATGGCTCGCCAAACTGGGAGAAGTAACGTTGAACTGGAGGGATTTGACAATGGTATTTGGGCACGAAGGAAAGAAGACGACCATAAAAGGAGACCCCACTTTAGATCAGAGAGTGGTTGAACCAGAAACGTTGTTCAAAAGGAAGGAAGGGGAAGCATGGATGATAGCATGGGAGCTCGGGGGGACAAAGAAGAGGGAGGAAGAAAAACCGTTCGGCCATAAGCTGACCGGGAAGCAGAAACAGGCCCAGGATCAGATCCTAAAACAGCTGAAGTTTCATCTAGCAAGGGCCCAGGAACTAATGGTGAAACAGGCCGATAAAAGAAGGAGACCGGCAGATGTGGAAGTGGGAGATTGGGTGTACCTAAAGATCATACCGCCCAAGCAGTCATCAATGTCGTCCAGTTTGCATCCTAAACTAGCCGCACGGTATTTTGGACCGTACCAGGTCATACAGAAGATTGGGGAAGTGGCCTTTAAGCTTCAACTACCAGAGACCGCACGGAAACATCCAGTTTTCCATGTATCTCAATTGAAGAAGGCAGTGGGGGAAAGAAGTGTGGAGAAGGAGTTACCGGGCGATTTGCAAATGGAGGGACCCTCCTTTTGGCCGATCAGAATTTTGGATAGTAGACAGATACAAGGGGAGGACGTGGTACGCCAAGTGTTAATAGAGTGGCAAAAGGGAGGGACGGACGGTGCAACCTGGAAAGACGCCCTGACTATAAGAGATCAATATCCAGACTTCAACCTTGAGGACAAGGTTGATCATCAGGCGGTGGGAAATGTTAGGGACTGGAAAGTATATGAGAGGAAAAGATATAACAGGGACCGAACGGTAGAGGGACCGAACGGTAGAGCGGACGGTAGAGGCGGACGGTAGAGCGGACGGTAGAGGCGGACGGTAGAGGCGGGAAAATAGGGTACCGGACGGTAGAAGAGGGAATCTAATTACAGTAACAAAAGAGATATTCAGAGAGAAGATATTCTGCAGGGTATAATTAGAGTAACTAGATCGTATCGTAATATATTATTCGGTAGATCGTAATATATTATTCAGTATAAGCTAAATATAGTAAATAGGATTATTTTCTATTATTCAGTACATTTTGGGAGGGGATTTATTAGTATAAATAAAGGGGGAGGCCTAGGGTTAAAGGCACGCTTTAGATTGTGAGTTTTGTAGAGAGGTTATGCTCTCAGGGTAACTGACGGAGGTTATGCTCCCAGTTATTGGTTGTTTTCTTTGATTCAGTATTTTTTCCATTCAATAAAAGAGGTCTTTATTCTTTTGTTTTGCCATTATTTCTCTGTGAGGGTGTGTGAGGGAAGCACTCTAGTTACGTTCCATTCTCGGATACGTAACAATAACTAATCTCTTCAAATGAAGATACAAAAAAATATCAAGAACAGAATACAAGTTCTCAATCTCTCCCTTTTCTTTTAACTACTAGTTCTCTAATTTCAACAGCAGCAAAGTTCAAACATTTAATACCAGAGTGGATGGATCAATTGGAGCCTTTCCATCCTTCCAAGCTGCATCTAAGTATGTCCTTAAGGACATGCCAACAAATACCTGATAACAGTTAAAATCTCTTAATATTTGTGTCATTCTAAATAAGTCAATTCTGATTGCATTTAAGTATACTAGACAGGGAGAACATTACCAACTTTCTGCCAGTTAAATCAGCAGCAGCCTTCACACTCCCAAGCCGATGTAAATTTGATGCAAATTGGGTGGTGATGACCCTTCCATTAGAAGCTGAAATATGTCTCAACAATGCATCTGCCACAACTGATTCACTGATTGTCCTACCAGGTGAGAGTACATTTGTTGAATCACTCATCATCTGTGAAGTAATGTCCAGAGCAAACATTGGTTCTATCTTTTTTCAACATTAAAGGAAAAAGATGGAAGAGATACATATTTGATCTAACCAAAAAAGAAGAAAACTGTCTGAATGGTCATACAAAATATAAACCGATGCGCATCTAACATGACATTTAAGACTATTCATTTTCAAATATATAATAGCAAAATTAAACAGAGCAGAACAAAAATATGGAAAAATATCTTTCTAACAATACTGAGTAGAAGGGGAGAAAAATGTTGAAAAGAATATCCCTGAACTACAATAATATTGCAAATTTAAAAAGACTATTACCAATGGAATACAATTTGAAATTTTGAAAATGTGGAAAAATGCTCTCCTTTAAGTCCAGGACTAGCCATGAAAGCCATATTAAGCTTAATATATAAGGCACTATTCAGAGAACACCACCAACCATACTTGTAAGTATACACCTGACCCGTTAGAAATGTCAATTACAAGACTATTAAATCCCCTCAATCTTCAAATCCCTAATGTTAATCTAGGGATAAGCCCATGATAAATTATTCAAAACCAAGATCGAGTAGCAATTAGCAAATATCCAAGTGACTTACCAATGTTACTCCCTCTTTAGAGAGTTCCTCTAAAGCTTCACGATCAAAAACATTCCCATCTAATGGTGTCTCATCAATCTATTGAATCAACAGGAGATTAAGCTAAATAAAAGAGAGGGTCAACGCTCTGAGATGTAAAAGTAAAATACTGACCTTCCAGTCCCCAGTGTGAAGAATAGTACCATCAGAACAGCGAAGAACTAATCCACAACAATCAGGAATAGAATGGGTCACCCTGATAGGTTCTATCTCAAATGGCCCAGCCACAAACTTCTTCCTCATTCTAAATACCTTGAGTCTAGATGGAACAAAAATACCATGTTCCTTCAAACGTTTGCTTATAAGCTGTTAAAAAGAAAAGTTTTATCTTCTCTGGACCATACAAAATAAACAATACAAAGAACAAATTTTTTAATCTGATCTGAAAGAATATTTGATGACGAAAGTGTACCAATTTTTTACTATAAATAACAAATATCAATTACAGTAACACAAAATGAAGAATTAAAGCACTAGTTAATCAACTTCATGATAATGTTAACACTAAGATCTGACTTGTATCACTTACTATGCATTAATATTTTCAATCCATACAAAAACTGAAGAAATTAACAAGTTGACTTATTTCAAGAAAATTTCTAGTCAGATACCTCCTTTGTAAAGGAAGATGAAAAAATTGGTGTATTGGAATCCAATGCTGGGATGACCTGACAAACCAATGTAATTTAAGTTAACAATAGACAAAAGGAAAGAACAATAAACATTGTTATGAAATATGAACAATTGGTTAGAACCACTTGTCAATAACAAACAAATTGACACCTATGGACATCAATTTTTATTGTGGCAAGAATAACTAAGAATATCTTGATAGGCATCTTGAAATCTAGCATGGGAAATATGTAATTATATTAATATTGTAAATAGAGCAGATCATATCCTTGTGATTATCTAAATTAGGGTAATTGTAGGTTCTTGTAATTATTCTTGTATCTGTGATACCCATATAGAAATTATTGCTCTGCTACACACGGATTCAAGAAGTAGGAAGCTCATTGTAGTAGGAAATACTCTTAGTAGAAAGAGTGGGGGAAAAGCAATAGCTAAAAAGAGCTCACCAAGTGTTTTTAGTAAGAATTCCCCCTCAAAAAATGTGCAAATAAATAACTATAATACACCACTGCAGATATAGAGGGATTAGAGGGGGGGAAATCATAATCTGATAGTCTCCAAACTGAAGGGATAAAAAGTGTCCAAGAAAATGCAAAAAATGTTAGAAAGACCAAAACAGAGGAAGAGAAATCAACTGTAATATTGAACAATACTGGTTTGGCTATATATATGTCTTACATCACATCACAAACTGCAACACCAAAAGGATAACTGCTGCCGCATAACTGCACTATACATAGTAGGGAAATAAAACAACTGCCATACTTAAGTTCCTAAAAATAAGCCACAATTACTCAAAATACTCCCTTAAAATAAACCTAACAATTCCTCTCTTAAACTATACTCCTAAAAGTCCCCTAAGCTTCAAGAAGGTGTCATGTTTGAATGGTTTAGTCATTATATCTGCTAATCATTCCTTTGTGTCACAATAAACCATCTTCACATCACCAGATTTTATAAACTCACGAAGAAAATGATAAAAATAAACCTAACAATTCCTCTCTTAAACTAATGTTATCAATTATTCAGTTTACATTAGTTCAGTTTCAGAACATACTCCTAAAAGTCCCCTAAGCTTCAAGAAGATGTCATGTTTGAATGGTTTAGTCATTATATCTGCTAATCATTCCTTTGTGTCACAATAAACCATCTGCACATCACCAGATTTTATAAACTCGTGAAGAAAATGAAAATACGTATCTATGTTTGCAGCAACCATGCATAACAGGATACTTTGAAAGCTTAATTGCAGTACTATCACAATGAAAGACAGTTGTCTTGCTCGTTTGGTCTAGTTTTCCTAGCACCGCTTCAACCAAACTGCTTGACAAGAACAAGAGGCTGCAGCAACGAATTTAGCTTCTGTAGTTGAGAGACCAACTACTGGTTGCTTCTTGGAAGACCAACATACTGCTTCTGAAACCATTAGAAACACAGCCTGAAGTACTCTTTTTATCTTCCAAATCCCCAACATAATCCCTGTCAGTATAAGCAACAATTTCATAATTTCCTCCCTTCCGGCAGAAAATTCTAAAATCTGTTGTTCCTTTCAAAATACCTAAGCACCCTTTTTGTTGCTTGTAAGTGAAGCTTAGTAGGATTCTCGATACCTACTGATAAGCCTCACAGTAAACATTCTATCAGGTCAAGTAGCTGTGAGATACATTAGACTGGCAACAATTTGTTTAAAGTAAGTCTTGTCCACCTTGACACCATTTTCATCCTTCAGAAGTTTTGTGCCTGGAACCATTGAATTTCTCACAAAATTGTTTTTTTGCCACACCAAAGCTGTGCAGCACTTCCAAAGCACAGCATCTTGACTAAGAAAAATTCCATCAAACTTTTGTATGACTTCAAGACCCAAAAAAATACCTCATTTTACCCACATTTGTCATGTCAAACTCATGTTTTATGGAATTTTTGAACTCTATAAACGTCAACTCATCATTCCTTGTGAAAATCAGATCATCAACATATAAACAAACAATTAACATTTCCCCACCGTCTTTTATCTTGATGAATAAAGTATGCTCATATTCACACTTCCCGAATCCTTCCTTCATAAAATAACCTTCTATATTGATCAGGCACCGGATGTTTGTTTAAGGCCATAAAGTGCCTTCTTCAACTTATAAAGCTTTTGTTCACTTCTCTTTCCACATATCCACATGGCTGTTCCACAAACACAGATTTTACATCCAGCTGTTATATGGTCCATCCTCACTAAGTTGCTAATGCTATCACAAGATGAATAGTGTCTAGATGTGCTACAAGTGCAAACATTTTTGTATAATCTACTCCATACTTTTGAGGATAACCTTTCACCACAAGGCAGACCTTTATTTACTTCGCCATGTTCATCAAACTTAGTCTTATAAACCCATTTAACTCCCAATTTCTTACCTCCTTTAGTCAAATTTGTCAATTCCCATGTGCCATTCTTTTGTGTTGCTTCTACTTCAGCATTCATGACCCTTCTCCACTAGTCACACTTGACAACGTCTCCAAAATAAATTGCATCAGCAGCTGCAGCAGCAAACATTAGCAAATATGCTACATTCTCTTCACCTGACAAGCCTTCTCCAGTTTCATAATCTTGCATCCAAATTGGTGCACTTCTATCCCTCCTTGGTCACTTCCTCCTTCATTTTCCTATCTTGCAGGTTCCAGTATACAATCTTCACCCAATTTTAAATTATGCAGAACTACTATATCAATTTGCTTATCCCAACTCCAAAGCTTTTCTTCCTCAAATATAACAACCCTATTGATTATAATTCTTTTTGAGATTGGATCATAAAGCCTACAAGCCTTAGACTCTTCCCTGACTCCTAATAGAACACTAATCAAGCTCTTATCATCTAGTTTTGTTCTGTTATTGTCAAGCACATGAACATGAGAGATACATCCAAAGACCCAAAAATATTCAACAGAAGGCTTGACTCCTCTCTAAGCTTCTTCTAGAGTTTTATGTCTCACGACCAATGTTGGGATTCTATTTAAGACAGGTACCGTCCAGTTGACAGCTTTTGGTCAGAAACTCTTAGACATCTTCTTCTATGACAACATGCTATGAACAATGTCCATGATGGCAGTTCTAATTAGAGGAGATATCTATAGAATCTTCTTAATTAGAGAAAACATCTTTAGAATCTTCCTAATTATAGAAAATATTTGTAAGATCTTCTAGATTATTTTTTAGTATATTGTTTTTGATATAAAATCTGGAGGCCTTTGAAGCTTAAATGTCCATCCCTACAATGCCAAAGCTGCACAACATCTTCTACAGTTGTGGTAAAACAAGCAAATGTAAGTCGCTAAACTATTGCATGTAGTATGAACATTTTGTTTCCATAATCAAACTTCTCTTTGGATGGTATAACTTGCAGTTTTCATGTTGAAACACAATTGTGAGTCCCTTTTCTTGTAATTGGCTAACACTCAACAAATTGTTCTTCAACTCTGGCACAAAAAACACTCTTGTGATGATGGCACAATGCCAGTGACTAGTAACTTCACATTTCCTTTTCCTTTTACCTTCAAACTAGAATTGCTTCCTAGTTTTACAAAATCTCTAGTGTTCCCATCAAAATCTGAAAAGTACTCTTTTTTTCTGCACATGTGATCACTACAACTTTAGTCAAGGGACCATGTGTTCTTTTTATTGGTTTTCTGCAACTCCAAGTGGGCCATCAGCAACAACTCTTCTTCACCTTCTACACAATTTACTACTTGATCATTTTCCTCGCTTGGACAGTCACATTGATAATAATGACCAAACCGATGACATTTGGAACACTCTATTGTGGTTCTATCAAGCTTTTGTCTTTCTCTTCTTTTACCTCTTCCTCAACCTCTTCCTTTAAAAGTACTATGACCTCCTCTAGATTGATCGGCATAAGTAACTTTCAAAGTTTGTTCCTCGTAAACATGAGAATTTATTCGTTGTTCATGAACAAGAAGACTATTTTGCAACACATCTATGGCAAAGGCAAAGCTAAATTTACCGCAACATAATCATATTTGGGTGCCATTGATCTCAAGATCTTCAACATCTTCAAAGAGAAAAAAAAAATAAAAGAAATAAACTTCTACATAGCCGTAAAGCCATTATTTATAAAAAATAAAAATAGAAAAAAAAAGTTAATATAATAGAAGTTTCAAAAATTAATCTGTGCATAAGCCAGTTTTAACACATTAACATGTGCAAGAGTTCATTCTTCTTATTTTCAGCTCCCAGAAGGTCAGAAGTTTATCGAAAGAAACTCTGATTGGATTAAGAAGCACAGAGAAGGAAGCATTACCCAAGGCAACGCACCAATATGATCTTCATGACCGTGTGTTATGACAAGCGCCTCAATTTTATGGCTCCACTTTCGTATAAACGTGGTATCAGGTATAATCTTCTGAACTCCAAGCTCGTCATAGCTGAAGAAGCGCGGCACAATGCAATAGAAGTGGTGTCACTAATTTTGATTTGGCCACAAAATACGGTAACACACAGAAGACGAAGGGTTTACTCTGGAAACATGACACCGGCGTCGATGAGGATATAGCGGTCATGGTTGCCGACGAGCATGCAGTTCATCCCAATCTCCCCCAAACCACCAATGGGAAGAACGCGAAGCGGAGGCCCATCAGAGCCTTCGTAAAACTGCTCCATCTTGCGTTGAACCGAGTCCTCCATGCTTTTTCTAGGACCTTCGGTTCGCCTAGCTCTTCTGCGAGGCGCTTTGGTTGTAGACCCATGGGTTCTCCCTGAAAACAGCACGTGCGTGAAATGCCATAAACGTGAATGCGAAAATGGCATGGATTGGTTGGGTGGTGACGTACCTGGGAGTGAAGAAAGTGTAGCGGAGGTTGTTGTGGTTGGTTTGCGGCGGAGAGAGAGGGGGCGGAGAGAGAGGGAGAGAGAGCTCAGTGCAGCCATTGGTTGGAAGAAGTCCCACCTCGAAGGAGCAGTGGAATAGCGGGAAATGGAGTTTTGTTCATTCCTTTACTGATGTCCTCAAATATCTTTCTTATCTACTTCTGTCTCAGGAACCAGTGCCCCACAAGTGTGACCCTTTGAAAGATATTTGTTATATAAAGTTGCTTCAAATGATAAAATTTTAAAATTTACAAATACAGGTAAGTTACGTTTATATAAGATGATTTATAATTTATTTGTACAGAACTTTTTAAATTAAAGTTATGTTAGGTGAATATGATGAATGAAAAATTTATCTTGTGCAGTTACAGGTGTTTTGACTGTATTAAAGCTATTTAAGATGTTGTATCAAGTGAAGGGAACTAAATCTTTGATGATATGCTTGCATTATGATTATTGTTAATTTAAGTTGATTGGTTTGAAATCTTGAGTTAGAATTTATGCTTGGTTGGGTTTGTACTGATTTTTAGTCTCTTTTATATTTGTGATATTGTGATAAATCATGTTTGATAGTTTACAACTGTAAAATTGTTGTTTTTGTGCATTAAATATGTGATACTCCACTAGAACATGTATAACATGATAAAATTGTGTAATTAATGTTTAGGGTGTTTGATTTGAGATGTTAGTTGGTTTTTTGGATTGTCTTTATAAGACTTAAATCGGATAGGAAAATGTTTATTTGACAATTGGGTTCTCGCGCCTACCAAACCTCTGTTCATTTCACTCTGGGTGTCTCGACGAAGGCTATCTCTCTTTCTCTATTCCGGCAAAAAACTCCGTAATCGTTGTTTGAACTCTGGTGAAGAAGATAATGAAGAATCACAGCTTGGAATTCAAGACCCAGACGTTGGTAATGAAGAACACGAGGAAAGAGACCCCTCTCCAACTACACATCAATCCTCTTCTCCCACACTCAGTGAAGTTATTACACAAATACAAGATCTCCGCATGTTCCTAGGCGATAGGTTGGACACAATTGAAGGTTGAGTTGGAATAGTGGAGGAACAACTTACATCCTTCCGCAACGAATTTGATAAACATAGAGCTTCTTAGATTATATGTCATTGTTGGGTGTTATGCAACTTTTCATTTCAAAACTTGTTGTTGCCTTTGGATACTTTTATTAAGTTTATATATTAATGAATGTGGATGTTATTATTGTTCTCATTTAACGCGTTCCATTTACTTCTCAAATCATTGTGATAACGAATACGCAATCTGGGTTAAGCAGTACAAAAAATTATGAAAAACACTGCAGTATGCAATGTCAGGGAGTCCCTTTGTAATTTGCAGGGAGCCCTGAAGAGGTTTTGGGACACTGTCTGAAAAATGCGCCTGTAATCGCTTACGGTGTGACGAACTTAGGTTGTGACGAACTTATCAAACACCACACTCTGGGGAGCCATCTCAGGGAGGACCAGGGAGCCACCTTGAGGTTTTGGTACACATTCCCTGGTAAGCGATTACAGCCTCAATGTAATCGCTTACATACTCACATAGGTGGATGGAAGTGCCTAAGAAACCAAGGACATTGACTTTGACCCCTAAAATAACCATTGAAATGAATTTCATCACTTAGGTTCTTACCAACTATTCAAAAACCACACTCTGGGGAGCCCACTCAAGAAGGACCAGGGAGCCACCTTGAGGTTTTGGTACACATTCCCTGGTAAGCGATTACAGCCTCACTGTAATCGCTTACATACTCACATAGCTGGATGGAAGTGCCTAAGAAACCCACAACATTGACTTTGACCCCTAAAACAACCATTGAAATGAATTTCATAACTTAGGTTATGACCAACTTATCAAAAACCACACTCTGGGAATCCAACTAAGGGAGGACCAGGGAGCCAGCTTGAGGTTTTGGTACACATTCCCTAGTAAGCGATTACAGCCTCACTGTAATCACTTACATACTCACATAGGTGGATGGAAGTGCCTAAGAAACCAAGGACATTGACTTTGACCCCTAAAACAACCATTGAAATGAATTTCATAACTTAGGTTCTTACCAACTATTCAAAAACCACACTCTGGGGAGCCCACTCAGGGAGGACCAGGGAGCCATCTTGAGGTTTTGGTACACATTCCCTGGTAAGGGATTACAGCCTCAATGTAATCGCTTACATACTCACATAGGTGGCTGGAAGTGCCTTAGAAACCCACAACATTGACTTTGACCTCTAAAACAACCACTGAAATGAATTTCATAACTGAGGTTGTGACGAACTTATCAAACACCACACTCTGGGGAGCCATCTCAGGGAGGACCAGGGAGCCACCTTGAGGTTTTGGTACACATTTCCTGGTAAGCGATTACAGCCACACTGTAATCGCTTACATACTCACATACGTGGATGGAAGTGCCTTAGAAACCCACAACATTGACTTTGACCCGTAAAACAACCACTGAAATGAATTTCATAACTTAGGTTGTGACCAACTTATCAAACACCACACTCTGGGGAGCCAACTCAGGAAGGACCAGGGAGCCACCTTGAGGTTTTGGTACACATTTCTTGGTAAGCGATTACAGCCTCACTGTAATCGATTACATACTCACATAGGTGGATGGAAGTGCCTTAGAAACCCACAACATTGACTTTGATCCGTAAAACAACCACTGAAATGAATTTCATAACTTAGGTTGTGACTAACTTATCAAACACCACAATCTGGGGAGCCATCTCAGGAAGGACCAGGGAGCCAGCTTGAGGTTTTGGTACACATTCCCTGGTAAGTGATTACAGCCTCACTGTAATCGCTTACATACTCACATAGGTGGATGAAAGTGCCTTACAAACCCACAACATTGACTTGGACCCCTAAAACAACCACTGAAATGAATTTCATAACTTAGGTTCTTACCAACTATTCAAAAACCACATTTTGGGGAGCCCACTCAGGGAGGACCAGGGAGCCACCTTGAGGTTTTGGTACACATTTCCTGGTAAGCGATTACAGCCTCACTGTAATCGATTACACAATACTATAGGTGGATCAAACTGCCCTACAACCCAGAACCTTTACTTGGTCCTCTTTGAAAATCATTCAAATGTTTACCCACTTACACACACCTCCAAACCATGCTTTTCTGGGTTAACCAGGAGTAGGTCATTCTGAAAAAAACACTGCAATATGCAATGTCAGGGACTCCCTTTCTAATTCGCAGGGAGCCATGAAGAGGTATTGGTTCAATGTTTTTAAATTGAACTTGTAATCGCTTACAGTGTCCTTGTAAGCGATTACAGAGTCCTTGTTAAAACTTAAATAGTGGAAACATATTCAATAACATAACCACATAACACACTGAATGCACATTGAACAGAAATTCCCAATAAACAATAACTTTAGTAACAATCACAATAATTCCATCACATTTCAGCTATCCATAAGTTTAGAAGTACGAAATATTACACTACTAATACATTACAAAATTAATTGTCTCCAAAATTGGGACTATATCCAGTATAGGGAGTTCTACAAGCTTTGCTTTTGTATCGCTTTCGACGTTGTCCTCCCTTGTTAACACTTCCATGGCTGTAAATTCCTCCCTCACATGGAAAATCATTGTTGAAATCATTTTCCTTAGTAGGAGTTACATAACCAGATTCATCTTTTTTGTTGTCTTCAACCAGGTCTGCCTTAAATGCATACAACTCCTCTTCAAGTTGTTCAATTACACCATCTTGTTCCTCTAAAACTTGATCTAGATCAGCTAACACTTTTTCTTTTTCCATTTTATTTAACCTTACGCCTTTCTTCGTATCTTGTCCACTTTGATGTAGTGATGCTTTAACAGATGACTCACCCATTTCTTTCCCTGTTGCACCGTAGTCATCAAGCATCTACAAATAACACAAAATAACCTTATAATACAGCTATTCACTCAAACAACATGAACAACAAAATCAACTACATACCAAACCTGTCTCCATTGCATCTTTTATAAACTTGTCACCTACACTTACTGTCATCCAATGTAATATTCTAGGGTATTTATGTACAAATGCATTTGAAGGAATGAAACAGTCACAAAACCACACCTGAAATAAAACATATAGGTCATAAATACTAATTTAAATTCACTCCAAAGAAATAATGAATGACAAAAAATTACCTGGAACACGTACACACAACCATCAACATAGACATTAGTTGCACCTTTTCCACTATTCCAAGATAAGTTCTGTTTGCAGAAACTCCTGACTAGATAATGGTATACTATACGAGCCCAACAAAAAGTTCCCAATTCGTTTACTCTATCAACAATTTCAAATAATATTGGAAATATTTTCTCCTACGACTAGGTAATAATACCTCATGTATTCCAACAAAAATATACAGCCTGCAAACATCTAAAGCAGGCAATTTTTGGTGCTCTTTCAAAACAAAATCATATATTTTGGCCAATTCATATTTTCCTTTTTGGTTTTCTGTATCAAAGTACTTCCGACAATTACTTTCTAAAAGTTGTTGTTCATTCAAATTAATCTTGTCACCAACCAAGGACAACCCTAAGCTTAATGTTACATCCACTTCCTTAAATTCAACATATTTTTCACCAAATAAAAAAGCACTCCTCTCATCAACCCATTTAGTCAGTAGATCGCCCAAAAGATTCCTACCAATTCTAAGGGTATCCGGCAGTTGTAAAAACCATGAAAATGGAGTCTCCGAAACAATAAACTTCTACTCCTCAGTCAAAATCTCATTTAAACCAACAACAAACTTTGTTTTCATAGAGTGACGAACATATAACTGCAAAAGTATACATATTTAATTTAACTTTTCTCCAATCATAAGTCAAAAAACACAACTTTCAGAACTGTACAAACAATTTGGTTCATCAAAAATTTTAACAGCAAATGGTCATATAGTCATAGTTCAAAACCAAAATACCTAACCCAAAATCAAAAGCAAACAAAACCAAAATCATGTCCATCAAAACCATAACTCATAACCTAAATAACAATAAACAACAACGATAATTTTCGCACCTTGTTCGAAGAGTCAATGTCAAGGGAACAAGCCATGGCTACAAAAAGCTAACAAATGTCAACGAAATACAAACCGAATAACCTCCTCAAACTCAAATGTCAAACCCAACCACGAACGAAACCCCTAACCACTTCGACACCTACAACAAAGTTAACACCGTCAATACAATACCTTCACAACATAACTAATCTCCAATGGATGGAAAGACCGCTTCGAACAACCAAAAAAAAACCTCAAATGGAGAGAAAGATAGAGCTTCCAAACCTTTGCCTGCGAGAACGAAAACCTAAAATGCACACACAGAGAACACTTGGAAACCTTTGCCTTTGAGAACGAAAAACAAAAATGAAGACAGATTTCGCTACAAATTTAGAACCTCAAATTTCTAGAGAGTGTTGAAATCGGAAATGTAGAGAAAAAAGGCGCTGCCATTTACAAAACCTGATAAAAATGAGGATGGGCAGTTTCGGAATAACACAAACTGCCTTTTTCAAATCCATTTTCTAATTAAAAATAATTCAAATTCAAGGACCAATCAAACGGTGACAACTGGCGTTGGTAAATTGTTGGCAACAAACTGTTGTCAACATATCGCTACCCAATTGGATAATATGACATTTGTTGAGCTAAGAATCATGAACCATATGATCATAGAGATGTTTAACACAGATAATTAGCTCAAGGAATGTCAAATTACACAAATTAAGTTCAAAAGGAGAAATTGGAATTTTTTTATATTGTTGGGCATTGCTCACAGAGTAGCTCTTTTATGATGCTATGGTAGAACACGTATGAAATGATAAAATTGTGTATTGATGTTTAGGGTGGTTAATTTGAGATGTTAGCTAGTTTTGTAGATTGCCTCTATTAGACTTGAATTGGATAATATGACATTTGTTGAGCTAAGAATCATGAACCTTATGATCATAGAGATGTTTAACACTGAGAATTGGTTCAAGGAATGTCAAATTACACAAATTAAGCTCAAAAGGAGAAGTTGAAATTTTCTTATACTATTGGACACCACTCACACAGTAGCTCCTCTGAGTTGGTTGTCGTTAGATGAAGGTTCTTCTCTCTTTGCGACACCAAAGTTAAAGAGCTCCCTTACTTGTGTCATAGGGCGTTGCTTAGGGCCATTGGACACTAGTAATTCAAATTAAATCCTAGGAACTCTAAGGGGGCTCTCGTTGGACGGCCATGGATTTTCGCCTAGGTGTCAAAAATAGCGTTGGGTGCCCTATAGTTGGCGTTGCGTGCCTTGTAGCTGGCATTGGGCGAGATTCTTCCAGGGGCACCTCTGTTAGAGTTTCATTCGACAAGATTTTTAGCACTGGACAGTAATTTGACTGTCATATTTTCTTGTTTTGAATGTGATGTTGAATTTGTTGATAAGCATGTGTATATATGATAAGGTATGATGATTTTATTGGCATTGTATGTGATATTGGTGATGGAATACCCCTAACCATGGCCTAAGCACTTTCAAGAAGAAGCTAAAGTCATCTATGCAAGGTGAAGCAAAGCTTTTTTCTCATAGGCCATCATGGAAGTTGAATAGTAATATAGGTTTCTTTAGGCCATGTATTTCGGCCAAGTAGGTGGCTTTGTGTTACGTCCGGTATTAAGGCCTAATCAATGTAGGGTTTTTTCCGTAGTTGGACATCCAAACCATGTATAAAGTATGTGTCATGTGTCATACTTCCATTAGAGAGGATTTTCTTTTAGTAGTGGCCATATGGCATTCTAGAAGTGGGGACAATTTTACTTTATGAGTGGCCACATGTCCTCCCCTCATTGGAGAGGATTCATGCACATTTGTCCACTCCTTAAAGGGCCTCATTTTTGACCAATGAGTACAAGGGTGAGAAATCATGCTTTTAGGGTTTTTAGGAGACACCCTTGCCTATATATATAGGTGTCTCCTCCCTTGTAATCATATTGGATGTTATGTAAAGTTATGCTACCCATTTTTGGCCATAATACTTCTCCTAGATCAATACTAGAGCAACCTATGAGGCCCTTCTAGTCACTTTCCTCATTGAGTTGGCCTAACCTCTCTTTGAGCCACCAAACACCACACCATCACCATCAAACCACCTAAGGTCGTGAACTCCTCACCTTTAGCCACCATAGCTTGTGCAACCTTTAACTCTTTTTCCACCATTTTTCGCACCATATATCTTCAAGGGAGCATCTACATTGAATCCTTCTAGCTTTGGTCCAACCTAGCTAAGGAGGTTACCATTATTTAGTTTCAAGAGCTTTGGTTGTCATCATTCCCTTATCTATGTTTTTGCTTTTTTGGTGTTGTTATATGTTGTTCCTTGCTTGTCTTATGTTGTTGTCTATTTCACATTTTATGTTCATGTTCACCATGGTTCTCACTCTGTAGTTCTTGGACCCATTTGGCTTTTTGGCCTATAAACTCGTGTTCTTGTGTTCTTTTCAATGTTTTTTGGTCTTTCTTCATCGTATTGTTCGTTCATATCATGTTTGTTTAAGTCATTTTAAGTTTCAAATCATTTCATGTTGTCTAAAGTTATGTTTAATCCTTTTGATGTCTTTACTTCCAAGTCGAAAATTTGAAAATCACAAAAATTTATGCTAAAGTGTGTTTTCAAAAACTATGTGATTTATGTGCTTTTGTTTTATATATTTTAGTTCGTATTTGTCACTAGATTATTAACAAATTCTTAGAGTTAGGTTTCCTTTATGTCATTTTTGAGTTTCATGTTATATGTTGATTCTAGTAGGTTTTTCATTCCATTTAGCATATTGTGAACCTTTGAACTTCCAAAATCATATTCGAACCTTGATTTATGGTGTATGGTATTGTTTTTATGTGTTGGAAAATCATCCAAAAGAAGAGACAAAAGGTAAAAAAGAAAAAGTAGACAAAAGGTACAAAAGAAAAAGTAGACAAAAAAGTACAAAAGCAAAAAGTAAAAAGAAAAAGCAAAAAACATATATATGTACCATTTCCACCAACATTTGTGAGCACTTTTATGTTGATTTGGTGTGTTGTTCTACGTGAAGGAGTTGTTGTTTTTTATAGCCTTGTCACTTGCAAGTGTTGAAAGTGTGGCCATAGGCCACCATGTGCATAAAATTTTCTAAAGACAAAAAGCACCATATTCTAGTCTAGTAATTTTTGGTTTTGTTCATCCATTCTAGAGCTTTTCTTTAGGTATTTCTTTTTATGTGATAAGCCTTCTTTCTTAACCATTTAATTAGTTGATTGTCTCCTAATCAATCTCGGTTTTGCCCACACAAACTCCTTTTGAAATAGAATTTATTCATTTTAGACCTTTTCTTGCTTTCTCCTTGGACTATCTCGGTCTCATGTTATTTCTCTTTTGTGGTATAGGTTTATACCTTGTGGTGAACCAACACTTGGAGGTAGTATCCTAGGTGAAAAGGGACCTAGTTGGAGCTTCAAAGTCTTGGTGGAGACAAGAAGAGAAGAGAGAGTAAACACTTTGTGAGAGGAGTTGTGTGTATTTATTTTGAGTTATAAAATTATATTTGCTTTCTCTTGGACTTGTAATATTCGGTCTTGTTAGGGGGTGTCCTAACAAGAACTTTGGACTTTGATTAATTGTGTTTTTGTAGTTGGTAAGTTTGAGCGAACCAAAGTTTCTTCTAATTTCCGCATTAAGTCGTATAGTTTAGCTTTAATTGTTTTCCTTAATTGTGATAGCTTAGTGTCTGTCTACTTTTATTTCAACATTAGTTCCCTTTGAGAAATTTGTTGTAAGAGTACCTAAGATAAGCTTTGACCAGGAAAGACTTGCTTCTTCAGAAACCCTTTGTGATTCACCTCCCTCTCTTGGAAATGAACTTGGGCATCTTTTGCTTCCTTATGTCTCTTTAGGAACTTCTTTTGAAATTCTAAGTAATTGTTTGTGCATAGAATATTTCAAAAAAATTGAGAATGTCTAAGACCGCCTCCAATGAAATTGGTAGTGAATCTAGTGAAGGTAAAATTCACTTTGAAAAACTTGGCTAAGGAGCTAAAGTCACCAAAAGTTTGGTAAAAGCAAGAGTCTATTTTGAAAGAAAAGGAAAAAGTTAAAAGAGAAGAATACCTTGTTAAATTAAAGGAGGTGTTCTCAATGCAAAACAAGAGAGAGCCTAAGAGTAAATAAGGAAGGGTAAATGTAGAAGTAGGAGTCACACTAGGAAGAGTTCAAAAACTCCAACTTAAAACACACACACTCCCACACATTTTTAGGTAGATAGTAGGATTCTTAACCAATACTATCAACCTCCCCCAAATAGAATGAGAAGAGAGCTTGAAAGAGAGAACCCTCCTAGAGAGATTAGGGTGGACATTCCCCATTTTCATTGGAAATAAAATGTGAAGGTATATCTAGATTGAGAGATGAAAGTGGAATAACTTTTTGAATGTCATCAAATTGGTGAAGAAAGGAAATTCTCCCTAGCCATCCTAAGTTTTCAAGGGAATGCCTTACATTATTGGGCTTCCCTAGTTAGAAAGAGAAGACTCTCTAATTTTCTTCCAATCCAATATTAGAATGAGCTCAAGAGTGCCATGAGAAGGAGGCACATTCCCTCCTATTACAATTGTGAGCTAATGGATAACTCTAAAGGCTCCAACAACGAGAGCTAAATGTAGAGCAATATACGCAAAATATGGAGCTTTGTACTATGAGGATAGGAATTGGAGAGGAGGAACAAATTAATATTTCTAGGTTTCTTAGTGGTCTCAATCTTGAGATTAGGGATATAGTGGAACTATTGCCCTACTAAAGCTTAAATGACTTGGTAAAAGTTTGCATAAAGGTAGAACAACAACTCTTGAGAAAAGGTTTGAAGTTCTCCACTCTAACTCTGATACTAAGAAAGACTACAAGAGGGAGGACAAACAAGTGGTAGAAGAAGAGACCTCTAAGAATTTAGGGAAAGAGAAGAGAAAGAAAAAGAAATACCAAGGATGGGTGTTAAGACAAAATCGTTTATAAGACGTATATGTCTAAACACTCTCATGTTTTGAAGTTTAATCAAATAACATTAAACGAGATAAAAATCTAAAAATGCATAACCAGAATAGTATATAGGCAGAAACATAAGTGCTAGGAACAAAATCCCTAATTATCCAACAACATAGAAAAGCCTTAGGAAAACACTTAGCATTTTATGAAATGAAAAACAACTAAGTTAAAGCTTCCAGACTCTACATTAAACGACTTACAAGTCAAAGCGTCTAAAAGAGTTATGCTAAACATGTAAGCTATATTGTACCCAATGGTAATCAGTTGAACTCTCAAAAAGTGAAAAGGTGTCGAGACAATGTCTTTTACTAAACTCTCTAAAAACCTTAAATAAAGATCCAAACTATGTAGAAAACAAAACGTGTTAAACATTCTAGCTCTAAAAAGGCAATATTCCCAAAAGTGTTTACAACAAACTAGACGGTACCATGAGCTAAAATCTTACTCAACGTTGTTATCCTAAAGAAAAGCTTAAATAATAAACGATAGAAAATATGAAAAGTAATTTGTTTTTCTAAACAAGCATTAAATGTTCAATGTTCAAAAACAACAAAAATAGTAAGAGATAAGACATCTGCTTCATGCACAATCTACTCTATTTTATGCAAATAACCTACTACACGCATCTAGATGTTTTATTTGAAATATGTCAGAAATGGATGTTAGAGACAAAGAAGACATTCACATAATGTTCTCTTCATAAAAAGACGTGTTTGAAAGATAATACAACCTACTTTGAGCAAAGAACTAAAAAAGAAAGTATGCTATGACAAGTTGACTTTAACCAACAACTATTTCACACACAAGACAAAGAAGACACAAGATTCAAGGCTAAAAGCTCAGTCTAACAGATATATTTTGAAAAAACCTTTAAATAAAAGATCATTCAAAGGAAGAATTAAAAGGATAACTTATAACGAAAATATAAATCCTACGAAAAACGTTTAGAAGAGAAGCACAAAAAAGCTCAAATTCAAAGAGAATATTTGAGAACAGAAAAAGAAAAGTCAAGCAATACTCACAAGCTTCATTGTAATGTTTGTTTACTATTGTAAGAATAGAGAAAAGAGAAAATATAGAAATACCCAGCGAGTCTATAGACTGTATTGTATTGAACATATATTCTCTCTACAAGAGTAATCGCCTAAACAACTTGTAAGCAATCAGTTGATTTCAATTTTGTAGAGAATTACAACACTTATTGTGAAACTGAAATGAGTTTAGGAAATCTGGGCAGCGTATCAAAATTGTCCCGTATCAAGAGTGGTGAAATTCAACCAGTCTAAGGTAACATGAGTTATTTGCTGATTGGGGATACTAGGAGTGGTGAAGAATACTACACAATCAGGAGTGGGTGAAACTCAACCAGGCAACTTATCGAGGGATACCAAGAGTGGTGAGAATACTTAGTTGTAATCTTGTTGAAGATTATAGTGGAACCCTGTAAGCATAAAGGAGACTAAACGTAACTCAGTTGGAGTGAACCAATATAAAAATATATGTGCATTTATTGTTTACTTTTGTCTCAACGCTTCTCTTATAAAACCTGCAATTGCATTTTAGTTTTGAATACAAGAGCTTCCTATACTAAACGATTATTCATTAAATAGGAAGTTCTTATAAACACTATAATGAATATCCTGAATAGCACGTGAGAAGAACTCATTGCTTAAAATCATTTAAAAGTTCGAGTGTTTAACAATTACTTGAAAAATCTTGTACTCGACGAAAGTGCTATATCAGGAAGGTTACGAAAAAGTTTTTCCATTAATACTATTCAACCCCCCTCCCTTCTAGTGTTTTTCAGGTACTTTAATGGAACATCATCTCACACTCACACTAGTGACATTAAATGTTTCAAGTATCTTGGTAGAGGTCACATTGTCTCACAATGCTTCACTAAAAGAACCATAATCTTAAGGGGTAATGATGTCTATAGTAACCAATATGAGGAAAGTAAGAGTGAGAATGAAAAACATAGCGCATCTGAGGGAGAAAATATTTATTATTGTGAAGGAGAACTTTTTATGATAAAAAGATCTTTCTATAATCAACCTAGTTCTCAAGAACCAACACAAAAAGAGAAAATCTTTCACACAAGGTGTTAAATTTCAAAAAACACATGTTCTCTTATTATGGATATCAAATCGTGTTGCAATTGTTGTAGCACTAGGTTGGTTGATAAATTGGCATTAATTATCTTACCCCATCCTCAACTTTACCCACTTCAATGGATTAGTGATAATGAGGAAATGATAGTTAATCAACAAGTGGTGGTTAAGATATCCATAGGCAATTATGAGGATGTGTGTTATGTGACATAGTACCTATGGATGCTTGTCATATTTTGTTAGGAACACCTTGGTTATTTGACAAAGAATAATTACGTAATTTCCATACCAATGAAATAACCATCACTCATAATAAAGTAAAGTTTGTACTTCATCCTCTCACACCTTCTCAAGTGGAAGAGGATCAAGAACAAATGAGAATAAAAATTGAAAAGGAAAAAGATAAAAACAAAAATAAAGACACTTCCAACAATCAACGTTTTAAGTGTCAAGAAAAACACAAGTCTAAAGAGTGCCCCAACAAAAAGAGTCAATATGTTAAGGACCAAAGGCTTGTGTACAAAAACAAAAGAGGTTTTCTCACCATCTTCCTAAAGAAGCATGGAAAGACAAGACCCAATTAAACCTTGTGTTGAAATGGAAAGTAATTTCAAAACCCCTTATATTCAACACAAAGCAAATAAAAGCTTAAAATGAAATGCTCTTAAACTCCATTACCGTGATCATTCATTTTGTTAAAAAGGAATGACTTAGTTTCTCACACCAAGAGGAGGGTGAATTGGTGAAACTTAAAATCAGAGACTTTTTAAAATCTTTTTTCGCAAAGTTGATGCCTTTTAAAACTTTCTTGAAACGTAAGGAAAAAGACTTGTCAATGCAGCGAAAATAAAGTTGACTTAATGCAGAATAGAGTCGACTTAAAAATAAAAGTGTAGGATCAGAGAAATCAAACATTGGTTTTTATACTGGTTCGGCCAACCTGCCTACATCCAGTGTCCTTCCAATCATAGGAAGCAAATGCACTATATTGATCAAGGTTTTTATAGCAAGGCTTTTATAGCGACACCACGTCAAAAATATAAAACACCTCTCTAACCCTCTAATCAAAATATAGGCATATAACAAAAAGACCAGCAACAAGAATCCCCTCTCTTGTTGTCTTCACCCTTTGAGCAACCCCTCAAAGTCAAGAACGCAACACGTCCTTCTTCCTATAATCTCAACAGGGAAACAAGCCAATCTCCAATACATTGTTGAACCTGATCACGCAGTTAACACCCAATGTGCAGATTAATTAGACTTTCACAGCACAACAATCGTGCCCTTCAAGAAATCACAAGAGATGAACACCACAGTCTTCTTCTTTGATTCTTGGAGCGTTCTCCTTTTTCTGTAACAACACTAATTTGAAAGATATCACAAAACAATGTTAGATTCACCAAAGTTGTTACAGAAATCAATCTCGCGACAGTTTATAGTTTTTCACAATCCTGACGCAATTTAATCGACTTAGCTACTAATGCAGTCGAATATATCGAAACAGTTATGGCAGTTAGCAGCAGACAATGCAATTAATTGAATGCGCAATTAATGCAATTAATTCTCATTAAATTATTGGTCAACCAAATTAAGAATATGACTGTTAGATAGTTATGTCAAGCATTAACAGAATTTCAAAACATAACAGACTTAGTCGAATGCCTTGCGCATATAGTCAACTATGTGATAGTTTAAAACAAAGTTTTGAAAAACTTTCTTTCTGAAAAATCTCACAGCACACTTTGAAAAAACTTGTACAAAGACACGAGTTTTAATCGACTCACCCCATAATAAAATCGACTTAAAACTATTGTTTTGCAACACAATTTAAAGTTCAACAATAGTGCATGTGGTTTTTATTTTCCAAAAATATGTGTTATGCATTCAAGTATGAAATCACATATATAGCATAATGAAATGCAAACAACACAGCAACAACATAAACATGTTCACATATAAGCATATACCATGTAAGCAATGAACATGTGTTATTAATTATGTGTTGTCATCATCAAAAACCAGAAACTCTGAGATTGTGGGTTTAGCTAAACTAGTGCTCCCCCTATCAACAATCTCAACACATTTGATAAAAGATGTATAATCCTTATGAGGTATATGCTTTGTATGATTGTTCTAATAACACTTACCTTGTCTCTTGTTTCTTGTTTCTTGTAGAGAGGTATTTGACCCCGAGAGAAGAAAGCCAATTATCTCCCAAAAGGACGTTTTCATAAAAAAACTTGGAGATTTGAGAACAAATCCTTTTGAAGATGGAGGGGATGATGGAATAGTCCTAGCCAAGGCCCAACCACTTTTAAGAAGAATCTAGAGTCATCTATGCAAGGTGAAACAAAGTTCTTTCACATAGGTCACCATGGAGGTTGAAGAGTAGTATAGGTTTTTTTAGGCCAAGTATTTCGGTTAAGTATAGTAGGTTTCTTTAGGCCATGTATTTCAACAAAGTAGGTGGGTCTGTTTAAGGCTTGTGTTAAAGCCTAATTAGTGTAGGGTTTTTCCTTAGTTGGACATCCAAACCATTCGAAAAGTATGTGCCATGTGTCAAACTTCCACTGTAGAGGACTTGCTTTTAGTAGTAGCCACATGACAGTCAAGGAATGGGGATGATTTTGCTTTATGAGTGGCCACATGTCCTTCCCCCATTGGAGAGGATTTGTGGACACTTGTCCACTCCTTAGAGGGCCTTATTTTTTGCCAATGAGTGCAAGGGTGAGAGATCATGCTTTTAGGGTTTTTAAGAGACACCCTTGCCTATATAGAGGTGTCTCCTCCCTTTTAATCATCTAGGATGTTATGTAAAGTTATGCTGCCTATTTTTGGCCATAATACTTCTCCTAGATCAAGATTAGAGCAACTCATGAGGGCCCTCTAGTCACCTTCCTCATTAAGTTGACCCAACCTTTGTTTGAGCAACCAAACCCCACATCATCACCACCAAACCACCTAAGAAATCCTCACCCTTAGCCACTATAGCTTGCATAATCTTGGACCCTTTTTGTAACACCCCAATTTTTAGGATGTCATGGGTTATTCAAAAATCGATAAAATTTCAAACTTTAACATAACGCGAAAATGTATTTTCAAAAACCTCAACATTTAAACGTGCATAAAACATAATAGTTCCAAAACATTTGTCCAATGAAAATAACGAAGGAAATAAAATGACTCAAATTGCATTGTCTTAAAATTCAAAAGTAATAAATGTAAATACAATTCCAAGTTTGTTTCCCGTCATCTCTCGAATCTATCATGCCTCAGCACCATCTGCAACATCATCTGCTCACATATAACACATTATACGATCACCATTGATAATATCATTCACAAACACACAAAACAAACATGTATGGGATAAACTACCAGTAAAACAATCATAATAACGTGATATAAACATACTGATTAAATTAACAATAATGAAACACTGATAACTTTTTGGCAAGTATACCAAATCGTTACAAGTAATACAGTGGATAAGTAAAGTATCGTTCTCCCAAGGGACTTGTGCAACACATGAGAATTCTTCCTTTTATAACTCAATTAGATATCAAATACATAAAACAATACAAGAAACTATTTTTGGTATTTTATAAAATAGTTGGTGTGCCAGGAATTGGTCTTTGACTAACATCACAGTAACATCCTGGATAAAATACGTTCTCTGTTCAAGCATTCACAAAAGCGTATCTTGATTTAATTCCTTAAAACAAGTTCTAAAATTATCCATTAAATTATTAATCCCTTAATTAATTCAACAGATAATTTTGCATTAAAATCAGATGTTTAGAATGACCAAAAGTACATAAGCTGTAGTCACTTTTAGTTTCTTTTCTTACGTTTCTGATTCTAAAAATACTTCCCAGTACAAAAGAACCTTTAAAAAGAATTATACTTCCGTATAATCTAAAGCAAGTCAAGAAAAGAACAAGAACAGAGACATATATTGCACAGGAAATTTACATTAATGTATCGTCATACAACCAATTCCAATGAACAGAAAAACTAGCCTCTCCTAGACATATAAAACGTACTCTCTACAGCAATTCCTTGCAGAAAGTGAAGTCTTGATGTCTTGAAGGGTCTCCTGACGATCTTCTCCAGTTCTCCAGAGCGTTTTTCTATTTTTCGTGTCAGGATCTCCTTTCTGTCTCCCGGTCATGTCTTTTAATGAGTCACTTAACTTCCTTAATTCGCTCAGCGCATAAATATGTTCGCTATGCGAATTAATTTAAAATTTAAGTGACTTAACTGCCATTATTCGCTGAGCGAAACTAGTCGCTAGGCGAATTTCCAAAATTTTGCCCTTTAATTTTATAATTCGCTCAGCGAAACTAGTCCCTAGGCGAATTAAATTTTCTGGCTCTGCGAATTTACACTTCCGTTCTGCAAGAATTGGCTGACAACTTCCCATTTTTACATCTTTTCCTGAACAATAAATTACGAAACAATCTATGAACTAATTACAACTTTTCACTGAGTAAAAACATGAATAATTAAAAATTTGAGATTATTTATAAGTGTAAAAATAACTCATTTTCACACTTATCAACTCCCCCAAACTTGAACTATTTCATGCCCTCAGGAAATCACAGAAAAAAATTAGCGACACAAGAGACATTTGACATTTTGATAGAATGACTTTGCACATAAAAAAAAATCACATGTATTCCCAAAGATTCAAACAAATATGACATGGTACAGTACTCACAAATCACCTGTGCATAGAATATGAACAACCAAATCAACATTCTTCATTCCTCACCACTCAAGTGTTTGTCCTCACATGACAGTGGAATTGTCATAGAACTTCATCAGCTTTTGCATTTCATTTGATTCACACACTTCACACTATTGGTTAAGTCAAAAGGTCTTTTCAGGTTATGGCTTGGCTTGGCTAGAAAATAAAAAAATCATGGTTTTTCTTGGATTCAAAGACACCTATTAAGAAGAGAACAACTTCAATTCCCAATTCAGTACTCAAATCCCAAAAATATCTCATTTATCACATACCATTTTCTTTCACAGGTCAACCTTCTCTTTCAATTTGAGCTTCTTCTTCTTCTTCTTCTTTTTTATATTGATCTTTTCTTCCCCCAAACTTGAATTCAACCTTAACCTCCAAATTCATCTGACATGTTCTCTTCTAAGGTGTAAGGTAGGATAACATATTAGGCTCAAGGTGAAAGAAAGGAATCAAGGTTCAAAAAGGGTTTACAAATGAAGTACAGTGTCTAAGGGTTGGCTATCTGGCCAAGTAGCTGTGTAATCAATATCAAACAAGGCCTTTTTCATCCTTAACCAAAGTGTGAATGTACGTACAATCAAAATCATGCAAAAACCAATTTCATATCCAGACAATTCTATATCTCTCAATCACATCTGCTCTCAACACTCATAGATCTGGTCATATTCAAACACACAGATAAATTCTAAAGCACAACCAAAACATACAAGTCATCATCCTCAAGAACCACATAACTTAATCAGAAAATGCATAATCATTAAATCAAAAATCAATGTCTTTACAACACCAAACATAAACAACTAAACAAAGTTCACGATATAACAACTGAACTAAAACAAAAAAAATAATAACAATAACATGACACAAAAGGAGAATCTGTCCATCTGCTCTACCAGGACCCATCTGGTCTGGATCTCCACTGGCTCTCATGTGTCTTGTGACTCTGTTGTGTCCATCTGGGATTGGGCTCCTCCTCATCATCCTCTGCATAGGCACTCCCCCACCTGGACTTAGGCATGCCCTCAGGCCATTATAGAGCTTCGCAAACTCAAAAAAGGACCTTGTGATGGTTGTAGGAGAAGTAATCTGCACAATATTCGCTAAGCGCACCGAAATTGTGTGCTAAGCGAATAAACAATTTTTTTTTAAGAAATAGCAAATTTCGTTTAGCGCAACAAAGGTTGTACGCTATGCGAAACCACAGCTTTTTAGAATTAATTTAGTCGCTTAGCACACCTCAGCTGTGCTCTGTGCGACCAAACCACTTCTTTATAAAATACTCTAGTCGCTGAGCACGCTTCAACTGTGCGCTCTGCGACTGGAGCGTCACAAAAACACATTCAAGCTTCTTCCAGACCTCCTTACAAACATAGAAACTTCAACAATTTCATACAAAAACTAAAACATAAAGATAAAAATAAAAGTAACATATAGAGAAGTAAAATAGAAGAATGAAAAACAAACAAAGAGACAAGGAAAAAAAAAATTGCAGAACGTGAGCACACCAACCAAACAACAGTTCTAATATGCAGAGTGATAGAAATGGATTTCCTAAATTACCTCACTCAGATCCCTCTTGTTGCAAGATCACTTAGTACTTTCCTAAGGTGATGAATATTACTTTCCCTGTTCTCTAAGGTAAAAACACTCAGATCCCTCTTGTTGTGTCTATCTAAGCTTGACACACCTCACTCAATCCCTTGGTCTAAGAATGTATCAAAACTTGCATTAAGAACCAGAACAGTGGGGGCCAAACTCACAATCCCATCCCTGGTGATATGCAAAATTTGGGTTGATTTAGCTAGTTCGGCTGCTGAAATCCCATCCCTAGGATCTTCCAACAACTAAATCATGCTCTAGGGCGTACCCCGAAACAAGCTTTAAGCACAAACCAAACCAGTGAAAAGTATAAACATCTGTAATCACCACTGCATACACAGCAACATTCAAAAGGAAAATTCACAACAAAGTCTAAAAGAGTCACAAATGTTCAAATTGTCTTGTGTTGGAACACAAGTCCCCGGCAGCGGCGCCAAAAACTTGATAACTTTTTGGCAAGTATACCAAATCGTTACAAGTAATACAGTGGATAAGTAAAGTATCGTTCTCCCAAGGGACTTGTGCAACACATGAGAATTCTTCCTTTTATAACTCAATTAGATATCAAATACATAAAACAATACAAGAAACTATTTTTGGTATTTTATAAAACAGTTGGTGTGCCAGGAATTGGTCTTTGACTAACATCACAGTAACATCCTGGATAAAATACGTTCTCTGTTCAAGCATTCACAAAAGCGTATCTTGATTTAATTCCTTAAAACAAGTTCTAAAATTATCCATTAAATTATTAATCCCTTAATTAATTCAACAGATAATTTTGCATTAAAATCAGATGTTTAGAATGACCAAAAGTACATAAGCTGTAGTCACTTTTAGTTTCTTTTCTTACGTTTCTGATTCTAAAAATACTTCCCAGTACAAAAGAACCTTTAAAAAGAATTATACTTCCGTATAATCTAAAGCAAGTCAAGAAAAGAACAAGAACAGAGACATATATTGCACAGGAAATTTACATTAATGTATCGTCATACAACCAATTCCAATGAACAGAAAAATTAGCCTCTCCTAGACATATAAAACATACTCTTTACAGCAATTCCTTGCAGAAAGTGAAGTCTTGATGTCTTGAAGGGTCTCCTGACGATCTTCTCCAGTTCTCCAGAGCGTTTTTCTATTTTTCGTGTCAGGATCTCCTTTCTGTCTCCCGGTCATGTCTTTTAATAAGTCACTTAACTTCCTTAATTCGCTCAGCGCATAAATATGTTCGATATGCGAATTAATTTAAAATTTAAGTGACTTAACTGCCATTATTCGCTGAGCAAAACTAGTCGCTAGGCGAATTTCCAAAATTTTGCCCTTTAATTTTATAATTCGCTCAGCGAAACTAGTCGCTAGGCGAATTAAATTTTCTGGCTCTGCGAATTTACACTTCCGTTCTGCAAGAATTGGCTGACAACTTCCCATTTTTACATCTTTTCCTGAACAATAAATTACGAAACAATCTATGAACTAATTACAACTTTTCACTGAGTAAAAACATGAATAATTAAAAATTTGAGATTATTTATAAGTGTAAAAATAACTCATTTTCACACTTATCAAACACCCCATACATAATAATGATAACAATAAGATTCCTAATCCACTAACATGACAATTCAATCAAAACACATAGACCCTTGGTCTATCCACTCATTAGCACCTATGCTAACTACTTACTATAACTATTATAGTAACGCCGCTATAACATAGCATCACTTGGAGCATCTCAAATACCATGATCACCATTATAGATACACTACCATCATGATTGTCCTAGTCATAACACAACATTATGAGCATCATCGTACCATAAACACCACAGTGGAAAGAATCAATAACACTCTTGTATCCTACCTCACCGGCTGTAGCCGCTCTTATAGCCCTATCTATAGATTCCTCGTATAAATTCATTCGAGTAGTCCCGCAATCCAGCTAAGAAACATGTAATCCTGCCACACAACAACAAGGAACACACCTTCACCACCACACAAGGAAGTGATGGAAGACCATCAAGGAACTACATTGGACCTCTTACTAGAGCCATGGCCAAGAAGATTCAAGAGGAAGAAGGATCACCTATCATTTTGCTTCTATGGAAGGTGACTTGTACTAATCCTTCTTCTCTAAACTAAAACAATTACACTTTGTGTTGTAGGGCCTAAAATAAAGCTTGGAGCAGCTTGAGCAGCTATAGACAATAAAGGCCCAAAGCACCTCGGACAAGGCAGCTGTAACATGATTGGAACGCCCAGCCAAAACCCCAAAAGCAGCCAGCGAATGCTTTTCCATGTGACTGGATGACGTGGACAACAAGCATGGAACGTGCTTTAGCAGCATGGATTTGCTTCCTCCAAATTGAAACTGATTGCATTGGTTTTATGAGGGAAAATGGGATCAGATTAGGGGCACCTCTCATCTATAAATAGAAGGGCTAATACATTGTAAAAGACACTTTTGAGCTTAGTGAAATGCTGCAGAATTTGATTTCCAGCCCCTTTGCTCTTAAGTCACTTGTCTTCTTCACTTTCTCTACCCTTTCCTCTGGCTTCCTTCCATATTAGGAGGGCCTTCTGAGCTGAGAGGACAACACACACACTCCTACCATTACAAAACACCGAAACACCACTCTGTTAAGTCCATTTCCGCTGCACCATTCTGTTTCATCTCTGGCTTGCTATTTGGAGTTGCATTATGCGAGATCCAGGCCCAGGCAAGCTTCCATCAGGAAGGCTCAATACCCGAATAACCTTTCCAATGAACATAAAGAAAAAGGAAGCACCTATCCGTAGATAACGCCAGGATTTACGAGGTATAGCTAGTAGACTTATCCTTCACTCTCATGTTCATCAATCACATACTTAGGTACATCCTAACACTCACTCATGCTCCAATCTTAATCACAAGTCAAAACTGACCCTAAACATAACCATTACTTTCATTCTCTGATTATCATCACATTCCACAACTTCTCAGGCTTGGTCTACATCCATTCTTCATCAAAATCACTATTTTTCATGAAAATGCACTATCATAATCGGTTATCACTTGAGATAATCGATTATCTCAATGAAAATTACCCAAAAACATCTTGCAGGAGGAGATAATCGATTATCATCCCAGATAATCGATTATTCACGCAACCAGACTCAACATCGACGCGCAGATAATCGATTATCACTAATGATAATCGATTACTGCCGCAACGAAACACATCGTGCATAGAATTCAAATACTCAACATACATACACTAATCCTAAATCACATAGAAACATGCTCACACATCATACATGCATTCAAGCATCACATACCCATGTAAACATACTCAAACACATATAATACATTACTTGAATCATACAAATCCAATCCTTGACATGTTATACCTAAAAAAACCCAATATTACTGCATATGGTTATCACCACACCCTTATAACATATTTTTGCATGGAAAAACCTCAACATCATAACTTTGTTCTCCCTTATCATCAAACCCTCGGTTGGGATAACCCCTCGGTTGAGATAACCCAACCAAACATATATAATACACTCATATAGAAAACCCATCACAAAGATTACATAAAGCCTATACCCATGTACATACAAACTCTTGCCCAACAAGAACAACATACAACCATAACCATGATCATAAAAACATATATCAACAAGGATTATTAATCAAAATAAACAAGAACACATATAACATGCAACAATAAACAAACAAAAGTAAGCTTTCTCATACCTTGGTCAATCCTAGGGCTTTGTCTACACTCTAAAACACCACCAATCTCTAAGGTTTATGTAGTTCTTCATCTTCTCTTCCAGAATTGCCCCTCTTTCTCTCTCTCCCTATCTCTCTCTTTTTTGTTTTAGATGTAGGTTAAATTGTGCAACCTTAGTTTCCCTTTCTCCTTTTTATCTTCTCTTATTTTATCTACTTTTTAAAATACCAATAACCATCAAATATTTTCATATTCACTAGCCTTATATTTTTATTCAGACTTATTTTCCTTTCTTTACTTTCTACACCCCATAACTTAATTTCTGCACTAATTAATGAGGATAAAATGACCCTTTTGCCCTTGAACCCAAAATACAAATTAAAACCAAAAGTTTATTTTAACTCTATTTCTTTCTAGAATTTGGCCCACACCTATTCAATCCTAAATCACCCTTCTACCCTCAATCCAACACATCATATTAGTAACAGCACACCACACAAATCATTCAAATAACAATTAACCAATCATATGTTCCACTTAATCAATAATAACATTAAATAATAAACATAATAATTATAATTCTAGAAAACATCTAACCACCAAATACCAATTACCCAAATAATAATATCCTATTCTCCTCACCACATTATTCCCTAATTACCACATTTTCCTAGGGTCTTACACTTTTCTCATCATTTTTCGCACCATATATCTTCAAGGGACCATCTCCATTGCATCCTTCTAGCTTTGGCCCAACCTAGCCAAGGAGGTTGCATCAATTGGTTAAGAAGGACAAAGTGAAGTGTGGTTTGTTGTGGAGAAATGAATTCCATGGGGTAGTTCCATTTGTTGTGTAATGTATGCATTGATATAAGAGTTTGGGGTTAGAGGTTATCTTGATATTCTACTAATCATTCAACTCATATCGAGAAAAATGGTTAAGAGGTTAAGAGTGGCAGAAGATCTTTAAAGAACTTTTTGAAGTATTAATGGCCTATATAGGATTAAGCTTGTGGGTGGATGTTATCCATCACAAGTGCTGAAACCTCGCTAGATTTTATATCAATGTATTTGTTCAGATGATTGAGTTGAGAAAAGTCTTTGATTTTATGGTTTATATTAATTAGAGTGCATTGTATTGTGATATAATGTTTTTATTAATATATGATGTTCCTTTTGTATATTAGCTAGCCCTTTCTTGTTTGTCTTGTTTGTTATGTGTCATTTTCTTCTTTTTTGTAATAATTATCTTATTAATGTGAGCATATGATATAGATAAAAAAACATTTCTTATAATTGAAGAATCAATTGTTTGGATGTTTAAGTGATATTAGATTATGTTAGTTATAATCCTATAATAGAATTACAATATAATAATGAATGATATTATTATATTTTTATCTTGTAAAATTGTATCGATATACTATATAAATTAGATTATAAGTATTTTGAATATTCATAATAAAATATTTTATTTCATTATTAATATGTTATTAAAATGAGATGTTATATAACCATGATAATTTTTTCATCTCATTAAAATAACTTAGAGATAAATATATAATTTTAATTCACGCTACAATAGAAATTCATTACAAGTGTTTTTCAAACCAATATTTAGTCATTATAGTTTTTTTTTTTGTGATTTTTACAATGTTATATATAGTCTTTAAGGAATACAGATTCAATTTTACGTAAAACAAATCTAAGAAAACCATACTTTAATGGTTTTTATTTTTTAATTATGTTTCACATAAATTTTTGCGTACTACATAAAATCTCTTTAATGATCTTTAAGATTTAGTTTCTTTTAAGTCAATGAACTCATTGTACCACTAAAAATGCTCATACTGATAATTTATAGCTAATTAGTCTTAGTTAATTGATAAAGCAATCAAATACTATAAAAATAAATAATAGGGTTAAAAAGTGTAATTGGACCTTAACAAACTCAGATTAATACTTATACAAAATAATTTAGAGGCAATAATATCTATGGTAAAAAAACAGATAAAAATTGGATCTTTTACTTTGGCAATAAGCAATTATTTAGCAAAAGAAATTGATATATATATATATATATATATATATATATATATATATATATATATATATATATATATATATATATATATATATATTTATTTATTTATTTATTTTTTTTTGTTTGAAAAAATTATTTAAGTTTCCTATTTTCAAAATTAATAAACATTTTGGGAATGAAAATTGAAAGTGAAATTTGTTTAGATTTGAATTATAGAAAATTTATAATTTTTATTTTATTTTAAAAAAATTGTAATTAAGTGAATCAGTGAGCCAATCCGTGGTGAATCGAGTCTGATTCGAATTTTTCTAGTTCGTTAATAAATGAACCGGATTGAGTTGACTCACTAAGTGACCAACTCGTAGTGGGTCAGACCAGGTCGGGTTACTCGTTTTAACGGTTCTAATATATATATATATATATATATATATATATATATATATATATATATATATAAGTTGAAACGAACTTTTCATTTCAATTTTCACCACTTTTAAATCAGTTTGTATGATTAAAAATCAACTATCTTTTAATTGATTAAATTGCACAAATATTTTGGTTTGGTTGCTTTTTCCTCCTTTATCAAAAAATTATCTTGAATCCTGCAATACTTGGTACATCTACTATGCAACCATTCTTATGGTGTCAAAGTCCAAAATCTTATGTCCTAACTCATGTTAGGCATCAGTCAAATCAATTTATTTAATGAATGAGTTATATTATTTTAATTCATCTCTACCAAATCCATTTATTACAAAACGACCTTATACAAAATAAATAAATAAAACAGACTCCAACCTTAAACTTAAGAAACAACATTAGAATCAAATTCACAAAAAACTTAATCCTACCCATATTCACAATTGTGGTACAAATGAACTTGTGAGAAAACTCCATTTTACAGTCATTTTCAGCTAGATTACAGATTTCGTTTTTTCTTTCACACACTAAAGCCTCATTTTATACGAAGGTGTCCAAAAAAGAAGAACACAGAACATAGAACATGAACAGTGTCCAAGGAACTGAGTCTTCATTAATTATAAAGAACACTATTTAGCACCTGTCTTTGTCTACAGCTGAAGGGAACATGAAAAAGCACTACAAAGCCTAAAGAAGTAATCAGAAGTTTGGCAGTGTGAGCACTGTCCAAGTCTGATTTCTTCTGCACATTCTCCCACAACAATCTACAATAACTCTCATGTGAGATTGGCATGTCCTGTGAACCAAGGTAATCCTACTTGAGGACACTGTTTTGCATCTGGGATGAGAACAATAGGTCCCAGAAAGATGCGCCACAAATCAAGTATTATTGTGACCAGCATTGCAGCACCTAAAGCATCAACAGCCACTCTAGGCAAGTCCCACTTGTCACCAGGTTTCTCATCTATCCTGCATATTTACAAGATTTATCATCAATGAAATCAGTACAGCATACACATATTCCACCTTTATGTAGTAGCGTATGCAACAACTACTTTTTAGAGAAGCAAAGAGGTACATATTCAAAACAATTTCAAACGTGGAATGAGGTAACTCAAACAACTGCTAGCTACTCCCTTCTTTCCTTTTTAGTTGTTGGATTTTTGAAAGATTGTTTATCTTGCCTTTTATGTGTTCAAACCACATTGATCACTCTTTTGTTTCTTAATAAAGGACATATAAGAAGGAGCAGAGGGAGTAATGACTTACCTTAAAAACATTGGGAAGCTCACAATAAAGTATATGGCATAAAATAGAGATCCAACTTTATACATAGAGTCACGATCCACAAATTCATAATAAGGGAACTGCATACATCCAATTGGAAGCGTTATTCTCTAAAATCTGCATTTCATATTAGGTCAACTGCAGGATGATACGTTTCATAGAAATACGTTGAAAGATGTATATATGTATTTGTATTGTGACTAGTATTGAGGATTAAGAAGAGAAGGATAGAAAACTAGGAAACTTGTAATTTGGGTTTGCTGATTGGTGAAAGTATCAAATTTCACAAAGATCTAGACACGTTATCATATGACATCTGAGGAAGAAAAGTCTAACAAAAAGAAAGAACTTATAGCTATAGCCATTTATGACTGTATCTAGAATTATAAACCTTACAGGGTCAAAATACAAACATTAATCTTAAGCATATCAGTACTTCTGTGTGTGCCAAGGTCACTGTCACTAATACTGAATCTTGAGTTGTCAAAAGACAGGATATCCATATGTATCATCTTTAAGACAAGGGAAGAGAAAACGGAAATTCTAATTTAAAAGAAAAGAGAAGAAATATGGAAGAAATATGTAAGATGGTACCACAGATAAATCCAAGCAATGGAGGTTCCACAGCACAAAAAAAGGAAAGAGAATTTAAGGCAACAAATATGTAACAGAAAAAAAGCAGTAAAGAAAAGAGCAAGAAAGAAAACAAAAAAGGAAAGTAATTGGAAAATAAAACATTGCAAAAGTTAAATACAGAGTTCCAAATTAACTGTGTAGATTCGAAAATTTGCACATACACATTTTCAAAATCTAATAAGAAATTTAGGCTTAGGGATGATTGTCACAATAAATATAACCTTGGAAAACTTGAACAACAAAAAATAAGGAATATCTAAATGCCATGATGTCTCAAAGCTAGTATTAGAAAATAAACTTTAAGTCTAACACAATCTCACAAAATCAACATGTGAAGTCAGGTTTGGACTTATTTATATGCTATAATTTGGATGGCACAATAGATTCAACAAACTTTGTTAAAATAGACTTTGATACCATCCTAGAAAATAGACTATAAGTTTAACTCAATCTTACAAAATTGACTTGTAAAATAAAATTTATATCCACTTATATACCATAATTTGAAAATATTATGTTGATGTGGGATTTCCAACAAGTAGTACAAACAACATAAATATTCAAAATTGTTAGAAGTCCACATAGACAAGAGATAAACCTAATTTATAATAGTATAAGTAGATGCAAATCACACCCTACAAACCGGTTTTATGGAGTTGAATTAGGTTTAAAGTCCACTTCTTAACATGGTATCAGAGTCATTGTTAAAATCTATCCTAGCGAGATTTGTTGTTTATTGGAGATATTGTTTCACTTGCTATTGGGTCATTATCGAACCACCAATTAATGACTAGTCCCACGCTCGTGAAGTTGCAGTAAAACACTAGAAGGGAGGTTAAATATTGTTTTTGTAACTCTTTTTGTGGCTATAAATCTTATCGTGGTACAAGTTATACTTGTAAGTTGGTTGTGCTTCTTCTATAAACGTTTTTCTGTTGAGTTCGTTTATAGCACCAACTTAAACTCATTCTCCAAAAGTTAATAACGAAGTAACTCTTTAGGGATGATAACGCTTGTTGAAGACTTGTGTGTCAGGAGATCGCTTTCCTTAAGAACTAATCATTAACAAGATAAGCTATAACACAAACAATTTTTATACTGATTCACTCGTTAGAGCTATGTCCAGTTCTTCTCTAAGTTAACTTAGAGGGTTTCATTAAATATTCAATGAAGTACATATGAGTATTCTAATCACTCCTGGTATACCTAGTAACACTAAGTAACCACTGTTACCCTAACTAGTTGAGTTTCACCCACTCCTGGTTGCGTAGTATTTTTCACCGCTCTTGGTATCCCTATACACTCTTGGTGTCTCCCTAACACACCGTCTAGTTTAGTTTAACCCACTTTTAGTTGTCGATGTCCAACAATAACCACCTGTTACTGTGACCTTGACTGAGTTTAACCCATTCCTGGTTGCACATTATTCTTCACCACACCTGGTATCCGTAAACAATCATGGTATCCCTTGATACACTGCCTAGTTGAGTTTAACCCACTCCTAGTTGTCCCTATCCACCCAGTAACCACCTGTTACTGTGACCTCGAATGAGTTTCACCCACTCTTGATTAAGCAATATTCTTCACCACTTCTGGTATCGCTAGACAATCCTGGTATCCCAGATATGCTGCCTAGTTGAGTTTAACCTCTCCCAGTTGTCCCTATCCACCTAACCACCTGTTACTATGACCTCGACTGAGTTTCACCCACTCTTGGTTATGCAATCTTCTTCACCACTCCTGGTATCCCTAGTCAACAATTAACTCCTGTTACCCTAGACTAGTTGAGTTTCACCCACTCTTTGTTTCCACTAGACAATCCTGGTATCAACCTGATATGTTGCCTAGTAATCTTTTACTCACATGAGTTAAACAATAAGTGTTTCAATTCTCTTCAGAATTGCAATCAACTAATTGCTTAAAAGTCATTAGACGATTACTCTCACAAAGAGGATATTTGTTCAATACAACGTACTCTACAGACTCGCTCAATGTTTCTCTCTTTTCTCTCTTCTTACAAATAGTAAGCTAATATTACAATGAAACTTGAGATATTTCTTGCTATTTCACTCTATCACTCTCTTTTCTCTCCTTATAAAAAAGTGTGTATAACAATTAAGCCTGAGAGAGTTTATCTTTCTTGAGCTATTCTCTTTCTCTCTTTTCTCTGTAGAAGGATTTGACTTTAATAGCTCAAAGAGATTTCATTGCTCAATTCTGATGATGATTTGTCTTTATGTTCTTTTCCTTCATCTTGTTCTTCTTCTCTTGATCTTCTATTTATACACCTTTGATGATATAGCCATTTAGACGATGTTTGTCTTGAGATTTGATAATATGACTGTTTGATGAAGCTTGTCTTGAGATCTGAATTTTCATGACTGTTGTTGTAGGTGTCTGTCATAGGTTGATGTCTTTTTGTCAGAGCACACATGCTTTTCAGAACTTTATCAAAAGCAGATTTAACTCTCTATTTGGCATAGCTTTTGATGAATGGAACATTCGGCTTATGTCTTCTTCTTTCTAACGTTCATTTTTTACTCTAATAAGATAGAGCAGATGAATGCTTGTAGTAGTTATCCTGCACAAGGTAGAGCAGATGTCTATCCAGCAAATATGTCCTTTTTCCTATTTACCTTGTTTTTAAACATTGAGCATTTAATGACATTTAATGCGTGTTCAGAACAATCAAGGTTTTTATGTTTACTTAGGATTTGTCTTTTTGTGTTCACTAGTGGGATTGTTAGAGATGAGATATTCATCGTTGATTGAGAGTATGTTTGGTATGTGGTATCGTTTAGCCTGTAAGAGGCTTTTTCTTAGTTAGTGTTTACTTGTTATTTTCAAGGGTGCGTTTAGTGTGAATTTCTTTTATTATGTGTTTTGAGGCACCTTTTGTTTTTTTGATGTGTGTACTAGACTCATCATTTCATGGTGAGAGCTCATCTAACTTGGTTAGATTATGTAGCTTTAACCAACACGTTTCGCACGATGTTTTCCATTTCATCGTTTGAGATTTTCTAGTCATGACTTCATCGTTTGACACTGAGAAAGTATTATAGTCTAATATCTTGTAAACGCTTTTGAGATTCTGCTTTCATCAACTAGAACGTTTAGCAAGTTTTGCCTATTTCATGTTTTTGGAATATTACTTAAGGATTTTTACCAAAAACATTGTCTTGATGCTTTTGCATCCTTATCCATTTGAGAGTTTAATTGATTACCATTTGGTACAATATAGTTTTCGCGTTTAGCATAACTCTCATAGACACTTTGACTGGTGAGTTGTTTAGTGTTGCGTCTGGATGCTTTGGTTGTTTACGTTTTGTTTATACCTAAGGGTTTTCCTAAGACTTTTCCTTTGTTACTAGTTGATTAGGGATTTTGAGCCTAACACTTATGTTTCTGCGATCTTTAAATTTTAGTTATGACATCTTCAGATTTTAATAATGTATCTGGGTTGGACCTAATTGTTTTTCTATAAGTTAGATTTTTATCTTTGGAAGTCGTTTATAGGTGCTTCTTATAGGATCCTTAATTTCTAGTTGGTCATTGGTGAATAGATGTGTTGGACTTGTTGTGTGGACACCTTTTATTTTAGACTAAATTTTCCTATATCGTTTAGTGTTTTGACGGTTTTCACTCTACTATATCTAAGACTACTTTGTTTAATGTTGTTTGTTTAAACTTTAAAACCAAAGATGTTGTAGATGAGCTTGTCTTATCTCAACAGCTCAAGATGTATATATCTCGACATGAGGAGAGTATGTTGGAAGTTCACATCAACTAGACATAAACTCAAATTATAGTATATAAGTGGGTGTAAATCTCACTTTACAAACCGGTTTTGTTGGTTTGGTTAGATTTAAAGATCACTTCTTAACAAAAACAATTAACTAATCATAACTAGCAAAATATCTCGAGATACCAAAAGATAATAGCCTTATTTGATTCATATAGCCAATCCTGCATAGTAGTAAAAGGGTTTTCTTGTATCAAAAGACAGGTGCAAAATATGTAACAAATTTGAAGGCTTGTAAAGGAACAGTTCAAGATATTTTGGGAAGGGAAACCATAATATCTGCATGGAGATATGGAAATTTCAATTTAAAAAACAATGCAGGACAAAAGAAATATATGGTTTGCCTAACAAATGCAGTGATGGAGCCATGATAAAAAAAGTAAGAGAACTTTGTACCATATGGCATATTCCTTGCATTGTACAAAGATATTGGAACTGAAATTGTCAAAGGTTAGGTTTTACGACTATATATTTTATAGATAAGATATCAGACAAACTTGAATAGCAATGATTAACAAAAATTTAAATACTTTGATACCTCAAAATTAATAATTGGAGTCCGAGAAAATATTGAAAACGCATGATTAAACAAAGTTTGAGAAAAGAAAACAGCAGAATGTTTAATTACAACGTACATTAGAGATAGCCAGGGTCTCCAGGTACGCTATAAAATAAGCAAGTGCAAGAATCCAGGCAGCTTCGGTAGCCCATTGAATTTTTTCTGGCAAATCAGCAGTAAAATGTCGCAACCGACGCAGTGTCGTGTTCGATGAAACGTGATAAAACAGGAAGCAAACATGAGTGAGCAGGAATGTTGTGTGTGGTACCTGCAACCACCAAATAGAGCAATTCAATAACGAATACGTGGTCACACTAAGAGATAATTTATTGGTCTTTGGCTTACATTGTTCATTTTCCATGATGGGAAGGTATAAGATGCACCAAGAACTGTGAAAAAATAATGAGTCCAGAAATAATTTCCGACATAACTGAAGATTATTATCCAGAGACTAGCCTGTCAGTATTAAATATGAACAGATTAGGCAGTGAGTAGGTCAACCAAATAAATACAAGAATGTTTTATACCAAATAAACACAAGAATGTTTTATAATATGTAGGCACACAAAATAAATACATAAGTATTAAAATATGTCAGAAAAAATGTAAATAGGGTAATTAAGTGGATATATCTTATTATGTAATCATGTTCAGTAACATAATTGTAGTTTGTCTATTTATGACGCCAATTCCATAATAGCCTCCATTGTGTTTGTGTATCAGGTATATGGAATTCATCATGCTAGACAACCTTAATTCCTGAACAACCAGCGATTGGGGCCACATTTCCATTTTTTGGTCGTATTTTCTTGTTAAGAGGTGGACTTTAAACCTCTCACACCGAAGTATATATATCTTGAAAAGTTGACTTTAAGCCTAACTCAATCTCACAAAACCGACTTATAAGGTAAGATTTGCATCCCACTTATATACTATAAATTGGTCTTATTTCTAGTCGATGTAGAATTTCCAACATCCATTGCTCCTTAGGGACTTGATGATCTGACACCTGAATATTTGGTTAAAATGAGCTGTCCTTCACAACTTTAATGAAGTTTTGTCCCCTATCACCATTGTTGCTAAGGAAACAAAGGAAATCAAAACCTTATATTGTTGGCCTTGCATGGGTTACAAGCAATAGTTAAAATCGATATTATGGTTGGGATTGTGAAGGACTCGCAAGTTTGTAAATTGTGGGATCCTAACATGGATTGTAGATTCTACTTTTAATTAAATATGATATAATATATATATATATATATATATATATATATATATATATATATATATATATATATATAAAAGCAGTCATGATATTGTAAATAAAGGAAAAAAAAGTAAAACCGTTAGTGGTACATGTCTTGGTAAAAAGTTGTGTCTATCCCTTATTAGAGGAACTTTAGTAAAAAATTTCCCATTAGACACCCTCATATCACAAAGAAAACACATATCTTGAGACTTGCTTATTCATAGAACCAGTCAGATCAAGAAAAAGCCAAATTTCCACTTTTTGCAGTTTCTTAATGTGTTATTTAGAGCAAAAAAAAAATTAAACCACTTTATCCCTTTTTGACATGTCTTGGTCATGCAAATAAGAGGGAAAAATCCAACTAAACTTGAGTGATGTTAGCGGGGTAATAGGAGCTGCCAATACACAATACTCAAAGCTTTCTCCCTTAAATATCCATTTTTTCTTAACTAAACCATGACTGGTCTTTTCCCTCACTTTTGGCCCTGAGTTTTGGAGAGGGAAAGTACGAGTATTATGTCCATTCTTGGCTGAAAGAAGAAGGCATTGTGCAGCCCCTCAAGGTCATTGATCTTCCAAGTTAATTAGCTCCACTCATCCTAAGCACTAGTCTTACTTTTGTTTTTTAAGAACTTTTGTTCATCTTTTTCTTGCTGATTTGGGGAAGTAGAGAAAATTGTTACCATCACTCAAGTGTTGGATCTGTCTATTTGATAGTATATGTTGATGACATTGTTTTCACAGGCAGTGACTATCATGGCATCTCCCAGATGAAACAACACCTTTGCTACCATTTTCAGATCAAAAATCTTGCCAAACTCAGATATTTTTTGGGTATTGAGGTAGCATAATCCAACGATAGTATTGTTATATCTCAAAAGAAATATCCTTTGGATATTTTGGAGGAAACTGGATTGATAAATTCAAAATCTGTTAACACACACATGGATCATAATACCAAACTCCTACCAAATCAGGGGGAGCCTATTTTAGATCCTAAGTAGTATAGAAGATTGCTTGGGAAATTAAATTACCTTTCAGTTACTTGCCCTTACATTTCCTTTGTAGTCAATGTGGTGAGCCAATTTCTCAATTCCTCATATAAAGATAATTGGAATGCAATCATCCGTATATAAAAGTACATTAAAAGATCTCCTAGAAAATGTTTGTTATATGATTCCAATAACCATACAAAAGTTGTTTGATATTCATATGTTAATTGGGTAGGATCTCTTTTTGATAGAAGATCTACTTCCGAGTATTGTGTCTCCATTGATGGTAACTTAGTTTATTAAAAGAGCAAAAAACAAAGTATTGTGGCAAAATTTAGTGTAGAAGCAGAATTTAGAGCTATGACCTCATCCACTTGTGAACTTGTTTGGCTTAAGCAATTACTTCGAGAGTTACAATTTGGAGATGTCACTCAAATGACACTTAAATGTGACTATTAGACTACTCTTCATATTAGTTTTAATCTTGTCTTTCACAAGAGGACCAAACACATTGAGATTGACTATTATTTCATTTAAGAGAAGATTGTATCTAGAAACATCAAGATGGAGTTTGTAAACTCAAATGATCAGTTAGCAAACATTTTCACTAAGTCTTTAGAATTGATTATATTTGTTACAAGTTTGATACATACGATTTATATCCAGCAGCTTGAAAGAAAGTATTAGATATATTGCGTTTTATGTTAATTAGGGAAACATGTCCCTATGTTAATTATATTATCTTTACATATTCATTTGTATTTTGGCTTAGCCCACATTCTCTTTATTATAAATACATTACCTTATATGTGTTTTCTATATAAAGGAGATAAACTCCATACCTAATTTTTCACTATATTCAATAAAAACCAATTGGGAAATTGAATTACCTGTCACTCGTTGAAATATCTATTTTGCAAATAATGCAGTAAGTCATTTTCACAACTCCCCAGTTAACGTAACTGATATGCTGTAATTTGAATTTAAAAAATATAATAAGAGAATTATAGGAGAAGGCCTCTAGTATGAAGACATGTGTCATGTCATACAAGAGTTGTCAAGCACTTTAATGAAAACTGAAAATGCTCTCCCTTTGACGTGAGATCCACTGTGTAGCATTTTAATTAGAGATAGATTAGATGACCAAAATATGATTTTGGCTCCTTGTCTGAATTTTTTTATTTCAGTTTGGTCTCTTAAATTTAAAAGGCTCCAGTTTGGTTCCTTAAAATATCTTTGTTAACCAAATTGGTCCTTCCTTACCATACTAATTTGGTTAACCCGATGACATGTGACAAACTGTGACAGTGAGAGATGTCACTGTCACATGGACATTTGCTTTGTCAACTAAAATTAACATCATTAGTGTAAAAACCTGAAAAAAGAACCATATTTATCTAATGATACCACTTTGAGAAACCAAAGTGAAACTTTTTAAACTCAAGGGACTAAACTGAAACAAACAAAATCAGACGAGGAACCAGAATCATATTTTGGCCAAATTTGATTCATTGGAAAAAAAAAAAAGAGCATTCTTGCAAGGTTAATTGTCAAAGCAAAATATTGAGCAACGACTTCTACCACCTATGAAATTATCTGACTGAAAGAATTGCTTAAAGTACTCGGGTTGAGGAGGTTACACAATTAAACTTATTTGCGAAAATCAAGTTGCTTTGTATATCAATTCAAATTCAATCTTGCATTAGAGGACCAAACATGTTGACATAGATTGCTATTTCATTTGGCAAAAGATCTTATACAAACATATTGTCAGTTCTAATGCAAGATGCCTTTAACAAGTCATTGAGAGGTCCTTCAATTATAAGTAATTCAGTTTCATATATATATATATATATATATATAATGCTTGTATTTGGACAACTATTACACATAATGGCCTCCCCTATGTGATTGAGACATGAAATCATCACACGACTCTTGTCATCTTTCTCTCAATAAAATCTATTTAGGATGCAAAAACAACTTAATCTGAATACCAAATGAATGGAAACTCCAAATTGTAAATGTCTTAATCAAGAAACAGGGAATTGCACCAATCCAAATCATCTGTCTTTATAGGAGGATGGCTAGAATCCCCTGATTTTGTAGATCTTGACCTGAAGAGTATGGTTACCAAAATACAGGTTATCTAATGGAATTATGTGGTATACGATCAAGAATGCCTCAAATGAATTAACTTACAATTCACAATTCTTACAGTAATGCTCTTTAAAATGCTCATTGTTCTTGCTTGAAGAATAAAAGCAGGTTTCACACTAAAACCTATTTCTACACTTTAGTATTTTGGATTCAAACCCGTTTTATCAATGTTTTCATATTAAGAAGTAGATACAAGATCAATGGCAAACAAAATGAAAAATGTGTATTTGATTACTTGATGATTAGTAGTTCAAGTTCCTATAGAGGCCCCTAATGGAAAATAATGGAGTAAAGGGAATGAACAGGGGAGGATTAACGCCCACAACAAGCTGTTTGGTATTGGGGGAGATAATAGCTGAGCTGGGCATGCCAGGTAATGACTAGCTTTTATCTGTTTAAGAGAATCAATTTATTCATATACACAAAGACAAATCATTACTTAGAATAAATTAAAACAATATAGCAAAGATGAGTATTGGAAAATTTTATATCTGTCAAAACACTTGCCTTGACCCAATATCGATCCTTCCAATGAACGCTTCTATCTGCCTGAAAATTTTGATATCACAAAAAACATTAATTATACCACTCTCTGTTCATGCTTACTACAACAGAGCAAAAAGAGAAGATAAATAACTTTCTACGTGAGTCACACTACTAAAAATGATCAACAACAACTGAAACCCCACATCAGATGTTTAAATAAGCCCAAAAGTAAGTACTTTTCTTGTTTTGGCTTCAATTCCATTTCAAGGAAAATAATTAAGCACACACCTTTCCAACAAGCAGCATTGGAATGACAAAGGCAGGAACAGCCGAAACCAATCCGATAAGCAAGTACTCCAATTCTGTGAATTTCTGCCAAACTCATAATTAAAACTTAAAAGTGAATTCTACCATTCATGGTTCGTTATTCACATGACAAAAGAAAGGTAAAACCCCAACTGACCAATACCTGCACAAAACATCCATATATGAAGGGACAACAAGCTTTAATTATGACTAAGTCTAGAACGGGAGGTAGTCCAGTAATGGACCCAAAAGATCGAAATTTGTGACAAACTTTAGGGTCCCACATACGAAATAAAGATCCTAATTACCACATTTACAAAAATAAATGCAAAAGGTGGAAAAGGGTAAAACCTCGTAAAGATTGAAGGGAATAACAATGCCAAGACAGAGGGTGAGCCAGAAGGGGGTGTAAAGAAGGAAGAACAGTTCACCCCATCTCTTGCTGGGGTTTGGAGCCAGCCACAGGCTTGGAGGAACAGGAGCTGAAATTGCCAAACGGTATTCCATCAGATAAAGAGAAAGGGTTGCTATGATTATGAATGAATCTGAGATCTGATCAAATTCAAACAGAAAAATTACCTGTCATTTGGAATGGGATCTGCTTCAAGGAATGTTAAATGAAATGAATGATGAATGATGAATGAATACACTCTTGAGTGAGTGGATTGTTCAAATGAATATACTGTAACAAGCTAAAAAGAGTGGAAGCGTGGTGAAGGAGGTGTCACCCTGCAGGTTCTACTTTAGCTTTTGTTTTAACTTTCATCTTCTGACAATGACTTTTATTTTCAGGATTTAATACTCTTTATTTTTTTTGGCTTTTTATCTACAAATTTTATTTTTTTTTCTTTTTATTTAGAATAATGATATTTTAACCAATTTTTTACAATATTTTAATACTATTTTTTACCTGTCATTCTGTTCTGTGATTGGTGTACATAAATGATGTTAAAAATGCTGTAAAAAAATTTCAGGTATCTTATCCTTTTATTTAAAACTTTAATGTTTGTTTGACTTTTCATTTTCTCGTTTTAGACAGTGACAATATTTTCATGGTTGATGGTTGGTACATACACTTGTTGGTATTTAACTTGTCAACCACATACAATTTATTTTTATTATAATGTTTTCTATTCTATCTGGTAAATATCTTTTTTTAATGTTACTTTCAAAATATTAATTATGCCCACTACAAAACCTGGTCTTCTTTTATTTTTTTTCAAATACATTTTTCTAAATATAAGGATCTTCTTTACAACCTAGAGTGAAATAAATTATCCAGATAATAAAAGTTAAAATAAAACAAACATTTTAATTTGAATAATTATAATCTAAATCATAGAAAACTGACTTCAATAAAAATTTCATTAGATGTTTATTATATATTCAAATAAATCAAATTAAATTTACTTTTAGAGATCACTTTTCTATTTATTTTTATTTTCTTAATATATTTAAATTTCATAAAAGAAAAATTATATAAATAGCACTAAAAACGTATTTAACACTCTAAAAATTTACACGATATAACACATATTATACCCCTTTTCAATTACATTTATAAACATTAGTTTTGGTTAGGGCAATAAATTTTTTATTTTATTTTCTTTTAATTTCGAGAGATTTATTTAAAGTAATGTTTAATTTTTTTTCTTCAATTTAATTTTAATTTTATGTAAAAAAGAAATTCAATATAATTCTTTTTCATTAGCTTAGTCTTCACGAGTGTGAAAGTGCCATAACTAGAAATAAAAAATAAATAAATAAATAAATAAATAACTGAAGGTTGAAAAAACTAAGGGTTGGAGATGATTGGAGGAGATGATTTAGAGGAGAATGATTGAGTGGATTTGAGAGGATTTGAGGGTATTTTTTTTGTGTTTAGTGGATTTGAATGTAATGGAGACTGAATTTGGAGGTAAAGTTTGTAAGAATTAGTATAAGATTTGATTCATGTCACAGTTTTAAAAAATTTGTTTAATTGGTAAAAATTGATGATTACCAAAATATCCCTAGATATTAAATTAATATAAAATGATATTTATTAATGTTATATTTAATTATATAAATGTTTATTAAGAGTTAAAAAAATTAGAATAATTATTAAAAATAATTTATTATATATTTAATTGTATAAAATTGTAATTATTTAATTGTATAAAATTGTAGTTATTAATATTATATATAATTGTAAACATTATTATATAAAGAGAAAAAAATAAAAATTTTATTATTATTATTTATTATTATTATTATTATTAACTATTTAATTATTAAAATTTAAATTTAAGAGTCCATTTAATATTATCAAACAATCTTAATTAGTTTTTAAGATAATATTAAATGCTGTTAGATATTTATATATTAAAAAAGATTTAGAGACAATTTAATACATAAAATACAATTTATAGGTTATAATAATTAATTACAATATAAGAATAATAATCAGCATTGATATTAAAAAATAAAAGAAAAGATTAAAAAAGAAAAAAAAAAAGCTTCTTCTTTCTTCCATGGGTCATTTGGAGAAACAGACACATCAGATCTGCATCCTCTTCAACGGTGCTCTCCCTTCAACATTTCATATCTGTTTCCTCCTTAGGCCTCCACCAGCCGTAGAAGTTCAGCCACCTCCACTTCTTCTTCCAGAATATCTTGAAGGATGTTAACTTAATTTAACTGATAAACTACATTGACTATTTTTAAATAAAATGAGACTTAATTAAAAATAAAAATTCACATTAAATTAAATTTTCAAATACCAAGGGAAAAAAACATTAAACCCCGTTTTCTCAAATTCAAAGTGAGGGTTATCAGTACAAGGGTCCTTTTAGTCATGTAAGATTTAATTGAAATGACCCACTAACTTACTCACTTTCAGTATCTTTTATGTAGTACTTTCAATCCGTTGAAACATTTATTCACCACGTTCTACTAATTTCACAGCAATTGGCATTTCACAGCAATTGGCACTTCACAGCAATTGGCACGTGCCTACCAATAAAAAAAAAAAGACTTTTTTTAAAAACAAACTCAAATATGATAGAAGTAATTAAATGACTTAGTTTAGATAGTTTAATAAATTTTATATTTAACTTTTTATACTTAAACATTATTCACCTTAATTTATATAGTATTTTTCATTCACTTTAGCCTTTAAATCAAAGATAATAAATATTAAAATAAACTAAATGCAATATGTTTGAAGACTTGAAACTAAAACGGATAATTTATTTGTTAAATATATTTTAAGATAGGAATAAAAAGGTAAAGCTTTACAGTCAAATAGACTAAAAAAATTATTAAACGTCTCATATATTTTAGTTAAGTTTTTTTATATAAAAGAATTAAAATGAGAATGGTTGGAATTGTTGGACTGTAATTATGTGTGATATATATATATATATATGGGGTTTGCTAACTTGCATACGTCTGTTTTTCAGGTACATTTTAGCAATGTGTACCGGGTTTCAGTAGACAAAAATACCCTTGTATATTATGAATTCTAAGTTTTAAGGTTAAGGGTATTTTAATAATTTTCATTCTCAAAATTAAAAAAATAAAAAAAGAAACCCCCCAAACCCTTACCCACCTCTCTCATCCCTCTCAACCATTTCTCTTTTCACTCCAACCTTTTCTCTGTCATCCCTACTCTAGCCCCAATTGAAAAAAAAATCAGAAACACTTGCCTTGTTTTAATAATTTTCATTCTCAAAACTAAAAAAAGAAACCTCAAACCCTTATTCACCTCCTTCATTCCTCTCAACTCTTTTCTCCTTCATCTCTCTGACTCAAACATTTTCTCTGTCATCTTTGCACTAGCCCCAACTAAAAAAACACTCATTATTAAACAATTTACTTTTGTAAAGAGTTTAGTCATTGACATATTCACCTTCTAAAAAAAGTTCATTCAAAATCTATTTAATTTCATTATCTTTACTATATATATTACAGCCGACGGGCACAACTTGCACCAAGACTTATGAGCATCTTTCCTTTACATTCTCAGACTACTACGTAACATTGCTCCATGGCCATTTAATTTTTTTTGGTAGAAATTCATTAACTTGTTTCCTTTACTAAAGAAAAAACAAATCAAAATACAATAAAATTCTCAACGATAAAATCAAACAGTAAAAATTCTAAATCTTGAAATTTTATTTAAAATTATATAAAGAAAAAATTAGGTGCTTTAATTTTTTTATTTAAGTATATTTTTTTCTCTAACCATTTTATTTAATAATGAGTGCTTTTTTAGTTAGGGCTAGTGCAGAGATGACAGAGAAAATGTTTGAGTGAGAGAGATGAAGGAGAAAGGGTTGAGAGGAATGAAGGAGGTGAGTAAGGGTTTGGGGTTTCTTTTTTTAGTTTTGAGAATGAAAATTATTAAAATAATACAAGTGTTTATGATTTTTTTTCAATTGGGGCTAGAGTTAGGGATGAGAGAAAAAAGGTTGGAGTGAAAGAGATGAAAGAGAAAGGATTGAGAGGAATGAAAGAGGTGGGTAAGGGTTTGGGGTTTTTTTTTTTTTTAATTTTGAGAATGAAAATTATTAAAATACCCTTAACCTTAAAACTTAGAATTCATAATATACAAGGGTATTTTTGTCTACTGAAACCCGATACACATTGCTAAAATGTACCAACTGAAAAACAGGCATACGCAAGTTAGCAAACCCCTATATATATATATATATATATATATATATATATATATATATATATATATATATATATATATACGTTTTAACAATGTGTACCGGATTATAGTAGACAAAAATACCCTCATTTATCATGGATTCTAAGTAAGGTTAAGGATATTTAAATAATTTTCATTCTCAAAACTAAAAAAGAAACCCCCAAACCCTTACTCACCTCCCTCATTTCTCTCAACCATTTCTCTTTCATCTCTCACTCCAACATTTTCTCTATCATCCCTACTGTTGCTCCAATTGAAAAAAAAAAATCAAAAACCCTTGTCTAACCCTAATCCACCTTCCTCACTTATCCAATTTGTTTCTCTCTCGTATTCATACTCTCTCTCAGCCACACACAACAACCCGCGACATCGTAATTTGTTGCTCTTGCTCTGTTCGTTCATTTGGAGGATGTGTTATATATTTTCCCTTCTTATTATTATTAAATTTCATTTTCTTTATCATCGTATGGTAGATCCATCTGAAAAAAAAATCAGAAATATTCAAGATCTCTTCAATTTCATCATCAGATAAAATTAGACAAGACAAAAATTATAAAATGAAAACTCATTATAAAATCATTTTTTGTAAATTGTTTAACAATGAGTGTTTCTGATTTTTTTTCAGACCAATTACCAATTCCTTTGATGTCATTATGCTTGTGAAAATTAGATAAAATTACATAAGACAAATATTATAAAATGAAAACTCATTATAAAATAATTTCTTGTAAGAAATTGTTTAATAACAAGTGTTTCTGATTTTTTCCAGACGATAATTCCTTCATATGTCATTATGCTCGTGAAAATTAAATAAAATTAGATAAGACAAAAATTATAAAATGAAAACTCATTATAAAATAATTTCTTGTAAGAAATTGTTTAATAACAAGTGTTTCTGATTTTTTCCAGACGAGAATTCCTTCATATGTCATTATGCTTGTGAAAATTAGATAAAATTAGATAAGACAAAAATTATAAAATGAAAACTCATTATAAAATCATTTTTTTGTAAGAAATTGTTTAACCGTGTGTTTCTGATTTTTTTTTTCAATTGGAACTACAGTAGAGATGACAAAAAAAAGTTTGAGTGGGAGAGATGAAAGAGAAAGGGTTGAGAGGAATGAGAGAGATGAGTAAGGGTTTGGGGGTTTCTTTTTTTAGTTTGAGAATGAAAATTATTAAAATACCCTTCACCTTAAAACATAGAATCTATTATATAAGGATATTTTTGTCTACTAAAACCCGGTACACATTGTTAAAACGTACTAACTGAAAAACAGGCGTGCGCGTGTTAACAATATATATATATATATATATATATATGATAAAATTTTCAAGTAATAGATTTTTTATTAAATAAAAATTAGAAAAAATTCATAAAAGAAAGAAATTTTTTTATTACTCGTTTTTTATCTATTTCTCTTTTATTTTATACAAGTATGCATGCACACGAGTGCACTCAAACATACGCATGTATACACATATATTATTAAATAACTAAAACAAAATAATAAATATTATAATTTTGGAAATGAGGACAAAAAATATTAAATAGTTCTTTTTTTATTTCTTTAATTCATGTACAAATATATTTGTAAATTGTTAAATTTGAATTTATATTTTGTGAAGAAGAAAAAATAAATATAACTATCTAAACTAAGTTTATAAAATTAAGTGTATTTTAGGGTGGTGGTGTATATGGGTATTTTTTTTCTTAGGAAATGCTAAGAAGTGAGCATAATTAATATGTGGATCAAATTTCAACCCGGCTCATTTAAATCCGGCTCATGCGGGTTGAATCCGTGGTGGGTCGGGTTGGCCCGCTAACCCACTTACCTAATTTATTTTTTTAATTTATTATTTTATTTATGAAACTTATGGCATATAAGAAACTTATTTGTATGTTTTTTGTGTTTATTTTTTGATGACATTTGGATTATATTGTACTTTTTATTATTATTTGGAATTATCTTCAATTTAACATCATTTTTTTGGAGTGAAATTTGTTTAAATTTGAATATAGAAAGTTTGTAATTTTTTTATTTAAAAAATTGTAATTAAATGGGCTAATGAGCCAACTCGTTTACCTACCAACCTGTGGTGGGTCGAGCCGGGTTCAGATTTTTCTGGCTCGCTAATAAATGAGCCGGGTTGGGTTGGCTCACTAAGTGACCAACCCGTGATGGGCCGGGTCGGGTCGAGCCGGGTTACCCGTTTTGACAGCTCTAATAAACACTCTAACCTACACTAGAAATTTTCAAAAAAAAAAAAGGAATTATGATCTAAGCTACAATATCTTTATCACTATACACCGGATCAACGAAAACATCTTCATTTGCTTATACCAGTCAGGTGATTATTGCAAATAAGAAAGATAAACAAACAAACAAAGATAAAAGAGTAAGCTAATGTACCAAAAGGTTTAATCTATACATTTATAATGTACCAATTTATCAATCTCAAATGTCAAACATATAATTGGCTCATACATTCGCACAATATACACTAACTCAATTATCTAGATTCGTGTTTTGACATATGTATTCAATATATGTGCACACTCATAATAGTTTTTGTACTTTGCAGAGTCATAAATAAAGGAGTTATCACCCTACTATTCACGAGGTTAATCCCCATCAAGTATAAGACCTAACTAGTACCCATAGCCTAGGACTTTGTGTGACTCTCATAACAACTCATTCTACTATATTTAAGTGTGAATAGTTATTAGAGTTTAGGATACCTCACTTTCAAAACTCTCATATGTTAAACCATACACTAATTTTACTAAATCACAAATTTTCTCCTTGAAATTCTCTTAAACAACATCTCAAATTGTATTTTGTTACCAATAGTATTGGTAAATCCTGAAGAATTGTTTTGATGATGCTGCAAGAAGTATTATTTGAAGAGAACATTAGAATTATTTAAAAAGCAACTTGTAGAATTTGGATGTAGTAGGAAAATCTTAAACCTTGTATTTTTCACTAGAATAATCGATTATGGACAAGCTATAATCGATTATCACTTGCATTTTGTTCTAGAATAATCGATTATCATGAAACAATAATCGATTATCACAAGTCTTACTTGAATAATCGATTATCACTTCATATAATCGATTATCACTTTTTGAAAACCTTGTAACGGACTTGAATAATCGATTATCACTTACAATAATCGATTATTCGTGGCAATTGGGACCTGACCTTTGGCATTCAGTTCAATTGGCTATATATTTGGCTTCTATAAAATTCAGAGGCAACATTTTTGAACTGAGAAGCTAAGTAGAACACTGTTTGTTAGAGGAAGTTCTCAGAAGCTTTGCTCAAAGTTCCCTTGCTTGGTCTCGTGAATAGGAGAGGCTCGCGTATCGTGTGTCGATAGTCGGAGCAGGCTCTCTTCGAGTTAGCAAGGTGCTCTGCCTAGTCTCGTGAACAGGAGAAGCTCGCGAATCGTTGGTCGATTGCCGGAGCAGTTCTCTTCGAGTTGGCAGAGTGGTCTTCTTCCGGTTCGCTCGTCGAAGGAAGGTTTATCTATCTAATTTTCATTCACTTATTTGTAATATGAGAAAAATATTTTTAGTAGAACTGTTAATCACTCTTTACAGTGATTAACGACTGGACGTAGATTCTGTTGAATCGAACCAGTATAAAAATACTCGTGTGATTTTTCTATTCCCTACACTCATTTTATTTTACGCATGTTAACTGTTTGATAAATTTTCTAAAAGAAAATTGTTTTTCGAAAAAGGACCAACTTCGTTTTAAAAGTGACCGAACACGCTTATACGCTACTCTAAGTTTTTAATTCCGCTGCGTTATACTCTTCGAACCATACCCCTCCGATACCAACATATTTTCCATCCATAAAAACAACATCACACATATTAAGCATGCATAAGCACCATAATCCATCTCGAATCTATAATAATTATGCACAGAATCTAAAATAAACCATTCAAACAGACAGAATAAGAAAGCACAAAAATAATCACATTGGTAGTTAGACTCATGCTTAATGCAAAGCCCCTTGCAACAGGGACCGCTTAACGCCAAATCTCTCACATTTTCTCTTGCTTAGTGCAAACAACCTAGATCTCAATGAAAACAACTAAAAGGGTTCCAAACCTGCAGTGATAACTGGCTTTTATCGGTATAGAGCCACTATTCAATGTCAAACCATTCACAAAATGTCTGCTCAACGTTAAAAGGGTGGAGCTCAACGGTCTGGAGCGAAAATACAAGCAGCACACAACAAGCAACACAAAAAAATTCTACATGCCAAACAACCAATTTCATACCAAAAGAAACATGCAGTACAATTTATCACAACATCAATAGCATTAAAAGGTGATAGTTACCTTCCCTTACCAAACGATTACCAAATAACTTTAGAAAGTCTAAAATAGTTCCAAACACACAGGAAGTCCTATATGCTCCTACAAATAACAAAAACACGATCAAAGTACACCGTTAGGACCACTGATCAGTAGAGAATCTTACAGAAGACTCAAACGTCACATGTAACCACAACAAGCTCGCATGCAAAGAAAGAACGAAACAAAAAAAAGAGAGCATAAAACCAACTTACTTTATATGAGAAACTGATCGGTCTAAAGTGAAGAGTTTGCTGCCAGGATCAAGCATACCATCTTAGTTCTTCAATAAGACAAACAAAGGAAACTCGTTCATAACTAAAATATTAATATTAAAACTTTTTAATATTAAAATAGTAAAATCTCACTAATTTTAAACCATTACTACTTATAAAATGTCATTTTCTAAATCTTTATAACCATAAACATATTATGCTTATTTTCTAAGTTTTAAATAATTTTTAAGTAAAATAAAAAAAAAACTAATATTATAATTAAAGATTTTTTTTATTCAGACATTTTTTAATTTTCCTCATTTTTACATCTTTTCTTTCTGTATTTCCCTTTTTTTTTTCATTTCATCATTCAATCAAATAAAACAAAACCAAAATTTGAAACAATTTAAAAATAGAGAACCGAATTAAAATTTCAAATTGAAATTTTCAAATTTTAAAAAATACTACTTTTGTAATTTTTAATTTTAAATATAATATTTGGAAAAATTGAAAAAATTATATATATTTTTTATTTATGATATACTTAGTAAAACTAATAACGATAAAAAAAATCTTGTTAAAATAAAATTGAATAACTTATTGTGTGAATAAAATATGTGAGTAGTTATTAATATTATTTGAATATCATTATTTTGTAAATGTCATTTATAACCCACCATCTTAGAGGATGAGTGTGTGTGTGTTCACTTATCGTTAATAATAATAAAGGATAATATTAGTGTACATATATATAAAATTTTCATAAAATAAAAAATTTTAAAATTCGAAAGCTAATTCACACATAGATATCTAAATTTATTATTATTTTATATATAATTTATTTTATCCTTATTCTCTATCAAAATTAATAAATCTTATTCACAGTTCATATCATAACTTTATTAATAAATCTTATTCACAGTTCATATCATAACTTTATATTTTCTACACTTAATTAGACAATATTTTATTTAAATGTAAAGGTTTCAGTTAATTTTATCAGTATTTTATTTTAAAATGTACTTTGAGATTTTTCATCTGTGTGGAGGACAATAAACCAATTAAAAAAAAAACATTATTTGTATTACAAAGCTGCACATTAATTGAGGGATGAAACATAGCCAGTAGGATATAGGGTCGAAACCCTCTCCTATAGGATATGGGAACGCAACCCACCAATAGGATAGGGATGAAATTTCAACCAATAGGGTAAGTAGATATGTACTTGTTTTATTTCTTCTTGGACGTGTATTAGAATTTGTTTAATTTTCAAAGTTTTAACACATATCCAAAATAATAATTCATTATGTTTAATTAACTAATATTTATAATAAAAAAAAATTTCAGTTTTATGAATTTAGTAATTATTTTTTAATTCAAATAATTACTCATTATAAAAATAATTATTTACACGTTAGTAATTACTTTTCAAATTTAAATAATTATGCATAATAAAAAAAATATTTAAACAATATTATTTATAATATTTTAATAACTAAAACTTATTTTATCTATAATTATATACAATTTTTGTTTCTTCAATTTTTTCTTTTTAATTTAGTGTTTGTTTTCAATTTTATTCTATAATTATATACAATATTATTTCTGTGTTTTTTGTTTCCTATATTAGATTTAGAGTTGGAGAGGAAATTGCAATGAGAGATGATCTCTGTAATTCTTGTTGTATAACTCAATCTTTATAGTGAAGTGCCTTTCAATCTCAGGTTGATTGAAAGTGACTAGATGTAGGAATTCAGGCCGAACCAATATAAAAATCTTTGTGTTTGTCTTTCTATCCCTTATCTCTTTTATTGCATTGCATTATTTGTTTGTTTGTATTTTAAGAAAGTGTTAAAGATTTTCCAAAGGTTAGAAAAGAACAAGTTTTTTAATACGAACCAATTCACTCCCTCCCCCTCTTGGTTGGGAAATAAGGCCTATCTTTTTCTACAATTACCAATTTGTCACGATCTATGAAGGGTCATAATGTTATTTGGATGATATTAGATCGACTGATAAAGAGTGCCCATTTTCTAGCAGTTAACCTGAGAATGTCTATGCCAAGTTGGCATAGTTGTATGTCAAGGAGATAATAAGGTTTCATAGGGGTGCCTTCTAACATTGTGTTAGATAGAGATCTGAGGTTCACCTTTATATTTTAACAGACATTGCAAAGTGCTTTGGGTAGTAGGTTGAGGATGAGTTTAACTTATCATCTTGAGAAGAATAAGTAGTCAAAGAGAACGATTCACTCACTAGAGAACCCGTTGAGGACGTATGTGTTGGATCATTTGGGTGGATAGGATGAAGTTTTACCTTTGGTGGAATTTACCTACAATAACAACTAACATGTGAGTATTGGGATGACTCCATATGAAGCTTTATATGGCAAAAGGTGTAGAACCCTTTGGGTTGGTATCAAAATGGAGAGGTACTTCCGGTGGGGCTTGAGTTGTTGAAGCAAACTACGAAGAAGTTGAAGAAGATACAAAAGAGGATGAAGGCATTGAAGAGTTGACAAAAGTCTTATGCTGATTAGAGAAGAAGAAATTTGGAGTTTGCATCTGGGGATGATGTCTTCTTGAGGGTAACCCCAACTACTGGTGTGGGAAGGTGATAACCTCCTCCTCAAGCAAGAATATGAAGTTAAGGAGGTGGAAGTGGCGTGAAAGCAATGGAGATGAAGGGAATATGTTTTAGTTTGGAGGTTTAAATGGTGGAATGAAGATGGTCATGATGTTCTTAGAGAGGTTGAGCCAACTTTATAGAATGGTGACTAGAGACAAGTTAAGAATAGCTCAAAAATTTTCCAGCATTTATTACAAATCTCAAAGTGGGTTTACGAGGAGGCAGATACCTTTATTTATAGATGAAAGTATCCAAAGTAGACCAAAACCTTAAAATGATATCTTGCTTTGGAGGTTGATGTCATGCATGTAAGATAAGATCTCTTAGTGGAGATGCAGCCTATTGGCTTAGTGGATCGTGTTGGTTGGTATCGACCAGAGAGTATAACGCAACGCAATAAAACTTAAAGTAGCGAAAAGCTTGTTCGATCACAAAGTTAAAACTAAAATGGTCCGCTTTTACAAAATTAATTTTTGTTGCAAAAAATTTATCAAACAATTGATATGTGTAAAACGTAAAGAGTGTAAGGAGTAGAAAAATCACAGATAATTTTTATACTGGTTCGATTCAAAAGAATGTACGTCCAGTCGTTAATCACTATAAAAAGTGATTAACAATTTCACTAAAATCAGCTTAACAGTTTTACAATAAGAGTAAATAAAGAGAATGATAAAACCTTCCTTCGACCAACGAACCTGAAGGATGATTCCTTCGACCAACGAACTAGAAGCGAACAACCTACACTTTCCTTCAACCAATGAACCAGAACAGTACAGAAAAAATCTTCCTTCGACCAACGAACTGGAAGATGACCACTTTGCCAACTCGAAGAGAACCGCTCCGACTATCGACCAATGATACGCGAGCTTCTCCTATTCACGAGACCAGGCAAAGCGCCTTACCAACTCGAAGAGAACCGCTCCGACTACCGACCAACGATACGCGAGCTTCTCCTATTTAAGAGACCAGGCAAGGAAACTGAACTAGCTTTTGAGAACTTCCTCAAACCTACTGTATTCTCCAAAAGCACTTAGTTCAACTTTTTTATTTCTGAAATTCTCAAAGTACTTATTTATAGGCAACTAGTCATAATATGAAAGGTCATAATTTAAATTTGAAAGGCCAAAGTCTGAATATGAAAGGTCATGTTACAACTGTCAATAATAATCGATTATTGTAAGTGATAATTGCTTATTTAAATCCGTTATAGGTTTCTCAAAATAATTTGGGCAGTTTTCAAAACAGACCTGTGATAATCGATTATTTGGAGTGATAATCGATTATTCCAGAGCAACATGGTTTTTCAGAAAAGCTCAGGATAATCGATTATTGCTCCTAATACTTTTATGATCTACAAATTGCTTTTAAAGACAAGTTATAATATCTTCTTCAAGTTATCTTCTTGGAGCATCATCAAAATCATTTTCTTAATGTTCCTTATTGGTAACAATCTCCCCATTTTTGATGATGATAAAAAATGCATGTTTTAAAAGAAACTTTGGTTTTCCTGCAAAACATATAAGCTAACAAACAACAAAAAGGTTAGCAATAACTGCACTAGTTCTCCCCTAAAATACTTCTCCCTTTAAAATAATACTTCTCCCCCTTTTTGATCATAAGCAAAATGATCAATGTAAAAAGCTCCCCCTTAAAATGATCTCCCCCTCAATTAAATAATGTATGTATGAAAAACAAAAAATCATTTTATTCATAAGGAAAGGAGTACATTAGCATCATAAAGAGAAACTTAAAAGACATAAATATAACATAAAAGCAATAACAATCAAACAACAAGTCATACAAACATAGAATCCGAACTCTAAAACTCAGGGCTGGGGGATCTCTCAAGTGGTTGAATGTTAAGATGAGTTTCAATATTCTTTAGGCGAACATCAAGATCAAGAAATTGATCAACCACGTATTCGTCATGAGCTTGCTGCCACTCTTAAATTTCTTCAAAGTGAGTTTTCTGTGCAAGACTCATATCCTCTAATTGTTTAGATAGTCTTGCAAAATGTTCTTCCATAGAAATTGAGGAGGATGAAGGCATATGAGAGGGACCAACATCAGAAGGAGCAGCAGCTCTCACTGGTTCCACCATGTGAGCATCCATATCATCTTCTTCTTCATCATCAGGATGGTCATCATCTTTGTGAATGAGAACTCTTCCTCTAGCAACAAATCCCATTTGACGAAAGGTAGTTTCTCTAATTTCCGAGCCAACAGCTTGAATGGCTTGGACAAGTTCTCCTTCCACATTAACCCCTTTGTATTCTAGGATTCTAGAGATGAGAAGAGCATAAGGAAAATGATAAGAATGATATTTCTTAACTTTTACCATGGTGTCAGCAATAAGAGGAGGCCAATCAATATGTATGTGATTTAAGATCCCATACAGAAGAAGCAGATCCTACTTAGAGCGTTGGGCATGGTTGGTTGCTCTAGGACACAGTATCCACACAATCAAATAATGTATCATCCTTTCTTTCACTTTAAATCCACCAACAAGCAGTTGCCTACGACTGATTTGCTATTCACGATGACGCAAGAAAGATTGGAAAGCCATCAGTCGGTTGAAGTCTGGAACACCGAGATGAACTTTTACAACATCGTCCCAGATGGTGAGTTGAGCAACGTTGGTCCACACGTCATTATCCAAATTATCAGGAAGCCTTTAACCTTGGTGGATATGATCCCGTCTCGATATCTCAAATTGAAATAGAAAACTCTTATGAGATTGGGATAAATGCATCCTTTTTGCTCCACTAAGTGTGTGAGACCTTGACCAGCAAAAAGATCCGAAAACTGAAATCCATAGAAACGATAAAAATCAAGGCGATTAAACTTTACCGCCATGATTCTCTTCTCTTGCCAAAAATTGACATAGTCTGCATGCTTTTCTTGATCCGAAATCCACCCATCAATGGTTGCAGGACGTGCTTGAGAAGAAGAAGAAGCATCGACATTTCTTCTACGGGTTCTTCTGGAATCAGCCATGGAGTATTTGAAATAAAGGAATTTTTTTTTAGAAAGATGAGGAAATATGTTACAGATGTGATTTTGGGAGTTTCTAGGTGCAAAGAAGTGACCATTAATCAATTATGGGAGGCTATTTATAAGGAAAATCAGAAAACTAGTCGTTTATAGCTGTTTATGGTCGTTATAGAGTTCTCCAACGACTCTATTTTTGAAACTGTTCGCGTGATAATCGATTATTGCTAGAGATAATCGATTATTTGCTCAAAAGTCACTTCCCAGAAATTGTGTGATAATCGATTATGTATGAAGATAATCGATTATCTACTCATAAATGTCCAGATTTGGGTTTGAGTTGGAATAATCAATTATTCTATGGGATAATCGATTATCTGCGATTTAGGATTTCCAAAAGCCAAAAATAATCGATTATTACCCTGTGATAATCGATTAAAAACGTTGATTTTACGAAAATTTAGAAAATGTCATAAATTTTGAGCCTAAGACATATCTAACACTCCTAACTCTCTTCTAAGTTCATAGAATCTATCTTTAGGCAGTGCTTTGGTAAAGATATCAGCTAATTGATGTAAAGTGTCAATGTATTCAATTTGACAATCTCCCTTTTAAATATGGTCTCTCAAGAAATGATGTCTAATCTCTATATGCTTAGTTCTTGAGTGCATTATGGGGTTCTTAGTCAGATTTATAGCATTAGTATTATCATATTTCAGTGGAATATGATCAAGGAAGATATCAAAATCCTCCAATTGTTGTTTCATCCACAAAATTTGGGCAGAACAATTGCCATCAACAATATATTCAGCTTCAGTGGTAGATAAGGCTACACACGCTTGTTTCTTTGAGTGCCAAGACACCAAAGAACAACCCAAAAAGTGACAAGTTCCACTAGTACTTTTTCTATCAATTTTACACCTACCATAATCTGCATCAGAATATCCTATTAAACTAGGTGAATCATCAGAAGGATACCAAAGTCCAAAAGAGGTTGTTCCTTTAAGGTATTTTAAGATTCTCTTGATAGCAGTCAAATGAGATTCTTTAGGATTGGCTTGGTACCTAGCACACACACATACACTTTGCATAATATCTGGTCTACTAGCAGTTAGGTACAATAGAGATCCTATCATACCTCTAAACATAGTTTCATTTACTCCTTCACCAGATTCATCCTTATCTAAATAACACGAGGTTGCCATAGGTGTGTTTGCCTCTTTGCAGGTATCCATACCAAATTTTTTGAGCACTTCTCTACAGTATTTTGTTTGGGAGATAAAAGTACCTCTATTCATTTGCTTAATTTGCAATCCTAAAAAGTAATTTAGCTCACCCATCATAGACATCTCGAACTCACCTTGCATTATATTTGCAAATCCCTTACACAAGGAATCATCAGTATATCCAAAAATAATATCATGTACATACACTTGAACAATCAAGATATGTCTTCCTACCTTCTTAATAAACAAGGTTGAATCAACCTTTCCTCTAGAAAAATCATTATCAATTAAAAAGGTACTAATTCTTTCATACCAAGACCTAGGTGCCTGTTTAAGACCATACAATGCCGTTTTCAATTTATAAACATGATTAGGATATTTAAAATCCTCAAAACCAGGAGGTTGACTAACATAAACTTCTTCTTTCATAAAACCATTTAAAAATGCACTTTTCACATCCATTTGATATAATTTAAATTTCATCAAAGATGCATAAGCAAGTAACAATCTAATTGTTTCTAACCTGGCTACCGATGCATATGTTTCATCATAATCTATACCTTCCTCTTGACAGTAGCCTTTTGCAACTAACCTTGCTTTGTTTTCGTGATGTTTCCATCTTCATCAAGCTTATTTCTAAATACGTACCCATTTAGTTCCCATGACTTGATATTCATCTTTCTTAGGAATGAGCTCCCACACATCATTCCTTTCAAATTGATTTAGTTCTTCTTGCATCGTAACACACCATTTATCATCTTGAAGAGCTTCTTTTATGTTCTTGGGTTCTATCTGAGACACAAAAGCTATAGTTAGACATAAATTATTAAGATTATGTCTAATAGTTACCCCTTTTGATATGTCTCCAATGATGTTGTCCAGAGAGAGTCCTCTTGGTTGTTGATAGCTTTTAGGATCAATAACTTGAGGTGTTTCTTGAAGTTCCGGAGGATAGTTCTCGTTTAGGTATATCTCTTCAAGAGCTTCCCTTAAATAATCCTCATCACCTGCAATAGGTTTATTTGACTCAAGAGGGTTTACCTCAAGGTCCACAATCTCATTAAAGACAACATGCATTGATTATTCAATTATTAAAGTTCTTCTATTAAATACCTTTATGCTTTACTAGTTAAAGAATATCCTAGGAAGATTGCATCATCAAATTTTGAATCAAATTTACCTAGATTATCTTTACCATTGTTCAAAACAAAGCATTTGCATCCAATTATTTTTAAATGAGACACATTTGGCTTTCTACCATTTAACAATTCATAAGGAAGTCCAAGTAAATCTAGTATAATCATCAAATGACTTGAATGCTTTAAAGGCTTCACTTTTCAAGGTTAAAAAGAAAGTCCAAGTAAATCTAGTATAATCATCAACAATTACTAAAGCATAGTAGTTTCTGCCAAAACTTTTAATTCTAGATGGATCAAACAAGTCCATATGCAAAAGTTCTAACGATTTTGATGTTGAAATCATGCTTTTGGATGAAAAAGATGACTTGGTTTGTTTGCCCTTTTGACATGCAGAACATAATTTATCTTTCTCAAATTTCAGTCTAGGCAAACCAATTACTAGATCTTTTGAAATCAATTTATTTAAATGTTGCATATGAATATGTGCAACTCTTTTATGCCATAGCGAAGAATTTTCCTCTTTAGCAACTAAACATGTTATACTATGACTAGATGCACTTTCAATATCAATCAAATAAATATTATTATGTCTAATACCTTGCAAAGCAATATCAGTAGAATCTTTAAAATATACAGTGCATTTGTCGCTTTTAAAGGTTACCTTGAGACCTTTGTCACATAATTGACTTATGCTTAGGAGGTTGTGTTTGAGACCTTCAACATATAACACATCTTTTATGGTCAAGGTGTTTCCTCCTCCAATGTCTCTGGTTCCCATGATTCTATCTTTGTTGTTGTCCCCATATGTTACAAATCCTTCCTTTTTCTTCTCAAAGGAGATGAACCTCTTTTTGTCACCAGTCATGTGTCTTGAACAATCACTGTCAAGATACGACAATGACTTCTTTGACTTAGTAGGTTCATACAAAACAAATTGGCAAGAATTTAGGTCCTCAATCTTATGGGTCCTTTGATGTTAGAGGCATATTACTTAATAATAGGAATCCAAGCATATTTTCTATTAGGAATATCAAAATGTTTGATTCTACATTTGTTAGAAGTGTGCCCCTTTTTCATACAATAAAAACATGTGACAACATTTGGGTTCCTATAAAAAACAGTTCCTTTTTCAACCCATACCTTACGGGTTCTTTTAATTTGATTCTTATTTTTAAAAACCCTTTTAACAAGTATAAGCATTTCAACATTATTTCTAGTTGCAACTTCAAGAAGATTTTCAAGAATATCAATATCAAGCATATGACTCTTACATGAAAGACATTCAACAAGATGTTCAACATTTGAAGACTGTTTCATTTCTAAGTTGCAAATTTTATTTCTCAAAATTACTTCCTCATCTAATGCCTTGTCATATTTAATCTGTAATTCTTTAAACTCCTTTTTCAAATTTTTATGAGCAACATTTAATTTTTCAGATTCATCAAGCAATTCAAGAAAAGCTTTTTGTACATCAAATTCACTAGTGTCAAGGCTAGAACAACTTACTTGGCTTGTAGTGTCATCAACATCAGTTGTCAAACATAAGTTTGCTTCTTCAACAAAATCACTTGAACTACAAGTGCTTAATGCAGTATCCTCCTAAGTAATGTAGGCCATCTTCTTTTTGTGAGATTTCTTTGCTTTTCTTTCTTTACTTCTTTTGTTGCTTGAACAATCAACTTTCACATGGCCTCTTTCACCACATCCATAACATTTGAAGCTTGATGTGGAGTCTTGATTGTTCTTCTTCTTCTTCTTCTTCAAGATTTGGCTTTCACTATTTGCCATTAAGCATATATTTTCTTCCTCATTAAAATCGCTTGAGCTTGAGGAGTTTGATGTAGAGCTTGAATCACACGGTGTCAACTTATCCACAGCTATGACTTTATTATAACTGTGTCTTAAAAATTTCCACATTTCTTGTGCACCTTTATAAACAGAAACTTTAAAGAATTCATCAGTGGTTAGTGCAAATAAAATTATATTTCGAGCCTTAATATCAAATTGGGCTCTTCTATTTTCCTCAGCAGTCCAGTCAAAATATGATTTTTCTACTTCCACACCATCAATTGTATTTTATGGAATATAAGGACCATTTTGTACTGCTTCCCAGATACCTCTATCAACAAACCCCATAAAAATTTCCATTCTAACTTTCCAAAACGCATAATTATCACCAGTAAAAAGTGGTGGTCTGTTAATAGAAACACCCTCGGCATATACAATATTTTGATGATCGACCATTTTCGCAAAATTTGAAAGAATATCAAAGCAAGCTCTGATATCAATTGTTGGTTGGTATCGACCAGAGAGTCTAACGCAGCAGAATAAAACTTAAAGTAGCGGAAAGCGTGTTCGGTCACAAAGTTAAAATTAAAATGGTCCATTTTTAGAAAATTAATTTTCTTGCAGAAAATTTATCAAACAGTTGATATGTGTAAAACGTAAAAAGTGTAGGGAGTAGAAAAATCACACATATAATTTTTATACTGGTTTGATTCAAAAGAATCTACGTCCAGCCGTTAATGACTATAAAAAGTGATTAACAGTTTCACTAAAAATCAGTTTAACAGTTTTACAATAAGAGTAAATAAAGAGAATGATAAAACCTTCATTCGACCAACGAAACCGAAGGATGCTTCCTTCGACCAACGAACTAGAAGCGAACAACCTGCATTTTCCTTCGACCAACGAACCAGAACAGCACAAAAAAAATCTTCCTTTGACCAACGAACTGGAAGATGACTACTTTGCCAACTCGAAGAGAACCGCTTTGACTATCAACCAACGATACGCGAGCTTCTCCAATTCACGAGACCAGGCAAGGGAACTAAACTAGCTTTTGAGAACTTCCTCAGACCTACTGTATTTTGCAAAAGCACTTAGTTCAACTTTTTTATTTTTGAAGTTCTCAAAGTACTTATTTATAGGCATGACAAATGTTTTTGAAAGAGAAAAACCACAAGAAATTTTGTTGAACTTTAATTGTGTAGCAAAACAACAGTTTTAAGTCGACTTTATTATGGATTGAGTCGATTAAAACTCGTGTCTTTGCATAGATCTTTTTAAAGTGTGCCATGAGATTTTTCAAAGAGAAAGTTTTTCAAAACAACAGTTTTAAGTCGACTTCATTATGGATTGAGTCCATTAAAACTCGTGTCTTTGCATAGATCTTTTTAAAGTGTGACATGAGATTTTTCAAAGAGAAAGTTTTTCAAAACTTTGTTTTACACTGTTACATAGTCGACTATATGCGTATCAAATTTGACTAAGTCTGCTATGTTTTGAAATTCTGTTAATGCTTGTCATAACTGTCTAAAGGTCATATTTTTATTTTTGTTGACCAAACATTGAATGAGATTCGACTGCATTAATTGTGAATTCAATTAACTGCATTGATTGCTGCTAACTGATATAATTGTTTTGTTATTTGACTGCATTAGTAGATAAGTCGACTAAAGTGCGATTGTGAAAAACTATAAATTAACGCGAGATTGATTTCTGTTGAGATTGTCGATAGGAGAGCACTAGTTTAGCTGAACCACAATCATAGAGTTTCTAGTTTTTGATGATGAAAACACATAATTAATAACAAATGTGTATTATGTGTTACATGTTCATTGCTTACATGTTATATGCTTATATGGGAAGATGTTTATGATGTTGTTGTGTTGTTTGCATTTGTGATTTCATACTTGAATGCATAACACATATTTTTGGAAAAGGAAATCCACATGCACTTTTGTTGAACTTTAATTGTGTAGCAAAACAACAATTTTAAGTCGACTTCATTATGGGGTGAGTCGATTAAAACTTGTGTCTTTGCACAAAACTTTTTAGAGTGTGTTGTGCGATTTTTCAAAGAGAAAGTTTTTCAAAACTATGTTTTACACTATTACATTGTCAACTATATGCGTACTGCATTCGACTAAGTTTGTTATGTTTTGAAATTTTGTTAATGCTTGACATAAACTGTCTAACGGTCATATTTTTAATTTGGTTGACCAAGCATTAAATGTAAATTGACTGCATTAATTGTGAATCCAATTAATTGCATTGATTGCTGCTAACTGCCATAACTGTATTATTATACTCGACTGCATTAGTAGCAAAGTCAACTAAAATGTGTCAGACTTGTGATTTTCTATAAATTGACGTGAATTTGATTTCTGTAAGAAGTTTTTTTTTATTCTGACAATTTTGTGATATCTTTCAGATTAGTGCTTTCTTATAGAACGTGAAAAAGCTCTAAGAATCAAAGAAGAAGACCGTGGTGATCATCTACTTGTGTTTTCTTGAAGAGCAAGATTGTTGTGCGTTGAAAGACTGATCTATCTACATATTGAGGTGTCTACTGCGAGATCAGGATCAACAATCTGCTGAAGATTAGTTTGTTTCCCTGTTGTGATTACAGGAAGAAGAGCGTGTTGTGTTCTTGACTTTGAGGGGTTTCTCAAAGGGTGTAGACAACATAAGAGGGGATTCTTGTTGCTGGTCTTGTTATTGTATGCCTATGTTTTGATTAGAGGGTTAGAGAGGTGTTTTATATTTTTGACGTGAGGTCTCTATAAAAGCCTTGTTGTAAAAACCTTGATCATTACAGTGCATTTGCTTCGTGTGATTGGAAGGACACTGGATGTAGGCAGGTTGGCCGAACCAGTATAAAAAGCAGTGTTTGATTTCTCTGATCCCTAGACTTTTAGTTTTAGTTGACTCTGTTTTGTGCTAAATCGACTTTATTTCCACTGCATTAGAAAATATTTTTCCTTATGTTTCAAGAAATTTTTAAAGGCATATCTTTTTGCGAAAAAGATTTCAAAAAGACTTTGTTTTTTAGTTTCACCAATTCACCCCCCTCTTGGTGTGAGTAATTGAGCCATTCTTTTTTAACTATTTTTATTAGAGATGATTTTCATAAAATATTTGAAAAACTAGTCGATTACTCTTTTCACTTAATCGACTGATCCTGGAAATGGCTTTCAATTCTCAGACTTTTCGTGAAGGTGCTTCAACAAATAGACCACCACTATTTGCTGGAGAAAATTATGTTTTGTGGAAAATTAGAATGCAAATCTTTCTTGAATCGGTGGATTAAGGTGTTTGGGATGCAAGCTTAAACGCTCCACATGAGCTTACTAATGTTTTGAATGGAAAAGTTGTTTTAAAAATTTTCTGAGTGGACTCAAAATGAGAACCGCAGAGCTCAATATGATGTTAAAGCTAAAAATATAATTGCATCAACACTAACAATGGATGAATTTTTCAAGATATCACAATGCAAGATGGCCAAGGAGATATGGGAAGTTCCTGAGGTCACTCATGAGGGAACATATGAAGTGAAGATAGCCAGAAAGAATTCTCTCATACATGAATATGAGTTATTAAGAATAAAGGCAGGAGAGACTATCTATGAGGTGCAGAAACGATTCACCACAGCCTGAAGGCACTATTGAGGACAATACTCTGATGGTCACTACCATCATCATTCACCTTACTCTTACATTACGAGATTCTCTACTCCTCTGCTCCTACCACCCAGAACCACCTCAACAAACATCACAAACTTCGAACGCCATCCATGATTGGACTCTCACAAACTTTTTGATTCCTCCATTCACTTAATAGAAAGACCCTCCGAAACCAATTCCTCCATCAGGCAACCATCACACACGACCACATGCTCCTTCTTCATCTTTGGTTTTTATCAGCAAAAGCACACACAAATCAGGCACATCAGAAAACCATTTTCCACCTCACTCACACACTACGCTACTCCGTTATTCACTTAATACTTACTCAACACAACCCCGTTTTTGGCTAGTCACCACCTCCTCTGTAATAGATCACCGAAACACAAAATCAAACCAAAATAGAGAGGAACTCAATTTCACCTCTCGGAGATCATTCTATTCGTTCATTCATCTTCGTCAATAACCTTGATTGGATTCACCAACATCATTCACAGTTGCATTACTCTCAATTCGGCTATCCAAAAAAACCTCATCAGAAAACCATCTTTCCCTGACCACACAACAGAATCTCGTTCTTACCCTAATTCCAACCTTATCCTTCAATAAGCAACACCACCAAACAAACAATCACATTCACTGCGATTCATTGCGATTCACCTGCGCTTAGAACCACCTGTTTCCGCCAGATTCAGCCATTGGAGTGCGGTTAGGGTCGGTCCAAAGGGAGGGGAGGTTGTGACGTTGGAGAGAACGTGGAGGACGATAACAGAGAAACGAGAAAGTTCCTCCTGCCCGCGAACTATAGAAGGAGCGGAGGCGCGGTTGCATCCCTTTCTCGCGTGAAGAGAAGAAGGAGAAGAGAGAGCTTCTCACGACGACAACCCTGGTGTCGGCGCGAATTCGGTGGAGGCAGTGGCGGCTGCGACACGAGGAGGAGCCCTGGCAGTGACCGACATCGTCGCCGGTGGTCCTGATAGCAAATAGCACCGCGACCTAAGGTAGGGGAAGAAGAGTGAACCTCGCGCGAGAAAGAGAAGAGAGAGCTTGGCGCGGTGGCCGGTAGGGTCTGTGGCGGCGATCGACGCACTGGTGGCGTCTTGGACTGCAACTAGTGACGGCCGAAGGTGCTTCGTTTGGAAGAGAGACCTTAGGTCTTTGGTGGGTGTCAAGCACAAATGAGGGAAATAGGGAAGAGCTGCTGGAACCCCTAAAGTTCTGAGAGGCAAAGGGCACTGGGCCTGGCTATTAGGCCCTATTCTCTCCTCCTTCCACCACACATAACGCTATTCACACCCCTGCTACATAAGTTGAAGCCCATATTGTTTCTGCGAATAAAAACCGGTTTGGGCCAAAGCCTTATTCTGAGCTGCACCTCCACCGTTAGCCTTGCACCCCTACCTTGGGCCTGGACCAAGAAATTTCGTACTGCACCCCTGCCTTGCACCCCTGGCAGATTATAACGTTGGAAAGAAAGGGCTTGGGCTTAAACCTGAAGAGCCTGAATTTTGCTCAACACCCCAGGTTTTGTCTTCTACACTACCCTATTCATGTTGGGCCTATTTGGACTGTAATGTTTTTATTTGTCTTTGCTTCTATTTTTTTAGCTCTAGAATCTGTTTTATTATTGTTTGTTTGTTATATCCATTTGCTAATAAAAATAAAAAATATAAAAATCATAAAAAATTAAAATAATAAAAATTTATTTTAAAAGGTTTAAGCACACGTGCGACCATTCTGTCTGCCTTGTGCCTTAAACCTTTTTCTTCTTCCAAGAAAAAATTATTTTAAAAAGATTTAAGCACATGTGTGACCATTCTTTCTACCTTGTGCTGAAAAGCTTTTTCTTATAATATCAAAATCAACAAAAATTTATTTAAAAGGTTTAAGCACACGTGCGACCATTCTGTTTGCCTTGTGCTGAAAACCTTTTTTTTCTTCTTTAAAAAAAAATCAACAAAAATTTATTTTGAAAGGGTTAAGCACACGTGCGACCATTTTGTCTGCCTTGTGCTAAAACCTTTTCCTTTTTCTATAAAAATACGAAAAAATATAAAATCTTAAAAAAAAAACTAAAAAACATCTTCACAAAAAAACAATCAATTTTTAAGCCAGAACTACGTGATCTTTGATTCTTCACCAAGAATGGAGATACGTAGGAACAAGGCTAGTCCTTGCTAGGTTGACTTTCCAAAAATTCAAAAAAATCCAAATATTTTGCAAACAAATTTTCGCAATGATTTCTTAAACAAAATTTCCAAACAGTTTTCTAGAACTATGTAACCCTGATTTCTCATTTTGAGAAAACGTAGGAGCAAGATCAATCCTTATTAGGCACAAAAAACATAAAAAAAGATATTTTGTCACTTTAGCTTTTTATTTTTTAGGGGAAATTAAACATTTTGCAAATCACATCAAATTCGTGTATTTAATTAAAGGTACTGCCTTCGGGTAGGCGTTGTAGGGTGTTAGTACCTTCCCTACACGGAACCGACTCCCGGACCTAAAATCCGGTTTTCGCAGACCATGCCTTTCTTTATGGTTTTTCCGTAGTTTTCCAGAATAAACTATGGTGGCGACTCCAAAAACTCTTTTTCAAACTCGTTCTTTTTTTGGATCGTTGTCCCGTCGCGATTCCGGTTGCGACAGATGGCGACTCCACTGGGGAAATGTGAGAGTCGGGCCATTTAATTAGATGCGCGAATTTGATGTGGTTTTTCTGTATGTTTTTCTTCCCCTTTTCTTTATCTGTGTTTGATATATGAAATAATTGCTTGTGAATTGTTTTGATTGTTCTATATTCAACCCTAGGGTAGAAAACATGTTTATATCTGCCTAGGAATTTTTCTAGTTGTTTTGTAGATGAGGGTTCGGGTGCACTGCATTCTCCCTTCACACACACACATATTATGCATATATTGAGTGAGGCCCTATACCCGGGTCTGAGTGCAACCTAGAAATAGAGGGGTTGTGTAGCGGTGCCACTTGGGCCATACTGCCTGTTTGGCTATCTGAGAACCCTAGCTAGAGTCTGTTCTCTCCATTTGTGTCTTCACACCTAGTTGATTACTCGACTGTTGTGGAGATGCTGTGGAGGGGGCCATAGCTCTAGTGACCATTGACCTTTAGGTTCAAGGAACCATCCGTGTGAGATTACATATACTTGACCTTGAATCCGAAGCATTGAACCTTTATTAGGTTACAAAGGGAGATGTGTGCAGTCTTATAACCCTCATTGTTGCTTAATAAAATCAAACACCTCGTTTTTCTTTCTTTCTTTGTTGCTCATGTTTTTATGGTCTTGTCAAATTTTGGGGGTTCTAGTCAAGAAATTATAAAGTCGTGATTACGGTAAAAATGGAAATTAACATGGGATTTTGAGTAAAGGGGCATTCGAGTTTAGACTTTTTGAAGAAAATACGCATTGAGGCCAATGGGAGCAGTATCGATCACTTGAGGGATCTGGTGAAAAAAGATAACCTTGAAAAATGCATTCAGGAAGGAGCGTGGGAATTTGTTGATCCTGTCGGAGGTAGAGGTCCGAGCAACAAAAATTATTGTGTTAGCCCAACACTATGACCCATTTCCAATTGGTGCCTACAGTAGAAGAATTTGAGTTGATCTTAGATGCATTTCTTGAGGGCAAAGACCCAAAAATCACCTTGGGCAATATACCCATGTTTTGCAGCTAACGAGAATCACGAAAATGCACCCTATGAAGTTAGAGATCGAATTCATACTTAAGGGTACAACAAGGGGCCTTACTCAAGGATGCCTAGAGTGGTTCTTGCATTGATTAACTGAGTATGAAAGGTAGGAAACATTCATGAATGTACTAGCTCTGAGAATCCATTCACTATTGGCCTAGCTGAAACTAATGGGACCCTCGGTCAATGTACTGAGCCAAGGAGAAGGAAGATGTTACGTTGTTTACCGATGACGTATGAATGCTTCATTTCTCGCATGAGTTAGGGCGCTTTGAATGCCACATGTCCCCTAAGAACTACGCTTAAACTAAAGATGCAAGGAGCAAATGAATGAGTGCAGCTCTGTGCAGGCTCGGGAGAGGAAAAGTTTAAATGGCGTGTCTCTTGGCAGCAAAGATCATGTATCGCACGCCGTTGCGGGAATTACCCTAATGTCCCCCTCATGGGTATCCATTGTTGAGTGTGTGTCAAAAAAAAAAAAACCAAAACAAGAGAAAAAAAACAACAAAAAAAGGAAAAACAAAGATAAAAAACAATTTGGTTATCCTATTAGAGGGTCACAAACACCTGCATCTCTTTCCACATTGCATACCTTATGAGGAAGGAACCTTTATTGAAATGCTTCATGTTAGGGATGCTTGGGGCAACGCTGTTCGCTTTGAGAGAGACCCAAGATCACGGGTTGCTAATGAAGAATTCCTTTCGCCAATGGATCACAGAGAGGGTTGAGATAAACAAGTTGCCAGTGAAGGTTGCCATTCAAGTTAATTTCCCCCGACCTAAATTGTGAAAGCATTTTCATAAGGATGAGCTGCAGACGAAAGCAGTAGCGAAAAATTAAAGAAGGAAGGTTGGCAATGAGCTAAAATACATAAAGAATTGGCAATTCAAATGAAGAAACATGTTGTTGAACAAGGGCGAATTGAAAGAGAAGCCTCTCAAAACTAGCTTCCCTTACCAATGAAGTCAGTGAAGACGTCCCTAAGTCATTAGCCGAGGCTGACTCTGCATTGCCGATATTTAACATGCTTAAGGGGATTGGAACTTTCCTCAATTGCTGCAAGAGTTGATCGAAGAAATGAAGAATGTGATGGCTAAGGCCCAAGTTAGTTGAACAAGACTTCCTGACTCACATTTTGGGAACTTATGAATGATGAATCACCCTATTGACTCGGTCTTGTGTTAATTTCCAAATTATACCGACACGATGTTTTCATGGCTTTATAATTTCTGACTAGAGTATTTAAACTACATTGTCTTCTCTTTTTTCTTTTCACTTTATTTTCTTTCATCTAATAAAATTTCAAAAAAAATAAAAAATCCAAGATACCCTAAAGGACTCGAACCATTTACCAAATCTTGGAAAACCAAGGAGAAGTTCAAGAATGAAAGGATGAAAGTTGATATCCAACAATTGAAGGGGCAGATGAGCCAAGCCCTAGAGGTCCTGAGTGCCTTGAAACTTGGGGATTCGTGCACACCACAACCTCAACATAGAGTTCGAAAGGCTCAAAATTTCCCTTACATGGTCTTCCCCTGAATTACACTTCATCCTCATGAGCGTACTTCGGGGCAAGTTCACACTCAAAAGGCTGAAGATAATGCAGTTGAAGTGGAAAACAAGCTTGAGGCAATCACTTTCATGGTCCCTAGGAAAAGACTTTAATCAAGTATTGTGAGCATGACGATGACAAGGCAATCCGAGTTGAAATCTTTTTTCCATGTTTGTACATCAATGGATGTTGAGGTTGACAATGGTAAATTTGAAATGCTGAAAAAAGATAACAGTCATAGAAGGTGAATGAAGCGCTGAGTTTGAAAATGTTGCAAGGTTTGCTTTGTCCCGGAAGTGATGATACCTTCAAAGTTTAAATTGCCCAAATTTGTGAAATATAGAAAGACCATTTGGTCTTAAAACTTATCTCATGACGTATGGCAAGAAAATGGTTGTTCATGCATTTGATGAAACGTTGCTACTTCATTTCTTCCAAGTTAGATTGGTTGGCATGACACCAAGCTAGGGCACTCATCTTGAACCTTCGTGCATCTAGTCTTGGGAGGATCTGGTGGATGCTTTCTTGAAGCATTTCAAATATAACACAAATGTGACATCTCATAGATTACAACTACAGAGTATGGTGAAAATGGAGTCAAAATCATTCAAAGAGCATACCCAAAGGCAAAAAGAATGTTGCTCAAAGAAAGTCTCTTATGAGTGATAACGAGATGGTTGACACATTCCTAAATACTCTGCAATCACCCTTTTGTGAGACCCTGGTGAGCAGTGTTTCCTCAAATTTTGCAGACCTGAGGATACTTGAAGGAAGAATTGAAGTTAATGTGAAGGTTGGAAAGATTGCGCAAAGACATACCATGATAGCAAATATGAACGAGTCAGGTCTAAGCTTGAGAGGAGAAGAAAGGAAGGAGCTCAATCTCCTCATATTGCTCAAATGTCGTTGACTTAACCTTCATTTGAAACAATTGCAAGATGAATGGGATACTTGACCCAAACTCAACTTCCCACCAAACATTTAAGCAAAAAAATGTTTGATCAAAAGGAAAGGCTTGTGAGTTCTAATCCTGTCCTTTTGAGTTATGCCATGTTTCTTCCAGGTCTCCTACAAAAAAAAGATTGGTCTCTACTTGTTACATGAAGCCTTTAAAGCCGTAATACCTCAAGACTCATGATGCAAAAGGTGGTTACCACGAAGAGGCTATCGATTATTCCATCAAAAGTGTTGGGTGTTCAAGTTCAAATGCAATCTTTGACTGATTCAAGATGGTTAAAGTTTGAAGAAAGTCATCTTGAATCAGTCAGTCTAACACTGAGGCAAGGATTGAGAATGCCTTTGTCGATGCCATGAAGCAATGAAATGGACTTTAGAGCCACATAAAAATGCATAAGTTGTTGCACAAATGAATTTTAATGTTGTGAAGCGACTTGCTACTGGGAAGTATGCTCGTTGATATCGCGTTGTCATTCATGACTTGCAATACGAACATTCTCTATAGGGTTTCTCCAAGTAGTGTTGGAAGTGGAGTTCTAAAAGGGTATTGTGAAAAAAAAAACAAAATTGGAAAAAAATGATGGCCATCTTGAGTCATTTGTCTTTCTTGCAAATCTTCAAAATCTTGCTTTTTGGAAAATAGCAAAAAAGGAATAATAAAAAAAATGAAAAAATGGCAATCAAAAACAAAAGTTGTAGTGTCAAACTTGTCCGAGGTCAAATGTCTAAAAAATAACAATTTGACGTTTCCTTTCTAGACATTTATGCACATGTTGTTTGAAAACCTACACCCTTCACTTTCCCAAAATAAAGGATTTTCCCCCACAAACACTATAATTGCCCTTAGTAACAAAGTAAACCTTTACACTGGGCAGATTGGTCTGGCCAAAATTTTCTCGCTTGCGCTAGTTGGGTGATCCCTGAATCCATTGAGGCAAACAAAAGAACAAAAGAATTTTCAAAACAAAAAAGAAGAAGAATAAGTCCACTAGATTGAAAACCCGAAATGACAGTCTATAATAATGAAAGAAAAAGAAAAGAAAAAATGACTCATGTTGAGGTCATCTAGTCGCAGAGTTAATCTTTTGAAAATAAAGCAATCAGAGTTCAAAATGATGTGTGGCCTTCTTGACTTTATCTGAAAAGCAAAAATATATTCATTGTCACCCCGTTTTAGCCAAAAATAATTTATTTTTCAAAATTATCCCCAAGCAAGGGTTATCATTAGGTAAGAGTCAACTCATGATGCAAATGAAGAACACTCAATGATCAAACAAAGAGAATTCATCAAGAAGAGTGAATAAAAAAAAGAAAAACAAAAAGTGATGTTGAGCAAAAGAATGAAAATCGAAGTTCGAGAAAAAGCAAAGTGCTCAAAAAGTCAAATAGTTGATGCAATGTCTAGATGATAACCCTTGTTTCAAAAAATATAACCAACAAAAATTCATTTGGGCCTTTATCTCGTTTCTTTCAATACCTTTAGCCCCTAGCCACGTTACAAACCTAATAAAGTCCACGTAGATTGAATAATGAGTGCTTAAATTTTCATAAAGCTTAACTTTGCGATAAGGCGACTTTCACAATGTTGTAAAAAAAATTGAAAATGAATTAACGAAAAAAAGAGAGGAAAGAGTAATGTCTCAAGAAGAGGGGATCATCCTACCATCTAGCCAGAAGCACACAAAAAGAGAATCAAACAAATTGGGTTCATCCTTTTAGCCTATCCTCTTCATGCCCACCACCTCTTCCAAACAGAACCCTATGCCAAAGAAAAAAACTAGGACAACTTGGTGAATCTCATCATGCATCTTCGCCCTGGAATTCATCAACCCATAATCCCAAGATTGGGCAGCTTTACAGATCGCCTTTGAAATTTTCATCCTATTTTCCATAAATCCAAACCCTAGGCCCCTTTTCCCAAACACTAGACCGGGGCAAAATTTTTGGTATGTTGTGTTTGTCTTGACGCCCACATATCCCATCTCCGTTGAGGAGTGCATGAGGGATGATGTTCCTGTGTGGCTGTCCTAGTCTCTTCCAAATCATTCTAAACAGCTCTCATTCTCTTCCAAACCATCCTCTTGCCAATAAATTCAAGCATGTGTGCACTGATGTCAAGAAAGAGAAAGTCAAACATATAATCATATCTAAGATTAGACCTCGGATGTATGATATTCCTTAGTCTTCACAAAAAAAACAGTTTGATGATTGCAAGTAAGATGACTGACTAGAGCAAAAAGAAATGCAAAACAAAGCAATGTTTTTCATCAATCCATCAAAAAGAAAATCTTTCGGATCAAAACGCTCTTCATCCATATGAATGGTTGTCGAATCCTTCTTCAAAAAAAAATGACAAAAAAAAAATGACATTCAAATTTTCTCTTTCAAATGATTTTGTTTCTTGTCGATCATGTTTTTCTCTCATATATTGGGGTTTTGACACAACCTGGATCCTGCATCAAAATTTTAACACTTTGTCATGAAGGGTTTCAACTCCTTGTTGTTTTTCAAAATTAAATGTTTGTCGAAAATCACAAAAATAAATATTTCAAATTTCAAAAAGCCCAGTTTTCATACTGGCCCATTAAGCCCAGCTCGCCTGGCCCCTTAAGCCCAATTTCATCTGGCCCATAAGCCCAGTTTCCACACTGGCCCCTAAGCCCAGTTTCTACACTGGCCCACAAAGCCCAGTTTCACCTGGCCCCGAAGCCCAGATTCACCTGGCCCCCCAAAAGCCTAGTTTCTACACTGGCTTCCAAATCCCAATTTCCATATTGGTCCACAAGCCCAATTTCCATATTGGCCCATAACCCCAGTTTCTATACTGGCCCACAAAGCCCAGTTTCTACACTGGCCCACAAAGCACAGCTCACCTGGCCCCAAAGCCCAGCTCGCCTGGCCCATAAGCCCAGTTTCACCTGGACCCTAAGCCCAGTTTCTACACTGGCCCACAAAGCCCAGCTCGCCTGGCCCATAAGCCCAATTTCACCTGGTTCCTAAGCCTAGTTTCTACACTGGCCCACAAAGCCCAGTTTCACCTGGCCCCCTAAAAGCCCAATTTCTACACTGACCCCCAAAGCCCAGTTTCTAAACTGGCCCCATAAGCCCAGTTTCCACACTAGCACCTAAGCCCAGCTTGCCTGGCCCCCATAAGCCCAGTTTCGCTTGGCCCCTAAGCCCAGTTTCCACACTGGCCCCTAAGCCCAGTTTCCACACTGGCCCACCAAGCCCAGTTTCCACACTGGCCTCAAAGCCCAATTTCCATATTGGCCCACAAGCCCAATTTCTAAACTGGCCCCCTAAGCCCAATTTCTACACTGGCTCTGAAAGCCCAATTTCCATATTGGCCCACAAGCCCATTTTCCAATTGGCCCCTAAGCCTAGTTTCTACACTGGCCCCTAAGCCTAGTTTCTACACTGGCCCCTAAGCCCAGTTTCCACACTGGCCCCTAAGCCCAGTTTCTACACTGACTCCCTAAGCCCAGCTTCGCCTGACCCATAAGCCCAATTTTCAAATTGGCCCACTAAGCCCAGTTTCTACACTAGCCCCTCAAGCCCAGTTTTGTCTGGCACCCTAACCTCAAATTTTTCATTTTTTGTTTCGGCCCTCTGCATGGCAATGGTCGAATCCTTGTTTTCTTTCTGAGATACCGGCCCTCTGCTAGACAATGGTCGAACTCTTTTTGTTGCACCATAGCACTCTTCATTGATTTTGTTATCATAACTACTTGGACTGGTTTCTTTATTTTTCATCTTTCTCTTTTGAAACCTAGATGAAATTAGTGTTTCTATCTTTACTTAGCTTTTACTCGGATAATACAAAAATATCAAATTTTCATATTATCCAGTAATATCAGGTGTAAAGAGGGGCAACTGTCAACACCCAATTTTGTCCGGATTATTAAAAAATAGGACTTGTTTTTATTTGGTTAAAAGCTCTTTTTGGTCCCAGTTTTGGTTGAAAAAAATCAAAATGGTCCCCATGTTTTTTTTTGTGTTCAATTTGGTCCTAAAGAACGTAATTGGAGTTCAATTTCGTCCTTTTCACTAACTCCGTTTAAATTGATAACGGTTTACTGTCCAAATGTGCAATTCCAATCTGAAGTGTCATTTATTGGCTGACTTGGAATCCTACGTGGCATTGTGAGTTGGAATTAGAATTTTTGAAATATAATTTGTGCAAAAGACGAAATTTTCAAGCACATCACTGAATCAAGACCCTTTTTCCTGGAGTCTTCGTCTTCATCCCATCCCACCGGCAGAGAAAGACAGAAAGCTAGAGGGAGGGGATACAGTGTTACGACTCCACCATTCACCAACAGAGGGGGAGAAGCCAGCCAGAGGGAGAAAGAGATGTACCGCCCCACTAGCTCACCTTCTTTACTCCAAGTTCATCCATGACTCCATCCTTATACAATCCCATTCCTCACCATATCTCCGTAAACCTTCCCACCCATTTCACTGTCTCCAACCCAAACACATCAACACCATGGCACGTTGTTGAATCAAAGAACACAAACCTAAAATCACCCAAGACACAGAACAATACCATTTCCATTTTTTTGTCATTTTTGTTAGGAAAATCAAGTTTGATAAATTTTGTTCTAACTCAAATTTCAACTCACTGGTCACTGTAATTTTCTTTCTTTAAATATTCACTCAATAGTCAATCGAAAAATACACAGTTGCCCCCAAACAAATGGTTTTGTGAGAAGGTGTTAATTTTGCCAGACATGGATAGGAAGACGATGTAAGTATTTTGAGGGTTATTGTGGCCATAAATATCAATAAGAATACAACATATCCATTCAAGAAAAGCTTTTCAGCATTATGTGAAAGGATTTTCAAGAATGACGAAATTTTAACTTTTGAAGCCAAAACTCAATAATTCCTACACCTGCAAACAAGGAGACTGAAAAATTAATGCCTCATTGCATTTGTAAAAAGGAAAAAAAATTAGGGCTCAATTGGGGCTGCTGATATCCCCAATTTGTTGATTAATTCCTTTTTTATGTTATCCCAGCTCAGAAATTTGTTGTCCAATTGATGTGGCCCAATTGGGGCTGCTGATATGCACCAACCTGCGGTCCAGGAGCAGCTGCAACTACCCCAACTCCAACATTGCTACCAATAGCTGGTGGTCCTAAATGGTGAGGACTAGCAATGGCAGAGAGAGGAGGCAACATCGTCGGCGGTGGCTCCGGTGGGACACGGTGACGCTGGCGACGCTAAGGCCGACTGAAGGCGGTGGTCGTCGGATGGAGGCGGTGGTGTGCGAGCCCCAACCCCGAGTGCGAGAGAGAGCTGTGAGACCTTGTGTGTCTGCTGTTGGGTTTGAAAGTGCAAAATGAGGAGGAGAGGCTTGACCCCATGCGTCATTCCAAAGAAATTCACAAATTATATTTCAAAAATCCTAATTCCAACTCACAAATGCTACATAGGATTCCAACTCAGCCAATAAATGACACTTCAGAATGGAGTTGCGCATTTGGAAAGTAAACCGTTATCAATTTAAACGGAGTTAGTGAAAAGGACGAAATTGAACTCAAATTACGTTCTTTAGGACCAAATTGAACACAAAAAAAAACATGGGGACCATTTCGAATTTTCCCAACAAAAATTGGGACCAAAAAGAGCTTTTAACCTTTTTATTTTATTCTTATTTTTATTTTTATTTTCATTTCTATTTTATTTTTGTTTTATAATTGTAAATTTTCATTTTACTTTTTGGTATTTGATTATTTGATTTGATATATTCTAAAACAAAAGAGAAAAGAAAATAAAACAAAAAAAAGGAAAAGATTGAAAAACGTGGGGAGGAAAAACGGTTAGAAGGAATATTGAGAAAGGGACACGGTATGGAACTTCGCGGGATGAGGATGGAGAATGCATTGATTGAGAGAAAAAAACCTCATCACCACAGCCTGAAGGCACCACTGAGGACACTACTCTGATGGTCACTACCATCATAATTCACCATACTCTTACATTACAAGATTCTCCACTCCTCTGCTCCTACCACCCAGAACCACCTCAACAAACATCACACATTTCCCACGCCATCCATGATTGGACTCTCGCAAACTTTTTGATTCCTCCATTCACTCAATAGAAAGACCCTCCAAAACCAATTCCTCCATCAGGCAACCATCACACACGACCACATGCTCCTTCTTCATCTTTGGTTTTTATCAGCAAAAGCACACACAAATTAGGCACATCAGAAAACCATTTTCCACCTCACTCACACACTACGCTACTCCGTTATTCACTTAATACTCACTCAACACAGCCCCCTTTTTTGCTAGCCACCACCTCCTCTGTAATATATCACCGAAACACAGAATCAAACCAAAACAGAGAGGAACTCAATTTCACCTCTCGGAGATCATTCTATTCGTTCATTCATCTTCGTCAATAGCCTTGATTGGATTCACCAACATCATTCACAGTTGCATTACTCTCAATTCGGCTATTCAAAAAACCTCATCAGAAAACCATCTCTCCCTCACCACACAACACAATCTCGTTCTTACCCCAATTCCAACCTTATCCTTCAATAAGCAACACCACCAAACAGACAATCACGAACGGCGTTACCTCCATTGTTAGAGCCATCAAAGGTGACAATCAATTCACTGCAATTCACCTGCGTTTAGAACCACCTGTTTCTGCCAGATTCAGCCATTGGAGTGCGGTTAGGGTCGGTCCAAAGGAAGGGGAGGTTGTGACGTTGGAGAGAACATGGAGGACGATAACAGAGAAATGAGAAAGTTCCTCCTGCCCGCGAAGAATAGAAGGAGCGGAGGCGTGGTTGCATCCCTCTCTCGCGTGAAGAGAAGAAGGAGAAGAGAGAGCTTCTCACGGCGACAACCCTGGCGTCGGCGCGAATTTGGTGGAGGCAGTGGCGGTTGTGACGCGAGGAGGAGCTCTGGCAGTGACCGACATCGTCGCCGGGGGTCCTGATAGCAAATAGCATCACGACCTAAGGTAGGGGAAGAAGAGTGAATCTCGCGCGAGAAAGAGAAGAGAGAGCTTGGCGCGGTGGCCGACAGGGTCTGTGGCGGCGATCGACGCTCTGGCGGCGTCTTGGACTGCAGCTAGTGGCGGCCGTTTCAACGGAGGTGGTGTTGCATCTGTGTGACCGGAGGTCCTTCCTTTGGTTGCTTCGTTTGGAAGAGAGACCTTAGGTCTTTGGTGGGTGTCAAGCACAAATGAGGGAAATGGGGAGGAGCTGCTAGAACCCCTAAAGTTTTGAGAGGCAAAGGGCACTGAGCCTGGCTATTAGGCCCTATTCTCTCCTCCTGCCACCACACATAACGCTATTCACACCCCTGCTACATAAGTTGAAGCCCATATTGTTTCTACAAATAAAAACTGATTTGGGCCAAAGCCTTATTCTGAGCTGCACCTCCACCGTTAGCCTTGCACCCCTACCTTGGGCCTAGACCAAGAATTTCGTGCTGCACCCCTGGCACATTATAAGGATGGAAAGAAAGGGCTAGGGCTTAAACCTGAAGATCCTCAATTTTGCTCAACACCCCTGGTTTTGTCTTCTGCACTCCCCTATTCTTGTTGGGCCTATTTGGACTGTAATGTTTTACAAACAAATTTTCGCAACGATTTCTTAAACAAAATTTTCAAACAGTTTTCTAGAACTATGTAGCCCTGATTTCTCATTTTGAGAATACGTAAGAGCAGGGTCAATCCTTGTCGGGCACAAAAAACATAAAAAAAATATATTTTGTCTCTTTAGAGTTTTATTTTTTAGGGGAAATTAAACATTTTGCAAACCACATCAAATTCGCGTATTTAATTAAAGGTACTACCTTAGGGCAGGCGTTCTAGGGTACTAGTACCTTCCCTACACGTAACCGACTCCCGGACCTAAAATCCGGTTTTCGCAGACCATGCATTTCTTTATGGTTTTTCCGTAGTTTTCCAGAATAAGCTATCGTGGCGACTCCAAACTCGTTCTTTTTTTGGATCGTCATCCCGTCGCGATTCTGGTTGCGACACATGCTATCAAGAATAATATTCCAACAAATTGGATAAAGGTGCTCAAAGATCATATGAAGAATGCTGCATTCAAACGATCTTACTATCTGCCATACGCTGATTTTATAAGCAAAGTACTTGTGATTCAAGGAGTGAATATTAATGACGAGCAAAGGTGCTCTTGCAGTGGCACAAATGTGATAAACAGAAACACTATTGCTTCTCTTGGTTTGGTGAAGACAATAAAAGGATTGTGTTTCAAAGGTGAATAAGACTTGACCTATAGTTCAGGAAGTACTCCAGCAGCAAATGAAGAACGTACCAATTTCTTTCCTGAAACAAATTTTGAGAGATTTGCAGCTAATCAATTCAGAATTCTGACTGATAAATTCAATCAACTTAAAAGAAAATTTGATGAGGCTCAACGACGAAAGGAAGACAACTCTTCTGATGAGGATTCTATGGAAACATCTGAATCAGAATAGGGTTATTAGGAGAGCTTGTTTGTTGGTTTAGTTTGTTTTGGTTGTTTGCTTGAATGTTTTTAATTTTCTTTTGTAATATATATATATATATATATATATATATATATATATATATATATATATATATGCCATTGTGTTTTGATATCTGATTGTAATCCAATTCTTTATATCAATGAAGTCAGACTTGAACTAAATCAATCAGTGTTGTAAATGTGACTTAATCTGATTGTAATTGATTATGTTGTATTTGTAGTTGAATGTACTGCTGAATAACTGTTACATTCATGCATTTGCACATTCATATTATACATGTGACAATTCCTGTATCATTTTGATTCTAAAATGCTTAATCCAGAAGGATCTTGAAAGGTTTTACAAGAACATTGCTTTCTGAATGGATAGAACTGGAGATTCAACTCATGGAGAAACAATGAAGTCGATTATGACTGAGGACAAGTCAAATGTGTTTTTACAGGGGTGAAAGATTCTAATATTTGGATTTCTGATATCTTTAAGTATTGATTATGTGTTTTAACTGTTTACTCGTCAATATATCTCTTTGCTATACATGATGTGGAATGATTAAGAAATCATATTGTTTTTGATGAAAGATATTGTATCATTGTTGCATTGATATGTTTGCACCATTTCTAATCTGATACAATATTGTCATATGTTAATATATGCTCTGATATATTCTGTGCATACTGCATTGTGCATCTGTGTTTTGAGAATAAAACATGCATAATGTCAGGGGGAGCATTGCATAATCTTTGAGATATTTCACATGCCTACATTTAGGGGGGAGAATATGTTATATCATGTGAATATCTTTGAAATGGGGAGCATCATTGTTTTTGATAATTGTCTAATGCATATTTGTATGATTGATTATCTATATATCAATATCATTGTGCTTACCTTATTTGTTAATGCCCAAAGGTGGAGAATTTTGTTGATTGATATTTGATTGATAATCTATATTGATTTGTACAACATGGTTGATTATTAATCATGGTTGTGCATCATCAAAAAAGGGGGAGATTGTTGAGATTGTTGTTAGGGGGAGCACTGATTTAGCGAAATCCACAATCTTAGAGTTTCTGGTTTTTGATGATAACAACACATAATTAATAACACATGTGTATTATGTGTTACATGTTCTTTGCTTACATGTTATATGCTTACATGAGAACATGATTGTGTTGTTTTTGTGTTGTTCATTGCATTTCACTGTGTTATATATGGGTTTTCATCTCTGAATGCATGACAAATGTTTTTGAAAGAGAAAAACGACAAGCACTTTTGTTGAACTTTAATTGTGTAGCAAAACAATAGTTTTAAGTCGACTTCATTATGGAGTGAGTTGATTAAAACTTGTGTCTTTGCACAGATCTTTTCAAACTGTGCTGTGAAATTTTTCAAAGAGAAAGTTTTTCAAAACTTTGTTTTACACTGTTACATAGTCGACTATATGCGTATCGCATTCGACTAAGTCTGTTATGTTTTGAAATTCTGTTAATGCTTGTCCTAACTGTCTAACGGTCATATTTTTAATTTTTGTTGACCAAACATTAAATGAGATTCAACTACATTAATTGCGAATTCAATTAACTGCATTGATTGTTGTTAACTTATATAAATGTTTTTTTATATTCGATTTTAATACCTAAGTCGACTAAAGTGCGTCAGAATAGTGAAAAACTATAAATTGACGCGAGATTGATTTCTTAACAACTTTTGAGAATCTAACATTGTTTTGTGATATCTTTCATATAAGTGCTGAATTACAGAAAGAGGAAAACACTCCAAGAATCAAGAAGAGACCGTGGTGATCATCTACTTGAGATTTCTTGAAGTGCAAGGTTGTTGTGCATTCAAAGTCTGATCTATCTATACATCGAGGTGTCTACTGCAAGATCAGGATTAACAATCTACTGAAGATTGGGTTGTGTTCCCTGTTGTGATTACAGGAAGAAGTGCGTGTTGCGTTCTTGACTTTGAGGGGTTTCTCAAAGGTTGTAAGCAGCAGAAGAGAGGATTCTTGTTGTTGGGTTTGTAATTGTATGCCTATATTTTCATTACAGGGTTAGAGAGGTGTTTCATATTTTTGACGTGAGGTATTGTTAAGACCTTGGCAAGTGTACCATATCGTTATCAAGTAATATAATTGGTAAAACACAATATCGTTCTCCCAAAGGACTCAAAGGCCTAATCTTTCATGTAAACTAATCGCATAAGACTTGAGAAAAGAAATCATTTTGAATTTTTGTATGCAAGACAAAAGTAAACATGCAAATGTAGTGATTCAGTTGGCTAAAAGAAAATATGGATTAATGGAGTTGTTGGGGTTTACAATTTCATCTTATCCACCCTCATATATCTACTCTTCTTATTTACTTTACTTACTTATCATATTGCCATGCAAACTTTCTTGGTCTACCCTTAACCCAATCCCTTGGTGAAAAGAGCCTATTACTAATTACCGGCTTGCTATCCCCAGCCTCCCTTAGTAATTAATAATGCATGATAAACGGAAGCAAAATACAATTGATCGTCCTACCCCTATCCCTAGGCGGTATTAACATAATCAAGCAAAATACAATTGTTCTTTTTTATTCTTATTGTGATTTATTTTTATCTGTCTTTTGCTTCTTAATCAAGTAAAAGTAATGATTTTTACATTATAGCAAGTTAGCATAGTGTTCAATCTACATAACATATCAATCCTATGAGTCAAAGGATTTTTATTTTTAATTGAGAATTTACTTCAATTAATGGTAAAAACATTAAGAATCATTGTAAACTTTCACTTGATTGAATGGGTTTTTACCAATAATTGAGAATGTACTTCGATTAGTGGTAAAAACATTAACAATAATTAATCAAGAATATACTTTGTTTAGTTAACTTCTTACTTGATATAAGATGTAAAAGAATAGACATGATTACACATAGTAATATTTAATTGAGAATTTACTTTGGTTAAATTTACTATGATTAATCTACAAAGTTCTTACTTTTAATTAAGAATGTACTTTGGTTAAGAGTGAGAATGTGTTAAACCCCTGGCAAGTGTACCAGATCGTATTAAGTAATAATAAAATGGTAAGTCCAAGTATCGTTTTCCCAAGAGACTCAAGGCAATAAACTGTTGTGCTTTTGCTTAACCAATCAAGACTATAAGAACAATATTTTGGGATTTTTTAATATAAAGTGCTGAAAAATAAACATGAGTGCAATTTGATCAACTGAGGTTCAACACAAAAGTGGATGGATGATGTTGATAATATGAGATGAATTTGTTGTTTAGGTTTAGATTTCACCTAATCACCCTCATATATGAATGAATTCATCTTCTTCATTAATGTTAATGCAAACTTTCTAGTCTACTCTAAACTCTATCTCTCAGCGAAAAGAGCCTATCACTAATTACTAGTTTACAATCTCTAGTCTCCTTAAGTAATTAACAATGCAATATAATACAGAAGCAAATACAATTGATCGTCCTACCCCTATATCTAGGCAGTATTGCTTAATCAAGAGAATTCCCCAAATCGTGATTTGTAGATATCTCATGATACTAATCTTAGGGAGAGAAGAGGAGAGCTATCGCCACCTCCAAATCCACCTACCCTAAGAGTGCGATATCTCCTCATGATATTTACAAATCATAAGATATATGCCAAATATGAATAAATCATAACAAACATTTGAGAAAAGAAGAATATCTCTAACAATTAATGGAAGAAGCATATATATTCAAGAACAATTCAAATACAAGAGAGTTTATAGATTACATCTTTTCCCAACAACAAATAAGATTAGTTCTCCATCGTCATGGAAAAACTAGGTGAACAATGGAATGAAAGAGATAGAAACCCTAAAAAAAAGAAAAGGAGAGGTGTCACCATCTCCAAATCTACCCCCAAAGGGGTGAAAAGTGTGTTTCTGTGCCTAAGCCATCAAAAGATACCAACCCTAAGACGTTTTGGCCTTTAAATAGGGCATAAAAATAATAGAAAACAAGTCCAAGCCCAAACAGATCATAAAAATAACAGAAAACAGGTCCAAGCCCGCGTTCCCAGCCCTCAATGCTAAAAAACAGCACTCAACGATTAGCCTCACTGGCGCTCAGCGCCCAAAACTGTCGCTCAGCGCTCTAGTCAACTGGTTGACTTTTCCGGTTGAATTGTTGACTTTTCTGGTTGACTGGTTGACTTTTCTGCATTTTATTTGACTTTTCTGCACTACAATCCTTGGTACTTCAACCCTTCTTTCAAATCATTCCAAAAACCTACAAAATCAAGGGAATTTATTGATGAAATCATAAAACATGTCCTCAACTCTCTTATTCACAAAACTAAAGAAAAATCATGATTCCAAGCAAGTTTCTAAGTCAACAAGGGTGCATTTGATATCAAAATTAAGTATAAAAATAACGGTTTTTTAACCTTTATCAGAATGCTAATAAATTAATTGAGAATTTACATTGATTAATTTGATAATCGAAAACAATAATTAATTGAACAATAATCTTTAGACAACCAATGATGAATCCTATTTTGAAATTACAGCAGAATCAACCCAAGAGGCTTAACCCTCCATGGAATGTTGAAGTAACATGAAAATAGAAGAAGAGAGGGTGAAAAACATGAAAGAAGAGAGAAAGGACGAGTGTTGAACCCCCAAAGGGTCCCTAAGCTTCCTTAATGTGTTTCCCTAAGTCCATTTATATAAAAATTGGATTGGGTTTTGTTTCAGGCTTTTCTCTTGTTTTAATATTGTTTATGATAATCTAATCTCCTCTAATTATTTTCTAAATAATTCAATATCTTCAAGATATATTTGATTTTTGTGGATATCTAAAAATATTTGAGAAGATATTTACTCGATTAAAAAAGATATAACAAATATTATCTTTTTATATTTATTGATATAGTTAAATAAGATAATTATTTAACATTATCAAATAAAATATATTAAGATACATTTTCCCCAAATTTTCTTTAATGATAAATATTTATCAATTATCAAAGCCCTTTTAGTAAAATAAAAATAAAGAAAACCGGAGAATCCAATTTTTGTTGCATGTTCCCTGTTCTTGGCTTAGCCAGATTTCTTCACTTTTTCATGTTATGCTTGGATAAACTTCTTGTGGTATTGATTATTTACTATTCTTGGATTTATCTTTGAGGCTTCATGAAACTTTAACCTATTTATTTCCACACCTTAATGAGCTCACTTAGCTGCAGCTGCACTGACACACCTTGAAATATCTAAAGAATATCTATGGAACTAAAAAGTTATTTTTAACATGTTTTTTGTATCTCATGCTAAATAAACCCAATTATAACAAATCCAAATTAAAATATTTTGATAAATTACAAAAACCAATTAAGAGTCCAATATTAAAGGCTAAATGAGAGCATAAACAAGAACTTATCAGTCATGCTTCCATTGGAGAGGATTTTCCTTTTGTAGTGGCCACATGACAATCTAGGATTGAAAATGTTTTGTTTTATGAGTGGCCACATGTCCTTCCACGATTAGAGAGGATTTGGACACCTTTCTCCACCCTATAGGGCCTCTAAATTCTCGGTCAAGCTTTATTCTTTAGTGTTAGCTTTGCTTTTAGGGTTTTAGGAGACACCCTTGCCTATATAAAAAGGAGTCTCCACCCTTGTAATCATTTTGGAATTTAATTAAGGTTATGATGCCTAAATTTGACCATATTACTTCTCCTTGGTCACGACTAGAGCAACCCTAGAGGCCTCTCTAGTCACTTTCCTTATTGAGTTGACCTAACCTCTCTTTGAGCCACCAAATATCACACCACCACCACATTCTCACAAAAGTCGTTGCTAAGATTCAGACAAGTGTACCAATCGTATCAAGTAATATAAATGGTAAGACTAAGTATCGTTTTCCCTAAAGACTCATTGGCCTAGACAGCCATGTGATTTGTTGATTATTTAAGACTTGAGAAACAAAAATCAGTGTTTGTAATGCAAAACAGAAAATAAACATGAATGCAATTGTTGATCAATTGACCAAAAGAATACGCAAGTGAATGATATATGGATGAATTGTGTTGTTGGGGTTTCCGACTTTATCCTATCCACTCTCATGTATTTACGAATTCAACTCCTTCACTAATGTCAGTGCCACTTTCTAATTTACCCTAAACCCGATGTCTTGGTGAAGAGGACCTACTCTTAATTACTAGTTTACAATGTCTTGTCTCCCTAGCAATTAATCATGCATTACATTCGCACAGAAGCTTAAAGCCAATCGGTCCTCCTATCCCTATGTCTAGGTAATATTGCTCCCGAGAGAATTTCCCCAAGTCTAGATTTCCCCGTATGTGTCCATATCGACAAAATCAATGATCATGCAATTGAATGAGTTAAACAAAGCACGCATATAGTGTAGAGGAAAAACCCTAACAATTAATGAAGTAAAGCATATATTATAATGAATCAATTCAATACATGAGAGTTTCAAAGGATTACATTGTTTCCCCAACAACAATAGAGGTTTAGTTCACCATAGACATGGTGAAACTAGATGAAAATAATAAAAAGAATGAAAGATAGAACCCTAAAAGTTGTAGGTTGGAGCTTTCGCATCCAAAATCCGGCTCCGAGGGGTGAAAAGAGTGTTTCTGCGTCTCCTTTTGCCAAAAGATAGACCCTCTAGGTCGACTAAATCCTTATATAGCTTATAAAAATAATAGAAAAATTGGCCCAAGCCCACGCAAATGGCGCTTAGCGCTAAAATACCGCTCAGCGGTAGGTGCAACACTTAGAATAACGCTCAGCGTTGGCGCCCAGGCACAAAACAGAAATAGAAGAAAACTGGCGCTCAACGTCACCTACGATATTAAACTGCACTCTGGTTGACTTTTCAACATTCTGGTTGACTGGTTAACTTTTCTACATTCTAACTATTTGATACTTCAACTCTTCTTTCAAGTCATTCCAATAGCCTTCAAAATTAAGGGAATTTAGTAATAAAATCATAAAGCATATCCTAAACTCTCTTATTCCCAAAACTAAAGCAAAATCATGAGTTCAAGCAAGTTTCTAAGTCAAAAAGGGTGCATTAAGTATCAAAATTAAGTATAAAAATAACGGTATTTCAACCGTTATCACAACCCCAAACTTAGAACTTTGCTTGTCATCAAGCAAAACAAAATGTAACTCATTTTTCAAACAATCAATACAATGGATTAACATTTTTCAAAACTTTTTCTGCCAAGACAAGTAATCACTCTCAACTCATCATAAAAATATCAATCAAGATGTACATATGCATTACTTCAATTAAGCTCAGTATGGTATTCACATAATCACAGTCTTTTCAACAGATGTTATTATCATGAATGACCAATCAACCAAGCACAGATGCAATCATGTATAATTGGAACTACTCCTCGCCAAGGAAAGTGTTTCACTCAAGCACACGGGTGTATATTAAGGTAACTAATTCTCTCTACTATCACAATATCACACAATTTAACTTTGTCTTTCATTTAACCACAATCAATCATACTCACAAGCAAGTTATCATCACAAGGACTTTCCATGGTTGTAACGTGGCTGGGCTAAGAAGAACATTGGTTTTTCTGGATCACAAAATCCTTGAGTTAAGAGAGTCATTCATAAATTTCTCATTCAAGCACAAACTCTCTTTAAACAAACCAATCTCACTCATTCCCAATTTTCCCCTTTTTGTATTGAGCTTCTTTTTCTTTTCATTCTATTTTCTTTTCTTTTTCCTTTTCATACTTGCTCAATACTTAGCTCAATGCTTATCTTCTTTCTTTTTTTTTTCTTCAAATTTCCCAACAACCCCAAACTTGAACCTTTATCAATACCATACGAATATTCTCAACTTAACTCAAGGTAAATATTTTAAAAGGGTTTTCATATCATGTAAAAGGCTCAAGGTTCAAAAGGATAGAGCACATTGTTCTCTTTTTATTGGGCTAAAATCATGCATTGGCTAAGAAAAGGCTAATAAAAAATGGCCTTGATCATATGACACAAGCAAGCAAGTGATTCAATTATAAAAACCTGGGCAAAGTCATTCATGTTTTTCAAAGTAATAGCAAATCATTCAACAAAAGCTCTAAAGTTCAAAACCTCACATATGTTAATTTCAAGTTCCAATACATAGATACACATCCTGCCCAGTATCACAATCACAATCATATAATCATGCATCTGTTCACACATATTGTGAACCACCACTTGTATATAGCATCTCATATATCATCTTAACATCAATTACTATAAAGGCATCATCAAGCACACTCATCAAATCATCATCAACCCATTACATCAGACATAAGTTTTAAACCAAGTGCATACCTATTCTAAAAACAGAAGCAAATAAAGCATAAATTAAAAAGATAGGTTTAGAAAACTAGGTTGTCTCCCAGGTAGCGCTTGTTTAATGTCACGAGCCTGACCCAATAATCCTCCAACATCCTTCAGCAGATGCACATCTTTCTCAATAGCACCCATCAGTAGATGAATCTTTCTCATCTTCGTCAGCATTCATAAGTAAATGTTGTCAATGACACCCATCAGTAGATGCTTAATCACATAGCATCCTTCAGTAGATGCTTAATCCCATAGCATCCTTCAGTAAATGCTATTATTCCTCATCCTTATCATGGAAACATCCATCAGTAGATGTTGTAGCAGCATCCATCGATAGATGCTTTCATTTTTCATCCTCATCATAGCAACATCCATCAATGTCGTTATCTGAGTCCTCCTAGCATCCATCAGTAGATGTTATCATCACTGCCATCAGAAACAACATATAACCTAAAAAAAACTCAAACACAAAAAGAAAAATCAAATCCAAACCACACAAATAATCAATTAAAAAGAAAAAAAAAATCAGAAACTGGGTTGCCTCCCAGCAAGCGCTTCTTTAACGTCATTAGCTTGACCCAATAAAGCTCAAGTTCCCTCTTCCATGTTGGTGTTCTCCTTTCTGGATATTCTATTTTTTTTTCTTCTTTTTGCTGAATTTCTTCAGAAATTTGATAAAACCAGGAACCTATTTCAATGTTTCAATCATAGGAACTTAATCTCCAATTTCTTGAAGATTTCCATAAAGCGCTCACATTCCTTCTCCTTCCTATGATACTTCTTTGGATTAGGAAGGGGTTTTTCATATGATTCTTTCTTTTTTCTCTTCCCTCTTCTTCTCTTTCTTTTTTCTCTCAACCTTACTTCTCTCTTTTTCTTTTCTCTCACTTTCTTCTTCCCTTCTCTTTTTCCACTCAACTTCTTCATCTTCACACAAATTCTTTTTCTCTTTTTTCTCTCAACCACTTCTTTCTCTTTCTTTACATCTTTATCTTTTTGACTCAATCTTTCTTTTTCTTTTGTCTCTATCTTTTTCTCATCTAAAATCTTGTCACTTCCAGTGATAATGGCTTAACATTCCTCCCTAGGGTTAACTTTAGTATTAACCCCAAAATCTTCCAGTTTCTCAATTAAGTAACTAATATGCATCTCCATCCTTTTGAAGGCCGCTTCAATGCTTTAACCGAGTAAAGATAGACACTTGCATAAATTGTTGAAAGGCGTCATCCATCTTTGCCATTGATAGAGAGAGTTGTTGCTGCCATTGTTGTTGTGGTAGTCTCTCAAATTGTCCTTCAGCTTGCCCAAATTGACTTTGATCCATGCTTGAGTGAGGTTCACACCAGTGGTTGAGATTACCTTGGTAGAATTGAGTGCCCATATAGTTAAATTCTTATCCAAATTGCATCTTGCAAACATTAGGCACAAAACCCTAGAAAACATTTATTAGAACAAACAAAAACAAAACATAAAAAAATCAAGTCAAAGTTAATCAATAATAACACGAACATAATAGTTAAACCAGAAGTCCCCGACAACGGTGCCAAAAACTTGTTAAGACTCTAATAAGTATACCGAATCGTATCAAGTAATATAAATGGTAAGACCAAGTATCGTATTCCCTAGAGACTCATTGGCCAAGAGAGTCGTGTGATTTGTTGATAATTTAAGACCTAAGAAACAAAAATCAGTGTTTGTAATGCAAAACAGAAAATAAACATGAATGCAATTGTTGATCAATTGACCAAAACAATACACAGGTGAATGATATATGGATGAATTGTGTTGTTGGGGTTTCCGACTTTATCCTATCTACTCTCATGTATTTACGAATTCAACTCCTTCACTAATGTCAATGTCACTTTCTAATTTACCCTAAACCCGATGTTTCGGTTAAGAAGGCCTACTCCTAATTACTAGTTTACAATGTCTTGTCTCCCTAGCATTAATCATGCATTACTTCGCACAAAAGCTTAAAGGCAATCGGTCCTCCTATCCCTATGTCTAGGTAATATTGCTCCCGAGAGAATTTCCCCAAGTCTAGATTTTTTCGTATGTGTCCATATCGACAAAATCAATGATCATGCAATTGAATTAGTTAAACAAAGCATGCATAGAGTGTAGAGGAAAAACCCTAACAATTAATGAAGTAAAGCATATATTATAACGAATCAATTCAATACATGAGAGTTTCAAAGGATTACATCGTTTTCCCAACAACAGTGGAGGTTTAGTTCACCGTAGATATGGTAAAACTAGATGAAAATAATGAAAGGAATGAAAGATAGAACCCTAAATGTTGTAGATTGGAGTTTTCACATCTAAAATCCGCCTCTGAGGGGTGAAAAGAGTTTTTCCGCGTCTCCTTCTGCCAAAAGATAGACCCTCTAAGTCGACTAAATCCTTATATAGCTTATAAAAATAATAGAAAAATTGGCCCAAGCCCACGCAAATGGCGCTCAATGCTAAAATACCGCTTAGTGGTAGGTGCGACACTCAGAATAACGCTCAACGTTGGCGCCCAGGCAAAAAATAGTGAAAAATAGAAGAAAACTGGCGCTTAGCACCACCTGCGGTACTAAACTGCAATCTGGTTTACTTTTCAGCATTCTGGTTGACTGGTTGACTTTTCTGATTGACTAGTTGCTTTTCTGCATTCTAACTTTTTGATACTTCAACTCTTCTTTCAAATCATTCCAATAGCCTTCAAAATTAAGGGAATTTAGTAATAAAATCATAAAGCATAGCCTCAACTCTCTTATTCACAAAACTAAAGCAAAATCATGAGTCCAAGCAAGTTTCTAAGTCAAAAAGGGTGCATTAAGTATCAAAATGAAGTATAAAAATAACGGTATTTCAACCGTTATCAGTCGTCAACTTATCTCCTCTCCACCACCATTTGTGCCACCTTAGACCTTTCATTCCCACCATCTTCCGCACTATAATACTCTAAGGGGCCATCTCCTTAGTTCTTTCTAAGTTTTAGCCAACCTAGCTAAGGAGGTTGCCATCAATCTTCCTTAATTGTTAGGGGAAGTTTTAAAGCCTCGAGTGTTGTAATATTGTCAAGACCTTTGGTAGAGTAGGGTGCCACTTTCACACTTAACATATTTGGGCCTCTTAGGGGTTTGTTCTTATAGTGATAATGTCTTCATTATTTATTGGGAACTTCATCATATGGGGGATATAAACAATAACATTGAGTCAAATAAGTAATTTTTGACCTATGAGTGCATTGTAAGATGTGTCGACCTCTACTAGAATATATCGAGCCTCCAATGTTTGGAGAGATTTTAGTGTTCCAAACGTAGTAAGAAGATCAACATATCCTCATGTATGAATTCTCCTGCTTGCAAAACCTATTAATGGATCAGAATAAGACTTTACCTGTGAAGCCAATATGTTAAGCTTTTGAAATGTGGACGAGTACAAAACACCTTTTGAGCTCTCTTGCTCAATGAGTATCGTATGCACCTTCCACTTGGCAGTAGTGGTTATCACGACCAATGGGCCATTCTGGTCAGGATCGTGAATGTTGAAGTCATCATTTGTGAATGTAATGGTTAACATTTCTTAGGAGGAAATTGGCTAACCGACTTGACGCTTCAGCGATATCTCTTCCTTGTAAAGTTGGTACTTCCTTCTCCATCAAATCTTCATGCAATTGTATTAATATTACCCCGAGCATCTACAAGATTTGAGTAAAGAGTAATCATCATATTGTTGTACTCCCTATGATTACATTACATGTATAGCCTTTTTAGGCCTACAAATAATGAATTAATGGGTTTTGTTACCGGTTAAAGGATTTAGTTACAATACATGAATTCAGAAAAGACTTTATGAATGTAATAAAAGAACTTGAGATCGTCGATCTATTTCTTAAAGATTGGAATGAGTGATATCAGTCGATGGTGTGAAAACACTTCCTAATATCAAATTCCAAAAACTAGTAAGAAGTTTCCCAGTTTTCTTTGATCCGTTTTAAGACTGAATAACACCTCAACCCAAATAAAAATGTAGTGTGTGTTGAAAACTCGTAATCATAAATAGATTTAATATCCTTTTAATTGCTTCTTTCATACCATTTATTTATTTAAATATTATCTTTCCCTTATTTCAATGGGTTAATATTAAATATGAATCTCATACTCATATTTTACTTTTATCATACTCTTTTAGATCTGAGAATAATAAATGTTTCGGTATAAATTTTTGGGACCGAAGGACTGACCTTGATGACGTCGCTTTCTGTCTTTCTGTCTGCTTCTTCTGGATCTCAACCGCACGCTCTGTGTTGATTTAGACCGTCCGGTGATCTTCAAGTCTTGACCGGAGGGGGGAGGTACCTGAAAAGGCGCTCCGACGCCCAAGTTAGGCGTGTATGATAGATTCTCAGTAGGAGAGAACTCGATCCTCTATGAGAGAGGATTGATGATGTATGATAGCAAAGAATATGCTAAATGAATTATGAGTGGAGTGTATTGGGAGTGTGAATAACTCGTACCTTGTTTGGAGTCCTCAGGCCTTTATTTATAGGCTTTGGATTGATATAAGATGAACAAAACAGAATAAAATATAATCTTATTTGGCATATCTCTGATATGAATAAAATATAACCTTACTTGGCATATTTCTGATATGATAAAATAAAATATAATCTTGCTTGGCATATTTCTGAATAAAATATAACCTTACTTGGCATATTTCTGATATGATATCTTCGTTTGGATTTTATTTGTGCTTGCAATATATCTGGTTGATATATTTCTGTTTAGAATATATATGATTGATATATCTGGAAATCTTTTATTCTGGTGCTGGGCCTCGAGCCCAATAACTATTGGCACTGTGATGGGCCCCTGTAAGGCCGGCCGTTTGACTTTGGGGATACACCACCGTACAATAAGATAGATACAAGTTAAATTTTATTTCTTACATATTTTTCTTCTCAATTGATTTATTATTTTTTCTATTCAATTAATTTATTCTTTCTTTGAATTTCTAATTTAATTCTCTCGTCATAATAAAACAAAACATTTTTAATACATGATCATGTATATGATTAGATGATTGAATTTTATAATATTTATTTTAACATTTATGTACAAGGTTGATTTTTAATCAATTGAGGGCATAATAATATTATGTTTCAAAAATATATCTTAAAAATTCAAAGGTATATTTTAATCAATGGACGGCATAATAATATTATTTGTTTCAAAAAATATATCTTAAAAATTCAAAGGTATATTTTATGCTTTCCTAATTAAAATAAATTTTAATAAATTGTGGTGACAACTATCCTTTTCAACTTCTAACTATATATTATATATTTATCATTAACTTTAAGAAAATAATAATAATTAAATATGTTTTTCGTCTAAAAAAAGTAATATTTGATTTTTCTTTTTAATTGTTTACATTCTTTGTTAAAAATATGTTGTTACTTTCCCAAAATAAATAAAGTATGTGACAAATATTAAATCGATATTTTTCATGAATAGTTACCGGTATTCAGTACCGATATTTAATTATCATCTTGTTAATAAAGATTGGTATAGATATCATGGTATATGATCATGAATATAATTATAAATTTCATTTGATTATTTTGTTAAAGTTAATTGATTAAAATAAAATTATTAGTGAGATGAATATTAATCATAGAATAATTATTTAAAATCTGATTTCATATATTTTTATTTTATAAAAAGTTAATTTTTCAAAATTTATATTTTGACACAATTCATTTAATTTTTTTAAAAAAGACTAAATTTATTGTATTAATATTTTATTGAATGATTTGACATAAATTTTATGTATAATTCTTTTATAACATAACAAAATTTTTTAGATGGGTGAGTAGCGGATAGATATCGTTCCCATCCTTCATCTAAAGACTCAAACTACCTTAATCAATTCTACAAAGTGGTAAGGGTGCACAAGTTTGATTTAGAGGACTATAAATAACCTTATAATATAATAATAATAATATACAGATCAAAGTACTTGGTAGATGAAAATTGTAAGAATTGCACTATGCAGCCAATTCTTTCCTATCCTTCTAAGAAATCCAAAAGATGAAATGTTGAAAGAGTTGTTATCTTTCGGACCAATTTGAAAAGTCCAGAATTCTCAGTAAGTCACTGTCACTTATGCTGAGTGTCAAATTCTGTGATCCCCATCATCCATCATCTGTTGCCTGAATTTGTGAAGCATACTGAAGGTTCCAAAGAACATCCTCAATGGATGGTCGGTTCCATGACTCAGGAGATATGCATTTATTTGTTATGGAAATCACAACAAAAAGAGATTCTTTTGAGCAAGTAGCTTGCACAACTGGGTCCACAATCCCTTTCCACCCATCCTGACTATTGAAAGTTTCCTGCAAAATTGATATGCTTCAGTTATAAGCACTTATTAACTCAGTTAGAAAGCTTTTGAAAATAAGCAGTTATTTCTCAAGGTTTAATCGTTTCTAAACATTTTGTTTAAGACTTTGTAGTGATGGTATTGTAGGGCATTTCATTATGGCTTGTGATTGGAAGATATTATGCTATCTGAACATCTTTTGTGCATACCATTACATTCAACACAGCTGTTACTTTTTCAGCTGATACTGAAGGTCCAACCAGTGCCTCCAGTAGTATGAATCCAAAGCTATAAACATCATCCTCTAACATTTTCATTTGCCTGAAAAAACATCATGACACATAAACCTCAAAGAATGTTGGGAGAGGAGACATTGGATCTTGAAAGGATTATGAAAAGAAAAGAAAAAAAGGCATATGATATCTGGGAATTCTTACCACGAATTAGGACTTTCTCCTTTTACCTACAAAATAGAAAAAAAACAAGACATAAACAAGGTCTTTCAAGAACACAAATAAAGGGAAAAAAAAAGAGTGCAATCATACCCCACATGCATCAGCTTCTTCTGATATAATGGACAATCCATAGTCACTCAACTTTGCCATCCAATTCTCACTCAGCAAGATATTGTCACTCTTAAGTCGATTTTTGAAGAAACCAGGTATCATGCCAGTGTGTAGGAAGTGGACAGCCTTAGCAATGTTGATTAGTACTGATAATCGCTCAGACCAGTTGAAAACCTTGCCAGAACTATGTCCTGCACATGCAATTTGTCACACTTAAATTTAGTTCTCAGTATAAACAGCTTCACAGACTAGATAGTGGGGACCAGAGATTTACTTTCAACTTTCTAATGCATATTATATTTCAATTTGAGGGTCTGAATGCAAGTTGGAAAACAGATGCCGACCCAAGCTTGTTTCACTCTTTGAATGGATTCTAAAGCTATTTTAATATTCCAAGATGCCATTATCCACTTAGCACAGCTACCACATGGTATTGACAGAAAACAAGAAAAGAAAGCCATAATATTAAACCCCATTTCCCATCAGAGATACACCACACTCTGCTACAATACAAGGAGGATATTTCATATTTCTTGTAAACTTCTGAATTTACTTGTCAGAATAATGTCATTCATGTGAAAACTACTACTTTAATGTATAGTTTATGGCTCGTACTTTGATATTCAGTCACCATTTTTTAATTAAGAAATGAAGTAATGTTCCAGACATGGCAGGTGAAATGCTATACTACACGGAAGTTAGTGCTAGTATTGACTAATGAAAGAGTTTCAGATTCACATATTTTAAGACAAGAATCGGTGGATTCAACAATTAGAATTTAGAAGTTCCTTCATGTAGTTGAATATAGCAGTTTATTTGACTAATGTTCTGCTTTTAGACGCTTGTATGATGATGATGATGATGATGATACTAGTTTAAATGACTTGGGATTTTAGTAACCATTGAGAAAGTGAAAGAAATGGTATACTCTTACCAGAGAGATAAGTTTGAAAAGTCCCATTTGGCACATATTCATAAATGAGAAAGACATTTGTCTCATTATTCTCTCCTACAACATCATCAATGCAGTGACCAAGAAGGGATACCAAATGAGGGTGACGGAGCTTTGCAAGCAAATCCAACCTCAGTTTGAAATTTCTAACTGAATACTTTTTTGACACAGGCAGGGACCTTATTACAATCTGTATCCCACTCTGTAGTTTTCCTCTGTAAAGCTGCAAAATTTGGGAGAAATTTTAATTAGTATCCCATCTGACAAAAGGAAAAGATAGATCATTATAGCTTAGTTGTTGTTCAAATATCAAAACCCAAATGTCACATTCAACAAGTCTCAACTCTCAACAATTTAAATCTTGTTTCAAAAATAAAATATGGACACTACCTTCCCATATATATTTTCACCCATAAAAGTAGAGTTGTCAAAGTTATTTGTGGCTTCCTTTAGCTCTTCCAAAGAAAAAGACCTACATGTGGGGAGGTCCTCTCTGCTTAACTCTGCAATTTCAGAAATATACCCTGAAAATAGTAAGCCCAAAGGGAAAACAAAATATGAAGTTAATGTACATGTCCACAATTTTTCATATATGCATGAGTATATCCATATTTTCATCTAAGGTTTTGAAAAACAGTTTTCATTCAATCGCAATGCAACAACAACAATTGCATCTACATCAGCTATATTTGTCTACACTGTCCTACAATATTCAGCATTTTGACAAAACTGCGATTGTGATCACAATTTAAAGCCTTGTTTTGGTCCATTTATGAATGAAGAAAACGTACTTGCATTTGTCACAAGCTCAGAGGAGAACCCTGCCGCGTAGCTGCTATCTTGAACTGTTTTATGCAATAGGTGTTGCTCTGACACACCTCGAAAGAAGAACTTCTTACAAGTTATGACAATGGTCAAAGCCAAAACCACAGAGATTAAAAGAATTCCTACAATGACACCAACAAAAATTCCAACTCTATATGATTTCTTCTTGACATGAGCTTCTGTGCAGTAGGATACTGAATGCTGATGCTGCACTCCCCCAGATAAACAGTTTCCGTCACTCTTAACGATTCTATTTTCTGATCTAGAGCTCAGTGAAGAAGGTAAGTCCCCCACTAACCTATTGTATGATATGTCAACAAATCTAAGTTGGCTGCTACATTTTAGGTGACTTTGCAGTGGTCCATTCAACATGTTGGAAGCCAAATTCAAGTAACTGATGTTTGGCAAAGAGAAAAGTTCAGCAGGAGCAGTGCCAGTGAGTGCATTGAAGGAAACATCAAGCTTCTGAAGCCTGTTAAGTTGACCATAGGGCTTGGGAATTTCACCTGAGAAGGAATTTCTTCCGAGGAAAAGACTAATCAACCCTTTTGGCATTGCTGGCAGGAAAGACTCTAATTTGTTTTCTCCTAAATCTAGCTGTTCCAAGCTACTCAAAGCACTAAAATCTTGCAGTATCCCTGATATTTGATTGCTTGACATGTCAATGTCTTTTAAAGAGGTGACACTAAGGATTGAAGGTGGAAATGGACCCTTCAACATGTTATTCCTCAAACTAAGAACTGAGAGATTGCTTGATGAATTGAACACGTTCGGGATGGTTCCATTGAAGAAGTTATCACCCAATCCAAGAGTTTGAAGGTTCACCATTGTGCAAATCTTAGGAGGGATTGATCCATAAAGATAATTGGAACTCAAATCCAGATGTTCAAGTGCATAGAGTCTGTGAATTCTATCAGGGAGTGGTCCCCACATGCCCAAAGAGACAAGACTAAGCACTCTCAGGCTGGTTAACCTTGCCAGTGTAGCCACAAAAGAGTCCATGGAGAAGCTATCTGATAATGTTCGATTTGGAATGGCAAACCCATCAAAATCTCTACCCTCGGTTGGCTTATCACCCAAGATGGAGAGCTCAGTGACAAAATTGTCCTTGCATGTGACATTCACTTGCCCAGAAGAAGAAACAGAGCAAAGATCTGTCCAACGATCTCTCCATATTTCCAATTGTCTTGGGTACTCCAAGTGCTTTTTCAACTGAAGAAGCACTTGGGTCTGAGAGGACTGCATCTGAGAACTGCAACTACTTACAAAAAAGACACACCAAAATGAACAGAATAGCAAAACAAAGTCATGAAATCCCATGAGGAATGTTCTACTCTTCTTTGGACACTGCTTCAAGGAGCAAGGAGCAACTTGCTCGTGTAAAGAATCCAATGGAAAACCTGCCTTAAACAAATTTAAAAGAAGTCCCATTAAAATTATTGAAAACTTTTAACCAACCCATAAAAAGATAATGTTAACAATAAAATGAAGATGACTTGCACAGACGTTGTAATTCACTGATACCTCATATGAGCTTAAATATCTTTGACCATTTGAATTGTTCAACAGAGTTGGTTGTGCAAACATTAATGAACAGAATGTGGCAAGATAACCTTTGGTTATGACTATGAATGAAGGAAAAGTAGTATGAGGGTAAAGAGAGAGAGCAACATTAATAACATCTGGGACAAAGCTTTCTCTTAAATAGGGGGAATCAGATGTAAATCAGTATTAAACAAGAGAAAGATCAAGCTGTGATCTTTGCTCAGAATCCGATATACGAAAGTGGGGTACCTGAAGTTAATGCATTTACTGCTTCCACATGGTGTTCTTTCTCACTGTGCTCTCTCCACCAAATAGCAATAATGGGGGTGCCAGAGGAAAAGGGTAATATGAAATGTTCTTCTGTGAGAAAAGTAGGAGGAGGGAAACGAAACTGTTCTGATGAGAAGAAACAAAGGACTATCTACATAATATATTGTTTCAGCTAAAGTTCAAACTTTTTATGGTTTCTAATTCAACTCTTTACAAAAAAGGATATTGGTGAAATTTGAGGACTTCTTGGGTAAGATGTTTTAGCCAATAAACATGGAATAGAACATCATAAGTTGTTATGTGTTAACAGCAGAAAACAAACAAATAAAACACCGTGTGATGGGCCATATGATACACTGTATACACTTGTGTCTGTGGTATCTATCTAACAAACTAGAGGTGCCATGCTAAAGGGCCCCACAATCATTGTAGAACTATGTCTACATCTGTAACCTTTGTTACAATTTTCTGATTTTTTCATTACTTGGGATTCAGGGAACTGCAAGAAACTGCACTGCACATTCAGATTTCTGAGTATTTAGTTGATGAAGACTGATCACAACTTGACATTTCATTAGTTGATATTCAATCAAATTATCATTGATGATGAATATGGGTTTATATATTTTAAATTTAATTGGGTTTCTATTCAATTTTGTTATATTATTAAAAATTTAAAATTTATATTTTTAATTATATTTATACTGTTTAATTTTTTTAATTAAGTTATATAATTATTATTTTATCTCATAATTTTATTTTAATGTTAAAATTATGAGATTTTATAGTTAGTGTAAATAATATTTATTAATAATAATAATAATAATAATAATATGATGAGACCTAGGGATGACAACGAGTCGGGTTAGGCACGGATAGTGCCTACCCGCAACTCGATCCGACAAAAAAAAATTCATCCGCTACCCGACCTGTTATCTGCACGGATACCCACTTAAAAAATATCCACGGATATTTTAAAACCCGTGGATACCCACAAATATTTAAAAAAATATATTTTTATAAATTATTAAAATAAAATTTAAATAGAATTACAAAAGGTATATAAAATATAATATAAATTAAATTAAAGATAAATTAAAATTTAATTTTTTTTTATGTTGAATTGGTCCGAGGATCGGTCGTCCTTCTTTGTTTTGTTCTCTTTTGATCTTCAATCTTTACTGAGAATGTCATCAACTCCGATAGGTTGTTGACATGTAGAAAACATTTGCTCAAGTAAGATATGTTTCATAAAGATGTTTATATTGTATTAGAATAGAAGAGAATATTTATATTTATAGGCTGTGGGAGACAAACCCATTGATTAAACATTAATGTAGTATATTTTTAGGCAATCAAACTCAATAATTAATACCTTATATTTTGTAAAACATAAGGAATCTGACATATTAATATCTGTTAATTATCCATAAATGACAATTAATTTCGATCGGCATACTTGTATAATTTTAATTAAATTTAACCTTCTAAAAAATAAATTAATGTTAATTTTAATTAAATTTAACTTAATAAAATAAAAATTAAATTTTTATTTTTATTTTTTGCGGGTAGCGGATATATGTGGGTACGGATAGTATAATATCTGCACCCAATCCGTTTATAAGCGGGTATTAAAATACTCGCTATCCGCAGGTTTCGGATAATAAATATTCGTGGGTATTAACTATCCGTTATAGATTTACTTACAAATATTTGCGGGCGCAGATTTTTTTATCATCCCTAATAAGACATCCTTTCAATCTATTTTACATCGATGGTTGATTGAGATAAATGTAAACATTTTCTTGTCTTTGTTTGAAAATTTGAATGCCAAAATAATATTTCTTTTGAAAGAAATTTAGAATATTTTATTGCGCGTTACTATTATGAAAGATATATATAGTCCTGCATTACTTAATTTTTACATTTTTTTAATAGTTTGTATAAAATGACTCTTCATACATCTTGATAATAGACATTTCTCATATGTCTTGGATAATAAAGAAAGAAAATTGCTGGGTCGAGGGTCTCCATCCTTATTTGAATTATTTTATGTTTTATACTTTGATAGCTAAACGATCTCTGAATCTTTTGGAGTCATTCGGTCTTTATATGTTAGAAATATACCAATACTCAATTCAATGATTTTGTTCAAAGATTTATATAATAGTATGAGTTGTGAAAAAGTTTATCCTTTATCTCATGTCAAACATACATTTATATGAATTTAAAATTAGGTTTGATTAATTAATTATCAATTAATAATTTTTATAATTTTTATTAATTATCAATTAATGACTTTTATAATTTTTATTAATTAATAATTAATACTTTTATAATTTTTATCATTTACCAATTAAGGACTTTTATTATTATCATTTACTATCTATTAATAACTATTATTGTTTAAAGTAATTGTCAATTAATTATTATTTCTAATCCACCTGTCATCATCTAATCTTAGCTGACAAAAGAATCATACAGTATAAAAATGTTATTTTAATCAAGATGATAAAAGAAATTATTATTAACTCAACTATGTTAACGTCTCAAATTTATTAATTATTTATTATACGAAATTTCATTAAAAAATTAAAAGAATATAAAATATGATCAATCATATTAAATCTATGGTAAAAATATCAACAACAAACTACATTTATTATAAAAAATATATAAATATAAAACATTAAATCATTTATTTTATTATTTATAAATAAAAGTTAAATTAATTAACTTATCGATATATATATATATATATATATATTCATATAGAAAAAACTATATTGAAAATTATGAGTTAGAAAGTAGAAAGAAAAATAGAGAGGTAAATTTAGATGATGAATGGGCTATATAATAAGGATGCATCATCCATGTCTTTGTCCTTCCAACTTGTCTTCACAGTCTGTCATTAACCAATCAAATGCACATACTCATCCTACGTAAGACAAATAGTTTTCTTTTTTTCATTTTATCAAGGGATGAAAAAAAAAAGAGAAAATGAAAAAAAAAAATAGTAAAAATGAATTTATTTGAATAAGTGAAAGAGATAAATAAAAAAGTATAATAATTTTCCAAAGTGTTACTGGTGATGTAACAACGACAATGCATTAAGGCGTGGGTACCCTGTACTCCTCTGTCCCAAAAGTTTATTTAATGGTTTCCATCTACCAAATCAACAGCCCTTTTTGATGATAAGTGCATAAATTCAAAATTATTAAATAAAAAACATGAAAAATAGATGATGATGTTGAAGAATATACAAATTTTATGCATGTTGAAATGAAAAATATTTTTTAACAATCTTTTTTCTTGATAATTTTTGACAACACATTAATTCATTTCAAATATTTTTTTAAAAGTAAATTCAAGTAAATAAATATAGTAACACATGACCATTATAAAAAATTTATTAAAATATCAGGATTTGTGATGTTTAAGGTGTTAAGTAATGACTTCTGACATGTGATTAGCTTTTTCATTTTCTCTGCTTACCAAAAACTAAAGTCTTTCATCTTTCTTTCAACCTTCAATATATATGTGATTATTTCTACAACCATAAAACAAAAATGACCTTATTTGTGATATTTGGAGTATTATGTATAGAAATGAAATATGTGATTCATTTTAAAACTGAACCATAAACATTTTGTCCATGTGTAATATAATATTTTAGAAAAAAAAAACTATTTAAAAAAAAGTGTAATTTTATGTATCTTCTCCTCTCTCTTTTTTAGTCTTTGAATTGAACAAAATTCAAATGACCTGAAATAATAATGATATTTTCTTTTGGGCATGGTGAAAAAAAGTGATCAATTTTATATTATACACTTACTTTTGTATTGGCCTCTTTTTTTCAACAAAAAGTTTTATGCTTTTCCACACTACCTAGCACGTGCAAGGAACCAATCAAGGGAGACACAACCTCAGTTACTCCTCAAACGTTGGAGGAATAAATAATGTTGCACACCTTTGACATTACACAACACAACGTAGTAATTTCTTTCATCCTTTCCCTTTCTATAAATATCACATTATTTTTCTTTTAATTTTTGTATATATTTTATAGTATTTATAATATTTAATAAAATAGAATGGTGATCAATCCACTAATAAAAGAACATAATTAAACATTCAAATAACAATAACAAAAAAAGAAATATATATATCTATATCTATATATATATATATATATATATTATTTATAAGAAAACAAATATAATTACATACACAGGTTTACGAAACAATTTATATAATACAATATAAAAATTTCTACTAATAATTAACATATCATGTTTATATAATAATTAAATGTAACTTTAATTCATATTTCAAGTAATTACTTATATATAATTATTAGAGTCAATCACTGATTTTTTTTCTTAAAAGTGTAAGAATTAATGTGTATTTAAATAATTTTTTGTCTGAATTTTGAAGGTGAGACTATAAGATATATATAAAATATATAAGAATAAGTCTTTTTGGTTGAGGGTTGAGAAAATGTTCATCCCATAAATAAAGTTAATGTTCCGAGTCTTCATATCCACTCTTATTTACTCATATCATATTTATGTATAAATAAAATATAATTTAGTTAACCTTTTTCTTTTTCTTATCTTTTCTTCATATAATTTTTTGATAATACATATACAATAAGGTACTAATTTCCTCACATATTCCCTTTAATAACTGCTAATTCATTAAATTTTAACTTATTTCATAACATAGTAATTCCACTTATCAAAATCCAATAAAAACAAGAAAATATATACTAATACGATTATTGAAATAAATTAAAATTATAAAAACAAAGTTATTTAAACCATATAAACAAATAATAAATTTTAATTTCTCTCGCTTCTAGTCTCCTAAGCGGATTTTGTATATGTTAAGTCAATCTTATATAACGTTGCATTTTATTATATATTTACTATTAAGTATTATTTTTACTAAAAACATATCTTTTTTTCTTATTATATCATTAATATTATCAATTTCAATAAAGACTATTTTTATTAAAGAGTATGTCCATTTTCAATATATTCTGAAATATTATATACATCCAATATATTAAAAGTGTTTTTGTTATATATTTTTTTCTATTATAACAATAATAAAACTATTTTATTTAACTCATTTTTTATTTATTTAATTTAATCTAAATACATCTTTTTTCGATTATATTCTCCCCTCCTTTTTACGTTTTTACCTCTTATTTTTCATGTTTAATCCAAACAAAATATTAAAGCTAATATTAAAAGCAACTGATATCACCCGAAACCCTAAAACCAAATGGAAAATGTTTTGTTGACACCCTTCATTTAACACACTTTTGACACACGTCACATGGTCTCGTTCGGTTGGTTATTTGGGTGGAGAAATTCAACTCTTTTCTAAATGATTCGGAGGGTAATTTTAGAAAACGAAATGTATGAAATTTAGTTTTTGCGGTTTCATTTTTATCCTTCGTTCAATTTGGCTTGGGTCTGTCAACTCCTCTTTCCATTGGCCTCCTCTTTTCTCCATTCGTTTCATCTCTCACATTGCTCCCTAACGCGTCGTCTCATCCAAAGGCAACCAAAAGAGGTCTTTCGCAATCATTGTGTATCGGTAAGCTTTCTTTCTCGTTTTGGGTTTGTTTGGCGTTGTTGCTCTGTTTCGTTTTGGGTTTGGGTGTCTTTCGCATTTTTACTTAAGTTCTTTTCTCGTTTTGGGTTTGTTTAGTGTTGTGGCTTTGTTTCGTTTTGGGTTTGGGTGTCTTTTGCATATTCGCTCTCTTTCTTATTGTCTCGTTTCTCGAACACTAGTCTATTTTTGTTGTCTTTATTGTTTTTGTGTTTTGTGAACCCTAATCCACCGCTATTGATTTATTTGTATGAAATATGTGCAGTTGCAATGGCGTCAACATACAGTGGTCCATGACAATGAACAAAGAATAAGATATGAGTCTGTGTCCTCCTTTGGTTATGTGGAGAATAATAAGGGAGTATGGGTTCCGAAAGGGAACACAACCAATGAACAACGTCAACGTATAGTGGTTCATGACATTGAACAACCAATGTTTCCTGTATTATATTTGACAAAATCTTAAGTAGTGAAATAAAGTCAAGTAAAACACTAGATAATCACATACAACGTTCAAAACAGACTGCTATTCACCAGTGGTCCTCCACGTTTTCACTGGTGGCTCCTTCTGTTCAATAAGATGTCATAATCCAAATCAGACATGCGTAATCGATTACAACCCCTCGTAAACGATTACAATGCAATTTTTTGCACCAGACATGGCAGAACTTCACTTAACACAATAATCTCTCAATGGGAGGTCCCCACCTCCAACTTGGGGGACCCAAAACATTAAGATGCAATAATTCCTCACTAAAGAACATAAAATTACAACTAAAAGAACTGGACTTGGGTCAAAACACACTGCTATTCACTAGTGGTCCCCCACGTGATCACTGGTGGCTCCTTCAGTTCAACAAGAGTGCAGAATCTAATTCAGACACGCATAATCGTTTACAACCCCTTGTAATCGATTACAATGCAGTTTTTTGCACCAGACATGGTAGAACTTCAACTGTGGTCCCTTATGTTTTCTTTGATGCCTCATTATGTTCAACAAGTTGTTAAAAATTGAAATTACAACACAATAGTAAACAATTACAACACACAATTTAGCACCATCATCTTCACCAATTCAGTCAAATTCATCATATCACTAACATTATCACTTCCAAAAATTGGATTCTTCAAAATTTAAAATGTACACCAAATCAAAATATAAACCACTTCAATAACATAAATACATGCAACCAAACATTCATCTACTATATATTGCAAGATATAGGTTTAATTACAACATCAAGTTCTTGTCCTATTCAACATCAAGTTCTTGTCCTATTCAAAATACCATACAATAATCACTAATTTTTCTTTCTAGGTCCTTCAATTCCTGTGTATGGTGTCCTCAAGGCTTGGCTCTTATAACGCATTCTTCTTCCCATCCTCACATAGGTCTTCAATTGTGGTTTGGTGTTGCACATTACATCCGGTGTGTTCTGCGACATTCCACCATGTTCGGTCTGAGAAATAATGACGAACCATTGCTCATCCGTCAAGTACTCGTTCAAAGTGCAAACATACATCGTTGAAAAATAATGACGAACCGTCAACTGCTCAACCAAAAACAAAACAAATGTAAACACAAAAGGAAATAACAAAAAAACCCAAAAACTAAGAACCAAGAACCGAATACCCTAACCAAAAACCAAATACCCTAACCACAACATCAACGAAAACTGACAACAAGAACGCAACAACACAAGAACCCAATAACCCAAACCCAAAACCATATCAGACCCAACAACGCATTTACCTTGCTCCAACGAAGCTTTTGTTCATGACTTCCCATCTCCACCAATCACCGAGAACGGAGAACCACTAACCAACCGTCAAACAAAGGAAGCAGGGGGAGAACGACGCATGGGACAACAAAATGTGAGAGAGAGAATGAAATTTGAGACAAAAACAAGCAAATGGTATATTTAGAAAGGAAAATTTTTCAAACTCTTTTTGTTTTGGTGCCTATATTTTTGGAAAAAAAAAATAAAATAACCCAACCAATAACAGTTTTACATGTGTGTGTCAAAAGTATGTCAAAAAAGTTATGTTAAAATAACGGGATCCAAAGCAAATAGGTTAGTAAATTAAATGGTCCAACTTTAGAACCGAATATTTTTAAATTATGCTAGAATAATAGAACTTCCTTTTTCCTTTATTATTTTGCTTTGCCTTGACGGCAGTTAAAAGCAAATGATATCATCCTAAAGGGACACTAATTATGAGCCAATTAAATTCACAAATTCTCATGGTTAATAGATATCTCTCTTTTCTACCTTATTTTAAAATTTCTCTTTATTTATATAACTGCAATTAAAAAAAATTAAATCATATTGAACAGAAGATATGCAGTGTACCAAGAAAAGACAAGATATGTAAAATATATAACTATTTTAGTACGTCTAAATAGAGTACAATTAATCCGAAAATAAGAGTGAAAAGAAAAAGTGCTGACTTTGTGGTTTTGAACTCACAAAGTATAAATAAAAGGAATATATGGGAAACTTCTTAGTACCTTCACAACAAAATAAAGTTGAGGTTTTTTTATGACCTTTTTCATTCTGTTTTTATCCCTTCTTCAAGTGTATTTTCATTATATTTAGGAGTGTGCTCATTATTTTGTAATGAAATAATTAAGTATTTATCCTTTAAGATTTTATACAAATTAGGAAAGTTATTAAATAGTTTCATGAGTATAACTAGATTTGTTTAAACTGTATTTTTTTTTCCTTTAACTTGGTAAATATATACATATAATGGATAGATCAAGATTAAATATAAATTGTTAACCACTTAGTAGTTTACATAATAGGATCTTTACATCACTTTTCATTTTAGGTTTTATAGTTAAAATGTCTCATTTTAATTTTCAAAGTTGCTATTATTTATTTTGTTTTCATTGTCCAAAATCATCTACCATAATTTAAAAGTCATGTTATATTATATATATATATATATATATATATATATATATATATATATATATATATATATATATATATATATATATATATATATATATATATATATATATATATATGACACTTGAAGGTAAAAAAAAATGCAATCATAAATAAATAAAAAATAGTTTAGGAAATTTCTTGCAGATTTCAGACTCTTTAAGTAGATCTAGATCAGAATCAATACTATAGCATGTTCTCACTCTTCTAATTACCCTAATTAATAACAAGTCATTGACTTTACTAAACTTTGGATATTTACGGAATGCTACTTGCACTCCCCCATTCTACTACTAGACTCCATTAAAATATAGAAATCAAACCCATTTCTTATTACTTGCACCATGGCTAGGGTTTCACTACTTAATTTGGTTCTAACGTGCACATTTTTTCTTCCATATACCTTTTACTTTTTTTTCTCTCTTGCCTGTTGTAAAATAAGCATTGTTAGGACTGGACATTAATAATTAAACTATATTAATATATTTTTAATAAACTAAAAGAATTGAACTACTTAATATTGTATATATTGTTTGAGTTTAGTTTAAAAAACTGAATTTATACTAATTAACTAATAACCAAATCTTCTAAGACTATGAGGATAGGTCAGTTTTATAATACTCATTATTTTTCTGTTCAAATTTTTTACTGTCTTTACACTGTAGATATTATATTTTGGGTTTTAAATATTATTTGGTTTTTGTTTTTAAATTAAATTATATATTTTTAGAATTTATATAAATCATATAAAATATTATTTCTATCATCTATTATGTGCAGAATATAACTTTTACATATGCTATCTATTAAAAGAAAATCATATTTAAGAGAAATAATTTATCATAAGTTAATATAATTTCAAGAATAAATCTAATTATTGGATTGTTTTGCTTAAAAGTTTACTCTTACCTCAGGAAAAGGAAAATACTTTAGATTTATTTCAAATCTTATTAAATAAATAAAACTAAATAACTTTATAATATTTTCAATAAATAAATAATTAAAATTAAAATATAATTCTGATAAAGTTTATTTATTTTTGTTTTTCTTTTATGTTTTATTTTTTTTCCTAATTTTCTTTCTTCAAAACTTGCGTCCAGCTCAGCTCCCATACCAAAAAAATATTTAGTTTAATCATAAATTATTCTTACAAAATATAAAATATATTTAACCTTTTACCTTTAAATTATATTTTTCTCACAACCTTTCATTTTTTTTTATATATCATAAATTATAAAGACAAATTAGATATATAATTTAGTTTAATCATAAAACTTATGTTTTAAATAATTTGAAAGGAAAAAAATATAATGCTTTTATTTTTAACTATGATACCATGTAATATAAGATATTCAAAATATTTATGGTCAATGTTAATTTTTATTTTTTAACAAAATAAAAATAATAATTATGAGATCAAATAATAAATAATGAATAATTTAGGTAAATGAATAGTTACGTTTACGAGATGAACTAATAAATAATGGATTTTCGCAATTAACTGAACTACAAATGTAAAAAAGGTTCAGTTTTTTTTAAGCTGAACTAGAAAATAGTATCATTCAATTTTTAGCACAAGTAGTTTAATTTTTATAGTATAAAAAGTATAGATAAACTAAAGTTCAGTACAATTACATTAACTATACCTAACTTTAAGCATCATCATGTTTTAAAAAAATGTAAATTTTAGGAGTGAACAAAATACATGAAATAAAATACCTAAAATCTATATTAAATTTTACAATTGATATGATAATTGAATTGTATACTAGTTTAAATAAATTGAACTGAACTATACCATGACTTTTCTAACTATATAAATTGTTTGAATCATTACTAATAAATATCCTATTTTGAAATATTTTTTCAATACTATAAGTTCAATTAGAATAATTTAAATTTCAAAAACTAAATATACAAAAACAATTTAGTGAATTTTTTTTTAAAATAATTTAGTTTATATGTGTTGAAAAAAGAATAACTTAGTTTCAACACCAAGAGGAGGGTGAATTGGTGAAAATAAAAAATCAGAGTCTTTTTTATATCTTTTTCACAAAGTGTAAAACTTTCAAAAGTTTCTTGAATCTCAATGAAAAAGATAAATCAGTGCAGCGTAAAATAGTTGACTACGCTGAAAGTAAAGTCGAATTAAAAGTAAAAAGATCAGGGATAGAAAATTCAAACATAGTTTTTATACTGGTTCGGCCAAACTGCCTACATCCATTGTTCTTCCTGTACCCGGAAGCAAATGCACTATAATGGTCAAAGTTTTTACAACAAGGTTTCTATAGAGACCTCCACGTCAAAATATAAAACACCTCTCTAACCCTCTAACCAAAATATAGGCATACAACACCCAAAGAACAGCAGCAAGATATCCCCTCTCCTACAATCTTTGTCAACTTTGAACAATCCTCAAAGTTCCCAGAACGCAACATGTCCTCTTCCTGTAATCACAACAAGGTAGCCACAATCTTCACAATATTGAGAGAAGTAGATGATCACATTTCCAGAACACCTCAATGTGTAGCATGATCAAGTTTTTCTTTCAGCACGACAACCTTGCTTTTCAAGCAACTATCTAAGACATATCTCCATGGTCTTCTTAATGAGTTCTTGGAGCTTATCACAGAGATCAAAATATGAAACAATATAATGAAAATGTTAGAATAGCCAAAGTCTCTGTAGAATACAAAATTACGTCTATTTATAGTTTTCTGTTAAATAGACGCTCTCGTAGTCGACTTCACTATTAATACAGTCGACTTTCAGTCAGACAGTTAAGACAGTTAGAGCAATTAGTAGTAGTCAGACCAACCAAATTGATTAAGCATTTAATTCAGTAGACTAGTAATCAATGCTTGGTCAAAGAAACAAAATATAGTCGTTACAGTTCACAAGCATATAAACAATAAATTCAAAACATAACTAAGTCGAGTAGCCTGCACATACAGTCGACTATGTCACTTCAATGCATTTCTGAAAATCTTTTCTTTGTAAAATTACTCACAACACTATTTTTGAAAATCTGTGCAAAGTCACGAGTTTTAATCGACTTGCTTCATAATGAAGTCGACTTAAAACTTGCATTTTTGCCACACAATATAAGTTCAACCAAGTGCATGTGGTTTTCTTTTCTAAAACAAATGTTATGCAATCACAAATGATATCTCATGTAAGAAGTAGTGAATATGCACACATAAACATAATCAACACAAACATGTTCTTAAGAACTCATACACAAGAAAGTTTTGAACATGTAACACATATCAATACACGTGTTATTAATAATGTGTTGCCATCATAAAAAACCAGAAACACTGTGAGATGTGAGATTAAGGTTTAGCTAAACCAGTGCTTCCCTTATCAACAATCTCAACAATATGCAAACTAATTTACTTCAATGTTAATTTGGTCCAGTTAGAATATTTTTGGGCTTTTCATCCTGCACTTTTAGGGATTTCATCCTAAACTTCCAAAATTTATTAAAATGGTCATTACGACCCTAGGTTACTACAAGAAAAATTACAGTTATATACGGTCAAAATTCGTATGTAACTCTCAAAATCCGTATATAAAATGGTGTTACATACGGATTACATACAAACAAAAATTCGTATGTAAAAGGGTCGTAGGTAAGTTACATACTGAAAAGTTACATACGAAAAAATTCGTATGTAACTTTATGGCTTTATAAAGAAAATTAAATGATCCCACATTTGTATCCAATAACTAGAAATTTTATATAGCTTATGAAAGTCAAACACAACTACTAAATTACCAAAAAAACAGTATTAAATTGTCAAATAATAAGAACTTATTATCTTTTTACCATTGATGCATTACATGAATCAAGCATAAACTACTTAAAACATGCAAAAGGTAAACAAATTTCAAAAAATTCAGAAGAATCTTTGACCAGATTCTCTGATTTTTTAAACCTAAAAAACTCTTTTTTTCCTCTCAGTCTCAGTCTCACTTTTCACGCTCACCCCTCTCGGCTCTCACTTTCTCTCTTGGGCAACTCTCCCCTCTTTCCCTTCTCTTATTTCTTTCTTCCAACTCCTTCACTTCTGGTTTATTCCTCACATGCTTCCTTCCTCTTCTTGGATCGATGCTGTTATTTGGTGAATTTCATGTTGAAGGTTGGTGCTCCTTTCCCTTCAAACTTAATTTTTTTGTTGATTTATTGTATGTACGTGATAACGGTAATTCTTACCATTATCTATCGTACAATTTTCTTCCCAAATCAACTCTCTTGAAGTTTGAAACATGCTTAATCCTCTCTTTAATCTAATTTTGTGAATAACTTCAACTTAGGTTACACACACTAGTTTCTTCACTAATTTCCTCAAATTTTGTACGAACTTTGGGTGTTTTGGAAGGAAATCGAAACTATAAAGAATGAAGAGCCAAGGAAGAGCTAAAAAGGTGAAATTTTGAAGATGTTTCCCTGCAAAAGTGGCGCCTGGGCGCTCCAAAAGGGGGCTGGGCGCCCTTCAACTCGCTGTTCCAGCCAAAACCCCACACCTGGGCGCCCTTCTGTTCGCACTTTTTGCCAATTTCTGGCTCCTAGGCGCCCCAGAAGGGGGCTGGGTGCCCTTCAGCTTGCAGTTTCTCCCAATTTCTGGCGCATGGCCGCCCCTAAAGGGGACTGGGCACCCTTTGACTCACTGTTGGTGCTTAAATTATGGCACCCGGGTGCCCCAGAAAAGGGGGTTGGGCGCGATTTTTGCTGACATGGCACCCTAGACCTATAAAAGGCTCACATTCTTCGAGGGTGCCATCTTCTTGGCGACTGAAGCTCAGAAACACGATTTTAGACCTCTTGGAGCTGGTTTTGGACTGTGGGAACTCTCCTTTTTTCCTCCTTGGGTCTCCATCTACCCCATTTTCTTCCATTGTAAGCTCAACCTCTCCATGACTATGGAGAACTAAGTTCCTTTTGTTGGGGAATGATGTAAGCTTTACAACCCAGTTGTAAATGCACTTGGTTTAAATGAAAATATGCTTCTTTCATTACTTGCTAGTGTTTATTTCTTTGTTTAAAGCTTGTTATGACTTGATCAACCATAGCATGATGTTAGGGTTTGCTTAATATTGGGAAATGTTGTGTGAACCTTGAAATGAACTAAACACCTAAAGGAAATAGTGTCTAGGGATAGAGCTAAGACCTTTGGTTGTCTTAAACTTCTTTTCTTAATGCGGGTGAGCTTGTTAGGTTGCCAAGGGATTGGGATTTAACAAGTGAATCTAGGCTTTCTCACCAAGGGATTGGGTTTATGTAACTTAGCAAGTTGACAAGAGCAGGTTAATGAAGAAGAGTGGTTTAGTGCATTTGCATAGGTGTGTATTAGTTGAAATCATTCTCCAACATATCCATTCCATATCATCATCAATCATTTCATTTTCAAGTGTTTTAACCCCAAGAAGTTCACTTACAAATTATGCATTATGTTTAGTTTCATTGTTCAAATACACATTAAAGGAAATCATTCTTTAGCTTAAATTAGTTAGTTAATTATACAATAGTAAAGTGTTAAACGAGTCTCTTGAGAAACAATATTTGGTCTTACCGGTTTTACTACTTGAACGATTTGGTACGCTTGCCAAAGTCTTAACAAGTTTTTGGTGCCATTGTCGGGGATTCGGTGTAATTAATTTACTGTTGTGTGATTTCTAACCTATTTAGGCTCTATTCTTATATTCTTTTTGCTGTGAATAATCTTTGTTTTTATTTAATTGTGGGCTAACTTGGTGCTCTAGTACTATTGTCTCTAGTGTATGCAGGGCACAATCCGTACTAGAAGCACACCATCTTCTGAACCTCTCCTCTTAGATCCTGAAGTTGAAAAAACTTCCAGAAGAAACAACAGTAGAAGAAGAAGAGAAAATTGGGCATCTAGAGAAACTTCTCCCACTCCTGTGATTACTGAGCAACCCATCTTGCCTGCAGCTGAGCAGGAAGTGGAACAAATGGCTGACAATCAGAATGGTAATGGTAATGGGCAAACTAGACGCATTTTGGAGGATTATCCTACGTTTTCAGGGACGCTTCACTTTAATAGTATTGCTCGACCACGGATCAATGCACCAAACATGGAGGTGAAGCCTGCTCTCATTCATCTGGTGCAGAGCAATCAATTTCATGGCCTGACACATGAGGATCCCTTCAATCACATCACCGGCTTCTTGGAGATATGTAATACAGTGAAGCTCCAGGATGAATTCATAAGGCTCAGCCTATTCCCATTCTCTCTTGGAGGCAACGCCAAAGCATGACTCAATTCATTTCCTGAAAATAGCCTCACCAGCTGGGATGATGTGGTGGCCAAATTTTGCAACAAATACTTTCCTCAATCCAAAGTTAACAAAGGGAAGCAAGATATCTCATCTTTCCAGCAGGATATTAGTGAGACGCTGAGTCAAGCTTAGGACAGATTCAAGGGGCTACTAAGAAAGACACAAAATCATGGGTTTAATGAGCCCACAGTCCTGAATATGTTCTTGGGAGGATTGAGATTCCAAACTAAGTTGATGTTGGATGTCTCAGTTGGAGGAAACATCCGTTGGAAGACTCCAGAAGAAGCCCATGAGCTCATTGAAAACATGGCTACAAATGATAGTGAATTGCAGAATGAGAGGGGGCAACAAAAAGGTGTCTTACACCTATAATCTCATGATGCCATCTTGGCTTAGAACAAGATAATGAATCAACAGCTGGATATTCTCATGAACAAGGTCTCTCAGCTACAAGGGCTCCAACATGTGTCACACACCTAACATCTAGGGTGTGAGTTGTGTGGTGGAAAACATGCAAGTGGTCACTGTATTAAACAGGCCAATACCCAAGAGGATGTGAATTATATGGGTAATCAAAACCGGCAAAGCAACTACAACCAAGGTTGGAGATAGCACCCAAGTATGGGCCAAGGAAAAGCTGGGCCATCAAATAGACCACCACAACAACAATATCAACCTCATCCCTCTATATTAAATATAACTTCTAAGTTGGAAGAGACTCTTCAACAATTCATGCAAGTCTCCATTTCCAACCACAAGAGTACAGAGGCCTCCATTAGGAACTTGGAGATTCAAATGGGTCAACTGGCCAAGAAGCTTGAAGAGAAATCTGATAAGAGTTTTGGAACTAACACTGAGGCCAACCCAAAGGAAGAGTGCAAGGTCATCACTACTAGAAGTGGTAAGGTGTTAGTTGAGAGGGAGAGAGAGCAAAAAGAAAAGAAAGATGAGGAAGTAGAAAAAGAGAGTGGAGAGAAAAATGAAAAGGAGAATGAGGAGGGAAAAATAGAGGATGAGAGTGGAAAAAGAGAGAGTTTGGGAAAAGAGAAAAAGAAAGGGGAGGGAGATGAGAGAAGTAAAGAAAAGCAAGTTGAGAAGCCTTTTCCCTACCGAAAAATCTACTCTAGAAAGGAGAAGGAGAAACAATATGGGCGATTTATGGATATCTTCTCAGAAGCACTTCAACAAATGCTGGCCTATGCAAAGTTCATGAAGAAACTCCTCACCAAAAAGAGAAAATACATTGAGGAGGAGACCATTGAAGTGCAAGGCAACTGCAGTGCCATCATCCAGAAGCTTCTCCCCCCAAAATTCAAGGATCTAGGTAGTTTCACCATCCCTTGCACCATAGGGAAGCTTGCCATTGGGAAGACCTTGATTGACTTGGGTGCTAGCATCAATTTGATGCATCTTTCCTTATTCAAGAAGATTGGAGAGCTAGAACTCAAGCCAACTCGGATGACTCTACAATTGGCGGATAGATCTATCAAATACCCATATGGTGTAGTGGAGGATGTTCTTGTGCAACGTGACAAATTTGTGTTCCCAGTGGATTTTGTCATCATGGAGATGGAGGCGGATGTGGATGTACCTCTCATCCTTGGAAGGCCGTTTATGAAGACGACAAGAGTGTTTATTGATGTTGATGATGGCAAGCTCAAGGTGAGAGTACAAGATGAAGATGTGAATTTCAATGTCTTTGAAGCCATGTCCCAGTCTAGTGATGAGGGAGAATGTTTCAAAGTTGATGTTCTAGATGAATTCTGCACTAGAGTGGAGAGGGAGATTCATATTTGTTCTCCTCTTATGAAAGCTCTCATTGATGCCCAACAATCCCTCAATGAAGAAGATGAGAGAATTCTTGATGATTGTTTGACAAATCTTGATGCGTTGAAGGAGATCCCACCTCATGAGGAGAAAATTGAAGATTTAAAGACTCATGATAGTGTTGAAGAGAAGAAGGTGGAGCTGAAAATGTTACCTTCTCATTTAAAGTATGTTTTTCTGGAAGAGGGTAAGAACAAACCTGTTATCATTAGTAGCTCCTTGTCAATTAATGAAGAGAATAAGCTCATAGAGGTCTTGAAAAACAACAAAGGAGCTTTGGGATGGTCTATTTCTGATTTGAAGGGGATAAGTCTCACCTATTGCATGCACAAGATCTTCATGGAAGAAGACTTCAAACCTGTAACCCAACCTCAGAGAAGGCTTAATCCTATTATGAAGGAGGAGGTGAGAAAAGAGGTTTTAAAGATTCTTAAGGCTGGAATTATCTATCCTATTTCTGATAGCACTTGGGTGAGTCCGGTGCAAGTAGTACCCAAGAAGGGTGGCATGACAGTGATTTGTAATGAGAAGAATGAGTTGATCCCTACAAGAACTGTCACCGGTTGGAGAATGTGTATTGACTACCGGAAGCTCAACAAAGCCACTAGGAAGGATCATTTTCCTCTTCCCTTCATGGACCAGATGCTAGAGAGATTAGCAGGTCAAACCTTCTATTGCTTCTTGGATGGATATTCAGGTTACAATCAAATAGTTGTGGACCCCAAAGATCAAGAGAAGACGGCTTTCACATGCCCCTTTGGGATATTTGCCTATAGGAAGATGCCATTTGGGCTTTGTAATGCCCTAGCTACTTTTCAAAGATGCATGCAATCCATATTCTCTGATCTTGTGGAGAAATGTATAGAGGTCTTCATGGATGTCTTCTCCGTGTTTGGAAGTTCCTTTGATAGATGTTTGGCTAATCTTGAAATTGTGTTGAAAAAAAAAAGATGTGTCCAAACCAATCTCATCCTCAATTGGGAGAAGTGCCATTTCATGGTGACCGAAGGCATTGTTTTGGGGCACAAAATATCATCCAAGGGGATTGAGGTGGATAAAGCTAAAGTGGAGGTGATTGAAAAGCTTCCTCCACCAACCAATGTGAAGGGCCTCCGAAGCTTTCTTGGCCATGCGGGGTTCTATAGAAGATTCATTAAAGACCTTTCCAAGATTGCAAAGCCCTTAAGAAATATTCTTGTGAAGGACACACCCTTTGATATGGATGATGAATGCCTAAAGGCATTTGAAATTTTGAAGAACAAGTTGATTTCAGCCTCAGTGATCATAGCTCCCAATTGGGACCAAGACTTTGAGTTGATGTACGATGCCAATGACTATGCTATAGGAGTTGTGCTTGGCCAAAGAAGAGAGAAGATCTTCCACGCCATCTACTATGCTATCAAAGTCTTGAATGGTGCCCAACTCAATTATGCCACAACGGAGAAGGAGTTTCTTGCCATAGTCTATGCTTTGGAGAAGTTTAAACCCTATCTCATTGGGTCCAAGGTGATCATTTACACCGACCATGCCGCCATTAAATATTTGCTCACGAAACCTGACTCCAAACCAAGACTAATCAGATGGGCTTTGTTGCTCCAAGAGTTTGATGTTGAGATACATGACAAGAAGGGTAGTGGGAATGTGATTGCGGATCATCTGTCTAGGCTCATCAATGAAGAAGTCACATGCAAGGAAGAAGAGATCCGCGAGTCATTCTCAGATGAGACACTCCTGCATATTCATCAGAGGCCATGGTTTGCTGACATGGCTAACTTTAAGGTGGCAGGAGTCATACCAGAACATCTAACATGGCATCAGAAAAAGAAATTCTTACATGATGCAAGACAATTTATTTGGGATGACCCCTTCTTGTTCAAGATTGGAGCTGACAACCTATTGAGGAGGTGTGTCACTAGTGAGGAGGCAGCAGATATTCTATGGCACTGTCATAACTCTCCATATGGAGGTCACTTCAATGGAGAAAGAACAACTGCTAAAGTTCTCCAAGCTGGATTCTATTGGCCCACCTTGTTCAAGGATGCTCATCATCATGCTAGAAGTTGTGATAAGTTCCAAAGAACGGGGAGCATCTCAAGAAGGCATGAAATGCCTTTGAAAATGATTCAAGAGGTGGAAGTATTTGATTGTTGGGGCATAAACTTTGTTGGCCCTCTTCCTCCATCCTTCAACAATGAGTATATTCTTGTACCTGTTGATTATGTGAGCAAATGGGTGGAGGCAGCTACTTGTCCTAAAAATGATGTATCCACAGTCATCAAGTTCTTGAAAAAGCATGTCTTTACCCGGTTTGGAGTTCCTAGGGTCCTCATTTGTGACAGAGGATCTCACTTTTGCAATGATCAATTGGCCAAGCTGCTTAAGCACTATGAAGTTAAGCATAAGGTGGCATCACCTTATCACCCACAAACAAATGGCCAAGCGAAAGTTTCAAACCGAGATATAAAGAAGATTTTGGAGAAAACTGTTGCTTCTTCTAGGAAGGATTGGTCTCAAAAGCTGGATGATGCCCTATGGGCATATAGAACTGCCATGAAGACTCCAATGGGGCTATCTCCTTTTCAGCTTGTCTATGGGAAGGCTTGTCACTTGCCGGTGGAGTTGGAGCACCGTGCTTATTTGGCCCTCAAGTTCTTGAATTTTGACCCCTCCATGTATGCGGAGAAGAGAAAGAGGCAACTCCTTGAACTTGAAGAGATGCGCCTTCGTGCTTATGATTCCTCCCAGAGTTACAAAGAGAAGGTCAAGTTCTACCATGACAAGAAGTTGGTGAAGAAGGTTTTCCATCCTGGTCAGCAAGTCTTGTTGTTCAACTCCCGCTTCAAACTCTTTGCGGGCAAATTGAAATCAAAGTGGTCGGGTCTGTTCACTATCAAAGATGTCAAACAACATGGAGTAGTTGAACTGATAGATCCTTCCTCTGATGACCCACAAAGAAGTTGGGTAGTGAATGGGCAACGACTCAAGCATTACTTAGGAGGTGAGGTTAAACGCCTCAGCACAAGTGTTGAGTTGGTTGACCCCTGAGCATCATGGTGTCAAGCTAATGACGTTAAACGAGCGCTTGCTAGGAGGCAACCCAGTTTTCTATCCCTTCTCTTGTGTTTTTTTGTTATTTTGTTGTGTTTTGATTGTTTGAAGTTGGTTTGATTGTTCTTAGTGCAAATTAGTTGTTTTAGTAATTGTGCTTTTGATTTGAAGTTTGTGTTGCATTGGTGGAATGTAGAGTGTTGTGGCCATTTGATATGAATAGGAGTGTCTCAACCAATTTTGATGTGTGCTGGTGTGTTAGTGTATGTTTTAAGTTGGGTTGATGAGTTGAGGTATGCTTATTGTGCTTTTATTGTCAAAAAGTCAAGTCTTGAGTTGGAGAGTTGGAAAGCTTTGGAATTGGGCTTGTGATTTGTCATTCTCACACTCAATTTCACTCCTTCAGGATTTGAGCAAGTTTGTATAGTGGAAACACATTAATCTGGGCTAAATTGAGTGTTTAGAAGTGTCAAAAATCAAAAGTCAAAGTTGAGTTGGACCAAAACTGGTTTCTGCAAAATTCTGCAGAAAATCTGCAGAATTCGCGCCCAACCGCTCCAATATGGAGATTTGGCCATCTGTAGGAGTCGCGCCCAAGCGCCCTTGAAGGGGCACCCAGTGTAAGACCCGAAATAAATACAGTAAGTTATTTTATTTTTCTTCCAATAGAATTATTCTCAAATAAAGATGAATCTTATGAAACTTAATATTTCTACTATCTATGATGAAATTATGATTGATAGTTGCATCGTATTTACTAATTTAAAGTTTTATGATGTCTATGGATGAACCGAAATTTAAATACAAATTGAATGATTTTATTAGTGATAAATTATTGATTTCTTAATCCAAAATTTATAAATAACTGAATATAAAAATTATATTACATCAATTCAGAAGATTAAGAGTGATGGATATTTTAAATTTAAATATTAAAATTTTGATGAAAATATTTTATACGAGTGAATTAAAATGACTACAATGGGTATTTCTTGTACTGAAAGAATTGAATGAAAATTTTTATTCCCTCTGTTACCATAATAGAAAAAGTTAAATCTCATTAGTCTTTGAATTATTTAGTCTTTGAACCTTTTAAATAAATAAAAAATATAGTGAATTAAGCTTTGTACATCCCCTCTGGTATAATTGTTGTTTGATTGATAGCATCGGATGCCTTTGTCACGAAAATGTCAATAATTTAGGTTTTGTGGTTGAGAATGCCGTAGCTTTCCCATTCTCATCATCCATGTGTATAATTTTCTCTTTTTCCCAACACATAATCTTCTCCTTTTTCCTTTCCAACCTAGCGTATGTGATAATTTGGCTTCATACAACAGAAACTTATACGCTGCAAGAAAATGAAACAAAACATGCACAGAAATTGAAAGTAGTTGTGGAGACAAGGAATATAAATTATAGAGCTTGGTTCCTCTTTGATCAAAATCGTCCAAACCATTAGGTTGCTGAAAGCAAGTATAAAACGTCAGCCTTCTAATCTAATGAAATCAACAAAAAAATCAGAAAGTTAGAGAAGAGGAAGTGCAGGTAATCTGAAATCTTTGTGAGCATCTAGGAAGGACATAGATCCTTCAAGAGGAGTGGCAGTGAACCTTAGAGCAACGCTAAAAAATTTCTGGACTTGAGGTAGGGAAGCTAATCTATTTCTTTCACTAGTATTAGAAAAAGTAAGGATTTACCTTCGACTGTATGATCTTAAGTATGCGATTTATATGATTGCAATGATTTTGCTTGCGTTTATATCTTCGAAGGTTGCTGAATGATGATTACTCTCGTAGAATTTTCTTGTTAATCCGTAAGCTCTGGATGAATGAGCGATGCTTGGTTTCCATCTAAGTATAGCAATACGTTTCTATCATAGATATATGATACCGTGTGTGGCTTATAATTTATGATCCCCTTCCATTGTTGATAGCATAAACAAATATTTTTGGTATTCTTCATAAACTGTGCCCAAGAAATGCCATACTTTTCTGTCCCGATCAATTAATTTATTTCACTAAGTTTTCTTTGAACACACAGAAAGCAAATTTTTTTGTTGTTTTGCTTTTGTTTCAGTTATTTCAATCTATCAAAAGCCAGTAACACTGTCAGATTAACATGCCTTGAAAGGAATATATTTTAATATTTTATTACATGTGATTCCTTATGTGCAATGACATGAATTTCAAACATTTTGGAACTGCAAAATAAGAGACCGTGAATTCACCTTATTTACCATATAATCAGCTTCACAAATACTAAGTGATAATACCTTATTTTATTTCCTTGATCACGACTCTTTTTCTCTTTATTTTATTACTTCAATTAAGTATAGCCATCATTTTATATTTATTTCCTTGATAAAGATAAAGGCATCAGACATTCCATTTCTTATACTACTATAAATTAACTGTGGTCAAGATTTATTTCTTTTCTATTGACGGTTTAACTGAAATAGTTACTGCCAAATGTTAATTGAAAGTTTTAATCTCTCTAAAATAGTTTAGATTAAAACTAGTCACGAATTTACGAACTTTTAAACAACAGTTTTGTTACCTTTATTAAATATTAACCATTAATTGTTCTTCATGGAAAATGTTGAGATTGTTATCTTTAACAGAATAATCCTTATTGATTTTCTAGTTTTGTTATGTATCACTGGGGTGAGTTATGTTTTATCTTGGTAGTTAAAAATGATGATTTCCTTTTGCCTGTGTCAGGCGATAGGTGGATTCGAGTCCTGTCACTTTGTCTTTGAAGAGGATATAGATATCTCGTCAAGGGTTTCTGACTTGTGCTGAGTATTGTGCTTGGTGAATGGATGTTACTTACCAATGTTTTTACTCGTAAGTCCTTGTAGAACCAGGGAGATATGTCCAAAAGCGGTGTGCTTAGGATGACTCTTATCCACGGTCCATATGAGGGACTGGTTTTGTTATGTGTGTGTGCGAACAAGAAGAACTGAGATAAATCCAATTATTACGAGTAAGAGATGAGAGATAATATGATCTTATCAATACACTAATAATATTTTTAAATATTCGAAGTGTGTAAGTAAGTTTATCTGTAACTTATGTTTTCTGTATTCGGTTAGCTCACCATACTTGTGTGTCTACGATGATCGTATAATTCGTGTCGTTATACGGGAGTAGATGATGTTTCAGGTAAAATTGAAGACGTTTAGTGCGAGGATGCGTTGGGGAAACACTCTTTAGGACTTTTAAATATGTATTTTAAATTATGAAACGTTGTGGTTTGTAATTTTAATCTACTTTTAGATTTGGTTTGTAATCCAATAATTACTCTTGAAAACTTTGATGTTATCATTGTATAATATTAATAAATGTGTGGTCTTAAATGTGAACGTATATTTAAAAAAAAATTCCTGTGATACTCCGAGAAGGGGTGTTACACCCAGCGTGAAATTATGCAGAAAAATTACTTCTGGGATTGGGCTAATTTGCAAAGTGTGTGGCCCGTCTCTCTCACTCATTCACATTCTCACTCTCTCACTCACTTTCTCACACTCACCTCCCAACTTTGCCACCCTCATTCCCCTCTTCCACTCTACCAAGCTCTCACTCACTCAAACCCAAAACTGCACTCACTCTGTCACCCACGAACACACCCCCATTACCTTGCCCATTTCCAACCACACACACAGGCTGCCATTTTCTTCTGCAATTTCAACCACCACCCCTCTCACGCCCAAAACACCATAACACGAACCCTCCACCACCACCCACACTAGACTGACCGTCGTGCACCGATACCCACTCTTCCTCACGACCTCATTCCCTCTTTCACTTTCATTCTCTCACAACCCCCGTGCCACTTAACCAGCCTTCATCCCCCCATCTCACTCATAATCACCCTCCCATTATCTCATCCACTCTCGTTACCCATTCCTCCCTTCTCTCACATTCTCTCACAGCCTCTCTCTCCTAAAGACCCTTTCACTCTTCAATCTCACTCAGTGTTACCACTCCATTGCTGCCTCTATACCATTCTCGGGCAACCCACCACCACCTATTTCACCCACCATTGCCCTCCGTTACCACTTCTCTGAACCATTCCCCTCTCAAAACCCTAACCCCAAAACAATTCCCCCAATCTCACTCACAGCCAAACACCCATTCTCTCCCTCCCGCTCTGTTGTTGCCATCTGCATCACTCACGATCTTCTCACATCTCCAAGAGCATATCTCCAATTTTCACTCTCCAACTCAAGTAGGCAAATTTCTTGCCTCATGTGCATTTATCTGTGATTTTGTTGCGTTATAACTGTGCATAATTTGCCAAATGTTGTTTGTTTGTTCTCCCGATTGCTGCTGTGTCTCTAACCTGGATTAATGCCTAGGCGCCACATACACAACACAACATTCTGCTTGCACCAAATTTTGTGTCTGTTTTCACTTCTTCTGATCTTTCCTGCCTTTGTTTGTTTTCCTTTGTGTTTCCACAATGTTTTATGCTTTGTTAAGCCTTTGAATGTGCACCGCTTTGAATTATTGTGACAAATGGGTTCTCTTTTGAATGCTCACATCTCACACCTTTGTTCAACTCCTTTTATGCAGGCATGGCATTCTCTTCTGCTCCCAGAAGAGTCAAAACAACAGCTCACAAAGTTGACAAGGGGAAAAAGAAGAAGCAGAAGATCTATTCCTACAACTTCCTCTCCAAGAAGCATGAGGAACACTTTAAGGTGGTTCAGAACCGCCATCTGCTGATGGAGAGGCAGGTTGAGAGGTTGATCCTCGAGGCTTACAAGTTTGCGGCCGAGCTTGACAGGAGGAACTGGCTAAGTCTCCTCACTTATCCTGCACCTGCATGCATCGCGGTAGTAAAGGAATTCTACACGAATGCTCACCACTTCTTTGATGGGGAGCAACCTTTTCTGAGTTATGTCAGGGGCCGAAGGGTCACATTTGATGCTGCCACCATAAACACCTTCCTCAACACTCAGTGGCCAGAGGACATTGCCTCCTGTGAGTACACTGCCGCCGTTGAGGACGAGTTTAAAAGTGTTAACATTGAGGATATGGAGCGCATCCTATGCGTTCAAGGGGGCCACTTCCAAAAGAAACATCAACGGCAAGCCCCTCAATGTCAGACGTTCATTCCTTACCCTCTTGTGTAAATATTGGGTGGATCTTATACACGCCAACATCACCCCTTTTGAACATGTAAATTTTGAATTTTTGAACAATTTTGGGGTAGCATCTACTGAGGGATGCTAATTTTTGTATCCACTGAAGGATACCAGGAAGGCACACCTACTGATGGGTGTTGGAAGGATTTGCACTTACTGACAAGTGCTAAACAGGTTTAGGCCAGGCTCGTGACGTTAAACAAGCGCTACTAGGAGGCAACCTAGATTCTCTCTTTCACTTTTGCATTTTAAATTCTTAGAATAGGTTGAATTTTATTTTCAGTGTGTATGCTTGGCTTGAATACTTTTCTGAAGATGTTTGACTGAATAATTTGCGTGATGAGCTTATTTGATGATGATCTGATGTGAATAATAATTGAGTTGCGTTGCATGTGAATATTTGGTGAAACAGATGTGTGATGAGTTATGATTGTGGTTATGATGCTAAGCAGGGTGTATGAATGAATGTGTGTGAGAAAGCATGTTGTGTGAGGTATTGAGCTCCAGACTTTTATTGTTATATGAATTTATTCACAGGAAAGCATGAATGATATTGCCTAAGTCTTGATGATTGACTGAATTGCATGTATATGTCATATGATCAAGGCCATTTTTTTGAAAGCCCTTACTTAGCCAAGTTTTTACCCAAAGTGCTTGAAATTTTAAACCCTTTTTGAACCTTGGCCCTAAACAGAATGAAAACCCTTGTGCTGAATCTATTTACTTTGAATTGGGTTAATGACTGTAAGTACATTCAAGGTTCAAGTTTGGGGTTGTGGGGAAAGTTTGAATGGCAAAAAGAAAGGCATTGATCTCAAGTGTTGAAAATGAAAAATACATGAGAAAAAGAAAATCATGAAAGATGAGCTCAATGTAAAAATAAAAGAAAAAGGGAAGAAGTTGGGGACAAGTGAGATTGGTTAAGAAAGAGAGTTGAACTTGAACCTTGAATGATAAATGAGCTCTCTTGATTCAAAGATTGTGATCCAAAAAAACCAATTTTTCTTGATAGCCCAGCCTCATTACAAGCCTTGGAAAAGTCCTTTTGATGACATTTGCATGTAATGATTTTGATTCTTTGAGATGAACGACAATTTTATTTCATGTGACTTGTGAATAATGAAGAATTGGAGTGACACCCTAAACACTTGAATGATTGAGTGAAACACTTGCTTGGTGAGAATTTCTAAATTTCATGATTGCATCTTTGCTTAGTGAATTGGTCATTCATAATATATAACATCTGTTGAGGAATGTGTGAGATAACTGAATTGAAAGCATGCATGCATCTTGATTTGATTACCACTGATGATCTGAAATTGATTAGTTCTGATAATGTACTTTAGGATTGTTGAACCATTGGATGAAATTGTAGAAAGCCAAGTTTTGTTTTGTTTTTAGTTTTGTTTTGTTTGCTTGAGGACAAGCAAATTTCTAAGTTTGAGGTTGTGATAACAGTTGAAAAACCGTTATTTTCATATGTTATTTTAGACCAAATTACTCCCTTTATTGCTTAGAATGAGCTTGGAACCAAACAAAACTCAATAAATGAGTCAGTCGAGAGTCGAAAGCTGTTTTTAGCGATATTATGCTTGTTTTGCATTGTTTTGTATCAATTTTGATGGAAGTGAAGAATGGAGTTGGAGGTGAAGGTCTTAGACTGAGGACAGAGGAAGAAAACCAAAAAAAGAAGAGTCTAGGAACCGCCCAGCGATAAAAATGCACCGTTGGGCGGCCAGATGCGAGGAGTGGCACCCTGGCGTGGACACCTGGCGGTTTTGCGATTAGAGGCAAACCGCCGGGCGGTTTCGCGATAAGAGGCAAACCGCCGGGCGGCATAAGTGTGACGTCGGGCGGTTTTCTGCTGGGCTTGGGCCTGTTTTCTGTGACGCTCCTCAGCTATAAATAGCCCTGTTGCGATTTCATTCTCATTCTTTTGACAGAAGAGGGCAGTCAGACCTAATATCCATTCTCTAGAGAAGATCTCTTGGATGCTTAGGCTCCTTTTCATCCTATCTAGGGTTTGCTCTTCCATTCTTCCATTATTTTCATCTTGGTTCACCATGACAATGGTGAACTAAACGCTTTTATTGTTGGGGGAAACAATGTAATCTTTTGAAACTTTCTTTTATTGAAACTCTTGTTTATTTATAGGATTTTCATATGCTTTGATTATCGATTGTTGGGTTCTCATCTGCGCTTAAGGCTTTTATCGTTTAACTCATTCGATAACTGTTGTTTGTCTCTATTGATACGGGAACGTACAGTAATGTCATGAACTAGTGAGAAATTCCTTGATTAATGAAATACCACCTAGGGATAGGGAGGTAGGACGATCAATTGTTTTTGCTTCTGTTCGGTAATGCATTGCTAGTTACTAGGAGAGGCTAGGGATAGCAAGCCGGTAATTAGTAATAGGCTCTTTTCACTGAGGGATCAGGCTAAGGGTAAGCCAAGAAAGTTTGCATAACAATTAGATAACAAAGCAATTTAAACAAGAGGAGTAAATAAGAGAGGGCAGATAAGATGAAATTGTAAACCCCCAACAACTCCATTCATTCATAGCCTTTTTCGTCAATTGAATCAACACATCGCATGTTTATTTTCTGTCTTTGCATTCGACACAATTAATTTTTCTCTCTACAAGTCTTACGATTTTAGTTCACACGAACGATAAGGCTTTTCGAGTCTCTTGGGAAGAACAATATCGGGTTTTACCGACTATATTACTTGGAACGATCTGGTACGCTTGCCAGTGAGTCAACAAGATGCAGCAGATGATACAGCACCTAGGTGCACAGATGGCGGCTGTCAACAGGATCGGTCTTGCCCAGGTGGCGATGATGAGGCAGGCTTTTACGGCTACTCACATCGATGTCATGACTCCAACCGAGTATTTTGTGTTTGTAGCTTGGCCTGGGGACGAAGCTCACACTAGTGGGGGAGGTGGCACATCGTCTGGAGCACAGGCCATGGAGGAGGATGGCACTGAAGAGGAAGATTCTGATGCTGGGACTAAGATAGCTGAGGACGGGGATTTCGATGCGAAGGAGGACATTGTTGAGACCGAGGTGGAGGAGGATGATGATGATGAGGAGGATGAGGAGGATGATTGAGGCTTGTGGCTCAGCACTGCATTGCATTGTGGAAACTTTTACATTCTGTCATGTTTTAATTTCAGTTTTTAAATTCTAGTTCAGTTTCTCTTTTAAAAGTTTGAACTTGGTTTGATGGTTAGTTTGATGACAATGTTTTGATATTAAGTACTCTTTGTGATTTTGGAAATTTTTGTGTGCTTACTCGTTCTCTGTGATTTCTCTGAGATGATAGGATTGAGATGTGAAGATTTGATTGTGGTTGCTCATGATTGTTTAAGATTATTCTAGGTTTTCTTGTGGTCAATATACAGGGCATTCTGTTTGAAAAGAAAAATGTGGAACCCTAAGAAACCTAGTGAGATGTTGTGCCTCAGAATTTTTGTTGAATGATATCACTTTGGAATCTCAATTGATTTTGCCTAATTGTCTCTATGTGAATCATTTACTTGCATGTTTGATATGATCAAGGTTGTCTTGTTCTTTTATCTTGTCTAAGTTTGAACCCAAGAACTGTGGTAACCATGTGAAAACATTGATCCCATCCTTGAACCCTAAGACCAATATTGAAAATTTTGACCTCCTTATCTTGAGTTAAGTAGAGCATTCATTTTGGTATGGGAAAATGGTTTAAGTTTAGGGTGGTTGAGGTTACAAAAAGAAAATGACAAGAAAAGTGAAAAGAAAAATGCAAAGAAAAAGAATAATAAGGAACAAGATCAAGAAAAAGAATCAATAGATGAAAAGTTGGAAAGAGAATTGAGAATTGGTTGCAATTGCTTGAAGTTAAGAAGAGGATTATGTTGACTTGTGCTGATATGAATGCTCTCTTAGCTAAAGGTGTTTCGTATCTAGAAAAACCAAAATTCTTTCTTAGCCCAACCAAAATACAAGCCTTGAAATTCCTTGTGATGCAAACTTGCAGGTGAATGTATTCATTGTGGTAGAAATGAAAGGTAAAGTTGAATTGTGTGACCTTGTGATGCTAGAGTGAGAAGCACACATCCTTATATACCAATGTGCTTGAGAGAAACAGTTTCTTTGGTGAGGAAAGGGTCTACGTTAGTGATGAGAACACTTTTGCCATGCTTGTTGATCCCTCTTAAAACATGACATACTTCTTGTGATTCTTGTTCTGTGAGCACCATGGTTGAAATTCTCCCTGTCAAAATTTCATCTTCTCAAGTTGATTTTACCATGACGAGCAAATTTGATTGGATTCTACTTGTTTTGAGTGTTGACTGATTGGAATTGAATTGTCTGTCTAAGCCTTGTCACCCTTTTTGCTTGAGGACAAGCAAAGTTTCAAGTTTGGGGTTGTTGATAACGGTAATTCTTACCCTTATCTATGGTACAATTTTCTTACCAAATCAACTCTCTTGAAGCTTGAAACATGCTTAATCCTCTCTTTAATCTAATTTTGTGAATAACTTCAGCTTAGGTTACACACACTAGTTTCTTCACTAATTTCCTCAAATTTTGTAGGAACTTTGGGTGCTTTGGAAGGAAATCGAAACTATCAAGAGTGGGGAGCCAAGGAAAAGCTAAAAAGATGAAGTTTTGAAGATGTTTCCCTACAAAAGTGGCGACTGGGCGCCCTTCAACTCACTGTTCCATCCAAAACCCCACACCTGGGCGCCCTTAGAGGGCGCTAGGCGTCCTTCTGTTCGCACTTTTTGCCAATTTCTAGCGCCTAAGCGCCCCAGAGGGGGCGAGGCGCCTTTCAGCTCGCAGTTTCTCCCAATTTCTAGCACCTGGGCGCCCCTGAAGGGGGTTGGGCGCCCTTTGACTTTCTGTTGGTGCTTAAATTATGGCGCCCGGACGCCCCAAAAAAGGGGGTTGGGTGCGATTTTTGCTGACATGGCACCGTAGACCTATAAAAGGCTCACATTCTTCGAGGGTATCATCTTCTTGGCGGCTGAAGCTTAGAAACACGATTTTGGACCTCTTGGAGCTAGTTTTGGACTGTGGGAACTCTCCTTTCTTCCTCCTTGGGTCTCCATCTACCCCATTTTCTTCCATTGTAAGCTCAAGCTCTCCATGACTATGGAGAGATAAGTTCTTTTTGTTGGAGAATGATGTAAACTTTACGATCCACTTGTAAATGCACTTGGTTTAAATGAAAATATGCTTCTTTCATTACTTGCTAGTGTTTATTTCTTTGCTTAAAGCTTGTTATGACTTGATCAACCATAACATGATGTTAGGGTTTGCTTAATATTGGGAAATGTTGTGTGAACCTTGAAATGGACTAAACACCTAAAGGAAATACTGTCTAGGGATAGAGCTAGGACCTTTGGTTGTCTTAAACTTCTTTTCTTAATGCGGGTGAGCTTGTTAGGTTACCAAGGGATTGAGATTTAACAAGTGAATCTAGGCTTTCTCACCAAGGGATTGGGTTTAAGTAACTTAGCAAGTTGACAAGAGCAGGTTAATGAAGAAGAGTGGTTTAGTGCATTTGCATAGGAGTGTATTGGTTGAAATCATTCTCCAACATATTCATTCCATATCATCATCAATCATTTCATTTTCAAGTGTTTTAACCCCAAGAAGTTCACTTACAATTTATGCATTATGTTTAGTTTCATTGTTCAAATACACATTAAAGGAAATCATTCTTTAGCTTAAATTAGTTAGTTAATTATACAATAGTAAAGTGTTAACCGAGTCTCTTGGGAAAAGATATCCGGTCTTACCGGTTTTACTACTTGAATGATTTGGTACTCTTGCCAAAGTCTTAACAGTATGTATGATTGGAATTAGATTGTATGTGTAGAATTAGAACTTATATGGTTAGAAACTATGTTTGAAGCAAATGAGTATGAAAGAATAGGTTAGAAAGGAGTTTTGGATGAGAGAAAACATTGATCTTAAAATTGGTTACTATAAAATCAAATTTCGAAATGCAAATTTACCTTCATTGGATTTGAAAATTAGATTCTGCCTTCATTAGATTTCAAAATTCGATGAAGACATAATCAAATTTTCAATTTCGATGAAGGCAGGATCGCATTTAGAAAACTGATTTTGCCTTTATCAGATGTTGAAGTCTGGTAAAATATATTTTCAAATGCGATAAAACAGAATCGGTATTTGAAATTCGATTATGCCTTTTTAATTTTAATTTAATTTTTTTAATAATTTAATTTATTTTTTAAATAGAAGTTATAATTATTTAATTTTTATATCATTAGAATTTGTTTTATTATTAATAAAACTATAGTATTTGATACAAATATAATTATTTTAATTAATTATATTTTTATTATACTTTGTTGATTTGAATTTTTAGTTAATCTTTTATTAAGATATTTTAATGTTTTAGATATTTTTATAATAAAATATTAGGATTTTATAATTATATAAATATTTTAGTTAATTAAATATATTTTGAATTAAAGTTTTTTGTTTGTAATTATTTAATATTTATTTAATAATTTTAAATTTTTTAGAATTTAAAGTTTTTTATTTGTAATAATATATTAGTATTTTATAATTACATAATTATATTAATTAATTTCATCTGAATTAAAAACAATTTATTTTGAATAATTTAATACTTTTTTTAATTAATGTTTTACTTGTGTTTTTTAATTGAGGATTTTCTTTTTTAAGTTTATGTTATTATGATTTTTTTAATAATATATTCAGATTTTATAATTGTACAATTATTTTAATTAAATAATTTTTTTATTTAAATTGTTTTGTTTTGAATAATTTATTTAATTAATATCTTGTAATTATTTAATAATTTTAAATTGTTTTAGTTGTCTTTCATATTTGTGTAATGTTTTATAATTTGAAGTTATTTTTGTTTATCTTAATAAAATTTTTGCATTTCATATGTATGTAATTGTTTTAATTGATTAGTTTTTGTGTAACGTTGTTAATAATTTTTTTAAAAGATATCGTTGGTACTCGAGGTGCATTTTCGTATCACGGAGAGAGTTCTCTATAGGATGAAGGAGGAGATCTACTGTTTATGCTCGTAGAAGGCATGGAGAAGGTCAACCTCATGTTCATCTTGAGGAGTAAGGAGATGTTTGGTTTGAGCAGCATGTAGTTGAGGAGCATGATGTTCAAGAGGAGGAGCATTAGGATGTTCCTGAAGGTGCAATAGAAAAAAAAAATCATGGATCAACTAAGTCAACATAGGAGGTAGTAACGTCCATCAACTGTGAAAATGTTTGCATCCTACTTGTATAAGAAAATGACCACATTCGTGCCTCTAGATAACAATGGGCTGAACATATGATATCCACCATAGGCAAAGAACAACCATCTTGTAGTTCAACCTATATAATCAATATTAGTATGTAGAAGTTATTTTAAAATTAAACCTAATAATAATAATAACATTACTTGTCAAAATGATTTCCATTAACTTGTCCTATACATATTAAGCAATGTTGTCTTACATGAGAAGGCGTTCAAGTATGTAGTGGAAAGATCTTATAATTCTCTGAATACATGAAATACACACTAGATGACATTTGTTGATAGGGGAAGCACAATGTTAGCTAAACCCACTCCTGATGTTTGTTTTTGATGATTACAACACATTGTTAATAAAAACACATATGTGTGTATTGTGTACTGTGTACTATGAAATTTGCACATGCATATTGTGATTGTCACATTTGACATATCGTATTGATTGATGCATACAACTGTGTTTGTAAATTGATCATATTTTTGTATGCACAATATATGTTTTTGAAATAGAAAAACGACATGCACAAAAGCATATCTGTAGGACTTAATCGATTACAGTGTTGTGATAATTAATTAAAGTTATCAAACAACTTAAGTTTTAAACTGTGGCAAAACAACTAATTTTGAGTTGATTACATTAGTTGGTAAATCGATTAAAACTCGTGTGTTTGCACATATATTTTTCAAATGTGTTGTGATGGATTTTGGAAAGAAGATTTTTCAAAAATATGCTAAGTGTTGAAGCTTAATCGATTACATGGATTATGAATTCAATTAAATCTGTTAAAGATTTGAAAATTGTTTCATGCTTGTCATAACTGTTTCAACGGTCATATTTTTAAATGTGTTGACTAAGAATTTAATGATAATCGATTACATTAATTGAACATTCAATTAATTGCTTTGATTGTTGTTAATCTACTACAAGTGTTTAAAGTAACCGATTAGATTAATAGAGTAATTGATTAAATTGCGGCAGATTTGACTAACACTATATATAGACACATTGATTGAATTTTTATAAGATAATTGAGATTAACATTTTCATATTTGATTCAGATTGAGTTTAGAAGTTTTACAGAGGGGATAAAACGCTCCAAGAAATAAGAACTTGAAGAGGTGTACTATTCTTGAAGGTTTCTTGAGAAACAAGCTTGACTGTTTTGAAGAGGCTGATCGTTCTACACAATTGAGGTGCTTGTTGTGTGATCAGGAGAAGATTCACAAATGTTGTCATGATGTTCCCTGTGCGTGTTGCTAGGAAGAAGAACAAGGAGTTGTTGTACTTTGAGAGGGTTCTCAAAGGGGTGACTGTAGGAGAGGATTGTTCTTGCTGCAGGTCTTTTGTATTTGGCTATATTAGATTAGTGAGATAGAGAGGTGATTTACATTTTGACAGATTGGTCGTTGTAAAGCCCTTGTTGTAAAAACTCATATCTCTATAGTGCAATTGGTTTTCAATCTTAGGTTGATTGAAAGGACACTAGATGTAGGCAGTTGAGGCCGAACCATTATAAAACTTAGAGTTTGATTTTTCTTACCCTATCTTTCTGCATTAATCGATTACATACCGTCTTCACTCGAATACGCATACTGTTACATTGCATACATATTGCTTGTTGTTCAATAAAGGCTTAAAGATTCATACTATTTGTGAACAAGATTTCAAAAGCGATTATTTTTATAAAACAGCAATTCACCCCCCCTGGTGTTGAGAAACAAAACTCATCTATTCTAACAACATTATAGCCATTAACAATTACGTATCCAATGTCTGGTATAGTCATCCACATGGTTCCATTGACCTGTAACAAATGAAAAAAATTATTATGATAAATGAAAAAACAAATAATAAATAAATATGTTGTGAAATATAGGAATGTGTACCGCTAATTGTGACTCCATTAGTAAAGACCTTCTCAGCTCTTCTAGTTGGTCATAGCTTCCTACTAGTGTTGCATATTCATCACGCCACTAACTAAGTTCTTTATAAAGATCACTACGGACAAAGGGCCATGAATCTTCCCCTAGTCCCAATGACACAACAGTGCATCTATAGCCACAGTGACCATCAGCCACAACATTAACAACATTGAGAATGTATGGGTGGAAAATAAGATGAAATTAGTCCATCATGGGTAGTCTCATTTGTTGCACAAGTTTTGCCTTATGTTGCAAATTATTTTTCGTAGACAAAGATTCAATTGTTGAGTGGAATGTTTACATGCTCAAAATATGACATATCACACTTTGTAGACCTTTTCGTTATCTGAAGTTTACTTCTTTGTGCACCTTTCGTTTTCATTTTATGCAATGGAGGTATCATATATGTCATTACAAGACAAACAATGTCAAGTAAATTTTGTTTGATCGTCATTTTACCTCCAATGTCAACCTCTTTAAATCGTTCGTTGACCATCTGAAGCTCACGCTGAATGGATAACTATGATTGAGATTCATTTGATATGATATCTGAAATACTCAATCTTGTCCACATGACATGAAATTTAGCCAAAGAATTGACACTAGGGTCATAACGTGTTGAGTTACACGCACAAGGGAAACCGTATGTTCGTCTCAGTATGCATCCACCTCTTGCACTATATAGTCCTATATGTTGTACTTGTTGTAATTCTTCAGTGATGAGTCCCAAAGCATACGTGGATACTCATCCAACGAGTCTTCTGTATCTTATTCCTTTATAAGCTTCACTCATAAGATTGAGACTTTTTTTTTAAGGACGCCTTAATCTTATTATGTTGCAGGATAATGACATTGTGAATCACATCCCAACAAGAACAAAGATCTCCCATACTGTTCCTCAAAACTTTCTTTAGGCTCCAATGAACAGACTCAACCTTAACAAAAATGAATCAACAATATTATAAAATGTTAAATAAATTAATATAACATTAAAGTAATAAAACACACATGTTGGTTGTTGTATTCCCTAAATGCATTTGTTGTTTGTCCAGGCCTTTACAAAGTATGTATTGTATGGAATGATCCAAGTATTATTCACATATTCGAAGAATAAACGCCATGAACGACAGATGTATTCAAGGCGATTGACATAGTCACCAAACAAAGGTTGATCTTCACAATTCATGGCGTTCTCCCATGCTTCCATTACCATATCCTATGCTTCGACACAATTAACTAACATTTTGCACTTCGCTTTGACATTTTTCAGAATATGGAAGCGACATAAAAACTGAAATGAATCAGGAAACACATTGCGATGGAATTTATCAAAGACAAGTCTTTATAGCTGACTATGACTTGTGGACCGCCCTCAGATGTTAGAAATAAACCTCTCAACCTTTCAAGAGCCCAAGTTAAATTATTTTGTCGTTCACTTGATAGGAATGAAAATGTCATTGAGTAGGTTAACCTAGTAAATGTCACACCAACAATCTCTAGCAACGACAATCGATATTTATTTCTTTTGTAAGTTGAATCCATCAATAAAATAATATTAAATGCATTCAATAATTTGATCTCATCAAGATACATCCAAAAGAGGTCATTGACAACCTTAGATTCCTCCACACATATACTCCATTGAATGTAGTTTTCACTATCCAACATCATCATCAGCTGTTGCAATTTAGTTCTTGACCCTTTCAATGATCATTTATATGTATACCTTAATGCGTAAACTTTTTTTATTGTAGTGACATTACGATAATTATTTTATTTAAGATTCAACCAAATATTTGCAGGTATTACTTGAGTTTTAATCATATCAACAAGTATTGCTTGTTTAGTAAAAATTAACCTACCGACAAAAGGATGACCTACTAAAGTTTATGCCAAATTGTGGTTGTGGTATCCATATATCACCTGCAATACCCACCCATCGCCATTAGAAGATGGTTTGCCCTTTAACTTGAAAGGACACTCACATTTTCGGGTGTCGTATGTACTAGGTTGCACATCGAGTTTGTATTTTCTATAATTTCCACCTCTTTCACTTCCTAGCAACATAAACGTCTTCCTTCCAGGTTGATCGATAGCTTTATCCGATATTATAGTCACCACAACAAATCCTAGATCATGTCCAATCCTTCTCACCCATTCAATTAAGTTTTCACGAGAGAAAAATATTCCATTTGTTGTGAAATGATTTGTCAAATCTCCATCGACAACCTCATTTATAAAAGACGAAAAATTTGATAATATACTAGAATTTATTTAAGAATCCATCCCATAAAGATATTATTCCGTTTTAGACTATAATCACCTATAACATAAAATTCATCCCCCAATATCTAATTTATAATAATCTAAAAATATATAACACATTTTTAATAAACTTAAAAAAAGCATCAAAATAGTAAACTAATTTTTCATATGCATTTTAAATACCAAATTTTTTTCACTAAATTAAAAAAGTCATACAAAATATTTAATACAAATTTTTTTCATATGCATTTTTAATTTTTTTTACATCATATAAAAAAAGAAATTATAAAATTAATACAATAAATTAAACATTTATAATAAACATTATAAATTATAAAAATATATTTGAAAAAATACCCAACTATCCCAAAATTTGATTGGCCTCCATCGATTTCGAATGTTAGGTGATTTTTGACTTTCGAATTTCAGAATCTGATGGGTCCTTCATTGAATTTCAAAATCCGTATGAGTCTTCATCGGATTTGATAAAGATCCATACGAATTTTGAAATCCAATGAAGGGCAAATCGGATTTCGAGATCTGTTTACCTCTTCATCAGATTTTGATATCTGTATGGGTCTTTATTGAATTTCAAAATCCGATGAAGACCTCAGAGCTTGGTAATGAATTCATGCACTTGTTTAACATGAGAAACTTAAAAAAAAAATCACTTTCCTGGACAATAATGGCAACTCGCAGCATAGGAGGACCTCCATCACCTTCCTAGAATATTTCTCAATGAACGATCTCTCTTATCTCTCTCAAAATCTCTCTCCAACATTTGGACCATAAGTCAGAACCACCACAAATGTACAAATGAAAGAGGAGTGTAGGTGAGGAAAGTATATAAAATTCCTATGAGCTCGTTTGGTCAATCACTTAATTTAATAAGAAATTACTCCTTATCAACCTCGTGACAGAAGGTATTTATGAAAATTAGGAGTGTAAGGTAAAACTATTGACAGAAGGTATTTATGAAAATTAAGAGTGTAAGGTAAAACTCTTGAACATGCAAAGTGAAACACCCAATATGTTCTCCTTGAAAACCAACGAAAGTCCACAAAAGATAAGTGTGTGAAAAGTGTTACTCTCGTCTATTCACATAATTATTAAATAATTGGTGGGTAGGAATGATTATTTGAGAAAGATGAAATAGACATAGTTATGAAGAAGAGGGAGGGGAGTCCGTATTTTATGGTATTTTTGAAAAAAATAAATAAAAGGGGAGTGGATTAGCAATATAGGATCTGTATGTATAGGCCTTCTTTGAATCAAAATAAACCTTTCTTCCTGCACCACCTTTTATATTATTGCACCCTATAAAATCCATAAATCCCATTTTACTCATGTTTAAAAATTTAATAACTTAAAACCATATTCACTCTTCTCATTTTCCTTTTTTTCTTTTTTTATTCTATTTGGGACGTGAGAATGGTGATTCTGGCATATACTTTGAAATCTTTGAAAATACATTCCTAAATACACATTTCGAAATGCATTTTAAAAACATGCATATTTAGATTTCAAACCATCCAAAAACATTACCTCATCTCTCAAATCAGAAAAAGAAAAGAAAAGAAACTATTGAATCGGTCAAAAGATGAAAGCAGGGGACAAACGTACTGCCTCCATAAGCTTCTCAACGAAGAATGAAGAGCGAAGAGGTTATTTAGGTTTATAATTTTTTTTAACAGGGATAAAATGGGATTTAAAGAATTTGTAGGGGTGCAGGAATAGAAAAAAAAAGCTACAGGAAACAATTTGCCAAGAAATATTTCAGCCCAAACTGCAGTACATATGTGAATGGGCCAGCTCGTTCCAAGAACAAAAATTCGTCACAAACTAATTTAAATTCAAAGCATTAATTAACACCACTACACAGTTTTAATCTTTGTGCTTACCCAAAAAATAAGTTAATTTATTTTCTGTTTAATTATTTTTTTGTCACGAAACTTTGAGATATTCTGCCTCTATAAAATTTTAGTTTGTGTTCTTATAAAAAAATATTAAATGATGATGTGAGGAAGTATAGTCCTAATATATTTGAAAGACCATTTTATTAACATTCTTTCTCTTTCGGGTTTCTATATATAATTTTTTCATGTTTTAGAAATAATATAAACAAAGCTATCCAAGTTTCAAATGATAGAGTGCGTGTAACGGTGACGAAATAATTAAGACGTTAAGAAAGTTTAATACCAACTTTCCTTTCAACACTAAAACAAAACTTATTGATTTTAGAAGGCTAAAATTATATTTAAATTATTCTTTTAATTATCACTGTTACGTGGACTTTTCAAATTATTGATTGCAGGAGTTGATTATTATTTCTACTGATGTATTTATATACACTTGAATACAATACTTAACTGTCGGTGTAAAGTCCAACTGTGATCCAAATTTCAACGTTAAAATCAAATCATTGCATTAAATACTTTTAATGATGAATAAAGTTGAACAATAATCCAAAATTCTAATGACACACTTCCCTTTTATTATACAATACACATATTTTACTAAAATCAATCCAATTTCAATAAACAAGTCAACACACGGGTGTATTGCTCTAAGCTTATATTATTTGATGTCTTTGACCAAAGAGAGAAAGAGAGAAAACAATTACAAGAATTTAGGAATATTTGTATTGACCAAACATCTTCTAAGAGTGCTATTTTCATCTTATAATCAAACATTTGTAAATAAGAAGTGGTTAAAAATACTTCGATACAAGGAGTGACGAATAATACTTGTAATCAAGAGTGGGTAAACTCGGTCTAGACGTGTTATCTAAAGATAGATATTGGAGAGACTAAACTCAGACTGATCATGTTGATTAGGGGACTAGGAGCGGTGTAGTAATACTTTCAACTAGGAGTGGGTTAAATTCGTTTAATCTTTGAAAAGATTAATGGAATCCCTTGAGAGTTCTTAAGGGAGAACCGGACATAGCTTAGATTGAATGATTCAGTACAAATATTGTACTTTATTGTTTTTCCCTTAAAGCTTTTATAAATTCTTTTGAAATGTTATCTTTTGAATGCATTCCTATTTACTTATTTTATAAACCCAGCGTCTAAACATAGTACAACTCTATATACTCTCATTATATGTCATTAGACACTACTTTGAAAAAATATTTTTGAAAGGATAATGATATTTAGACAACATTTTTTTGACAGCATTTGAACATTGATTACGTGTCAATCTGTGATTGATAAAAAATTACTCCATAATAATGTTTATAATTATTATTATTGGTTATGGAGTAATTTTTGACCAATCACAGATTGACACGTAATTAATGTTCAAATGTTGTCAAAAAAATGTTGTCTAAATATCATTATCCTTTTTGAAAATACTATTCATCTCCCCTCTAGTGTTTTCCTATGTACTTCCAACTATCTTATAAATCAATTATTCATTCATCATGCAACAAAAACACCCAACAATTCACAATCCAAGCAACAATTTCCCAATCAAAAAATCACAAACCAACGATCATGTAATTTCATCAGAAATCAATATATAGATCAATCCAACATAAACACGTGTGTGCGTGCATGTGCATGTGCATGTATGTGTTTGAGCTATTTTGACTCACATAAACATGTGTCCCTCAAAATGCTAAACTAAAAAATAGAGCAAAAATTGAGCTTACTCTTTTAAACTCTGATCGTTTAGAAGTGTTATTTTTTTCCATGAATCTACTGATGGTTTTTGATCGTCAAACAGATGAGAGATAGACTCAGAAAGAAAGAGAAAAACTTTAGAAAAATATTTCTAGAGAGATGATGATTGTTATAAAATGAAACTCTATTAATGTAAAATCTATATATGATTGAATTTTTTATAAATAAAATAATCAAGTGTCATTTTTAAAACCACTACTACTTTTAAACTATTTTTGGTGTCTTTACAACAATAATATTATTTATTTTGATCTACACTCTTTTATAATAGTAATATAAAAATATAAACACGAGTAGAGAATAAGCACAACTATACTTGTAACACCCTTGGAGTTATGTTATAACTACTCATAATTAAATATCTCATCATTTGTAGATAATTTAAAGGAGGCTTAATACCCCTTATAGTCCCTATTTTCGTCAAGTGTATTCGATTTGGTCCTAATTTTTTTCTGTTCAATATTGTCCTAAAGAATGTAATTTTTGTTCAATTTAGTCCTGCAAATGGCGTTTAAATTGTTATCGGCAAACAGTCCAGATGTGCAATAACTGCTGACATGTCTTGATTGAAACATGACGCAACCAATGAGGGACTGCCACGTGCCAACCCCCTTCCCTACCCAAAAAATTAGGGTTTTTGAATGTAAGGGGGAAAGGCTTCCTTACGCCTACGCCGCCTCCAATTAACCATAGTGGGTCTGTCGGAGTTTTGCAGAAACAAGAGCGAATTCCTTTCTCGCGGCACGGTGAGGGTTGCAGGCAGCGCCTCCGGGAAGGTTCAATCTCCGATGTAGTTACGATGGGAGAAGCTCACCGTTCTCAGGCGGTTTCGCGGCAATAGGACTCGCGATTGAGGGTTTCAATTTGGGGGTTTTTGTTGTGTTATCTGGGTTTTGTAAATTGGAATATATGATTTTCGTTTCAAAATTGATTTGGGGAATTCTTGGTTCTTCTCTGTTTTGCGAGTGGTTAGGGATTTTGTTCTTCCCTACAAGTATGGGTTTTGCGAAGTGGGGGATGATGGTTCAGATTGGAAATGTTAGGGTTTCTAAACTTGGAATTTTCTTTTGGGGGTATGTATTTGATTTGTTCTTTGGAAGGATGTTGGTTTTGGTGATCACGATTAGGGGTGGTCCTGTCTTGATCTTTTTCCATGAATTTTTTTTTTCGTTTTGGGTTCATTTGATTCGCGATAATGGGTTTTATGGTGGTTGTTGTTGGATGCACGAGTGGCGCCAATGAAGATGCTGGTAGGTTGTCATGGGTGGTGTTTTTGGGTGGTTGTTGAACGGAGAAGATGATGGAGGTGTAAAGATGGTGGTTGGTCGTGACTGTGGCGGCGGCAGTTAGGGTTAAGTGGTGGCTAGGGTTTCTGTGTAGGGGAAATTAGGGTTTCTGGAGGTATGAGATGATGATGACGTGTCAAGGGTGATGTGCATTGATTGCACAGCTAGACAGTGCGTCGTTAACGATTTAAACACTGTCTGCAAAAAGGACTAAATTGAACAAAAATTACATTATTTAGGACAACATTAAACAGAAAAAGAAAATTAAGACCAAATCGAACACACTTAACAAAAATAGGGACCATAAGGAGTATTAAGCCTTTTTATAAATATAAATATGTTTACAACCCTTATGAAAAGAACTTTTTAAAATAAGTTTGTAAACTCTAAAAGAAAATAAATTATATACATATACAAAATCTTTTACAAAAAGAAAACAACTCTTAATTCCTCATTGCTTAGTACTCTCACCTGCACTTTTCTATACTCCCATACAATACAATCATATAGAAGATAGAATCCATGTGAACCAAGGTAAGCTAACATATTTCAAATGGATAGAAGCACAAACATAATTAAATTATCAAAATTGTTTATACTGAACATTACACAAAATCATCTAATGGCATGTAATCACTAATGACATCATAATTTACTTCAAGAAGACTCATATATTGAATTGAACTAAAAGGTTTTACATCTTTCATACTAATCTATAGTAGATTATGACATCATGCTTTGGCTCTACACAACCTCACCTGACATATACGGAATTAAATCCTTTTCATACGAAAAAGTTAATTCTTATAACCTACTTGATATAGTTCTCTTTTAACACTGAATCTAAATCATAGAAATCTTATCATCTACTTGATATAGCTAATTCTTATAATCTAATTTATATAGTTTATTATACGTGAACAACAATAAACTATTTTCTTCAAAAACACATTTAAAAACGTATAAAATATATTTTTTTAAATATATGCAAGTATCTAACAAGTACTTGCATATTAAAAAATTCACAATTTTTTTATGCAAATATCTTACAAGTAATAAAACAAATAATAAATATATTTTTTCACACAGGTCAAATAAGACACAATTAGAAATGAAGAGAAAATACGAAATATTATATTTTCACCTTAAACTACTGAGTCTTGGGACTTAGAAGTTCAACATCATCATTTTCAATCATGTGATAGGAATGAGAGTAACCAAAAGTTACACAACCATGATTTTCTCTAAAAAAAAATTACTTGTAGTTTAGTTTAATTTAGAGTATAGTGGGGAAAAAGAGAACAATTTGAGTTTTGTGATCCATTTAATAGCATTTGAATGCCTTCATCCTTTCATCCCTTTCAAATTTCGTTATATTTCATTTACAGTTACTCAATTTTGGGAGTCCAAAAACAACTCCTATAATATTGAACAAGTTCATGGAAATCGGATCGAGATTGAGTTCTAAAATATTTATCATTCTATAAATAGAAAAAGTTACGTCTAATTTGATTTGATTTGTATTATCAAGGTATAATTTGGTTTATAATCCACAAGTTTTGACATGCATGATTCTCAGTTCTTCAAATTCAATTCAAGAAAGTAGCATAAAAAGAAGCAAGAATAAAAATAGTCTAATGCGGGACAATTATTCCTTAACATGATTATCAATTATATATTTAAGTATTAAATATATTTATATTGTAATACGTGAGCTGCACGTGCTGGGCGTTACTGACAGTACTGTAACAATATATAAAGCAGAAATTGCAAAGAGGTTTGGGAAGAAGAGACAACTCCGGTGGAGAACCGGAAACATACTCAGAGAGATTAAATTTTTAAGTCAGTAATGGCCACCCAAAACCAAACACACTCTCTTCCAAACACCACCATCGACCCAAACACTGGTTTCTGTTCTTCTTCTAAAATCTTTCACAGCCTCCGTCCAAACGTCCCCCTCCCTCCGCTGTCTCAGCCGCTCTCCCTCACCGATTACGCTCTCTCCCTCCTCCCCGCCGCCGCCACCGCCACTGAAAACTCCGCTCTCATCGATGCCACCACCGGCCGTCAGCTCTCCTACTCCCTCTTCCTCTGCCAAGTAAAATCCCTCGCCTCCTCCATCCAATCTATCACTCCTCTCTCCAAAGGCCACGTGGCACTAATCCTCATTCCAACCTCCCTGCACGTCCCCGTACTCTACTTCTCTCTCCTCTCGCTAGGCGTCACAGTTGCACCTGCCAACCCGCTCAGTACCGCTTCCGAGTTGACTCACCTCGTCCGACTCACAAAACCCGCCATCGCCTTCGCATCCTCCGCCGTCGCCTCAAACATCCCCGCCCTCAAATTCGGCACTGTTCTCACCGACTCCCCGCTCTTCCTCTCCATGCTCGACGCCAACGTAGACTCACACTCACGCGCTCCCGGAGTTGAAGTGAGTCAGTCCGACTCCGCCGCAATTCTCTTCTCATCGGGCACCACCGGGCGCGTGAAGGGCGTGTTTCTCACCCACCGGAACTTCATCGCACTCATATCCGGGTACTATCACCTGAGGAACAACCAGCTAGCTGCCGGCGAAGCGGAGCCGCATCCCGTGTCACTGATCACGCTGCCGCTGTTTCACGTGTTCGGGTTCTTCATGCTGGTCAGATCCATCGCTTTGGGGGAGACGCTCGTTCTGATGCAGAGATTCGATTTCGAAGGGATGCTCAAAACCGTGGAGAGGTATAAAATCTCAATGATGCCGGTGTCGCCGCCGCTCGTGGTGGCCCTCGCCAAGTCGGAGCTCGTGAACAAGTACGACCTCAGCTCGCTCCGGATGCTAGGTTGCGGCGGCGCTCCACTCGGCGAGCAGGTAGCCAATGATTTCAAAGCCAAATTCCCCAACATGGAAATTTCCCAGGTGAGCACTTAACCTTTTCACACGTGACTATATCAGAGCAATTGTTACCCTACCGATGATAATCAGGTCCCACTTTTTGGAGATAGCCAAACCTGTCCCACTGTCGTAGGACTCAAAGGGGGCCTCATAAATTGTAAAAAATATCTTACAAAAATGTCCACTATTTCTTCTAACCAGAAGTAACTAGAAACATCATACCATGAAAATTTCTTTATACAAATTTAAAATAATATTTTTATATTTTAAAAAATTTAAAAGAATATATAATAACTGTGGGATGATAGTCACAACTCACTCATTAATATAGTTGATCACAAAACAAACCATTATTACTGTATATAATTTCGCGTGTGATCTATCTTATTTAGACTGTTATATTTTAGTTTTAAATTTATTTGAACTAATTAATTGTGATTTTCCGATGTTTTGGTCTACCTAAATCCCTCAAAAACATTACTTTTTATCAAAAATATTTGAATATTACACCATAAATTTCAGAACGTTATTACTACTATTATTATTTTAACCCCTAGGGCTATGGTCTGACCGAAAGTGGAGGAGGAGCAGCCAGAACATTTGGACCTGAGGAGATAAAGCGCCATGGCTCTGTGGGTCGATTATCAGAAAACATGGAGGCCAAGATAGTGGACCCTGAAACTGGAGAGGCATTGCCTCCTTGCCAAAAAGGGGAACTGTGGATTCGAGGTCCAACTATCATGAAAGGTTATTTCCTATTTCCTTTATATTTCCTGAAAAATGTGCTTTCAGATAAGCATTTTTCAACATCATCGTGTTCAAAAAGTTCAATGTAATCTGAGATAAGGCCTATTCATTTTGGTTGGATTATACTAAGCAGTGAAGAGAAAATTCATATCAATTGAGAAATCTAATTCACTCTTTATGATCTTGCCTGTGTAGCACGTTTCATTTATGGTGTGATGGTCATGGTGACGGTGCAGGTTATGTAGGAGATGAGAAGGCGACAGCTGAAACATTGGATTCAGAGGGATGGCTGAAGACGGGGGATCTTTGTTATTTTGACTCTGATGGTTTCCTCTACATTGTAGATAGACTGAAGGAATTGATCAAATACAAAGCTTATCAGGTGAGATGTTAGTTCCACTAACATCTTTTTTTCAATGTTATTATGCTACTTTTACATTTTTCTTATTGTTTTTCAAGCCATTTCCAGGTTCCCCCTGCTGAATTGGAACATATACTTCACACAAATCCTGAAATTGCTGATGCTGCAGTAGTTCCGTATGGATCTAATCCCTTAATCTTGTGTGTGTTCAGAAGCAGATCGATTTACAAATTTAAATTTGCCGCCTCATTCCCAATTCTAGTTCCTATGGCGAAGTCACAGAGAACCAAAGTTTCTCTTTTGACTTTAAACTGTTTGTTAATATATCACTGGCTCCTCTAAATTGAGCAATTTAAAGTAAATAATCTCAGTTGCACTGCATTGGTGTATATTATATATCAGTAGTTAATTTTTTTGTCATCGACTGAGATCACTTTATGCATACTGAACTTAGAGAAGACAAATCCAATCCAAAAGAAGAAAATATTGTTGTTAATGCGGGCAATTCACTTCCCTTAACATAAATGAATTGGTCTTATTACGAGGTTAACTTAGTCTGCTAATAATTTTTTGGTAACAGGTACCCTGATGAAGAAGCAGGGCAGATTCCTATGGCCTTTGTAGTAAGAAAACCTGGAAGCAACATCTCTGGAAATCAGGTCATGGAGTTTGTGGCAAAGCAGGTCTGCTTCTGAAACCATGAGTTCAGTAACAAACACTAATAAAACTTGGATGTTCCTGTGAACAAGTCTTAATTCTTGCCATGTTGTTAAGTATGCTTATTCATGTAGGTTTCTCCCTACAAGAAGATACGGCGTGTTTCTTTTGTCAATTCTATCCCAAAATCTCCGGCTGGCAAAATTTTGAGAAGAGAATTAGTTGATTATGCTCTATCCAGTGGTTCATCCAAATTGTGATCTAGAAAAGAAGAGCATGTAAAGCAGCATATGCTACATTTTTCTCTTTAGGGATTCTCTTGTTATGATTTAACATATTTACTACTTCAAATACTAGAAGCATTATTTGGCTTTATTGTTTTTAAGGGTTGGTTCTTGAAAGTTAATCTTTATAACTTTCCAATTTTCTAAAATCTCTTCTTTGTGTGTTATTACAGATAATTGTAAGTTGTTTAGATGCAATAAATGCATGTGAAGCACCTGGCGTTGTACACCATGTAGTTATTCAACCCTTTTCACTACTGAGAGTTTCAGTGGTTTGTAGACTTGAGATGTGTTTCATTTGTATCCATTACCCAAAAATTGAACAATTTTTCTATTCACACACATACACAGCTCACTCAAATCTAATCATTCTCCATCTACCCTTTCTATGTACCAAACTTTCTCCAAAAAAACATTTTCTTGCACATTTTCATTACAGTTATGAAAGATTTGCATCAATTTTGTAGCTTGTCAAAGGGCGAGTTGACGGGTTAATTCGTTACTTTTTATATTTATTTTTTTATTTTAAATTTTTTTATATATAAAAATAAATAAATATTGACAATATATTTAATCATTTAAATATTTTTAATTTTTTAATTGGTTTATTAATATTTTTAATTAAACAAATTAAAATAATTATTATATTTAAATGTTATAATTTACTTATAACTAATAATTAAAATTTAATATTTAAGTATTAATAATTTAAGTTATTATTTTATCATTTACATTCTTAATAGAATATAATACAAATAAAATTAATCTATTAAGTTATTTTTATTTTTTAAAAAAAGTAAGTGGACCTGTCGGTTCATCTCTGACTTATCAATTTATCGGAAAAGATAAATAAGACCAAAATGAGTTGAAAATATCAACTTGATTGATTCTCTTTTTTATGAGTTGGCAAACCAGTTTGAAATTTTATTTTTAATTCATATATCCGAACTTCGTTACAATACAATAAATTTACTTAATATAAGTTCATATGAAAATATATCTTATTTTCTTATTTAATTCTTTAATTTTATTATAACTCAATCTATCATATATAAAATCCTTTGAAACAAATAAATAACCTTATCTGTTATTTTTTAAGATAAAAATATAGATGAAAATTAATAAAAATAGTAAAATTTAATCCTACAACGTATAATGACAGATGATTTCATATTCATTAAAATACATAAATCAGAAGTTGTAAATCTTACAACATCTTAAACAATAATAAAAAAACTACATATCAATATCTGAAAATAATAATAGCAAATTATTTTGTCATCGTAAATTTGTCTTTTGGTATGGAGTGATTGGCAGTGTCAATGATTTTGCTATCAATACTGTTACTCGTCGTCTCTCGTGTTTAACAGAATTCAATAAATATATATATATATATATATATATATATATATATATATATATATATAAATCTAGTAAATAATATATATTAGAAGTAATAATGTACTTTAAATAATAATATTTGTTTATTTTAATATTAAAAGTAAATATATTTCTGTTAATAAATTTTATTATTTAAAAACATACTATTTTTCTAAAATATTTTCTCTAACAACACTTTTATTTTATTTTTAAGTTTTTTAATTTCTGATTTATTTGTTTGAAGATCATAAACAACTTAAGTAACTCATGATACAATATCTTCAAGTTTATTTGATTAGTTTTTGTAAAAGAATGAGTTGATTTTTACTATTTTTCTTTATATATATATATATATATATCCATGCATGTGAGCTATTCTAACTTGTATGGTTCATCTGAGTCTTTTATAACACTATTTGTTGATTAGTGGTCTCAACAGTGTATCTTAATCATGTTTATGTGGTTTATAGGGTAGATAAAGTTCCTTAAGTTGTTGGAGTCGTTCGAGGATCCTTACAGTTGTTTGATCATCTAACAAGTAAGGGAAGCTAACTACCATGTTTTAAAGTAGACGATGCTTTGATAATCTATGTTGCATATTTGTTTTGGTTTGAAATTGGTTAATGCACTGATATTGGTATTTAACTACTAAGAAATCTATTGTGTAATATGGTTGTGTGATGCCTGTTTTTGTTTGCATTGGTGTTGAGTTGAAGGATGAAGAATCTGGCCATTTGGTATTCACTTTGACACTAAAATATGTTTTCGAATCGATACTAAGTTAGGAATACCAATTTGATTATTTGAATGGGTCCCTAGTTCCTCAAACCATAGTTTTGATTATGTAAGTTTCTAATATGGTGTTAAGCGGTGCTGATGTGGCACTGAGCGCAACTTCTTTGTGCAAGTCTGGAAGTAGTTGTGCTTTATATCGTTGAGCGCCAGCTTTCACCATTGAGCGGTAATATTTGTGAATGGTTTAACATTGAGTAGTGATAGGATACCACTGAACACTAGTTACTACTGTAAGTCTGAAACTAATTTAATCTTTTCTGAGTGATAGGCTGGTCTTGTCGAGCGAGACAATTTGTAAGAGCTCTGGCATTGAGCGCTCTCTTTTGCAAGAGCTTTCACACTTAATGTTAGTATAAGATCTAGTGTGATTTTCTAACCCTTGCTTATTTAAAGTAGTTTCTTATGGATTTTATGTATGTTTAGTGTGAATTTGTGACATGGATTATAACATGAATGTATGTATGAATAAAATATGTTGTGAAAGGAATTTCAAGGAGAAGTTTCTTGTGATGGTTTCAATAATGTATGTATTGATATAAAGATTTCGTATTGGGAGTTATCTTGACGCTCTAATAATCATTCAATGTCAAGTAGAGAAGGGTGTGATATGTGGTGAGAGGAGTAGAAGGTCCTAGTCTAAGAGCTTTACCTTGGCCTAAGGAGTTAACAGATTAACCTTGTGTGTGGTAAGGTGAAACCCATTAAGAATGACTCTACAGAGTAGTAGAGGCCACCATAAGTACATAACTCGCGATAATGAATGTTTGTATGCGTTAGGATTGGTTGATATACCTTTGTTGATGTCTTAACATCTATATTTTTGTTGTATGAATTCTCTTTTGGTAAATTAACTTACCTTTCTATCTATGTTTGTTTGTGTTTGTTTTCTTGTTTGCAATGATCACCTTAATTGTGTGAGCATATTAAGATGTCTTTGTGGGTTAGGTGCAAGATGGTGATGGTGTAGAAGCTTAGAGTAGATGGTTAGTTTCTATGTGTACCAGTTCATTTGTAAAACTCTAGTATATTTTTGGTTTGATGTAATACCACTCTAATACTATAAGAACATTATATATATATATATATATATATATATATATATATATATATATATATATATATATATATATATATATATATAATCCCATGAACATCGATAATTGCCAATATATGTATACTTATAAACCAGTTTAAACAAAGCTTCATTCATAACATAACTAAGGAAATAAAAGAAACAGTTGCTAGGCATTCAAAACTCCATTTCTTCTAAGATAATCGATTATCTCATTTGATAATCGATTATTCCAGAGAACTTTCAAATAGAGAAGAAACTATAGCTGAAATAATTGATTATGAGATAGGACAATCGATTATTCCAGAGAGATTTCAAGCCAGAAAAGAATTCTGACTGAGATAATCGATTATCAAGTAGGATGATTGATTATCCTAGAGAGTCTTGAAGAGAAAACAAGTTGTTGACTGAGAATCGATTATCCAGCCTGATAATCGATTATCTCTGTTAGTTTTTGACAACAAACCTAAAATTTGATCTAAATGGACTCAAGACGTATTCAAACGGCTAATTTGGTATTCTTAGCACTGAACTTGATTGGTAAACACGTTTGTAACTCATTGAATACAAATTGGCTCATTTGAACATGAATTGAGTTCATTAAACCAAACTAACTTTCCAAAAACTCATAAGAGTTTTCATTCTATGCAAACCAAATTTTTTGCAAAGTTAGAAACCGACCAAGTCTTAAATGACCTAAACACAGTCTCTAAACTTCAAACTTACCTAAAAAACCATTCCTCTAGAATTTCACGTATCAAAGTTCCATTTTCAACCAAAAACTCATCGTTATTCTAACCTATTATCCAACCAGAGGTCAATAACAATTAATCAAATAAAAATAGCAAAACAAACATTCCCAAATCATAAAAAATCATGTACAATATCAATAAATAGGCTACACATAAGAATTCATGAAATTCCAGTCAACATACCAAATTTAATCAAAACACTCAATTACTTAATTCAACTGTCATACTACAAACATCAATTAAAACATGACTACTAGCTAAAAAACAAAGTAACTAGCTCCCTTGACCTAACAAATGACTAAACAACTCTAGGGGTCCTAAAATAACTCCAACAACCAAGGAAGCTCTATGTAATCCCACGAATAATAGAACCACTATCAGGATACACGTTAGAACCACTGATTAGTAGATACTCAAATTAAAAACTCAAAAGACGTATGCAACTAAGTGGGGTCACATGTAATAGGTACAAGAAAATACCAAAGAAAAGGATTGAAAACTCAATTTACTCAATCAAAGAAACTGATTAATTTATATTGAAGAGCTCGCCGCAAGGTCAGTCCTATGATCTCAGATGAATCCTTAAGAGAACTCTAGAAAAGTAGTTTCTAAACAGATAATGTGTTTTAAAATAATGAAACTCGTTTATAACGAAACTATTTATATTAAAATAATTTAATACTAAAATAATCAACTCTAACTGTTTTTAAACTATTATTACTTCTAAAATACCATTTTCTACTTCTAAAATACCATTTTCTAGGTCATTACAAAATTAATTAATAATTATTATAGATAATTAAGATATGCATTTGAATACCATCGTATATGTATTCTTCGTATTAATAAACGTAAGCATCATCCACAAAATCTATTAAAAATATTTATTATAAATTTTATTCATATGTACTTACTGTTAAGATGCATCTCTTTTTATTCCCTTTAGTATTTTGAGTTAATATTTTCAAAGGATAAGCTATCTCTGATAATTCCAAAAGTCTCTCATTTTTTTTCAATTATTTATCCTTTGTTCTTTATAGTTATATATGTTTTATATCTAGAAAAACAAGTTGAAGGAATCAAGTTTGAGCGAAGAAATATAACTAAATAAGAATTGAGTGAGAAAAATTTAGAATTTTTGGTGATAAAATCAGCAACAACATGTGTAAAAGGAGTTTAGGTTAGTCAGTTTTGAAGACTTTGGGAAAAGGAAGAAAATGGCTACAGTAAATAATAATAATAATAATAATAATAATAATAATAATAATAATACCATTTTGAAAAGGAAATAAAAAAAAAATCTTTCTACTAACCTCAGAATGATTATCCATTGAAACAAGTTTAGGATAAATTTCTTAATTAATTCTCACATAATCATTATTGTTAATCCCTAATTAATATCCACATTAGTATTATTAAAACTCTCACTATTTTTAAACTATAATAGAGATGAAATACTTACCTGCATTTTCTTCATATTAAGAACACACAAAATGCTGTTACAGTAGGTTACACGAAGAGAGGTAGTCATGAATGTGAAAAATTGAAAAGGTGAGAAATTTTTTGTAAACTGTCAAAGGACACAAGATGAAAACGCCTAAAAATTTAGTAAAAATTAATTAACATAATGATATATAAATATATTTATTAATTTAATTTAGTAAATTACAATTGAATGTCGTTCTTCCGCGTTTCATCGTGATAGACACAGTGGAACTTCTCTAGAATTCATGTCTCTGCCTTTTCACCCTCTTATTATTTATTAATTTTAATATATTATCCTATTAATAACAACATAATAGTAATAAATTATATATTAAGACATTATTAATAACAAACTTTATTATATATCATTTCTAAAAAAGAAATTGATAAATCCCCATTAATTTCTTTTGTCTAAATAACTGCTTTTAGAACATAAATTCATAAATTATCATTAATGCTTTTTTTTGTCTAAATAATCACTTTTTTCTCATGATCAATGCTTAAATACTAACGTTTTATTCATTAATTTAATTGAGCTGTGTTTAATAATGAATTATTTTAAGTTATATAAGTATTCAAGTTAACCAATTTTGTCATTTTCTAAACATATTAACAAACTTTATAATATATTTTTCTCAACCAATTAACAATATAAAATATTAAAAGATAATAAGGATTGTTTTAGAAAGAGATAAAGTTTAATAAATAATACAAGTCTGTATAAATTTTAAAGTATGAAGAAAAGAATGGCACGCTCAATACAAAGAGAGTGTTAAATTGAAGAGAAAAGAACAAAATTTTTCGGTAAGTTATGAAATATGTATTTATAATTATTTATTTTGTGATTTCACGGATTTCGATTATAAGATTTTATTTGCTCTCTACCATGATTAATAGGAAAATTTCTTAATTTGATAACATAATTTCCTTTTTTCTTTGACAGGTTGGATAAAAGTTGAAAGGAAATTATTGATAGAACATAACCTTTGTATGAAAAAGGAGTTCTTGACTTTATTAACTTTGTATATTCCGATCTTGAGGAAGGATAATTAGTACGTTGTCCATGCAAAAAGTGAAACAGTAATTTCTTTTTGTCTAAAAGAATCATAAACGTGCAATTGATCACAATTGGGATAAAAATATATTATTTTATATGGGATATTCATTGAGAAATATAGAAGAATTAACGTAATGAAGATGATGATAAAGAACATTATAGTAATGAGATTCAGAGAGGACTTATAATGAGACAATGTTTCGCGGACTAACTTTAAAGGTTTAATAGCCAATTTAGTCCTCATTTTTGTTGAAAAATCTCAATTTAGTCCCTCGTTATAAAAGTGTTTTAAATTAGTCCTAACTTTTAAAATAGTGGGTCAGATTAGTCCTTTTTGTTAAATATAAGTTAAAGAAATTAATGGATGATGATGTGGCACAACTTAAAGCTAACGAGGGACCAATCTAACACATAAGCTTTAAGCTGTGTCACATCATCATCCATTAATTTCGTTAACTTATATTTAACGAAAGGGACCAATCTGACCTACTATTTTAAAAGTTAGGACTAATGTAAAACACTTTTATAACAATGGACTAAATTGAGATTTTTCAACCAAAGTGGGAACTAAATTGGCTATTAAACCAACTTTAAATTAGCAAAATGTTAGAAGAAGAATCATCAACCTTATATGTGAACGACTCTTCCAACTTACTAAACGACTCTTCCAACCTAAAGGGAGTAGGAGCGAGAACTGTGTTAATAGTTCTTAATGAGGTGTTGGTTGAGAAATCACTTAAATTCAAATTTTAAAACTTTAAATAGTTACGTAGATTATGAAGTATTAATAACTGGCTTATGAGAGATACAAACACCATTTGAGTCCAACAATATAAGGAATTAACACTACTCTTTATCCAAAATCTTAAAACAATAGACACCATTTGAGTCCAACAATATAAGGAATTAACACTACTCTTTACCCAAAATCTTAAAACAATATATTAATGAGTATTTCACCTTTATACAGTGTTCTACTTTTTCATATTTATCCTATATGAGATTTAGACTCATACTTAAATTCCCAATACGACTTATGAGTATCAAAGAACACGTTGCTCCTCTAGTATTACCAAATTACTATTACCATTTGGTAAAAGCTATGTTGGAAGGTTTTGTAGAAGTTAAGATGGAACATATTCTAAGAGGAAATAATATAAGAGCTTACTTGCTCTCAAAATTAGCAAGTACCAATAAGAAAGTGAGATATAAGTCCTTATTGTAAGAAAGGGAGATATAAGTCCTTATTGCAGCAAATATTGGTATCACCATCAACCGCTATGCTTGACAAATGTATGATGGCTCTAGGCCGAGCCGACTTGGATGACATCCATAATAAAATATATAAAATGAGAAGAATTGCCTAAAGGAAAAGAGAAAAAGCAAGTTCAATAGGCTGATGGGTCAATAGTCAGTTCAAATCATAGCTTGAAAAATTGCAAATACAAATCCTAAACTCAAAATTGTTTTTCATTATGTTTATAATTAAACTTAAATATGTTGTTCCATTTCCAAAACATAAAAATCTGCAGGGAAAATCAGTTCACCAACCCGAACTAAAACATCATCTATGTAACTCGTGGGGTGTGGAACACTTATATTAGCCAATTGAATGACCACACTCGTAGGTCGTAGAGGACCAAGAGAAAGAGATTTATAAATGGACAAAGGCATAAGATTAATGAAAGCTCCTAAATCAAGCATGACATTTTCAAACTTAATATTTCCAATTATACAAGGAATGCAGGATGCACCAAAGTCCTTCCATTTTTTAGAAATGTGTGAACATATTTACCTATCAATGTAGATACATTTCTGCCCATGTTGATTCTTTCATTTCCCTTCATCTTCCTCTTCTGAGTGCATAGCTCCTTTAGGAATTTTGCATACTTGAAAATCTGTTTGATGGCATCTAGTAGAGGTATGTTCACCTCCACTTTCCGAAAGGTCTCCAAAATCTCTTTATCCACCTCTTCCATCTTTTTGCTTTGAATAACTTTTGGAGGGAATGGAAGAGGGATAAGATGTTGCTGCAAGTCAGAAGACGTACTGGTGGAAGAAGAAGGAGGTCCGCCTGCCTCAAATTTCTTGCTTGTACCTGCCTACTCCTCTTGTTTTCTCTAAGATGCTGCAAGATCATCCTTTTTATCAGGCTCGAGTGCAGGTGTAGGTGTTGGAGGTGGCACTATGGGTATATATAAATCTGCTTCCCAGTTCTTAGGGTGATGACACTGATATTTTTCAGATTCTACACAGTTTGAGATGGTAGTTTGTCAGAATTTTGAGACTGTGCTTGATTAATTTTTGTAGTCATTTGCCCTATCTGATTGGTCAGAATTTTGAGACTGTGTTTGTCCTAATTAAAGATAGAAAACATAAACCTAGAGAAGAAAATGATATTCCTAGTACATCATCAAAACTAAATTCAACAAGAAAACGAAATTCAATGCAGAAACGAAATTCAACTAAAAAACGAAATTGGAATGTGAAAGTGAAACCAAAAACTTAAAAGTGCAAGTGCAGAGACAAAAATAATGAAATGAAATTCTAATTAGTACTGGAAAATGAGTTCAACACAAAGAAATAAAAAAACAAAAATGAAAGCAAAACCTAACGAGAGTCCTCTACTGTTCACGTCGCAAATGCTCAATGGAATATTGTTATACGTTTTTGAAGTTGTAAAATGAATGGAGAGAGCTGTTGGGCAATAAACCCTAGGCCAGTAAGTCAGTCCCTAAAACGAGCTTCTTCCAAATTGACCAACAATGGGCCTATTTTTAAAAAGTTTGAACAACTCAAAAACAAATTAAAAACGAAATTACAATTGAATAAAATTAAAATGCTGAGGTGGAAATCGGTTGCCGACGTGACAACTCTCTTTATGTTCCAAAATATAATTCCTATAATTTCCTTGAAAACAATAATTGAAATAATTAAGTTCAAATAATTCAAATTAATTAAAATAAGAATTACTGGTCAAATTAAATCCAAATAGTAAAAATGAAAAGATATTGGACAATTAAGCACAATTCAGTAATTAAATCTGGGTGCAGAATGCTAAGTAAGTAAGACAAAATAATGAATCATCAATCTACATTGGACATTAACATCATAAATTTAATTTTATTTAAATTTAGAAAAATCTGAATCTAGGAATTAATTAAGAAAATCATATCACTAATATGTTTCTAATTTTCCTTTAAAGAAAACCCTATCCAGTTCAATTTCTCAATTGTAATTAAAAAAACCTAAATCTCTAATTGGATTTTTATTATAAAGAAATCAAAATATTTAATATATCTTTGCTATTAGTAAAAGAACCTTAATTTTTATATTGTTTAAGATTCAATTATATGAAAACCATATTCGTAAATCATAATAATACACCAATGTTTATTGGTCTAATAAAAATATAAATTTAATGATGTTTATCAAGTCTACCAAAATTTCAAGAACCAATGAATGGATAAACATTCATTCATGTATAAAATATTCAGATTAAATTAACAAATACGTAAATGCAATAAAACATTCATCATACCTCCAAAGAAAATTAAAGATATATCCACATTTGTCATACAGTAAAATAATAAAATAAAAGTAAGTTTCTCCATACCGTGGCCAATCCTAAAGCTTTATCTATACTTCTAAGAACCACAAACCTTCCTTTGCACTAAGAGTTTATGTTGTTCTTTCTCTTCTCTTCCAAAAGTCTCTTTCCTATGCTTCTCTCTTTGATTTTGAGTTTCTTGGGTTTCTAAACACACATATCACTCCTCTCTCTATATGTTACTATTTATAAAAAACCTCGCTCTATCTTTAATATCTCCTTACTTATAATAATATATTTTAAAAAACCGAATCTATCTAAATCTCTATATTCCCTTAATCTCATGTCCACTATCGACCTTTTTATTTTATTTTATTTAATTCACATCATTTTCTTCCTACACCCCTTTATTGAATTTCTGTACCAATTAAATAAAGGTAAAAGACCCTTTTTCCCTTGGGCTCAAAAGTACAAATAGGCAAAAGTTTCCTTTAACTCTCTTTCTCTCTAGGATTGAACCTACACCCATTCAATCCTAAACCACCTTTTTATCAACAAGCCCACACATCACATTGGTAATATCACACACACACACACATCAATCATCAAAATTACAACATACCAAACACGTGTTCCACTTAATCAATCATAACATTAAATAATAGACATAGTAATTATAATCATAAAAAGAAACACCTAAGCATTACACACCAATTACCAAACAATAATACTCAAGTCTCATAACCATTATTCCCTAATTGCCACATTTTCCTCGGGTCTTATAACGATGATGAGCGGACCTACAGATGGTGCATTAATGATGCTCTCTTGTTCTCTGGTGCGACAACAAAGCTCGCACAATAGCGGCAACTCACAACGATGGGTCTTCTTGCTCCCTAAGTATTGTTGTAATAGTAGAGGCTTATACTCGCGATGCGACTCCTCTTTTTTCTTCCCTCGATCTGGTTGTGTTCGCAACGAAGGATGTGTTATGTGATGGTGGTGGCTTAGGTTCTGGTTTCCTGCAGGTGGAGGAGGTGTTGCGGACCATGGTTCTAAAGACGTTCGTAGGTTTTCATCGCTGGTCATAGTGAATAAATGTGGGTCCTTATTCACATGTTTAGATCTGCAGAAGTTGCATCATGACAGTGCTACATCATGTTGGTTCCTTGATCGTGGTGAACCCGTGGTAGCACCAACGACGTGGTGGTTTCTACCATCAGTTCTATTCATCACGGATATGAAGCTAAGCCTAAACCCAATCTAAGGTATATCTTGTTTTGGGACATATCCCATTTTGGAAGATTCATTTTGGATCTGATTTAAATATGTTTTTTGGATATTTTATGAATTTTAAAATAAAATAAAATTCTAAAATAAAGTAAAATTAGTAATTAATTTACAATAAATAAAATTTAATTTTGGTCTTGTTTATAATTTTTAAATAAGCTATTGATAATTAAGAAATCACTAAAGTGAGTCTTATTTATCTGGAGTAGTTCATAGTGAAATTATAAGTTTTCGTGTTTATGCATATCTGTGCGAGTATTGGTAGTCTTAAAGGAAGATTAATATTTGGCCGGATTATATACGCACTTGTGATGGTAACCTGTGATAATTATAAGGTTATACGTGTCAATGATAAAATCAATCTAAAGATAGGTTTGTTATTGGATATGTTTTAATTATCACTGTTGATCATTACACCAAGATACCTCTAGCAGTTAATATTATTGTCTAAAGACTTGATATTGATGGGGCATTGGGTGTCTTGAGATGAGATAGACCATTATTTGAATTATATTTATATAATTATTAGTTTTACGGTGTGAGCTTAATTCATTTGTTTCTCTTGTATAAAATATAGTTACGATAACTTCAATATCTGCCAACTTACATTCAGTTTCAATCTTCAACGATACAAATTTTAAGGATTGGAAAGAGAACATAGAGATAATTCTTGGCTGCATGGATTTTGACCTTATGTTAAGGATTAAGAAACCTTATTCTCTTAAGGAATTAAGTACCTATGATGAGAGGAGAGAATATGAGAAGTGAGATCGCTCAAATCACATGAGTTTGATGGTCATTAAGCGCGACATTCCAGAGGTCTATGGAGGTACTATATCTGAAGAAAATACAAGTGCTAAAGAGTTTCTTGATGAGTTTGAAAAACGCTTTGTGAAAAGCGAAAAGGTAGAAGCAAGTGCACTTCTTCAAAGCTTGGTTTCCATGAGGTATCAAGGAAAAAGAAATGTGAGAGAGTACATTATGGAGAAGTCAAACATTGTTTCAAAACTTAAGGCGTTGAAATTTGAGTTGTCGGAAGACTTACTCGTACATTTCATTTTAGTCTCTCTTCCTATATAGTTTGGATAGTTTAAGAATTCATATAATTGTCAAAAGGAGAAATGGTCTCTTAATGAGATTATTTCATATTGTGTTCAAGAAGAGGAGAGACTGAAGGAAGAAAGACTAAAAGTGCTCACTTAACCAGTACCTCAAATGACAATGAAAAAAGGAAGAAAATTGAAAATCCCAAGAATAATGCTTCTAAAGGTCTATCACAAAATAAACAAAAGCAATATGATAAATGTTTCTTTTGCAATAAAGTTGGACACAAAAGAAGAACTATGTGAAATATCATGCTTCGCGTGGAAAGAAAAGGTTACCTAAGCTACCGGAAGACAATTGATTCTGAAAGATGTATCTATTTGGGGATGCCAAATCGGCAGAGATGGAAGTCATACAATGTTTTAGATTATCATTTTGTACTAGTTTTTTTTAAAGACAATTTAGTTGTACCATCATTTAGGAGAAATTTGATTTCATTTGTTTATTTAGACATTTTTTTTTTGTTAATTATGTTGGTTTGGAAATAATGAATTCACATTGTTTTGTAAATTCAAGTTTTGTTGAAACTAAATCACTTTTGGCAAATAATAATCTATATATTCTTCATACAATGACTTCCTATTATAAATCCTTAAATATGGAATTGCATGATACCAAGCATAATATGCTTTTAGGATATTGAGTTTGGGGAAAGAATAAAGTTGAGAGGAAGAATCGTTGGAAGTGATCTAATTGATAAAGTTCAAAACCTCTAGTAAGTTCAAAAACTCTATAAGAACAAACTCAAGATCCTTGGAAACCTATGCTTCACGAAGAGTATAGATTTATGCCAGACAATAAGGTTTGGGAACTTGTCCCATTACAAGAAGGTATGAACGTCATTGGTAATAAGTGAATATTTAAGACCAAAAGGGATTCTAATGGTAATATGATGAGGTATAAAGTATGTGGTGAAGGGCTATACTCAAAAGGTATATGTTGATGACATATTTAAAGCTTTTAGCGTGAATGATAGTAAATCAAGGGATTCTTCCGTTGTTAAGGGAGACGAGTTCAATCTCAATAAATGCCAAGAAAGAAATTTAGAAAATTAATAAATGCAAAGGATTCCTTATGTTTCAGTTGTAGGGAGTTTAATGTATGTCCAAGTATGTACATATTCGGACATGGCATGCAAAGTTAGGATTTTAAGCATACACTTAAACAATTCATTAATGAATCTATGGAAAACAACCGATAAAGTTATGAGGTTTTTCCAAGAGAACCAATGTTTATTAGCTCACATATATAGGGTCATATCAGTTAGAGATCAAGTATTCTGACAATTTTTGTATGATGTCAAGATAGTTTAAGGTCCACTTTAGGTTACATTTTCTTGCTTCCTGGTGGTGTGGTTTCTTGGCCCAGTACCAAGCAAACCCTTTTGAATTTATCCTTTATGATTGCAAAATTTGTAGCATCCTATAAGGCATCAAATGAGGGTATATGATTGATTTTTGTCACATGGCTGCATTATGAAAGGAAAATACAACTTAGGTTATACTATGACATCAAATCAGTTGTTAAAGAAAGAGTATAAAGTGTTTGGTTTTCATTAGAACACTTAGGGACAAAATCCTTGATGTTGTTATATCCTCTTAATAAAGCTCTTACATCCAAAGTCTTTCATGAACATATTGCTCATATCAGTGTTTTCCAGCTTGAGGAATCTTTGGTTCAATGGGAGTTAATCACTTTTATGTGTTTGTGTTATATGTGTGGTTTTCATGTATGCATACATTCTGGTTTATTATTCAGAAATTATACCCTATACGATAAGGTTATTATGTTGATCTTATTAAGATAAAGTAAGGACTAGTTGAAAATAAACGTGTATAAGTCACCTTCATGTGGTTTTTATGCTACATGTTTCATGATGAATCCATATAATTTGGTTCTGTTAGCATTAGTGATCATTGTTAGGTTTGGTTCTACATGCGAATAATCAATGGACGAGACATTTTGATATGCTTCAGGTATATAATGACAATTTTGAATTCATAAAATCTAACATATTTGTAAATATATATATATAAAACGAATCATTAAATGTGTTACGATCATAATATTTTATAAGACAACTTTATAAAATGATTTAATTAAGTAAATATGACTACGGGTATATATGTCATAAAAAGTGTATTATATAACTGTCAAAAGTTACATGAAGGTTCATAATATTCATATGTGAACATAGAATTCAAATCCTATTCCTTTTTCTTTATCCCATCAAGAGAAAAAATACAAAGAAAACCTAAAGTGCTCTAGAGAAAAAAAATCAAAGACCAATTTAAATTGATTTATTCATTGTTTACATTAGTCAATCCTAATCTTCCGCTTTTAATAATCAAGAAAATAATTAGAAAATGCTTATGTTAAAGGTTAATTATTTATTATTATTAATATATAGATCATTAAACTAACATGTCATGTATAAACCATCATCTATACTCAACTTAAGAAATCAAGGCTTTTGCTCAAAATATCTATAGAGAAAGAAGATAAAAACCAATTTAGATTAATTTATTAATTGTTCGCAACCGTCAATCTTTCAAATACGTTTTCACTTTTCTATTCAATATAAAAATTAAAAATGTTTATATTAAGGATTAATGACTTATTATTATTAATATGTAAATGTATAAACCATTAACTATACTCACCTTAAGAAATGAAGGCTTTTGCTTAAAATGATCCAACACAAGTTTATTTTGGTTAAACAGAACATTCAAAAATTAAAAAGCTTAACATAAGGACCCTCGTACGTTTCCAGGCATCGATAAATCAAGCATCATTCAACAGATATTTTTCCAGGCATCGCAGAAAGAATAAAACAGACTCTGCTGACTTCACAGGTTGAACACTTTCTGCTATCTCAGACTCAAAGTCAAAAGAGATCTTCACCTTCACCAAAGTCTTTTCCTCTGCCATTGCAGATAGTTGAAAAGTTGTCTTAAAGTATGAAAAGCCTTTCTCAAGAAACCCTCCCTCAACCACCTGCAGCCCAATTTCATGAGAAATCTCATCAAGCTCTGTTATCTTCTCCTTCTGGTAACTCACTGGGCTCACACCTGAGAGATTTCACAAAAAGTTTCACTTCCATTATTGAATCAACCATGAAATTCGTATGATTATAAGAAACGCTTGAAAGAAAATCCTCACCGGAGAAAAAATTGAAGAGAAAGACTGTGCCTACCCCACCATCACCTTCCACCACTGTCGCATCTTTCACTATATTTGGAATAACTTTTACAATCGTCACTGCCAAATCCTTTGACAAGGCTTGCCACAGGGCTTCCAACCCAACACTCACATCGGTTTTGTCGCTCAATTCCTTCCTCATGTCTCTTCTCAATGTGCTCTAAGGAAGGAAGCTAGGTTCATATATATATATATAAAGTAAAATATTTAAGTTGCATGTAATAAGACTAGTTTGAAAATAATCACAAAACTGTTTTCCAAATTCGACCTCGAAATTCAATTAGAAAATAAATAATTAATAACTACAACTTTTTAAAATAAAAGAAAAAACTAAACAACTTGCTAAAATTCCACTCCTAAAAATTTAAATTCTACAAAACAAATATTGAAAAAGCAAGATACAATTTCGCTCTAAAATCAAATTCATAGTGCACAATAATTCAGGTCTATTGAAAATCGTGAATCTTGAAAAGTGAAATAACTATTTTGCCTAGGAAGTTTCAAAAAGCCCCAGAGATAATAACTATTTTCAATGAAATTCTTTTTCATAAATCAGAAATTTTCTGAAAAGTGAAAAGGCAACAATTAGAGCATGAATCAGGAAGAAGAGAATTACCACACTGGGCACATTTCTTTAAAAGTTGTCTTGCCTCTGCCCTCTGATGTTTTTTTTTTCTTTTTTTAATGCATGTATTTGATCTTAATACCTAAAAATTAAAAAAGTCAACCGATGATACTACCGAGACATAGTAATAGTTATCACAATTAACATCTTTGTTTGTCTCCATGGATGAGTATCTCTCATTATGCTGACCGCTTTAAAAAGTCTGACAATCACTAGTAAAATATCGTTTTTTTTATCGTATACATTATATCATAGTTCAATAAAAAAACGGAAGTATAATATTGTGTGATGGCAATTTTAAAATTATATCGACAGTATAAGCCGCGGTTTCTATCGAACCGCAGTATATTCTTCTGAATTTTTTTTCAGAATTTCTTTTGGGGAGTGTCAAAATTTTGTAGGGGGAATAGACTGCGGTTCTGAAGGGAACCGCGGTCTATTCCCCCTGTAAAATTCTGACATTCCCCAAAAACAATTCTGAAAAAGAATTTTAGGGGAATATACCGCGGTTCTGAGGGGAACCGCAGTATATTCCCCCTGCATTCTGAAAAAAAATTTCAGGAGAATATACCGCGGTTCTGGGGGAACCGCAGTATATTCCCCTGATATTTTTTTTCAGATCTGACTTGGCGGACAGTCAAAATTTTGCAAAAAATAATTGCAGGAGAATATACCGCGGTTCCCCCCAGAACCGCAGTATATTCTTCTGAATTTTTTTTTCAGAACTGACTTGGCGGGAAGTCAGAATTTTGTAGAAAAAAAATTGCAGGGGAATATACCGCGGTTCCCCTCAGAACCGCGGTATATTCCCCTGAATTTTTTTTTCAGAACTGCTTTTGCGGAATGTCAGAATTTTGCACGGGGAATAGACCGCGGTTCTGAGGGGAACCACGATCTATTCCCCTGAAATTTTTTTTCAGAACTGCTTTTGGGGAATATCAGAATTTTTCAGGGGGAATAGACCGCGGTTCCCCTCAGAACCGCGGTCTATTCCCCCTGCAAAATTTTAAATTTTGAATATTTAAGGGAATAGGCTGCGGTTTGGTGGTGAACCGCGGCATAAAGTTTGAAAAAATTTCAAAAATGTCATTTCAGATGTATTTTGAATTCTTTTTAGGAGAATAGGCCTCGGTTAAGCGGTGAACCGTGATCTATTCCTCTGCTTAGGTTACAATAATTAAAAGACACAAGATCAGTTTCATCATCTTCTTTCTTGTTCACACGCAAACAGTTTCAGAGCCTCCTTCGTCACGCGATCCTTTGCTTCCATTTTCAATCATTTTTCTCCGTTTAAACCCATTTTTGTTCGGTGTCGTGGCCATTGTCAATGTTGGGAAAGAGTTTTAACCGATTAAAATCATTCAAACGTCTTTTTATTGGTTTTTCAGATTCTTCCCCTAAGAGGTAAATTGCGTTTTGATGTTTGTTTTTATTTCTAAAACTAATATTTGTTTGTATATTTTTACAGGTTTGAATTTTTTAGAGTTGAATTATCTAGCGTTTTGATCGCGGGTTGTTCATTGTTATTGGCTTTTCACACTATCAGGTTCTTATATTAATGTTTAAATTTTACTTTTATTAGATTGTATAATTTTATATGATTGAATATGTGATTGAATGATCATATAATTTTGTATGATTGTATAATTTTTATGATAGTATGATTTTTTATTTTAAAGTCAGAATATTTACGTATGGATCGAAATTGGATGTAAATATTGATTATTGTGTTGAATATGTTGACTCTGCATTGATATGCAGGTCTGTTTTTGTTATACTAAATATCACAAAAATAGATTTGTTATTAAAAAAAAATTCAGGAGAATAGGCTGCGGTTGTGGCCAAAACCGCGGTAGAAGTTAGAAGATTTTTTTTTTAAAGAAAGGGGAATAGGTCGCGGTTCCAGCAGGTCTATTGCCGCGGTTGGAACCGCGGCCAAAAGGTTAGACGAATTTTTTTTTAAAAAAAATGGGTTTTGACCGCAGTTCAATAAAGAATCGCTGTTATATCCCCAGGTTATTACCGTGGTTGGAACTGCGGCCTAAAGTCCCAGACTTTTTACCTCGCCCGTATATGCCGCGGTTCTAAAACCACGATGTATAGTAAAAAACAACCGCGGTTGTTTCCCTTTGCTGCACTAGTGAATGACTTCCATGCAATGGCTATGAATCTGGCAATCAATTTAGTATTATGTGTAAAATTATAAAAGTTCTTAAAAGTAGATGTTGAATTTAAATACTAACCCTACATATTTGCCATATGTATACGGATTAATTAGCGTTGTACCAAACAAACTATACCATAAATTCTTTTCTATGTGCAATAAAATCCTAGCTAAAAAAAATAAGAGGAAGATACAAAAGATACATATAAAAATAATATCCAGGTATTTACAAAATCCTGTATAAGGTAAGGAAATATTATTATTCTTATAGAAGTTTTCATTCACTAGTGGAATGGTGTCTCACCAGCTCAGATTTGAACATCTTCTTTCTACAAAGAATAAATCTTCATCTGCTGAACGACTTAATCCAAACCATTGTTAACTGAGTTGCTTTTTCTTGATAAAAAACTGATTTTTATATATAGATTTTAGTGATAATATATATATATATATATATATATATATATATATATATATATATATATATATATATATATATATATATATATATAAAAGTGAATGTTTTATCTAGGTTTGTGAAGAGAAATGAGAGACGATTTGATTTAGTTTAACTCTGTCTAAAATTATTTTTGTTTTCTATGAATATGGTAAGAAATTAAAAATTTGAGTATTAGTATTGATAGGTGATTTAAAATAATAAGATCAAGTATTTTAGTTTTAAAATAATTCGATAATATAAATATAATTTTTTAAACTCTTTTCATTACTTAAAATACAAACTATCTCTCTAAAAATTCTTCTCTTAAATTTTTTACCTTTTTTAACTTCTGAGTCATCTCTTTAACGATCAGAAAGTACCTAAACGATCAGAGTAGCAAGGTCTACGTTTTTATCCGATCAATTTCTTCTATAGAGCAAGTAAGTTTATGCTCATTTTTCCTTTTACTATTCTATTTCTAAAGTGTCTAGTTTAGGGGTGACACATGTGTTATCCATCTCTCTTTTGTTGTTTCTTGTTGATCAATGGTCCTAAGGACTCACTTTGATTTCATTTTTGCGGTTTATAGTTGTTTCTAGGATTCCTTGAGTCGAAAGCAAGAGTTTCGGCGTTTATAGATCTCAGTAGCTTCGATGTAAGATAAGGACAACTAGTGTTTGTCTTTAAATTAGATTATAATGTATGAAATTGTGATTGTTGGTATGTACGTTATTGTATACGATTGACTATGTCTAAAATGCTCATTTTGGTGCTAATGGTGTTTGATTAAGGATAATGAATGGTATAATGCTTGATTCTTTGTGTGAACTTGGGGTAACCTTGGGAATGTGGTTGGTATGATTGTATTAGTGTTAGTTTTGGTTGAAATGTTAAGAGGAAAGGTGTGAATACAGTTATAGGTCAATTTTGATAAAAAAATGGAGGTTTGTGAGGTGATTTTCTGAAATATTGGTCTAAGGTGAGACTTTGTGGTTTAGAACAATTAATTTGGTCATTTGTAACTTGTTTGGGATGAGAATTAACTGATATGTTCTTTAGAATGGAGTGATAGTCATTTTTGGCATGTTTGCAAAGTTGCTTAAGTGTATTTTAGGGGTTTGGAGTATTGAATTTTAGAATCAAATGGGCTATGGCAAAAATGTAATGTTTGAGGTATGTGTTTAGGTCATTTGTGACTTGGTCAGACCCCTAAGTGGATCAAATATGAGCGAACAATTCAGAGCATGTTTTAGTCTTTCTTTCTTTTGCTTTTTGGTAATTTTGAACTATGTTAGGACTATGAAAATTGTGTAAAAGTATCTATTGGATTACATGATGATTTATTCTTGAGAGTATGTATGTGTTTGAAGTATGATTGAAAACAGTTTCTAAGGTGAAATTCTTATGGATGTTTCAAGTAGTGTATGTATTATTGTAGAAGTTCTTGTTTGGGGTTTATCCTGACACTTTAATGGTCATTTATTCTCAAGTAGAGAGGGGTGAAACATGTGATGAGAGTAGCAAGAAGTCCTAGTCTAGAGGTTTTACCTAACCTTAGACATGGGTTAACGGACTAATCTTGTGTGGTAGCTTGGGTGTGTTAGCTGTTTCATCACTACAAGTGCATAAACTGCTATAGTTCGACAATAACACATCCAGATGGTTTGAGTCTATAAGTATAATTTGATTGAAGTATGATGTTAGTTCAAGATAGATAATATGTTATCTGTTCAGTTGTAAAAGTTATGTTTAATTCTTTGAAATTAGTTTAAATTAGTTTACCCTTGTTATGTTTTCTTGTTTGTTGTGTGTTTTGGTTTTTGGTCTCATGATTGGTGAAAACAGAGAGAGATGAGGTGTCTTTAGTAGTTATGTTTCCATTTGGATGTTTAGATAAACATTATTTTTCATAGTTTTGAACATAGTGCTATGTATATAAAGTTGTTTTAATAATTATTTTAGCTGACTGTAATAAAGCTTTATAATTCTTCATCTTGTTAATTGTTCCATTTTATTAACAATGTGATAGTTTTTTTATAATTTTAATATTATATAATTGCAATAGTACAAATACATTCTACAACAATGCATACTTCTATTTTATTGTACTAACAATAACGATCAGTATGGAATATAAAAATAAAAATATACCTTCATGATTGTATTATGCATAAAAATAAATTGAAGAGATTAAAAGAGGTTTCAAATGTTAATTTTCAACTTATAATTAAGATGAAGGATAACGATGTTGTAATAAACTAACTACTAACTGACTTTCTTATGTCAGCTGGTGTATTCTTTCACTTGTTAATACCCCACTTTGTACTATTCACAATAGATATAATACAATACACTTTCTGTTTCTCTGCATACACCACCACAGCTGCGCTAACAGTGGTATCAAGAGCACGGTTCGAAACTGGGAGATTAGATCGTGACTTTCAAAGAAAATGGCCGGCGTAGTGCACAACAACCTTCCTGTGTTTGACGGAAAAAGGGTTTGACGACTGATGCGTCAAAATGGAAGCCATTCTTGGCTATCGAGACGTTGACGAGATCGTCAGAAAGGGTTTCAAAGAGCCAGCAAAGGTTGAATTAGCGAAAGGCGACTCTGAAGAAACAAAGCGATACAAAGAAAATAAAAGTTTGGATTGAAGGCACAAATGCTTATACATCAGTGTGTATCGGCTGCCATTTTCCAGAAGATTTCGAAAGCGAAAACAACAAAAGAAGCATAAGACATCCTGCAAGAGGGATACGGTAATTCTGGCAAGGTAAAGAAGGTTCGTTTACAATCTTTGCAGCGTCAATACGAACTTCTTTGCATGAATGACCAAGAAACCATTGTTGACTACATTGGAAGGATTCAAGTTGTTGTAAATGCGATGAGATCCTGCGACAAAGTCGTGAAAGACAGGAAATTAATTCAGAAAATCCTCAGAATCTTGACACCCCAGTTTGATCATATCGTCGTTGCGATAGAAGAGAGCAATAATATTGAGGAAATGAAGGTAGAGGAGCTACAAAATTTGCTAGAGGCACACGAACAGAGATTAATTGAAAGGAGAAATGTAGAGAAAGAAGTGGGTCTAGCTACAAACCAAGCTCTACAGGCCAAGAGCAGTTACAAATCTAGAGGACGTGGTAATGGAAGAGGCAGAGACCGCGCTCGTGGAGGTTGAACAGGAGGAAGAAACTCAAGTGTTTCAGACCACAATGATGAAGATGACAACAGTGAAAACAAGAACGGAAGCAAGAGAGGCGGAAGACCTCCAAGGGGACGAGGAAGAGGTAAAATAGACAAAAGAAATATACAATGTTATACATGCAGTAAGTTCAGACATTATTCATCCGAATGCTGGCATAATGACGCTGCTGTGAAGAAAAACCAAGGAAATAAGGAGGCTAACCTAGCGCAAGAAGCTGATAACTCTGACTCAGATCACGTGATGTTGATGAGCACTATTGATCTGCCCAAGAAAGCACAACAGAGGAAATTAGAACAAGATAAATGTTCTAGTGAATGCAAAATGGCAACATACAGTGAAGGCAATTGCCAAAAGGAGGAAATAAACAAAGTGCACAGTGCATACATGTGTCAGAAAGGGGATGAACACGTGTTGATGTCACATAATCCTGGCCATGCAGAAGAAGATGATTCTTGGTATTTAGACACGGGCTGCTCCAACCATATGACGGGCAAGAAGGAGTGGCTGATTGGTCTTGATCCAAAAATCAGAAGCTGTGTAAGATTTGCTGACAACAGCGTGATAATGGCTGAAGGCACCGGTAGGGTTCTAATCAGACGCAAAGATGGACGACTCGCATATATGAGCAACGTCTTATATGTTCCTTCAATGAAGAACAACTTGTTGAGTTTGGGATAGCTGCTTGAAAAAGGCTACGTGATGACCATGCACCAAAAACACATAGAGATATTTGATCAGAAGAAGCGACTCGTTCTTAAAGCTCCCCTTTCAAGGAATAGAACCTTCAAGGTAAATCTTAATACGATTAATGTACAATGTTTGACTGCTGTTGATACTAGGAACGAAGCTTGGTTGTGGCACGCAAGGTTTGGTCACTTGAACTTTAAAAGCTTAAAGCTGTTGAAGAGCAAAGATCTTGTAAAAGGAGTTCCAGAGATACAAATCCCTGACAAAGTGTGTGAAGGATGCGCTGTCGGGAAGCAGACCAGAACTAAGTTCAAACAAACCATGCACAAGAGGGCAAAACAACCACTCGCTGTCGTTTACTCAGATATCTGTGGCCCATTTGATGTGGAAACAATAGGATGTAATAAATACTTTTTACTCTTCGTAGATGAATGAACCAGGAAGTTGTGGGTTTATTTGATTAAGGAGAAAAGGAATGTATACTTACGATTTGTTAAATTTTGTCTTATGGTTGAGAGGGAACCTGGCTTGCAAGTGAGACTTCTCAGAACAGACGGTGGAGGAGAATTCAATTCACTTGAGATGAATGAATTTTGCACCAAGAGAGGAATCGTACACGAAGTTGTGGCCCCATACACACCCCAACACAACGGTTTTGCAGAGAGAAGAAACCGAATGCTGCTTGACATGACCAGAGGCATGCTCAAATCGAAGAAGTTGCCACATTTTTTGTGGGGAGAAGCCGTGTCTACAGCAGCCTATATTCTGAACAGATGTCAACAAGATCCTTGCCTAATTGCACCCCTGAAGAAGCTTGGTTAGGTGACAAACCATCAGTTAATCACCTGCGGGTTTTCGGATCCGTTTGTTACAAACATATCCCAGAGGAAACGAGGAGAAAGCTTGATGACAGAAGTGAAACATTGATTCTTGTGGGCTATCACTCAACATGAGCATATAGCTTGTTCAACTCAGAAAAGGAACAGGTGATCATTAGTAGAGACGTAACAGTAGATGAAGGGGCTGTTTATGATTGGCAGAAGGCAGATGACAAACCAGAATTAGTTTTTGGTTGGCTTGAAGAAGATGGCACGAGACAGAATGTTGTTAATGATGAAGGCAACAGTAGGAGATATCAAAGAGTAAGGTTTCCTTCCACCAGACTGGCAGACCACGAGGTGTTCGCAGATAATGACATAGCAGACTCTGGGGACTTGGTTCATTTCGCATTCATGGCAGATGCAGAACCTATTACTTGGAGGCAAGCCATTGACATGAAAGAGTGGAAGGAAGCTATGATAGAAGAATTAAGGTCCATTGAAAGGAACAGGACATGGAACTTGGTTGAACTACCTCAACATAAGCGAGCAATTGAGGTTAAATGGATATTCAAAACAAAGTATAAACCAAGTGGTGAGATAGCAAAACTAAAGGCCAGACTTGTAGCAAATGGGTTTCTGCAACAACAAGGAGTAGACTATACAGATGTCTATGCGCCAGTTGCAAGGCTTGAGACAGTAAGACTTGTGGTAGTAGTTGCTGTCTTCAGTAGTTGGAGAATTCAACAGTTGGACGTCAAGTCAGCGTTTCTAAATGGGCCTCTAGAGGAAGAAGTCTATGTAAGACAACCGCCTGGTTTTGAAAAGAAAGGTGAAGAGCAAAAGGTGTATAGGCTTAACAAGGCACTATACGGACTTAAGCAAGCACCAAGGGCTTGGAATAACCATATTAATGCGTTATTACTCAAGCTAGGATTTTGGAAAAGCTCTGTTGAATTTGGCATTTATGTAAAGATCACTGAGTTGCAGAACAAGCTTCTGGTGGGTCTCTACGTAGATGATCTTCTTGTTACTGGAGATTCAGAGGAAGAAATTGACGTATTCAAGGAAAGGATGAAGGAAGAATTTGATATGACAGACCTAGGCAAACTGAATCACTTCCTCGGATTTGAATTTGTTGAAACAGCAAATGGAGTCATTTTGCATCAGAAGAGATATATAAACGAAGTCTTGAAGCGTTTCAACATGAGTAATTGTAACAATGTTCCAATACCTATCACAGCAAACTTGAAGCTTGCAGATCAACCAGAAGAAGAACGGGTAGATGCCTCTTTGTATAACCAAATTGTCGGATCCTTGAGATACATCTGCAACAGTAAGCCTGATATAAGCTATGGTGTCGGCTTATTGAGCAGGTTCATGAACGAACCTAGAACTTCACATATGGCAGCAGCAAAACACGTTTTGAGATATTTGAAGGGGACATCAAGTTATGGTCTTCTGTTCCCGAAAGATTCACGTAGCATGAAGGGTATATTAGAAGTGTGGTGCGATTCAGATTGGACTGGAGACAAAGTTGATAGGAGAAGCACATTTGGCTACTTCATTCGGTATGAAGGGGCACCTATTTCATGGTGTTCCAAGAAGTAAAGTATTGTAGCACTTTCAACCTGTGAAGCAGAATATATAGCATCCGCGGAAACAGCTTGTCAGTGCATCTGGCTGGAATCACTTCTTGGAGACTTGAAGATTGAATGCAGAAAGCCCATGCAGTTGATGGTGGATAACAAATCTGCCATAAGCTTGTCCAAGAACCCGGTGTTTCACGGGAGAAGCAAACATATCTCAACAAAGTTTCATTTCTTGAGGGATCTAGTTAATCAAGGGAGAATTGAACTGTTGCACTGTTCTACTGAAACGCAGGTTGCTGACATTTTTACCAAACCCCTTAGACAGAACAAATTTGAAGCTTTGAGAAGTCTACTGAATGTAAAGCCTTTTCTTTAGTAGCTTAGTTTAGGGGGGTACGTTGTAATAAACTAACTACTAACTGACTTTCTTATGTTAGTTGGTGTATTCTTTCACTTGTTAAATACCCCACTTTGTACTATTCACAATAGATATAATACAATATACTCAGTTTTAAGTTTTCAGACTTCCTCTCTCTCTTTCTCTCTCACTCTCTGTCATACACTTTCTGTTTCTCTACATACACCACCACAGCTGCGCTAACAAACGGTACAGAGAATAATGTGTCAATACGAAAATCTAATTATATGGGAAAAGAAGGTAGAATTTGTCCTCGAGCATGCATATATGTGCAATTAAATGAGGTATGGTCCTATCAAGGTGTATTTAATGAGGTAAGGTCTCCTCATATGCAATTTTCTTATTTTATAAACCTTTCATTTAAAATCTCCTTTCAACAAGTGTCTTCCTCTTTATATACCACACAAGAGACCATGTGAAGAGCATAGTAGTCCCTTCAACTTTTTTCTTCATTGAACAGGAGTAAGAATTAAAAAAATAATAATCTTATATTAAAAAATAAATATTATAAATGAATACTTATATAACATATATAAGTATTTTTTATATTCTTATGTTAATCATATATAAGTATTGTATTTGTACCTATAAATACCTTCACTTACTAATTTATAATCTAACGAAACTATATATATATATATATTATATTACTAAAGAAGTGAGTGACTAATAAAATTATTTTTATTGTGTTAGAACATGATTTAATATTAATTTTTAGTTTTATTTGAATTTGTATGAATTTGAATTTACATTTTGTTTAAAAAAGTGCACATTTCATAAGTTGTCCCAGTATTCTTTAGCTCAATATTCTTTAGCTCAACATTCTTTAGTTCGAAAGATATTACTTTATAGAAAAATGTTTTCTATAACGTAATGAAGGTTTTCTTTTCCATAAATAAAAATAGTGAGAACTTAATCGTACTGTCCACTAAAGTATTGATCTACAGTAATGAGAAATTGTCTTTTGGACTTGTATGGTTCAAAATTACGATAGTCAACACACATATTGTTACCAATGTGAATCATTGATGCTTTGAAGAGATTTTGATGACGATGCACTTGAAACCTTGAAGAGTTATTTACATACATTGTTAAAACATTTTTAGAAAACCTTATATTACGCTTTTGCTTTCACTTGTACATCATAAGAAGACTTGTAAGTTGCTTTTTAGTATAGATATGTTGCGACAATAATAGATTACCAAAAAGGATAATCGATTATCATGTGTAAAATGAGAAAACACTTCAAATCGGTAATAATTGATTATCTCTCAAGATAATCGATTATCACCGAAAGTTATAAATGACCAGGGTTCAACAATAATCAATTATCACTAAAGATAATCGATTATCACTATTTTGAAAACCTTATAACGGACAAAAATAATCAATTATCACTGGTAGTTGGAAGATGCCTTTTCAATTTCTGACCCAAATCAAACCTTGGGCTATAAATAGTGTTCTCCACAATTCTTAGAGTAATTTTTCACTTCAGAGTATTAGAGTTGTGTGCCTAAGGGAAAGTCTTTGTGGTTGTTAAAAGGGAGCTTGTAGGAGGAAGTGCTTTTTCTTGGTGTGTCTAAGTGGTGGAGTATACCTACAAAGTAGAGTCAAGTTGTTCATCCTTATGTGCGTCAAAAGGAGGTGCATTTCATCTCTTATCTGTTAAGAGAGGTGGTTTCTAATCTCAATCCTTATTTCTCTATTGTAAATTGTTACTTATTTTAGTGGAAAGGTTAATCTCTCTTTTGGAGAGATTAACAACTAGACGTAGGGTCTTTTGATCCGAACTAATATAAAAATTACCTGTGTAATTTTTCTCTTCCCTACTCTGCTTTGTTTATTTACTTTTATTTAATGTAAATTTTCATGTTTATTGAAGAAACTTTTGAAAGTAAAAATCTATTAAATAGAAGCAATTTTCAACTAGAACCATTTCCCTCCCCTCTTTGTTTTATGTCTGTTTTCACACTCTTTAAAACGTTTCACTTCACGATACCAATTTCTACACATATGAACCTTACCATCTTTCTTAGATACTAGTACAAGGTTTGCCACCCGTTGCAGGTATTTTTCCACTGCTAGAAATCGCACGTTGAACTGCTTTTGCACTTCTTTGATCTTTAAGGACATTTTTGGTTTCATTCTTCTTATCTTCTGTTCAACCGAAAGGCTTTCTAGCTTAAGTGGAAGCTTATGTTGCACTATGATGAATCAATACTTTCTCCTATTCACTTAGCTTATTGTACTATATTTAATTAGGGATTTGTGCTTAATTTGACCAATATTTTCTCAGTTTTGATATTTGGGCTTAATTTGATCAGTAATTCATATTTTAATTAATTTGAATTATTTAAGCTTAATTATTTCCATTATTTTTAGGGTAAATTTTGGAATCATATTTTGGGACAACAAGAGTGGTGCCACGTCATTTCCTTTTGTCCACATAATCATTTAGTTTTATTTTGTTTTGTAATTTCGTTTTTCCCTTATTGTTGGACCAGATTTGCACAATTGGGCCATATTTGGTCATTTTAGAATAGGCCCAAAAAGGGGGGTCTGACCTAGGTTTTAGTGCCCAACAACCACCACCCTTAGACTCTCTTCATTATATCATTTTTTACGTTTTTAACCTTTTAGACCAAAGCTTCCTTGAGGTTTCTGATCGAGGTCGTACCCGAATCAAATTAATATGCAATTCAAGTACAATATATACTAGGAAGTGACTCCTAGGTCATCTCTCAAGGATCAACATTTGGTTTAGTCATTAGATCAAACACGTGGTGGGGGGATTTTGTGAACAGTTTTTGTAAACTAAAATTAAACAATTTTGTTGAGATTGTTGATAAGGGAAGCACTGGTTTAGCTAAACCTTAATCTCACAGTGTTCTGGTTTTTGATGATGACAACACATTATTAATCACATGTATTGATATGTGTTACATGTTCAAATCCTTATTATGAATGTTATCATGAAGAAGATGTTTGTGTTGATTTTCGTATATGCATGCATATTCACTTCTTTTCTACTTGTTATATCATTTGTGATTGCATAACATATGTTTCAAAAAAGAAAATCACATGCACTTTGTTGAACTTATATTGTGTGGCAAAACTACAAGTTTTAAGTCGACTTCCTTATGAAGTAAGTCGATTAAAACTCGTGTCTTTGCAAAGATTTTTTAAAACAGTGCTGTGAGTAATTTTGCAATGAAAAAGATTTTCAAAACTGAATTGAAGTGTTATAGTCGACTGCATCCACAGGGAATTCGACTTAGTTAGTTATGTTTTGAAATTCTGTTAATGCTTATGAACTATAACAACTATATTTTGATTCTGTGTTCAAGCATTTATTGCAAGTCAACTGAATTTAATGAGTAATCAATTTGGTTGGTTTGATTGCTGCTATTTGTTTTAACTATTATAACTATCTGGTGACAATCGATTACATTAGTGGCAAAGTCAACTACAAGAGTGTCTGTTTTATAGAAAACTATAAATAAACGTGATTCTGTAATTCATAGAGGACTTTGGTTATTCTAATAATTTCATTTGCTATTTCAGATTGTGATCTCTGTGAAAACGCTCCAAGGACTCATCAAGAAGACAGTGGGGATCTTTCTTTGAAGAGTTTCTTTAGGACGAAGTGATCTGCGTTTACTATTTGATCAAAATCTGCACTGCTGGTGTTCATCATATTGATCAAGACTCCTATCAATCTATTGAAGATTGAACTGCCCTGTTGCGATTACAGGAAGAGAACTTGTCGAAGTTCTGGACACTTTGAGGATAGTTCAAAGTGGGTGGAAGATTGTAGAAGAGGGGATATCTTGCTGCAGATCTTTGTGTTGCTGCCTATACTTTTAGTTAGAAGGTTAAAGAGATTGTCTATACTTTTGACTTGGAGGTCTCTATAGAAATCTTGTGTGAAAACCTTGACTAATATAGTGCATTGGCTTCCTGGTTGTGGAAGGACATTGGATGTAGGCATTGGGCCGAACCAATATAAAATTGTGTTTGATTCTCTATCCCTGAACTCTTTACTTTAAGTCGAATTTACTTTCTGCACAGTCAACTTTATTTTTCCGCTGCACTGATTTTTCTTTTTCCTTGAGATTGAAGAAACTTTTGAAAGGTTTATACTTTGCAAAAAATATTTGAAAAAGACTCTGATTTTTTAACCTCACCAATTCATCCCCCCACTTGGTGTTGAAACTAAGCCATTCTTTTTCCAATAAATTTAAACACGAATTCAAACACTAATTAAAAACGATTGGTCACTAGCTCAATTGCAATGCTTCTAATCATCGATTAACAACAATTACCCACTCCTCTAACCCCTAATCCAACAGAAATAACCAAATAAGCGAAGGTTAATCCGGTTTTCAAAATTACGAATTAAGCAAACACATTGCTCATATTCAATCAATTCTGCACCACACAGTTTGATCAACTAAGCGTATACCCAATTGCAAGTACAAAAAAGATTCAACGTTAAGTAAGGCAAGAACAACAGAAAAACAATTCATAGTTCAAAAATCTTATGGAAATGATGCAATTCACTAATGACCAACCAAACACACTTAAGCTACAATTATAAACGAAATGCAAATGTGAATTGAAATAAAAAACATCATTGCAAAGGCAAAACGAAGGCAAAACTGGAATGCGAACATGAAATTGGAAATGAAATATCTTAAGACTCCGGCAAGTGTACCGAATCGTATAAAGTAATATAAATGGTAAGACCAAGTATCGTTTTCCCTAGAGACTCATTGACCTAAACAGTCATGTGATTTGTTGATCATTTAAGACTTGAAAACGAAAATCATTGTGTTTAGAATGCAAAAATTAAATATGAATGCAAGTGTTAATCAAATGACCAAAAGAATGCACAGGTGAATGATGTTTAAAATATGGGATGATTATGTTGTTTGAGTTTCCAACTTATCCTATCCACTCTCATGTATTTACAAATTCAACTCCTTCATTAATGTTAATGCCACTTTCTAATTTACTTTAAACCCAATGTCTCGGTGAAGAAAGCCTACTCTTAATTACTAGTTTACAATGTCTTGTCTCCCTAGCAATTATTTATGCATTACATTCGCACAGAAGCTTAAAGGCAATCGGTCCTCCTATTCCTATGTCTAGGTAATATTGCTCCCAAGAGAATTTCCCCATGTCTGGATTTCCCCATATGTGTCCATATTGACAAAATCAATGATCATGCAATTGAATGAGTTAAACAAAAATCATGCATAGAGTAAAGAGGAAAAACCCTAACAATTAATGAAGTAAAGCATATAAAATAAAGATCAATTCAATACATGAGAGTTTCAAAGGATTACATCGTTTCCCCAACAACAATGGAGGTTTACTTCACCATAACATGGTAAAACTAGATGAAAATAATGAAAAGAATGAAAGATAGAACCCTAAAAGTTGTAGATTGGAGCTTCTGCATCCAAAATCTTCCTCCGAGGGGTGAAGAGAATGTTTCTGCGCCCCTTTCTGTCAAAAGATAGACCCTTTAGGTCGACTAAATCCTTATATAGCTTATAAAAATAATAGAAAATTGGACCAGGCCCACGCTGATAGCGCTCAACGCCAAAATAACACTCAACGGTAGGTGCAACACTCAGAAATAACGCTCAGCGTTGGCACCCAGGCGAGAGACAGAGAACTCATCAGCAAGACTGGCGCTCAGCGGTGAAAATCGCGCTCAACGGTTAAAATGGCGCTCAACGGTAGGTGCAGTACTTGGATTTGTCCCTCAGCGATGATGCTCATGCGTCAGGCAGTGAACTCCACAGCGAACTTGGCGCTCAGTGGCAAAGTAGCGTTCAACGTTGGTTGCGATTCTTCTTTTGTGCACTTTTCCTACTTCTCTTGGGTCTAACTCCTTGCTACTTCAACTTCTTTCATCTAATTCATATTAATTCCTGCAAAAACAAGGAAAACCAAGCATAAAACCAATAATACCATCTTCAACTCTCTTATTCTCTCAATTAAAGGAAAAACATGATTTCAAGCTAATTTCTAAGTCATAAAGGGTGTTTTTAGTGTCAAAATTAAGTATAAAAATAACGATATTTCAACCGTTATCAAAATCCTATTAGAAAACGAAATTTCATAACAGAATTACAAAAACGAAATTAAACCTGCAAGCAAAATAAAATCACAAATAGAGATGGAAAACGAAATTGGACAGCAATGAAATTAGGGAAAAACGAAACTGCAGAGAAGAGATCCAAATGAAATGTAAACAAAAATGAAATTGAAATTAAATGAAATCTATTCAATACCTAGAGAGGGAAATGAAAGCAAAACCTAAAACCCTCAAAAGTGGAGAGTTGCAAAACACCCAATAACTCATATTTCTGCCTTGAGGGAATCTTTTCTTTCCTTTTTTCTTTGGCTGTAAATCAGGACAATCAGGCTTGATGTGACCTTCTTTTCCACATTCATAGCACTGGACAACATCTATATTGAAGCTCTTCTTTTTTCTTTGACCTGCATGGTTAGACAGTTGACTATCATTTTGCATAAGTCGACTAAACTTTCTTACCATCAAGGTCATCAATTCTTTGTCGTCCATGTCTGTTTCTGAGATGTTCTTGCTTAAGGCTTTCAGAGTAATGGACTTCTTTTCTTCAATCTTCTCTTCATCCTTCAGTCTACCAAGATCTAACTCATGTTCACGTAGCTTCCCAAACAAGGTACATAGTTGTAAGATCTTTGGATTCAGAGATTGCAATGACTTTTGGTTGCCAATTCTTGTTCAGACTTTTCAAAATCTTGATGTTGATCTCTTCTTTGTCAAAGACTTTGCCAAGAGCCATCAGGTGATTTACAATATGAGTGAATCGTTTCTGGACATCAAAGATGTTCTCACCAGCCTTCATTCGGAACAACTCATACTCTTGTATTAGTGAATTCTTCCTGGCTCTCTTGACTTCATCTGTGCCTTCATGTGTTACCTCTAGAACATCCCACATTTCCTTTGCAGACTTGCATTGGGATATCCTGATAAATTCATCAATTGTTAGTGTAGAGGAAATAATCTTTCTAGCTTTAACATCATACTGAACTTTTCTATTTTCATCAGCAGTCCACTCAGTAAAAGGTTTCATAACAGTTTCATTTTCAACAATTTTTGTAGGCACATATGGACCATTTAAAGTGGCATCCAAAATTCCTTTATCTTGTGATTCAAGAAAGATCTGCATGCGAATTTTCCAAAAAGGATAGATTTCACCAGCAAACAGAGGTGGTCTGTTTGTTGAAGCAACGTCACCAAAAGTTTGAAAATTTGAAGCCATCCCCAGGTTTTACAGTCGAATAGGATAAAAACAGAGTCGATTGAATTTTCAAATATTTTAAGAAAACCAGCTCTGGTACCAATTGTTAGGAATCAGGTTGGCTTCGTTTTACACCAAGAGGGGGGGGGGTGGTGAATTGGTGTTAGTTCAAACACAAAATCTTTTCGCAATCTTGGTATGAAAATTCAAAGTTTTTGATCTTTCTTGAAATGCAAGTAATGAAAAATGTAATGCAGCGAAAAAACGTAGTTGACTGTAACACAAATAAAGTCGACTGAAATAAAGAGTGTAGGGATAGAGAAAATCAAACAAAGGTTTTTATACTAGCTCGGCCAACAATGCCTACATCCAGTGTCCTTCCACCCTTTGAAGCAAATGCACTATAATGGTTGCAGTTTTTACAACAAGGAATTTATAGAAGCACCACGCAAAAATATAAATCTCCTCTCTAACCCAAAACCAAAATAGCTGCACACACAAAATCAGAATTGCAACAAGAATCCCCTCTTCTGCAATCTGAACCCACGTCGGACAATCCTCAACGTGTAACCAGCACTCTTCACAGGATGCCAAGCCTATCACAGCACGCTTCACAGGTTGCCAAGCCTATCACAGTAGACTTCACAGGTTGCCAAGCCTTCATTCGAATACAATAGTCTTCACAGGATGCCAAGCCTATCAAGATCAAACCAGAAGCACCTTCTTTTTGCAGATGTTGATCAAACAGTGTGAGCAATTGACTCCTCAATCAGAATCTCTCTCAAAAAAGATCACCACGGTCTTCTTGGAGAATTCTTGGAGCTTCCAAAACTGAGAACTTTCTCTAAAACAGGATAATGAAAATGTTAGATCACAAAAGTCTTATAGAGCAATTCGTGCTCTGGCTATTTATAGTTTTCCTGTCATTCTCAGTCGAATAGCATACTAATATAGTCGACTGTATTAAAACAATTATAGCAAACAATCAACACAAAGGCTCCTCAGTCAACCAAATCAATTCACATTCATAACAGTTGACCCAGTCAGTCAATCCTAACTAACTTTTAAAAATATAGCCATTTGAGCAAGTAGGCATAACAGAATTTCAAAAATAACAGTAGTACAATCGAATAGGTGTTCCACACTGTCGACTGACACTTTGAAAAACACTTTGAAATTCTTTTCATCTCAAAATCTCATCAAGCACATGCTCACAAAATCTGTGCAAAGATTTTAGTATAGTCGAATCCATTACCAGTGTATTCGACTGAACTAGACCTTTGTCACAACAAATATAAGTTCATAAAAGTGCTTGTGATCTTTTCTTTAGAAATGTCCAGAAATACTCAAAATCATTTTATCACACATTTCAATACAAGCATGTTCCAAACATATAACACATAATCATTCATAGGAACACACATTGCAAAATAACAAGACATGTTCAACAAAAGCATTTTTCATAACAGTATGGTATATCAGCTGAACATGTAATACTGGAACTTATGTACTGTTATTAAGCATTATGTTCTCATCATCAAAAACTAGTTTGATATCGAGTTTGTGTTGTCAACAATCTCAACAAAATCTGCTTATCTTTAAAGACATCATAGATCACCTCTTCTTCTTGGTCTTTAAGCATAATCAACCCATCATCTACACTGATGACCACTTTAGCCGCCTTCATGAAAGGCCTTCCAAGAATGATTGGGATCTTGTCATCCACCTTCATCTTCATGACTATAAAGTCAACCAAGAATTTAAGCCATCATATGCGCATCACAACATCCTCCACCACACCATAGGGTTTCTTTGGTGACCCATCCGCCATTATTAAAGATATCTTTGTTGGCTTCAAATTAGACCACCAATCTTTTTCAGCATCGATAGGAGCATCATATTAATGCTTGACCCTAAATCAAGTAGGGCTTTCCCTATCTTCAAACCTTCAATGGTGCAAGGAACTGTGAAACCTCCTGGATCTTTTACTTTAGGAGGACGTGCTTTCTCCAACAAGTCCCTACAACTTCCCTGTTCATCATTAGCTTCCTCATCAAAATCTATCTTTTCACCGAGGTAATGCTTGATACGCCTAGCATGGACAGGAATTTGTTGAAGTGCTTCAGTCAATGGTACAATAATCTCCAATTGATTGAAGATTTCTCTAAAGCGCTCACATCTTCTTTCTACTCTCTCACGCCCATTTGGATAAGGAAGATCACTCTCATCTTTTTCATTTTTTTCTTCTTTTTTAATTTTTTTTCTCTCCCCTCTTCTCTTCTTCTTTTTCCAACTCCCCCTCACATATTTTCTCTTCTTCTCTCACTAACTCAACACTCCCATTTTTCTCCTCTGCTCTCAACTCAACACTCACTATAGCCTTACAATCTTCTTTAGGGTTAACCTTAGTATTAGCCCCAAATTGATTCTCTGCTTTATCCTCAACTTTATAGACAATTGACTAATCTGCATCTCCAGATTTCTGAAACTAGCCTCGTTGCTTTTTATGGTGGAGTCATGCTTCGGCATAAATTTCTCGAACATATCCTCAAACTTGCTAGTCCTGTCATTTAAACCAGATACCTGTTGCCATAGTGGTGATGGTTGCTGTGGTGGTCTATTGAATTGGCCTCCTGCTTGTCTAGATTTTCCAGTTTGACCTTGGCCCATACTTGGGTAGGTTTCCATCCTTGGTTGTAATTACCTTATTGGAATTGATTGCCCATGTAGTTCACTTCTTCTTGGGCCTCCTCTCGAAAAGCACATTGACCATTGATATGGTCACCACCACAACGATCACAGAGTTGTTGTTGCACCTGTGAAATATTCTTCAGCTCCTTAGGTAGTTGAGCAAGAGTCCTTGTAAGATTCTCCAACTGTTGAGATATCAGTTTGTTCTGTGCAAGCAAGGCATCTTGGGGTGACGATTGAAGAATTCCCTTTTGTTGAAGTAGCACGACCCCTTTCACTATGAGTCTCATTATCATTAGCTGTCATGCTTTCTATTAACTCATAGGCTTCCTCAGCAGTCTTGCATTTGATGTTACCTCCAGCTGAGGCATCTAGCATAAGCTTTATTTGAGTGCCAAGACCTCCAAGGAATGTAAGAACTACAACTGTATCATCAAAATTGTGCACAAGCGTCTTTCTCAGCAAGCTTTATATTTATCCCACGCCTAGCTTAGGGTTTCCTCCATGCCTTGCCTGAAATAAGAAATTTTCAGTTTACCTTTGTTGATTTTCGATCGTGGGAAATATTTTTTCAGGAATTTAGACACCACTGCCTCCCAAGTCGTAAAACTATCTTCCGAAAAAGAATTCAACCACAGTTTAGCATTGCCTCCCAATGAGAAAGGAAACAAGCTAAGTTTAATAGCCTCATCCGGCACACCATTGATCTTTACTATGTTGCAAATCTCATTGAATGTGGTGAGATGATGATATGGACTTTCATTTGACAGCCCATTGAATTGGTTGCTCTGCACCAAGTGAATCAACACCGATTTCACCTCCATACTCAGTGCATTGACCCTCGGCCTTACAATACTGTTAAAATGTTGAGCGCCAACAACAGTGGTTGCATTCACCAGAGTGCATCTCCTAGGAGCTTCCTCTTCAGCCATCTTTTATGTGCTCTGGTTGGATGCTTCTGGTGAAGGCTGCAACAAAGTCTCAGGAGAAGGAAACAATTCTCTACATGTTCGATTCCTCCTTCTCCTACGAGTTTCACTTAAACCTTCAAGAAGAGGTTCCGCTGTTTTCTTGCTTCTAGTCCGAATTGTATCCTGTATACACAAGAAAACAAAATCCTACAAAGCTTTTGTTAAAAAAAAATAAAAAAATCAAGTCAAAGTTAATCAATAATCAAACTACTAGAATAGTTAAACCACGAGTCCCTGGCAACGACACCAAAAACTTGTTAAGACTCTGGCAAGTGTACCGAATCGTATTAAGTAATAATAATTGGTAAGACCAAGTATCATTTCCCTAGAGACTCATAGGCCTAGACTTTCATGTGATTTGTTGATTTTAAGAAGACTTTAATAACGAAAATTCTTGTTTAGAATGCAAAAACGAAAATTAAACATGTACATGCAAAAGTTGATCAATTGACAGTTGAACGATATGGATGAATGGTATTATTGGGGTTTCTGACTTATCCTAATCCACTCTCAACCGAATTTTACTTTTTCATTAATGTTAATGCCACTTTCTAACTTAAAGGCAATAGGTCCTTTTATCCTTATGTCTAGGTAATATTTCTCTTGAGAGAATTCCCTCATGTCTAGATCTACCCACATGTGTCCATATAGATAAAATCAAAGATCTTGAATAATGTCTTAAACAAAGCATGCAATGATAATGGAGGAAAAACTCTAACAATTAATAAAAGAAAGCACATGAATAAAGCATCAACTCAATATATGAGAGTTTTAATAGGATTACATCGTTTTCCCAACAACAATGGAGGTTTAGTTCACCATGCACATAATGAAACTAGATGAAATTAATGAAAAAAATGAAAAGATAAATCCTAGATTTGATAGATTAGGGCTCCCACATCCAAATTCTGCCTCCGAGGGGTGAGAGGTATGTTTCTACGTCCTTTCTTCCAAAAGATAGACCATCTTGTTGTCAAGATCTATCTATAATTCATTAAAACGTAGCAGAAATTGGCCCAGGCCAAAAAGTACAACGCTCAGCTCTGGGTCACCGCTCAGCGGTAGGTGCGGCACTTGAGAAGAACGCTCAGCATTGTCGCCCAGGCGTCTGACTTAGAATTCACAAAGTGGTGCTGCTCAGCGGTGGTTGCGTCACTGAATTTCCCCTCAACAGTGATGTTGAAGCGTTAACCAGAGAAGTCCTTCAAGAGGCTGGCGCTTAGTGGTAAATCCTACCAAAATAAGGGAAAACCAAGCATAAAACCAAGAAAACCATCTTTGACTCTCCTATTCTATAACTTAAGCAAAATGCATGATCTCTAGCTAATTTCTAAGTTATAAAGGGTGTGTTTTGTATTAAATTTAAGTATAAAAATAATGGTTTTTGAACCGTTATCACTAATCAACCGTGGTTTTGAATCCGGCTTTGTCAATAATAGGGATGGCAACGGGTCGGGTCGGGCACAGGTAGTGCCTACCCGCAAACCGACCCACTGGGTAAAATTGTACCCACTACCGCCGCGCTACCCGCTGGATACCCGTTTTAAAAAAACCTACGGATTTTTTCAACCCGCGGGTACCCGTTGGATACCCGTTTTCAACCCGTGAATATTTAAAAAAAAAAATTATTTTATAAGTTTTTAAATGAAAAAATTCAAATCAAATTGAAAAAACAATGCAAATAATATTTAAAACATATATCCAAGAAAAGTCAATGGATAAGTAAATAAAAGTTAAAACTTAAATTCAAATTAATACAAATTAATAGTAAAAACAATTCAAATTAATACAAACTAAAACTTAAATTCAAATAGCAGTTCTAAAAGTAACACTTCAAGATCCATGCTTGTTCTTCCACATCTTGATTTTGACCACTCAGTTCCTGAAACAAATAAATAAAAATAAAGTCATCAATCAATGACAAAGTAACACTATTAATAAAATTAGATTACAATACTATAAACAAAACTACTAACATCATCATCAATTATCTCCTCTAGTATTGTATTAAGCTTCATGTTATCCACTTTCAATTTTGAAGAACCTGAAAAAGGAAAATAAAATCATTTGTCATAGCCAATCATTCGAATGAATATAAATATGTAATTTAAATTGTTCATTTAATTACCTTGTATGTCACTCCATAGCCAATCTTGAACACACATCAATGCCCATAAAGTGTCTGGGTGTAATCTACTCCGATGTGGAGTAAGAAATCGACCACCGGTACTAAAAGAAGACTCAGAAGCAACTGTTGAGATAGGAATGGCTAGAAAATCTCTTGCAATCATTTGTAAGATTGGATATTTTAATCCATTAGTCTTCCACCAAATTAAAACATCAAATCCTTCATTTGAATCCGGTAGTGCCGATTCCTCTAAGTAATAATCGAGTTCTAACGTACAATTTGTTGGTTCATTTTTCTTTGCAATCTGATGTTTTGCAAAATCTCTCCTCCAAGCATCTTTTCTTCCATCAACAAATTGGCCTACATGTTCGGATTTTGACATAAGAAACTGACTTCTTACCTTTCATGCACATTTCATACTCTCTTACCAAGTCCTTAAAAAGAATCTTCACCGTTTCAATTTCATAATCAGATTCATTTCCATATATCTGAGGGGAAAAATAATCCAACAAATCAATTTTTTTCCTGGGATCTAAGACAATACCTATAGCCATCACTCCACTGATCACACTCCAATACTTGCTAAACTTTAAAACCATAGATGCAGCCATTTGGTGAATAATAGAATTGGGAGAGTTAAGCCATTCCATCAAAGCCAACTTAATTTCACATACCTTTGAAAAGAAAATGTTGGCAATTGGATAAGAGGTATCAAAAAACAAGAGTGTCACATCATAAAATATTTCCAACTTTTGGCAAATTTCATTTGCCATTTGCCAATCATGTGCATTAGGCAAAACTTTATATTGACTCTCTCGTTGTGATAAACGATCAAATACATCTTTGTATTGTATGGCTACTTGAAGCATTAAAAATGTAGAATTCCACCTAGTTTTGTAATCAACAACTAATTTTCTTCTGAATGGAATATTCAATTGAGCACATGTCTCTATAAATTTCTCCTCTCTTTTAGGTGTAGCTGTCCAAAAATTAACACTTTCTCTAACCTTTTCAATGACATTAGCAATTATGGACAAACCATCCTTCACAATCAAATTCAATATATGTACACAACATCGCATGTGAAACAATTGGCCACCCAAAATAAGAGACCTAGGTGAAATCTTGTCTAAAATGCGATCAATCATAGCATCATTTGTAGTGCAATTATCAACTGTCAAAGTAGAAACTTTTCTATCTAGATTCCAATCCATTAAACATTCAACCAACAATTAAGCAAGAACTTGACTAGTATGAGGAGCAGGCACATACATAAACCTAAAATAGAAAGTCATATTTTATTAATTTAGTGAAAAAGAACAAAGTTAATGTAAAAAATACACTTAAAATATAGTATAGTGTTATTACCTCACAAGTCGACTTTGTAGCCTCCACAAATCATCAATAAAATGAGTTGTTATAGTCATGTAGCCTCTATTTTGATTACTAGCAGTCCACATATCAGTTGTAATTGCAACTCGACTTTGAATCCTTGACAACAATAATTTCAATTTCTCTTTTTCGGCAATGTAATCCTTCATAATATCCTTTTTTAAGGTGTTTCGAGAAACCACTTTAAATAGAGGTTGTATAGCAGCACAAAGTTCTTTAAAGCCTATGTGATCAACCATTGACATTGGATACTCATGTAGAATTATCATCTAACGGAGTGCATCTCTAGCTATTTGTTGATTAAACACATAATTGCCAACAACTAAGGTTTCACCACCTTCTTTATGAGTTTTTAAAAATGATTGTCGGATGTCTCGTGTTGTTCAAAGCTTGCAACTCTTGAAATGGTTTCTCAAATGTGAAGTACCTTGTTTTGCCTCACCTGGAAGACTTTTTGAACAATAATTACACACCGCTCTCCATTTGCCATCTACCTTTTGTTTCTTAAAGTGGTTCCAAACATCTGACAATAATCTTCTTGAGTGAACATGAGGAGTTGAACTTTCAGTTTGATTGGAATCTATAGGAACATCATTTTGATGTGAATCTCCTACTCCTACATTAAGTTCTATAAATTGTCCTTGTTGGTCATCTCCTATAGGAGAAAATGTATCTTGAGTAGAGATCCTAAAAAAATTGATCAACATATAGTTGATTATTATAATGTATAATGTAGAATCCAAATTTTAACGTATAATGTAAAATAATTAATGTATAATTATAATGTAGAATGTAAAATAATTAATAAAGTAAAAATGTATAATGTATAATGTAAAATAATTAATTCACGCTAGAAAAATTTAAAGTCGTGAGTTCAGATACAAAATCTAATAAAGTAAAAATAAAAACATAACATAAAATTTTAACGCTTAACTTAATTTATTATTAGACAGACATTATTATAAATAAAAATAATAAAGCAACAGCAGGATGAATAACAATATTATTATTAGAAATTTTTGGAGGATGACAAATTCAGGGGCAGTCTCGTACCTGAGGATTTATCTGGAGAATTGTTTGCAAAAGAAAGAGATATCAGGTATCCAGCAACCTGTAGCCCAAAAGTAACGAGAGTCATCAACCACAAAAAAAGTGATCAATTAAAACAGTCTAGGCCATAACAATATCAAAGAAATTAACAAAAGAAGCACCAAATAATGTGATGAGAAAAAAATCAGTACAATTTGATTGATAAACAAGCCTTTACCTGCTTAAAGTATATTAGAATATTGTCAAATTCCAGTAAAAGCAACAGCAATTTTGGAGTAGCTCAGGCTTTGATGTATATTTCTGAAACAAAATCATTATCCACAGTCTACATTAGAATATATTAATCAAAATTAACAATGAAATCCATTTCAACTTAAATATACAACAAATAGATCATTCTGATAGTTATGTTCAAGAGGCGCTTCTTTCCGATTGAAGCTTTAGCAACTCCAACAGTTCAAGATTTTTCTGATACACCTTTTATCGGTGATGATAAGATTGGAGTGTTATTGTTGAACCTCGGAGGTCCAGAGACTCTAGAAGATGTCCAGCCTTTTTTGTTTAACCTTTTTGCTGACCCAGTAATATTCTAGCTTAGCACACTATTCCTTTGAGCTACTTGTTTTTATAGATTATTTAAAAATATTGATTTTTACTATTTATGGTTTGTTTCTATTTTCTGAACAATTGAGTAGGATATTATACGACTACCAAGGTTATTTAGCTTCTTCAGAAGCCACTGGCCAAATTTGTATCTGTTTTGAGAGCACCAAAGAGCAAAGAAGGCTATGCTTCTATTAGGGGTGGATCTCCTCTAAGACGCATAACTGATGCACAGGCATGGCACTTCCTAGTAGCTTCTTTTCCACACATTACTATATATTTCACTTTGAACATGTTAGTTAGTGCATTTGAGACGTCAAATGTTAAACAATTGCCTACGAACACGAGTGGTTCAGAGCTCTGTATATGCACCAAATGCATATAACTGTTTTAGAATGTGAAACAAAAGCACCTCTCTATCATATTGAGTTATATAACTAGTTAACAGTTTCAGTAACAAACAGATATAATCCATTACTTCCTACCAAGTTATGTAATTTCTGGATTTTATGCACTAAAAACAAACTTATTAAATCAGTTAAGTTTTTCTATTTCTGATGGTTTACAATCTACTATTTCTCCAGGAATGTTTTTGGGGGTAGAAGTCAATAATTTTTCTTACTGTTCCTTTGTCTTTCAGGTTTATGCAAAGGGTGGGAAGACTATTGCATTTACACAGACAAAAAAAGATACTGATGAAGTATCATTGGCATTAACAAATAGTATAACGTCTGAAGCACTACATGGCGATATATCTCAACATCAGAGAGAAAGAACATTGAATGGTTTTTGGCAAGGAAAATTCACAGTGCTTGTTGCTACTGATGTGAAACTGGAACTGTGCACTATGAAACAGATCAAGCATGAACACACACATAACAGAGACGTAGAAGCGTCACAAATAGAACCATTCAGAATAACAAGCTGCAATAACTTTTCCACACTAAAAAAGGGATTCACAATACATATATATTCAGCAATATACGTTGAAGCACACAGATAATTCCAATTTCACGGCCTTTTTTCTTTTCTACTAACCATCCCTCAAACCTTAAATTACATTTGAAAGCCTATTACTTGGGAAAGCGTTTGGGGAGCAACAGTTTCGCAAATACGTTCCAAGCTCAACAAATCCTCTCGCACAGTTTTACCTTTGATAGAAGCTCTTTGGCGCAATATTATCTGCGTGAAGGAAACGCTTACAAAGGAGGAAGTTTCAGTGCTTGCAAACCTGCAGAGAAAGAAAGTTAGGGTTTGAAAGACTTGACGAGAGAGTATACGATAGTAAAAAACTTAGAGGATAAAATTGTAATTTCATCACTAAAATGGGTAGCGGGTACCCGCGGGTACGGATAGGGATACCTGAACCCGACCCATTAACAAGCGGATATTAAAATACCCGCTACCCGCGGATATCTCTTACCCGCGGGTACTAAATACCCGTAGTGGATTTATCTGCGAGTACGAATTTTTTTGTCATCCCTACTCAACAAATACTTTATTGTCGCATGATCGGTGTAGATAATCACCTTAGACCCAATAAGATAAGGTCTAAACTTCTCCAAGGAATAGACTATAGCTAGGAATTCCTTCTCAGTGGTGGCATAATTCAATTGAGCTTCATTTAAGAATTTGCTAGTATAATAGATGGCATGAAATATCTTTTCTCTTCTCTGGCCAAGCACAACTCATATAGCATAATCACTAGCATCACACATGAGTTCAAAATGTTGAGTCCAATCTGGAGCTACAATCACTGGGGCCGACACCAATCTCTTCTTCAAGATGTCAAAAGCTTGCAAACATTCATCACTCATCACAAAAGGTGTGTCTTTAACATGCAAGTTGCTCAAAGGCTTAGCAACCTTTGAGAAGTCTTTAACGAATCTTCTATAAAACCCAACATGACCTAAGAAATTCCTTATTCCTTTCACATTTGTTGGTGGTGGAAGTTTTTCAATGACCTCTAGTTTGGCTTTATCTACTTCAATCCCCCTGGCAGAAATTTTATGGCCCAAAAAAATTCCCTCAGTTACCATAAAATGGCCTTTTTCCCAATTAAGTACAAGGTTTGTTTGGACACATCTTTTGAGTACCACATCCAGGTTTGCCAAACACTTTTGAAAAGAATCACCAAACACTGAAAAATCATCCATTAAGACTTCTATACTATTTTCTATGAGATCTGCGAAAATGGCATGCATACACCTTTGGAACGTCGCTGACGTATTGCATAATCTAAATGGCATCTTTTTGTAAGCAAACACGCTAAATGGGCATGTGAATGTTGTCTTCTCCTGGTCCTTTGGATCTACCACAATTTGATTATATCCAGAATACCCACCCAGAAAGCAGTGAAAAGCATGTCCAGCCAATCTTTCTAGCATTTGATCCATAAAAGGAAAGAGAAAATGGTCCTTCCTAGTGGCTGTATTTAGCTTCCTGTAATCAATGCACACCTGTCACCTAGTAACTGTTCTAATAGGAATGAGCTCATTCTTCTCATTATGAATCACAGTCATTCATCCTTTCTTTGGCACAACTTGTACTGGACTTACCCATTCACTATCAGAAATTGGATAAAAAATACCGGCCTCCAAAAGCTTTAAACTTCCTTTCTAACCACCTCCTTCATCACAGGATTTAATCTCCTTTGAGGTTGAGTTACTGGTCTATAATCATTCTCCATAAAAATTCTATGCATGCAGTAAGTTGGGCTTATACCTTTAAGATCTGAGATTGACCACCCAATAGTTCCTTTGTTGGATTTCAAAACTCCTATCAACCTTTCTCCTTCATTAGGAGACAAAGAATTGCTAATGATGACCGGCTTTTCTTCATCTTCTTCTAAAAACACATACTTCAAATGTAATGGTCACAACTTTACTTCAGCTTCTTTTCTTTGACCTCCTCTTTTGTGTCAATCTTCTCAAAACTCGCCTCTTCTGTTGGGATTTCTTTCAATAGCTCCAAATCCGTCAAGCACTCATCAATTAACTTCTCCTTCTCCTCATTCAAATCTTCACATTCATCAATGAGAGTTCTTTCAAGTGGAGAAACATCACGTGCCTTCTTCATCATACAAACTTCATCAATAACATCAACTTGGAAACACGCTTTATCATCCTTAGGGTGTGACATGGCCTTGAACACGTCAAAGTTAACTTCTTCATCTTGCACCCTTACTTTAAGCTTGCCATTCTCCACATAATTAAGACTTTAGTTCTCTTCATGAAAGGTCTCCCTAGAATGAGAGGCACACCTCCATTCTCCTCCATCTCCATATGACAAAATCCACTGGAAATAAGAATTTGTCCACTTTCACCAACACATCTTCCACCACCCCATAAGGGTATTTAAGAGACCTGTCCGCCAGTAAAAGTGTCATTTTAGTAGGCTTGAGTTCCAAACCGTCAATCTTCATGAATATGGAAAGCGACACTAGATTAATGCTAGCTCCCAAGTCAATTAAAGCTCTTCCAACTTCTAAATCTCCTATAGTACATGGAATGGTGAAGCTTCCTAGATCATGAAGCTTAGGAGGCAACATCTTCTGTATGATTGCACTACAATTCCCTTGCACTTCTATGGTCTCCTTCTCAATATACTTTCTTTTCTTTGTGAGAAGCTCCTTCAAAAACTTTGCATAAGATGGAATTTGTTGTAGTGCTTCAGAAAAAGGTATGTTGATCTCTAGTTTCTTAAAATCTCCATGAACCTCTCAAATTGTGTTTCTTTCTCCTTCCTTGAGTAAGTCTTTGGATAAGGAAGGGGTTTTTCAAACTCTTTTTCTTTTTTTTCTCTCGTCAACCTCTTCTTTCTTTTTTTCTCCCTCAACTCTCTCTTTTTCTCTCTTCTCACCATCTTCCTCATCTCTTTTCTTTTTCCACTCACTTTCTTCTTCCTCACTCAACTTGTCTTTCTCTTTTCTCTCAATTTTTCTCTCCTCCAATACCTTACCACTTCTAGTAACAATGGTCTTACACTCTTCCCTTGAATCACCTCTCACACCCCTTTACCTTGCTAATCAACTTTCCCAAGTGCATTTCCATTCTCTTACACATAGCCTTCATGCTTTTGACATAAGATGCACTCCTATTCATGGTTTGCTGGAAAATTTCTCCAAGCTTTGTATTCTTCTTAGGTGGAATGGTATGTTGTTGCCATTGAACTAATGAAACAGTCTGTATTTCCTGTGGCAATAGAGAAAGTTTCTGTATCACTTCTTCCAACTGTTGAGTGATAAGCTTATGTTGCTTAAGCAAGACATCTTGAGATTGTAACTGTGAGACCTCTCTCTGTTGAAGAAGATCTCCACTTCCACTTTGCACCTCCATATCATTAGTAGCCATGTTGTCTATCAATTCATATGCTTCCTCTACAGTTTTGTTCTTGATGTTACCTCTTGCTGTTGCATCTAACAAGAGCTTTGTTTGAGTACTAAGACCTCCAAGGAATGAAAGGACTACTGATGTATCATCAAAACCGTGCATAGGCATCTTCCTCAATAGGCTTTTATACCTATCCCACGCCTGGCCTAGGCTTTCTTCCATGCCTTGTCTGAAAGAAGAAATCTCTTGTTTATCTTTGTTGATTTTAGACTGTGCGAAGTATTTATTCATAAATTTAGACACCATAACCTCCCACGTTTTAAAGCTATACTCCGGGAACAAGTTCAACCATAGCCTAGCATTACCTCCCAATGAGAAAGGAAACAAGCTAAGTTTAATAGCCTCATCTGGCACACCATTGGTCTTGACCGTTTTGCAAATCTCATTGAATGTGCTGAGATTATCATATGGACTTTCATTTGACAGTCCATTGAATTGGTTACTCTTCACCAATTGAATCAACGCCGATTTCACCTCCATGTTCAGTGCATTGACCCTTGGCCTTGCAATGCTATTAAAATGTTGAGGGCCAACAACAGTGGTAGCATCCGCCAGAGTACGTCTTCTAGGAGCCTCTTCCTCAGCCATCTCTTATGTGCTCTGGTTATATACTTGTGGTAAGGGTTGTAACAGTGTCTCAGGAGAAGGAAACAATTCTCTAGAGGTTTGATTCCTCCTTCTCCTTCGAGTTTCACTTAAGCCTTCAAGAAGAGGTTGCAAATTTTTCTTGATTCTAGTTTGAATTGTATCCTGCATACACAAGAAGACAAAACCGTAGAAAGCTTTTGTTAGAACAAATAAAAACAAAAATAAAAAAATTAAGTCAAAGTTAATCAATAATCACACTACTAGAATAGTTAAACCACGAGCCCCCGGCAACGGCATCAAAAACTTGTTAAGACTCCGGCAAGTGTACCGAATCGTATGAAGTAATAATAAGTGGTAACACCAAGTATCATTTCCCTAGAGACTCATAGGCCTAGACTTTCATGTGATTTGTTGATTATTTAAGACTTGAATAACAAAAATTAGGGTTTATAAAGCTAAAACGAAAAATAAACATGCACATGCCAAGGTTGATCAATTGGCAGTTGAATGTTATGGATGAATTGTGTTGTTGGGGCTTCCGACTTATCATAATCCACTCTCATATATTTACGAATTCTACTTTTTCATTAATATTAATGCCACTTTCTAACTTACTCTAATCCCAATGTCTTGGTGAAGAAAGCCTACTCCTAATTACTTGTCTCCCTAGCAATTGTTCATGCATTACATTCGCACAGAAGTTTAAATGCAATCGGTCCTCCTATCCTTATGTCTAGGTAATATTGCTCCTGAGAGAATTCCTTCATGTCTAAATCTACCCATATGTGTCCATAAAGATAAAATCAAAGATCACGCTATTGAATAATGTCTTAAACAAAGCATTGCATAGAGAATAGAGGTAAAACTCTAACAATTAATGAAATAAAGCATATGAGTAAAGCATCAATTCAAGATATGAGAGTTTCAAAGGATTACATTTTTTCCCAACAACAATGGAGGTTTAGTTCACCATAGACATGGTGAAACTAGAGGAAATTAAAGAAAAGAATGAAAAGATAAACCCTAGAATTGATAGATTGGAGCTTCCGCATCCAAAATCCGCCTCCGAGGGGTTAAAAGAGTGTTTATGTGTCTCCTTCTGCCAAAAGATAGACTCTTGAGGTCGTGGAATTCTATTTAAAGTTCATTAAAATCAGCAGAAACTGGCCCAGGCCCAAAACAATGGACCTCAGCGCTGGGTCACCACTCAGCGGTGGGTACGATACTCATGATGGATGCTCAGCGTTGACACCCAGGTGTTTGGCAGTGACTTCACTGAAGAAGCCAGCGCTCAACGGTGAGGTAGCGATCATCGGTGGGCGCGATACTCAAATTCTCTCCTCAGCTTTGGCGCTTAAGCGTTTGACAAAGATCCATTCAGCGAAGCTGGTGCTCAGTGTTGTCCTAGCGCTCATCGGTGGCTGCGTTTCTTCATTTGTGCACTTATCCATCTGTTCTTGAGTCCAACTCCTTCCTACTTCAGCTTCCTTCATTCAATTAATGTTGAAACCTGCCAAAACAAGGAAAACCAAACATAATACCACTAAAACCACCTTTGAATCTCTTATTCTCTAACTTAAGCAAAATGTATGATTTCAAGCTAGTTTCTAAGTCATATAGGGTGTGTTTTGTATTAAATTTAAGTATAAAAATAACGGTTTTTGAATTGTTATCAATGTTTTTTCTGTTGTGGAGCATTATAGCATCTCAGATCAAGGTCATTCTCTCATTCTGGATTGTACCTGTAACTGTACAGATCAAAATCCTACTGCTGTTGTGGACAATTATTGTAGATTGTTGTAGCATAGGCTTGAGGAGTAGGGAAACATCCGTTCAAAAATAGTCCGTTAAGATCTTCCCAATATACTCGGATGATCACATTTTCTTAAGGGCATTTCCACATTAATTAGAGAGAGTAACAAAGAAAAATCTCCCCCAATTGTTAAACGAAATTGTTAAATGAAAACCTAAAACCCCAAAGCGGAAGCTGTCCAAGACCCAAAAATGAGAATGAAGAGAGAAAAAAGCCCTTTAAATCTTATTCGAGGGATTTTAAAAAAGCCATAATTTCCATTCTAACCTTCATATAAGTTTCTAAGAAATCAGCCCAAAAATGAGCCCAAAGGCATAAAGTTTGATTCAATTACATTAAAAACAAAATAAGAATAAAATGTTGACATGGATAATGGTAAATGATGTGGCAATACCCTTGTCTCGAAATATGATTCCAAAAATTGTCCTGGAAATAATAATGAGAATAATTAAGGTCAAATAATTCAAATTAATTAAAATAAGAATTACTAGTCAAATTAAGCCCAAATATTGAATATGAGACAGTAATGGAGAATTAAACACAATCCACTAATACAATTCGGTGCGAAAGCTGAGTGAATAGTAAAAAATAATGATTCATCAGTTTCCATTTTCATTTTATGTATTGGGCTCATTTTAATTATAATTCCATAGTTGATTTTGTTTCTGCACTTGGGTTTCTCCATTTTCATTTTTATCTCCTTGCTTGCTGTTGCATTTTCGTTTTGGGTTCCTCTTCCAATTTCATTTTCACATTACAATATCAATTTATTTTGTTGTTTCAATCCTAATTTTGTTTCCCAGATTCACTTTAGACCTAGGTTTTCGTTTTCGTTTGCATTTCTGGATTCAATTTTGTTTCTGCATTGAGTTTCATTTTGCATTACCTCTGCTATAATGTTTCCAATTTCCCTTTGTTGTTTCAAGGACGTTTTAATGGTAGCTTAATTGTGTTGGGTTCGTGATTGGTGAAACTGTAATATTTCCATGAGATAATTGTGTTGTCATTGTGATTTTGTGAATTTTTACCTCAAATCGTATAATATTATTTGTGCTTGCAGTTAGGTACACGCTTATTTGCCTAATCTGTGTTTAATCTTCGCTTAGTATATTAGAGGTGGAAATGCTTAATTTGTGGTAGGGCTAACTGATTAAATGTGTGAATTATGAAAATTGTGTTTAGTCTTTGCTTAATAGGCCAATCAGCGTTGGATTAGGGGGAAAGGAGAATATAATTATTGGTAATCAGGGATTGGAATCATTGCAGGGAAGCCAATAACCAACCTGTCCTTAATTTTTAATTCGTGTTTGAGTTAGTTAATTTCGTTAGCACAAACTGTCCCAACCCCTCATTACATGTTTGATCTAATGATTGAACCAGTAATTGGTCCTTGAGAGATGACCTAGAAGTCACTTCATAGTATATACTGCACTTTAATTGCATATTAATTTGATTCAGGTATAGCCTCGATCAAATTTGCCGCCGTTTTCGGGGATCAACGGTCCAATCTTAGGTTTATGTGTTAGTGTTAGTTTGTGTTGTGTTCTGTTTAGTGTCTGTTTGAGTTTGTGCGTTTTTTTTTTTGTGGTTGTTTGGTGTAAAAATGACATGAATTGGAGTTATTTGGCATGATTGGTGTGCAAAACCACTAAAAATTGTTGAAAACCACTTTCAAAACCACCATGAATAGTGTCATGAATAGTAGCTGATTTTCCTATTTAATTGGCGATTTTTGTTTTGATAGCTAGGGGTGTTATTTTTCTTTGAAAGTGTTTTTGTGCACTTCTTTTGGCCTATATTTTGTTACAAAAATCCAAGAATAACTTGCAGTAGTCCTAATTGTGAGCTATAATTTTTTTTTCTAAAAATAGGATTTGTCAAAACTTCAAACTACGATAACTTTTAGTCCTTTTATCAAAATTGGACGTATCATATATGAATTTTCTGTAAAAAAAATTCTGGATCGATTCCAGACAAAGGACTAGATTTTCTCAAATCTCCAAAAACAAGTTGTTTTCAATTTCTTTTTTATTTTTCAAGTTTTATTTCCCCATCTTTCCAAACTTTCTTTAATTGGTAAAAATAATTATTCTGTGAATTTTGTTTTGAAACTTTTTGTGCTATCATTTCATGATTTTAGGGTGTTGCTCACAAAATTTCAGCTCATTTGGATAAGGTTTGCATATACTTGCAGTTGCAATCCCCCTTATGTTTGCTTGTGTTGACTTTTGCTTATATGCGTTGACTCAATGCATGATTAGAGGTAATCTTGGACCATTACCACCCTTTGATCGTAAAATTGAAAGGACCTTTTATAGATTAGTTAGGAATTCTATGAATTTGTCTTTAGAGTCTGTTCATTTAGATACCATTAGCTTGAATAATTCTGAGCATTCTCTTTGTGTGCCTATTGCTCCCTATTTTGTGCATACTACATCTGCATCAAATTCTGATTCTGATTTTGTTACTTTTCATACCAAGAACAATATGGCTTAACCTCCACCTTGCGAGAGGACTCTTAGGGAGATGACTGCACCTGATTTCACATATGAAAGCTTGTGCATCCAATATCCTGATTTCATGGGCTTGCATGTGAATGCCCACACAAGCATATGAAGGAGTTCCACATAGGTTGTTCAACAATGAAGCCTCCAAATGTTCTAGAAGATCACATCTTCTTAAAGGCGTTCCCTCATTCACTAGAAGGCGTGGCAAATTATTGATTTTATTACCTCGCGCCTAGATCCTTCACCAGTTGGAACAGATTTAAGAAGCTATGTGCAAGTTGCCCACACCATAATTAGGAAAAATGGGAAAATACCGGACAATTAAGCACAATTCCCTGATTAATTCTAGCACAATAAACTAAGTGAAATCAATAAAATATCGACTCATCAAAATAGAGCACACTTAGTCTTTTGCACTCCTGGGAAAAATCAAGACACAAAACAAGGAATAGTTCAACAGACATCAGGGAATTGACACAGACTCATCACACAGAAAAAAAGACTAGTCAGGATAGAAACAAAGTTACACAGTCCTTAAGAAATCTAGAAAGTGAAAGGGAGTGGGCAGTATCCAACACAGAATCAAGGAAAGCAGAGATACTCATGAAATCATCCAGGCAATTCAAGACATGGCAAAATGATCAGTCAGCTCAAGAGGTGAATCAATAGCAACAGAACCTCACAAATGCACTATCAGTGTTTCTCTCAAGTATTTAGGATAAACAATTTCAACTCAATGCACTCAAGAAAGCTAGCAACAAACAGTTTTGGCAGGTCTCTAATATCAACATTCAAACACATATGCATGTTCAAAGCAAAAGGTCTTGGATGTAATGGGGCCAAGGACAAGGGAGGATATAATATGGATGAGAAGCTACAAACCAAAAGAAATAGAGGAGCAATGGGGAACAAGTGTAAACACAATCAAATCACACCCAAAACCTCTAATTCCATCCTCTTCTTGACTCCATTATTCACACATTTTTTTATTTTTTTCTCATTTTTCTCATTTTTTTCTCATTTCTCATCTTGTCTCTTTTCTTTTCTCTCTATGAAGAACACAACTGTTAGAGACAAGATATATAACATATTTACACAAACAAAAACAAGAAAAAGAACCAACTAGCCAATTCTTTGAATCTCCCGGGAGACCACACTTATTCCCAAAACAATTCCAAAGCACCAAAATTCCCTAAGGTTAAGGTAAACATGGTTTTTCACTTAGGGCTAGTGTATAAGCTTCAAAACAAAGATATGGGGAAAGCATAGGCTTAAAAGGGGTCATCAATGGATCCAAACAGGGTATGCTCATTTGGTTAGAGAGGCTCAACAACAAAAATGCCTTTATCACTTCCAAACATACATATCAATCAAGAATCATCAATAGAGTCAAGCCAAGACATATGTGCAAGCAATCAAGAGACATATCACACAAAAGAAAGAACATAAAGTGGCTCAAATCTCACACAGGGCATTTTTGTCACAATCAAATCAACCTCTCAAACATCGTAATCATCTTTCCAAGCAAAGAAAAGCAAGGAATCCAACAAATCAGAGTATCAATGAAGTGAAGGTAAAACTGACAACCTAAACAAAGCCCAAAAATCAAGAGAAACATGCAAAACTGTACACAAGACAAAACAAAAACTACCTACAAAACAAAAAAATTTAACGCAGAAAACATAAACTAATCAAAGAAATATCAGAATCTCCCCCAATAGACCACACTTAAATTACACAATGTCCTCAATTTGTCACAAGCATATCAGAAATCATAACAATCAACAGATCATGGACAAGTGCAATAAAAGCGGGAAAGGGAGGAGAAGGGAAAAGAAGACTCCCCTGATCATGGTGGCAGTTGCCAATTTCGGACTTTCAAGGAGATCTCTTCCACCACCGGAGTCAGCAAAGAAGTGTTGAGGAAGAACTGCTTCATCCTCCAAATTTGATCAAGCAGGGAGATGTCCTCCATAGCTGAATCCAAGAAGAAGCAGTGATTGTTGATGAGCGGGTTCAGTTGGTGCCTATTGATATTCAAACTGCTATGTATATTGGCACCCTTTTCTTCCACCATGGGTGTGTGTTGATCAAATGCATGTGTACCTCCTGCAACATGGTTAGTACAATGCAACTCCAAAGAAATAAAATGCAGGGGTATAACACCCAATCCCAATGTAACAAGTTGACCCTCAGATATACCCTCAGGACATGAATCAATTTCAAATGTAGAAACAATATCAACTACAGGCTCAGATTCATGTTTAGTGCATGGAGAACAAACATTCAAATGTGATAGCAAAAAGTGGTTCTCATCATGCGAAGAGGGAGAATGAAAATCATGCTCATCAACAATATAATCATCTACATACCTAGCATCAGCATAATCATCAACAATAGAATCAATCACAGGTATGTTTACCTCCACTTCCCTGAAAGTTGGTAGAGTAGTGGAAGGTGAAGTTGGTATACCTATCTCAAAAGTGTTGCTCATATCTGCCTGGTCCTCCAAATCTTCATCAGTTTCCTCAAGTGCAAGAGTAGGGGCATAAGAGGATGGGAAAGTAGATGGCGTAGTAGTAAGCTCATGACTCTGCTCCCCATCTCCTATGTGGATGGATCCCACATCTTCTGGAAGTTGAACAGTCTGAAATAGTGATTCCTCTAAAACATAAGATTGTTCCTTAGTGAGTTGAGCGGCCATCTGCCCCATCTGATCAGTCAAACTCTGAATGGAAGCATTGGTCTCCTGCTGAAACTCCATGTTCTCTCGCCGGAATTGAATGTTCAGAATAGTCATCTGCTCCAATAACTCCTTCAATGTAGGCTCAGAAGTAGTGGAAAGATGAGGGGTTGCTTGGGCACGCTCATGAAACTGCAACTGTTGTGGTTCCTGGATTGGGGGAGGCATACAAGCATTCTGGAATGGTGGTTCTTCATGTTCATGCTGTGAAGGGCGAAATCTTTCCAAAAACATATGCTTAAGATCTTCCCAATTGGTCTTCATTTCAGGAGGAAGATAATAAAGTCATTCCCATGCTGCTTGTTCTACTGAATGCAGGAATGCCCTTAAGAAAATGCGATCATCTGGGACATGAGGAGGTTTCATTTCAGAGCAAATGCGTTGGAACCTCTCCAATTGTCTATGTGGGCATTCACCTGCAAAACCATAAAACCTAGGCAGCAAATCTATCAGTCCAGATGTGAGAACGCAACGAACATCATCCTCACTATGTGAAACTGGCTCCCAAAGAGCACTCTCAAGAATGGGAGGATGAGTCATATTGTTCTCAACATAAAAATCAGCAGAATATGCATGAGAAGCAATATCAGAGTCAGACGCAAAAGGAGAATCATAATCATAGGCAGAATAAGCATTGCTCACACAACCAAAATAGGTAGACATGTAGAAGGGAGGGGGTAAGAAGAATGCAATGAAAATATGCAACTAAAGCTATCTGAATGCAACACACAAAACAGAACATCACACTCACAACACAAGACAAAACACAACACATACTAACACAACAAAGACCTAAAACCGAACCGTTGGTCCCCGGCAATGGCGCCAAAATTTGATGGGCTGTCGCAACCCACACAAATTTCATTGCATATGAGAAATGCAATATAGCTAGGAAATGACTCCTATGTCGTCTCTCAAGGACCAATTTTGCGGTTCGAGAATTAAGTTAGACACGAAGTGAGGGGGTTTGTGAATGCAAACGAACTAAATTAAAACTGGAAATTAAACACAACCGAATATAATTGATAGCATAGTGATCAGAAACAATAAACTAAACGGTCCTAAAACAAGATGAATGAACTAAGTAATATGCATCAGATAATAAAGAAACGCTTGGTGAGCTATTCAAATGCAACACTTAAACTAAACAGAAAATCACATTATAGCGGAAATTTAAACTGCAAAAGGCGTTAACCATTTAAATGCAGCGGAAGTAAAATTCCAAATTGTTAAACCAATAAGATGAATTGCCAAAGAAATTGCGTGAATCAATTTGCCCGTGCAAAAAGTAAGAAATCTGAAACACGTGAATTAAAAGAGATGCAATATTCAACATAAGCACACTACAGCTTGAACATGAAATTCACTAAAGCAATAAATACATCTTCCGGGAATTAAAAACAAACTACTATGGAATTAAAAAAAATGCAAGGTTGATTGTATTAAATAAAAGGAAACTGAATAATAAACATGAAAAGGCAGGAATAAGCATGTTCTCTTTTTCTAAGCAAAGCAAAATGACAACATTCATCCCCTGCTGGACAACGAACGTCTACACCCTCCTATCAAGTAATGTCACCCTTCATAATCCCCAAGTGATGAAAAGTCCTCCCTCTCAATGCATGTGGCGGCTCTTCTCGGAATGAAGATGTAATGTCCTCTCTCTCGAGTGGCGGCTGTCCCCAGCAATCCCGAGGTGCCCTACTATTTAAGCACACATGTCCTTCCTTGATGGAACAACCAGCTGGACCTCTTTTCCTTCAAGCCGTGCAGCGTCTTCAGCCCAATGAATCAAGCAAGCTGCTGCAAGCTGGAGTTTTCTTCTCTTTGTGTGTGGGCCGTGGAGTGTGGAGGTGCAGCTGATGGATGCTTTTCAAAGCTGCTGGACCGGGTATGAGTGCAGGCCCGTGACATCTCCTTCTTCATGTGCAGATGGCTCCTTCCTGGACGTGAGTTATCCAAGCTGTTGATGGACTTTTCTTTTTAATGCCACCACGTGCTCCATATTCCATCTCTTATTCTCTTCGGGCAAAGCTTTGTAATGTGCAGCACCTCCTGGACCGTGGTGTTGTGATACAAAGCCAAGCATGTGTTTTATGCTCCAAATATATTGTTGGGTCGTGATGTGTAGGCAGCTCCCAATTGCTGGACTTCATTTTCTACTTCACACGCTGCAGCTTCTAGATGAAGAAATAAGTTGGATGTGTCTTCATGTGTGCAGACTGTAGACGTTGGTGTAGGTTGCTGGACCATGTGCTGGAATAAAGGATGGATGCATGAGCTGCTTGGGTGTGGAGGCCGAATATCACTTTCTAAACCTCCTTTGTTTTATTCCATGGGCCGAGAGCATGTGCACTTAATTGTGCTGCAACATTTCTTCAACTTTTAGGTCATGATGTGCAAGGACATGTGCCACTTTTGAAAAATCAAAATCAAGTGCATTCTACATAATAAAATCTTGTGTTGCACATCCAAAATAAACCTCCAAATGTCCCAAATTGTATTTTTAAAATTTTCCCTACAATTAAAAATGCAAATACTTAGCTCAGAATATTCAAATTTATTAAAATTAGAATTTCTGGTCAAATTAAGCATAATTAGGAAAAACGGGAAAATACCATACAATTAAGCACAATTCCCTAATTAATTCTAGCACAATAAACTAAGTGAAATCAATAAAATATTGACTCTGTTGGTATCTAAGGGGGTAATTTTCGAAGAGTAAAAACACAACGGAATTAAAACACAGAGAGCGAAAAACGTGTTCGGTCACAGTTAAAACGAAATTGGTCCTTTTTAGCAAAGATAATTTTCTTTCAAAAAATTAAACAAACAGTTGATATGCGTAACGTAAAATGAGTGTAGGGAAAAGAAAAATCACACAGGTATTTTTATACTGGTTCGATTCAACAGAATCTACGTTTAGTCGTTAATCACTATAAACAGTGATTAACAGTTCCACTTAAAAATAAGTTTCTCAAATTACAATTATAGTTAATGAAAAATATAAAAGAGATAAAGTAACCTTCTTTCGACGAACGAACCGGAAGAGAACTACTTTGTCAACTCGAAGAGAACTGCTCCGACTTTCAACAAACGAAACGCGAGCTTCTCCTATTCACGAGACCAGACAAAGTACACCTTACCAACTCGAAGAGAACCGCTCCGACTTTCGACCACCGAAACGCGAGCTTCTCCTATTCACGAGACCAGGCAACGCACCTTGCTAACTCGAAGAGAGTCTGCTCCGGCTATCGACACACGATACGCGAGCCTCTCCTTTCACGAGACCAAGCAAGGGAACTATGAACAAAGCTTCTGAGAACTTTCCTATGACAAATAGTGTTCTATTAAGCTTCTCAGTTCAAAACATTAAGTTCTGAGTTCTCCAAAACCTCATATATAGCCAAGTACACAGAATGCCAAAGGTCAGCTCCGAACTGCCATGAATAAATCGATTATTGTAAGTGATAATCGATTATTCAAGTCCGTTGCAGAATTTTCAAAAAGTGATAATCGATTATATGCAGTGATAATCGATTATTTAAGTATGACTTGTGATAATCGATTATTGTTTCATGATAATCGATTATTCTAGTACAAAAACATGTGATAATCGATTATAGCTTGACCATAATCGATTATACCAGTAAGAATTACAATATTTCAATATTTTCCTACCACATTCAAAATCTACAAGTTGCTTTTAAATATTTTCCTACTACATTCAAAATCTAAAAGTTGCAGCATCATCAAAACTCATCTTCAGGTTTTACCAATACTCCCTTATTGGTAACAATCTCCCCCTTTTTGATGATGATCAAAAATTCACTTTTAAAAGCAACTCTGGCTTACCTGCAACACTACGAGCTAACAGAAAACAAAGTTAGCAGTACCTGTATCAATTTGTATTATACTTCTCCCCTTATATTATTCTTCTCCCCCTTTTTGATCATAAGAAAAAGATTAAATTAAAAAGCGCCCCCTAAATATGATCTCCCCTCAATTAAACAATGTATGCATAAAACAAGAGATCATGTTATTCATAAAAGAAAGGATTACATAGACACCATAAGGAGAAACATAAAAGACAGAAATATAACATAGAGAAAAGAATAACAACCAATCAACAAAGCACACAAACATAAAATCCTAATTCTAAAATTCAGGACTTCGAAATCTCTCGGGTGGTTGAAGGTTTAGGTGATTTTCAATATTTCCTAGATGAACATCAATGTCAAGAAATTGATCAACCATATAATCTTCATGAGCTTGTTGTCACTCATAAATTTGATCAAAGTTAGCTTTCTGGGCAAAACTCATATCTTCCAGTTATCACAAAAGTTCTCAATCAAAAGCTTCACCCCCTCTTTTTAAAAAAAATATCTAAAGTTTATGCTCCCCATAAAATAGGTAAATTAAAAAGGATTTAAGTCCTTTAAAAGTACTCCCCCTAAATGTAATAATCCCCTTTTAAAAGAAAAATAGACCAAAAAAAAAATTTTTTTTACGCTGATAATCGATTATTTGTGATCCAAATTGTCAAAATCTAAATTTTTAGGCCGAGATAATCGATTATGACCCTTTGGTAATCGATTATTGACGTTAATTTATGAAAAACAGAGATTTGGGCCAAAATTTCAACCTAAAACACATCTAGCATAAAATGTCTTCTAAGATCATAGGGTAAAGATATTCCCTTAAATGGCTCTCACCCTCATCAAAAGAGAGATGCAATTTATAAAATTTGAACTTTTATAAAATGAGAGGCAAATACAAGATGAAATACCAAAGTATAGATGAATAACCAGATATCTAACAGCCTTATATATCTCCCCCTCAAATGAGTACCAGGTATCACAAGATCATGTCATAAGATGTCAAAAAAAAGTTTCTCTTAAACTCAAAAATAGATTCTGAAAAATGTTTCAAGATTTGTTCAGTTCAAAACAATGGAGAGATACTTGCAAGCCGGTTCAGATTTGTATTTGCAATTTCAAACAAGTTTCAATGATTCTCAGCAAATCAAATTCAGCTTTTATCATACTTAATTAATTCATTGAAATCCATAATCAATTTATAAACTACAATGAAAGCAACAATAGCTAATATGAATGTGATCACATCACAGCAGCTCAAGGTTTAACAGGAAAGCATTTCTACTAGCACAATTAGTTAAAAAAAACTAATTTTGACAGCATAACTTATAACTTCCCAACCAACAACTATGATTCATGCACTTTCATATCCTAATTTGTTCAACCCCATGAATTTAGTTATGCATATCAAAAAATAAAATCGAACAATATGCAATAATCAGATTTAATTCAATAAAATTGTTTATCTTGGTCCAAAGAATTTTATCTCCCAACTTTATCAACTACTTCAAGCTTTTCTTAAGAAACTTAAAGCACACAAATCTTTCTTTCAAGTTTCAGAAAGCAGAGAGAAGAATCTTCTCAGACAATATTTGTTAGGCTAAGCAATTAGAAATTTGATACAAAACACGACAGCTGCAAATTGACAAACAAGAAGCTATAAGACATTTAAGAAATAGTCAAATTTGGGTGCTTCAGTTTTCATATTTGAGCTTGCACTAGTCTTTCAGCCTTTCAAAAGGATTTAAGACTTTCTTTTGAATCATTTATTTTAGATATCTCACAAGTACCTAGCTTTTGCTACAGGTTTACTCAAATGTAAGTACATCATACAAACCTCAGGAATAAGCAATTAAACCAGCAACTTGTTATCAGCAAAAGATTTAAAATGGGGGTTTGAAGAGTGAAAATACCCAAGGCTGTGAAAACACAAGATTCTTTTGTTATGAACATGTTTAAATCAAAGAAATGAACTTGCGATCACAGCTGATTGATGTTAAACAACAGTGTTTCTAAAATTTACTTATCCATATCCAATTATGTGTAAATTTTAAATATAATAAATCAAATAACTTTTAGACACCTAATTGGTCTCAAAAACAATTTTGAAAGCTTGAATAAGACAATATGAAATTATTGCAAGATGTTCAGCAATAAACTACTGGAAAATCAGAATTTTAAAAACTGAAAAATTTACTCAATCAAGGAAATGCAGTTTTGCCTAACTTCTTTTAAAAGACCATTCCTTTGTGAACTTCACACCAAAATTTTTAACACGAGCTTATTTAGATTTTATCTTTCAACAATTTTTTAAACCAAATAATTTACAATACAATTTTGAAAATTTTATATGTTCATTTACTGCCTCCAAGCTCTCAATGTGTATAATCATATCTCATATGATATGCATTTGAACTTTTTAAGAGCAAATCACAGAATTAATTTCAAAACAAAGATGATAATTTAATTTTCAATGTCTTTAATCATCCAAGAATGCCAATGAAAATCTATAAGTCAGATCATTTAAATGAATTTTTCATTGCTTTTGATAAAAGATATATCAAGGCTTACTTCAAAGTATTTAGGAAATTGAATACTAAACCAGTTAAACACATATTCAATTTATAAACAAAAAAAATCATTGAAATAACAATTGTACATGACTAATTGTTCCAAAAGATTAAATTTAGCACATGAATATCTCATAATAGAAGAATTTCACTGATTAAAGTGGTAAAACAAATAAGAACACACCATAGATTAAATGAATTAGTGATGAACATATCATTTGCCCAATCAGAAATGAATATAATAAGAATCAAAGATTTTAAGATCAAGCAGAGCAAAATGCAACAGTACAGGTTAAATACTACTTAGCTCAATCACTTGGTGCTCGAACCAAAGCTTTGGATATCACTTGATTGACTCACTTCCTGGCTTGGAGCATCAATTCCAAAAGCAAAATATCAGAAACTTTTCTTCTCCTTTTGAAAACTTAATCTACAAAACAAAGCAATAGTACTTTTGGTACCCATAATCTTATTTGGGTCCTTAAGGTTAGACACATATTACTTTATGACAGGAATCCAAGCATATTTCCCATTTGGAACTCCAAAATGTTTAATGTTGTATTTGTTAGAAGTGTGACCATGCTTCATACAGTAAAAACAACACACATTACTCACTTTATCTATAACAAAAATCCCTTTTTCAACCCAAACTCTACGAGTTTTTCTTACTTTGGACTTATAATTATGATGCATGTTTCTATTTTTAACATTGCCTTTATTAAAGTTTGTTTTAGCATGTGAATTAGTCTTAGTTGCCTTAGCAAGTAAATTTTCAAGTATATCAATATCAAACATATGACTTTTGCATGACAAGCATTCAACAGGTTCAACAGTAGCTTTGTATCTGACAACTTGATTTCTAAATTGTTAATTCTATTTCTTAAAATAACCTCATCATCAAGCAATTTATCATATTTTAACTTCAATTCATTATGTTCCTTTTTTAATTTTTTATGAGCAGCATCAAGTTTTTCATATTCATTCATTAAATCAAAGAAAGCCTTTTATAAATCTAATTCACTAGATTCAAAACTGGAATCACTTACTTGGCTTCCCGTTTCTTCAGAATCTGCCATAAGGCATAGATTGGCTTCTTCTTCTGTGTCACTTGAGCTTGTTAAGCTAGAGGCATTATGCTCCCAAGCTATTTATGCTTTCTTTTTCCTTTGAAATTTTCTTTCCTTCTTGTCTTCACTTTTCTTGCTCTTTGGACACTCAGATTTTACGTGTCGTCTTTCTCCACAACCGAAGCACTTCACGTTTGACGGAGATTCTTGACTTTCTTTCCTTTCCTTGTGAAACTTGTCCTTTCCCTTAGCTTTCATGAACTTTGCAAATTTCTTTATCATCAAACTCATGTTTTCTTCATCATCAGAGTCGTCTTCTTCGATCCTTTTAGAGCTTTTTCCTTTAGATATTTCGGACTTGAAAGCTAGAGTTTTCCTCTTGCCTTGATCCTCTTCAGCAGTCAATCTCCTCAACTCAAGTTCATGCTCATAGAGCTTTCCAAACAGGATTGACATTGACATCTGAGTAAGATTTTGAGACTCCGAGATGGCAGTCACCTTTGGTTGCCAAGACCTGTCCAAGGATTTCAGAATTTTCACATTAAGTTCATCAGTATCAAAAGCCTTACCCAACCCTGTTAAGTGATTCACAATGTGAGTGAATCGTTTTTGAACGTCAGAGATCGTTTCTCCAGGTTGCATTATGAACATCTCATATTCCTGAATGAGAGTGTTCTTCCTAGCGCGTTTCACGTCCTCTGTTCCTTCATGAGTGACTCTGAGGACTTCCCACATTTCCTGTGTTGTCTTACACACTGAAATTCTATAAAATTCATCAAGTACAACAGCAGATGAAATTATATGCGAGCTTTAATATCAAACTGAGCTCGTCTATTTTCTTCAGTAGTCCAATTAAAATAAGGTTTTTCTGTCTCTACACCATCAACAGTATTCATAGGAATATAAGGGCCATTTTGTACAGCTTCCCAGATGCCTCTATCAACAGACCCCATAAAAATTTCCATTCTCACTTTCCAAAAGGCATAGTTATCACCAGTAAACAATGGAGGTCTGTTAATGGAAGCACCCTCAGCATATACATGGTTTTGATTGTGACCGGCCATTTTCGCAAATATTTTGAAAAACTATCAAAGTAAGCTCTGATACCAATTGTTGGTATCGGAGGGGGTAATTTTCGAAGAGTAAAAACGCAGCGGAATTAAAACACAGAGAGCGGAAAGCGTGTTCGGTCATAGTTAAAACGAAATTGGTCCTTTTTAGCAAAGATAATTTTCTTTCAGAAAATTAAACAAACAGTTGATATGCGTAACGTAAAATGAGTGTAGGGAAAAGAAAAATCACACGAGTATTTTTATACTGGTTCGATTCAACAGAATCTACATCCAGTCGTTAATCACTATAAACAGTGATTAACAGTTTCACTTAAAACTAAGTTTCTCAAATTACAATTATAGTGAATGAAAAATATAAAAGAGATAAAGTAATCTTCCTTCGACGAACGAACCGGAAGAGAACTACTTTGTCAACTCAAAGAGAACCGCTCCGACTTTCGACAAACGAAACGCAAGCTTCTCCTATTCACTAGACCAAACAAAGTACACCTTACCAACTCGAAGATCCGACTTTCGACCAACAAAACACGAGCTTCTCGTATTCACGAGACCAGGCAAGGCACCTTGCTAACTCGAAGAGAGTCTGCTCCGGCTATCGACACACGATACGCGAGCCTCTCCTTTCACGAGACCAAGTAAGGGAACTATGAACAAAGCTTCTGAGAACTTTCCTCTAACAAACAGTGTTCTATTAAGCTTCTCAGTTCAAAACATTAAGTTCTGAGTTCTCCAAAACCTCATATATAGCCAAGTACACAGAATGCCAAAGGTCAGCTCCCAACTGCCATGAATAATCGATTATTGTAAGTGATAATCGATTATTCAAGTCCGTTACAGAATTTTCAAAAAGTGATAATCGATTATATGAAGTGATAAAAGATTATTTAAGTATGACTTGTGATAATCGATTATTGTTTCATGATAATCGATTATTCTAGTACAAAAACATGTGATAATCGATTATAGCTTGACCATAATCGATTATACCAGTAAGAATTACAATATTTCAATATTTTCCTACTACATTCAAAATCTACAAGTTGCTTTTAAATATTTTCCTACTACATTCAAAATCTACAAGTTGCAGCATCATCAAAACTCATCTTCAGGTTTTACCAATACTCCCTTATTGGTAACAGACTCATTAATTCACCTCAAGCCTATGTTGCAAATATCCACAACAACAACAACAAGACATACCTGCCCAAACAACTCCTCAACCTTCCACTTCTTCTGAGTCTATATTGGAGGAGTTAGTGAGGCAGATGACAATTCAGAATATACAATTCCAACAAGAGACGAGAGCTTCCATCCACAACTTGACCAATCAAATGGGGCAGATGGCTACACAACTGAATCAGGCATAGTCTCAAAATTACGACAAATTAACATCCCAGAATGTGCAAAATTTGAAAAAAATATCAATGTCATCACCCTGAGATCTGGGAAGCAGATTGTTATACCTACAGTGTCACCTCCTGCACCTACACCTACACCTACACCTCAGCCTGACCTTGCTACATCTCAAAGAAAAGAGGACTAAGTAGGTCCAAGCAAGACATTTGAGGCAAGTGGATCTTCTTCTTCTTCCACCAGCACCGGTACATCTCCTGACTTGCAACAACGTCTTATCCCTCTTCCATTCCCTCCCAAGGTGATTCAAAGCAAAAAGATGGAAGAGATGGATAAAGAGATCTTAGAAACCTTCAGGAAAGTTGAGGTGAACATACCTTTACTAGATGTCATCAAGCAGATTTCAAAGTATGAAAAATTCTTAAAGAAGTTGTGCACCCACAAGATGAAGATGAAAGAAAATGAAAGATTCGGCATGGGCAGAAATGTATTTGCACTCGTAAGTAAATCTCTTCCTCACATTCCAAAAAAGTGCAAGGACTCAGGTACATTTTGCATTCCTTGTATTATTGGAAATAGGTGTGTTGGAAGTCCCACATCGACTAGAGATAAGGCCAATTCATAGTATATAAGTGGGTGTTGCAAACCTCACCTTACAAGCCGGTTTTGTGGGATTGAGTTAGGCTTAAAGTCCACTTCTAACATGGTATCAAAGCCATCATTAAAAGCCTATCCTAGCGATATTTATTGTTTGTTGAGCATATTGTTCCACACGCTATCGGGCCGCTATCGGACCACCTATTAATGTCTAGTCCCACGGTCTAGATGTATATACCTCGGCACGGGGGGTGTTGGAAGTCCCACATCGACTAGAGATAAGATCAATTCATAGTATATAAGTGGGTGAAAACTTCACCTTACAAGCCGGTTTTGTGGGATTGAGTTAGGCTTAAAGTCCACTTCTAACATGGTATCAGTAAATTTGAAAATGTCATATTAGATCTCGGTGCTTCCATTAATGTTATGCCTCTGTCAATTTATAAGTATGTTTCTCTTGGTCCTTTGGAACCTACGGGTGTGGTCATTCAATTGGCTAATAAAAGTTTTGCCCACCCAACAGGTTACATAGATGACGTTTTAGTTCGGGTTGGAGAATTCATTTTCCTTGCAGATTTTTATGTTTTGGAAATGGAGGAGGGATTCTCCCATAGATCTGCTCCGATCATCTTAGGCAGGCCATTTCTAAAAACAGCCCAAACTAAAATTGATGTGTATGTTGGAACTTTATTAATTGAATTTGGTGATATTGTTGTGCATTTTAATATTCTTGATGCGATGAAGTTTCCAACTGAGGACTATTTTGTTTCTAGACTTGATATTTTAGATTATGTAACTGAATTTGATTTTTTGCATGATAAAGAGCATTCTTTTCTATCCTCTCTGCATACATGCATTGAATCTGAATTTGAATTTGAATCAGAATCTGTGATTGATGTTGATTTTGATATCGATGATTGTGAAGCTAATGTTGATGATGTATTTTCTGTAATGGATATTGATGTTGAATTTGATGAGATGGGTGTTGTGCCTTTGCATGTAAATTCTTTAGAGTCAGAATGCACTAACCATTTTGTAGGAAGTATAGAAAATCTGACATGCAGACACCCACTCCTAAGCTAAAATCGCTTCCAAATAACCTCGAGTATGCTTACTTGGAGGAAGAGGAGAAACTGTCCGTGATCATTTTCACCTCCCTTAATGTTGTTCAAGAGGAGAAATTGTTGCATGTGCTACGAAAACATAAGAAGGCTATTGGTTGGACCTTGGCTGACATTCCTGGTATCATCCCATCCACTTGCATGCATAGGATTCTATTGGAGGATGGAGCAAAACCAGTTAGACAATCGTAGAGAAGGCAAAACCCAGTGATTTTGGATGTTATAAAGAAGAAGGTCACGAAAGTTGTCCAAGTTGGGATCATCTTCTATCTCGGATAGTGAGTGGGTAAGCCCTATCCATGTGATGCCAAAGAAGACTAGCCTCATTATGATGAAAAAATGAGAGGGATGAACTTATTCTTACAACAATGCAGAACAACCAGAGAGTTTGCATTGACTATAGGAGGCTTAACCATGCAACAAAATCTTTTTTGTTTGAAATAAAAAGTTGGATAATATATTTATACATTGAAGATATCTAGTAGCACAAATTTAATGGAGTGAGTGGCAAGATATAATGAATATAAATTTGAAGTAGCTTTAAACAAGGTGGCTGTTGTACATGTCCACGATACTCATGATGATGATGATATCAAATAAGATACGAGGGGATCGTGCAGAGGCTACTTCTGGTGTAGGAGCAATCTGAGGAGAGACGAAGTTTACTTTGTGGCTACCCAAAATCCAACACATTTCCATCGGTTCACAACTTGGCACACTCCTAGATGAACCACTTAGTCATGCTCAAAATTTTGGAAACCTTCAACTCTATATTGTACAAAAAAGATTCTCGAATTGTTAACTGCTGATTAAGTTCAAAATTCCTCACTAATCCACATTTTTAGTTAATCGTGTCATGTTTCAGTCTAATACGAAAACATTTTAAAATGTAATTAATACTTTTGCCGTTTTCCAAGAACCAAATCATATTTTATCCCAAAAATATTCTGAATAAATTAGCATGTCCCACATCCCTCACTCTCTCCGATGTTGTTTCCCCGATCCATGTTACGCATCTTACTTTTTTTTCTTTTTCAAGTATTATGAAGTCCTCTCGGTACTATTGTTGCAGTGTTTTGCGCATCGTCTGTACCAAGCATTTTCCTTTTCCATTTCATTGCATCTGCCTAATATTTCAGGTATGGTTTCTAGTATCACACACTTTTAGTATTATATTCTTTTGATATTTCTTCTCCAAAAGTTATGAGAAAATACCATATTTGGTTGCAATGCGAGCGTTGTATTGGGTGCGTGACGAGTAGTATACGTAGTTTGAAGATAAGGATAGGTCTTGGCAGCGTAAACGAAATTAACAGTCCTGGAAGAGTTAGAAGAGGAGAAAGAGAAAAAAATGAAAGAAAGAAAGATAATACAGATAAGGAAAAAGGTGGAAAAGTATGCATGGTAGTGAGATGCAGCGACGTGGTGCAATGAGCAACTTCCGAAGAGCTTATAATGGGATATTGGAATGTTAAGTAAATAAAGCCATATCTTTCTTTCCATCTTTTCACCACCCATGACCATCACCCTAACCCCACCCAACCAAAAACACTAACCAACACTGTTACTTCTTCTCCACCCAACCCTATTCCACCATCTGTCCCACCCATCACATCCTCTTTTTCATACTATTTATTTACTCTACACTTCAACCAGATCTGTCCTCACGCCAATCCAATCAAATCAAAATTTCTATTTTTTTAAAAAAGTAATTAACTTTCATCATCAACTTCAACTCCTAATCAACTTTTTATTAGTTTCCTTCTTTCCCTCTCGGATGATCAACACCGTAACCAAGCATCAAAGCTGGAAAACATAAGATCCCATATACAACAACCATCAAAACACCATACGAAGGTTCGCCACTGGAATTTACAAAACTTTACACAATCGACATAAGGTAACATATTCATATTTGGTTTACAGATTGAAACTAACCTTCCGATCTCACAAAAAGCACGTCCATTAATTTACACTTCACGATCAAAAGGCTAAGAAGATGATTTATACATACATACATATATACATACATATATATATATATATATATATATATATATATATATATATATATATATATATATATATATATATATATATAAAATTCTCAGTTATTGCATTCCTAAGTAGGTGGATGTGCCAGGGAGGAAACGGTATCGTTTCAATGGGAGTTTTGTTTTGTTTGTTCGGTGAAGAACCTGAACAGCAGTTAGTAGTAGTATATTATATATCATATCACATAGCTAAGGTCAAGGTAAGAGCGGCTTTAACGTCTAACCTCCACGCAAAACCTCCACAATCCATACTCCAAACGTCACATGGCACAGTTCTCTCTTTCCCCGAAGCGTACTGCAGCCTAACCCAGCCCGTGAACCCTCGGTACGGACAGGATACGCTTGCTTTCATCACCAGCCATACTCCTCCCTCACCAACTACTTCCCTGTACGCACCATTCGTCCACGTCACCCTCCCGTAACCGTCTGATATAAACCCCGGACACGTGTCCTCTTCTAGTTTAGCCTTCCTCTCCTCGTCTCCACTCCCCAACCCCCGCCCCTCCTCCTCCCGCCACATCTCCGTCACGCACTCCACCGTCACCACCGATCCCGCCGCCGGGAACCAGAACGGATCCACCGACGCACCTGCACCGCCTTGGTTCCCGAAGCTCAGCCACACCGGCGCGTCCTTGTGGCTTTCTCTGGTGGTTGTTTTCTTCAGAACAGGAGTCTCCGGCAGCAGCGGGAGTGTTGTAGGCGGAGGTGGTGGAGGAGGCGCGATTCTCCTCCGAGTGCAGCGCTTGGTGTTGGTGTTAGAGTTGGTGTTACCTTTTGCGCGCTTTCGCTTAGATGCGACAGATCTGTAGAAGACGTCGGCAGTGGTTTCGGAGGAAGAAGCGTCGGAAAGAGCGGCTGCGGGGAGGGGTTTGGGGGCGATAGGGCGAAAGCCTAACATTATTGTGTGGACTTTGGAGATGCGGTGTGCGGCAGGTGTTTGACACTTGGTGATGCAGCAGCCTCCCTTAGTATCCATTTCTGTGTTTATGGTTTGGAGAGAAAGAGACAGTGACCGTGAAAGAGGTTGGAGAAACACAACGAAATGCAGGGAGTGGAGGTTGGGTTTATAGGAATAGTGGGGAGAGGCGACACGAGTGACGATACACGTGCGAGCGAGAGACAGACGTGGCGGTGGGCACGTAGCAGTAAAGTGTTGGGTAAGTGTGGGGGAAGTGCATGGACCACGTGTGCCAATAGAGATTGCGAAAATGACCGTTTGATTTCCCTAATTAGAAACAAGAGATACTCGCCAAGTGGACGGTTTGATTACGACACCCTTCTCGCTTCAAATACTCACGTCACACTTCATTTATCAAAAATATATCCTTTACTGTATATATTACTATTTCTCTAAATTTTAAAATTCATTTTTGGCATTCTTCCCACATCTCAAAAGCCAGATTCCAAATTTCTCCTACATTTGAAATAGCGAGTGTGGAGCAAATTATTTCAGAACCACAAAAATTTTAGAAGTTCTTCCTTCAACTTAAGTTCACTATGGAGACAAAACTGTCGTCAACACAACCCTCTACCAATTATGTTTATGAACCGCATTAACAGACGTTATATTTATGAAAAAAGAAAGACTAAAATTACTCTATTTAAAGAAAAATAATATTAAAATAAATATTTTAAACAACTGAGACAACGAACTAAATAAAATGTCAAAAATTAAAGACTTTAAATAATTTAGCCTTATTTTTTTCTCACATATATATTTTTGAGAAAGTAGTTTTATTCAAGATTATTATAATAAATATACTAAAGAAGATATCTATCAAACTTTATTAAGGTTTTTTTATTAAGAAATACTTAAAACTTAAATCTATTTGGAAATATTCATATAATTTCGACAATTTTATGGTTGTTTCGGTAGTGGGGTCTGATCCTACTAGCCTACACACTTTCTTCTAGATCTTTTTAGACATCTGGTCGCCTGATCTCTTCTTAAAACCTCCGCTTCATCTACTTTGTGTCCGATCCTCTAAGTATGGGCCGGTCGGGTACCTGCCAAAGATACTTCGACGCTCAAGTATATGTCAAGTTCGTTCGGTTATTCAGTTACAGTATTAAATATGCCATCAAATGAACCCCCTACCTCTTATTGTTGACCTCTATATATAGTGTTAGTTCTGGACCTGAGATTAAGGATTTTCCAATCAAAGCCCAATAGCTTTTTAATCAAGGCCCAGAACTGTTAAATACCTATTAAAATCATCTTACCTCATTACCTTTTCATTCCTGCTGTTCTGTCGATCCGGTCTTGGTAACTATAAGTGCCGACCGACCCAAGGTCGTCCGGATACCCAGTACAATGGTTATTATTTATCACTATTTTATTATATATAATTACTATATTATTTTAATAGGAACATGGACTACTGGTTTGGTACTATAAATATAATTAGTATATTTTAAGGAAGATTCACTTTATACACTTGATAATCACTCATACTTACTATATTCATAAAGATCTTAAACTCTTTTATTGACTTAAGTCTCAAAAAGTTTTTTGCAGATGGATCTTTCTCTTTGGAGTAGCAAGGAATTTCATTCCCACCAGTAAGTGTTCTTAAAGTCATCGCTAGGATTTTGTCACTTGTCAGCAAATTCATGTTCAAGATCTTGGTAAGATTAATTATGTATTTGAAAAACCTAAATCTAGACAAACTAATCTCGACAAATTAAACAAAAAAAAATCCTTCATATAAATGATAATCTTAAACAAAGAAAGAATAAGAATTAACACAAATTTGAATAGAAGTAGAATATAATGGTGTGTGTTTTTACTAGATTTGATTGAGATGCTTTTAAGGTAGATTATGTGACTCTTGATAGTTAAACAATTGTTTTATGATAATTGAGATATTGTTCGCTTTGGAGTTTGTGTTTCGTCACAATTTTATCTTTAAAAGACACTTCGGAAGGTGTAAGAAGTATTTAAACTATCTTTGGCCTCAACTCTTAAACGATGTGAGACTATTAGGCATGGTAGGAACATAAGCCTCTTAGTCGAAGTCTAAGGGAAATGTATGATTATCCTTATTGGAAGACTTAAGGGACTGATGGTTCATCCTAGAACCTTGTTATCAGCCCCATGGTAGATGCCAATGTTCCGATCCAAAGTCCGCCAAATGATATTGTTAGGATCAATCATCATGTTCCCGAGGTATTGTATACTTTGGAGATTAAAGCTCTGCAATAGTTTTATCCTTAAAATGTGTCTCAAAGGGTGGAAGGACTTTGACTCCTAATGGAATAATAGAAATAAGACCCCCTAGTCGAGGTCTAAGGGAATGAGAGTTCATCCCCAGCGAAGGGCTTAAGGGAAGTAATGGTTCGTCTTAAAACCTCGTTATCAGATAACGTTTGAATATACTGTTATCTGTGATTCAATTTTGATACTAAATGCACCCTTTTTGACTTAGAAACTTGCTTTAACTCATGATTTTGCTTTATATTTGTGAATAAGAGAATAGAGGTTATACTTAATGATTTTATCACTAAATTCCCTTAATTTTTTAGGTTATTGGTATGTTTTGGAAGAGGAGCAAAAGAATCAAGGAGTCGGAGCTCAAAAAGCAAACAAGACAACAAAAAAAGAGAGTTTTGGAATGATGTCGTTGGGTTGTCGTCGGGCCACCGCTTGAGTGGTGAAAACTCAAAAAAGTAGCATTGAGCGCCACTTCAGGGGCATTGAGCGCCAGTCTCACGCAAATTCGCCTGGTTGCCCCTTTCAAGGGCGTTGAGCGCCAGTTTCATGTGCCGCACCCCACTTAGGGCGCTAAGCGCCGACGACATGAGCTTGCACTTTTTATTTTATCTATTTAAGGATTTGGACGCCCTAGGGTTGGTATCTCTTGATGGCTTGAGTACAGAAGATTCAAACACTGCGTTTTTATACTGGTTCGGCCAACTTGCCTACATCCAGTGTCCTTCCAACCACGGGAAGTAAATGCATTATAATGATCAAGGTTTTTACAACAAGGTTTCTACAAAAGACCTCAAGTAAAAAATGTAAAACACCTCTCTAACCCTCTAATCAAAATATAGGCAATACAACAACTAGACTAGCAGCAAGAATCCCTTCTCCTGCTGTGTAAACCCTTTGAGACACTCTCAAAGTCAAGTACGCCGCACACTCTTCATCATGTAATCACAACAGGGAACCTCAAACCAATCATCAAAAGATTGCAAAATCTGATCTCGCAGTTACACCCAAATGTGCAGAATTGATCAGCCTTTGAAATTGCAACAGTCTTGCTCTTCAAGAAATCACAAGTAATTGATCACCACGATCATTCTTGTTTCTTGGAGCTCTTTCTCTCTTTCTGTAAGATTACACTTTCTGCAAAAAGATATCACAAATGTTATAATCACAAAAGTTCTTACAGAAATTGAATTCGCGTTAATTTATAGAATAACACATCCGAGACGCATTTTAATCGACTAAATTGAATTTTGTTATAACAATTAGCGGCAAAACACAACAACTAATTGAATGCGCAATTAATGCAATTAACTATTATTTAATGCTTGGTCAACATATTTAAAAATATGACCATTCACTAGTGCAAAAACAACGTATAACGTCACACGTTCAATTATTAAAAATGGCCGGTGTCATTTTTGTAAATAAAGGCAATTATTAAACATTTTTATAATTGTAATTCGACGTAAAAGGATATAAAACGTCGAATTCCCCAGTGTTAGACGTTAAAAGGTTAGTGGATTCAATAAAAATTTGAGCGGGAGATTGAAAATTCATTCATTTTATCTTAGCGCACGAGACTCTCTTCTCTTCTCAAACTTTTCTCGAACGAAGTTTGATGACCATCACAGGTAATCTTTCTTTCATTTGATACAAATGCATGTTAATTTACTACTTTATGTGTGATTTTCGTTTGTTTTGACCGATTATTTGCGTGTTCTTGTCCTTCAGAGACGCATTCTGCTTTCTCTCTCTCACAAGTGACGACACTTTATTCTGATGAACCCACCTTTTGAAGGTTAGTTTTCATTTTGAAGAACTTATTTGTTGAACTTGTTTGTTGTTTTTTTTAACTTGTTTATGGTTGTTGTTTGGTTGAACTTTTTTGTCGTTGTTGTTAGGATGCACTTGCTTGTTGTTATTTGATTGAACTTGTTTGTTGTTGGTGATTGTTGTTTGTTGTTGATCAAAGTTCACGCTTTATAAAATACCAAAAACTAAACTTTGTTGTTTTTCTGCTTTTCAGATCTCGTAGAGTTGCTAAAAATGATCACAATTAATTAAAAAAAAATTGATTAACGTCGAATATTAACAAAATTTGACGTTAAGTTAACGTCGTATATTGACAAAATTCGACGTTAATTTAACGTTGAATTTTTTTAAATTCGACGTCAATTTAACATCTCTTGATATGCGTCATTCGCGAATTCGTCGTTAAAAACCCAAAATATTCGACGTTGTACTATGTGCTATGACATCATTCGAGAATTCGCGATTTTTGTATTAGTGATTAGATAGTGATGGCAAGCATTGACAGAATTTCAAAACAATAACAAACTTAGTCGAATACAACACACATGAAATCTACTATGTGCTAGTGTTAATCATAGTTTTGAAAAACTTTCTCTTTGAAAAATCTCACAGCATACTTGAAAATAGTTTATGCAAAGACACGAGTTTTAATCGACTCACCCCATAATGAAATCGACTTAAAACTGTTGTTTTGCCACACAATTAAAGTTCAACATAAGCAGGACACTCACCATCGCCAACAAGATGAAAGCTAATGGCGAAAACAAAGGTGATGTTGCAGTTGTTGAAAAAATTCTAAGATCCATGACTACAAAATTTGACTACGTTGTGTGTTCCATTGAGGAGTCTAAGGATACCGAGACATTGACAGTTGATGACTACAAAGTAGTATCCTTTTAAATGAGCTTTGAATGTCATCTCATGTGGAAGAAGAACAGACCCTGCAAGTTTCTTATGCAGGTTACACACAGCCCAGGGCCAAGGACATGGAGGGTGTAGGGAAAGATTTGGACAATGCAGAAGAGGACACAGTCGTGGACGAGGTCGACAAAGTTTTGACAAATCTCATGTGGAATGTTACACCTGTCATCACCTTGGACATTTCAGTTGGGAATGTCCATCCCAACAAAGAGAAGCTAACTATGTCAAGAATGATGAAGAAATGTTGTTGATGGCTCATACAAAGATAACCAAAACAAATGAAGATACTATGTGGTTCCTTGATTCTGGATGTAGTAATCACATGTGCGGGGAGGAAAGAGTACTTTTTAGATCTTGATGAAAATTACAAAGACACGATCAAATCGGGCAATAACTCCAATATGGCTGTCAAGGGAAAAGACAACATTCAAATTCACATGCATGGCAACACCTATACAGTTACTAGTGTCTTTTTCGTGCTAGACCTAAGAAATAACCTACTTAGTATCGGCCAATTATAAGAAAAGGGCCTTAGCATTCTCTTCTAACACAACAATTTCAAATTGTATCATCCACAAAATGGTTTACTTATGGAAACACACACATCTTCCAATCGAATGTTCCTATTGCATGCCATTTCTTCACCTACCAAAACCACTTGCTTCTACACAACAGTAGAGGACAACATGCATCTTTGACACTGTAGATATGGTCATTTAAATTTTTGGGGTCTAAACACTCTTTATCAGCAAAATATGGTATATGGTTTACCACTGACCAAGACCCCTACCAAACTATGCAAGCACTGTTTAATTAGGAAACAGTCACGTGATTCATTTCCAAAAGTGTCTTCTTGGCAAGCTACACAGATTCTACAACTAATTCACGCAAATATTTGTGGACCAATTACACTTTTATTAAAGATGTATTTCCATAGGTCAGACGTCTATATAGACGTCGGACTATATAGGTCAGACGTCTATATAGACATCAAACTCATAGATCAGACGTCTAAAATGTCGTCATATTTGTTAGGATCTTTCTCCGCTTGAGGCCTCTCGAGTTGCTCCTAGGTCATTGTGATTCGAGTTTACAACTTTATATTTTAGTTGAAGAGAATGGATTGTATGTTCTTATTTTGTATTGGACGGTTTTGATAATGTAGTGGAGGGAATTGGAGGAGTGCAAAACGCAGAAATCGCCATCCAAGAACGCTGCCTAAGGACATGAGCAAAACTGCACAAAAGCTCAATGAAAACGCATTTTAATCGGTTCAAATGAAAAATAATTCATCAAAGAATAATGTAATCGGAGTAAAATTAATTTTAAACGGTGCAAAAGTGAGAAAATGAACTTGAAAACCGTAGCTTGTGTAGAGAAAACGCAAGGAAGATGATGAACAATGAGTGCACGTAATTACTGCCTCGCGTTCGCAGTGTTTTAATGCAGACATTTAGACGTCGATTCCCTTTACAACAGACGTCGGTTCCCTTTACAATAGACGTCTAAAGTGCTTTAGAAGTCGGAGTGGCGGGATCAGACGTCTAAATGGAGTCAAAAAGTGACTTTTTAAATTTCTAGATTTAGGGTTTAGACGTCGGTTCCCAGAGTAACAGATGTCTAAACGGCTTTAGAAGTCGGAGTGGCGAGATCAGACGTCTAAATGGAGTCAAAAAGTGACTTTTTGAATTTCTGGATTTAGGGTTTAGACGTTGGTTCCCAGAATACCAGACGTCTAAAGTGCTTTAGAAGTTGGGGTTATCCCAATTGACGTTTATATGTCTGACAGGTAGGTGAATAGCCATTAATTTCGGCCATATAGACGTCGGGGCCCCTCCTAACTGACGTCTATATGACTTAAAGAAATGACTTTTCACCCACCTGTCAGACGTCTAAAATGTCACCGGTCTATAGGAGGGTGTCAGACAGCCATATAGGAGGGACCCCGACGTCTAAAATATTATAAACGTTGGGGCACCTTCTAATGGACGTCTATATGGCCAACTTATTTACGAAAATGTCACCGGTCATCAATATACGTCGTGCTTACCCTTAACCGACGTCTAAGGGGTGACGTTAAATAGCGTTTTTGCACTAGTGTTCTAACAATGGTATTCGTAGACAATTGACAACCGCGTATACTCCACAATAGAATGGGATCGCATAACACAAGAATCGGACCATTATGAACATGGTTTGAAGAATGCTCTCAGAGAAGAAGATGCCTAAAACCTTTTGGGCTGAAGCTGTCGCTTGGTTAGTGCATATTTTAAATCGAAGACCCACATTAGCTGTGAAAAATCAAACTCCCGAAGAAGCATAGAGTAGAATCAAACCTTCAGTTAAGTATTTTCGCATTTTTGGTTGCCTTTCACATGTTCATGTGCCAGATGCTATGCAAACCAAGTTAGATGATAAAAGTCAAATTTGTGTTTTTTTGGGATTCAGTGAAGTCTCAAAAGCTTATAAACTGTATCATCCAATTTCAAAAAAAAAATGATCATTAGCAAAGACGTTGTTTTTGATGAAAATAAAAGCGAGGATTGGATTAAGCAAAATGTCGCAGCTATCACATGCGATTTAGAATGGGGAGATAAATAAGATGTTATTAATGATGAAGAACATGAGGTTGTTAAAAAAGATGTCCTTCGTTTCTCACACCAAGAGTAGGGTGAATTGGTTTTGTATAAAAATGAATGCTTTTGAAATCTTTTTCACAAAACAATAAGTCTTTAAAATTTTCTTGAACGCAAGTAAAAAGTGTTTACAATAAAATAGTATGCGTATCAAATACACATATGATGTAATCGATTAAATGTAGAGAGTTAGGGAGAAGAAAGTGCAAACTCAGATTTTTATATTGATTCGGCCAACCTACATACATCTAGTGTCCTACCACTCAACCTGAGATGGAAGCCAATGCACTATAGAGATCTAAGTTTTTACAACAAGATTTTTACAGCGGCCTCACGTCAAAATTTAAAACACCTCTCTAACCCACTAATCTAATATAGGCAGAAACAAAAACAGAGTAGCAGCAAGAATAATTCTCTTCTACAGTCAACCCCTTTGAGATCCCCCTCAAAGTCAAGAGCAACGTTCTTCTTCCTATATACACCATAGGGAAACAACAGCTCTCAGCAATTGCAACAACTCCTGATCAAGCAATAAGCACCTTCTATGTGTATAATGATCAGACTTTCTAAAGTGAATAATCTTGCTTCACAAGAAACCTTCAAGACTTTGATCACCACGCAATTCTTGGTTCTTGGAGTTTTTTCTCTTCTGTAAAACTCAAGGCTTTAATCTGAAACACATATGAAAGTGTAAATTCATAATTCGTATTAGAGAATTCAAATCATGCATCTATTTATAGTTTAAGTCATATCAGACGCGTTTTAATCAATTATGTTATTAATCTAATCGAATACAATTTACAGTTATAACAGAATAATAGCAGTCAACACCATTAATTGAATGCTCAATTAATGTAATCGATTTGCAATAAATGCTTGGTCAACAAATTTAAAAATATGACCGTTGTGATAGTTATATCAAGCAATGAAACAGTTTTCAAATAATTAACTAACTTAATTGAATACATGATCCATGCGATCAATTAAGTTGTGACACTCATATTTTGAAAACTTTTCTTCTGAAAATCATCACAACACACTTTGAAAAATATTTTTGCAAACACGCGAGTTTTAATCGATTTAAACACTAACGTAATCAATCTAAAACTTGTTGTTTTGCCATAGTTTAAAGCTTAAGTTGCTTGATGACCTTAATTGATTAACAACACCTTGTAATCGATTAAGTCATACATATATGCTTGGTGCATTTGGTTTTTCATCTTCAAAACACATTTTATGCATACACAAATATGATAACATTTCAAACAAAATAATATGCAATACAAAATGTTCACATATATGCTTGTACACGGTAATCATAAGCATATATCACATATGACATAGTACATACACATGTGTTTTTATTAAACAATGTGTTGTCATCACAAAAAACACAAAGACAGATATTATTGAGATTGTAGGTTCAGTTAAAAACACAACGCCATATACAACACAACAACAGGCACCAGATATAGCGTAACAACAGGTATGTCATGATCTTGATATAGGAGAAGATGATCATAATAATTCCTTTTATCCTTTGACAACAGAACATAGTCCCCTTCTGCAATGATCTCGAAGACCACCTCTCTGGATGACAGACTTCAAAACTGATGCAGAATTTTTGAAGATAATCTAGAAGCAAATATGGCTCTATCTGCAACAGGTGACAATGATCCCACACACTTTGTTATTGCTGAACAATTCCAAAATGGAGGAAAGCCATGGATGAGGAGATGGAAGCAATAAACATAAATGACACATGGGAATTAGTGGAATTACCTGATGGTGCCAAGAAAGTTGGTGAGAAATGGATTTATAAAACCAAATTCAAAGAGAATGGTGAGGTGGATAAATATAAAGCTAGACTTGTAGTGAAGGGGTATGCATAAGAGTATGGGGTGGACTACATTGAAGTATTTGCATCAGTGGCCCGCATGGAGACCATTCGCTTAGTAGTAGAAATTGCAGCTCAATGGGGATGGGCACTCTATCAACTAGATGTGAAATCTGCTTTTCTTCATGGAAAACTAGATGAAACAGTGTATGTAGACCAACCTTATGGTTATGAAGAAAAAGGGGCTGAGCATAAAGTGTACAAATTGAAGAAAAATCTTTATGGACTTAAGCAAGCAACATGTGCTTGGTATAGCCATAAAGAAGCATATTTCTTGAAGGAAGGTTTTAAGAAGTGTGACTATGAGTATACTCTATTTATGAAGAAAGAAAAAGAAGGTCAATATTAATTGTTAGTTTGTATGTTGATGACCTTATCTTTACTAGCAATTGTTACCAATAAGGAGTATTGGTAAAACTTGAAGACAATTGTTTTGATGATGCTACAAGAAGCTTTAATTGAACAGGATGTTAGATTTATTTAAAAGCAGTTCGTAGAGATTAAATGTAGTAGGAAAAGCCTTGTAAACTTTGTAAAAATTGCATTTTCAACTGCAATAATCGATTATGGAAAAGCAATAATCGATTATCACAAGTCATTCAGGAATAATCGATTATCACCTCATACAATTGATTATCACTTTTTGAAAAACATGTAACGGACTTGAATAATCAATTATCACTTACAATAATCGATTATTTGCGGCAGTTGGGACTTGACCTTTGATATTCAGAGTAGCTGGCTATATATCGATCTTCTGAAGATTTCAGAAGTAACGTTTTTTGAACTGAGGCTTTGCAGAATACTGTTTGTCAGAGGAAGTTCTCAGAAGCTTGTTCAAACTTCCCTTGCTTGGTCTCGTGAACAGGAGAGGCTCGCGTTTCGTGTGTCGATAGTCGGAGCAAGCTCTCTTCAAGTTAGCAAGGTGCTCTGCCTGGTCTCGTGAATAGGAGAAGTTCGTGTTTAATTTGTCGAAAGTCGGAGCGGTTCTCTTCGAGTTGGCAGAGTATTCTTCTTCCGGTTCGTTCGTCGAAGGAAGGTTTATTTATCTGTTTTATTCACAATTTGTTGTAATCTGTGAAACATATTTTTAGTGGAACTGTTAATCACTTTTTATAGTGATTAACGACTAGACGTAGATTCTGTTGAATCGAACCAGTATAAAAATTACTCTTGTGATTTTTTATTCCCTACACTCTTTATCTTTTACGCATATCAACTGTTTGACAAATTTTCTGAAAGAAAATTGATTTTCTAAAAACAGACCATTTTAAGTTAAAACTGTGACCAAACACGCTTTCTATAACTCTAATTTCTATTCCGCTGCGTTACACTCTGTCTAGTACCAACCAACAATTGGTATCAGAGCTTGCTTTTATAGTTTTTCAAAAATTACGAAAATGGCTGGTCACAATCAAAACCTTGTATATGCCGAAGGTGCTTTTATTAACAGACCACCACTGTTTACTAGTGATAACTATGCTTTCTGGAAAGTTAGAATGGAAATTTTTATGGGGTCTGTTGACAGAGGTATCTGGGAAGCTGTACAAAATAGTCATTTTATTCCTAAAAGCACAGTTGATGGTTTAGAGGTAGAAAAACCATATTTTAACTGGAATGCTGAAGAAAATAGACGAGCTCAGTTTGATATTAAAGCTCGTAATATTATTTCATCTGCTGTTGTACTTGATGAATTTTATAGAATTTCAGTGTGTAAGACAGCACAGGAAATGTGGGAAGTCCTCAGAGTCACACATGAAGGAACAGAGGACGTGAAACGTGCAAGGAAGAACAGTCTCATTCAGGAGTATGAGATGTTCAGGATGCAACCTGGAGAAACAATTTCTGATGTCCAAAAACGCTTCACTCACATAGTGAACCACTTAACAGGGTTGGGTATGACTTTTGATATTGATGAATTAAATGTAAAAATCTTGAAATCATTGGACAGGTCTTGGCAACCAAAGGTGACTGCCATCTTGGAGTCTCAGAATCTCACTCAAATGTCGATGCCAATTCTGTTTGGAAAGCTCCGTGAGCATGAGCTTGAGTTGAAGAGATTATTTGTTGAAGAGGATCAAGGCAAAAGAAATACTCTAGCCTTCAAGTCCGAGATCTCTAAAGGAAAGAGTTCTAAAAGGATTGAAGATGATGATTCAGACGTTGATGAGGAGAACATGAGCCTCATGATAAAGAAGTTTGCCAAGTTTATGAAGGCAAAAGGAAAGGACAAATTTCGTAAAGAAAGGAGAGAAAATCAATAATCTCCTTCAAATGTAAAATGCTATGGTTGTGGAAGGTAGCATGTAGGAATACATATACGTTGGGCATGGGTAGTTTTATGTATTAAGGGTGAATGTGGGTGACATATTGCATGGGTTGCTGTTTAGGTTACTTCAAAAGAACGGAGGAGTAAAACAAAGTGAAGGGAGAATAGAAGTTAAACTGGGTTGGATTTGCACAATAGGAAAAGGAATAAAATAATGGGTTAGGAAGTTAGACTATAATATCCAACAAGACTAACAAAACTCCTCAACTCAATGTTTGTCTTAGGATGTTCCCATCTTAACATTATCTTCACTTTTTGTAAGATTTATTACAATCCCTTGCGCAAAAAGCACATGTCTTAAAAAATGCACCTATATTAACCAAAACTCACACCTGGACGAAAATGGCGGCTCGTCGACGCTGTGCAGTGAGGGTGCATGATGACTGACTGTGGTGGATAGGGTTTCTTATGTGTTGAGAGGTTGAAGATGATGATGTGGCAACATGTATATTGTGATGGACGGGCCACCTAAGAAATAAAATCGAACAACTCATGCAAACACTACTAATGTGTATAGTCTGTCGTTAACAATTTATATGGTATCATAAAAATATTAAATTAAATATAAATTACCAAAATTGAGACCATATTGAACATCTAAAAAAATGAATTCCACATTAAGTAAATTGATGAAAATAGAGACCAAAAGAGTATTTAAGCTAAATGAAAAATAATGAAAAGAAAATTTTTCCATAAAGTCTTTTGCTCTACTAAATACTTTACACAAACATTGTGACATCCCAATTATATAGAAAGGACATATATAATTAAGACGTCATCATGCATAATACTAGAAAGCAGTTAGAGTATAATAAGAAGATTTACGATTACAATCATCTTTAGAATAATACTAGAATTTAAAACTGGAGTAATAGAGTTTCTCCCTTCAAGATACTAGAAATTTAAAACTTAGAACACGATAAAGTTCTTCAAAATATCCTAGGTCAAGAGAAATAAAGCCTAGTGAACTAGACTGCAACATTGCCATTCCCATCCAAAGTTGTCTCCAAAGTAACCTCCTCGCCATCTGCTCTCATCCAAGTGGATGATCATCACAAAAGAAAACAAGTGCAAACATGGCACAAACACAACCAAGCAAGGATGAGCTAATTATATAAAAAACATGCAATTACAATCAACATATACATATCAGATTCAACTCAAGTAAAGTACATACAAGCAAGGCAATATATGACACAGATCCCAGTAAGTTATCTTCTAGACTTGACTCGTCGGACTTTAGAATGATAGTCGAGCTATGGCGGGCCATGCACCCGTGGTGGCTTGTCATACTTGGGCTCTCCCACCTTGCCACACTCACGAGGTTAGTTTGTTCCGCACACTAGACCATACTAAAAGCCTTCAAGACTAAGACCTCCTGCTACTCTTCACCACATGGTTCAGTCCTCTCTACGTGAGAAGAAAGACCACTGGAGCGTCAGGAAGACCCCCAAGACTAAGCTCTTATTTTCATTTTAAACACTAAGAATCTCACCAAGAGACTCTACCCAGATGGAACTTGGTTTACCACTTGAATCATACCTTCATCACTTTATAATCATATACTTTTAAAGCCACAATAACCATCCATTACATTGTACCATATACTCTTAGTCATGCTTCACAAACCAGGTAAATTCAACATGATTCAACATAAAAACAACTTAGAAGGAAATAAAATAGACCATGTGCTTCTCGCAAAGCGCACTAGAATCGCACAACGAATCTAGTGGGATTCGCACAACGCACACAGACTCAGGATTTTATGATCCCTCTATCCTACCAACAAAGTGCTCTCAACAAGATACAAGTGATTTATCTAGGTTACCCAAACTGTCCTACGGTGTTCTAGACCCCAATTGACCAATTTCAATACTTCACTTCTACTAACAGAACCTGAAACAGTATCTATGCACAAGCTTTCTACCTATATCCATGTTAGTTCATGACCCACACCTAAGACCCTTCCAACATACTCAATCACAGTCAACAAATTTTATCCAAATGCTCCACAAGTAATCCAACACAGATTCATCATTTACTAGTTCATACCAAACAGGATGTGTAAAACCAAAAACACAGTCTAAATCTACACAACATGCATACATTTATCAAACAGATTCAAGTGATAAATTCAAAGAAAGATAACTAGCTCCCATTACCTAGGTTTCTCCAAGCACAACTAATTGAAATTGCCCTAACAGTATCCTTCACAACACGAGAACTCAACCTGACCTTACAAGCCACCAAAGTGGTGACAACAACAACTCTTAGAGCTTGATTTGGTAGGAATTATGAAAAGGAAGTTTTTCCAATAACATGCAACTGGTAAAGTTGCATGCCCTAGGCTCTAGAAACAACGGAGAAGAGGGAAACAACTTACCCAACAAAGAACTCGAAACTAATCGGATGGTTCTGTAGCACTTGACTCCGGGAACAAGTTGACACCATCTAATTAACAATGCAATGACTCAGTGAGCAATAGAGGTAGAGAGAAGGCAGAACTTCTAAAGAACTCAGCTTTTTAGAGAGAGAGAGAAAGGAGTTTCTGAAAAATGAATCTGACTTGTTGAGGAGTCCCCCCATAAAGCTATGTTGCCCTTAATCTGATGGGCCTGGTTGCCCCAAATCATAAGGCCCAAAGACCCTAAATTTTTAGACCCTTACAAACATTTCCAACCAAATTCTCTTAATTTCCCTTCCAAAAGGTTTATTTTCTGTGTGAGCTCCTTTTCTGGTTTTCTAATTTCCATGTGTGCAAACATGGCAATGAGGTCGGCTAACTCATTCCTTGCCTCTTTTGTTTCTGTCCAATATAAGTCTAACTGCAAGTAAAACAGAAAACTCTACTCAAAAGGAGAGTTATTATTTGCTCTAAAATTTATAACAATCTGTTATATGCACTAAAATTAATTGTAATTAATATTATTTTACATTAATCACAAAACTCTTCTAATTTTTAACATGTAAAAAGAAGGAAGCACGATGATGTGTAGATAGCAATTACATAATCTAGCCAATAAAAAAATTAAATAATAAAAATTGAAAAATATAAAAATTTTGAGTACAGAAAAATTAATAAAAACTTAATTAAAAACATTCAAACTTATGAGATACTTAAAATTTAATTAAATTATATCTTCATTATTAATATTTCTTATTTTTTTTACTTATTATTTGATAAATATTAGTGTTTCTTTTTTTCTTTTTGATTTGATTATGGATGCAAAGATACGATATATCTCTAAAAGAGTAGGGTGCAAAGTATATTTTGAGAAGAGATTATAAATAATTGTAAAATCATAATATTTTATGGACCACAAAATTTTGGAATCATAATTTCTAAATCTTCTTGGCACTAGATTCTTCCATTAAATATTTTTATGTGAATAATGGAATAAGAAACTTCCCCTTTTTGTATCTTTCTTCTCTCTTAACCTTCTATTTATATTATTTTCATAACATAGACTATTTGCATCTCTAGTTAAAAGCACTACTACTATTATTATATATTATTAGCATTATTATAATTAGTATTTTTTGGAATAGTACTGCTTTTCCGGTATGATTATTTTTCAATGAGTCTTCCTTTGGTTTTCCCATTTATAGAATAAAGTCAACAAAAACTACAGAACAAGTCAAAAATAATCATCTTATAGTGATAAAGATTTGCGAGTGCTAATGGCAATGGTTGATTCTTGAAAACGACCTTTTGCGATACTTCTTCGTGGAAAGTTGTAGATATTTTAGTTCCACCACAAACTCAATCCAATGCAAAATTGCCCCATGAGGAAACTGCCAATATTATTTTATGTAATGCTATAATTTTTTAATCCATAGTTTCGTTTTCACTTAATTACTATTATAATTAATTTTCCAACCACATATAGTTACGTAGATTGGAGTTGTTAAATAGTGACAAAACCACTCTTCAAGTACATGAACTAATATTTTAATCTTCCTTTTTTTATCCATTTTTTATTTTATTTTATGTCATCGTGTTTGTTTAAGTTATTTGAGTTGTTTTCGAAATTAATATTTTACTTTTATATGATTATCTCTTTCCTTGATTTTGTCATAAATAATTATTTATGTTATTTCGTCTCTAACATAATTTCAAATATTAAAATTAATAACGTACGTTACATTTAATAAAGTTCAATTTTAAATATACACGGTTAAATAGAAAAAAGAAAAAAAAAATTACGTAATAAAACTAATACTAATTATTATCACAACTTAATCTATAATATGTAATTAGAGACAATTTAAAGATTAATTTATACTTTATGTGCTTACACATGAAAGTTATTGTTGTCCTACTATTCATTAGCGTTCCGATATTTTGACACCATTAGATTTAACACTGTTTTGACACTGCCACGTGTCGTGCTATGATTGGGTGATATTTTATTTTTTACAAATTTCGATTTTTGACGTCAGCAGAGAGAATCAGAATTGAAATTTAAATTTCCCGTTTTACCTTTTAGGTCTTTCATGAAAGTGAGACATTCTTTTTCCTGTCATTTGTTCTTCTCACCTTGGTCGTTCTTCCAGCCTTCGCCAATATGTTGAGAAATTGGAAATTTCGACCTTCGAACCACCCATCTTCTAGGAATTTGCTTTCCAAAATTTCCCTATTGAAGAAATGGGTAACAAAATTCTGATATTGTTCATCCGTAGTGAAAAGGCCATTGTTTGGTGGTGGTGGTGATGGTGGGGAAGGAGATGGGGATGGCGGTGGGGATGATGGTGGGGATGGGGTCGGGCTATGGCGACAACGACCACCACGAGATGAAGACGCTTTTTGTTTCTTCTTAGCCCGATCAACCATTGCAAGATGATTAGTAATTTTAGATGAAGTTCAATGTAATAAGGTTAGACTAAGAGGTTAAATACTTGGAGAAGATGAAGTGTAGGGTTGGTTACATAGGGAACGTGGAGAGACAATGGGTGTGAGTGGGTAATTAAATGGATCCACCATCAAAGGATAGTTGGAGAACGTGGGGGCAGGACGTTGATAATGGTGCATTTAAAGCAATGTTGCAGTTCGTGTAATCGTTTACACACTTTTGGTAAACGATTACAACTAAATAAATTGTCCAATTAACTATATTTCAAACATTTAATGTTGGTTTTAAGATGTGTGCATGGGTTTTTGATTTTTTTGGTTTTAGGTTGTGTTTTGGGGGTGGAGAGTTCATTTTAGGGACCCCAAATACCATTGAGGGAGGTGTTGTGATCACACAAAGTGCTTGGATGAAATCCAAAGTCAAGTGGCTTGAAAATGGGTGGTGTAAACGTTTACCAATAGGTGGTAAACGTTTACGCGAGAGCTTTCTTGAATTTGTACAGAAAGTCCTTCACAAGGGACCACTTTTTTGTACACATGGGACCAAGATGTCAATTTTGAATTTTTTGGCAAACTTTGCATGGGTTTTTGATTTTTTTGGTTTTAGGTTGTGTATTGGGGGTGGAGAGTTCATTTTGGGGACCCCAAATACCATTGAGGGAAGTGTTGTGTTCACACAAAGTGCTTGGATGAATCCAAAGTCAAGTGGCTTGAAAATGGGTGGTGTAAACGTTTACCAATACGCGAGAGCTTTCTTGAATTTGTACAGAAAGTCCTTCACAAGGGACCACTTTTTTGTACACAGGGAACCAAGATGTCAATTTTGAATTTTTTGGCAAACTTCGCATGGGTTTTTGATTTTTTTGGTTTTAGGTTGTGTTTTGGGGGTAGAGAGTTCATTTTGGGGACCCCAAATACCATTGAGGGAGGTGTTGTGTTCACACAAAGTGCTTCGATGAATCCAAAGTCAAGTGGCTTGAAAATGGGTGGTGTAAACGTTTACCAACAGGTGGTAAACGTTTACGCGAGAGCTTTCTTGAATTTGTACAGAAAGTCCTTCACAAGGGACCACTTTTTTGTACACAGGGGACCAAGATGTCAATTTTGAATTTTTTTGGCAAACTTCGCATGGGTTTTTGATTTTTTTGGTTTTAGGTTGTGTTTTAGGGGTGGAGAGTTCATTTTGGGGACCCCAAATACCATTGAGGGAGGTGTTGTGTTCACACAAAGTGCTTGGATGAAATCCAAAGTCAAGTGGCTTGAAAATGGGTGAGGTAAACGTTTACCACCTATTGGTAAACGTTTACGCGAGAGCTTTCTTGAATTTGTACAGAAAGTCCTTCACAAGGGACTACTTTTTTGTACACAGGGGACCAAGATGTCAAATTTGAATTTTTTGGCAAACTTTGCATGGGTTTTTGATTTTTTTTGTTTTAGGTTGTGTATTGGGGGTGGAGAGTTCATTTTGGGGACCCCAAATACCATTGAGGGAAGTGTTGTGTTCACACAAAGTGCTTGGATGAATCCAAAGTCAAGTGGCTTGAAAATGGGTGGTGTAAACGTTTACCAATAGGTGGTAAACGTTTACGCGAGAGCTTTCTTGAATTTGTACAGAAAGTCCTTCACAAGGGACCACTTTTTTGTACACAGGGGACCAAGATGTCAATTTTGAATTTTTTTGGCAAACTTCGCATGGGTTTTTGATTTTTTTTGTTTTAGGTTGTGTTTTGGGGGTGGAGAGTTCATTTTGGGGACCCCAAATACCATTGAGGGAGGTGTTGTGTTCACACAAAGTGCTTGGATGAAATAAAAAGTCAAGTGGCTTGAAAATGGGTGGGGTAAACGTTTACCAATAGGTGGTAAACGTTTACGCGAGAGCTTTCTTGAATTTGTACAGAAAGTCCTTCACAAGGGACCACTTTTTTGTACACAGGGGACCAAGATGTCAAATTTGAATTTTTTGGCAAACTTTGCATGGGTTTTTGATTTCTTTGGTTTTAATATGTTTGTTAGGGGTAGTGTGTTGATTTTGGGGCAAAAAAAAATTACAATATGGTGATTTCACACAATGACATTAAGTCCAAATAACATTAAACATATATTTTATTAATATGGTGACTAACAAGGACACATTCCATGAACCTTGGGTGCCCAACCATGACCTCCAACACTCCTAACACACTTTACCAACCATTCCCAATAAAATGCACTGGTCTCGTGTGAAAAAATCACAAAAATCATAGTTAACTTGTAAAAACTGACTCCTTGTGAACAACTTTCTGTACAACAACTCACACCTATTAACTTAAGTTGCTCAATATGATCAATATACAAACAACAATTCACATTCGTATACATTTTAAATAAATAAATACACATTGTACATAACATTGGTTGGATATAAAACATATGCCATTCAAATTCAACAATCTGCACATATATTACTGTCTGTAACAATCATTATTTTTACAATTGAAGATGAACAATTGAAGATGAATTGGAATATCATTGTTCATCTAAATACATATGAAATGAACACATTAATCTTTTGTAGATATCCATCAAAATCCTACAACAACCCATATTCATCTAACGCATCAAATAGTCGACTGTTGTCGTTGTCTAGGATCCAATATTTGACATAATTCTTCTTTATTTGACTCAACTCCTCCTGAAAAAAATTAGTTGTAAACTTTAGATATAATTAACAAAATCATCAAACAATGTTACCAATGAAATCCACAATCATATCTTAAATAATACAACCATTTATAAGTAATCACAATAAACGATAAGAAAATATCCAAATATTTCATTACAATTAATAAAACAACTTACAAGTTTGGTTGGGATGAGATATTTGCTTGTTAGCAACCACAACTATTACAACTTACAACGATTACCATAAGCTGTTAACAACCACAACTATTACAAGTTCACTTTTATTGACCAAATCCACACCATAATGCATTGCATTCATTGAAATGCATTGCACTCATTGAAATGCATAACAATTATGAAGAGTGGTCCTCTGCATTACTAGTGTCTTATTCCATACAATAATCACATAGTAACAATCGAATTGCAAATAATATTTATTCCATATAAATCCAAATGTCAATTGCTATACATTTATAGATGTCTGTAAGAATCATTACTTATTACAATATAAGATTAATACATATGTCATTGTTCATCTAAATACATACATATTCATATGTCCATATACATCCAATTCTACAAGAACCCATATTCATCAAGCGCTTCGAATAATCTAATGTTTTAGTTGTCTAGGATCCAATACTTCACATAGTTCTTCCTAATTTGACTCAACTCCGCCTGAAACAAAATATATTTAACCTTAGATAATATAAACAAAATCATCAGTTGTTGCTAACATTGAAATTATTACTTACATTCGTGTACTCTGGCATGCTCTTCCCGTTGTATTTGTCCTCTCCATCCCAAATTTCCATGGCTTTTAACATGATAACTCCACAATCATACCTTTAAAAATACATCCAAAAAATTATTGACTTTATTACAACAAACACTGATACAATATCCACTTATTACAGTACAATTATGTAAACAACTTACAATATCCATTAAGCCTTACACTTGGTTTTCGAGATGCCATTGAACCTGCAGTCAAAAGGGCAAATGTGCAACAAATCTTTAGCTTTCACCAAATAAGAACAAAACTTCTGTACTGGACATTACAACACTATTCCACCACTTCCACTTAACAATATAACCAACACAACAACACAATGCACCACAACGACACAACGACACAGTGCACCACATGCTCTCGCTTCATAACACACACATGTGCGAAAGAGTAACCATTTCACCACAATCAATGGTGACTTTACCAATTCAACACTCACAGAAAACACATTCAACAACATGAACTGTGGGTTCACACACAACACACTCATCAACCACCCACCAACGCTTCAAAACAAACATAGACACATGAGAGCAAAACCCACCAACGGTTCAAAACAAAGACAGAGACAAGCGGTGGCTTTACCTCAAACCAAAACGTTCACCGGAGAATCGTTGACACACCCAAGGAGAAAACACTCCACACAACGATAATGAGATGATGGAACCAAAATGAGATGATGGTCGAGGATGACAACGTCAATCCCTATAGAGAACGAAAACCAAAGTGAGATGGAGATGATGGAACGAAAATTACATGATAGTTGAGGATGGAGATGGAGCCCGTCTCTTCACAAGCCCTAGACACAACGAAAAAGGAACCGCCAAAGTGAGATGGAGATGAAGCACGACTGATAGAACGAAAATTAAATGATGGTTGAGGATGGAGATTGAGCCCGTTTCTTCACAAGCCCTAGAGAGAACGAAAAAGGAACCGCCAAAGTGAGATGGATATGGAGCACGACCCTTGAAAACCAAAACGAACCGCCAAACCCAAATTTCCCAAATTTTCATATTTCTCTTTCCAACTATGCCCTTACCAATGTCTCAAATTAAGCTTTCTTTTTAAATTCAATTGCTCCAATCACCAATTGACATGTGTATAGTGTCAAATTGGTGTTAAAAAAGAGTGTTGAAATATCATTTTGCTATTCATTATCTTATTATGAGTGGATTTGCTCTTCTTTTCATATATATATATATATATATATATATATATATATATATATATATATATATAAATAAAGATTTAAGGCAATTCAACATTAAAAGAAAATAGAATCCAATTATGAACAAAATCCCAATTAAAATCTCAAACAAAACATCAAACTAAAATAAGGATAAGTAACTGATCAAAAGTTTAAAACAGAAATAGAAGCAGGAAAGGAAAAAAGATAAGCTAAAACAAATTGAACAAGAAAAGGAATGAAATGTAAAAACCTTAAGAACTATTAACTATCAAAGCTAAAAACTATAACAAGAATCTAAACAGCTAAATGCTAAAACAATGAAACAATAGTTAGATAAATAAGAAGAACATAAAACAAGTCTAAAGATATACTAAGATCAGAATAAAAAAAATAGAAATAAAAGAAATCTTAGAATCTTACGATCAAAGCTAATCCTAACTAATTCTTATTTACCAAAAGATAAAACATATTATTAAAAGCTAAAACAAGTGGGTCTTTATAAACCAAACCAAAATTAAAACTACAGGAAAACAGTTTAGAAAAAAAAATTACCTTGTTTTATTACTAAACTAATACTAAACAAATATATTTTTATCAAAACAAATAGAACAAAATTTTAAATCTATACTTTCCCACCCCTACACTTAAGAGACACTATGCCCTCAATATGTGAGTAAGGTTGTCTAAACAGCACAGAGTGAACCACGACTATGTACAGATCAAACATACAGAATTATACAAAAAAAAAAATGAATTTAGAAAACACAAGTTTGAACAGGAAATGTACAGAACAAACTGAAAAAGATTAAAGCTAAAACTATAAGACTAATAAAAGAAAAAGAAAACATGTTCAGATGGACCACATATCAAAATTAATTTTTTAATTTTTACATAAAAGAGCATATTTTCTATCTTATTATTTACTATGTTATTTAAAACTATGTACATTACTGACAAAAATCTAAAACTCCAATTAAAAGGAAAGCAAAAGAATGGCCTCAATGGTTTTTCTCCAAGTGTTCTCTACTTTAGCATCATTAGCTCTCCATCAAAGACTGGAAGTTGTCCAGTGTGTGGCACTGGGCTAGAGGCCTCTCCAAGTTTTTCAACCTTCCTTGCTTCCTTTAATTGTGCACAACAATCAAGTTCAAAGTTAGTTGCATTTGTTAGGACTCTAAGTTCTCGCTATATAATAGAATTTATCTCAGTACAAATGGAGCAAGAACCAGATTCATAATCACATTTGAAATTTTCAGAAAATTGTGTTAGATCAAAGTTTAGTCCTAACTCTATAAAGTTCTCAGATTACACAGTTTCTATATCAAAATCAATATTAACATATGCATCATCAGCAGAATCAAAGGGCATTTCAAAACTATTATCATACAAAATTTCATCAAGGCAATCATCCACATTTCAGTTAAAAACAACAACATTTATATCAATAGCACTACTACAAAAATGCATATAGATAGCGCTTTTTTTTCTCATAGATAGCGCTTTTTAAGCGCTATTTATGATTGCACTATCTATTAATAGATAATAGATAGCGCTTTTAAAAAAAGCGATATCTATTGTTGTCTGACAATAGGTAGCGCTTATTTAAATAAGCGCTATCTATTGTCAGACATCAATAGATAGCGCTTATTTAAATAAGCACTATCTATTGATCAATTTTTTTTAAAAAAATAATAATAATTTTTTAATAAAATATTTTTTTAAAAAATAAAAATAAAAAATATTGATTTTGTTATATACAAATATGTGCTATATTGGTTTTATTATTTACAAAAAAAACAAATATAAAATATTAAGAAAAATATGACAAAGACAAAAGTCTAAAAAAGAATTCATTAATATGAATAAAAGTCATTGATACAATAATATTTCAAAATATAATCGTTAAGCCGTCCAGAATGTGTCATAACATTGACATTGTTTTATAAGATAATATATACAACCATAACATATATATTCTATCAATACCTATAAGAATGTAGGTCACCATAACTTAACCTATAAGCATCTCCTAATTACATGTAAGCACCAATCTTCCCTAACTTCAATGATTTTGATTGTCCCAATATTGTTGACATTTGCAACTAGAAAAATACTGCAAAAAAGAAAAGTAATATAAAATTAGTTAATTAAGCTACATGAGTTGCTACATTAATTTTCTTTTATCTAAACCAAAGACAAGATGTAGGATGTGTCAAAGAATATTCAGTAAGCCAATATGCGATGCTGGTACAGATTCATACGTTTAACATTAAAAGTGCAGAAGTTATTTGTTTACTTTTCCAAGAACATTATGGCAATTTACTCATCCACACAATTTCACAAACATCAAATCGTCTAATGGCCTAAACATATACACATGAAGAAAAAAAGTTCATGTACAAAGAATATGGCAATAAAGGTTGAAAGAAATTAAAAAGGCTGCACCAAAGCATTATGAGGTATGGGCTATAAGAAGTTAATGGGATACCATAAAACATGGGTGGAAGAGTTGGTTTTTATGCAAAGAAATATGTCGCAGTAGTACCGAAAGGCCAAGGAAGAAATCTATGCAGAAAGGATTATGACCTGCTACAAAACATTTAACAATGTACCATCCAAGGGGAGTCAAAATCAGACTTGGTACAAACAAAAATGAGGATTAACTTCACTGAAGTTTGATTGATAAGTCCAAACAATTAAAATAATAACACTTTGCCAACGACTTATCAATTCAAAACCAATTAAGAGTTGCAATCAGAATCTTTGGCATAACATTCCAACACATTAAATTAAAGCTTTAGAAGTTAGCCATACAACTATAACAACTCACAATTCAGATATTGATCTCTAACTTCTCTACCACTTAATGCAAAGAATTACAACCTCTGATATCAACATTCCCATAAATTAACTAAGTTGAACCATTCGTGCATAATATTAATTTATATTCTATTATTGAAAACTTACACTGCGACCTCAATCAATACCGAGAGATTTCTAAAGAAAAAATGGTTGTACAGCACAATATCTTATTCATATTCATCAGGCTATCACTATCATTACTGCATTCACAAAAGCACACAACACATATAAATGTATACCTCTTAAGCAAGAGTTGAGACTGGCGCAGGGCATCGAAGATTTCTCTATGATTGCTAACAGACCCAAACTAAAAGAACATTTATTTAAATGAATTGAGTTTGTTCTTGTGTTATATTCAACCCAGATGCATAAACATATCTATAAACAAATAAAAGAAATGAATATATGAAAAAATATTTTATTTGCTTTAATAAAGTTTTGAAGAAATTCAAGTATAAAAAGTTACGATACTAATTCAAGTATACATAATAAGTTCCCGTTTAGAATCTCATTAGTAAAACTCTATAGAAAAGTTAAGATATTATTGAGTTCATGTCAAAATGTATTAGTTATTCATTCACCGTGTAACTATCGAGTTTATTATGATGACAAAAATAAAAAATGATAATTTTGGATCTTTGACCGCATATCTCTACAAGCATAGCTATGAAAGTAATCCTTGACAAGGGTTGGTTATGGGCATAACAACAAGATAATACAATAAACAACCCTTTTTTTATATAAAATTAAGAGTTTACCTTGCTGCTTTGGAAATAGTACATTATGATTCAACAGAGGGCAACCCGAGACTGGTGCAACAGTCGGTGTTCCATGAATCAAATCATTCAATCATAAGTAAACGTGTAAAATGACTAAGCTAATGATGGTCAAAACAGCAATAAACATTTCTAAAGGGAAAGAAATACCTACAACTTGATTTGACAGACAATGTAAATATTAAATCCTTAGTGTTTTTTAACATCTTCTATGTAATTAATTTATCCCAATTTTGGGTCAACTTTCTTTAACTTGGACAAATTGAATTCCCAAAGTTACAGAGCAAGCTATCTTACATGGGAAAGTGGCTGAACATATACTAACTAGAGGAACATCCAATCATTATCTGCATTCAGAAAAAGGTAAACATATGGTTGATTCTTCAGCATATAAATATTGATTATCTTCCAAACCAATTATAAGAATTTACATAAGAAAACTCAAATTAGATACATGGAAAATAAGATCTTTTTGTACTTACTGCAGGAGAGCTTGGTTGCATATAAGCAACTTCAAACAAAACAAGAGTGTAATGTGTAGGATACCGGAGGGGTTGGTTTCTATGCGACACATGTCCAATAATCTGTTAAAGAAATTGTCAAATTAACTAGAATGTGTACTGAATAATATATAGTTTTAGATTATTCTTGCATTTATGACATTTGCTATCGAATAGACATACTCATTTAGGCATAGTTGCAGATGAGATAAAATATCAGAAAATTTTATTTATACATACAGGTTGTGAAAACTGAGAGCCACTTCCACCATTTCTCGCTGGCAAATTACTATATTGTGCAACCTATGTGGAGGCATGCCAATTAGTAAAAGTTATTCAAAAGTGAGTAAAAAGGGGTCACCTTACTTAGTAGATTTAACTGAAGAATTCAATAAGGAATACAGTAACAAATTCTTCTTTCCTAGGCATAGCTTTCATAGAACACAAAAAGAATCATTCGGAAAAAGAGGATAAAGTATTCAAGATACCCTCCAAGACCAAAGTGTGGTGATTGAAGTCTTTGCCATAGAGAAAAATACCAAAAGGCCCAAAAGCACTGCCAACACCAAACCTTTCTCCTTGAATGCCATCCTTCATCTTTTCCGTTAATCAAATCATGCTTCCATGGCAGTCAAAACAGACATAACCATAAATTGTAGGAACCCAATCGCGACTTCACCCAATATTTTCACCACCGCCAGACATAATCAGAACCTGCAAAAATTTCAAAATCAAATACCAGAAAAACCCTAATCACAAGAATCCTAACTTGCACAGATGTTCAACCCCAAATTCGCATACCTTAATCGCGAGTTTCTCCATGTCGTCGGACCACTACAACTCCTCCTTGTAAGCCACCACAAAAAGCGCCTCTCGAGCCTTCATCTTCTTCGAGCTTCCATGGAAACTTGCAAAATGAAACCCAAGGCAGACCTGCAGATTCGAACAACCCAGAATCGCCCAAATCAACCACCACAAATTCGCCACACAATGAATGCGAAGTAGAGAGCAAGATGGTAATGGAGTGCAGAAGTAGATGGTGTGTGAGGACAAAATGGCGAGGGAAATAAAAAATGAAGAATAAAGAAGAAAGTCGAAATAACTAATCTGGAATTTTTTTTTTAAGTTGAATAGATAAAGTTTTTAAAAAAAACGCTAATTAATCTATAATAATAGTTAGCGTTTTCCTAAAAACACGCTATCTATTAATCTTATTCAAAATATCAATTAAAAATAATAATATTAATTACGTATAGATAGTGTTTTTGTAACTAAGCGCTATCTATTATCATATACATAGATAGCGCTTTTTTAAATAAGCGCTATCTATTATTCTGCACACTTATAGATAGCGCTTTTTTAAATAAGCGCTATCTATAGTCAATTCTGTAGTAGTGTAGGTTCATGTTAAGATGTCGGCAAGTGTACGGAATCATATCAAGAATATAAAATGGCAAAACCAAATATCGTTTCCCAAGAGACTCATGGCCTAAACAGTTGTGCTTTTGCTTAACCAATTAAGACTGAAAACAATTATGTTGGTGATTAAATACAAATGCAACAAAAATAAACATAAATGTAATTTAATCAATTGAGGCTAAACACAAAAGTGAATGGATGATGTTGATAATATGAGATGAATATGTTGTTGGGGTTTAGATTTCACCTAATTTACTCTCATGCATATAAGAATTCATCTTCTTCATTAATGTCAATATCACTTTCTAAATTACTTAAAACCCAATGTCTCGGCGAAGAAAGTTTATCCTTAATTACAAGTCCACAATGTCTTGCATCCCTATTAATTTTGCATTACGATTAGAAGCTTAAGATAACTAAGTGTTTTATCCCTATGTCTAGGCAATAGTTCCCTTGGGAGAAATTCCCCATATCTAGATTTCTTAGTATGTGTCCATATCAAAGAATCCAAAAAATCGTGCCATGAATGAGTTGAACACAACAATGCATAAAGTATGGGAGAAAACCCTAACAATTAATGAAAGAAGCATTATCAATAAAAAGAATCAATTCAAATACAAGAGAGTTTAGAGGTTACATCTTCCCTAATAACAAATAAGATTAGTTCTCCATCATCATGAAGAAACTAGGTGTACAATGGAATGGAATGAAGATAAAACCCTAGAAAGAGAATAGGAGTGCTCTCACATCCCCAAATCTACCCCAAGGGGTGAAAAACGTGTTTTTGTGCTCAAGCCATCAAGAGATACAAACCCTAAGACGTCTAACTCCTTAAATAGATCAAATAAAAAGTCCAAGCCCACGTTGTTGGCACTCAACGCCTTAAGTGGGGTGCCCAAGCATGCTGCAGCACATGAAGACTAGCACTTAGTGCCCTGGAAGGGGCAACCAAGCGATTTTGCACAAGACTGGCGCTCAGCCTTGACTGACTTGCGCTCAGGGCCCCTAAAAGGGGCACTCAGCTTGGGCGGATTTTTACGCACTACGCTTTTTTCTCTTTTTCTACAACTCTGCTCGCTCCTTGTGGTTGGTTAAGCTCTATCCATTGTTGGAGATTCTTCCAAACTCATTATTAGCTACAAATAACGGGAATTTAGTGATAAAATCATTAAGCATAACCTCAATTCTGTTATTCACAAAACTAAAGCAACAACATGAGTTAAAGCAAGTTTCTAAGTCAAAAAGGGTGCATTTAATATCAAAATTGAATCACAGATAATGATAATTTCAACCGTTATCACAACCCCAAACTTGAAACTTTCCTTGTCCTCAAGCAAAACAAAATGTAACTTGGATTTTAAAATCACTTCAATGGTTCAGCCTATCACAAAACAATTTTTTTCTTAGGAAAAGTAATCACTCATATCAAATTATCATAAAAATATCAGTCAAGATGTACATATGCCTTAGCCAATCAAGCTGAATATGGTGCTCACATATACACAGAATACACAACGGATACAAACCTTATAACTGATCAATAACCAAGCAAAGATGTTATCACAAAATGCATGGAACTATTCCTCACTAAGAAAAATGTTTCACTCAAGCTCAAAGGTGTATAGTAAGGTAATTCATTCGCTCTACTATCACAATGTCACATAAATAAACTTTTCCTTTCATTTAAACACCATCAAACACACTCACAAGCAAGTTATCATCACAAGGTCTTTTCTAGGCTTGTAATGTGGTTGGGCTAAGAAAAACAATTGGTCTTTCTAGACAACAAAATTCTTGAGTTAAGAGAGTAACAATTCATAATTTCATCATTTAAGAACAAACTCTCTTTCTCTTTTATAATTGAGAAACCACTTTCACTCAATCCCAACTTCCCATTCATTGAGCTTTTTCTTTCTTTTTCTACTTTTCTTTCCTTTTTCTTTTCTTTTCTTTTGCTTAATACTTAGCTCAATACTTTTTCTTTTTATTTTCACAATTCTTTCAAATTTTCCAATAACCCCAAACTTGAACCTTTCTTCATACCATACAAATATACTCCTCTCAACTCAAGGTAAAGATTTAAAAAAGGGTTTTTCACATTTTTTGGCTTCAGATCCAAAGGATAGAACAAATATTGTTCTTTTGTTGGACTAAAATGATGCATTGGCTTATAAGGGGAAAAAACAGATGGCCGTGATAATTTGTAACATGCAAGCAAGTAGTTCAATCATAGAAACTTAGGCAAATTCAATCATGATCCAAAACAATAGGATTCAATCACAAAAACTCTGGAGTCCAATCCTCTCACAGGCTAAACAAGTTCCAAAATCAGATAAACATCCTGCCCAACATATCAATAACAATTTAACCTCATACATCTGTTTCAAACAGTTATGAGCAACCAACTATTTATAAGGCTAATATTGCATTATCTCAACATCAATTAATAAAATAAAGCATCATAAAGCAATATTACGTATCACAAACAATAATTCATAGTCAAACCACTTCAACACAATTCATTCCAGCCAAGTACATAGCACTAAAACTACAATTCAAAATAAAGTTCAACAATGCATAAAAATAAAGCAAAGAAAAGTCCTTCTCTAGTGATAACATAGAATCCATCAGTAGATGTTATCCTCTGAATCTTCTAGCATCCATCAGTAGATGCGAATCTTTCTCATCAAAATCCATCAGTAGATGTTGATCTTTCTCATCTTCATCAACATCATTCAGTAGATGTTGTCAGTAACACCCACCAGTAGATGTCTAATCACATAGCATCCATCAATAGATGTTATTATTCCTCATCCTTATTGTTGAAAATAGAATGGCTTAGTTTCAACACCAAGAGGGCGAGTGAATTGGTGAAGTTCAAAAATCAAAGTCTTTTTAAAATCTTTTTCGTAAAGTATAAAACTTCCAAATTTTCTTGAATCTCAAGGAAAAAGATAAATCAAGTGCAGCGGAAAATAGTTGACTGTGTAGAATATAAAGTCGACTTGAAATTTGAAGAGTTAAGGGATAGAATCAAATGCAATTTTTATACTGGTTCGGCCAAACTGCCTACATCCAGTGTCCTTCCTGTACTCGGAAGCAAATGCACTATAATGGTCACGGTTTTTCTAGAGACCTCAACGTCAAAATATAAAACACCTTTCTAACCCTTTGACCAAAATATAGGCATACAACACCCAAAGAACAACAACAAGATATCCCCTCTCCTGCAGTCTTTGACAACTTTGAACAATCCTCAAAGTTTCCCAAAACGCAGCACGTCCTCTTCCTGTAATCACAACATGGCAGCCACAATCTTCACAAGATTGAGAGAAGTATTTGATCACGTATGAAACACCTTCAGTGTAGAATCATCAAGTAATCTTATGTGCACACCAACATTTGCTCGTCAAGCAACTCTTCAAAGAATGATCACCACGATCTTCTTGATGAGTTCTTGGAGCTTCTCACTTTCCACCAGAGATCAAGATCTGAAAACATTCAATGAAAATGTTATAATTACCAAAAGTCTCTGTAGAATACAGAATCACGTCTATATATAGTTTTTTGTTAAACAGACGCTCCCAAAGTTGACTATGCTACTAATACATTCGACTGTAGTCAGACAGTTATGACAATTATAATAATTAGCAGCATTCAGACAAACTAAATTGATTGCACATTTAATTCAGTTGACTAACAATTAATGCTTGGTCAAAGAAAATAAATATAGTCGTTATAGTTCACAAGCATCAACAGAAATTCAAAACATAACTAACTAAGTCAAGTAGCATGAGTATACAGTCGACTTTGTCACTTCAATGCAGTTTTGAAAATCTTTCTTTGCAAAAACACTCACAGCACTGTTTTAGAAAATTTGTGCAAAGTCACGAGTTTTAATCGACTTGCTTCATAATGAAGTTGACTTAAAACTTGCAGTTTTGCCACACAATATAAGTTCAACCAAAGTGCATGTGGTTTTCTTTTCCAAAACATATGTTATGCAATCACAGATGATATCTCATGTAGAAAGCAGTAAATTGCACACATAGACAAAATCAATACAAACATGTTCTTCAATAATTCATACACATGAAAGTAATGAACATGTAACACATATCAGTACATGGATTATTAATAATGTGTTGTCATCATCAAAAACCAGAAGCACTGTGAGATTGTAAGGTTTAGCTAAACCAGTGCTCCCTTTATCAACAATCTCAACACTTATCATAGCAAGATCCATCAGTAAATATTGTATCAACATCCACAGTAGATGCTATCATATAAATCTTCATCATAGCAGCATCCATCAGTAGATGATGTCATCTGAATCCTCCTAGCATCCCTCAACAGATGTTGTTCAACATTCATCAGTAGATGTTGTCATTACTACAAATCAAAATCAAATCCAAACCACACAAATAATCAATTAAAAATAAAAAGTCAGAAACTGGGTTGCCTCCCAGTAAGCGCTTGTTTAATGTCATTAGCTTGACCCCATTAAGCTCAATCCAAATTTTTGACATTGGTGTTCTTCTCTCTTTCATCACACCAACATAACTTCAACAGCTTCCTAGTCACCATCTTTACTCTCCTTAAATAATTAGCCTCAATCTCAATAACTCTATTCTCTTTAATATCTTTAATCATCCATAACATGTTCTTGTATATCACTAGTTTTCCAGGTTTGACTTCCTCATCTTCATGCATAGAGTCTTGGTGAACTAGCTTTTCATCATTATCTGCCTTCTTCATTATCTGCATTCTTCGTCTACTATTTCTAGACCTAAAATTTTTTTTGATGATCTTGTGCTCCTAGTACGGATTTTATCCTACACGCACTAAAGAACACTGCACTGGAGCACCCAGTTAGCCCAAAAAATAAAAATAAACAAAGATAAAAAATAGTAAAATTTTTTTTTTAATGAAAGATAAAGTCTAACCGGTTAAGAATCACACAAATAGAATAGTTAAACCACGAGTCCCCGGAAACGGCGCCAAAAACTTGTTAAGATGTCGGCAAGTGTACCAAATCGTATCAAGTAATATAAAATGGTAAGACCAAGTATCTTTTCCCAAGAGACTCACGGCCTAAATAGTTGTGCTTTTGCTTACCAATTAAGACTAAAAACAAATTTGTTGGTGTTTAAATGCAAATGCAACAAAAATAAATATGAATGCAATTTGATCAATTGAGGCTAAACACAAAAGTGAATGGATGATGTTGATAATATGAGATGAGTATGTTGTTGGGGTATAGATTTCACCTAATTTACTCTCATGCATATAAGAATTCATCTTCTTCATTAATGTCAATATCACTTTCTAAATTACTTAAATCCCGATGTCTTGGAGAAGAAAACCTATCCTTAATTACTAAGCCACAATGTCTTGCATCCCTAATAATTAATTTTGCATTGCGATTCGAAGCTTAAGATAACCAAGCGTTCTATCCTTATGTCTAGGCAATAGTTCCCTTGGGAGAAATTCCTCAAATCTAGATTTCTCAGTATGTGTCCATATCAAAGAAACCAAAAAATCATTCCATGAATGAGTTAAACACAACAATGCATAAAGTATAGGAGAAAAACCCTAACAAGTAATGAAAGAAGCATATATCAATAATAAGAATCATTTCAAATACAAGAGAGTTTAGAGATTACATCTTCCCCAATAACAAATGAGATTAGTTTTCCATCATCATGAAGAAACCATGTGCGCAATGGAATAGAATGAAGATAAAACCCTAGAAAGAGAAGAGGAGAGCTCTCACATCCCCAAATCTGCCCCCAAGGGGTGAAAAACGTGTTTTTGTGCTCAAGCCATCAAGAGATACAAACCATAGGGCATCCAAGTCATTAAATAGATCAAATAAAAAGTCCAAGCCCACATCGTCGGCGCTCAGCACCCTAAGTGAGGCACCCAGGCGTGCTGCGGCACATGAAGACCGGCGTTCAGCGTCCTGGAAGGGGCAACCATGCGAGTTTGCGCGAGACTGGCGCTCAGCGCTCCTAAAAGGGCGCTCAGCCATAACTGACTCGAACTCAGGGCCCCTAAAAGGGGTGCTCAGCTTGGCAGATTTTTCTGCACTATGTGTTTTTCTCTTTTTCTACAGCTTTGCTCGTTCCTTATGGTTGGTTAAGCTCTATCCATTGCTGGAGATTCTTCCAAACTCATTATTATTAGTGATAAAATCATTAAGCATAACCTCAATTCTCTTATTCACAAAACTAAAGCAAAAACATGAGTTAAAGCAAGTTTTTAAGTTAAAAAGGGTGCATTTAGTATTAAAATTGAATCACCGATAACGGTAATTTCAACCGTAATCAGTTCAATAATTAAAAGATAATCAAGAATTTTAGCATGACCATTCAAAACTGTATCAATAACGACATCCTTAAAGCTATCAAATCAAGATCAGTGCAAGTATAGTGAACATCAGGTATGTCAATGTGCTTTATAGGAAATAATGAACCTAAAACATGAGCATGCACAGGCATATCAATAGCAAAATCCAGAATAGGCTTTATGGGTTCAGTTTTTAAAGTTTCAAAAGCATGAAAATTTAGTTGAAACTCAGACAACTTTATGGGAAGGCTAAGTTTAGAATGTACTTGCACTTTTTGCTCACTAGATACCTCATCTAAGTCGCTCCCCATCTATTTTGCACAGTAGCTTCTTTGCCTCTATTGGGTCTTGTCTAGTAGAGAACCTTCAGCTGCTGCATCAACCAATACCTTGTCTTTGTAAAGAAGGCCCTCATAAAAGTATATCAGAAGCCTAGGCTCTGAATTCTGGTGGTTGGGACAGGTTGTGCATAGCCTGTTGAATCTCTCCCAGCACTCAGCTAAACTTTCCCCTTCAAGCTATGTTATGGCACGGATCTCCCTCTTGATGTTGACTGGAAAGAGCTTGTTGAGGAATCTCTGATGTGTTTCCTACAAGCTATCAAAAGGATACTACTGGTATAGGAACCAGTCTCTTGTTGCACCTTGAAAGGACATTGGAAACACTCTCATCAGCACTGCCTCCTCTGAAACATCAGCATTATCATTTAGTTTTCTTTTATGTTTTTTTTAAACCATAATTCTACCCTCTCTTATTAACTGGGCAACCACTACATCCCCACCCCCACATCTCTCTCATAGATTCTCCCCTCTCTTTTCCATTTTTGTTTTCTCCCTTCTTCTTCCTTCCTTTTCATTTTTCATTTGTGTTTTCATTGTTCTCTTCCCCATTTTCTTTTTCATTTTCATTGCTTCCATTGGCTGTTGATTCCTGGTGTGGAGGAGTGTTGATGAATAACGTTGAGGAGCGTCGAGTAAAGCGGAGTTGCTTCGTTTCGGTTTGGTTTTGTCTCGATCCAAGTTGGTTTTCTTCACCACTCTTTTGTATCTTTGTTTGCATGTTAGGGAGTTTAATTATCTTGCTTTGAATATGTGATGTGTGCTTTGGTGGTTGTGTATTTGGTTTGCTGTTAATGTTTTTGTTGTGTATTTGGCCGTTGTGAACAGAACCCGCAAAAGCCACAACAGAAATGGGATATCCGTTGGGCCCTCAACGGATATCCCATTTTCATTGTGGCCTTCGAGTTTCTATTGTTTTTTTTCCTTAATTATTTTAGTTTTTATAAAGTTATTTATAGAATATATTTTAACGTTTTAGTTTATTATTTTAGTCTTTTTATAAACTCTTTTATTTTTAGTTTTGAAATGAATTGTTTAAGTTTTAAATAATTACGTGAATATTTTATATATTTAAATTATTTATATTTATTGAATTAAATATTATTAATTTAATTATAGTTAATGTTAACTGTTAGTAAAAAAAAATTTTGTAATTAATTACGTAATTTTATTTTATTTAATTTATTTATAGTTAATAAATTAATTAATATTAATTTTATAATAATGAAATGAAATTGTTTTTTTTTTACAATTAATCAGCGTAATTGTTTATTTTATTTAATTTTTTTAGTTAATAAATTAATTATTATTAGTTTAATTATTTTTAATTGAATATTTTTCTATAGTTTATTAATTATTTCAAAAAATATTTTATTTAATTTTGGTTTATGTAATATATTTTTTCATCAAAAATGGCAAGAATATGTGATGCATCATTTAGTTCTCAAGGTGAGAGTTTTGCGCAAAGTAAAGCTAGGAAAAGACCTACTGCTTCCGCTCGGAGAGGCGTGCAACTCCTATTGAGGATGACCTTATAGCTGAGGAGTGAGCCATTGAAGAGTAGGCATATGAGACCTATGAGGCTCATGTTCATGAGGAGGCATTTGAGGCCACTGACGATGATGTTGAGTATTAGAAACTGAGTTTAAGGCTAACTCATCCCTATAAAATCGGCTTGTAAGGTGAGGTTTGCACCCCCACTTATATATTATAAACTGGCCTTTTTACTAGTTGATATGAGACTTCCAACACATCCCCTTCACGCCGAGGTATTGCGTGATAGTAGAAATTGGGTAGTCCAATAGCGGCTCAACAACGGGTGGAAATAGAAACGCCCAAGAAAGAATAGATATCGCTAGGATAGGCTCCAACCTGGCTCTGACACCATATTAGAAGTGGACTTAAGCCTAACTTATCCCCACAAATCTAGCTTGTAAGGTGAGGTTTGCACCCCACTTATATATTATAAATTGGCTTTATCTCTAGTCGATGTGGGACTTCCAACATTGAGGAGGAGGAGCATGCAGATGTTCCTAACATAAATGAGGATGTTGTTGGATTTGCTGGAGGTCCACATGATGCTTCATTGTTGACACACTATGTTCAGCATGTCGCTTATGCTATTTCGCAAGGCCGAGTGAGTGCAAAACTTATTTTGATTATTAATTTTTTTGGAATATAAGTTATATTATATATTGTTGTGTAGGATCGAAGAGAGATGCTGAAGTTGATCTCCCATGGTAAAAAAGTAAATAAGTTAGGACCTTGCCACGAGGAATTCAACACATTGTGTTGAATTCCACTTTGATGTCTCTCACACAAATTTCCTATATGATTACGTCGATAAGGGCTTATTACTCGGATTCAAAGAGAGATGACATTTCGAGACCAGTAGTTTCCATCTCCCTATAGGGGAGATGTCGGTTAGTCTTAATGATGTGTTAACCTTACTTCACCTATCGATCTTGGGACAGTTGTGTGATTTGGAGGAGTTGGAGTTTGAGGAGGCTCGTACAACCATTATGGACCTGATTGACGTTGATCGTGACATGGTTGATACTGAGATGAAGGAGTCACGTGGTCCGAAAGTCAGGCTCAGCTGGCTTAGAGAGATCTATGTTGAGAGGTGTGAGCCACAACAATGGGATTATGCTGCCAGAGCATATCTATTGCATCTAGTTGGATGCACGATATTTGTCAAATCTTCCTTTACAACTTCGTTGATGAAAGAAGAGAAATCGTATATAAAACTAGAATCAATTTGAGAATCCATATGATGATATTCATCCATTTTAAACAATAGTCACCTATAAAATTATAATGACTCTCATTAAAATAATTAATAATGAATAAAAAAATATAATAATATTAATATAATTAAAATATATATTTCATATAATTAAACTAATTCATTGTTTTTCATATAATTATAAAATTGTTAAATAAATAAAAAATATAAAATACGAAAATCATATATAAAAAATTAATATGTACATTATTAAACTATCCTCATAAATAACTTTAAACTAATATATACTAACATTATATAAAAAACATTAAATTAATAAATTAATTTTATAAAATAAAAAATTAACAACATGTTCAACCTTTCAACATATGTGCAAATTCATTAACGGATATCAACATCCATTAAAGGGGAACGAATGTCCATATCGGTTTTTCTTTAAACGAATGTTGATATCCGTTCACGAATTTTCACATCCGTTTAAGGGTATAGTTCAACATAACTTTATTTTTTTATATAATTGTAATATTATTAAGGTTTAATCATTTTGGACATCCCTATTTCTGTAGAATCGCCTCAAATAGGTCCTCCTATTGTTTTATAACTCAATTAGGTCCCTCTTTATGTAAAATTGAGTCAATTAGAACATTACCATTAATTGGATTAGACGACGTTAAAATGTCTGTGTGTTGGCTTGCTGACTGTGTAACTTTTAATGACGTGGCACAGTTAGGTTCTTTTATGTGAAATTTATTTTAAATTTTAAATAAAACATAGACCCGCTAGTGACTCCTCGCTGCTCTAGGGAGATTGACTTCGAGAATCTGCCGCCTAGGACAACGCCACCACCATCAGCTCCTCCATTGCTGATATAGAGAAAGTTTGGGAGCTCTTTCCTTTGTAGCTAGCTGGCAAGAGAAAGATACAAAGAAGAAAGAAAAAAAATGCTGAAAAAAAAATTGTTGTAAAAGAAAATGTTGAATTTATTTTGATGACTACTGATGATACTGCAAGGAGGGGACGAAGAAAGGGGGTCTTCATGGGGCACGCTCAACCATTGTTGGAGTGACGAAGAAGAAGAAAGTGAATTGCCCACTGTCACGTGCGCAACCTTGCCCACTGTCAAATCTTGCTATATGATTCTTGCATTCTGATCTTGAAAATTGGGGATTAAGGTTTATGAATTTGGGATTTTTCTTTTGGGATTTTTGTTTTCAAATTAGATTTTGGGGGTTTCCTGGTGTAAGTTTGTGGCATCGAAGGAGTTGGGATTATCGTTTTCAAATTAGATTTTGGAGGGTTTCCTGGCGTAAGTTTGCGGCATTGAAGGAGTTGGGATTTTCGTTTACAAATTAGATTTTCATTTTTAATTTTTCCTGATCAATATCAGCTGCTAAACCCTATTCACCAGAATTTCCTAAATCATATTTGTTCAAAGAGTCTAAATTCCTTTCATCTGGACCTCTTGTTTTACCAAATTCATCTTCCCCATGATAGTAATCAGAATTCCTAAGTTTGTGGGCTATAAGGACATCGAACCCAGGTAACGATTCTCTCATAAACTCATCATTATCCTTGCCATTGTGGAAATTGAGGGCTAGGAGTGTGTGGGTGACTGTTGAGAGAATGGAAGGCTTGACAAAGGGAAGGGAGGGAGCGGAGGAATACGTAGCACATGCGTCCTCAAATTTCTTTCACTTAAAAATTTCAAAATCCTCATCATTAATAACCTGTGCCAAATCAGAATTAATTTATTCGTGAGCATGCCACGACACAGTCAATTTATCGCCATTTACTAAAATTAACGGTAAAGTTTCAATTGACTCAATTTTACATAAATAAGGACCTAATTGAATTAAAAAAAGATATGAAAACTTATTTGAGACTATTGTGCAAAAATAGAAATGTCCAAAATGATTAAACCTGTTATTAAAAAAATAAAAAAAATAGAAAAACATAAATATATACCTACATAATAATTAAATTATTAAAACAACTTAAAAAATAACCTATAAATTAACACTAAACTAATATAATAACATTATAAAATAACAAAACTTAAAATGATAACCTTTTAACGGATATGAAAATATGTGAATGAATATCAACATCCGAGGATTCTTCATCTTTTGCAATTGAGACGAACCTACTCCTGCTACAACACCACCACCAGACCTCCTTCTTCCACTAGCACCATTACCATCGGACCACCTTCTAGCATCATTTCTAAAATGTTGCTATCTCCAAACAAGTAGAGAACCACGAACAACACAATAGCAAAGTGAAGGAGGAGATGTGATTTCCATTGTAGGGGTGCATATGAATTTATAGTGGTGAAAAGCAAATTATTTTAATCACCAACTTTAACTCTTTGAAATGCGAGGGTAAATGGGAATGGAGAGTTACAGGGAGAAGAGTGTAATGATGTAGAAAGAAGTTCTCAAAGTAAAACCGGTAGACCATGTCTGGTCTTGTGCTTCTTGCACCCGAATGATTACTACTTTCGTATATTTCAATAGGTCTTTGAACATCTATATAATGTTCTGAAAAAGATCTCATATATTCTCAAAAGCTTGTTGATGAAAAACATCTCATATTTTGGAAAAGCTTATTCTAGAAAACTTGTTAAAAAAGCTCGTGTCAAAAGATTTCTATAATTGGTAATATAAAATTCATCACTGAAATATACCATTTAAAAAATTATAGTAATTCAGGGGTGCAGTCAGTAGAGGCCCCAACACAGACACGCACAGTGACTCACTCGCCGAGCATTTCCAAGACCAACCGAAACGACGCAACCGATGGCTCTTCCTCCCAAAGTCACTTTCCCTCTCTCTCTTCTCCTTCTTCTTCCTCTTCTTCTACTTTCTCTGGTTTTAGCCACAACAACACAACAAGAAGAGTTCTCGGAGGAGTTGCTGCTGAAGCCCTTGCCCGATCGCAAGATTCTCGCGCATTTCCACTTCCAAAATGAAGCTCCTCTCGACGCCGATTCGTTCGCTCGTCACCACCACCTCTTCCCCAAATCTATTTCTCAGCTGGTCCGTGCTTTCTTCTTTTTTCTATTTTGTGATTTTTGTGAATGAAAACGTACGAATAGCTTTTAGTTGTTTACATGCCTCGGTTTCGGTGGTTTTGGATGTAAGGGATGCTGCTAAGTTTTTGAAAATAATGTAGATGCAAAACAATCTTCTGAGAAATATTTGAAGTCTGATGTGGGGATTCATAACCATTGGCTTAATTTGTGTCGACATTTTCGTTTGTGCTAAATATGGAGACATGACGGCTTTTCTTAATTGTTTCCTGAACAAGGAAATATTATTGTTTTGGTTTCTAAGAAATATTTCTTTTTAAGTAAAAAGGGTTTGTGATAGAATGCAGAAAAGTGGGTGTAGAGTTTGGAAAAATGCGTTTTGATATTGTTTGTATATGTTTAGGGAAGCATATATGGCTGCTCTGCTGCTGCAAGTAGTTATTGGTGGTTCTTCCTTGCTTACCCATTAGTTTTTGCTGCTTTTTGTGCTTTTACTCTGGTATCAGCAACATTGTATAGGTTTATTACATTCTGGTTGGTTATATATAGAGTTTGTTCTGAATATACTAAGTAGCATGAGGATTAGTGTTTAACGGACAGGTTCAGAAGTTTCATATTAAGTCAATGGAGTTATCTTTTACACAAGGTCGATGGAACTATGAAAGATGGGGTGGATTTGATCCAATATCAAGTCATAATGCAAAGCCTCCAGGAGTTGAATTGTGGGCAGTTTTTGATGTCCCTTCACATCAGGTTGATGCTTCTTGGAAAAATTTAACCCATACACTATCAGGTCTCTTTTGTGCTTCAATCAACTTCCTGGAGTCTTCTACAACGTATTCAGCGCCTGAATGGGCATTTCAATCAGCTCTGGGTAGTTTAAGATATGGTACACTGCCACGTGAAGCTGTCTGCACTGAGAATCTTACACCCTGGTTGAAACTCCTTCCCTGTCGAGATAAAGCTGGTCTCTCTTCCTTAATGGATAGACCATCTATTTACAGAAGCTTTTACCACTCCCAGCGGTTGCACTTGACAATGTCCTCTGCTCCTTCAGATGGGTCAAGATCAGGAATTATTCTAGAACAAACACTTACAGTTGTACTCCAGCCTAATGATCAGAATGCTGATATGAACCATGTCAGCAAAGAAAAGATACAACCAAGCTGGTCCCTGAGTTCAATATTTGGAAGAAAAATCAGTGGAAGGTGTGTCCTTGCCAAGCTGAGTACTGTTTATCTTCATGCTGATAAAGGTCTAGTTGCTCAACTTGAGAATCTCCATAAGAATACTGCTCAATTTGCTAATAATGATACAGGTCCTGAAGATTATAGAGTGAACAGTGGCTTTAAATTGTCTGTTACTCCCAAAAGGGTGCATACAGAATTGGGAAAGGACTTCTCAATTCTGTATGAATACCCAATCAAAGATTACAAGGATACTGAACAATTTGATTTAGGCCTATCATGGGAGTATCCAATTGTTTGGTCCAGTCCACATGCACCTTTTTATGCTAGTAGATTTTTGATGGGAAGTGGAAATGAAAGGGGTGCTATTGCAATATCCTTGAAATCAACAGAAATGACTCAGGGACTTGTAACCAATAATATTGGAGAGAGGTGTAAGTTGCAAGTTAATGTTCTCCAAGTTGTGCCTTGGTATGTTAAAGTATATTATCATACTTTGCAATTATTAGTTGATGAAAGACCTCGAGTACTCACAGATTTTGTTGCGAAAATGCGTGTTTCACCTTCTGAAGACAAAGTATCCCCAGGGATGATGGAGCTAGTCCTCCAATTTCCTTGTGAAATGAAGTCAGCTGTATTGAGTATAGAGTTTGACAAGGTTTGCTCTAATTCTTTACTACATTTGTAGTTCTTGCTCTCAATATTTACCTAACTTTTTTTATTGACATCAAACTATTTAAGTTAATGTCTGTAAGTCATCTCAAAATGTTAATAAGGAACTCATTATGTTATACTTCCTCCATTCCAAAAATGACTGCGTTTTTAGCCACATAAAATAAGAAGTTTCAAATTGACTAAATGTCTCACTTTTCTATAGATCATTACTTTTTCTCTTCCCAATATCTATTTTCTCTTTCTTATTGAAAGTAACGCATTTATAGAATGAGTGAGGTTATTTCAGCAAAACTATTCCAAAAGGAAGTATATTTATTATTGTTTTTACCACGTGTGGATAACCTTAAACTGTAGTTATTGTGGAACAGAGGGAGCATGAAAGTTAGACTGCTGTTAGTAGTACATGAAAGCAGGAGGAGGAATGAGGAAATATCAATTTGGTAATACAACCTTTTAGAAGTAGTGATGAAAGTGACTAAGCCATCCTTAACTCTGACCCTACTTGAGTATAGGTGAATTGCCCATTTAGGTTATGGGCTTCACTTAAATTCGCTAGGACAGTAAAATATAAGTGCAGTTAACCCTTTCTACTTTTGGCAGCTGTGCTTAAATGGGCATGAAGCATATGATACCACGGCATAAAAGTGATACCTGTATTGTTTTTTCATAAATGTGGAATGGGAAACTACCTGTGTTATGTTCACTTAAGATCATTTTAAGATGGATGAATAGGAAATTGGTTTCTTCATATCAAAATAGATTTTGACTTGCTTTTGTTGGCCTGCATAGGGCTTCTTGCACATTGATGAATACCCTCCAGATGCCAATCAAGGATTCGACATTCCATCCGCAATAATAAGCTTTCCTGACTTCAGTGCTGGTTTGCAATTTTATGATAAATCTCAAAGCAAGTCACCGCTGTTGTCTAAATTACAGGTTATTTGAATTTACACTCTTTCTTCTGATGACACTTGTACATATAATATTCCTTTGTCATGCCTCTTACTATCCAAATCTATGATGCTGCAGGAAAAGAGTCCTGTTCTCTCTTACACAGAAGTTTTACTTGTACCCTTGACGACTCCTGATTTCAGTATGCCATATAATGTCATCACAATTACATGCACAGTTTTTGCGTTGTATTTTGGATCTTTGGTAAATGTTCTCAGAAGACGAGTTGGAGAGGAGGAAAGACTTTTGAAAAACAAAGGTAAACCTCTGCTCTTGCCGTGTCTGCATCTTGGGACATCAGTAAATCAATTTTTTGCAACAATGAGTAATCCTCAAGCGTGGTGCTTTTGTAATTAAAAAAGAAGTCCTACCTTGATAGCCGTCAATATCAAAAGCATCCTCATCCTTTAAGCTTCCCTTTGCTCTGTCTCAGTTTTCTAGATTATTTGCTAATACCTTCTGTTATTTATGACTGTATGCTGTTATCACAAACTAAACATGCAAATTCAATAGCAAACTAAAGAAATGAGTAAATTTTGGTAGATTAATCTACTTGAGCTTTTTTGGTTATGGTGATCCATTAATATGAATATTTATATTTCGTCATTATTAAAGTGTATTTTGATAGAGACCTGGTATCTCACACTAGAAAGAATAAGGGAGTTCTTTTCTGAACACAGTGCCTAAGCTGTAGAACTTCAGAGGTCTGGATCTCCCAATGCCCAATGTCCAAAAGCCCCCATCCCCTGACAAATGCCAAGATTAATAGGCAACATGTCTTATTTATATAACCAAACTAATCGATGTTGCTAATGTTTCTTGTTTTTCTACATGTAGATGCAAGCAAAGCTGTTTTCCTTCGTCGAGTACTAACTAAATTATCTGCCAAGCTTAGAGGCAGACCATTGGAATCAACTAAGTCCCCTTCATCATCATCATCATCATCATCATCATTCTTTGTTAGTCCAAAATTGATTCTCAGAGTATTACTGGTTGCAGGAATTGCAATTGCATGGCAATACTACTCTCAATGATATCTTCCAACCCGGTAGTTTTCCATGTACTATAGTCTGATTGCATATATTTTATGTACAATACAAACCTTACTTCCACTTTCCTGTAAACTTGCATTCATACGTGTTTTTAGTCGACCAAAGCAATGTACACGAACTAATTGAATGATTATAAAAAAATTTATTCCTCTGATTTTCCATTGGTTTTAAGTAATAAAATGTGCAATACCCTTTTTCACTTTAGAGGGCACTCGTAAATCTGATGATTAGTAGTCATTGTGGTCAGGGCTTTAGTTTTATGATGGGAGTAAGTGGACATTGCTTCCGGAGGAGTCTTAAACCCAGAGGAATTTAAGAAACCTCAGTAAGCTGTCTATTTAAGGGATATCTTGGTATGATCGGAGTGGTATCATACCTCTTTATACGAGTGTATCTTTCAAAAGTCTCCTACCATAGTAGCAGTAACTGTCCTACACAAAGTATTGCACGTACTTATATAATGGAACTTGCATAGTGGGCATGTTAAGAGGTGGTGTACCCTCCATGGCTGCTGTTAACACTTATACGTCAATGACATAAAAAAGTTCTACGAATTAGAGGAGAATTATAGGAAAATTGTCGAATCCTCTAGTTCATTCCGGATTGAAGGTCTGCCCACAAGGGGATTCAACCTGTGTTTAGCATATCACTGACTGAAGAGATCACCATTCTTCAAGCAAACTTGATTAGGCCGGCATGACTGGTGGGATATTCCATCATTTGTCATAATTTCCCAAGTAAAGACCATAAATAAACCATTGTTGTCTTTCACCGCACATTAGACATTTTATAACTATTATCTCATGATTGTCATTTGCAGCGATAAATCGAACATGTTTTTCCTGATCTAGCAAGCCAATTAAGAGGTATACACAGATTATTACTCTTTGTTTGAAATGGAAGTTCAAAATAACTGAGTCAACATGAGAGCACTTTTATACCCTAAATTGAGCACCTATCTCGTTAATGTGGCATGAAAGCTCAATATTATTTTTCTTAGCTCTTCAAAGTAAACAACCAGAATGACATATCATTTTCAGATGCCCAAATGAATCAAAACGCTATGCTATTGATTTAGGATCAACTGACTTTTACTCAAGATTACAAGTTTTATGTTTATGCAAGTTAGGGATATTAAAGTTTTGGTTCATGGAACTTTTCACAGAGATTAGGTTGTCATTATTCCCAATTCTTGAGCAAGAAATTTTATTTTCCTAGCACTCTTGAAGGTTCAATCTTGTCATCCTGTGAAGCATTGGCTCAACAGAATCTGTTATCTTTTTATATTTTCACAGCGTATCATACATGTACACAAATGTACAGTTATTGTTTACCAAAAAGGGCAAAAATGAAGAGAAAAGCTAACTAACAACAAAGTGGCAAATGTGCACTATACTTTGTTCTTTTTCTTACCCAATGAGACATAATTTATCTAATCCTTTTGTAGTTACCTGCCACAATTGCCTCGTCTTCTCCGTTTCAAATTCTTACTTGCATAGCTGCACGTAAACTGGTTGCGTGCAATGCTCCCAGAGTGATCATCAATTTTATCTCCAATATCTGAGAAGAGTCCATTAAATGTGTTAGTGTAGTAGAGGCAATCGTAGATATATAAGAGATTTTCCTTAGAAAGCGATGGGGAAGGCTTGAGTTGACAGAACTCCCCATAATCAAGAGCAATGCCATAAAATGTAATGAATGCTGAACTTGCCTGACTTGTCCTCGTCTATTTTTGTTTCTTGAATAGGTTGACATCTTCCCATAGTTGCTTTCTCTTGCAGCTTTGGCCTTTCACAATGCAAAGAAAAGTATAGTAAAAAATTTCAACACACAGAATAGCTACTTATAAATTGAAAAATATTTCCTGATCTTTTCATCAGATAACATTAAATGTTGACAAACTTGTAGATGTAACTAATGAAAGCCAGAAGCTTGAAGATAGATAGGTGTTAACAGAATTGTAAAATGATATTTATAATATTTAATTAAGTTTTAAGTCTCTCATTAAATTTTTGTATTTTTAATTAAGTTTTTAGATATTCAATTTTTATATTTTTCAATTAAATCTGTCATTTAATCTTTTCATAATTGGATGACATAATTATTATCTTATTTCCCCGTATAGTTTCTTTGTATTCAATTGTTAAAAATATGAGATTCATCTTGCTTTTTTATGATTAATATAAGGATCGCGATATTCTAATAATGCGAATTTGACAAAAATTGGATAATGCCACTGTGTCAAATTTTAATTGGTCCATTTTAAATGTTATTTTTAATTTAAAAATCTGATTTAGATAGGGTTTAGGATTGGATTTCGAAACTGTCCCTCCTTCGTTTTCACACTCTATCATCTCTTCATAACACTCTCTTCTCACTCCTAGAGATTTCATTTTCAAATTGATGTTCTCTCTCCATAGCACTCTCTTCTCCCTCTTCCATTTTTAGGATTTTCATTTTCATTTCAATTTCCGTGTTGGTTTTATGCATTGTCTGTCCTGTTGGAAGTGTGTGTTTCTCTTTGGAGTTCGTGATATTCGTTCAGCGATCTCCGTCGAAGGTTTCAACCCCTGACATTGGTTCTTCGAACAAGGTATGTACTTCCTTCGTTTGATGCCTTCGTATTCTGGGGTTGGTTATTTTCTTGGTTATTGTTGTAATTAGAGAAGATTTCTTTAGAATCTTCCTAATTAGAGAAAATAGATATACAATCTTTTATTTTATTTTGTTTTCCTAGTTTCTCTATTTCCCTTTTTAAGAGAATTAGTTTGCTACAAATAGAGGATATGAGATTGTATTTTCAATCAATTCTGAATAATAAATTTCAATATTACTTTCTACTTGGTATCAGAGCTTTCGATCTTGGAACTCCATTCCGCTAAACAGTCGCACTACCACCGCTGTCTGACCACAGCCGCTGTCTGACCACAGCCGCTGTCGCCATCGCCGGTTGGGGTCGTCGATAGGGCAGAAAGGTGCGCCCAACTCCTACGACCACAACGCCGGAAGTCGCTTCGTGAGAGGAGCCGCCACGCGCCACCACACGCCTCCACCGTCGTCGGTGCGTGTAGCCCACGTGCCTACCTCCAGCGAGACCCACTCGCCGGCGCCACCACAGACAGGGTCGTTGGAGCGTCCTAAGTCCTTTCCTAGGGTCGGTGACGACTCGTTTGGGCTGTATTTGAGCATATATGAGTTTTAAGTTTTGCTCCTTTTTTTCCGGCGAGATCCACTCGCCATCGCCGCCACAGAAGAGTCGCTAAAGACTCCTGAGTATGTTCCTAGGGTTTGTAACGACCTATTTGACCTTTTCTTGAGTAGATCTAGTTGTTTAAATTATGCTCCTTTTTTTCTCGGTGTGACCCATACACCGTCATCGTCTTGGAGACTCCTCGTTACGTTCTACGGGATGTCTGAAGTAAAAATTATTCCTTTGAAAGCAATGGATGAATCAATGAAGTCCTTTGGATCATGCACTTTCTCCATAAAATGTAAGATTTGCCTCAATACTGTTGATCACATGTCTCAAGGTATTTGGATCCTTGATTCAGGTGCAACTGATCATATGACACCTTTTAGTGTGTCCTTCGACTCATATGGTAAAAGAAATAAAGAACAATTTATTACAGTTGCGAATGGTCAGGGTATACCTATATGCGGCTCTAGGAATATAATTTTGGACTCATTTATTGTATTGAAGGATGTTTTACATGTTCCTCAATTAGCTAACAATCTTATCTCTGTGCAAAAACTCACAAAGGATTTAAATTGCTCAGTAACATTTTTTTCAACTTATTGTGTTTTTCAGGACCTTGCCACGGGAAAGACAATTTTAATTGCTAAGGAGCAGAGTGGGTTGTATTTTTTAAAGTTTGATGACCAAAGCAACACGAAAATCATGAGTCAACAAGCAACATCTGAGACGTGGCCAAAATCCCAAATATGGTTACATCATCAAAGGCTTGGGCATCCTTCATTCATTCTTATCAAGTCCTTATTTCCCCACTTGTTTACCAAAGAATTTGTTGAGTCTTTTAATTGTGATATTTGTCAATTTTCAAAACATCATCGTGCATCTTATCCTATTAGTCATAAAAAGAGTATTTCTCCATTTGATTTAATTCATTATGATGTTTGGGATCCTGTCATAGATTCTATTTCTGGAGCCCGATGGTTTGTTTTCTTTATTGACGATTGTAGCCGTGTCACATGAACATACCTTATGAAAAATAAATCCGAAGTTTTTCAATTTTTTGTTAATTTTTTCCATCTTGTCCAAAATCAATTTGGAAAAAATATCAAAAGAATTAGGTTTGATAATGGTACTGAATATGTGAATCATGAATTTCTCAATTTTTTGTCCCATAATGGGATCGTTCATGAACTAACCTGTGTTAATACCCCTCAACAAAATGGGTTTGCAGAAAGAAAGAATCGTCATCTTCTTGAAGTAACTAGAGCTCTTTTTTTTCAAATGTCTGTTCCAAAAAAGTACTGGGGAGAAGCTGTATTAACTACCACATATCTCATCAACAGGTTACCCACTCGTATCTTAAATGGCATTAGTCCTATAGAGTCTTTATTGTCTTTTGTTCCTTCTTCTTCCCTACTAACGAGTATACCTAGTCGAGTCTTTGGATGTGTTGTTTTTGTTCACTCCCATCATCCTAACCGTCGTAAATTAGATCCCAGAGCTCTTAAATGTGTCTTTATTGGGTATACTTCTAATAAAAAAGGCTACAAATGTTATCATCCTCAGAGTCGTCGCGTCTTTATCACCATGGGTGTCACCTTTCATGAAACACAATCCTTTTATGTCAATCCACCACTTCAGGGGGAGAAAGCACTTGAAGTGGATGAACTTTCCTTCTTGTCATTACCATGTTTGTCTTTGCAGGATGCCCAAGACCTGAGCAATGAAGATACCATAGTCCACAGTGAGGAAGAAGAGGAAGAAGACAGATTTTTTGGCAAAAAATATGAAAGAAGAGAACAACCCACTTCGACTCTCGAGCAAGAAAAATTGTCTAATCCGGAGGTGAGGATCCCTGAAGATATCAATGAGGAGGAGGTAAGTATTACAGAGGATTTACCCATTGCATTGAGAAAGGGAAGAAGATCATGTGCTAAATATCTTATTTCTCAGTATGTTTGCACTAACAATCTCTCTGATAAGCACAAAAGTTTTATAGTTGCCATTGATGCCACATAAATTCCTACCTCAATCCAAGAGGCCATGAAACTTGAACATTGGAATCAAGCCATGAAAGAAGAGATGAATGCATTAGAAAGAAATTCAACTTGGGAGATTGTTGATAAGCCAAGAGACAAGAAGACAGTAGGGTGTAGATGGATATTCACAGTGAAACATAAGGCAGATGGGACAATAGAAAGATATAAAGCTAGATTGGTGGCAAAAGGATATACCCAAACATATGGGATTGACTATGAGGAGACATTTGCCCCAGTGACAAAGATGAATACAATTCGAGTTATTCTCGCTTTGGCTGCCCATTTTCGATGGGATTTACACCAGCTGGATGTGAAGAATGCCTTTCTTCATGGAAATCTAGATGAGGAAGTGTACATGGAGATTCCCCCAGGTTTTGAAGTGAAAAATGAAAGAAACAAGGTATGCCTCCTGAAGAAAGCATTGTATGGTCTTAAGCAATCCCCTAGAGCATGGTTTGGAAGATTTACAAAAGCAATGGTTTCCTTGGGATACAGACAAAGCCAAGGAGATCATACTCTATTCATAAAGCACTCTTCTACAGGTAAACTCACTCTATTACTTGTCTATGTGGATTATTGCAGGAGATGATGAAACAAAAAAATTGGCATTAAAAGATAAATTGACAGCTCAATTTGTAATGAAAGACCTAGAAAAACTCAAATATTTTCTTAGAATAGAGGTTGCCTACTCCAAGAAAGGAATTTTCATCTCCCAAAGGAAATATGTACTTGATCTCCTCAAAGAAACAGGAAAGTTGGGATGTAGAACTTCAACAGTTCCTATAGAACAGAATCACAAAATGGGATATGAAGAAAGTGCTCCTATAGAGAAGGCCAAATATCAGAGATTGGTAGGAAAATTGATTTATCTATCACACACAAGACCAAACATTGCTTATGCAGTTAGTGTTGTGAGCCAATTTATGCATGATCCAAGAGAGAGACACATGCAAGCAGTTGATAAAATTCTTCAATACTTGAAGTCAAGCCTAGGAAAGGAGCTATTATTCAAAAGGGAAGACATATTGACTATGAAAATATATATTGATGCTGACTATGCAGGTTCTATTACTAACAGAAAATCTACTTCTGGGTATTGTGTGTTTCTTGGAGATAGTCTAGTAACATGGAGAAGCAAAAAGCAAGATAGAGTTTCTCGTTCTAGTGCAGAAGCTGAATTTCGAGCTCTTGCTCAAGGAATGTGTGAAGGACTTTGGATGAAAATCATTTTGGATTATCTTAAAGTCAAAGTTGAGAACCCGGTACAACTACGCTATGACAATAAGTCTGCCATGAACATAGCCCATAATCCAGTACAACATGATAAAACCAAACACATTGAGATTGACAGACATTTCATCAAAGATAATCTTGACAGAGGCTTTGTGATTACAACTCATGTTCCTACAGAACTTCAAATAGCAGATATTTTTACAAAAGGGTTTCCTCCGGATAGATTTCAAGATCTTGTAGGTAAGTTGGGAATGATTGATATTCATTTACCAACTTGAGGCGAAGTGTTGTAATTAGAAAAGATTTCTTTAGAATCTTCCTAATTAAAGAAAATAGATATACAATCTTTTATTTTATTTTGTTTTCCTAGTATCTCTATTTTCCTTTTTAAAAGAATTAGATTGTTACAAATAGAGGATATGAGAATGCATTTTCAATCAATTATGAATAATAAATTTCAATATTATTTTCTACTGTTATTTTGTTGGTTTGTCGTTTTGGGTTTTGGTGTTTTTTGGGTACTTGATAGAAGAAATATAATTTATTTTTCTGCTGCAGTTGTTTGTTCGTCATTCATTGAAAACCAAGTGTGTTTCTTGTTTGAATGAAATCAAGTTTATTTTGAAAAAGCACAAGAAGTTGTCTTCAATAGATGTTTGTAGACTATATCTTTTGGTAGGAATTACAGAGATATTGTTACCTAATCGTACCAAAAGAATCTTCCCAATTTTGTTGCGTTTCGGTTGAATAATCAACGACATCTTCGGTTTGTGAAACAGTACATGTTGTTTCCTGAGTACACAAAGCAACATATATTAGCATCATGTAACAACAAGAATCAATAATTATAGTATAACATCATTCAAAGTACTCACATTTGGTTGAACTGTTGGCCATGGGTGAAGGAGTCAACAACAACAACTTTCCAACCTAGAAACATCTTTCCTTGGTCTTCCATCCCCTTAGGTTGAAAGTTGTTGTTGTTGACCCCTTCACCCATGGCCAACATGCTAAATCTATCTTGAAAACATTGTGAAAACACACCTACCTAGAAACACCTTTCCTTGGTCTTCCATCCACTTAGGTTGAAAGTTGTTGTTGTTGACCCCTTCACCCATGGCCAACATGCTAAATCTATCCAGAAAACATTGTGAAAACACACCTAAGTTCAAACATGACTGGGTTCAACCATGGCCCCTTCACCCCTTCACCCATGGCCAACAGTTCAACCAAATGTGAGTACTTTGAATGATGTTATACTATAATTATTGATTCTTGTTGTTACATGATGCTAATATATGTTGCTTTGTGTACTCAGGAAACAACATGTACTGTTTCACAAACCGAAGATGTCGTTGATTATTCAACCGAAATGCAACAAAATTGGGAAGATTCTTTTGGTACGATTAGGTAACAATATCTCTGTAATTCCTACCAAAAGATATAGTCTACAAACATCTATTGAAGGCAACTTCTTGTGCTTTTTCAAAATAAACTTGGTTTCATTCAAACCAGAAACAAACTTGGTTTTCAATGAATGACGAACAAACAAGTACAGTAGAAAAATAAATTATATTTCTTCTATCAAGTACCCCCAAAACCCAAAACGACAAATCAACAAAATAACCAAGAAAATAACCCAGCCCAAAATATGAAGACTTCAAATGAAGGAAGTACATACCTTGTTCGAAGAACCAATGTCAGGGGTCGACTCCATTGCACACAAAACGAAGAGAGAACAAGAAACTTTAAACAAACCTTCGATGGAGATTACTGAATGAAGATCACGAACTCCATAGAGAAACACACATTTCCAACAGGGCAGGCAGTGCACAAAACCAACACAGAAATTGAAATCAAAATGAAAAAATGGAGGAGGGAGAAGAAAGTGCTATGGAGAGAGAACGTCAATTTGAAAATGAAATCCTTAAGAGTGAGAAGAGTGTTATGGAGAGAGGATAGAGTGCGAAAATGAAGGAGTGACAGTTTCAGAATCTAATCCTGAACCTTATCTAAATCAGATTAAAAATAACATTCAAAATGGACCAATTAAATTTTAACACCTGATGTTGTCAAATTCGCATTGTTAGAATATCACGATCCTTTATATATCCATGTCTTAAATAATATGAAATTTTATGTTTAATATAAAATAAGGTGAATTTTATTATTTCAGTATTGTTTTACATTAACACGAGGAAACAAGATTAAGAAGCAAGATAACACTCAGGCTCCCAATTAGAGTAAGGACTCAAATGAAAATATACTTATTTATTAATAAAACCTATTTATAATCATGGAACTGAATTATGTACCTGGCTGCTCTCTTTCAACTTTTTATTCTTGATCAAGTTTATAGCTTCCAGTTGAATTCCTTTAATGTTAAAAACATATTAGTTTCCATCATCTTGCCAATCCCATTTTGAAAATCTAGTGAGTCATGTCCTCCTGATCATCACAAACATATTTAGCTAAGGAGAATTACATCATTCTTAAACAAAACACATCCTATTTAGAAAATATAAATAACAGAAAGGAATAAAATTGAAAAAATATAATTGACTAAGCATGCTCAGGAACACATAAAGACATGACATGGGAAACTAGGAAAACCCCCCATCACAATACTTTAATGAAATACAATAAATTACCAACATTCAAATCAAAACATGAAATTTGCCTCAGTAACATAAACCATAGTTTGAATTCTGAAAATTGAAAAGAAGAAAAAAGTGAAAATGAAAAGACATACGCTTGAGTCCTACTTTGCAGAGCTTGCCAGTGGCGAGAAGAGCATCACATTGGTCTCTGCCAGTGGGCAAGTCTTTGGAGGAGAAAAGAAATAAGAGAGTTCCAAGTGAGAGAGGAAGCTATGAGGTCCACCCCTCTGCTGATGAAGTGACCATTCAGCATCAGTGTTGATGGGTCAAGCCCAAAGCCCGCAAATGGAGCCCAAGTCGATTCTCTGGTCCTCCCACACCACCACTTGGGTCATCTTCGAGAGAGAGAGAGAGGCATAGCAGCTTTATGGTTATCTCTCGGGCTTTTTTCTGTCCCTAACATCCACACCCAGCACAACAATGACAAACAAAAGCAAACAGTGTTTGTGACTCTGCAAGAGAATCAGAGGGTACTGTTCTTTGTTGCTTCTAAGTTTGGTTCAGGCTGTGATGCAAAATCATCACTCATGATCATGCCTACGAGCTTTCCAACTGTCAATAATAATACCCACAATGGGTTGGGTTTTTCTGCTTCTGTCATTGGGCCCTGTGATATGTATCAGGCCTTAATGCAATTCAATCATGGAAGGTGGTATTTTTAACCTGGGTTTCTTCTTGTACCACCATGGAAGGCTTTAAAAAGTTGAAAATGTCCACACTTTAGATTTTAGATTTATGAAATTTGTATTCATTCTCCCAAATATATAATTTATAATTTGAAGATTATAGTGTAGGTTTTATTATTCCATACTTTTGAATTTGTAAATAAAAATATATTTTAAATTGTATAATTTAAAATATATTTTTGGATTAGGTAATTTGACAATATAATTCATATTTTATATCATATATTTTTGAATTATGAAATTTTAAATATATTTTTAATTCATGCAATGACATAATTAAATTGTATAATTTAGAATGCATGGTTGGATTACATAATTCAAAAATATATTTCATAATATATAATCTAAAATACTTTTATGCACTATGTAATTTAAAATATATTTTTTAATTTTAAAATATTTTAAATTATATAATTTATAATATATTTTAAAACTATCCAATCCAAAATATATTATTAAATTATAAATTATATAATTCAAAATAATTTATTAAGTTATATAACAGTGAAGACATTATATCTTTAATACTCTTGTCATAATTATGGCTTATGTATATCTTTTTTTTTTCTTTTACTTAAATATTTCTACACCTTCTCTATGTGCATTTCTCCATATTAAAATTTAGTCTAATATTCAATCCTTAGAAAATAATTAAGTTAAGATAGGATTTTACATTTTTAAAAATCTAACTAAAGTTGGATGATGTTAAGTTGGCCATCTAATTAAATAACTTAAAAAATATCAATTTTCATTTCTTACAAAAAAATGTTCTACAAAATCAATATATTTAATTATTATTAATTTATAGTAATAATTATAACATATATGAACAATAATAATCAGAATAATAAAAATTTAAAAAAATAATCATAAATATATTTTATAACTCAATGGGTGGGTGTAAAAGAAAGTCAAACACAATATTCAATTAAAACATGACATTTACTCATGTAGATCAAATATTTACATTAATATTTGTAAAATAATATTTTTAAAATAGAATTCATTTGATAAAACATAAAAAAAAAAAAAAACATGTTTTTACAATCACAATGTTAGATAATTAATATTTTATAATATATTCATTGTTTAATTTAATTTGATGAACATTTTATATAAAGCAGGGAAAACTAAGTCAATGGAATGATCCAACATCGATAGTTCCTTGTTTTGGAGCAACTCTTTTCTGCTTGTTGTTGTGGAGAGAAAGTTATCAATAATTTTTTCTTTAATTCAAACTGCAGAAGTTAAATCCACTTTATATAACTACAAAAGATGAGAAATTAAGAGAATGCCTGAGGAATCTGAAGGGTAACCATGAGGTGACACACTCATATCTTCTCTCCCATGAAACATTTTACTAATCTTTGATCTGAAAATGCAATTAGAGGCTCATTCTATAACTCTTGCACTTTATCATGACATTCAAAAACATCACTAAAAATAATGACAGGAAGCATTGTATTTCCTTTCCAAAATTAGAATTACTACCTTAATTTTCTGATATAGATGAGAATGACCACCTTAATTTTCTGACATAGATGAGACTGACCACCTTAATTTTTTGATATAGATTAGAATGACCACCTTAATTTTTTTTATAGAGATGATACTTGCTATCAAGAGCTTGTACTTTTTCTTTCTTTATTTTATCAATTCTAAAATTTTGTTCAGGGTGAGGATGCAAGAGTCAGAAGAGCCTTTCAAACACTACTAATCTATGTTGGAAATGTTGCCAAGAATCCCAAGGAGGAAAAGTACAGGAAAATACGACTGAATAATGGTAATTATCAAGACATGTTTTTTCTAAACAAAAAATATCTTTTTTGGGAGTGTAAGGTTCATCTCATCAAACAATTTTAGCTAGAAAAGTTAAAGATTCAGGGTATACTAGATACAGTCTTGAAGATTCATATAGAACATATCTGAGACGCTGCCAAGTCCTTCACTCAATGATCATGAACTTTGTAGATCCATTCTCATTCTCATTGGTCATTGGAAATTTTATTTTCATATTTTATAGTAATCACTATGATCTTTTGAGAAATGCAACATTCTCGTTAAGGTGAGGACGTCAATATAATTTTGGTGGAACAGTATCTTTACTAACAAAGAAAAAGTATTTTATACTATCATCTAATCATAAACTCATATGTTTGCTAAGATTTTTTTTATATAATAATTATTTCCATGGTCATACTCAATTATTTTTTATTGGTTGACAATAGTGTATAGAAATTAAACTCATTTTTATGTAGTATATTCTTCCATACATGCCTTTTTAACAGGATAGAGTTGGAAGTTTAAATGGAGGTGTAGAGTTTCTTGAGCTATGTGGTTTTGAGAGAACTGGTGACTTCTTGCATGTTTCTCAAGAAAAGGTTGACATGGCACTGCTGAATTCAGCTGGTTTTGTCTTAAATTCTGCAATGACAAACCCTTTATTTGGAGTTCTACTACTCACAGTTAAGTATGAGCGACCATAGTCTACAATTAGTTTCAAAAGTAGATAGATATCCAAAGCCAAAAACATTTATATAGTCTTGAACGTTTAACCATGGAAAATAATGCAACTTATGTTATAGATTTAACATCACCAATGTCTGAACAAAAAACATCTCCAGTATTTTGTACATTAATGTTGTATGTATGATAACTCTCATATTTTGCATCTTTTTCTGTGTTTAGGAGTCTATGTTAGTCCAATTTAGTTTCTAATTGTCTAGAATGAGGTTAGTTTTAAGAATTTTCTTTAAATTTGTAGTTTTGTAAAACTTTAGCTAAAATTAGGTTATTAGGAGTTTTTTTTTTGTTTTTGTAAATAATTAGAAAATTAGTATTTTTTTTAGAAAACCTTTAACAAAAATCTTTCTTTTTAATTGTTGGATTTCTTTTCTTTTAATTTGGTTTTGATTTTGTTTGCAGATCTGAAATAAATTTGACCCTATATAAAGGGGCTTTTGTATTGTAAATAAACACTTTTCACATTCTTTTACAGTTTACAATTTTAGTTTTTAGTTTCTGGAGAGTAGTTAAAGTGATCGAGAGCTTAGGGTTTGTGTTTACGCTTTCCATAAGAGTAGATTCTCGTTTCCCTTGCGTTTGAGTGAACATTCACGGTAAGTGACAGCCGTGATGATCACGATTGCGTTTCGTTCGGTAATCTCTCTTGTAAACTTCATTCTTATCAATAAACTCTCAATTACTTTGATTTTCTCTGTTTTAAGTGTTGTATGATTCTGTTTTCGTGCTTGTGTGCTTAAGTGATTGTGTTTTTGTGTGTTTTGATTCGAACTCGGATATCTCCACATTGTAAATTTCTTTTTGGAATTATATGATCCTGAGGTGGGCGTAAATGAACGGGATGTCTTCCCGAGCCAGATAAGAGTTCAATCAATAAAAAAAATATTTCAATTCATATTGTTTTAGTTTCTGTTTGTGAGTTGTGTTTGTGGATTTGGAATTGAAGTCGTTTTGTTTTGATACATCGCGGGATTGTTATTCGTTTTAAGTTCTATATTAGAACTTTAGATCCCGAGGTGGGCAACTTATGAACGGGATGTCTTCATGTATAATAATAATTCAATTGATATGTCATTTCAAGCAGATTTAATTCAACTTTATGACTTTTATCCAACAACTTTGTTCTGTTTAATAGTTTAGGTTGTGATTTTACTTCTAATTTTTGTTTTAGTCAATGCTTCTTGTCTTTTTCCTTTATTTTTGGTATTCTTGTGAATAGGTTAGGTTGTTTTACTTAGATAGTAGAATTCTTCATTTTATTTCATTCGGTTCTGTTAGGTAAATTGATTTCATACATCATTTGTTTTCATATCCAGTTAATTTTAGTTTCCTTGCATTGTTCATATTTAGCTTTCATAGGATAGTTTTAATTACATTCACTTCTCATTTTAGTTTAGGTTATGTTCTGTTATACATAGGTTCTACATTTTAGCTTAGGCTTCAGGTTTTATTTCTTTATCTTCTTCCTTCAATTCTTTTAGACAGATTATAGTTTAACTTTCTTATCTTTTTAATTTCTTTGTTTTCATTTCTCTTCCCCACATTGCATTAGTAAATAATTAGTAAATAAATAACACAAGACTTTAATCAAACATTTCTGAAACTTAATCATAGTTGAGTCCTTGGATTGATCATTGGTTATCCCACTATTACATTAATGGGGAAATTAAGTTTGTTGGCTTTGATGCGACTAAAAACGAATTTAACAATATATTGAATCAAACAAAAAAAATTATTAGGTGGTGGTGGATTCCCACTTATTCTTGACCCATCAAACTTTATGACACATAAATATTCATAAATTATTTTATCCTAAATAAAAAAAAAAACTTACAAATGTGTCACATAGACATTGGTTAGAACTATAGAACATAAATAGTTTGTCTTGAACTCAAAGTATGGTTTGTCTTCTTAATCTGTTGATAGTTGAGTTTCTTGTCTTTGTTTCTTCTTGTATGTCCATTTTGTAACCTTTATTATTAAAGCTGAAGAGTTATCATTAAAATGCATTTCAACAATTCTTTTGTAAGAGGGTGAGTTATTGAGCATGTAACAAGTAGAGTCATTGCAAGCTCGCAACTTTAGCCCTAGATATATCTCTACAAGAATAGTGAAAAAGACTTGAGATGCAATGAACAAGACAAAATATGCAAAATTATAAATAAATTCCACAAAATTATAAATAAATTCCACACTAACAAATCAACATGTATATTGATTTATTTTTCTTTTTATATTATTTTTTACTTAATTGAGTTCCAATGTTTGTTAAATAGAGTTAATGTGATATGTTTTGATAAATTGATGTTAATGCCTTTTAAAAGTGATTATGTTTTGTTTTTATATTTTTTTTAAATTCAATTTAGTCTTTATTATTGTTTAGATAAAGATAATATGATTTTTTTATTAAATTAGTATTAACATCATTAGCAGTGACCTTACGTTTTTATTGAGATCACCTTGTATAAAATATTTTTGTGTTACATTATTAGATATAAACACATAAATCTAATTATGACTTTTAGATTTATTCTTAGAATCTACGGAGGATGAAAAAGAGACTACATTGTCTCCACTTAAAAATTATAGAAAATTAATTAAATAAAGAAAAATATAAAATAATTAAGTCTTTTATTAATATGATATTGATTATCTTTCAAATTAAATTAAAGTTAATTTTAAAAAAGAAATCATATTAAATTTAAAATTTATTAAACAAATATTGTGATTCAATTAAATATAAATATCAAAACAAAGTCTCAATATAAAAAATTAAACTAATAGTTAAGCCTAAATTTATTTAAGATTTATTTTATCATGTTATCTAAGCTCTTTAAAAACATAAATAGTATGTACTATTTATGTCATTACGCAATTTTTTTTTAACTTTAGACAATATTAAATTAGTCAAGGTATATATATATATATATAATTTTTTACTAGTAAAAAATTGGGTTTATACAGCGCACAATATGCCACGGTTCACCAGAAACCGCAGCATAATGGTGTGCGGTGACAGTTTTGTAAATAAATCTAACTTATATGTCGCGGTTCCCCACTTAACCGCGGCATATACCCCAGTCAACCATCATCTTTGACGCCACGTATGCAAAAAAATTAAATAACAGGGGAATATGTCGCGGTTCTCTGAGCAACCACGACCTATTCCCCTGCCAATTTACTACAGGTGCTGACTGATGGGGAATTTCAGAAGTTGACAGGGGGTATATGCCGCGGTTCTGCGTGTAACCGCGGCATATACCCCCTGCAACTTCTGAAATTCCCCAAAAGGCAGTTGGTATTGCAGTTAAAGAATTCAGAACGCTAGGGAATAGGCCACGGTCTTTAGGGGAATCGCGACCTATTCCCATGCAGTTTTAATGCAGGGTCTGAACTGATGGAAATTTCAGAAGCTGCAAGGGGTATATGCCGCGGTTACGTTCAGAACCGCGACATATACCCCATACAACTTCTGAAATTCCCCAAAAGGCAGTTGGAGAATGGAGAACGTTAGGGAATAGGTCGCGGTTCTCTGGTCAACCGCGGCCTATTCCTTCATCTGAGTAAATTTTAAAAAAATCAGAGAATATGTCGCGGTTGGACGCTTAACCGCGGCATATAGTGTAAAAAAATTTCAAAAATGCCATTATGGATTATTTTTTTTAAATGGATAGGCCGCGGTTAAGTGTAGAACCGCGGCATATGCTCCTTTATGCCACGGTTAAGTGTAGAACCGCGGTAGATTCTCTTATGAAGGTTAAAAAAATTTGACAGACAAACAGTTTCGTCTTCTACACTTCGCACAAAACAGTTTCAGTGTTTTTCCTCCGTCGCGCCCCATTTGCAAGGTTTTGTCTCTCCGTCAGCCAGCCTCCGTCGCTCCTGTCATTCCTCTCTGTCGCGCCTGCCACTGCACCTCAACCTCGCCGCCACCGTTGCTCTCCCGAAGGGCTTCCTCCACCACTGTCGCCGCCGCAAGTCCTACGTGGTTGTCCCTGCCTTTCTAACCTTCGTAGCCGCTGCTGCCATCGCCTCCACTGTGTTGCCCATCACGGTAAGTTAATCAAACTATTGTATTTAATATATGAGTTTTTTAGTTTGTTTAACATCAAATGTTTGAGTGGTTGAATAAAATTTTTGAGTTTGCTGGATATAACCTTTGGATTTTATGGTTGTATTAATTTGAATTTTGAAAATCTTGTTGTAATTTGGTTAGTGATTATGATAGTTGGGTTTTTGTTGGAATTTTTTGTATTACAAACATTTAAATGTAAAATACAAAAAATTGTTAGAGTTATACACCAAGTTAGAAGAACCATTTTGACCGAGGCATATATAATTTAAAGAAGGATTTTAACTTTGTTGGAAATAAAATTATATAGGTATAAAATTATATAGCTATAAAATTATATAGGTATAAAATTAATTGTATGATTGTATGGCTGAGTTGATTGAATTGATAATTTTATATAGAAAATTGTATAATTGTAATTTTGTAATATTTAGAATGGATCGAAATTGGATTAATTTACCACGCATTAGTGCTGAGTATGAGAGAGGTGTAGAGGAATTTATACAATTTGCGCAACGTAATGAGGAGAGAAGTGACGATGAAGTGAAGTTTAGATGTCCTTGTGTGAACTGTTTGAATGGGAGAAAGTTGAACGCAACTCAAATTAGAGAACATCTTATCTGTGATGGTTTCCTAAGATGCTATACAACATGGATATGGCACGGCGAAGAAATGCACTTTCCGACTGACTCGCAAACTGAAAATGTTACTGATTCCACCATGCAAGAAGATCGACCGGATGAAGACAAATTAGAGGACATGATCCGCGATGTTGGCGCAGAAAATTTTGCCAAAGCTCGTGTGTATGAGACGATGTCGACTGATGCTGAAACACCTTTGTATGTCGGTTCAACTAAGTTCACACGTTTGTCAGCTGTGTTAAGGCTCATGAATTTGAAGGCGAGCAATGGATGGACTGATAAGAGTTTTACATAATTGTTGACGTTGTTGAATGAAATGCTGCCAGATGGAAATACACTACCTACTCGTGATTATGTTGCGAAGAAAATTCTTTGTCCAATGGGTATGGAGTATAAAAGGATACATGCTTGTCCGAATGACTGCATTTTATATAGGAAAGAGTTTGAATTTTTGACAAAGTGTCCAAAATGTGGGTTATCACGATACAAGTCAAAAAATAATAGTGAAGATAATGGTCAGATAGAAAAAAATGGATCTGCTTTGAAGGTAGTTTGGTACCTCCCAATAGTGCCCAGACTTAAGTGTTTGTTTGCGAATCCCAAAGATGCTAAAAACCTTAGATGGCATGTAGATGAGAGAAAAATTGACGGGCTGCTTCGTCATCCAGCTTATTCAAAGCAATGGAAAAATATTGATCAACAATTCCCCGAATTTGGTAAAGAGTGTAGAAATCTTAGGCTTGGTTTAGCCACTGATGGAATGAACCCATTTGGTAATATGAGTACCAATCACAGTTGTTGGCCAGTTATATTGATAATTTACAACTTATCTCCTGCATTGTGCATGAAGAGGAAGTACATGATGTTGTCTATGATGATATCTGGTCCAAAGCAGCCTGGAAATGACATAGATGTTTATCTAAGCTCACTAGTTGAAGACTTGAAGTTGTTGTGGGTTGACGGGGTTGAAATATTTGATGCATTCGCTTCTGAGACTTTTCTGATGCGTGCAATGTTATTTTGCACCGTTAATGACTTTCCAGCTTATGGTAATTTGTCAGGATACAGTGTCAAGGGTCATAAAGCATGTCCTATCTGTGAAGAAAACACTGCAACTCATCAACTGAAACATGGAAGAAAGACGGTGTATCTGCGTCATCGGAGATTTCTAAAACGTAATCATCCATATCGAAGGTTAAAAAAAGCATTCAATGGAGATCAAGAGAGGGACGAAGCACCAAATCCACTTACTGGCCTTCAAGTTCTTGAAAAAGTTAATAAAATACATCATGTATTTGGGAAAACATCCAAGAAGTCATCTGTCACGACCCCTTGGAAGAAGAAATCAATATTCTTTGATCTTCCATATTGGTCAAAGTTAGATGTTCGACATTGCATAGATGTGATGCATGTAGAAAAGAATGTATGTGATAGCTTGATTGGTACACTACTCAACATTCAGGGAAAAACAAAAGATAGAGTGAATGCTCGTTTGAATTTGGTTGACATGAATATCCGAGAAGAGTTGGCACCCAAGGAGATTGGTAAACGTACTTATTTTCCCCCTGCATGTTACACAATGTCTAGACAAGAGAAAATAAGTTTTTGTCTTTGTTTAAAGAGTATCAAAGTACCACAAGGATACTTTTCAAATATGAAGAGTTTAGTGTCACTGCAAGACTTAAAGCTTGTTGGCATGAAGTCTCACGATTGCTACGTCTTAATGCAACAGTTGTTACCGGTGGCTATTCGTGGAATTTTGCCCAAAAATGTTAGGCAAACCATAAACAGGTTGTGTTCATTTTTCTCGTCAATATGTAGTAAAGTCATTGATCCTACAAAGTTAGATGAACTTCAAGGCGAGATTGTTATCATATTGTGTCAACTAGAGATGTTTTTCCCTCCATCTTTTTTTGACATCATGGTACATTTACTTGTTCATTTGGTTAGAGAAATCAAGTTGTGCGGACCAGTATACTTAAGATGGATGTATCCTATTGAGCGTTATATGAAGATTTTGAAAGGGTACGTTAAAAATCCATATCGTCCTGAAGGTTCGATGATTGAAAGGTATATTGCTGAAGAAAGTATCGAGTTTTGTTCAGATTACATGACATCAACGAATCCAATAGGAGTTCCTCGCACATCATGGTTGAATAAATTTTCTCAAGTAAAAGCATCCGATGTGTGAATGTGGTGACAAAAGATCGTGATGAATTGTTGCAAGCGCATCTTTATATATTGAACAACACAGATGAGGTGATCCCTTTTTTGGAAACACACAAAGCCATTGTCAAGAATAAAAATCCAAGACAATCAGAGAAATGGCAGTTGATGGAGCATAACAAAACATTTATGTCTTGGTTCAAATCTGAAATTGACAAAGAGCCACATTCTTTTCAAACTTTATTGTGGCTTGCAAATGGTTTGAAGTTTGATGTCGTGTGTTGTACAGGTTATGAAGTCAATAATTGCACATTCTATACGAAGACTTTGGATGATAAAAGCACAGTACAAAATAGTGGAGTTAGTTTAGAAGCTGAGTCGCTTCAATTTTCCACATCAAAAGATCAATCTCCTGTACTTGGATCAATAAGATATTATGGTATAATAGAAGAGATATGGGAGGTTGATTACACCAAGTTTTTTGTTCCATTGTTCAAAATAGATGAATCGGGTATGACACTGGTTGATTTTCGAAAGGTGGGTTACCGAGACGAACCGTTTATCATGGTTCATCAAGCATCTCAGGTGTTTTATGTCAAAGATCCTGCGTCTGACCATTGGTATATCGCTCTTAAAGGCAAAAAACAAATTGAAGTTAACGAAGAGAATCTGATTAATATTCATATTGCTGACAACCATTCATTGCAAACTACAACAAATTTGGATGACCAATCTCTAGTTGACGACGATGTACATGCAATTCGGTCAGATCATGATGAGGGAATATACATATGATGAATTCATATCTTTATGTATGAATTTTCAATTTCTGTATAAGTATTTTATTAATATCAGATAAGTTTTCCTTTTATATATTTCATATGATTACTATTACATGTTTTGTTAAATTATATGATATTACATAAGTCTTTTATTAATATTTCATGTTGCTATTTATTTTGACAGATATGTGGCTGATCATCCACATTCTTCAGGGGATGAGGCTCCCCCTACCAGATCCACTAGAGGACCCACCGGGATGAAACAACTTTTGATGAGAAAAAATAGTGGTGAAAGAACTCTAGTGGATGTGAACGTGATCACGGGTGTGGCAGTTGGCCCCTATGCAGATGATTTCCGATCATACCTTGGAGTAGTGGCACGTGATAGGATTGGTATTCTCACTCCATCTTTTGATCATGTGTCCGAGGTTGATCAGAACATTATATGGAACGATATATTGGTAAGTTATTTAATATCATTTGAATTAAAATTTGTTTATGTTGATAATTTTAGTACTGATACAACTTTATTATGTTTATTTCAGCTGACATTTGACATTCCAAATGTCGCAACACTTAGAAATAAGTGTTTGTCAACTGTTGCTGAAAACTTCAGAAACTTTAAAAGTAAGTTGACATCAAGATATATCTTTGGACACCTTAAACATAAGTCTCCATGTAGTACATATAAGTCCATTGATGAGGAGACTTGGCGGCTTTTTAAAGAGAGTCGGATGACAAAGGAATGACAGGTTAGTATAGTTGATATTATTCAATTCCTCATTAACAAATATATATCATATGAACTAATTAATTCATGTGTATGTGACAGGCAATTAGAAGCAAAGCACAAGGAACAAGTGCTCATAACAAAAAACCCCACCTATTATCTCGTGGTGGGTATAAGAAGCTTGAGGAGAAAATCCTCAAGCAAAAGGCAGATGCTAGACCACCATCTCAGGGTGGTAGCCCCCCTCAGCCTCCTTCTCCACCTTCTAGACATGAAAAATGGAAGTTGGCTCGTATAAGACCATCGGGCGCTTACTCTTCCGACACTGCACGAGAAATTTCCGAAAGAATTGTAAGTTATCACTGTTCCTAAAATAATAATAATTGTAATTATTCATACTACATTGAACTTTTTAAAGAATAATGATGTTTTGTAATGTTACAGGACTCCTTGGTTGAGCAGAGCTCCCAAGGTCAATTCACTCCAGAGGGTCGCCAGGATATTCTTGCTGCTGCGATTGAACGACCTGAGCACCCTAGACGTGTACGTGCTGCAGGTCCTATAGTAGGAATTAAAGATTATTTTGGAAACTCTTCTCGTCAGCCTTCATATGCATACAACGAAGAACAAAGAGAAAGGATGACACAAGAGATCACAAAAAAGGTCCGAGCAGACCTTAGAGAGGAGATCAGGGCCGAGCTTAGATCAGATCTCAGGGCTGAATTCAGCGCCATGTTCCAGCAGCAGTTTGAGAGCTATGGCATGTGCCTGGTGCCATCTCCTGTACAGGAATAGGAACATGTTGTGCCTCCCACAGGTAAACTTAATAAACATTTATGTGCAGTTATTTCTATCTTTTGTATAATCTAACATTTATTCTGTCAGGGAGAAGCGGGAAAGGAAATTGTTCCGCACCAGCCGTCCCAGGGGATGACATGGACGATGCTAGTCCATGTCTGCTATATATTTTAGACGATACTGAGATGGTCCTGGTAGCTCGTGGAACACAGTTTAAGTCAGTGACTGTTGTTCATGGTATGCAGCTATCAGAGGATGAGGTGAAGGTCTCAGTGGATGAAATGATCATACTAGATGCCTCAGTTCCTCTGGCCACAGATGAGATTTTCACTGTGGAACAAGCATTCAAGTCATTTATCGCTTAGCCAAAACATTTGGTTGGTTCAGTTTCTGACCCCCTGGTATGAAATTCTTCTTTACACTTCTCAATTTTAAAGGTTATTGATGTCAAAACTTATACTATTTTTTCATGTAACAACAGACGCAAGCACAGGAGAAGATTCCTCTATTTGAGGATTATCCTCTTGCTTCATTGCATCTACTAGCTGACATCCTTGAAGATAAGCCTTTGGAGGTGGAGTATGATGCTAATGTATTTGGGATAGGCTCTGAGGTCCCAATATACCTTCATAGCCAAGATGTCAGAGAGCTTGCGTCGGGAACACAAGAGTTGAATATTTCAATTATTCAGCTATGGATGATGTAAGTCTATGAGCAATAATTTATATATAAAATTGATTTATATATCAAGTATCCTTATATCAAAGTTAATTTTTGATTTCAGGTATATGTTTGGAGTCAGTAACAAGTTGGGGCGTTCTGATGATTATGGATTCATTGATCCCCAATCCATTCATGAATAAAATGATTTTGATACGATCAACACAAATCTGATGAGAAGTTTTGCAAGCGGCAAGAAAATATACTTTTTGCCTTATATATCCGGGTAAGTGAACTTTGTTAACATAATAAAGTTCCATATGTGATTTTAATATATAATAGTTAAGTTATTATGAATTTCAGGCGCCATTGGCAGCTTCTTGTTATGTCTATGCAAGAGAACTATGCTTTGTGGTTCTGCTCATTCCACAGGCCTCCTCCCACACAACTCAGACAAGCAATTGATTGGTAAGAACCTCAATGTTTGGACATTCTTTGTTATATAAATGAATGCTAAAACAACTTCTTGTTATATATAGTTCTATACCAGCAAGTATGATGATTGTTGGGAAATCAATTACTAACAGTAGAAATATTACTTGGATTTCTCTCAAGGTTTGACATATGCTAAAGCCATACGTTCTTATAGTTGTTTTATTTTAATGTTATTCACTAACTATTTACAACTGTGATCATATATTGTAGTGTAACAGACAGACTGGGTCTATGAGTGCGGTTATTATGTAATGTATTGGATGACCCACATTGTTCGTTCCCATATCACAAGAGGCTGGAAAACGGTAACATTTAACTTTAACAAATTTTGATTTTTTCCAAAAGTTAGAATTCATATACACTAATTAATATCAATTGTCTTGTGCAGAGGTTCAAGACTACTACACCAGTTCCTGAGAAACCACTATCATTCATCAGGAAAGCTGCTGCAAAGTATATAGTTAGATTATATAATAGTTCTTAGTTACTAGATTTAAACATTGCATTTGATTAGATTGTATTTTATTAGACTTTGTACTTATGTGATGTTGAAATACATTTGAATATGTTTGATATGTTCAAATTAAATCTGTATACATGTTTTGATATGCAGGTCTGTTTTTGTGGTATTGGATATCACAAAAACAGACCTGCTATTTAAAAAAAAAAGCAGGGGAATATGCCGCGGTTGTTACCAGAATCGCGGTAGAAAGTTCCACGTTTCAATTTTTTTTTAAATTAGCCTTTTGGCCGCGGTTGTGGTACGAACTGCGGTCTATTCTTGCCTTTTTACCGCGGTTCCAACCGCGGCATAAAATGGTAGGATTTTGGATTTTTTTAAAAAAAACACAGGTTTAGGCCGCGGGTGTGATAGGAACCGCGGTCTATTCTCCAGACTTTCTACCGCGGTTACAACCGCGACATAAAGTCTCAGACTTTTTACCGCGACTGAATATGCCGCGGTTCGGGAACCACGGCCAAAGGGTCAAAACAACCGCTGTCGTTTCCCCTGACTACACTACTGATAATTTTATAAAGATTGCCTAAACATAAACAAACACAACCATTTTGTAAGTGTTGCATTGAGAAGGTGAGGCCTAATTAATAAAACCGTTGTGGGTGTTTCATCCTACACATCCAACATTTCATCCTGTACTTCTAAAAATTTCATTTTTGACCTTCTGACATCTTATTTTACACCTCCAACTTTTTCAAAAGTTTCATTTTTAACTTTAATAAATATTTTTTCATATTTTTTCTCTTTCTTATTAAAAGCACTATGCACCACCTTAATAATAATCTAATTAAATTCAAAATTCAAATATTATTTAATATTATTTTATATTTTAATAACTATTAAAATAGATTTATATTATAATAATAATTATATTAAAAAATTAAAATAAAATAATTAAAATAAAAAATAAAATAATAATAATAATAATAATCAATTTGATTTATTATATTAAAAATAGATTAAATTATACTAAAATATTAAACTAAATTCAATAATTACTAAATTTAAATAAAAAAAATTTAAAAACAATTATTTATCGGATATCATACCCGAATCATAAACTATCGGATTTCTATATCCGATTAACAAATCTTCTTCAATCTTTGTTTTTTCTTTTTAATATAATAATTAATTAATTTAATTTAATATTTAATATAATTTAATATATTTAAATACATTAATGTAATTTTAAATATTATTTTTATTTTTATTAATATTACTCTCATTTTAGTTATTATTATTTTAATTCTTTTAATAAAAGTATTATAAAAATATAAATCATATTTTAATAATGATTACAATATAAAAATATCATAAAAATTATTATAATTTTAAATTGACTTAAATGTTTATTAAATTTTAAATAAAAAATAAAACTGTTAACATATTTCATGAATTTTGATATCCCATAAGCAAGTTTTTTAGAATTTTAGTTTTTATTTAAAATTTAATAACTATTTAATTTATTTTAATATTGTAATATAATTTAATATATTTTGAATATATTAAATCAATTTGATTATTATTATTATTATTATTTTAATATTTAATATAATTATTATTATAATATAAATAATATTTTAATAATTATTAAATAATATTTGAATTTTAAATTAAATTAGATTATTATTAAAGTGGTGGAGGGTGTTTTTAATAAAAATGAGAAAAAAACTAAAAGGATATAGAATGAGAAGGTCAAATATGAAATTTTTGAAGATGGAGAACGTTGGAAGTGGAGGTTGAAACATTCAACCGTGGTTGGAGTTGTCAACTTTTTTTGGCCAATCCTGACCTAGCCCATTATTTTTTTACCCACGTTAGAAGAGATTTTTCTAGAGTGCTTCATCCTGCACCTCCAAGGATTTCATCCTGCACCTCCAATTTCCTAAAATGTCCCTAATTTGTAAATGATTTAAAAGTTTATTTTTTCTATTATTGAGGATTTCTATGCACAGCATGACTCTACCTCCATTTTCCTCCAATCACCAAACATGTATTCCTGCTGCACTTGACATCCCTTCACCCTTGCACTCTTGTACCTCTACATATCTGCACCTCATTTCATCTTTATAAAAAAAACCCTACACCTCCTGTACCTTTGCACTTCATTTCATTTTATATTAGTTTAATTTTTTTAGTATTTTATTTATGAGTTTGTAATGTATTATATAATTTAATTAATATAAAATAATTTTATGAATGTATTAAAATTAATAAAACAAATTTAGAATGAAAAAAAAAACTGAAAATGAAAGAATCATATATGAAAATTCGAATTTGTAGAAATCGGAAATGAAAATTCGAATCTACCATAATCGGATATGGATATCCGATGCAGACAAAATCGCGTGTCAAAATCCGATTAAGTTGAATATGTTATATAAAATTTTATTATGTTATTTATTTATCTATTTTATTAGTTTTAAATTATTTTTAAAATTATATATGGTTTTGTATAAATATATATTGTAATTATATAATTTTTAATTAATATAATATAATTTATATTAATTTATTAAAATTACTAAAAATAGTTTCCTAGTCAGTTTATCGGATATGCAAATCCGATGTAAAAAAATCGGATCTGGATATCCAATTTGTATAATAATGTTATATAAAATTTCAATGTTATATAAAATTTCATTATATTACTTACTCAATTATTTTATTAATTTAAAATTATTTTTAAAATTAAGTATGATTTTGTATAAGTATTTAATGTAATTTATAATTTTTAATTAATATAAATTAATTTCTATAAATTTATTAAAATTAGTAAAACTGATTTTGATTAAAAAAAATAAACCGTAACCTATCGGATAATAATCCGATTATATATATATATATATATATATATATATATATATATATATATTAACTAATTGTAAAAATCTAATATTTCAGAAAACAAAAAGTAAAGAAAAATCTTCTAAATATAATTGTTTATAAAACAAATTAAAAAATAATTAAAAACAAATACATTTAATCAATTTAACTAATTCTTTAATATATTATTATAAATAACAAACTATACATTCTATAAAATTAAAGAAATTAAAAATAATTAAATATATACAAAACTAAGGTGAATTCAAAAAATAATGTTAATTCAAATCTTCATATAAATAAATAATTAATTCAAGTATAACAATTTTATTAAAATAAAAATGAAATAAGTATAAATTAAAAAATTAAAACTAATTTTTTTTAAATAATTATAAGAGAACATTTAAAAAAATTAAAACAGAAAATTTAAAATTATAATAACAGAATATTTAAAAAAATCAAAACAAAATTTAAAATTATAATAACAGAATATTTAAAATAACTATAACAAAAAATTTAAAATAATTAAAAAAATTAAAATTATTAAAATAGATAATTTAAAATAATTAAAATTACTTCATTCAAAATAAATAAAATTAATTCAAATGAAGAGGGAGAATGAAGACACCACAAGAAGAGAAGTAGGAATGAGATTTCATGAGTAATTTCAAATGTGAGAGACAGATAAACAAATATAAGCGTGCCAATAATATTTGTACACTGAGATCTTTGACTATTTTTATTTTTTTAAAAAAATATTAAAACCTTTTTAATTAAGGGTAATTTAGCCTTTGTTTAGAAATTTGAAGGTGTAGGATGAAGCGGTGTAGGATGAACCCTCATTTTTCTAAAGTCCCTTGCCTCCACAGCCCAGAAAATGAGTTGGGATTCGTCGGGTCAGCCCCTAACCCCCAAAACATTATCTATATTTTTTTAATGCTGAATATTCCAATTTACTCTAAAGAAACCCTTCTCTGCACGCGGGAACACTTTGTCTACAAATTCAGAGTGGCAACATCAACTTTGCGGCAAAACCCAATTCGACCCTTTTCTTAATCACGCTTGTCGATTTCACATTGCTCATTTTGGAGGTACTCACTTCGTTTTTTTCATGAAATCATAAAATTATGTTTTGAAATTATAAATTCAATTTATTTTCTTATCTTTTTATTTACCTGTTCATGAAGATGTTTAATTTATATTATTTTATGAACAAATCTCTTACTATTTCTTCTTCCGATACTGGTGATTCATGACCTCATCCCCAACTCCAACTTTGATTTCTATGTTTCTTATTCTTTTGATGTTTGTTTTGTGGGGTGTTTGCCTGTTTGATGTTAATTTAATTAATTCAATATCTTTGCATGTCTGTGTTTTCAAGGATGTAGGTTCTGGGAAAGTTGTTAAAGAACTTCTTGTTCCTGAATTTAACTGGGGGCTTACTTCATCCAACTTTTGTGTTAAAAAGTTGAAATAAGTTTGCTAACCTTCTGTGTTTGTTTTCATTATAAAAGATGTTTAATCGATATAGTTTTTCTTTGTTTAAGAAGATTCATAACGTGTTTTTTCTGTCAAAATGTAAACTTGTTGGCATTCTATAAATTCTGCTCTTCCTGCATCCTATAAAAACGACAGTGAATGAAGATAACACGTTTTTCAAATTTAAGTGAAGCACACTACCTTATTCCTTCACTGACTAAAGAACAGAGAAAAAAATAGCACACAGACACAACGAACAAACCGTTTCCTTAGGGTTGAAATTTTTTTTAACAAAAACCTAAAATTTAATCATCGGGCAACCCGTAAAAAAGGTGGTCTGATGTAAGATGAATACCCTTTTCAATTTATTTCTTGGTTTCGAAAGATAAAAGATGAATCAATCTAAGGTAGAAAATTTAAATGCAGAAAATCTATGGATAATAAATCCACCTTAGGAAGCTTTTGTTTCTGCAGAGTAATGTATAACTGAGCTTGTAGTTGGGTATAGCTTTTGGTAATTTGGTCCAGCACAGTTCTCACCTTACGATTCTCTTCTTGTAGTCTCCGCAATTGACTTTTATTTCAGCCTTTTTATTTTTGGAAATACAAGTTGAAATGTTCTCAAGGTGTGACTTTGAAATGTCATTTTTTCATTATAAACAACTTGAATTCTGCACCTCTTAGTTGAAACTTGAAAATGTGCTTTACATTAATTTTTCTATGTTCTCTTAAGTAGCTTTCTTTTACTGTTTTTGTTTTGATGCAAATACAAATTTAGTTCATTGGCTTGATATTGTGATTTATAAAAACAAGCTTGGGGTTATGAGCACATTTGGATTGTCTTTAGTGATATTATATGATGCCATGTTTTTGAATTGATTATTATTTTGCAGAATCTGAACCACAAAAACATTGTAAAGTATCTTGGATCTTGTAAGACCAAAAGTCACCTGCACATAGTTCTTGAGCAGGTGGGTTCTACTCTTTCACAACATTATTCTGGCTGTGTGCATGCAGAATGATTTCATCTCTATGTTATTCAAGCAATGTTTAGGCAGAAGATTTTTCTTATCATCTAATTTTTCCTTTTATTTGGACCTAAATTAATTGTTTCTAGAAGTAGTATTGGTGTAAGTAATCTAAAATCAATGTTTAGCCAAGTTGATCACTGAAGTGTTGTTTTAAGAGTCTAATTGTATTTTACATCATTATTTTTATGCTTCATGAACTTAGTTTTGAAGTAGAAAGTAGACATTTCAGCTTTCACTTTAAATGCATTGTGTATTTAAGCATGAGCATTTAATTGTAAATAAATTTGTCTTGTTATATCAGTTTTTGGTGCAGCTAATCCAAATTGCTTTAATTGAACTTATCATAAACTTATTCTCTTCTTGTTCTGCAAGCATAAACCAAATGGGTTTAATTTATAAGCATTGTGATGTTATTACAGTTAACAAACTCATTATAAATGATGGTTTGTGATTGACTAATTCTTCAATCCAAACAAGTGTTTAATTTCTATGTATTGTCAGTGTAAGAAACCATGACAAGTTTTTCCTGTTTTAATTTATACAAGTAAAAGAAGTGATAACTCAATACTGTATCTTTGTAAAGAGTAGGTACTGTAGATGCATACCTTGAAGAACTGTTGCATAAATAGCAGGTTCGTTGGCTAAGAGTAGGATGATGAAAGTGATTAGAACTGTTGCATAAATTGCGTTGCAGCCACTAGAGAATATAAACTTATTTGCAGTCTGTCCATGGATTAGCACCCTTGGTTTTCCGAAGGCTTAGCTTTGAAAATTTTTTCTCTACATAAAATTTGGTAAAAAGAAAGGTCCATAGACTGGCTTGACAGGATCGGAGAGCTTTGGGTATTTAGCCTTTGGGATATTTAGCCCGGTGAGCTTTTTTAATAAAGGGCATTTTTGATCCTATGGGCTTTTTTTTGACGCTGTGAGCTTTTTTTTTGCCCCCAATGTGGATTAGGGTCAAATCCTATGATAGGGTTTTTTTGACAGGTCTGGTGGCCAGATATAAAAAAAAAATGCAAATTCTATTGTTTGGATAGAAGGAATAATTGAAAAGAAATAAGATGAAGAAAAAGAAAATAGAAATAGATGAAGAGAAAGTGATGAGAAATTAGCGAAATATTTTTAAATGATTTGATTGTGTGATAAAAAAAATTTAAAATAATTTAATATAAGTAATAATTTTAGAAATACGAAATAAATTAAAATAAGATTTAAATTCAAAAAATAGTTATTAAATAATAATAATAAATTATATCTAAATTAATAAATTAAAATATTTGACAAAATATCAAATTTTAACTTATTTTATTTTGTTTATTATTTTAATTATTCATTTTAAAATTATATATATATATATATATATATATATATATATATATATATATATATATATATATATATATATATATATATATATATATATATATATATATAACCTAGTGATTTTTGTGTGACCGGAGAACGGCGCGGCGAATAGAAACCAGAACGGCGAGGAGAAGAAGGAACCTAATCACTATAAGTTTTTTATTTCCGCTCAAGCAACAACGATCAATTGCGTCGTTTTGCGTTAAAAATGAAAACCCCTCTGGACTCGCCAATTCGATTGCAAGCTGGCGAGTTTGGCCGAGCTCACCGAGTTTACAGTGAGCTTATCGGTCCTGCTCCAATAACGAGTTTGCTTCCGTATCAGATGAGTTTGGTAGCCATGGTTATTGTTATAATTGTTTTTGTTGATTATTTGGAATACAGTGCTTACATGGTATGGTTGTCATTAAATCATTTGCTCATTCAATTTACATATGAGTGCCTGCACGTGTGCAACATGCTCTGCTTCTAATTGTACCTTTTAGTTGGCCAATGATTTTGTAAGATATCTCACTACCCATGGTTTCGTATTGTATCAAATTTTATAAAAACATGTTATGAAAGTTCAAGACAAGTAAGAAAACAGATTTCCCATTGACTCAAATATTAGTTTATTGTACAAACGCCTGAAAAATGGTGCCTAAAAAAGCCTGGTGCATCCTCAATTCTTTGTTAGCCTGTGATTTTATTGTTTTTTTATATTTTATTTTTGCCTTAATAATTATTCGTATGATCTACTATACTAAACACTGATACTTGTTTACAAGATCCTGGTAGAGGATTTAATCAATAATCAATGGCATTGTGGAATCACTTACTAATTGAACAACGAAGTATTAGGACTAAATTGTGTAAAATTTTTGTTTTCTTTGAATCCTTGATTACAATATGGACGTTCTGGTTCATGTTCTTCTCCCTAGCCCCCATGTTCTTATATGCTAAAACCACAGATAAGCTTGCTTACATTACTACAAAATCAGAATAAGAAGAACTTCGATCTCCTATTAGCTTAGCTCTTTTGGTTAACACAATTTACACTTTCATTCTTTTTTGGTTGTATTTACTCTGGACCTTAATATTATGTAATTTGGTTCAGGCTCAATGTTCTATCTCAGTAAAATTGAACACAAATTGCCCCTACCTCCTCCTCGTCTTGTTCTTCCCATTCGAGAAGCCATTCACATGGAGCTTGAAAAACTTTTCTTAGATAAGGTTTTTTGTTGCTACTGTTTTCAGTTTCCGTATTAAACCATTATTGTGTAATTGACTTAATTTCCTTGGCTTCATTTTTGGTTTCTATAATCATGCCAGGTTATAGCAAACTTGGGCCTTTGCATTTCTGTATATGATATCATATCCATTGACGGTGGATTTATCTTCCCAGGTGATGGGGCTCCGACCTATACGGTATGAATTCATGGGTTTGTTTTGAACTTGTTATCCTGCCTGTGACGAGAGTTCAAAGTTGAACCAAACTTTTATGTTTAAAAGTCATGTTTGCTTCTCATAGCAAAATAGTTTGACTTTATTAGGAATGAATTGTTGGCTGACCTAGAGTTTAATCCTTAAATTTTGATTAATGGCCACAAAATTGTTGACATTCTATTGAGTTGTAATGAGCCTTTTTCAGCATACTGGAACCTGCAAAACGGCTGTACTTTCTTAGCATCCATTATTTACAATTTATGATGTATTGTAAGGTCATATTTAGATAAAATTTTCTGTAAGTATTTATAAAGGAAAATGAGTTAAAATGAATTTAACTTCAGGAAGTTAAAATCAAATTATGCACTTTGACTTATAAAGAAGTTCTCATCTAATTCTCCAAAATTAATGTGCATAAATTGATTTTGAATTGTGTAAGAAGTTTGATTCATCATACTTTTTATTTTTTTTCTTTTATTGTAAAGTTTATCCAAGCAGTGCTTAACTCACTGCTTTTGGTATGATGGCAGAAATGATTATATATTTAATTGTGTCTATGCAATAACTAAATTCCAATATTTCTGACAGGTTGTATTCAATTTAATTATGTTTCGTCCATTTGTGGGGGAAATTATTACTGCGAGGCTTATTTCATCTGATTCTAATGGCTTACAATGTATGTCTCTGTTTTAGCTACTTGATTTTGTTTCTGTTGACATGCATGATTTAGTTCCTCAATACTGTTCTATGATGCATATTGCTGGAGAAGAATCACTTTTATGTCTTACTTCTGTTTCATTTATCTGTTACATTTTACTCGTAGCACAATACTTTCAGAACCAATTAGAGAAGGGAATTGTTTATAGTCAATATTGTCTTAAAGTTTTTGTATTTTCTTCCTTCTATGTTTTGGTTTGTTGGGTTGGGCTTTAATTTGTGTTCAACTTAGTTTCACTTTCTCTTTTAATTTAAAGCATGATATTATAATAATAAGATAAATGAAAAACAAATATTATAAACTATTTAAAGCATAACATATAACATATAAACTAAATAATTATTAGTAACAAAAGACTGAATAAATGATAACAAATAATATAATAAATTAATTAATATTAATAATAAAATAATTTGAGAATGTCAGTGATAGGATATGTAATTTGTATGTTAGGAGAAAAAATATATAGAAGTAATTGTTAGTTGTGTTGTTAGGGGGTTGTTAGGTGGAGTGAGGCTTTCTATATATAGTGGGGGATCTTTGTATGCAGGGGGCGTTTTTGAAATTTTGGAGAAGTGTTGGCAGGATCATTGGCATCCTGTGAAAGGAACATTGTCCCTTGGTTGTGTTCATGTTGTACTTGTTGCCTAGAATCAATAATACAAGATCTATTCAGTGAGTATAGGTGGTTGCAGTGGATTTTTCCTGGTTTCCTCAATCTAGGAATCTAACAATTAGTCCGACCTACCGGATCAAGAAGGAGAAGCATGGAAGCGAGAGGCAGTACATTGGAAAGGGTGGCCAGCGAACATGGAAGGGCTATAGATGATCTAAGAGAAGAATTCAGAGAGAGCTTCCAAGAACTTAAAGATAAGATGAAAGTCCTGATGCAGAAATACAAGAATCACGAAAGGGCTCAAAAGGAAGTGAGAAATCTGTTTACAGGGCAAGAAAGGGTATGGATGCTGAGAAAGATAGTCTGCAAGAGATCAAGAAAGCAAAGAAACGCTCAAATGGAGGAGAAAATTCAATCAATTGGGAGAAGAAAAGAGAAGTGTTGGAGAAGTATTGGAGAAGTATTGGCAGGATCATTGGCATCCTGTGAAGGGAACATTGTCCTTGGCTGCATTCATGTTGTACTTGTTGCCTAAAATCAATAATACAAGATCCATTCAGTGATTATAGGTGGTTGCAGTGGGTTTTTCCTGGTTTCCTCTATCTAGGAACCTAACAGCCAGTCATATCATGCTATTCTATTAGGATCGATAACTAGGAATTTAATTGACACTAAAAGTGTGTTCTAAAAGAATAATGTGTCGTTTTTATGGAGTTGTTACCAGAGCTAGTTTTTGTATTTTTGTATCTGTAATGTGACACTGAAAACAACCTATTTTTTTCATCATGAAACAACACCATCCACTACCTGCTTTATCTGAAATGTTAAATTGTCAAGTATTGATTTATTCAAGATAGTCCTGCTTAATAATTCTGAATCTGTGGCTGGCAGTAAGTCTTGGATTCTTTGATGATATTTATGTCCCTGCACATCATATGCCCTACCCAAACCACTTTGTTGAGGATGAACAAGGAAAAAGGTGATGTTTCCACTATCTAGTTTAACTTTTTGGATTATCTTTGAACCGGAAGCAAACAATCTTTTATTATTATTATTGCTGTTTTGTTATTATTATTATTTTTGGTTGAATGTAGGGTATCCTTTAGCGAAGAGTCAACAACTAATTCTTTGAGGTACTGAGATTTATTTAATAGCTGACAGCCGACATCTCCCATCAGTAGTATTCCTTACATCCATTTATTATTTTTAGGTTTAAACCCTTTTTTGGTTCCTAAGTTAAGTTCTGATGTTCAGTTTAGTCCCCGCTTTTAAAATTGTCAACCTTTAGTCCCTGTGATATGAAAAATATATCAAATCAGTCCTATTCGTTAACAAATCACAAGTTTTTTATTAAGTAATTTGTTGTTCATAACACCTTCCGTTAACAAATCACAAAATATTGGATACCTAGGTATGAAAACTTGTGATTTGTTGTTCATTAAGTGCTGTCATGAGAACTGATTTGATACATTTTTCATATCATAGGGACTAAAGGTTGACATTTTTAAAAACGGGGACTAAACTGAACATAAGAACTTAACTTACGAACCAAAAAAGGGTTTAAACCTTATTTTTATGTAATGCATACCCTGTTATGTATGATAAACATTATGCTTATCTGTTCTTATTCAAATTACATCAGGAAAGGCGTATGGTTTTGGGATTTTAACGAACAAGAATATCCTATTCAAGAAACTGACGTGGTTAGCAATTCTTTGCCTTTTTTGTGAAACTATATGATTGGAAATGTAAAAGTAGATGGTCTGTATAAGGCCTCAAATAATTGAGGTTTCTAGATTTTAAAAGTACACAAATTTGTACCAGCCTTTTATTAAAATTGTAACTTTACTTTTAAATATCAGGGGCAGAGAGGCTGAATTTTCATGATTAGAATAAGGCTCCAAAAATTTTAAGACAGATCTGATTGGAAAACAAATAAGCTAAATTTTTGTTACCAATATGGCAGATCAAATTTCGTGTTCAAAATGTGAGTTATCCACAAATTCCCGTCGAGCAACCAAAAGAATCAAAGCCATTTGCACCTATGTTGGTTACTGTAAGTATTTTGTTGATCATCAAACCATTGTTTGCCTTTACTTTATTCATTATTGTTAAGAAGTGGAGTTTAAACTTAACTCAACCCTACAAAACTAGCTTGTAAGATAAGGTTTGACTCACTTATATATTTTTTATATATTTGAATTCAGTCAGACCTAACAAACAATGAATTTCGCTAGGATAAGCAATAAATCATGTTTCTCATACCACGTTAACAAGTGAACTTTAAGTCTAACTTAATCTTACAAAACCAATTTATAAGGTGAGGTTTGCATCTACTTATATACTTTAATTTGGTTTTATCTTTAGTCAATGTAGGACTTACAACAATTACCTTGTTCATGAATACTTAAAACCACATAAGAGTGATGCAAGGTATAGTCGAATTGTACTATGATAGAAACCCAACAATAAAACTGAATATCACAGGTATATTATTCAAGTATTATGCAGTAAAAAGATGATTGAGCTGAAAGCTCTACAGCCACAAGGAAAAACCAGAGTACTAGACTCCTCTAGATGATGACTCTCCTCGTAACCAACTCACAACTTTCTTTCCGTAATGCCCCCCTCACTCTCCCTACTCTCTCTTATAACAGAATTCTCCCTAGATTCTTGACACGTCATTCCCCATCCTAACTAACTTTTTCCTATTTCTTTTCCTAACCCCACTTTCTTTCTTCTTACATACACATTCCATATTTTGGGCCTATCTATTTCTTCTATAATTTTTCCTCGCTGAGTAACAAGCCCATGTGTACTTCCCACCTTGTGATCCTTATTAGGAGTCCTATCATTACTCCCTTCTGCAACAACAGCCTTGTCCTCAAGGCTGAAAGAAGGAAATTGACCTTGCAGTAGCACCTCACCTTCCCAAGTTAACTCCTTCTCTGTTCTTCTCTTCCATTCCACCCACCATTGTTTGATGATGTTACCGCCCTTCGGAATCTCCTTGGCTGCTAAACTGCCTCAGGCTCTTCCTTATTTTCCTCTTCAAGAGTCAACTTTGTTGGTAAAGTCGGTTCTACTGCATGGTTTTCAATAGCCTTTTTCAGTTGGAAAATGTGAAAAAATAGATGTACTTTAGCTAATTCCGACAGCTGCATCTTATAAAACACTTCTCCAATTTCTGTCCAAGGTACCCAATATGACCAATGGGTTGTTCCGATACAAAACATTGTAAATAAGCTTCTAAACATCGACTTATTACTTCCTTTTGACCATTGGTCTCAGTATGATAACCATAACTCATTTTCAGAGTTGTTCCTTGTAATCGAAATAATGCAATTTCCTTAGCAAGCAATTCAATAATTTTCCTTGCAGTGTAAGGATGTTTCAGCAAAATAAAGTCGCCATATTTAGACAACCGATCCCCCACTACGATTATAGCTTGAAACCCTTTCGATTTTGGAAACCCGTAATGAAGTCTAAAGAAATATCTTCCCAAATTCTATTCGGAATAGGCAAGGGCTGAAGTACTTCTATTGGAGACATTGCTTCATATTCTTTCAGTTTCTGACCTTGCAGTTCAAGATATTTGTCTTGCCACAGAAAACTTAGAGTCATCTCTTCCCAATCAAAAGTCACCTTACCAAATCTCCGAAACCACGAAACTCCCAAAATCATGTCTATGTCTTCCAGCTCCAACACATATGGCTCCACCGTAGTAGAAAATTATCCTAGTTGAACGTCCAACTTCTCACATTTTCCCGCAGTAGAGACCCTGTGTCGATATCCTAGACGCACCCCAATCATTTTTCTTTTGTCCACTTTCAACTCCAGAGCAGCCACTACATGATGAGAGATGAAATTGTGACTAGCCCCACTATCAATCAGCACTCCTAGGGTTACTCCATTGAGACTACCCTTTACGCGCAGAGTTGAAGGGCGATTTCGACCATCCCACGACACTTCAACCTCTGTGAACAGCTCCATAGAACCACACTCCAAGGTACGATCATCTTCCTCTTCTCGCATCTCACTCGTGATAACCTCCCCTACTTCATTTACTGTTTCGTCGTCCGCTAACACCACCATTCGCAGTTGCCGCTCCGTGCATCTGTGCAAGGGGTGGTATTTTTCATCGCATCTAAAACAAAGCCCTTGAGCTTTCCTATTCATCACTTCGGAGTAAGGCAAATGTTTCGTGTCGCGATTCCGCTCGGCAGCTGAAGAATGATCACCGGAAACGCTGCTTTGTGGTGTCACCGAGCTGGACTCGTGAGGGCTTGAACTCCCTACCGATAAGGGTTTAGTTTGTGTGTTCTGGCTTGGGCCTAACCCAACTCCTAATCTCCCTAAATTTGGGCCTTGACCCGACCCGGATCCAAACTTCTCTCTTTGACCTGTACCCCAATCTCGATTGCTTTTCCAACCTCGTGCTCCTCCTCCATGCTGAAATTCCTCTCCTTGCAATTCTGCTTCCACATCTCGAGCCAGGCACATGGCTTGTAGACGATTCACCGGGTTGAAGGTGTGAACCCTTAGCCGAATCTTCGATCGCAATCCTCCAATAAAATAGCCAAGATATTGCTCCTCTGGTAAACAATACACTTGAGACGAGATATATTCAAACTCCGCCTGGTACTCATCTACTACCCGTCTGCGACAAGTCTTTCAATTCTTCGAAAGGATCATCGCTAGTATGACCACCATAACGACCGATCAACTCCCTTTTTAACTTGGTCCACGACAACCCCACTTTTGCTTCTTGTAGAAGGTTGAACCAATGAATGGTTGCACCTTCCATACTCAACTTGGCTAATCGGACCTTCACCTCCTCAGTTGAGCCTTGCACTTCAATATATGTCTCTGCCCTTGTAATCCATCCCACAGGGTCCGTACCATCAAATGACGGCAATTCCACCTTCTTTGCTCCCATCCTATACTCTGCCCCTGAATCCATATCTGAAATGGAGATTCTCGACGATCTCCCCCTTACTCGTTACGCAACTTAGTAAACTCGTCTAACATTAATCAGCGAAATTCCCTCAATGTCTCTCGGACTGACACTTCCATCACCAACAATCTTTCCTCCAATGCTTCAACACGGTCGGACATTTTGGGTGGCATGGACACAATGCTAGCTCTTCTCGGTATCCGGCAGGTCGGACCAATGATAGAAACCCAACAATAAAACTGAATATCACAGGTATATTATTCAAGTATTATGCAGTAAAAAGATGATTGAGTTGAAATCTCTACAGCCAGAAGGAAAAACCAGAGTACTAGACTCCTCTAGAGGATGACTCTCCTCCTAACCAACTCACAACATTCTTTTTGTGATGCCCCCTCACTCTCCCTACTCTCTCTTAAAACAGAATTCTCCCCAGATTCTTGACACGTCATTCCCCATCCTAACTAACTTTTTCCTATTTGTTTTCCTAACCCCACTTTCTTTCTTCTTACATACACATTCCATATTTTGGGCCTATCTATTTCTTCTATAATTTTTCCTCGCTGAGTAACAAGCCCACGTGTACTTCTCACCTTGTGATCCTTATTAGGAGTCCTATCATACTACCTTTATCATGATTTTTTTTGAATGCTTAAAACTAGAAAGAAAGATGAGAAGGGTGGTCCAAGTGTATTACCTATTAAAAGGGGCAAAGCATATATGAATGCTTAAAACTAGAAAGAAAAGCATGGTCCAACTGTATTACATATTATAAAAGAGGCAATGCGTATATGAACATTATAGTAGTGCTATGTTACTGAGATGGGAAATTTAAGCATCTTTAAATTGTCTTGTTATTTTTTTTTTCGTATTTTTAAGATATTTTTATTATAGTTTTTCAGATTGGAGGTTTATTATAAGTACAAGTACAAATCATTCTTTTATTATTTCATTTTGATGTATTTAGGATGTTTTTATTATATCAGTGTTATAATGTATTGTTATGCATAATTGATAATGACTTATTAATTTCTTCATTGGGAACATCTTGTTTTGAGGGGGGCATATTTTTTTGTAGAAAATCATACCCTCGTCTTAAAAGATTTCTTTTCAGGGCTTCCTTTATTATTTATCCTCGTTCTTCCACCTTAGTTTTGTCTGTGTCATATGCATCACAACATCTTAATTATGGAATATAATTCTTGAAGGAGAAAAAAAGTTGATTCTCTTCTATTCACGACTAAAAAGTTATAGTTGAACTTCTGGGCATCGTTATGGGAAGAGTTGGATGAAACCCTGTTTAATCAGAAGAAGTATTAAAACAAATAGTCATGCCTAACTAGTATTGCACATTAATGGAATAGTGACCTATCATGGTTTCTATTTTGTAGGGTTCGTTAGATCATGATGGTTTAGGCCCTGTTTCTTGGTGGTGTGCAGAAGAGATTGAGGTTGATGATGAGTAAAGGTGAGTTCAAAAGGTGGTGAAATTTTGGTCAAGTGAAGATGTCACTCCTAGGTCTTTTGTTTAGCCTATAAGATTAGGTTTAGAAGTTGGTTTGGTCTGATAGATGTAGGTTGCTCATGTCCCTGAAGATTTGGTCTTGTTCAATTACTTTGCTTTGCAAACTGTTTAATTTAGTTCAATAGAATCAGTGTTTGTCTTTGAATTCAGCGTCCTAAATTCCTACAGTGCAGGAGGATGAAATGCAATTTATACATCTGTTTTTGGGATCCATAATTAAATTCACACCACACACATCACCTCCAAGAAGTGTTTTCCAAAACAGTGTCATACCAATTATTAATACCAGGCCATATTCAACCGGAATTATATGAACAATTTTTGGGTATTTAGACTTAAAATCCATGATCGCATTAGAAAAATCCAAGGCATAGAACTATAAGCAAAATACCAAGCCAACTGAAGAAGATAAGCTTTATTCTCCACATGAAAATTAGCAACTTGCAGCCCCCTTTCATATTTGCTGGCATAGAGTTGATTCCAATTAACAACGACAAGACCTTGCTTACTAGCATCACCAGTCCATATAAAATTTTTAACCATTTATCCACGTCTTTTAGCAAGTTTGCTGGTCATTTATAAATTGAAAACTATAGGAAAGAAAATCAGTAATGACGAGTTTACCAGCTGAATTTTGCCCATCATATTCAAAGTTTTCCCTTTCCAAGAGGTAAGCTTGAGCCTAACTTTATTAGCAAGAGGTTAAAGGAAGAGAGATTTAGGAGCCCCCACAAAAATAGGCACCCATAAATAGTTAAATGGTGTAAAACCTCTATTGCAGCCAAGAACACACTTAACTCTCCTATTAAAGCAGAAGAATAATCAGCAGTAAAGACTCTTAGTGGAATTCATTCATTGACCTGAGGCTGAACCATGGGAATGGAGTAGTTTCATGAGGTTAGTTAGGGTACTCTTATTAACTCTGTAGAAAACAAAGATGTCATTTAAGTTCTTTTAGGACCAACCATTGGGAGCATGTTCTGAGAACTGATAAGTTGAGAAATCCTACTCAAAACTTCCTCAGCAACACAAAACAGAAGAGGGGAGAGAATCCCCTGACAAACCCCTGTACTGCAAGAAAAGTAACCAAGAAGATTACCATTAATCCTAATTGATAGAAGAGCAGACTGAAGAATCTGCAGAATTCATGAGTTGAAAATTTGATGAAAATCAAACTGCTGAAGCACCTATATAAGAAAATCTCATCTGACTGTTAAAGGTTTTCTTGATGTGAGTTTTATAAGATACATTACCACCTTTAACTTTCTTGCTGAGCATATTTATAGCCTCCGAAGCAATGCTGATACAATATTTAATTTGTCTGCTCTTTGATAAAGCCATTCTGAGTGGAGATTCTGCTAGCAATCAGGGCCAACCTATCAGCCAGAATTTTGGATATGATTTTAAACCTTAAGTTAGCAACAACAATCTGCCTGAAGTCTTTAATAGAGTCAGTCCTTGGAAATTTAGGAATAAAAGAAACCACATTAGCATTCATATTAGACAAAATATAATTTTTGAGAAAAAAATAATTGCTGGACAAGATTAGAAACATCAATACTAACACTATCCCGGCAAACATGATAAAAGGAACTACCAAAGTCATCAAGATCAGAAGCGTCACTAGCATTAAGATAAAAAAAAAAATAAAAATCAGCTTTCTTAATCTCTTCATTAGAAGGGCAACTGTAGATAATTATTTTCATCTTCAGTGAAAAGCTATGGAATATGAGCAGAAATGAGATTAAACTGGAAATCATTGCGAAGGGGATGCTCAGAAGCAGTATGTAAATCCTTATAAAAAGATAAAACGTGACATTAAAGCAGTTTAAAAAGACTTTATTTATGCTAAAAGTTATCATCTTATTTAGTCAAAACTTTTACATAATTGAAAAAAAAAACTTTGTTAATCAATTAGAATAATTATGATTTTTAGGGAGGGCAATGAAATATGGTTTTATTTAATTAGGTTTTTTCACAAACTGTAAAAAGTTTGTCAGCATTAAATCTTATACATTTCAAGTATAGAAATTTTGATTAATTGCTTTTAAGAAGTATTCAAATGAATTTCATGACATTATATAATGTTGTACTAATAATGTACTAATCATAAGTGATGTACAAATATTATAATATATATTTTAAGAGGTAAATTTTTAATAGGATAAATTCTTTAGTGGGGATTCGATTCTTGTCTTCGCTCTTTGATAACTTTTTAAATGACTTATAATTAATATAATCTTTATCTTCAATATTAACAATGAATAAATACTATAATTTTGAATCCATGGTTTAAACTAGAAGTTAAAATGAAAAGATACCTAGGAATTAACGTAACTATCTGATTTATGAGATGTCACATATTATTTAAAAATTGGTAAAATTCAAAATTTATGATTATGTGGAAATGAATTTAAAAAAAACATTATCTAATTACATTAACTCCAATTATATTATCTTAACTTGTAAAGCAAAATAGCTTTGAATGAATCTCAAGGTCATCCTCTCTTGAGTCAATCACACCTTTGGAACATCTGTAACATTCTCTGCTTACGTATAATGCATTATTTGATCATCGTTGATAATTTCATTCACAAACATAAACATGTATGGGGTATGCTACTGATAAGATAATCATAACAACAATATTCATATATACTGATTATATCTACCATACTCAATCACACAACAAGATACAAATCTTCTCATTATATCAATCATAATCAAACACTTCATACACATAAGTAATTGCAACAGGATTCTTAATCCTCAAAACATAACAAATAAAATATATCTGAATACTCAATACTCTATCCTAGACTTTCACTAACATCACACACTTAAACTAATAGTCTATATTGATAGTAACACCTATTCCAACTATACCACCCAATACCGTTACTACTAACATAGTATTTCCCCAATGCTTTATCATCACCATACTCATTAACATGTGTACTTCCATCATGATTAATCCACCATGATCACCACCATGAGCCTCCGTAGATACCATAACACCATAGTGGAAAGAATCAATCACATTCCAGTACCCTACCTCACAAATATAGCCGCTCCTACAACCCAATATGTAGCCTCCCCTACATATACGTTTGACTAGTCTTGCAATCCAACTAAGGAACACGTCTTCCTGCCACACAAGGACAAGGAAACCACCATCACCCCCACATAAGGAGGGTTCGATACCCAAATAACCAAAACCTATCCGCAAATAAAAATAAGGATTTACTAGGTACAACAAGTAGACCTACTCTCCCACTCTCATGCTCATCAATCTCACACTCAGGTACACTCCAATACTCACTCATACTTCAATCTTAACACGAAGTCAAATTAACCCTAAATATAACCATTAACCTCAATCTTTGATTACCATCATGTTCCACAGTTCCTCGAGCTTGGTCCACATCCATTCTTCAACAAACTTACCACTTTCCACTAAAATGCACTGTGATAATTGATTATCACTTAAGATAATAGATTATCTCAGTGAAATTTACCCAGAAACATTACACAAGAAGCGATAATCGATTATCATCCCAGATAATCGATTATTCCCGAAACCACACTCAAAACCAACGCGTAGATAATTAATTATAATTAATGATAATCGATTATTGCTAAATCGAAACACATCCTGGACATGATTCAAGCATTCAAACATACATACATCAATCTTAGATCACGTGGAAACATACTTAACACATCATACATGCATTCAAGCATCACATACCCATGTAAACATACTCAAACACATATAATACATCACTTGAATCATTCACATCCAATCATTGACACATTATACCCCCAATAAACCTAATTATACTACATATGATTATTACTACAACCTTACTTATGGGAAAAAAAGGCCAAAAAGAATAGCAACTTAACAAAGAGTAATAACACAATGGAAATTCAATCCCCCTTCTTGTGAGAATCTTCAAGGAGCACCAAACAAAGAAAGCAAAAACAGAATCCAAAGCACAAAGAGACACCAACAATTTTTAACGTGGAAAATCCTTTAATGCAAGAATAAAAACCATGAGTCGTCCATAGCAAAGAATAATCCCCTATGATCAATAATAGGGTGCAAAAGAATCTCCGATAAAAACACCAAATGAGGTTTTCAGTAAGCCAAACTAACTAAGCATAATGCTTACAAATGAGAACCAAGAAGATGAAAATTCTCCAAAGTAAAGCTGTAGATGTGAGGCTTTTTTCTCCCAACTAGATCTCTAATTGAAGATCCAAACGGTCAAAATGAAGAACCATATGTCTGGAACCCACTGTCCAAAAATCAGCCCGATCCAACGGTGAACGACTTCACAACGACGAAAACACCAGTGTAGGTTTTATGTTATGTAGGAATGACTTATTCTCTTCCTTTCTCTTTCATTCGACTTTTCCCTTTCTTTAAATGACTCTAATGTGCCCTACTAATCTGATCCATCTCCACTAAAACAAAGTGAGACATAATGATCCACATTATTTGGTCTATTCTCCACAGGGAAGGAAGCTCAATAACCCAACAAACTTATATTTACATGGAAACCTCCAAGCATCATAACTTTGTTCTCTCTTAGCACCAAACCCTATGTTGGGATAACCTAACAAAACATACATAATACATTCATAGTGAAAACTCATCACAAATATTACCAAAAACATATTCTCATGCACACACAAACTCTTGCCCAACAATGACAACAAATAATCATAATCATAATCATATAGTCATATATCAAACAAGTATTTTCATACAAGTAAAACAAGAATACATAAGATACAACAAATAATGGTAAGATTCCTCATACCTTAGCTAATCATAAGGCTTTATCTACAATCCTAAAACACCACAAATATTCCTTTACACTAAGAGTTTCTCGTCGTTCTTTCTCTCTTCCTCTCCTAAAACGCCAATCTCCTTTCTTCCTTTGTTTTCTTCTTTGATTTAAAGTTTCTAGGGTTTCCAAACACAAAACCACCCCTCTCTCTATATCTTAATATTTATGAATCCACCCAACTGTATTTTTAATATTTTCTCACTTATAATAATACATTTTATTCTAATTTATTATAATGAGCCTATCAATAATATATATTATTATTATCTAGCCATAATATCTAATTATATATAATAATATCTCAATATATAATTTAAAATATCTAGAATATCTAATAATAATAATATTTCTTTTAATATCTAAATCCACCAAAATTATATATCTTATTTTATTTCAACTACTTTTTAAAATAACAACTAAATCTTCTAAAAGATTTACATGATATTTTTTTATTAAATTTCTCGATTATTTAATTTGCATGTTCTACACTTCCCTAGTTTAATTTCTACATCTAATTAACAAAGTGTAAAAGACCCTTTTGCTCCTAGGTCAAAATATAAATAAAATAACATAATAATTATGTTCTAACAAAGGTGTACGAATACTAATTACCAAACAAAAACATCAAAGTCTCAAAACTATTTTATTTCTAATATCCATATTCTCGTGAGTCTTATGCTTAAAGACATAAGTTTAAAACTAATTATCTATTAAAAGTATATTAAGTTTACTTTTTTATAAAAATATTATTTATTTCCAATATTTTTATAATTTTTTTATTCTAAAAAAATTGTAGAATATTTTCGCATCTTATAAGTTAGCTTAATAGTTTATTTTGTTCCTAGTTTTATTGAATTTTGTCAATTAGGTCCCTCCTTTTAAAACTGTGTTAAATTGGTCTTCAATTAGTAAATTTTGCGCCAATGACATCCCTTTCGTTATTTATATTGAATAATTGACTCAATTGGACCTCTGCCGTTAAATTGACTTAACGGGGTTAAGTTTTTTATGACCTGTGATGTTGCCATGAACATTTTTTGAAATGTGGCCTGCACAACCCTTATATGTGACATTTGACAACATTTAACATTTTAAAAATAGAGATTTTTGGAGTGTAAAATGTAATCAGGAATTAAGATTCATTGAAATTTAATTAGGGATTTCTATCTTTTTCTCATTCTCCAAATTTTAACATTGTTTTGAAAATAAAAGGAAAGTGAAAACAACTGGCCTCGAACCCTATACCAGAATTCATCAATCTACTACCAAGTAAGTAAATGGCAGTCACAAATCTAATTTGGTTTAATACCTATTTTGGTCCCTCTTTTTGGGGGGTTTGTTTAAAGTGGTCCTCCCTTTTTTAAAAAATTCAATAAGGTCCTACTTTTTGCAAAAATTGTGCAAGTTAGTCCTTTTTACTAACGGCGTTAATTCTGCTAACGGCAGAGCTGCTAGCTGGCAAATATTTGATGACTTGTACAAATAAAATTTGTTTTAGTCCTCATATTGGTTTAAAATGTTCAATGTGGTCCTCGTATTGGTTTAAAAATGTTTATTGTGGTCCCGTTTTAATACATGTTAATGATTTCACACGTGATCTAGTAATTCATGCGCTAACCTTTTGGGAAAGTATAATCACAATAATTTGAAGCTTACCAGTGTAGTTTCACGTGTTATATTAGTAAGTATGGAGATGTGAAAAAAGAACGCATCAGTTTTGGATTGCAACACGTGAAATTTTAGCTGCTGTTTTCTTAGAAAACCACAAAACATCGCACAAGAGCATCCATTGACAAATTTGTGAAGCTGCTTACTGTCTCTAAGGATGATTTTCCTTTTTAGTAAAAGGGGACCACAACATTTTTAAACCAATATGAGGACCACATTAAACATTTTTAAACCAATATGAGGACTAAAACGAATTTTATTTGTACAAGTCATCAAATATTTGACAGCTGGCAGCTCTGCCGTTAGCAGAATTAACGCCGTTAGGAAAAAGGACTAACTTGCACAGTTTTTGCAAAAAGTAGGACTTTATTGAACTTTTTAAAATAGGGAGGACCACTTTGAACAAACCCCCCAAAAAGAGGGACCAAAATAGGTATTAAACCATCTAATTTTAATCATCATTGCCCAATTAAACTCGAAAAAAAAAAATCTAAACTTTGTTTAATGAAATGCAGAAAATTAGGATTTAGGCTTACTGCAACTAAGCTTTCTACAACCAAATTTCACTTAGGGCCAAGCGAAGTTAACAAGATTGAAATACGAACAAAGTATTACACAATATATTCGTAAAAGTAAAACAAAACATCACAAGCTAGAACTCAATCAATTGAACTTAAGCAGAAAGAAAGGCATAAGAAAATCGTGGTTGTGCGATGTGAGACTTTGTTTTTGTTTATGGCTCTCCTCGCAGATTCTTGAAGAAGGCTGAAGGAAGATGGTGTTTGCGATGGAGGTATGTTGTGGCGATTTTGGAGGCTTAGTGGTCTCTGCGGCGGCTATGGCGACATTGACAATGAAGATAAACAGCGATGGTGTCGGTGTGATAGTGTGGCGTAGATTAGGGTTAGGTGGTGGCTTTGGGTGGTCTGGTGAGATAAGCATGGTGGTTGGCTGTGGCGGCAAGGATGGTTGGCGGCAAGACTATGTTGATGGCACCGCGACATAACTAACGACATAGCTTTGCCCCATTTGATTAGGAATCAAGGTTCATTTAAAATCCACCAACAAACCCTAATTACATTTTACATTCAGAAATCCCTAATTTTAAAATGTTAAATGTTCTCAAATTCAACCTATAATGTTAATGTCACCTATAAAAAATTTACCACCTCAACAACACATATCATAAAAAACTTAACACCCTTAAGCTAATTTAACGACAAGGATCCAATTGAGTCAATTTTTCATTATAAAAGATTAAATTAGCGAAACTGATAAGAGGAGAATCTAATAAGAAAAATCCACATAAATAAGGGGTTTAACCTATTTTTTTCATTTTGAAATAAAGGGTATTGCTAACTATCTTTAACTATAATACTTTTTTTTTTTCTAAATTTATCATTAAATCATTAGTTTACATAAAAGATTTAATGAAGTTTCAAATTTTAAAACTAAACTCTTTCATTCTTCAACTTTATAAAAGGAAAAAAGGTGACCATGTATTGCATTTATTGTATATAAACTAGAATAATTAAAAATATGTTGATAAAAATTAATTAATATAATAAACATTTAAAAAGAGTGTTATGAAAAGAAAAATAAGTTTTTTAGAACAATCCTTATAATTAGAGCGAAAGAGAGTACCTTTTATTGTAACAAAATAATTATAAAATTATATTTTAGTTTTTAATGTTTGCATTATAATTAATATACATAAATTAATTTTACGTTTAATAGGTTCAGAGGTCCTTATATTTGGGGGTTTGTTTCAATTGGGTCTTCCAATTTTGGAAGTAATCAATTAGGTCCCCAATTTTGTCAATTTTCAATAAAAGCCTTTCCGTTAAATGCAGTTAACACCGTGAAGTTTTTTGAACATGTGGTACGCTGACGCTTCTAGTGGCACCGTTTCAAGTGCATAGGTGGATTATAAAAGGGTGAAATCCCTTTTAATTTAGGGATTTCACCTTCAAATACACCCTTTTAATTTAGGGATTTCACCCTTTTATAATCCACCTATGCACTTGAAACGGTGCCACCTGGAAGCGTCAGCCTGTCACATGTTCAAAAACTTCACGACGTTAACTGCATTTAACAGAAAGACTTTTATTGATTCAAATTGACAAAATTAGGGACCTAATTGATAACTTTCAAAATTGGAGGACCCAATTGAAACAAACCCCCAAATATAGGGACCTCCGAACCTATTAAACCTTAATTTTAAACTATGTAAAAAAAGTAAGATATAATTTTAAAACAATTAAATAATAGGTAAAGAAACTCAGTCAAGTTTTCTAAAAGTAAATTTGTTACCGGTTAAGTACGTGAATGACACTACTAATGACAAATAAAAATATTTCTTAATAAACGGTAGAAAAACAATGGAGAGGGTAGCTGTTAATTTTTTATATTTTAAATTTAGGTTTAAACCTTCGGTTGGTCCTCACTTTTGTATGATAATCTTAGTTGGGTCTTCATATTTGCAATTGTTTCAATTGGGTCATATTTTTGTAAAATTGAGCCAAATTTACCCTATCTATTAAGTTGTTCCAGACGATGTTCACTTGAGCTAATGTCTTGCACGATGTAAAAATGTTTTATTACATGGATTTTTTTTTAAATTAAGATTTTTTTAACGTGGCAAAATTTATTCATAATCTAACCAAAAAATGTGTTCCTAATCAAACCTTACATAGTCTCACTTCTCCATGGACCTCGTAGCTGGTCGCCGACCACCAGACCTCCACCATGCAAGAAATGAGGAATGTAATTAAACCAATTTAATCCTAATTGAATCTAGAAAACCTAAATTGAACTCCAAATATTGTTTCCTCTCTTTAATTCGAAAACCCAATCTAGGTAGTCCCCTTTCCTCTTCTAAATACGTTAGGGGTTTTTTCTCAATCTATCATGTGAACTCTGAACAAAGTTTCAGACTTTTGCTCCCAATTCTCAAAAAATAAAACCTTGCTTGAGGGCTCTTTGATCTCGTGCAAGAGGACTTCTAGGGGAGCACCTATCTTCTTCCCCATATCTCTTTCGGTTTCGCGGACAACCCCAACTCTGGGAAAGGTTCTTCTTTCACACGAGCACTTATCTTCTTCCCCATATCTCTTTCGGTTTACAGACAACCCCAACTCAATATTTTAATGTTTGTACTTATTGTGTATACGAATATGTTTTTCCAATATGCTCTTTGGGCTCTATAATGTCTTCATCACCCAATTTAAACATTGATCGTCACCTGAAAAAGAGACAAGGACCTGAAACCCATTGATCAATACCTATTCATTGCCCCCAATAACAGAGAACAGTAAAAAATATATTATACATCCTAGTCACAACCATGTTCAACCTCCAACCACCAGAAACCCCAAAGCCATACCCAATAAAACACAGTACAAATAAGATGATAATCATCGGCGACATTGTCGGTGTCGAGTGTGGATTCCGAGTAGAGGTGAATCGATCACGACAGCTCGGGATTCGCATAATGGAGTGCATTTTGGCCCTCACCGGTGATGCCTTCGGCCACAACCAAGATTACTGACAATGACGTGACAATGAGCGTTGGTAGTGGCGTAGTGTGGCGATTTGGTGGCCTTGGTCGTGGAGGTGGCCACAGTCCAAGAGTCGCAGCGCCTGAAGGGAGAAACATTGTGGGTGGTAGCGGCGCTTCCAACATGGGTGACGTTGCCAACAGCGATTTCGACCGACCATGGAGGTGCAGGACAGCACTGGTTAAAAGGAGAACCCCTTTCTTTTTGAAGAGGAGAAACCCTCTACTGCGGCTAGGTAGGAAGAAGAATGGGACAACCTTTTTTTTTCTCGTTCGTGGAAGAAAGCCCTAAAGAAAGAACTTCTCCCTACACCAACACAAATTTCTTAGACAAAACGAAAGGAATCAGGTGCAATCTTATACAAGATGAATAGATAAAATGAAATCCCTAATTTCCCTAAAATAAACAATTAGATTTGTGCCATGTCAAACACTATTTATTTAAATAATAAAATCCTAGTAATCAAATAATACACATCAACACATTATTTGTGCAACACGTCAGCTTAAGTTAACGCCGTCTAGGACAACTTAACGGATATGGTAAAATTGGCTCAATTTTACAAAAGATATGACCCAATTGAGACAGTTGCAAATATGAGGATCCAACTGAGATTACCCTAAAAAATGAGAACTAACCGAGAATTTAAACTTTAAATTTATTATGAAATCTATTAAAGTGATAAATATTTTGGTAAATTATTCCTTTATTTGTTAACAATGTACATCACATTCATAAATGAAAATAAAAACAAGATTAGGTTTAATAATGCAATTAAATATGAAAATAAAAATAATTCAATCCTGTAAGAATGATTAGAAATCAAAATTAAATTTGTGATATTATTTATTAAAATAAATAAACTTAAATATTTCTATATGTAAATAAGTTAACATTTTTTTACTTAAAAGACGCATAAAGCACAATTTACCTAAGTCATAAAATAAATTTCATTATTTCTCTTTTTGTTTAGTAATCTTTGAACAATACACTATGAAAAAAAAAAAGAATTATGCAACATATGAGTCAGGTTGTTGATTTCTTTTATTAAGGTTAATGAGATTTAGCCAAATAAATAGATATTTTTTTAACTCTTTTTGACAGCCAAAAGTTTTTGATCAAGTTAAAAATTAACTTCACAATGTGTTAAAACATATATTGCATAGGAACGCTTGGCACTGACAAAAGTTTTTTATCAAGTTAAAAATTAACTTCACTTTCTATTTTGAAAAGATAGCACTAAAAAAAAAAGTTAACATTGTCTGTTAATATTTAACGGAAAGGACAATGTTAATTCAAAATTTATTAAATGAGACCAATTTAATACATTTTTAAAAGAAAAGACTTAACTAACAAAATTTAGCTATAAGTTATATATACCTGTATAGTCTTTCTACATATTTTAAATTCTTACGGTATAAATCCATTAAAAGTAAAACAAGTCTTAAAAATGTAGTTGTAACAATTTTACATTAATTTGCAAGACCTTTTATACTAAACTATTTTTAGAAATTTTAATTCATACTTCATATAATATCTATCTCTCAATCTATCATTTTTTAACATGTTTAGAGCTACAAGGATTTAATTTTTGGATTAATATGTTTTTAGTAGGGGCGATTTTGGTTTTAGTTCCTTTTTCAAATTAAGGTACAATTTAACTCTTTAATTTTAGAAAACTCTGGTTTTAGTTCTTTTTACTAAGTTTTCTTTAACTTTATTTGCTGTTTCAAACGCTTTCTCAATTAACATCGAAGCAAAAATGTGTTAAACAGTCTAAACAATCCAAATGTTATAATGAAACGTGTTTGAAACAACAAATAAAGTTAAAAAAATTTGATAAAATAGACTAAAACCAGAATTTTCTAAAGTTGAAGGAATAAATTATACCTTAGTTTAAAAGAGAGACTAAAACCTAAATCGCCCCAAAATATAGGGACTAAAAACATATTTAACTCTTAATTTTTTTTAAATAGATATTAAAATATATATCACACCATAAATTATTTATCATAAATTCAAAATATAATTATGCATTACAAAAATATGATATACTATAATTCTGTATGGTTTTGATATCCACTGTATAACTTTAAATATTTTTCTAAACAATTTTAAAATTATTTCAATTCTTGTAAACGAATAAAATCTTTCGAAACATTTTCAATTCCGACATAAAAGTTAAAACCCAAAATGTTTTCTTAAAATAATCTTATAAGATGTTATAATAATCTTTTTTTAAAATTTCAATCCAATTTATTTTCTGAAAATAAAATATTAAAATATTAATTTTACAATTTAATAATTAATAATTAGCTACGCACACATTCTCTATAAGCAGAGTTTATGTGTGCACAACTTCGTGGTTGCTGTTCCCTCTTCGTAGCCGCAATTCCTCTCCCTTCACCACAGAAGAGGTACCAGCAATCCACACTTTCTTCGTTTTCCCATCGTCGTTTTTGCTGCCACACCTATATTTTTCAACAAATCTCCGATTTTTCTTCTTCTCACTGTTACCAACGCGCTTCTGTAAGCGTTCTCCGTTTGACTTAGGTTTGCGTTATGTGCTTATTGCGTTTTGTGGTTATTAATTTATTATAATTCCTTTTTTGCTTTTGTTGTAGGTGTGTTAGGGTTTGTATCTCGGGTTTTAGGAGAGCATGGTGAAGTTTCGTGTAAGTAACAAGGAAGAAAGTCCCGTAATGGATAACGGTGGTTACAGTGGTTCGCAGTTAGTTCATCACTTCAGAAGCGTGCTTGATGCAGTCAAAACGGTAAGTTGTTGTAGATTTCGGAAAGTATTATGGGTTTTGTTCAATTCAAGTTTTACCTTTCTATTGCCGAAGGGAATAAAAGCTGAGTTATTGTGGCTCAGGGTGATAGAGGGAATTACGACGAGCTCGTTAGTTATTTGCACCCGAAGAGGAATCTTAGTCCTGATGAGGTTGCAATTCTTGTGGTAGGTTCTTGATTTAATGATCATAACTAAGTTAGAGGATGTTGCATATATTTTTTTTTGGTGGGCTTAAATCCAAGTCTTTGTGCTAATATCGTCTTGTAATGTTGTATCCCACTGCTGCAGACAACTTTGAAGGCACTTTCTGGAGCAGTGTCCTATATAGATTCTGATCATCACGAATCTCTTCTCTTTGCTGTAAGATTTTATTTACTCCGACGTGTTTGGGACTTCAAATTCTTCCTCCTTGAAGGATGATTGATTTTGGTGGAATTTTTGCTCAGGTTTCAAGAATGAGTCTCTGGAATTATGGAACTGAGGTTATGGATGCACTGCTGGAACTCATTACATCTTTGGTACATGATTGTTTTTTGTCACCACTGGATATTTGTAATCATAGAGCCACTTGTCAAATTCTGTAAGTTTGATGCTTGTATACTTGTTTGCAGGCTGCTACTAATGGAAAGTATATTGATTGGTGTTTGGAGATGCTTGTGAAACATTTTGTGCCCCCTTTTTATGTCTATGATTCTCTGGATAACGAGAATGGAATTAACAGGAAAAATAAAGTTCTGTCTCGGGTGCATGCGGCTTTGAAAGAGATAGCTGATTTGGTGCCTCTTGCACCCTTGCGACTATGTCCAATAGTTGTCCAGAACATGCCCAGTGTCTTCAGTTATGATCGTGTGAGTTCATATGATTTTCTCCAGAGGCAACTAAGTGAATTTGTTGTGTATCACTATTATGTAATGGTGTATCAATTAGCTGGATGTCAATTAGCCATTATTATACTTTTTATTCTTGTCAATTTTGCATTCGGTGACCAGTATCTAAACTGTTCACTATAGAGAAAGTATAGTGGTTATTTAAGTTATATTTACACTTAATGTGCAGTTTTGATTTCAAAACAGTCTGTAGAAATACATTATTTATTGATATAGACTATGGAGAGTGTCTTTTTGATCAGGGTTCACTTTTTTGTTTCTTGTAGGAGATTGTCCTATATGTTGAGAATATGTTAAAGTTGGAGAGTGGTGCAATTGGAGAAACTGTCGGTTCTACAGTGCTGCCTGCTCTTGTGGATAGGTTGCTAGAGTTGGATGTAAGTTAGTTAATTCTCCCTTGAAATTTTTCTCAAAGAAATGCTGGATCATTTGGCCATTCATATTTATTAAAATGGCTGTAGGTGGAAATTGGATGGGATGGAATCTTGCAAGAAGATACCAGAGGCATATTTGATATGGAGTTAGAAGATATTATTAAATTTGCAGAGGAGGATGAGAACTCTGATAGTATGGTATGCTTCTTATTAATTTATTTGAAGTTCATACTGTGATTTAATGAGGAGTTCTTTGACAATTAAAATGGCTGAGCCGAGTTTATTTGGTTGCTTAGAAGTTAAAAAGTCAATTTAATTATATTTGATTGAGCCGATAAAAAAAATTATATTTGCTTGAAGGAGAGAAATCTCTTATTCCTATCCTTGGTTCTGTATTTTTTGCCTGGTTTATGTTTATCAGTACATTTTTATGTCTGTATTGTATTTGTTTAATTTCTTGCTTCTTATGTGTTATCTCATGAATTTCTTATCTTCATTTTACAGCCTCAGTCAGAGTTGTTAAATAGGAAAAATTTGCAAGGCAATAAGGTTGTTGAAAAATTAGATAACCTAATTGTGCTAGCTTTATTGCACCTTGAATCCTGTCAAAGCAGTGGCCGATTGGCTGAGGTATTCCCATCTATAAAATTATGCACATAGTTTCAACATTAGGGCACAAAACACATTTAAACTGTGCATCAACATGGCTTCATCTTAATACTCTTGTTATCTTCTGTTAGGTATTCGATATTCTACTTCATTCATTCCAGAAAACTGTATTGAATGCATACAAGTCAAAATTTACCCAGGTACTGTTGTTACAACTTCTCTTACTGGTACTATTTCTGAGAATTGTGTTCTCATTAGTGCCCTATTTTGTTCCAGTTTGTGATGTTCTATGCGTGTGCACTGGACCCTGAAGGATGTGGTGTGAAGTTTGCCATGGTTCTTACAGATATGTTTGGTTCTGATGTTAATCCACCTATAACAAGGTATTTTTGTTGTGGTAAAAAAGTTAAAATTCACCCATTTGACTATTCAATGAACTACGTATGTAAAATGGGGCTTATGTGTGCAGCTGAGAAATATTTTAGAGTTGGTTTTGACTGCCTTAATGTGTTCTTTCATTTTATCACATGTGTAACTTTGTACCAATACTGGTCAAGTTACAACATTGTAAACTGTTTTTGTGGTTTATGCTGCAACTGGAATGATAACCCCTCAATAACTTTGTTATGTGTTGATTACTGTATAAAAATGGTGGCCCTCGTTGCTGCAACTTACTTTTGTTGTAGAAGTGAGCTCTACTACTCTTAATCATTAGATGCTTTTTTATGATTAAAAAACTGGACTGACATGGATTTTGACATGTGCATAAAATGTATATTCAAATGTAAATACTTTTTATAATCAATATTTAGAGAACATGACATTGGTAATTGCCTTAATTCATTGTAGGATGAGTGCTGCTGCTTATCTTGCTAGTTATCTCTCTCGTGCAAAGTTCCTATCGGCTGCGTTGGTCACTACCATCATACAAAAGTTTGAAAACATTTTGAATGTCAACTGTTCATTTATGACCAAATAAGTTATCTTTATCTTGTAGAAGAGGCAAATTGTTATTAATTGATTTTATGGTCTTTTTTCGTGATTTCAGCTTGGTTGATCAGTGTTATGTTTATTGTAAGTTACGTGATTCTGCTGGTATGAACCCACGAGCACATCAAGTTTTTTATTCTGGGTGTCAGGTGAGTCTTATCACATTTGACCTTTTTAGTTGGGGGTGCCGAAAAGCTGATGTCTTTCAGTATTCTTCATTGTTAATTTTATATATATATATATATATATATATATATATTTTTTTTTTTTTTTTTTTTTTTTGGTGTGAGCAGGCTATCATGTACATTCTGTGTTTTCGCATGAGATCTCTCATGGACGTTCCTAGGCTTAAATTGCAGCTACTTAATATGCCTATGGAGGCAATCTGGAAACATAAATTGTGTCCGTTGAAGGTAAGACACTTTTAAGTTAACAGTGATGGGTTTTAATATAAATATCTTGTATAATTGTGTATAAATGATGAGGAAACTTTTTTATAAGAACTCAGGTGAAGAAAATGAGAAAAAGTTAAATCATCAAACTAATATTAGTTTATATACAGTTAATTGAGGTTTTGTTGGATTAACCTTTCCAAATAGTTTATTTTTAGCTAACAAATTAACTAATCATCAAACTAATATTAATTTATATACAGTCAATTTTTTATTTTCTTTTTTGTAATTATTTATGGAAAAGATTATCCAGATAGACGTCATATTCTTTTCCTCGTGACCTTTGAAGGGGTGAAGTTTTGCACTGTCAGAACTCTTTGAAAAAAAACTTTTAAGTTTAACATAAATTTATGTACCAGGTGTGTTTGCCTACTGTAGTAGTGGAATTTCTTAGACAGGCAAAGGCTGCCAAACTTTTCATGGTATCAGAGTCATTCGTTTTCAATGACATGCTCGAGTCTGATCTTTCCAAGGCTTTTGGCGGGATGGATAGACTTGACATGTTCTTTCCGTTTGATCCATGTTTATTGAAGAAAAGTGAAAGGTTAGTTTTATTTATCTGAATTTATGTCATTTGACCTTGACATGTTACCTGGTTAAGTTTTATGCTCATGCTGATTTTGCTCTCCACTCCAACTATCAATCCATCACCAGCTACATAAGACCACATTTTGTTCGGTGGTACAAAGTCAGAACTACATACGATGACGATGATGATAACGTTTCCGAAGTCAGTGAGAGTGGCAGTGAAGTGACAGATGATGATTTTGTTGACACTAATACAAAAGATATGATTGATGATGATATGATGGTGACTGTTGAAGATCTTGATTTTAACCCGGACTTGAACAAAATGTCTATCACGCCTAAAAATTCTTTGAAACATTTGCGAATGCCAGCAAGAATCAGGCCTTCCACTAGTCCAGAGTCTCTATGATTGATAGGAGTCCAATACTACGAGGAAGTTAATTCAAAGGAAAAAAGTTATTGAAGTAATTCATTGAGAGCATAGTTCACATACGTACTGGTCATGTACCATCATTTTTGTATTTATCTTGTACTCTGTTGAAGTGAGTAGGAGTAGTCAACTTCCTAATTTTTGTTTCTAAGATTTGTTCCTTTATGCTATCTTGTAATTATAATTTATGGTGAGGATATGCTACATGAAATTCAGTAATTATTAGAATCATAATTTGTCATTTTGGCCTGCATTACTGTATTTCTCTTACACAGCCGCCGAACTAAAGATGTGAAATTAATTAAATATTCAAAAAATATTTACTTAAAAAGTATCAACACACAATATTAGTAAAATATTTGCATAATTGGTTTTACTAGTGATTCTTTAATTTAGCATCTTCTTTTTGACATTTTTAATGTGATTATAATCTCATTATGTTAATTTGGGCAATAAGTAGGATGATGGAAACAAAATTGTTAATTTAGTTAGAAAATAATATCATGTTGATGCATAAGTTTTGGTCCTTGTTTCAGTTTATTATTTCTATTTCTAAGTCTGACTTGGTCACCGGAAATTAAATTTCTATATGCCGCACAGAACTTTGTATTCGACTGCATACATGGTTATATTTGAACAGAAGAGAATAAAATGATGCCAGTAATTTTATTTTTTTGTTTTGTAGATGAAGGATTTGGCTACTCTTAAGTGAGGAGGTGTACTGATAACTATACAGTTATTTTTTTTTTTTGTGATTAAATATACACTTAGTAAAATCATATTTTTAATAAACAGTTAATTTTGTAATCAATGGTTAGCCATATTTCATTGGTGAACATTTCTCCTTTGGGGAAACTAAGTGCAGTTCTTTGCACTAACAGTGAGCACATTCTTTTGACTTAAGGGCAGTGATACTGAAAGTCCGACTATGAGGTTTGTTTGTTCTTATGAGGCATCAAATAATGATGGTTAAGAACAGTTCTGCCCTTCAATCCACGACCAGAGGCACCAATATGCAGATGTAGCTGAGGGTCCCGTTTTTCCGACCAGATAACACTAGAATTGGATCTTTTATTTGAACAAATTGTACATAATCCTTCAATGTTCAAAATGGTAAACTATCAAGTAAAGTATGATCTATTTTCTCAAAGAAACTGCATTTTACATCCTATAGTTTGGTTATTTTATATAAGTGGGACAAATTGCAAATTATTACAATAGACAACTTTGAAATAAATTAAGGGTCTACGGTAGATATACAACTTCTAAATGGAAATCGTGCATGTAACATTATTTCTATGTAAAATTATGAAAAAGTGAAGTTGGATGGTATAATCACGATTTTAGCATAAATATTTGTGTATAGAAGTTGTTTGGTCGTGTGATGACTTTTAATTTAATCTTTCAAATTGAAAAATCTGAAGGGACATGACAGTTTTAAATGTACTGAATTCGTTAAGAGTCATGACGATTTCAAGTTATATAGAAGTAGTGAAGGATTCAGTTGTATAGAAGTTGAGGGTCATCACGACTTCTCTTTTTGTTGTTTTTTTTTGGAAATTAACAGTTTGTGTTTTTATAATGAGGTTTGTTTAAGTTTTGAACTTACATGTACGTGAATCATTGAGAAAGAAGAGTAATTTAAGACAAGAAATCTATGATAAAATACTATTAGAAAAGTAGATTCAAGCCAATATGGGACAGTCCGCTATATGACAATAAATTTGGTTCAATGTATAAATTCTATTCTAAAAGGAGCTCAGTCATTGCATATATATATATATATATATATATATATATATATATATATATATATATATATATATATATATATATATATATATATATATATATATATATATATATATAAATTAAGGCAATCTTTGAAAGAATAAAATCATAGTTTGTTGAACAAGGTCTGAAAGTAGAGTGAATGTCAAGAGCTGACTATCAATATTCAAAAGATATAAATATACTTTTTACAAAAAATCAAAAAGAACACCATATGCCATGTGCATTAATATGATCGAGAAAATTTTGAATCTGAGATTCAAGATATATTTTCTTCCCATCATTACCTCCAACCAATGTCTTACAGTGGTGGTGTGATTGTAGTTATTTTCAAATTCTTCGAATGTCTTGTCATCACATAATAGTTGTGTACTCTTTTTCTTATTTGGACTTGACATATTTTTCATATATAAAACCTTATGATTAATAAAGCATGTGAAGTCTAATTCCATATGGTTAAGAATAAAGATTATTGATTTAGCTATACTGACCAAATTTCATATGAGACTCTCACATGCGGCTTAAGACATGTGAACGACCAACAACTACTCACATTCATAATGAAATGCATCAACCAAATCTCAATAAGCTAAAATAATATGTTCTTATTATCGTAATAAAGGTCATCACAAGGGAACTTGTTCCTTTCGTGATTAAGTTTTCATATATTGTACTTTTGATTATCTTAAATTATTAATTTCGCATAATGGTTCTTAAATTACACTTCTTCTTTCTCAACAAATCACACATATCTAAGTTCAAAACTTAAACAAATCTTATTCTAAAAACAAAAAAAAATGCCAGTTTAAAAAAAAACCCCATCAAAACAGAGGTCATTATAATCCTCACAACTTTTGTATAATTTGAAGTGGTTATGATTTCTCGTGACTTTTGTATAATCTAAATATGTTTTAAAATCTTTTCTCAAATCAATGTCTTGTAAGGGTTAAACAGTTTGCAATAGTTGTTAGACACTAGTATGTTTAAAAAAGTCTTTAGAAAAATGTTTTATAAAGTAAAGCAATAACTCACGATTTTTATATTGGTTCGTTCCAACTTGAGTGACGTTTAGTTCTTCCTTAAAACCTCTTAAGAGGTTCCATAATGTTTAAAAGGTTACATGTTACCGCTCCTAGTTTACAACAAATATTATCAACCACTCTTGATTTCAACCCTAGTCAAGTGACTAGATTGTTTAACTCAACTAAACTAAACATCAAGTGTTTTGTTTCACTTTTGAATTTACAACATAACTAAAAAGGTTGTTCAAACAAGATAAAAATTTGATAACTCTTAGAGAGAATAAGTTTTCAATACAAAGCAAATATGAAAGATTTTCTTTTTAAAAGAAAGTATTAGATGATATAGAGAGACAACTTAACAACAAGCTTGATTATATGCATGTATTCTATTGTCTCCTCTTTGTGCAATCATCTATATATAACCTTATTCGAGAAAGATTCGTTAGACAGATAATTGACTTCCATGTAGACTTTGTAGCCTTGTTAGGTAGGTAGTCAGACTCAGGTCTACACAACAGAACTACAGTGCTTTATCAAAAACTTTAACAAAAGTAGCTTGTATAATTCTGTAGAGTTTGAAGCTTTAAGAAAACATTCTTAGAATGTCTTACTATATCGTAACTTCTTTATCGATCTTGTGCAGGAATTTGACTAAACTCCTCTACTTTCATGATCTACACAGATAAAGATAACTAAACATACAAGCAAAGAGATATTTTTTCATACATACAATAAATATTTTAAATGTGGTTAATATTTTTTCAAAAGAAGAATGAAGAAATACAGGAAAAGAAATCCTTCAAGAAAAAGAAAGCTTACATCACATGGGACGATGACAACGAAACAATTTCTGAGTTGAGCGAATCTGATGTGGAGGCAAACATCTGTTTAGTGGCAGACGACGACGCTGGAAGCCAAGTAAGTACATGTAGTGATTCTGATAATTATAGTCAATTTAGTGAAAGTGAATTGCATGAAACTTATGCTGCTTTAATAGTTGAATTAGAAAAATAAGATAAAGCTCATAAGAAATTGAAAAAGGATTTCAAAAATATAAAATTAAATTTTGAAAATATTTCTGAAGAAAATAAAAATTTAAAATTTGATTTTGAAAATATTTCTGAAGAAAATAAAAATTTAAAATTTGATTTTGAAAATATTTTTGAAGAAAAATGAAAATTTAAAATCAAATTTTGAAAATATTCTTGAAGAGAATAAAAATTTGAAAAATAAAATTTTATTTTTTGAAAAAGGTAAATATATTAGTAGTGATGAATGTGCTTCTTGTGAAAATTTTAAGAAACTACTAAACAACACAACCTTAGGAGAATGCAGTAAAAATAATGAAAATAAGGTTGTTAAAAATAAGTATGTTCCTAAAATTAAAAATAAGCATAATAATAGAACCCGTAGTACATGGCTAGAAAAAGGAACAACTTATAGGAATACAAACTTTATATCATGCTTTTATTGTATGAAAAAGGGTCATACCTCAAATAAATGTAAAATTAAGCATTTTGGTGTTCCAAGTGGTAGATATGTTTGGGTTGTAAAATGATTTCATTTTTTTTAAATATAACCCAAAGGAAAATGTTTATTTTTTTAATATTTTTTTCTTAGAAAAACAAAATTTGAGAAAATTTTATTTCAAGCATGTTGTCTTTGATAAAATTGTGGTCCATGAGGTAAAACCTCTTGAGTCAGTTGAATTAGATGCAGGTAATGATGAAGACTTGCAGAAGACAACAAAAGAATAGAAGAATTATGACAATCCCCAAGACGAAGATCTCAACAAATTATCATTATGGAGACAATTCTAAAGGGGTAACATTAGAAGAGATCTAGGATTTTTAGAAATCTCTTAGGATTGCATTTTTATTCATTTGATCCATTTTATGCATTTTTTTTTTTAAAAAAATTAGCCATATTTTTTTATGCTTTAAAATTTCTATCTTGTATGGTTTAAAGTATGATTTTTTTTTAAAGTTCTTTATCCTAAAATTATATGTTTTAAATCTCCTATTGTGTATGTTTGAATGGATCTTTAAATTTGAAATATATTTTAGCTCATATACATACATGCTTTGAAGACTTATTTTTGTTATGAAAAGCTTTTGTAATAATTGTAGTTTAATTGTTTAGGACTTAGATTTGTAGTAGGTTTTGATTATTGTACCTTTATATTTTGTATTTGTTGTTTAGAATCAAAACTTCCCCGTTTTAATCGATTAATCCCTGATATAATCGATTAAAATCGCTGCAGAAGTCAAAACCCAATCAGCTTTGGAATAATCGATTAAAGCAAGTTTTAATCGATTAGTTAATCGATTAATCTTGAGAATAATCGATTAATACTAGCCGTTGGAGGTTTCTGATTTGAAAAACTAGCCGTTGTACTTATTTTAATCGATTAACACTAATATTAATCGATTAAAAGCGTTAAATGGCCAGTTTCGAAGAATGGAAGAGTTTTTGCTTGAGTCTATAAATAGGCTCTCTTTATCCATCAACAGTAACTCTTCCCTTGCGCTAAAACACTCAGAACTCTTTGAGAAGTGTGTGCTCTTGCTAAGCTAAGGAAACTCTTGTCTGTGGTGCTGGTACAGTGCAACTACGGTGACGGAGGAATAACTGGTTCATCCTTGGTGCGTCTGAGGAGGCGTTTGGAAGAGGATCATCCTTCGTGAAGTATTCGGAGGAGGTGTTTCATCCTTCGTGAAGTATTCGGAGGAGGTGTCATCCTTTGTGAAGATTCAAAGGAGGTGCAGGTTCATCTCTTGTGATATCAAGAGAGGTGGTTTCTAAACTTTTACAAATTATTTATCTTTGTGATTATTATTTGTAATTGTTTTGTGATAGTGGACTGTTTATCTCGGTTTGAGATAAGCGACTGGACGTAGGATTGGTAAGATCCAAACCAGTATAAAAATCATATGTGCAAATTTCTCTCAACCTTACTCTTTTATTCTATATTTATTGTTTGCATAGTAAGTGAAATTGAGACGAAATTAAAAAGCACACGTTTGAGTTAAAACCCTCTTGGTTTGTTATTCCACGCTAACAATTCCGCTACAGCAATTCTAACATTTTGGAGCATTAGGAAGGAGGCAAATTAATTAAAGACTCTACACATAGACTTTTCAAATTTAATTACATTGTAACTTAGTAGTCTAGATTATTTTTAATTAAACTTATGCACATTGGGCCATTGTTGGCAAAAATAGGAGGGACCGAAATTGTAATTAGACACATGGCACTTTAGGGTTTTTAGGTGGACCCCACCCTAACATTTTAGACACACCTCACGGCCTAGGGAAGCCGACAGCTGACACTTCATTTTCTTGTGAGCTCGAACATTTTCTTTGGGGTTTTTAGCAATGTTGTTGAGGATTTTTCCAGGGAGATGAACGCTGGTTTCATGGAATGAAAGAAACACATTTTTGTTTTCCATTTGATGAATGGACGCTGCCTTCACTTAGCATATACTGACAATTACTTTGCATTGGAATGTCACTTCAGTTGGTTGCCCATTTTTGCTTTCTTTGCTTTTAGAGATTGAAGAGCACACTTCCCTTTTTTTTTTTTTTTCTTTCAAACGCTGTAACTGTTGTTGAGATGGCTGCTTTCATTTGCTTAAGAAAAAGTTGCATTCAATTTCTTTTCCCGGGAGAAGATGTCGCCAATGAATAGCTTTTATTTTTAATTGGAGAAAGCTCACCTTTTTGCAGAATGTTTTCTTTTTAATCTTCGTTGAATGACAAAAAGTGATGCAGCCACCACTTACATTAAGTCTTGGTTTTGAATGTTAATTGGAGAAAGTGGTGTGTTGGCTGGAATGATTGAATCGGTGATTAGAGAGCCGTCACACTTGTTTCATTTTATTTCATTTAAATATATTCCAGCATGTGGTGGTGATTTTATTCTCCTTTCTTTTGCTGTTTGTCCGTGATTTTAAATTGGGTTATGCACTTTTGATATAAGTTTTATCCAGCTGTTGCCAAGTCTCGGCCTGGGATGATTTATGTTTAGGAAGCATATTTTTCATTTTCTTTTAGAAGGAGCTTATCTCCATTTAGCTGGCAGCCGCACTCTTCACTTGACAATTTTTTCTTGGAATATTTTGAAAGCTTGGAATGTTGTTGACGCTGGTTTTTACGAATAAGAAGCAGTTTTCCTTTTCTTTGAGAATTAAAGCAACATTGCTGATGATGAGAGGAGAGAGTTTTATTAAATTGTTTTTCTTTTTTTTTTTGCTTGGAGAAGAATAGGCACGGATCCCATTGAGTAGAAAGCACATGGTTTATTGTTATTTACTTTTCTTTGAAGAGCACGCATGAAACAAGGTTTAATTTAATTTACAATTGCATTTAAGTGGTTGACATGATTTGGCATTGAAATTTTATTCTGCACGGTGCTTTCCATTATTACTCACATTTACCATGTTGTTTCAAGCTTCATTTTTCTTATGCAATGCATGTTTACTTAATTACCAACCATAGTTTTTTAGTGAGTTACCTTTTATCTTTAGTTTCTATTTTAATTCTAGTGTTCACTTTAATGATTTTAATTATGCTTGGTGCGTTTAATTTCCATTTTAATTTAGTCATTAGCATTCACTAAACATTTCATCCCCCTCACTATGTGTTAGATCTTAGTCTCAAACCACATTTGGTCCTTTAGAGACGACCTAGGAGTGACTGCCTAACAGTATACTGCATTCTTTAATGCACATCAAATTTGTATGAGGTGCGACACCCATCAAATTTTGGCGCCGTTGCCGGGGACCAACGGTTCTGTCTTTGGTGTTTTGTTGTGTTAGTGTGTGTTGTGTTTTGTCTTGTGTTGTGATGTGATGTTCTGCTTTGTGTGTGCGTTATTGTGCGTGCATGTCGCATGTTTAATTGTGTTGTGTTTTGTTTGTTTCGTGATTTTTAACATTTTCTTTCAATCTTCCCCCTTTTTTTTTCATGTCTACCTATTTTGATTTTGTGAATACTACTTCTTCTGCCTGTGCCTATGACTATGATTCTCCTTCTACATGTTACTCTAAGTATGGTTCTGATGTATACTCTGCTGATTTCTATGTTGAGAACAGTATGGTTCCTCCTCCATCTCATGGGAGTGCTCCTAGGGAGCTGTTTCCACTTGATGAAGAGGATATTCGTTATGTTTTCAACACTGGACTGATACATTGGCTACCTAAGTTTCATGGTTTTGCAGGTGAATGCCCACATAGACATTTGGAGGAGTTCTATACCATTTGCTCTTCAATGAAACCTCCAGATGTCTCAGATCATGACATTTTCTTAAGGGCATTTTATTACTCATTACAAGGAGCAGCAGAGGATTGATGTTATTATCTTACTCCAGGATCCGTCACCAGTTGGGAAGATCTTGAGCATCAGTTTCTGGACAAATTCTCCCATGTGCAGTATGGTACAACAACAATCCTGGGAGGAATGATCCTTACATGGGATGGTATGGTACTCCACAACATCAATACCAAGAACCACCATTCCAAAATACTTGTATGCCTCCACCAGTCCAGGAACCACAAAAGCTACAGTTTTGTGAGCCTGTCCAATTAGCTCCTCAGCCTTCTACTTCTGAGCCTACATTGAAGGAGTTGTTGGATCAGATGACCATGCAGAACATTCAATTACAGCAAGAGAACATGGAGTTTCAACAGGAAATTAGAGCTTCTATTCAGAGTTTATCCAGCTACTGCCAAGTCTCGGCCTGGGATGATTTAAGTTTAGGAAGCATATTTTTCATTTTCTTTTAGAAGGAGCTTATCTCCATTTAGCTGGCAGCCACACTCTTCACTTGGCAATTTTTTCTTGGAATATTTTGAAAGCTTGGAATGTTGTTCACGCTGGTTTTTACGAATGAGAAACTCTTTTCCTTTTCTTTGAGAATGAAAGCAACGTTGCTGATGTTGAGAGGAGAGAGTTTTATTAAATTGTTTTTCTTTTTTTTTTGCTTGGAGAAGAATAGGCACGAATCCCATTGAGTAGAAAGCACATGATTTATTATTATTTACTTTTCTTTGAAGAGCACGCATGGAGCAAGGTTTAATTTAATTTACAATTGCATTTAAGTGGTTGACATGATTTGGCATTGAAATTTTATTCTACACGGTGGTTTCGGCTATTACTCACATTTACCATGTTGTTTCAAGCTTCATTTTTCTTATGCAATGTATGTTTAATTAATTACCAACCATGTTTTTTTTAGTGACTTACCTTTTATCTTTAGTTTCTATTTTAATTCTAGTGTTCACTTTAATGATTTTAATGATGCTTGATGCATTTAATTTCCATTTTAATTTAGTCATTAGCATTCACTAAACATTTCATCCCCCCTCATTATGTGTTAGATCTAAGTCTCGAACCACATTTGGTCCTTGAGAGACGACCTAGGAGTCATTGCCTAGCACTATACTGCATTCTTTAATGCACATTAAATTTGTTTGAGGTGCGACACCCATCAATGGGTATAGTAGTGATAACAAATTTGTGTTGAATATTAGTATGATATATTGGTTTGAAATACTTTGTGAGTAAAGAAAATTTAAGGATAGTTGTATTATGTTAGTTAAATTGGCTCTTTGTACTATATTTTAAAATTCAATTGGATTTATTTTAACTTTTAAAAGAGATTGAAAACACTAGTTACAGGCAAAGGATCAATGTGATATTGTTGAATTATGTAGTCTCGTTGGGTGAGTCATATGAAAAATGTTTCCAAAGATTTCACTTTTTGGGCGTGTAAGCCCTCGCTGTGCAAAAATATTTTATCAAAAAAAATAGAGCTTAGGATGGTTTAGTTGTTGGGCGAGTTAAATCTCTCTAGGCAAGCCTTCTCCGATGTTTGGAATCACTACACAAACCTTATTCTCACTCAACAAAGCTTTATATAAAAGTCTCAATGGTCATTCATTGGGTGAGTTGAAGTTTAGAGGACTAAACTAAAAAAAAGAGTTTTTATGAACAAGTGTAAGACCCTAGAAGCTCAAGAGTTACCAAGTTGTAACAAAAGTTTGAGTTATAGTGTAAAATACAATGTTGTCAACTTTGACATGGTTTGCTATTTTACTTATAACTTTTTGTACAATTCAAATATTGAGTTGATTCTTTCTCCATTGGAAAACATACTCAAAAAGCTTTGATTCGAGTACTTATATGTGAATTTTTTATTTTAGGAAGAGGTTCAACCGGACTGGAGAAGTTATGAAAGTTTTGTTACCGAAGGGCTAACGCTCACCACTCTTCTTGGGCGCCCTTAGTGCAACATTTGGGAAAATGAGCGCTCAACGTCCGAGCGCTGACGCTAAGTTTTCTTTTCACAAAAACATCCTGGAAAATGTGGAAGCTTGCATGGAAAGCTTGGGAATATGCTACAAATCCATAATTTTGGCCTTTTACTCAGAAAGAAGCATGACTTCACTTTCCTTTTCATTTTAGATTGTTTTTTTTTTGGATTAAGGGGCCATAGTTATCCATTAGCAGATCTACAAAGAAAGGAGAGGGATTTGGATCTACACCTAGTCTTTTTCGCTAAGTCTTTGCTGCAAATTTGTTTTGTGAGAGTGTGAGTTTAGAGAGCTTCTAATTGCAAGAGGCTAGGGTGCTACCAAAGATTGGTGGAGAAAGATCAAGTTGGTGAAGAAAGTCTTCAAGAGGTAAAGGGAGCTAACTCAAACTTTGTTTCTAGAATTTCATGGATGTGAGTATGAATTGAGTTGCTTGGTTTTTTGTATGATGAAGTGTATGAAAATTTATTATGGTTAAATTTATGGCATGACTTCAAGAAGATAAATAAAATGGGTTGTTGCTATATTGTTAATATATAAGTTTTGTATGAGCTTTATGATGAAAATTTGTTGGATATATGTTGGATTGATGGTGGATTTTCGTTCTAGCATGTTGATATACATGTATATGAAGTTTTTGATGGATTGGGTTGTGAAATGGGATGGAAAACATGAGATTTTTATCCCACTTTTTATCAAGTATGAAAATTGTATGTTTTGGATGGTTGATACATTTTGGTTGGATGAATTTGATGGGTTGTATGGAAATTTCTGATAAGATGGAAGTATGGTGAAGTAACCATAATTTTTTTTTTATGATATTCAAGTTTATGTGCTGGAAAATGATGGATCTAAAACGTATGTTTTGACGAGCAAAAATCGGTGATTAGTTGTGGAAAATCACTTCAGTTTAAGTGTTATCTCAAATCTGCTTTGATGATTGAGAAATGGATGATGTGTATAAATTGTTTTGGGATGGATTTCACACATTTTTGGGGTTGTTTGAATGTTTAAATGTTGACTAAATGATCTCTGTGATGTGATAAAAATCTGGATGCAAAAACCTCAAGTTTGAGGATGGATGGTTGCTTAATAATGTGCTGGAATGGGTGCAGAAAAAACAAAGTTTGGTATGTGTCTAAAAGAGTTGATTTTCCATGAGAAATGGATTTGTTGATGTTTATGATGATTGAAATTCATTGTGGACTAATTTTAGACTCTAAATGTGTTTGAGAACATGTTGAAATTGTTGAATCTGTATTGGAATGCAAATTTGGAAAGATCTGGGTGAAACTGGGTACTGTCGTGTGACTCGAGCTTCCCCTGGACATCGCATGGATGCCCCTGCCCAGTAATGCCAGCGTTGAGCGCTGCAAAATTGCGAGAGTTGCGCTTAGGGCGCTCATGTTCCAGCATTAAGTGCCACCTAAGCACCCTTAAGCACTACTGCACCGATTTTGGGGAGTTTTCAGGGTTCTGGACGTCCGTTTTGGATATTCTTTAAGTCGTTTTGGGGTTTTTGGACCCTTTCAAAGATGTTGGTGAGAGTCTCCAAGCTTTTTGAGTTACTTAAATGTGGGTAGTAAGATTGTATAACGAAATTTGTATTACTATGTGAATGGAATGCCATGAATATGAATATAATTTGTTACGAATGGTTGATGATAATTAAACTTTAATTTTAATTGTGGATGATATATTGGAAAATGATGAGAATGAGGTTTGGATGATTATATCTTGAAGTTATGTTTGAATATAATTTGGTTATGAATTTCATGATGTATGAAGATCTTGGGTTGTTTATGGTTTGATATAGTGATGATATTTTTTGTTTGAGTATATTAGATCTATGCCATGTGGATATCTTGTGAATATGTGATGATGGATATGATATGAATCTCGTGGAGAGATTCTGTTGTGGCTTAATATTAGCGTACATATTAATGATTGAGGGTCCTGATTGGGAGGGTCAATCCTGATACTTTAATAACTCTTCAGTCTCAAGTAGAGAAGGATGAATTATGCGGTGAGGGGGTATGAGGACTTAGTCTATATGCCGATTTTGAGCATAGGTGTTTTAATAGATTAACCTTGTGCGAGGTCCTTAGTACATGTCCAGTTGGGGTCAAAGTAGGAAGGATTAACCTTATGTGGTAGCTTTGATTAAGCCACCACAAGTATGACCACCCGAGACTTCCCTTAATATTTTTATCCGGATAGGTCAAGTATATGATTATGATATGTTATGGAATACTGCTTTACTTGGATTGGAAATGGTATATGTTGTATAGAGGTGTATACAGTATGAAATGATGTGTGATGTACAAATGTGTAGGCAATATGATATATGTCGTATATTGGTGTATGCAGGGTGATGTAGTATGATTATGATGTACAATGTATGTTCATGATGTGTATGTTGTATGTGTTTATGATTTGTACGTTGTATGATGTTGAATGCATGTTTTGAAGTGTTTTCATTAGCTCACCCTTGCTTGTTTGTGCATGTGAATGCGATGATCGTATAATGTGTGATGTTATAAAGGAGCAGGTCTTATTACAGATGATTTGGCTGATGCACTCTGAGCATACATAAAGGAAGAGAGATGTGGGTTAGAGAATCAAGAAAAATGTTATTTTAATTAATTATTAATCGATCCTGACTGTATAAATTCTTTATTTTCGAGATTCATCACTTTGTAATAAATGTAGTACAAAGCTTTCCATAGAGGTTGAAGGTTTATCTATGCTTTTGTTTTAGAAAAGAAAATAGTGTAACACCTAGATCGGGGTGTTACAACAAGTGAGTCAAGATTAATGAGAATGGAATAAATTTAAGGTCATACATATAGAATGATGTGTATTGCTTGAATTGTCGATTCTGTATCACTACATAAGTTGTAGCAAAGATCTTCTTGTTTTACTAATGGTTACATAGGCTAAGATATTAGGTGGTGAAAACTGAGAAAGAAATTCTCATAGTGACATGTATAGATGAGTGGATCTCGATTGTGATAAGCTTATCCTAATTTCATTATTTGTGAGTTTACTTGTAAATTCACGACATGGATTGCATCATGTGTTAATATTTATAGGATATACTTAATATGAGTTGTCCAAAAGACATGAGTTGATATTCCTTTTGTTGAGCATCTTTGTATATATGGATCTTTGTATGACTTTTGAATACTTGTGATTGATTAAAATTGGATTTTTGATGAATTGTAAATAAAATTATTTATTTTGCATCATTATATTATGTTAGAGTTTTATTTTGGTTAAAATGCTTGTATGACCATTTATTCATTTGAATTATTCAATTAGTCCCTTAATTTTTATTTGGTTCAATCATGTTTTATTTTTGTAAACATTATCCAATTACGTGCTTTTAATAAATTGATATTAATGTTATATATATATATATATGTCAATTGGTAACATTTTCAATTTTTTTTTTATTTTTGATTTTTTTTAGATTTTTTTTATTACATGTCAAGTTATTGTCATGTCACATAAGCATGTCATATAATAACATCTTGTATTCAATTTAATTCCTGTTTTTGAAATTTTAACTCAATTGAGTCTAATTTTTTTTATGATGTTGTTGTGATTAAATTAAAAATTAAACTTATTTACAATTTATAAATACATATTTAAATAATTTTTTAAAATTTATATATCAAATCAGTTCACATAAATATTCAAATTCATTTTATCTTTTTATATTTTTAATTTCAATAAAAGAATCAATATCTTAAACTTATTAGCTTTTTAAAAATATTTACATTTATCATTTACATTTTTAATATTTGAAAAACAAAATACAAGTTCAAAATAGGTATTTTTTTTGGTTAAATTTCTTCGGAAGTCCCTATTTATATGGGGTTTTCCTAGTTAGATCCCCGTCTTATAGGTTTCGCCAATTTGGTCATTTATAATGAAAAATTGACTCAATTGGGTCCCTGCCGTTAAATAAACTTGACGGGGTTAAGTTTTTGATGACCTGTGAGGTTGACGTGGACATTTTTTGGGTCGTGACTTGCACAGATGCTTATACGTGGCTTTTTATTAAAGAAACCCTTGTACGTGGCATTTTCTAAAAGAAACATTTTAAAAATTGTCTTTCTAAATGATTTTACAATTATGGTTCATTGAAATTTGAATTGGGTTTAAAATTGGGAAGAGAAAATCTGAAGCAGAGTGTATAGCAAGCATATGCGAAGTCCTTAGTGGAGAGGGAATTTGCTAAATTAGGGCATTCGAGCTTCGTGATTGGAGTAAGGGTTGTTATTTGGAGGTTGGATGTGAATCGCAAAGTCCTTCAACGTGTATCGTAAGTAGTTGGTGTGGATTTTCGTGGAAGGTTGGTATCTATACTATAGATAGATATCAATTTGATATTCAATGTGTTTTGTTGTTATCTGACCATGCTTTTTTGAATGTGGGGTTGGGGTTGTTCGAAAATAGATTGTATGCATATTGCGGTTGTGGTCCCGCATGTCTCTCATAGTTAAAGTTCCTTCTCTACTGTCATTATCAGTTGATGAATGTTTTAATATTTGGTTTTTTTGTCGTTTTACGTTTATTTATAGGTGTAGAATATTCTTGATTGTGTTGTCTGTGATGGAGGATGATATAGAGGTTGTTATTCACCATGTAGGGAAGTTAGTGAACGAAGGGTGCCTCAAGTATGAAGAGGAAAGTGATACTATGTATTTTGACCCTGACTTGTGGAGTTACTTTGTTGTAGTGAGTGTAGTAAAAGGGCTTGGGTATGATGGATTTAAGGATTTGTGGTATTCTGTTGGATGTGGTCCTGTATTAGATGATAAGCTAGAAGCCTTGTGTGATGACGTAAGAGCCATGCATATGGTCAATTTGGCTAGGTTAAATGGTCAGGTTCATTTATATGTTGTGCACACTGTGTTTGAACCTGATGTCATTCACATGATTGAATATAATGTTGATGAAGGAGGTGAGGAAATTGCACCTAAGATGCATGAGGGTGGTGAGTGTGCAGTGTTGGATAAAAGGATAGAAGAAGATGATGGTGGTGTAACTTCATAGTTTGGTGAGGCCATAGATGATGGTGTATGTCTTAGGCAATCCTTGGGAGATAGTGGTGTCACAAAACAGTTGGATGAAGGGGTAGGTGGTGATGGTGAGAGGATAGAAGTTGATGTAGGTGAGGGTGACAATATAGAAGTTGATGTTGGTGAGGGTGACAATATAGAAGTTGATGTTGGTGAGGGTGAAAAAATAGAAGTTAATGAAGGTCATGTTGAGGGTGACATAGTAGAAGTTAATGAAGGAGATGATGTTAAGGGTAAGAGAATAGAAGATGATGAAGCACATGATGAGAGGACAAAAGCATATAATGTTGAGGAGACAATAGAAGTTGATGAAGCACATGATGAGAGAACAGAAGCAAATGATGTTGAGGAGACAATAGTAGTTGATGAAGCACATGATGAGAGGACAAAAGTAAATCATATTGAGGAGACAATAGTAGTTGATGAAGCACATGATGAGAGGACAAAAGTAAATGATGTTAAGGGTGAGACAATGGAAGTTGTTGAAGCACATGATGAGAGGACATAAGTAAATGACTATGAAGCTAACAAAACAGAAGTAGAAGAGTTAGAGGACAAAGAAGTACAAGTCCGTGAATGAAGTACATCAGATGATGATAATGGTGAAGTGAATAGTATGGATGGGTTAGTAGACATAAATATCTAGTGTGTGACTTTAGAGAAAGTGATAGTTCTATTTATATGGAGGTTGATTGTAGTGCTCTTTCTGAGTCAGATTTGGAAGAAGATGACATTAGTGATACCAGTTTATTCAATGATGAATGAGAATCTGAGGACTTAAATTCTCATGACATCAATGATGAAGAAAGTGATGTTAAAGAGGGATATGAGAATTTTATTACATTCACTATGCCAAAAAATATGGTTGATTTCAACTAGGAGGTGGGAACATTTTTTGAAAAAAAAATGACATCTTGGATGCCATCAAAATTTATGCACTAGAGAATGGAAGAATCTCAAATTTATTAAAAATGATAAGAAAAGAACAAGGCTTAAGTGTGTGGGAGCAAAAGGAGAATGTCCCTAGATGGCTTATTTTGGTTACATGGAGACAATAGATACATGGCAATTGAGGACTGTGGTGGACAGGCACACATGCAGTAGGGAGGAAAAGTTGGGCCTATTCAATGTAAAATGGCTAAGTAAAAAATTGGAAAAAATAGTCATAGAGAATCCTAATGTTAAGGAAGTTGACATTAAAGATAAAATAAGTAGGAAATGGAACATAGCAATATCTAAAAATATGGCTTACAGGGAAAAAGCCTATGCTTCAGACGAAGTGAAAGGGACCTTTACTATGCAATATAGTAGAGTTTATGATTACACTCATGAGTTATTAGCAAGAAACCTAGGGTCCACTATCAAGGTCAAAGTTGAGGAGAATGATGGAAATCCAATATTTTTTAGGTTCTACGCATGCCTCAAGGCATTCTAAGATAACTTTGTCTTATGCAGGCCAATCATTGGCCTTAATGGAGCCTTTTGAAAGGTAGACATCGTGGTGAGTTGTTAACTGCTGTTGCTCGAGATGCAAACGATCAAATCATGCCACTCGCATATGCTATAGTAGAGATCGAGAATAAGGAGACTTGGACATGGTTTATGGAGCTACTCATTGAAGACCTAGGTGGACCTGAGTTATGTTCTTCACTTACATTGATATCGGATCAACAGAAGGTAAATTGCATTATGATTTTTTGTCTTTTATCTTATAACGATTACTTGAAATAAATATCATCTAACTTATTGCTAACTCATTCACAGGGACTATTACCAGCTATACAAGATCTACATCCTAGAGTTGCACACCTATTTTGTGTAAGGCATTTATATGCCAATTTCAAGAAGAAATTCCCTGGAAAGAATCTTAAAAAGCTTATGTGGAGGGAAGCAACAACAACCCACCCACAGAAATGGGAGAATGAGATGAGAAGTATGAGAGAGTCAACGAAGACACGTTTTGCCACTTGATAGCTATTCCTCCAAGGTTTGACAGTCTCACTTTAGATTTATTTTACTTTCTGATTATTTTAGATATTGATTGCATGACTTACATCTACATTGAAGGTTTTGGTCCAGATCAAAATTCACAAGCACAACTCAATGTGATACCTTGGTAAATGACATGTCAGAAGCCTTTAATAGTGTTTTGGTTCACACGAGGACAAAATCAATAATTACAATGTTGGAGGAAATTAGACTTTACATCATGAAGAGATGGGCCACTATAAGTCAAGGGTAAGGTCATTTAAGTCATCAATTTGTCCAAAAATATTCAGTAGACTACAAAAGGAGGCACCACTAACAAAGTACTGGATTCCAAGGAATTGACATATTTATTTCTTTCTTTATTTGTAGAATAGTTGCTCTACATTACTAATGTTGCCTAATGTTCATAACTGGTATACACAAAAGCTATTTGAAGTCAGACATGTGTCCCAAAGTGGGGACAATAGATGAATATTCATGCTTCTGCAGAACATGGAGCATCAGTGGAATATCTTGTGTTCATGCATTGGAAGCAATAAGGTTTCTCAACCTAGATGAAGAGGACTACCTTCTCAACTCAACATATGAAGAAATGTACTTCTCTATTATCTATCCTATTAATGGAAACAACATGTGGGAGGTAACCCAATATCCAGATGTCATGCCTCCATAAAAAAGAAAGTTGTTTGGTCGTCCTAAGAAGAAAAGGAGGTTAGAGCATTGGGAGTTGAAGAAAAATAGCACCAGAGTGACCAAAGGTGGATTGGTGAAGAGATGTAGCAAATGTAGAGAAGTGAGTCACTACAGAACATGGTGTCCCAAGAGAAACGAAGAAGTTGTTGTGTAGCCATAGGGAGAAGAACCCACTTCATTGGCTGAGGGTCAAGCACACAAAGAAGAACCACATCAGAGTTGAACAATGTTTTAAGTTTTATGAAAGAAAATGTAATAGATAGATCAAACTTTGATTAATACATTACAACACTCTTTTATAAACAATGTTTTATCTTTCAGTATTCTATATATTAGTATTTGTATCAACAATGGATGACTAAATTTTAGTATTATTATACAATATGTTATTATGTCCATGACTATATATTGGTATTTGTATGACAGAGTTATGAATGGCAGATGATATGCACATTTTATGCAGATTTGATTGGAACATTTTATTTATGAGAAATGTGATATGTGAAACCTGAATAAACTACATCAAATATCTCAAACATAAATAAACTACATCAGCAACATTACATGTTACATTGGTTCATTATAGGCTTATGTAACATGAATAATGTTTCACTACAAATCTTCATTTCATTAAGGGTAATGATACTTTAACATCTGAAAAACGACAAACTTTTGACACCACCACGTGTCGTCTTGCTATTGGTCCAAGTGAATTTTTTTTTAAAAAAGTTGAAAATGACGTGGAAATGGAGAGGGGATGAAGTTGCTAGGGTTTTCATTTGGTGGACTTCATTTTGGATTTCAAAAATTGAAATCTCGTTTGCACTGGAGAACTCGAGAGAACGTTCTCCCACCCATAGATCCCCTTTCGCAGAACCAGTCATTCATCCACTTTGCACCATTGGACCTCCGTCGTTCACTAGATCCTTGTTCGCCACTGTTCTGCCGTTTCAAAGCACCAACGTCGTTTCATCGTTCGATTGCGCGTTTGGGTTGTTCTGCAGAGCCTATTTTATTGTTATCGTTGGTGGTTTGTGTTGTGTGGGTTATGAGAGAGTGAGGTTGATACGAGAAGGGCTTTTCTTGTTGATTGGGATGGGAGATCCTACGGATGCATATTCTTGCCCTTGCTCATAACATTCTTTCTCGGGTATGTATTCTCCCTCTTCTCTACAAATCCAGTATCTATTCGATCCTTTTTTATTCATTTTTATTTTTCAATTTTAATACTTGTAAAAGAAACTTGATTTATTTTTTCTTCTTTTGGAGTTTCTTTCGGGCATGAACTTTGTGTGGGTGATATTTGTGAAAGTTTGGATTTTGGTCGTGCAGAAATTTTGTGTTTTTTGGTCGATTATTGATGGGAAGATATTGAATTACAACCGTTTTATGAAAACATGGAATCAATTGTATAGTGTCTGCCGACAATATGTTATGGCGCTTTCAATAATTAGCTTAGTCTTTTCATTTTCATTAATGAAAAATTATGTGTTCGATTTGATTCAAGGGTTTTATTGGGAGAAGTTTTGAACCGTGTATGGGGAGTTAAACTTTTTTTAGCTTTTGATTCTGTTTTGGATTATTGAGTTTGATGTCTCTTAATTTTAAAAATTTGCTGTGTGGTTGATATTGGATAAATTATGGTATGAGCATATTTATTCAGATGAGAGTATTTGTTCTATTGATGTTATTGGATTGTAATAACCACGGGATATAATTTGAAAAAGAGGATATGGAGATATATTTTATTCTACTATGCGTGATTAGGTTTTCTATACATTAAAATCTTTATTTTTGCTATGCTGGTTATATGATAAACTTTTGTTAAACTAGGCGTTAAAATCTTAATTTTGATATACATGGCTATATAATAGGTTGGATGATGAAGTAGAAAAAGGTAATATGTAAAAAGATTGGTTTGGAACATTAAGTTTAGAGATATAATTGTATTGAGAATTGGAATGTTTGAGTTGTATGTGCATTCTGAAATAGAGTTAAAGTTTCAAGGTATGCTTGTATATAAATGATATAAATATCAGGATAGAAAATTTATGATGGGAACCTTGAAGCGGTGGTCAGATTCCTTATAGTTATTTTGCAAAATTGAAATTAACAGGAATTATGGTATGATAGATATTTGGATTAGTATACATTTATGGGTTGGGTTTGAATCAGTTTTATAAATATTAAAGTTTGGAGTAATTTGGGTAAAAGAAACTTGAATTTAGTGCTTTCCATGATGGTGATGAATATAAAGAGGGGTATCTTGATAAGTTATAAAAGGAAAAAAGAATAGTAATTATGGTGTTATGATTTATGAAGCAAATGGATGTTTTGTTTGTAATTTATTCGGATTTTGTAAGAATAGAAAGTAAAATAAGAATGACATTGTAATTTATGTTGTTATGACGACGATGATGATAATAATAATAATAATAATAATAATAATAATAATAATAATAAGTTGTAAATGGGTTAGAATGATTAGCCAAGGATTAAAATATGTGTCGGTGGAAAAACTTTGGCTGTTAGAACGTTATATTGTTTGATTTATGGTGGTATAACGTTTAGCAGTGGATCGTGGTTTTGGATTTAATTAATAATTGATTTGGAATGGTTTAAGTTTATGAAATAGAGTTAGGTATACGTGTATAATGAATTAAATAAAAAACCTTGATTAATAGACTTGAATTTGAGAATAGGTTAGGCGTAGTTATTATGCAGAAAATACCTTGTTGTTTTTGCTGTATAAACTACATAAATACTGCACCAAAAATCTACTATTTTTACTCTATTTCTGCTCAGAAAATGCTGTTATTTTTATTTTGTTTCTATCCATAAAACATTGTTGTTTATATTTTGTTTCTGTTCAAAAACCATTTTTCTTTTTACACTCTTTTTGCACCAGAAAAAGTTTCAGTTTGAATAAAAATTTGGTATCAGAAATTGTGTTGTTTGCTTACTGTTTCAGAAATTAAATCATTGTTGTTTTTGTACTGTTGCTGCCTGTTTCAGCATTATTTTCTTGCTGTTTTATACCAATAAACACTGTTGTTTGATGTTGTTTTGGGATACTTTTATCGTTGGTTGTTGTTTGTTTTATTTAATTAAAATACTACATCCAATGCTTGATATTTAACTTAAAATTTTGCATTATAAAGGCCTTTCATGGTTCTGCTCATACTAATGTCGGGAGGGTGAGTTCATTGTTTTATATCCCTCGTTATATTACTTAAGTACAAAACTAACATGTCATTGTTTTTATGGTTTTGAAGTTTAATGGTTTCCTTGATACTATACTCTTTTCTTCTCTAACGATTGCATTAATTGTTGCTATATTTTTGGACAACACTCTTAACTACATGGGCAGTGCCAAAGATAGGAGAATGTCATGGTGGGCTATGTCCAAAACATCTAAAGGAGATAGCCGAATGAAGAGTTCTACACCCTCCCTTTCAAAGATTGATTCACATAATGAAAGAAGGAACTTAATACCTTGCATTTATGTGGACGAATCATTGGCAAATGTTCCATTTATTGTGCTAGGAAACAAGAATGACATTCCATATGCTCCATCACAAGAATGAGTGCCAATTATGTACCTTTTTGAAAAATTATGTGTTCCCTTTGATTTTCTTTTAGATTTGTACATAGAACATAATTTTCAAACGTTGTTCTTTCGTAGGTGTATATATATACATACGTTTAAGGATTATACCTCTAGTTTATCAAAGTAAGTTAATGTGTTTGATTTGATAATTTTTTCCAATGTATTTTCTGTTTGTAATGTGACGAACTTGTGAATTTCTTTATTAATTTTTGTTGGTAATAAGACTGTTTGTTTAAGTTTTATTTTTTAATTATATCATCACATATTAGTGATTTTTATATGCTTAGATAGGCTTAAAAGAAACACAAAATCGAGATTCTGAAGTTATGAGTGTTGTTTCAACCATTTAATAAAAATGTTTTCCTTGACCATGAAGTTCGATATAAATGTGATAATTAATACCTGAACATCACTTGTTTGTTCAATAAGTCTTAAAAGAAATGGTTCACTTAAAAATCAATGTCATTTTCACAGTTGACCCCTGTGTGCAGAAACATTTTCTAAACTCTCCACTTATTTGGCCTTTGCTCCCACTATTGTTTATGCACAATTTGTTTACAAACAATGGTTCATTGGAGATGAAGTTCGATATAAATGTGATAATCAATACCTGAAGATCACTTGTATGCCCAATAAGTCTTAAAAAATGGTTCACTTAAAATCAATGTCATTTTCACAATTGACCCCTGTGTGCGGAAAATTTGCCTGAACTCTCCACTTATTTGGCCTTTGCTCCCATTGTTGTTTCTGCATAATGAGT